>CM077016.1:94639144-96008120 GCA_039090855.1 Macrothele yani | reverse complement strand
AGCCAGCGCCGTAGGATTAACACGCCACTCATTCCTCATCTGGGACTCGAGTCCAGACCCAGCTCGGAAGACTTGACAGAGCCTACATCTCTGACCACTTGGTTACCGGATCGGCAGCGTAACATTGGGGGAGGAGGTTGGGTAACAACCATCGTGAGCAACTCGATGGGCTATAAGCAGTCGCCCGTCCCTAATTTAGGACCACTGGTTCCAAGGAAAAGAGAAAATCAGTGCCGTAAGACAAACATCTATACCTCATCGGGATTCGAACACGGACGAATGGTCAGAAGCAAGCTCTTAGATCACTGCGCCACCGGAAGCAACCCAACCATATTTTAACAAAATAAATTAAAAATATCTCATTAAAATTATGTGATTAGAAGTACGAGTTATAACGTTGGTTGAAGGACTATCACTTTTATACAAGCATTGGCGAGCTGTAACATATACGTTTTGCTTAACTTTCTCAGTATCTCCAACTTGAAAAAAATTTGTTTCCTTCAAATGCTATATATATACCGGTAAATTACTACCCCCTCCCCCAATGCCGTTTAGCTACTGATATGCATTCAATGGACAAAACATTAGAGATACGTACCTAATAGCGTGTTAACCCTCCTCTAGTGCTAATAACAGCCTGTTCACGCCTAGCCATCGACTCCACCAGATGCCGGCCATGCCTGTTGCAGCATTGTCCTCAACTCCGCCCGAAACATCGATCCAGGATCCACGAATCTGATGTTCCGGTCCACGGCATCCCTGAGAGCTTCCACAAGGTTTAAATCAAAGGACTTTTAGGGGGTCACTGGGTGGTTCCAAATTCTGATGTGTGTTTCTCGAGCCATGCCTGGATGCTTGCGGCCCGGTGGGACTGCACATTGTCCTGTGGAGCAGACTATCGGCCGCAGGAGGCGCGAAGGCCATAAAAGCGTACCGGTGATCAGCCAGCATATGCTGATGGCGGCTAAGAACCCCCAGACACACTAAGGGACCTAATATGTCCCATGAGAAGGCTCACCAAATCACCACAGATCCACTACCGCCTTGAACAGAGCCGACCTGGCACGATGGGATCATGGTTGTCAGCGCCCGTCAGCTCGGCACAGTTGAAAACGGGATTCATCAGACGACGGGGTGCTATTCTGCAGAGGTACAGTTCTGATGTTCCTGCGAGGCGTAATGTTAGAGCAGTCAACAGTGGCACACGAGTAGGGCGTCGGCTCCCGTAGCCAAGGGGTATGCAACGTGCACACCCTACCGCAGGGGTCGCGCTGGCTCTTTTAAAGTTTTCGCCAATTTATTCACCAAATTTAATTTTTTATCGCCAAAGTGTTATAACAGTACAAAAAGGTAATCGCCAAGTGTTATAACAGTACAAAAAGGTAATAGCCAAAGCTTTTTTCCCAACGCCAAAACGATTTTTTTTTCGATCGGCAGCGCCACCCCTGCTACCGTTCGCTGCTTTGGCCTCCGGCATTTAACTTGGATGTTATTTTCAGCACCGTTGCGAAGCGGTCGGTCTTTACGAGCCTGGATAGTTTACGTCGACCTCGGTTGTCAATGGCGTGTGGTTGGCCACCGCTTGCACGTCAGTCGATGGTATATTCGCGGTACAGCTTTGTTACGGTTGCCCTCGGGCTCTTACTGCTTGGACGATAGAATGACCCATCTGTCTTGCGCCGACAATGCGTTCACGATCAAAGTCGCTCAGATCACCACGTTTACCCATGTTCGTCGATTGCTATAGAGTTGGAAGCCTTGCTGTCTGTCTATTTATCGCCTGCGTTCGGTTTGGGTCTGTTCAACTCTACGCAGGGAATGCCCATGTCAACTGCCTCTATATAATGTGAGTGTTTATGGTATGCTTGAATAAACTTTTATTGGGGGAGGGAGTGGTAACGACCACCGTGAGAAACTCAGTGGCCTACAAGCACTCTCCAGTTCCTAATTTAGGGCAAGTGCTTTAAGACAAACACAGCATCCATGCATCAGCGGGATTCGAACCCGGACCCATCTCGAACGTATGGTCAGAAGCCAGCGCTTAGACAACTGCACCACCGGAGCTGCACTTGGATAAGGTCTATGATATCGTCGACTCCGCAGGGGGGGGGGATGAAGGGTGCGTTCCTTCTGTGCAATAGTAAATATTATTCTCGCGATGCATTCACTAATTTCATTTTGTGAAGTGTTTCAACCACCAACGAATAATTCGTTTATTAAAATTTTGGCTGAAATTTAAAAAAAAAAAAAAATCAATGTGGTCAGCAGTTCCCATGGTCTACGAAGAAATGTTTTGATTATGTCACAGAATGACAGTTCTTTCTTGCTTTAATATGAAAGTGATCAAGCCTATTTTACCTAACATTTTCATTGAAATTCGACTGTAAAATTAAATACCTGTGAAATGTCAACAAGAGTGTTCAACTGTTTTAGCCCCTGCTTAAATTGCTTTCCTTAAGTAAAAAAACAATATACACTGCTGGCCACCCAAAATACAACACCAAGAACGAAGCATCCGATTGGCCTGAAATTCGCAGCATGCGTCGCCCGCGAGAAGACATGCAAACGAGTAGCATTGCAGGGCATATGCAAATCATATGCGCCCGGCACACCACCGAGAAACACTATAAGAAGGGTACACAGAAGGCGGGGTGTAATAGTGGAAGTGTGTTGTGCTGGCGGACCTGTGCGTGGGAAGCTTCCTGATGCCTCGTCTCAGAATACGGTAGTTATTCCAGCACGTTTCGGAGTTCGACAGAGAACGAATAGTGGCTTATCGCGATAGCGGTTTATCGTACCGAGACATCGGCGCCCGTATGGGACGACATCCAGCCAGAGTGAGGCGAGTATGGATTCGGTGGGTGCAGGAGGGACGGACGGACCAACGTGGGCGATTACCGCAGCCGCGGCACACCGCCGAACGAGAGGACCGGCATGTCGTGCGGAGGTCATTGACGTCTCGCACCGCCACATCACGAACGTTAGCCCAGGAATTAGGGTGTGTTGCGCAACAACCTGTGTCAGCACGTATCGTTCGACGTCGTCTGCAGGAGCGGGGACTTGTCGCACGGTGCCCATTGCTCCGATTACCATTGACGTTACCCCACCGGCGAGTGCGGCGGAAGTGGGCCGTTGAACGCCGTACCTGGACTACGGAATGGCACGACATTGTCTTCTCCGACGAATCCCGCCTCTGCCTGCAACACCACGATGGTCGGATCCGCGTGTCGCGGCACCGCGGCGAGAGACTGTATGACGCCTGCATTATGCATGGCCATACCGGTATGTCGTCTGGCGTTATGGTTTGGGGCACAATTGGATATGACACCCGCACCCCTCTGGTACGCATCGTTGGTACACTCAACAGCCACCGCTACATCTCCGACGTTTTGGAGCCTGTAGTCCTTCCTTACCTGCAGGACCTGCCAGTGGCCACGTTTCGATAGGACAATGCGCGCCCACACCGTGCAACAATTCTTCACGGCCCACCAGGTGTCACTGCTGCCGTGGCCCGCCTATTCTCCCGTATGTCGCCCATCGAACACGTCTGGTCGCTGATCGGAAACCGAGTGTCCCGGCAAAAACCACCCGCGGCTACGCCTGATGAACTGTGGCAACGTGTGGAAGCAGCCTGGACCGACATACCCCAAGCCTACATCCAAAGCCTCTTTCGTTCGATGCCGCGGCGTGTAGCGGCCGTTATTGCCAGCCATGGGGGCCACACGAAGTATTGATGCCTGCGTGTTCCGCAAGTCGCACGGGCCTGTAGGCCCAATGGTTTCATCTTTGTATCTGTTGTTATGTGTCCAGTAAATCTGGCTTTGCTCCCACGTGTCCTTCTTGGTGTTGCATTTTGGGTGGTCAGCAGTGTACTTAAGGAAAGCACGGGTTGCATTTGCAAAATCTCTGAAGCAAAATTTTTTTTTCATACCTCGAGAAGTAAAAAGGCCGACAGGAGAGTTTCTGCAAAATAGACTTCCGCAAATCCACAAATACTAATTCAACCACGAGTGTTTAAAACGCAGTATGACGTTCAAGATCTGCATGCCTTTTTCGCAGACACAAGCCAATATGTTGTGGTCAAGTTGAAAACGAGCAAGTCTGCCTGATCTTAATCCATGCAGTAAAACAAAAGAGTTCCCAACACGTAGTATATTAAAATTTGTTTCATGGTTTACCAACTACCATAATCATCTGAGGCTATAAATAGCTCCCGTCGCTAATTTATAGGGTCACTGTATAGTTCCAGGGAAGGAGCTTTTTTTTTTTTTTTGATTGGAGGTTTAACGACCACCGTGAGCAACTCAATGGGCTATAAGCAGTCGCCCGTCCCTAATTTAGGGTCACTGGTTCCAGGGAAGGGAGAGAGCCAGTGCCGTAAGACAAACACAACATCCATGCCTCACCGGGATTCGAACCTAGACCCCTTCGGACGAATGATCAGAGGCCAACGCCTTAGACCACTGCGCCACCGGGGCGGCAGGGAAGGAGCTTGCGTAATACAGTAGAAGATACACACAACCAGTGGCGCCAATATGACTGGGGGGGGGGGGGTAAGAAAAATCCTTACCTCCTTCTAGGCTGTCAAACATTTTAGTAATTGTACAAGATACTAAAATACAACAAAAATGCTTTAAAAAAAGGTTTCGTCTATTTTAGTGTTTTAAATTTATTAAAACTTTGGCTGTACCAACGGCTAAAGGGGGGGGGTCTCGCCCCTCCCTATGGGCGCCCTTGCACACAACTGATGCCTCACCAGGGACCCGGGATGAGCGGTTTAAAGAACCTCTCGTCCATAATTTAGTGCACTATTTCCAGGGAACAGACAGAGCTGTGGGACAAACCACTCATACCTCAACTAATCCAGTCCCTACTCGAATGATTAGCCAGAAGCCCGAGCCTCTGTTCACACGGCCACCGGCGTAGCTTTGTTTGCTGCATGCTTTGTGTGAGAGCGGGCGCATTATTTATGCCAGGGAAATAATGAGCCGCACATTATGCCTGTAATATCGGGAAAAACATACATTAATGGCTAATGAGAAGAACATTATGTTTATTTAATATCATGTTAATGTGTGCTCGGATGGACTTAGGATGAAAGCGTCCATATACTGTATATAGGTAATTATTAACTGAACTTAAAATATGGTTCAAATGTATACAAGAGCAATAGATTGTTCTAGAACATTTTTCAAAGGTATTGGCATGTGACAAAGAAGTTCTGAAATTCTCACGCTCTGGGAAGTGAAATGCCGTTCCCAAGCAAGATAGACATCAGTAATAAAGCCAGCGACATCAGTAATTAAGCCAGCGACATCCTCTAGTATTGTCAGCGGAGAGTAGACTCCTAAATGTCTGGAAACCTATACCTTACTTATTGTATGCATGTAGCAGTGCACATTATACTCGATGCTTTTCTGTACTTTCCGGTAAGTTAAGTCTGTCCAAGAAGAGAACTGCTAATGGAAGATCAGACGAGCCGACTATCTAGTGAAGAGCCGAGGAATTCGTAAACATGAAGGGCGAGGTAAGCGAACGGAGAAAGAGAAGCGCTGATCATCGTGACGTACTACGTCAACAGAGAGAGCGGAGTGGTATGCCTGAGGGCAAGACCACGCACGGGACGGATGCGCAACGCCGACGAAGCAGGGAGAGGTAGGCGCATGAGAGATTTGAGTGAGTTAGTCTGTTTACGCGAAGTGGAGAAAGAAGTGCTCCTGTAGACGTGACTCGAAGTGTTTCGAGGGATACGGACGCCCAGCGCTACGGGGTCCAGTAGTTCAGTCGAGTACTGAACGGTGTTGAAGTATCTTTGCGAAGATAGCGTTTAGCCGTGAAACGTGTCCCGTAACTAGGGAATCTCACGGGATTTTCTTACCTAACCAGAAAGGGATAATTTATTGATACAACGAAGACGACGTTCGGAGTTGAGTTTGATAAGTTTCGGAAATAGGAATTTTCATCGGAGACACAGATCTTATCGCGTACGAGAAAGACTCTCTCCCAAGCTTAGGAAAGTATCATTAGGATAGAGACTTCAAATTTTACGTTGACGATTTACCAAGTCTTTAGTATTTAAGGGACGTCTGATCGACATCCAGAAAGCGGCACTTCTACGGACAGACTGACTTTCCGACTTCAGGTCTTTCTAAAATAAATTTGTTTATGTTTGAACAAATCCTCCTGTGTTATTTTATGCCATTAGCAATTTCTACTTTGAGTTTCAGCGGTCTCGATCCATCTCCCTGATTCGCAGATAATCACTTATGGAAAAGCGGGGGAGACTTCGTCTGTTCACCTAATAGAGTTTGGGTAACTTTTTAGCAACAAACTTTTAGAGTACTTCCATTGACTGTGAGGGGAGCCTATTGCGTGGACGCCACAGAAGCATAATTTTGGGGCGTGTCCACATGAGTAAATAAGTACGTTCGCTCTCACAGCAATAGAGAGAAAATGGCGTAGTCGGTAGGATCCGAACGGACGAACGTTGAGGAGAGAGACTAGCTGTCGAAAAAAAAAAGAGGAAAGCAGGAAAATTCCGTAGTAGGGAGGTAAGGAAGTGTAAGGGACCCAAGAAACAAAACGGAACTTCGACGACAGGACGGAAAGGCCGTGAGGAGGGTTCGTAACCAGAATGTCTCACGTACTACAGAACTTTTCCTTCTTGTGAAAAACTGATCTACCCCAAGATGAAGAATCGTACTTCCCAGGAAACAGAATGAAGCTGATGGGGGCCCGAGTAGCTCCATCTGGTAAGTACCACTTAGAACCGCAATTTTAATTCCCGAGTCACTACCTGTAGTCTTTAGGGATTAATAGTTAATCAGAATTCGCGTTAGGGTGCGAGCAGTTAGAGACCAAAGGGTCAAAAGTATTCTCATTTCTTGAAATTCTAAAGTGTATTTATGTGTAAAATTTTGAGGTCACTAGCTAGGAGAGAAAAATAATTATATTATATTTTTGTGTTTTAAAGAAAGTGAAATATGCACGTAGAAATGGTAGGAGCTAGTAGTCTTCAAGGTTGAAAGCCAAGGCTGTCACTGAAATATTTGATTGTATTATTATATGTTTATTGATTTATATGTGATTTATTACTATTAATGCATGAAAAATGAATCAGCTTTTGGATGGGCAAGAGGGTCAGGAGCACGAAGAGCAAAATGTAGAGGGCAGTGAGGGAGAAAGAGAAAAAAACAGATAACGGGTTAAATTTCAGTAACGAGGTCCAGATTAATGAGAAAAAGATGGAAGGAGATACCTCCAGATTTGAGTGGAATTCAAGCTTAAGATGCTAGAATTAGAAGAAAAGAAAGCAGAGAGGGAATTAAGGAAACTCGAAGCAGACAGGGAACAGAAGTAGCTAGAAGCAGAAAGGGATTTAAGGAAAATTGAAGCAGAAAGAGATTAAGAAAAATAGAGGTAGAAGCCGAAAGGGGAGAAAGAATGCTCCAACTACAATTAGCAGACAGGAAAGAAGAGAAGGATTTTCAGTTGAAAAAGTTACAATTATCCCAGGAAAGTCAAGTTCCGCCGACACGAGGGAAAGTCAGAGTAAGCTAGCTGACTACATGAGGATAATTGAAAATACCATACCAAAGAGCCCTACGAAGCCAGAGGAAATTCTGGATTTCTTTGATTTAATAGACAGGGCGTTTTTATTACTTGCTCTTCCAGGAGAAATGCAGGGAAGGTTAGTCATTGCCTTATTTAATGCGGAATGCGTGAACCACTTGTTCAGGCGACTAACCCTGGAACAGTATGACTGCTACACTACTGTAAAGGAAGCAATTTTAGCAGAGTGCCATTTGACCCCCGACATATACCTCAAACAATTCGAGTCGATTAGGAGAAATAAGGGGGAAAGTTTCCAGTAATTAGCAGATCGTGTTGGGCGAGCACTTCAGTACTATGTAGAAAAGAGCGGCGTGACGGAATTTGAACAATTGTTGAATTTGTTAGTTTGCGACAAATTTAAGGGGCTACTTTCGTCAAATTTAAAGACGTATTTGTTACCGAGGGGTTCCGTGGGAAAGCTAGTTTTAGCTCGGGAACTGGGGGAGCTATGCGATCTATACGAGACTCACGTCGAAGCCATGGATTTGGGAGAAGGGAAACCGAAAGGTAATTACTCTTCAGGGTCCAATTTTAAGGCGAATCCATATAGCATGGCAGGAATGGTCACAGTGAAGAGGGAGAACCAGACCAGCAATGGGCCACCCCGAAAGGGAAATTCCCAGTAGACGAACAAGGGTTGAGGAACCAAAGGATAATTAGTAGACCGCCTGGAAGTACAAGTTTTGATCAAGGCGTGACCTGCTTCCAGTGTGGCAAGGCAGGTCACCGAAAGGCGCAATGCACTCAAAGAACTACCCAGGGGCAAAATAAAAGGAGTCAGACAGGTTATTGAAGGGACGAAGGGAATAAGAAACTGAGCCGGGTAGCGACGAGAGTAGAGAGGTAGAAGGAGAAAGGGGTACCAACGTAAAACCCGAGAACACTAGGAAGTTAAGCGCAAAAATGGGAAGGATATTGGGATCCGAGAGTAATAAGTGTGAGGTAATGGATATACCCTTGGGAGGCCGTTTAATGATAGAAACAGAGGGAGGGAATCATTGTTGCGTGAGAAAAGGAGAGTTAGGGGAAGAAGAAATTGGCCGGGTAAATTTAACAGGAATCGTCGGGCGGACCGCCAATTTTCCCATAAAGCAGCTGCAAACTAGGTTGGTAGAAACCGATTTGGAAAAGGCAGGGAATAAGGTAGTGGGGATGACAGAAATTATTTGTGCAATCGTACCTCAATTTAGTACTAATGCGATAATTACCCCCATGGATTACGCAAACATGAAAGAGGCAAGATTCTCTAGTCCGGAATGGGCAGTTTCGGTAAGTAAAGCTATTACAAGTTTAGAAGATGGGAGTGCCGAAGGGATTTTAGAAGAAGAGATAGAACATACGGGCACCGCAGTGGGAGAAACCCGGAATATTCCCGTCACCGGAGGAAGTTATATCGCCGCAGGCAGGAGAAGGCGAACGAAAAGGGAGAGGGCGTGTCCCTAGCAGAGCGAGCAGCCAATCAGAACTAGAGACGGGACATTCGCATTCGACGGCGCGAGAGCTAGCAGCATGCCGAGAAGAGAACGCACTGAGCAGTGAACATCCGAATTCAGATTACGGAGTTTTTAAAGAGCAACAAGCACAGGATGAGGCGTTAACTGAAACTCATCGCGGGGCCGCAAAAAGTAAAGGTGAATTTCTTTGTGAGGAGGGGCAGTTGAGAGAATTTAAGCCCAGGATTAATGTCGTCGGGGTCATATTCGAATCAGATGGAGACTTCGGGGATATTCAGGAAGTGCCCATGAGGAAGCGCATCTACAGGAGTTAAAAGTAGATTCCCAAGATAACCCAGGAGCAACTGCGGGAGGTACAGGGGCTAGTTCCGGGAAATGTTTTCTCCGGACAGGTAGGGGTGACCACGGAGAGGGAGCACGTGATTACAGTCAAACCAGGGAGTGTATTACGCACTCAGCATAGATATAAAGTGCCCCAAGCCATGCAATCCGCCGTGGAGAGTCATATACAGGAATTGTGCGACCAGGGGATTATAGAGGAGTCGAAGGAAGAGTTTAGTCATTCCA
Organism: Macrothele yani; assembly: GCA_039090855.1. Classification (NCBI taxonomy): domain Eukaryota; kingdom Metazoa; phylum Arthropoda; class Arachnida; order Araneae; family Macrothelidae; genus Macrothele; species Macrothele yani. Next base: position 95,998,485 of record CM077016.1, on the reverse strand, counting down.
TAATTTGAGTCTTAAAACGTTCGGGTGAGGTCAGAATGTGTATAGACTTTCGTATGCTAAACTCTTACACCATTCCAGACGCTTTCCAGATGGCGCACATTCCAGACCTGCTAGCTAGAGTGCGGGCGGCGAATTTTATCTCTACCTTAGACATGCTTAAAGGGTATTATCAAATACCGATGGACCCGGAGAGCAAAAGGTATAGAACGTTCGCTACCCACCGCAGGTTATTTCAATGGAAGGTGATGCCCTTTGGGCCGCCCCGGTGGCGCAGTGGTCTAAGGCGCTGGACTCTGATCATTCGTCCGTCAGGGGTCCGGGTTCGAATCCCGGTGAGGCATGGATGTTGTGTTTGTCTTACGGTACTGGCTCTCTCCCTTCCCTGGAACCAGTGACCCTAAATTAGGGACGGGCGACTGCTTATAGCCCATTGAGTTGCTCACGGTGGTCGTTAAACCTCCAATCAAAAAAAAAAAGCCCTTTGGATTGTCGGGAGCCGCGGCAACCTTCCAAAGAATCATGAACAGAGTTCTTACCCCTCACCAAGAATATGCAGTAGCATATCTCGACGACGTAGCGGTGTTCTCTCGGAGCTGGGAGGAGCACTTACAGCATTTGAAATTAGTGATTGGGAGTCTAGAGGAAGCCGGGTTTACGGGTAATTGGAAGAAATGTTTTTTTTTTTTTTTTTTTTTGGGTTGGAGGTTTAACGACCACCGTGAGCAACTCAATGGGCTATAAGCAGTCGCCCGTCCCTAATTTAGGGTCAGTGGTTCCAGGGAAGGGAGAGAGCCAGTGCCGTAAGACAAACACAACATCCATGCCTCACCGGGATTCGAACCCGGACCCTTCGGACGAATGATCAAAGGCCAACGCCTTAGACCATTGCGCCACCGGGGCGGCGAAGAAATGTTGTTTCGCCCGGGAAAGAGTACATTATTTGGGACATATAGTAGAGTCGGGAGGTCATCAGCCAGATCCAGAGGAGCTACAGGCGGTAAGAAACTTGGAACCGCCCAAGTCAAAGAAAGAAGTACGGAGTTTCCTCGGACTTTGCAGCTATTACCGAGTTTATGTGCTCAGTTTGGCGGAAACAGCGAAACCGCTGAGTGATTTAACAGGGAAGGCGGCATCGGACAAGGTTAATTGGACATCATAGCTGGGGAAAGCGTTCGAGTCATTGAAAGAGTTATTATTCACGGCACCAGTGATGTTTACTCCAGATTTTAATAAGCCATTTGTTTTACACACTGATGCCAGTTCGTATGCAGTAGCATGTTGTTTGGGACGAGACGAAAGAGGGAAGGTTCGGCCAGTAGCCTACGCGAGTAAAAAGCTTAATTATACTCAAGCGCGCTGGGCGGCAAGTAACAAAGAGGCATATGCGATAGTGTGGGCATTGCAGAAGTTCGAAGGTTTGATCTTCGGCCATCAGATAGAAGTTATGTCAGATCACAATCCTCTAACCTACTTGACAAGTGCAGCTTCCCAAAGTTCGAAGTTGCAGAGATGGAGTTTGGCCATCGCGCAATTTCATTTGGTAATATCGCATATCGCCGGGAAATTGATCCCTCACGCCGACGCACTATCTCGTATACCTTTCAGCGAGGGCACGCAGCACCTTAAATAACTGAAGGGTGGGGGGGGGGGGCGTTATAGCCACGCAGGTAGCAACCCAGTTAGGTTCTATGGTGGTACTGCGAAGTGTATATATATATCATCATCATCATCATTGTCAACCATTATCAATCCACTGCTGGACGAAGGTCTCCCCAAGTTTCCTCCACAACGGTCTGTCTTGTGCCAGTCTCCTCCATGTCACTCCCGCATACTTTCGAATTTCATCCACCCATCTTCCATGTGGTCTTCTTCTGGGTCTTTTCCTGTCCCTTGGAATCCAATCTAAAATTTCGGCTGTCCATCGATGGTCTGTTCTTCTGGCAGTATATCCAGCCCATTGCCATTTCAGGGATTTAACTCTGATCATGATGTCTTCCTCTCTTGTCATTTTTCGGATCCACGTGTTCCTCTTCTTATCTCTCCTGGTTACACCAAGCATGCAGCTCTCCATCCTTTTTTGAGTTGTCTGCAGCCTTTGTATGTCTCTTTTAGCTAAGGTCCACGTCTCTGCACCATACGTAAGCACTGGAAGGATGCATTGATCAAACACTTTTCTTTTAAGACATAATGGCATATTGCTCTTGAAAATTATGCTGTTTCTTCCAAAAGCTCTCCAGGCAAGTTTTGTACGCCGATTAATTTCTTCACCAATGTGACCCTCACTTGATATCTGCTGTCCAAGATAAACGCACGTGTCTGTTATCTCCAGCTTTTCTCCATCAATCGATAAATCTTCATTTCTTGTAAAAGCATTGAACATCACTTTTGTCTTCTGAAAGTTCATTTTTAATCCCACTTCTTTACTCTTGTCAGCAAGTTCCTGCATCATACTCTGTAGCTCTGATGGGGTAGTTGCAAAAATGACTATGTCATCAGCAATACGAAGGTGGGTTAGATAATCTCCATTAATCTTTATGCCTTTGTTTTCCCAGTTCAGTGATTGAAAGACATTTTCCAATGTAGCATTAAAGAGCTTCGGAGATATGGTGTCACCTTGTCTCACTCCTTTTCCAATTTTTATGTGTGTTGTATTTTCAAATAGCAGAATCTTTGCACTTGCATTTTCATAGATGTTATTAATAATATTAATGTATGCATCTTCAATACCGCAGGATTTCAGAGCCATTGCAACTGCTGATGGTTTCACCGAATCAAAGGCTTTTTCATAATCGATAAAAGCCATGCACAATGGAAGTTCATATTCCCTCGCTCTTTCAATTAGTTCTCTCAGTACGTGGATATGATCTATTGTGCTGTAGCCACTCCTGAATCCAGCTTGTTCTCTCGGTTGAGCCATGTCCAGTGTTACCTTCAAGCGGTGTGAAAGAACTTTAGTGAAGATTTTATAAACCACTGATAGGAGGCTGATAGGTCTGTAGTTCCTGAGATCCTCAATGTCACCTTTTTTATGTAGCAAGATCATTGTAGCGTTGTTCCAATCCTCAGGAATTTTCCCTTCATTAAGGCATCGAGTGAAAATTTGGGCGAGTACTGTTTCGATTTCTCCACTTGCTTCTTGTATGATGTCTACAGTAATTCCATCTTCTCCTGGAGCTTTTCCCCGCTTCATGTTCTTGATTGCATGTGCAACTTCTGCTGGAAGGACTGGAAGAACTCTGGTACCTTTCATGATGCCTGGAGTACATGTATCATCCCTTTCATATAATATGGAGTAGAAATCTTTCACTCTTGTCAAAATTTCGCCTCTATTTCTTGTTACAGAACCATCTTCTTTTCTCAGTGCCATAATCTGTTTTTTTCCCTTACTGAGATGTCCCTTTGTTATCTTTAGGCTTTGGTTGTTTTCAATTGCTTTCCTTACTAGTTCACAGTTGAATTTCCTTACGTCTTCAGTGATACTTTTTCGTGTTGTCTTGCATAACTCTATATATTCCACTTTGGAAGTCACATCTTCTTTAGTTGTCCTCATCTCTCTTCTTTTTTGCATCAACATTTTGGTTTTTCCTGATAATTTGTTCACATGCAACTTGTTCTTAGACCCAACTAATTTTGTTGCTGTTTCCATAAGATCTTTGGTTACTTTTCTGTTAACTTCAGAAATATCCACTTCTTCCGATGTTAGGATTTCTAAAGCAGAGAATCTGTTCTTGAGTTTCAATTTGAAGGTATTATGGTGTTTTTTAAGGTTGGTTATGTCAATACATTTTGTTTGTCTTATGAGCTTGCTACGTTCGAGTTTAGTGTTGAGGTGCATCTTACATCTCACCAATCTATGGTCACTGCCTGTGTTGAACTTGTTTAGCGCACTGCAGTCTTCTATGATGAATTTTTTGTTACACATAATAAAATCAATTTCACTTGTCGTCCCATTTGGATGTCTCCATGTCTATTTCCTGTGTGGCTTTTTCTTGAAAAAGGAGTTCAAGATGAAAAACCCTTCTGCCTCTGCAAACTCTACGAGATTATTTCCACGCTGGTTTCTGTTGCCGTGACCGAATTTTCCTACTGAAGTTTCATTCTGTTGCCGTTGCCCTATTTTTGCATTGAAATCTCCCATAATTATCTTCAAGTGCTGCTTACCTTTATTATTTAGATCATGAATTTCCTCATAAAATTCTTCAATTTCTTCTTCAGCATGACTTGTGGTGGGTGCATAAGTTTGAATAATCTGAGCCTGGTATCTTCTCGAGAGTTGGATAACGAGTCGTGCCGCTGTCAGAGGAACTTTCAACTTCTACAACTTTATCCTTCAGTTTCTTGTTTATTATAAATCCAACACCACTAGTTCTGCCAGTATCTGTCCCACGATAGTAGAAGAGATGTCCACTTTTCAGTTCAATGAGATCTTCACCTTTTCTCCTTACCTCACTTAGCCCGACGATGTCCCACTTGATCCTTTGTAGTTCCTCTTCCAATTCAAGAAGCCTTGAATCAGAAGATAGGGAGCGTCCGTTATACGTAGCCAAGGTCAGCATCAGATGGCAGCCTAGTCCGGTCCTCCGGGATTCTTAGCACCCTCTGCCTTCATGTCGCACTGGCCGCTGCCTTGGCCAGGTACATTCCAGCTGCCGGAGACTGAGGGCCAAGATTTAAGTTGTGGAGTCATTTTGGAGGGGTTTGGCCATAACTCACCACGCTGGCCAAGCGGGTTGGTGAGTGTGGGATAGCATTTCCTCTAATCCCGATGGTATAGTTATACCGCTATTGGCGGTCGTCAGAGCCTCTTTAGTGGGAACAGGATGTACCACGAGAAGGCGGGGTTGACATTTGTCAAGGAGAGGCTGTGATGTTACGCATCACCTGACCTTACATCCCATATATATATATATATATATATATATATATGCATGCGTTACAGGACAAAAATGTGTGTCAACGTATTTATGTGTCGTACAGAACTACGCATAGAAAACTTTTTTTTTTAGAGACTCTCCATGTGAGATATTTGTTTTTTTTTTTTTTTTTGATTGGAGGTTTAACGACCGCCGTGAGCAACTCAATGGGCTATAAGTAGTCGCCCGTCCCTGATTTAGGGTCACTGGCTCCAGGGAAGGGAGAGAGCCAGTGCCGTAAGACAAACACAACATCCATGCCTGACCGGGATTCGAACCCGGACCCCTTACGGACGAATGATCAGAGGCCAACGCCTTAGACCACTGCGCCACCGGGGCGGCCCATGTGAGATAAGACACCCCACATTTTTCGTCTCCCAAGTGGGCGCATTATTTATGCCCAGGAAATAACAAACTGTACATCATGTTAATGTGTGTTCGGATGGACTTAGGATGAAAGCATCCATATACTGTATATAGGTAATTATTAACTGAACTTAAAATATGGTTCAAATGTATACAAAAGCAATAGATTGTTCTAGAACATTTTTCAAAGTTATTGGCATGTGACAAAGTTCTGAAATTTTCACTCTCTGGAAAGTGAGATGCCGTTCCCAAGCAAGATAGACATCAGTAATTAAGCCAGCGACATCCGCTAGTATTGTCAGCGGAGAGTAGACTCCTAAATGTCTGGAAACCTATACCTTACTTATTGTGTGCATGTAGAAGTGCACATTAAACTCGATGCTTTTCTGTACTTTCCGGTAAAAGTCTGTCCAAGAAGAGAACTGCTAATGGAAGATCAGACGAGCCGACTATCTAGTGAAGAGCCGAGGAATTCGTAAACATGAAGGGGCGAGGTAAGCGAACGGAGAAAGAGAAGCGCTGATCATCGTGACGTACTATGTCAACAGAGAGCGGAGTGGCATGCCTGAGGGCAAGAACACGCACGGGACGGATGTGCAACGCCGACGAAGCAGGGAGAGGTAGGCGCAGAGAGATTTGAGTGAGTTAGTCTGTTTACGCGAAGTGGAGAAAGAAGTGCTCCGGTAGACGTGACTCGAAGTGTTTCGAGGGATACGGACGCCCAACGTTACGGGGTCCAGTAGAGCACTGAACGGTGTTGAAGTATCTTTGCGAAGATAGCGTTTAGTCGTGAAACAGTTCCCGTAACTAGAGAATCTCACGGGATTTTCTTACGTTTCCAGAAAGGTATAATTTATTGATACAGCGAAGACGACGTTCGGAGCTGAATTTGATAAGATTCGGAAATAAGAATTTTCATCGGAGACACAGGTCTTATCGCATACGAGAAAGACTCTCTCCTAAGCTTAGGATAGAGACGTTGTTTTACGTTGACGATTTACCAGGTCTTTACTATTTAAGGGACGTCTGATCGACATCCAGAAAGCGGCACTTCTACGGACAGACTGACTTTCCGACTTCAGGTCTTTCTAGAATAAATTTGTTTATGTTTGAACAAATCCTTCTGTGTTATTTTATGACATCAGCAATTTCTACTTTGCGTTTCTGCGGTCTCGACCCATCTCTCTGATTCGTAGGAAAGCGGGGGAGACTTCGTCTGTTCACCCAATCAACGTTTGGGTAAGTTCTTAGGAACGAACCTTTAAGAGTATTTCTATTGACTGTGAGGGGAACGTAGACGCCACAGAAGCATAATTTTGGGGCGTGCCCACACGAGTAAACAAGTACGTTCGCTTTCACACTGCATTCACTTTTCGACGTAGCGCGCGGGTGTGTACTTCGCTTTTAAGATATCGTACACCTTAATTCGAAAAAATTGCTGAAGCTGCAATATAGCTCAGTACTGTTCTTGGGAGATTGCTATTGCCGAAACTGAGCGTTTGAGTTTCTCCAAATGTACACTACAGTTGATGTATTTATTCTGACATCTGTGACCGCAGGGGTGTTAAAATATGTATTTATAACTGTCTTTTAAGGAAAAGTCAAAATATAACAGGCGGTAAAGTGAGAAACACATTGTCACAGATTAACATAATAGTGCTGTAGACAAAAAGTAATAAAGTTTAACAGTCGCTTTAGGTCTGACAAATAGCGCAGTGGGAAGAACATGGAACTCTTCGAAAATTTGTCAAACCCTTGTAGTATTTTAGGGCTGCTACTAGTAATTTTCGGAAGTCCTTACGAAACTATTGCCATAATGACGCGTTTCAACCACATGGTGCTGTCAATCGTTTTCGTTATTTTGATAATCCCCCCCCTGTTCAGCTAAGAATCCTCCATATCTGTTTTACAGCTGGTTGTTCTGAAGTACGGGACGACCAGCGCAGTAAGGAGTCTTTCGAACTCAGCAATTCCTCGCCTGTTTTTAGTGCAGAGCGAGGGGGACACAGCGCCTCTCGTAAGACTTTAATGTAGCGCGTCCCGTCCCAAATTTAGATACGCTGGTTCTAGTGTTGGGAGAGAGCAATCTCCAGAAAGACTAATATTCATGTCTGCCTCGGGATTCGAACCCAGATCCACTAGTATGAGCCTAAACCAATCTGCGATGAAGATACTTTATCAACAGCACAAATTTACAGAGCATTTTAACCACTTAACGGTGGTCAAATATGTAGAAAACTTGAAACTTTGGTTCTCAAAAACGTTAACAATTTTCACCAAGAAACTCCAAAAACAGTAGAAATCGCGTTACACGAACTGTTCCCAGAATTGCTGTGAAACCAGATACCTAATCTAGAAAGACATTCGCAAGATTCAGCAAAAGTTGCAGGACCTGCGTGATGTTGCAATGAACGAAAAGTTTGTTTTCAGAATCTCTGGACTAGTCATACCATACGTGACATATCGAAGGGATAACATGGTGATTACTTTGGTCTCGCACATTTTTTTAATTCAACTACAAAACAACGTGATCTCCAAAATTTGATTATAGACACAAAGCGACCGCATTTTCACTTATTCCCATCTCTTCAGAAAACTTGCATCGCACTGGAGCGGGAATCGAACCTACATCTCCCAATTTTAGCTCCAGTTATCCTGCTAAGGACAACAAAGTCCCGAGCAACTGAAGTAAGCAGATTTAGCTTAAGGATCTCAATACAGTTTAGATTTGCGCTATTCGAAGCAGTCAGATGCTTCCTCGTATCGTCAACTCTTTGAAGTAAAACTGATATTGTTTCATAATTCTATAGCAGGCTTTTGCAAACCATTTATTTAAAGATTAATCTGGGCAGTGTTCATTTATGTTGAACAAATTTGGTGCATTTCAATTTCGTTAACTGCAAAATTCTGATTTCAGATACTTCGATTTACTACGAGTATCCTTCAGTAATGAATTAGCATTGTAAACAGATTTAGTTGTATTTCAGTATGATTTATGTGCGACACGAAAGGAAGCTATTGGAACTGACTTCCGTAACTAATTTGAATTTAATAACGCCATGTCAGTATATATACACCCCGACAGGACACACACCTAGTAAAGTGTGGGCTCATCTTTCGCCCTTGTAGCATGGACCCTACTAGGTTGGATTTTCTGACCATGATTCAAGAACAGCAGTCTATAAAGTGCAGAGAATTGAATGTGGCGAGTTTAGGGCTTGAACACATCGCCTCACAGATGCTAGAATTCTGTAAGTGGAAGAGCCATTCGAGGGATGAAACCTATGGAATGCTACTTCGCCAAACGAAAGCGATGAGATGGAGCCTAGTCTTGTTGAAAGAAGACACCCTGCTGTGATAAGTCTATTGACCCGAACAGCTGTAAGTGGCCAGCAAGTACGTTCAACGTATCTTTGTGCGGGGAACAAAGACATCCCACCTGAACACTTCCCAGAACATTATACCGCCTACACCACACCCTTTCGCAGTGTTGTAACTAGTACCTCGATCCGTCGAACCAAGCTAACTTTCGACGGTCCAGTAGCGCTGTTCCTTCACCCACCGCAGCCTCATATCCTGGGGACGTGCTGTTGACAAGGGTACGCGATGTGGTCATCGGTTGGCGAACCGCAGTTGTCCTGTCGAGAATTTTCATGTTCGTAAATCTTGGGAAAACTGATCACTTCGCTGAGATTTACGAAAAAAAAAAAATACATAGAATGAAAATCCTCGACAGTCCACGTTTTGAAATTTGGTTTGGAGGAGGAGGCGGTGAAGTGAGGGAATAATGGCCATGGTCGTTCATTTCTCAGCCCTGACCACACAAAAATCTCTTAAAAAAAAAAAAGGGGGGGGGGGGTATAATAAGTTAAGCTTTTTTCTTTTGGCTTAATTTACTTTTTACTTTTGTAAGTTAGAAAGAAAAGGCGAGCAAGAAGTTACCATCAACCCTTTTAGAAAACGGAATGAAATTTGTGCAAAACCCAAAATCTTTATTTTTAAAGTCCGCCATTTTTGGAAAAGTTTAGAAGCTTCTAAAAATGTGTCACCAAAAGTTCTTAAACCAGAGATAGGCTATTTTTAGAACAAGGTCACAGCAGCATGCAGAGAGGTTATAGCTTTTCCCCTTTTGTGGAGGTCAGAGGTCACCCTGGCTGGCGTGGGGAGGTTCATGCAGAGCCATGTGGTCTAGTATCAGAGTTTTGGCGGGAACCTGTTATCCAATGGCCAGCGAAGTCGTTGGTTACTAGGGGAAGAGTTTGTCCAATGGGGGGTCAGGGGGTTTCAAGCACCCCAGTTTCAAGGGAGAAAGCATTACTCTCTTGATTCTTCTTGTACTTGGTGAAAAAGATGTAGGAAGCAAAATGTAAGGCTCTCCATTTTTTGGGAGGCAGCCAGCCCTGAGTGACGCCTAAATTGCAAGTGGCTTACTCAAGAAGGGGGGGATTTTTTTGTCCCGTGCGTATGCTGCTGGCTACCTGCGGCGGATGACAGGCCAGCTCCTGACCAGCTTCTTAAGGAAATCTTCAGCTACAGGGAGGATTCGCCATTTCCTTGGAACAGAGGAGTTTCCATTGATGACCAGCCAGTTCCAGCCCAGAAGTAGTGCCCCTTTGCTGCGATGATCCCTACAAGAAGAGACCACCCCAGCAGTAATTGAGGATCTGTGCCCTGCACCACCCATGTCTCAGAAATTGGCTGATCAATGAACAGCCCAAAGTACTACAGGAACCTTTCTAATGTTTGTGCGGTAAAAGCAAACTACCAAGGGATGCCCAGGAAAGGAGCCCTTCACCCCACCTCGTCCCCCCCCCAAAAAAAGGGACTCACTAAGGAACTAAAATCCTGCAAGCTTAAAAGAAGAGCAAAACGCTCAACTGCTAGAGAGATGATTAATAATTGTCTGCAGCCTAGTGCCGCATCTTCAAAATTCGCCCAAAGGTTTAGTTTAAAAACCTTTGGGCGAATTTTCTATTTACGGTGGAGCCATGAGGAGAAAGTTCCTCGAAAAGTTTGGGGCAGAGTGAAAAAAAGAAAGTATATATACTTAAATGTATTCAGTAAACAAATTTTTGTTTCGGTTAGTTCATATATATATATCAGGTAGAATTTGTATCGTTGAGCATGACAGTGGGGCAGGTCAGGTTTCAGTTGTAATCCATGCTTGGGTCAGTAAAGTTAAAGAAATAAAAATGTAAATGTTTTTCATTCAGGTTTATTTTTTTATTTTGTTATGGTAGTGTTATGCTGTGTAAAGAAACCTCCATGTCAATAAGAAAGTCTCTATTAATGGGGAAGGCAATGTGTACATTTTTTTCATGTATAAGGAGTATCTAATATCAAAATTGTGTTATAAGCTATTTTGAAGAACAACCTCTCAAACCAGTAATTATTTTATTCAGGAAATTTAACTTTTTTTTTTGCTTGGTAGTTTTAATATTTAAATTGTATTTGTACACTTACAGGGCCATGTAGTTAAACATTTGTCTTGGAGGCAGGTTATGGTGATTTTCTAGTTTGACAAGTAATGGTGTAAAATTGTACCATTTTGTAGTAGGGTGGACTAGTTTCCAATATCAGTCTGTGGATCTGGAAAATAGATTTTCATGAGTGGGAGACATTAACAAAGGTATTCACACAGACTAGGTTAATAAAGTGTTGGCCTGTATATTACTCTTGTATAATGTTGAAATTCTTCAGGAGGTGATTTCTGGAAACAGGTGTAATTTTCTGTAAATAAATGGTTCTGTGGTATAGTGTATTTTTCTGGGAAATGAGTGGTATAGTGTTTTTTTCTGGGAAATAATGAGGTTAGTTTATTTTTCTGGAAAGTAGTGTTAATTCTTCTAGAAGCTGTGTGCCTAGGGAATGAAAAGATAAGAGTATTTCTGGAAATAATGTGAGTCTTCATATGGCATTTTTTCTGGAATCTGTGTGTACCAGAGAAAAATAATTTGGGGGCAAGAAAGTTCTTGCAGGGTGCTGTCCGTATGTGGAAAATGCTTTGCGACTGAAGGGTATAGATGGAAACAATTGGGGGATTGTTCTTCCACCCCCGGTAAGCCGAAGACCCATAGGAAGCTATCCCCGAGCAAGGCAAGTGCAGGAGCGTTGTCCCAAAACAGTAAGTGAAGAAAACAGTTACAGGGTGATATGTCACACTTATTCTTCCATTTCGGTGCATAGGCCTGATTGGATTCACGACCCAATCTCATCTTCAGCCTAAATAATTCTTCCTCACAGTGAGAATTTTGTTTTTAGTGAAATTGAGTGATTTGACAGATGTTTTGCTTACCCGTGTTACCTCAGTGGCTTACTACAAGAGTTGGTAAAATTACTAAAAGCTTACATGATACAAGTTTGAATTTTTAGATTTGTTTATAAATTGCTGGTCAGAATTAGTGGTGCAATTTTAAATTGTTATGAACAGTAAGGGTACAAATAAATATAAGTTCAAGTTCAGGAGTGTTAGTGTTTGCCTTTTACTTACATGGTGGGATATTGAGTACTCAGAGCGAGTTTGTATAGTGAAGTATTTTGAATTTTCCAGATGGTAGTGTGAATTTTAAGTATATTTGTCAGCATTATTGTGTAATGATAACTTTTGAGGTAATTAAGGTATTTAGTGCAGTATGTTTAGTAGAGTGTTGAGAGAGATTTTGTATCAAGTAATGCTAGAATGTTGAGTATATTAAATTTTAATGCAAATTTCCCTGGTAGTGTAGGATTGTTTACTGAAGTAACTTTTGGTTATTTATAAATTTTTGCTGTTATTGTAATTTTAAAATTAATGTTGGTTTGGGAAACTGGTTTAAGGGGTGTTTTCGAAAGGAAATGAAATCTGTATTGCGTATATAATAAGCTATAAATTCATGAAGAGAGGGAGAGATTGCACTTCAGCTGTCCAAACTTATCCACAGTGTTTATGTTCCCTAAGTCAAGAGTATGTATGTGTTCTTCCTTTTATGGTTTATATAAATACAACAAGTGGGTGTCATCTGATTTTGTTTGCTTTTATAAGGCCTAGAGTTGCCAAAAGTGAAATCGTCAAAAAATGTTAAAAGCTGATTGTGTTCGGAAACAAAAACACATGGTTGTCTTGGTTATTCTCAGACTTCTTGAAACACTTTGTTTTTGGTTAAGTTTTTAAAATAAATGCAGGCCAAGTGGCTTTTCAAAAACCCAAACCTTGTGCAGTGAAGAATTAGTTGACTCAGTTGAAGTTCATCGCAGGGTCACATGCTAATCCAGCATAACTTGCCTAAGGCCAGAAACGACCCCTGGAAGTTTATTTATTAAATGCATTTTGTCCTAACCACTAATTTGATCATCACAGCCTACAAAAGTTATTACACATGTAAATTGTATACCATCTAATTTTTAGTGTTTACAAATTTGGTACACATGTAACCAATAATTACTTATTTCACACGTGCAGGGGCCTCCACTCATCATATATTCAAACAACGCAAACCTTCAATAATAACTTTTGGGAATATTTAAACATCAGTGTTGCATTTGATTTATATTTTCATTTATCGTGGCCCTAAGATAATTGAATTTACTTTGTTTCGAAATGCATCCACCCATTTCCAACTTTTACCTCAATTTTATTATTTGCATGCATTTAAATATTAATTACTCACCTAACCTTGTCTCACCATAACACAGTCCTGACATCGTACATCCAATGGTTTTGCACAAACTTTAGCAGCTGTCCTGTCATATCTTCTCAACTTCTTGTCCTTCAAACACAACGTTCACCTTGAACAATGCCCCATTTAGGGAGGCATTCCCCTCCCCAGTGTTGTCTTGTTGTAGGTTTAACGACCACCGCGAGCAACTCAATGGGCTATAAGCAGTCGCCCGTCCCTAATTTAGGGTCACTGGTTCCAGGGAAGGGAGAGAGCCAGTGCCGTAAGATAAACATCCATGCTTTACTGAGATTCGAACATGGAACAATCTCTGATGAATGGTCAGAACCCGGCAGCAGTTTAATAACGTGTATGTCTAAGTTGTATTTTTTTTTTTTTTTTTTGCTACACCAATTGTTTGCATACTGACAGTGTTTTCTATAGAAATAGCTTAAACATGGAACCAAATTTGTTAGTATACATATTTCATTAATCTGAAAGTGAATCCAAATACTGCAAAATTAGTTTAAGAACTGAAAACCAATGCCCTTTAGAATGAATTTATTTCAGATAACCATGTATACATACACATTAAAAAAAATTGCTTCTTACAAATAAGCTGTCAAAATAGAGAATTTAATTTCCAACTAATTGAAGCAGTTGACATTAGGACTCTATATTTCCAGACCAATTCTTTAGAAATTTCGGAAGACAGATTTAAGCAAAGGAGTCATAGGTGAAACAAACTGCATTTTCAGGAGAGTATGAACTATTAGCACCAGAGGTGGGAACAAGGAAACCTATCAACAATTGCATATGAAAACCGTTGCATCGAAAATTGCAAACTGGAATAAAAACACGAATCAATTAAGCCATTTAATGGAAATGGATTAAAGGCAATACATTGTAAAAATAAACGAATGAGGTACGCACACACCATAAAAGTTAAGGCATTCCAAAAAGAATACCTGCAAGAAAAAGTTTTAAACTTAAAAGGAATTACAACTTTAGAAAGGATGTCGGTCAGATAAAATTGAACTTTGAAATACTGATAAAAGCAGTTCTCGTGGAATGGTTTATGCCAGTCAAGTTAAAAAACTTTCTTCGCCACATAACGGCTTTCCATCACAAAGCTCTTTAATAAAACCCAATGTAAAAAATCCCGATCCTAGAAGCTGCTGTATTGGCTGGATATAATATAGAAAATGGGTATCTTAATGTTATTGGTGCAAGTGACTGTTCATTCACTTAGGCAGATGGTTCGAATGATAGCATCTGCCACAGCATATGGGTCACAGTTGGAAGAGGGTCTACGATCCTCCAGGTACCCTTGCTTCTGTTCTGCTACTTGACGAGGGATACGAATACTGGCTCCCCTGTTTGCCACACCTGCTGAAAAGTCATGGATACTAGAGGTTTCATGAAGTCCAGTCAGCCTTCTTTCGTTGTCTTTTCCTTGCTTGGGATCATATGCTGTAATGTGGCGCTGATGATGTCGGGACAGCTTTTCAATGGCTTCTTCAATGTACCTGTGAAGGAACACAAAACAAAGTGAATTCAGTTTTTCAGGCTACCTGTAGTAGACAGTTCCAGAACTACCTTTATTAAGGTTTGACAAATTGTTCATGTTAAAACTCAAAGAAAAATTACAAATTCTACTTCCTAATATTGATAAGATGTGGAAAATAAAGTTTATAATAAATGCTGCAACGTTTGGCTGTCAGTGTCTTCTAAGATTACCAAACAAAATCTTTCACCGTACGAACGGGCACAAAACGCCTACTTTCATGGTCAACTGGAAGATTCTCCTAACTCCACAATACATCGTTCTGTCTGTTAACATAGACAAATCCATGCTTTCAGTAAAAAAAAAAAAAAACCGTTTTGTCCAATGCTCGATCCTTATCTTGAACAAAGGATCTAAACCAACTACAGCAACAGAGTCTGGCATGATTGGTAGGTCTCAACTCGTGCGTCGAACGAAGGCGATGTGCTCTAGATAAATAATTGGGTAGCTTTATATTCATTTCACATTGCGATAATTTTCAGAAATTCTTTAGTGGAGAGAAGTGCAACAAACTTCAGTTTTTCCAACTACACTGCTGGCCACCCAAAATGCAACACCAAGAAGGAAGCATCCGATCGGCCTGAAATTCGCAGCATGCGTCGCCCGCGAGAGGACACGCAAACGATTGGCATTGCAGGGCATATGCAAATCATGTGAGTCTAGTACGCCACCGAGCACTATAAGAAGGGTGCACAGAAGGCGGGGTGTAAGTGTTGCGCTGCCGGACCTGTGCGTGGGAAGCTTCCTCATGCCTCGTCGCAGAATACGGCAGTCATTCCAGCAAGTTTCGGAGTTCGACAGAGGACGAATAGTGGCTTATCGCGATAGCGGTTTATCGTACCGAGACATCGGCGCCCGTGTGGGACGACATCCAGCCACAGTGAGGAGAGTACGGATTCGGTGGGTGCAGGAGGGACGGATCGACTGAGCGATTGCCACAGCCGCGGCACACCACCGAACGAGAGGACAGACATGTTGTGCGGCGGGCATCGAGGGCTCGCACCGCCACATCACGAACGTTAGCGCAGGAATTAGGGTGTGTTGTGCAACAACTGTATCAGCACGTACCGTTCGACGTCGTCTGGAGGAGCGGGGACTTGTCGCACAGCGCCCATTGCTCCGATTACCATTGACGTTACACACACCACCGGCGAGTGCGGCAGCAGTGGGCCGTTGAACGCCGCACCTAGACTACGGAATGGCACGACATTGTCTTCTCCGACGAATCCCGCTTCTGCCTGCAACACCACGATGGTCGGATCGGCGTGTGGCGGCACCGCGGCGAGACACTGTATGACACGCCTGCATTATGCATCACCATACCGGTCAGTCGCCTGGCGTTATGGTTTGGGGCGCAATTGGATATGACACCTTCACTCCTCTGGTACGCATCGCCGGTACACTCAGCCACCGCCATATCTCCGAGGTTTTGGAGCCTGTAGTCCTCCAGCAGGCCCTGCCAGCGGCCACGCTTCAACAGGACAATGCGCGCCCGCACGTGGCACGCATCGTGCAACAATTCTTCACGGCCCACCAGGTGTCACTGCTGCCGTGGCACGCCTGTTCTCTCGATATGTCGCCCATCGAACGCGTCTGGTAGCTGATCGGCAACCGAGTGGCCCGGCAAGCACCACCCGTGGCAACGTGTGGAAGCAGCCTGGACAGACATACCCCAAGCCCACATCCAAAGCCTCTTTCGTTCGATGCCGCGGCGTATAGCGGCCGTCATTGCCAGCCATGGGGGCCACACGAACTATTGATGTCTGCGTGTTCCGCAAGTCACACGGGCCTGTAAGCTAAATAGTTTCATCTTTGTATCTGTTGTGGCCAGTAAATCTGGCTTTGCTATCTCGTGTCCTTCTTGGTGTTGCATTTTGGGTGGCCAGCAGTGTAGATATCGGTTAGGGTTAAGTTTGCGGTAATGTTCTCCATCACAAAATAGAACAAAGTTACTCTGAAATCCCCGACAAGGCGGTAGGTGTAGCTTGGAATCAACTAATTCGGTACCTCATTGGAAAGCTCCTTGGCACTGAAGTTACCCAAATAATGCTTCACTATGAAAATATTCATACATATCACTAAGCTGTTCTGACATTCAGAGGTTAGCTCCAAAATGAAATAAACTTCCAGGTATTTTTTACTTATTGTTGTCGTATCAAACTTCTCCATTTACAGCGATCTTGACATACAACTCGTGCTTCACTAATATCCATTACACGCCGTACACAAGATCTTTTATACTTCATACTCATAATCTTTTTCTCATGCAGACACTCCTGAATCTGATCCACCCATGTCTTCCTTTGCCTTCCTCTGCCCTTCCTTCCTGCCACTTGGGCTGAAAAGATTTTCATAGTAAGCATTTCATCACTCATTCTTTCAACATGGCCAAACCACCGAAGCATATTGGTCTCCACCTTGCAAACAACATTTTGCTTTACATCACACAACTGCAATAAATCTTCATTCCTCACACAATCAGATCGTGTCTTGCCACAAACCCCACGTAAGTAACGCATTTCTCCAGCACACAAACGACTCCTATGTTTCTTCTGCAGTACCCAGGTTTCACTGCCATACATCAGAGTAGGAACAATTACTGTTTCATACACAGCCATGCAGGACTCTCTAGAGAACCCATCATTCCTGTGAAAACCTCCCAGAGCAGCTATGACTTTCAAAGAAGAATTCACTCGCCTACTGATTTCACCATCCAACTTGTTCTCTGTCAAACATACTTCCTAAATACACAAACTCACTCACCTGGTCAATCTTAGTGCCATTTATACTTACATTACATTCAGTGCTACCCGTTCCTGTCTCAAACACCATAACTTTGGTTTTTCTCTCATTTATACTCAGTTTGAATTTCATGCAAACTTCGTGCATCCGAGTAAACATACTCTGCAACTCACTTTTGCTCTCTGCCAGCAGGACAGTGTCATCAGCATACAGCAATCTGGACACACGGATATCACCAAGACAAACCACTATTATCTATTTTGGCATTACGCATGCATGCATGCATGCATCCATAAATATATTAAACAGCCATGGTGACATTACACAACCTTGTCTAACTCCTGCACCAATGGAAAACCATTTTGATAAAACACCATTCACTCGTACACAAGCTCTAATACCAGCATACATGGCTTTTACACTATTAAGTAGATTCCCAGTAACACCATATTCATTCAATACCTTCCACAAAAGTGTCCTATTCACTCGGTCGTAAGCTTTCTCTAAATCTATGAAGGCAGTGAAAACTTTCTTCCCAATAGCCAGATACTTTTCAATCATGCGTAATGCAAAAATTTGGTTAGTGCAGCCTTTACCAGGCATAAAACCACTCTGAACATCCCACACTTTCAATGATGTAAGACCCCGTACTTTTCAATAACAACCTTACCAAACACTTTCCCTGGCACACTCAGTAGGCTAATACCACGATAGTTCTTGCATACAGTCTGATCACCTTTTCCCTTATACAAGGGAACAATGATAGCATCCTTCCAATCCCGAGGGACCATTCCTAACTCCCAGCACAACTGCCAAATTTCAGTTAACCAGTCAATTATAGAGTCACCACCATACTTCAACATCTCTGCAGTTATGCCATCGATTCCCGGAGCCTTGCCATTCTGAAAAGATTTTAGAGCTTTACACACTTCTTCTCTTGAGATCCCTCCTGTGCTTTCAACCCTCATTGTGACATCATCTGCGTCTGTCTCAGAATCATCTTTGCTTTCCTGATCTAATAACTCACAGAAGTATTACCCCATCTGTCACTTAACTCATTGGGCTCCCACATCATTTCACCCATCTCATTCTTCACACAACTTACAACTTTGTTTCCCCTATTTTTCCCGAGTCTCATGTACTTCCAGAAGGACTTCCTATCTTTCCAAAAAGCCAGTTCATGCCTTTCCACTTTCTCCTTCCTATCTTTTGCCTTACTGTGGCGAACCAGCTTAGCAGCTTCACGCTTCTTACAGCGATATTCATCCACAGAGACTACCTTGCAACATCCCCAAATAGGCTTCCTTCTTTTTCTTTACTTTACTGCCTCATCAATCTCACTATTCCACCAAGCATCACCTCTATTGTGGTGCCACAGACCTCTTTAGCAGCAGTAACAACACAGTTCTTAAAACATTCCCACTTCTTTTCTACATCCCTCTCACAAGATTTCAGATCCTTCAGTCGTTCTCTGAGTAAGTCAGAATACTGCTGATGATCATCAAGGAGCCTATCAACTTTTATTCTTTCTATCCTGGGTCTCTTCCTATTCCTTTTCCTCCAACCAACATTAAGTTTCACTCGTGACACTACCAAGTAATGATCTGAACCAACATCCGCACCTCTCACCACACGGGTGTCAACAACTAAGTGTTTCAAACGCTGATCGTAAACAAAATCTATCGCACTCTTTTGACCAAGAGTACGATTTTCCCAAGTATGTGTGGATATACTTGTGGTTAAAAAATGTATTAGATACACACAAACCATTCTCAATACAGAGAGCAATTAATCTTTCACCATTATCATTCACACAAGGATCATTAAACTTACCCAGAACATTGTCAGAAATTGCATTCTGCACACCAACTCTAGCATTAAACTCCCCTGCTATTATAACTTTTTCTTTAGCACCAAACTGGCTCAAAACAGCTTTTAGCTCATTCCAGAAATCTTCCTATCAGAAGGTTCCGAGTCACAAGGAGCATACACTACAACAATTACAATTCTCTGAAGTTTTACTTTCAAACGAATCCAGAGAATTCTCTCACTTGCGCAACTATAGTGAATCAAGTTGTTCATCTTTTCACTTAAAATCACACCTACACCAGCCTGTCCTCTCATATTATCCAATACCCCAGACTACACACTCACTGTGCCATTTATACCTCTAGTATTCCATACACCAATCTTAAATTCACTCAGCCGAGATCTCTTTCTCATACGCCGTTTAGAAAGTCCAGGTCAATTCCGTGGTGGACCGTCCTTCTCAAGTGTGGTATGTCCACCATATCCCACACTTGAGTCATTCTTAATATTTCCGCCCGCCGAAAATATTCAGTTCACGAATAATAATACTAGATAGCCCTGCTGTCCGGTAGCAACTGCTAATTTCACTAAGTGACGTCACACTGGTGAATGTCAAACATCTCCTTCCCAAGACCTGCGCTGGCACCATTGTGCATAAGTTTTATCATTACAGTTAGCCAAACTTAAATTTCGCACCATTAAAATCTTTTAAACAACTCCAAACAACGAAACCTTGCATATGCAGCTTACGGTGTCTAAGCATTGGTTTCTCCCTTTTCTAATTAACACTCAATATTTCACATCGCAAATCAGTGATTTTTCCTCTGGTGCTGCTTCAAAAAAGGTGAATTCCCTAAATAAATTTGTAACGACAGCGAAAGATTTTTGACGTCGTTCGTTTGTCTCATATTTAACTAGTGACAACAGCAAAACCGGAATATATATTGATAAAATTACGTCGCACCGTATTGTAATTACATAAGCAAAATGGTACTCTTAGATCTATTGTTTGCTTGACACCTGGGTTAGCAGGGGCATACTGACAACCCTTGTATTGCAGGAGAGGGGTGGATCACGACTAAGAGTGCCTCTGACCTCAGTAAAAAAAAAAAAAAATAATTTGCGGAAACTTATAAAACTAGTTTTAAAGAAATAGCCCTAAATTTTTGATGCAGCTTTGAATGAAGTATTAAAAAAAGTCATTTTTGGTAGCTCCCCCCCCGTCCTCCTAACTAAATAAAATATTTAGAAATTGTTTTCGAGTTTACGAAAACTGGGAAACTACTTCAGAGAACTGAAGGCTCTTTTTCATAGAAATAGTTCTTATGCATGTATATTAACAGGAGAAATCGGTTCAATGAAGGACATTCTTATGCCAACGAGGACAAGGCGTTATTTATTATCTTTGAATATTACCACGCGTCCTTCAGAATATAATGAACTAAAAATATGTTCTTCGCTGGGACGAAGAAACAGGCCTTTTTTTTCTAATAACAGTCAAGGGGGAAAAATGAATACGTGAAAAACACTGTGGCATTATGTTAAGTGGGTTTATATTAACTTTTTTGTACCTTAATTGTTACTTTTATGTTACGTACTTTCGTATAAATTGTGAAAGATCATGTTACCCGTATATCCTCCGGAATATCGTGCAACTTTGGAGAACCATGATTTCGTAGGTATAATTTCCTGAGAGGTGGGGCCTACAATTTTTTACGTGCAGGAAATAAATTCATTCACCAAATAATTCCAACGGTATCACGCAGTACGAGGAAATAGTAAAACGAGGAGAGTGGTTACACAGTAGAAAATTCAGAGAGCCCGGAAATTATAATTCATATTTGTTAATTATTCTAAGCCCTGGCTGAGCAGATTCCTTCTTTAGGAGGAAATTCCTTTTTTTTTTTTTTCTTATCATTCTTTTAAATTTCTGCTTTTATTTTTTTTCTGTTCCCCGATTGCCGGAATTCAAGTAGGGATAGGCACGAAACCCACCCCTTCGTTAGTAAAGCGAAAAACTCGTAAGGAGGTTACAATGAACAACGCTGCACTAGTCAAGATGGCTCGCACTCACAGGAGGGGGTCAATTTACTTGACCATCTTATATTGATGAAAGCACGTTCTATGCAACGCAAGCGGGGAACGAACAGATCATATTTCTCGTAGTGGGCGTAACTGGTCGACACCAACAGAAAAGGGTCACACAGGAAGCGTACGCGGAATTTCTCAGACATCCTGCAGAACAGTTGACAGGAGAAAAGAATATTAATCTTCAAGAAACCTCAAAGTTCTCACCCTTTGCCGACGAATGACAGGGATCCCATTTAGGGATGTAAACCAATGCCGAATCGAGGGGAGAAGGCCCCAGCCAATGAGGGGTGATCCATTTTGGGTAGGGCGAAGAACACTTAACCCCTTTAATATAGACGAAAGAGAGAAGTTTGGACTGGTATCCTTTTTTCTGGCAGAATCATTCGGGCAGTATGCATCCAGGTATATGATTTCGGGCAGTATTCATTCAGGAAGAATCGTGCAAGCTGATAATTCAGGAGTCAAGCATTAGAGACTTGGAAGGCAAGCAAGAGAAGCCTGAGATAGATGTTCCGAGAAGAGACTCATGTTATTACAGAGATAGTATCAGATCAAGAGAAGTTTTAGTGACCACACAGATTAGTTTGGAGGTCAGAAGGACGAGATGATAGATGAGCTAGAGAACTTTAACGGGACCGGACGAGGTCCAAAATCTTAGACTTTAAGACGACACGCATCCGGGACTAAAACAGACGTGATGAACAGGAAAGAATTTGGAGAGATTAATTTTCTAATTCCCAATATCTTGTTTGCATGAGTATGCATGATCTTGTCCCCTATACATCCTCGGTAGGAAAGATATTTTTTTCTCTTGCAAGTGCTGAATAATATAAAAGTTTCTTATATTTTGTGAAAGGTGAACCTGTTAGAATAAGAGTACGAATTTCAAGCTGCTTAATGAGCTAAATATATAACTTTGTTTAAGTTAAAAGAAATCTCCACCGATCAATGTACTAAATTTTAAGAATGAATTAATGAAAATAAATCCTTTATTTTGTATTGAAATTTACCAGTTTCTTTCTCAAATCTTTGTAAATTCAAAATGAGTGAATCTTTGTTTATTTAAACCAGAATACTTAACTAAAATAATCGCAAAGTTTTTTTGGATAGAGTAGCAAAATCCCAGATTTTAAGAAGTTTTTTTTTTCGCATTTAGCAAACCCAGTCACCGGATAAAAGTCCCAATCTACATAATCAGTTTCTTAAATTTCAACCGGCATATGGAGGAATATGGGTTTCCCATGTTCTCCCATATGAAACACAACGCAATGCACCCGTCAACCCTGAGCTTGGAGACCCTCAATTAGGGAACCCAACCTCACGGTAGACACACATAGGCGGAAGATATTAGGGGATAGAGAGTAACGAAAATTTACGGCTTTTTTAAATTTCATCCCACTGCAGCGAATAGGACGCAGCAGATGGTTCGCTCACCCAGCAAAGGGGGCGGTAATAATCAGACACTGTCACATGGCAGTTTTGTGTGCGATTGACAAGGTATTTCATAGAGGCCGGCGTTGGTTTCCTAAAAGAATAAAATTTGCGTGGTATGATTAACTTTGGCGTTAACTATTTTGCGTGTATTGGCATAAACCTTGGGCAATCATTTTAATTGCATCGTGCGCATTTGTTACACGCAATAAAGTGCAATGATTTTGGTTTTACAGAAAATACCTACAGAGGTTCCTAAGAATTTGAATTATTAAAGCGCCAATAAAAAGTATATTTATAGAATTTAGAAGCCTCATTAATTGAAAGACAGATTTTTTTCGCAAAGTGCTTCGAAGACTTTCCGGGAGGAAGGGTCTGGTACGCACGGCACCACGTGCTTAATTTCTACATAGCAGCAGTATCTGTGTGTAAAAAATACCTACGTAAGCGTATTGACGAAAAATAAAAATACCTGATGGTGTAAGTTAAAAACTAAGAAATGATTTGCAACAGTAACTATGTTCATAATCGACAGACTCCCGATTTAAGTTTTTAGTTATTTATTCTTGACTAAACACACAACTAAGACACTATCTAAAGTTGACGGATATGTAATAAATATAAAACGAATGAGTTAATAATGACACCGTGCTTTAAGGTTATTTCGTCTGTTTTAAACAGTCTTACCATGATTAATATTTTTTTTAGGAGTTTACACAAGACAGCTTATTCGGGCGAGAATCCTTTTAGGATCATAAAAAGCATGTATTCTTTAAGAGCAGTTTTTGTAACAACAAATACAGCATGCTCACACACAGCGAAGGGACGAGGCCATCTCCTCTTCACTCTGTCAATTGTCCAGGGTCGTGATCCCATAATTCTTTGCAACGCACCGCCGATTGTGTTCTGTTCTGCATCCTCGCAACTGAAAACTCGCAATCGTAAACAAACTTGCAGCAGGTGTTCTATAAAATAAAAAGAAACTAGCAAAGGATGCTAGCATACAACAAACCCCTTCTGTGTCTGTGCTAGTTAATTCCAAGTTCTTTTCTGAATTTTGTAAATGCTGGATGTGGAATTTGTTTTGTCATGAGGTCTGCAATGTTGTCTTGAGACGCACAGTATTCCAGGTCCAAAAACCCTTTCTTTAATCCAAAATTTTCAACCATTTCTTGAATTTTGTTCCTTTGGCTTAAATGAAAACTTCCATCTTCGTTTTTCAATTCCTAAGTAGTACTACATTTCATTAAAATTTGTCACTTCGTACCTTTTCTGCAATTCTTTTATTACACTTTTTATTTCGGCAACATTTTTAGCGCTGATCAAAATGTAGTCTACATATAGAATTAAATACACAGGATTTTCTTTTTAAGTCTTGAAAAACGGACAAGAATCTGCCTTGCTTTTAGTAAATCCAAGACTTTCCAACGTTTGTTCTATTGAGTTATTCCACGCTTTTGCTGCTTGCTTTAAATCATATATAGATTTGTCCAATTTGCAAACTTTGTGTTCTTCGCCTTTGACTTCAAAACCTTCTGGTTGCTTCATATATATTTCCTCATTTAATTTTGCATTCAAATACGCAGATTTAATATCAATATGGTGTACGTGCATTTGTTTATATGCCGCTGTAGTAAGAAAAGATCTTATTGTGGTGTGCTTGACCACTGGTGCAAAAGTTTCATTGTAGTCTGACCCATATTTTTGGTCATATCCTTTTGCTACTAATCTGGCCTTTGATTTGTTACTTGACTCTTATCATTACATTTTGTCTTAAGATCCATTTGCTTCCTATAGCTTTCTTTCCATTTGGTAACTCTGTTAGTGACCAAGTATTTGCTTTTAGAGACTTTCTTCTTTCATTGCATTTTGTTCTCTTTCTGGAAGATCTTGTATATCATTTAGAGATTTTGGATCTGAGTTAGAAGTTTGGTTTGTTTTAAATCCAAGTCGTTCTGGTGGAACTCCTTTATTTGAACGCCCAGAAATTCTAGGTAAATTAATGTTTGTGCCAGGTTCAGTTTCTTGCTCTTCTGATATTTCTTTAGTACTTTCCTCTTGTTGAGTCTTCTGTATTTCATTTTCAATATCTGCACTTTCTGAATAATTCAGATTTCCTAATTGTACGAGATTAAAATCTCCTTGTTCTTCAGTTTCTTCTTTTTCCTTGCTAAATTGATTTTCAAAGAATTTTACCCATCTTGACACGACTAAGTTTTTTCCTCCAACGTAAACTCGATACCCCTTTGATCTAAAATCATAACCGATGAATGTATGGTATATAAATAAGTTTTGAGGGATTTCCATTCGGTGTCTTACTTATACTGCTCGAATGTATTTTAAGGTGGCAACACTGCGATATCGCAGTACGGGACGCCAGCTGTCAGTCAGTATACGACGTTCGATTGAGGTGCGAAGACTTATTTGTTTTACTCGATGGAAATGGCAACTTTCGTCCCGACAACAGCATTTGCGGGAAGTGTTAGTGCATTACTTTATTGTAAGGAAAAGTGCTGCCGACAGCTATCGCTTAATGTCAGAAATCTATGGTGAACATTCCCTATCCATAAAAAACACGTGAGTATTAGTTTAGACGATTCAAAAGGAACGATTTCGATGTCAGTGATAAAGAACGTTCTGGACCACCCATAGAAATTGCTGATGCCGAATTGGAAGCTTTACTCGACGAGGATCCGTGCCAGACCCAAAAAGAACTAGCAGCAGCATTAAATGTTAGTCAACCATGCATTTCACAACGTTTAGCTGCCATGGGAATGGTGCAAAAAGAAGGGAATTGGGTTCCACATGCTTTGCGGAAAGTGACTTTGAACGTCGAAAAACCATTTGCGAATTGCTGCTTCAAACACAAAAAAGAAAGGGTTTTTGGATCGTATTATTACTGCCGACGAGAAATGGATATGGTACGATAACCCTAAACGGCAGAAAGCATGGGTGAAGCCAGGTCCTTCAACGCCAAAACGCAATATCCAGGGTTCAAAGGTAATGCTGTGTATCTGGTGGGACCAGAAGGGTGTGATCCACTATGAACGGCTGAAACAGTCAGAAAATATTACTGGTGATCGGTATCGAACCCAATTAATGCGTTTAAAACGAGCTCTCACGCAAAAACGGCCGGAATGGGAGAATAGACACAACAAAGTCATCTTACAGCACGACAACGCAAGACCACATGTTTCTCGACCTGTGAAAAAGTACTTAGAAGGATCAGACTGGGAAGTTCTACCCCACCTGCCATATTCGCCAGATATTGCGCCATCGGATTATCATTTGTTCCGATCGATGCAGTCAGCACTTTCTGGAGAACGGTTTAGTTCATATGAAGACATCAAATATTGGCTGGACAACTGGATCTCTTCCAAGGAACCGGAATTCTTCCTTCGGGGCATACGTTCACTGCCCGAAAGATGGGGTAAAGTTGTAGCTTCAGAGGGAGCATACTTCGATTAATATTAAAATATTGTTTCTGTTCAAACAACGTGTTTTGTTCACCTCAAATCCCTCAAAACTTATTTATATACCCAAATACCTTCAACTGCTTTGTCGTCTAATTTCCTTCTTTTCTGTTTATGAATGTAGTAGTATACTTTGCATCCAAACACTTAAAATGATTGATATTTGGTCTGACTCCATTCCACAACTCATACGGGGTTTTGTTACTTGCTTTAGTGACTAATCTATTTTGCAAATACGTTGCTGTTAGCACTGCTTCTCCCCAATATGCTTTTGGTAAATTTGCCTTAATTAGCATTGCTTTGCACATTTCAACTAACGATCGATTTGTTTCTTTCGGCTACTCCATTTTGATCTGGTGAATACACTATAGAAGTTTGATGAGCAATACCCTCTTTTGTTAAATACTCTTCAACTTCTTTGCTGCAGTATTCTAGGTCATTATCTGTTCTCAAAATGTTTACTTTTCTATTAAATTTATTTGTAGTAGAACTAACAAATTCTTTCAACTTTGCCAATACATCTTTTCTATTACATATACTGTTGCATATTTACTGAAATCTATAAAAGACAGGAAATATCTTTTTCTTCCCAAGCTTTCAACTTCAAAAGGCCCACATACATCTGAGTATTAGTTCTAACGGTTCTTTCGCTCTGTAAGATGCCCGTTTCGGGTATGGTTTCTCTGCAAGTTTCGCTCTAATGCATGAATCGTAATAAAAACTATGCTTACAATTATTTATTTTCATACCTTTGCTAAATTTTGATTTGCCATTTCTTTAATTGCTTCAATACTTCTGTGTCCTAGTCTAAGACGTCATTTATAAATGCAGTTTTCATTTTTACACATTATTCCCCAATTGTGTTACGCAGTTTGTAACTTGTTTATCCTTGTCTTTAAAACCGATGAGTTCAAATTAACCATCTGTGGCAATGACATTTGCAACTATGGTTTGACCTTTGTTTATAGTACAAGTATTTTCTTCAAATAATACTGTAAAGCCTTTACTAGCAAGCACTTTAACCGATAAAAGATTTCCAACTAGGTTTGGGACATACAAAACATTTGATAGACTAAGGGTATAAACATTTCCCCTCTAGAGTTTTCACTAGTACCTTACCTTCTCCAAAACCTTGACTTCAACATATGACCATTTGCAATAGTTACATTTTCATTTGGTTTTTCTGTAATTCTATAAAAAAAATTTATGTCACTACACATATGACTAGTTGCTCCTGAATCTACAATCCCAGACATTGAATTGTTTTGTGATACTAATGCTCTTTGTGCTATTATCGCTCGGGTTCCGAATTGGGTTCACACGGCGTAATATTGGGAGCCAAGGGGGTGTCAAGTGGATTGTGATTCTGCGATTCCCTGATTTAGGGCTGGCGCAGCTTCAGGATCCACTGACTGGGCGTTGTGATTCACACAGCAGATTTTCCTTTGGGAGTCGAAGGGTCCGCTGTATGCCGCAATGTTTTCGTGAACGTCTAGTTTAAAAAAAAGCATAAGTGAACGGATTTTCTAAGTCCCTGTCGTAAAATTATATATTCTCCAAAAATCCAGGGCTGAGCACACAATTAGTAACTAACGAAACACTCATGATAGAACGTAGACCAATTAACAAAGTAAACAATTTATTAGTTATGTTTTGCATAATAATAAAGATACACTCACGATACTAGCAAAAATGATTTCGACTCTGACAGGAACCTGTACTCAATTAACTATTTGCTTATAAAAATATTAACTATCGGAAGACTTTCGTATGGATTGATCCGATAAACACGGTATGAGGGGACACCAAAAGAAAGAATAGGATGGATTTCCTACCTTAACATCCGAATCTGGCCTGGCGATCCTATTGCGGCTGAGGCTTCATCCGGGGTATGACGTCCTGGCGGTTACACGGGAAAAGTTAAAGTTCTTTGAACGATGTTGGCCATGGCCTCTAGGTAGTCGCATCTTAAAGTCTCTGGGTCCGTTCATCCGGAAAATTCGGTTGAGATCTTCCATCCGCATCTTAGAATATTGTATGCAGCTTACGGTTTTCCTGCCGTAATACTTGGCAACTCCTAGGTGACAGTCGTGGAGGAAAGTGCAAGTGATGCACGCCGTGGAAAAAACAAAGTGCAGTGTTCCGTGTTGAACGTAAAAGTAAGAAGTGACCAAGTTCTTCTCTTCCCTTGTAAAAAGTTTCGATGACCCCCAAGAAGACCCACACTACCTCAAAACATCCCATCATCCAATCACTAGCTGGCGAACGCAAGTTTCCCTGAATTAGAGAATTAACATTTTGTTCATCCATTCTTTAGGGGTCAAAAGTGCTACCCGTTCCCGCAAAAATTCCGAGAACCGCTCAAGTCACGTTAGCCCCGTGATATAACCACCGGCCATAAATCCTTACCCAATAAAGCTGTTAGCTCCGGTTCCAAAAAGTCCATGGTCTACCCAACATGCATTGTGGATGCTAGACACGGTGGACACGTTATTGCCCCAATAGAACATACTACAAAGTCAGCTCGCCGATGGATGTCGCCAGCGTTGTCTCCTTACAATGTCGGTCCGTCCATGGTGACGCCAACGCTCTCTAGCTAGTCTTACGCTATGCAACGCCTTTCACTGGGAGATGAGGTTGGAGCAGGGCCGTAACTAGCCAAGGCCAGAGAGGGCTGCGAAACACGCAGGGTGGAGCTCAAGAAAAAAAAGTCCAGTGTGCAGCTCAAGTGCTGACGTTAAGAGCATGTAATGTCCTCCTAAAACAGAGAATAAAATCTTCATCGTGCAATTTATTGCATTTAAAACAACAAATAATCCGCGCCCCCCCCCTCCCTGCGGAACTCATTTTGGTCTCTCGAAGGTTTGCATATCCCACCAGCGGTTGAAGCGCCGTAAGGCACTAGGTCCCCAGTAAAATTGCTTTTTTAATTTGTTTATTTTTCTTTAATGTAATGTTAAAATTTTGAGACTTTAACAAAACTTTTGCGTTTTAATAAAAAACTTTATCATGCAATTATTCGTATTTAAAATAGATTTTTTATTTGAATTGTTTATTTTTCCTTTATTTCATTTTTTCATGCATTACTTCCTCACGTCAAACGCACCAACATAATCGCCAAATATAGATTTTTATACCTATCTCTAGAACTACGTATCGTAGCTCAATGAAATTAGTTTCATTCGATTCAAAATGCTAAATTACATATTAAATTGTACATCGTTGGCCATTTCACCCCAAAGCGGTTTTTTTTAGTGAATTTTCAAAATTTTTGGGGCCCCACTTGGGTGCTTTATTATAGACCGATTTTACTGGTTACCAAAATGCAAGGGATAACAAGATCGGATTTTTGTACCAAAAATCAACTCAATCGGTACTTAATTGTGGACGCTATCGTGTTGACGGGCTAATACATATATATAGGATACATAAACTTTTGAGATATTGTTCAGATTCATATTCTCCACCCTCTGAAACGTGTAGAAAACACCATTTGAGTTCAAACTCGCGTTGCCAAACCAATTGTAATAGCTTGTCCTATTCTTTCTTAATAGAAAGACAAGCTAAAAAATTTAATCATTACACAAAGGTAGTAGAGCTTTAACGATTTTGCTAACTCATTTTATGCAAATTTTGACGTAGAATAATTAAAAATACATTTTCGATCATAGACATCTGAGTTTTCAAAATTCTACGAATTTTTTTATTCAATTTCAAAATAGCATTAACATTACTAACTAATGCTAATTTTCAGATTAGAACAAGCAAGAATTGTGAGGCGCGGAACTTCGTTGAAAATTCATACATTAGGAAGTGGATTAAGAGATTTTTTTATGCCTGATGAATTTCAGCACAGTTGCTTCAATAATCTGATTTAGCTAAAATGCACAACTTTTCAAATCAAATGTTTAAATATCTGTTAAATCTTCGTGCTTAATATCACAATTTAAAATATATAGCGGTCTGTGCACAATATACAATAGAATTATTAAAAACTAGTATTAAAAACGTACAGTTGTTAAAAATCTTTAATACTAAAAA
Organism: Macrothele yani; assembly: GCA_039090855.1. Lineage (NCBI taxonomy): Eukaryota > Metazoa > Arthropoda > Arachnida > Araneae > Macrothelidae > Macrothele > Macrothele yani. The sequence continues at coordinate 95,968,418 of CM077016.1, read as the reverse complement.
GCATGATTAACTGCGCAGGGTCTTTCGAAGTGCCCGGCACTTCATCAGGCCGAGTGATCAACTTGTGGTGCAGGAACTCATTTATATATACAAGAATCCATCGGGTGTCTATGACGTAATCTGGTCGGAGGTCATAGACGTACTAAACATCAACGCCCGGCACCCCGATTTCATACAAATGACATATCAACACCAAATTACAATATATTATTAGATAGTTCAGTGCATTTGTTCATTTTTTTTTATTTGCATGTCACAATAGGCAAGTCCATGTCATTGGTATAACAGGAGGTTTCATTGTTACAGCACTTTTTTCCGCATGTTTGGATGAACAGGCTTTCACAGTTAAGAGTAAGGATAGTCTGGATTTGGCCGTAGCCAAAATACTGACGGCGTTCCATTCAGAATAGTGTGTTCCTGCATTAACTGTTCTTGAAAGTGCTGTAGATTCCATTTTATTCCTAATAGTGTACTTGTGCTCCGAAATCCTTTTCGATACATTTCGTGTCGTGGAGTAGATATATACCAGATCTCTATTCTGACTATCATGGGCTTTCAACAGAATACAATACACTCCATGTCTATTTGCCAGTGGGACGGGCTCACTGTCCTTTATGATTGACAAAATATTTCGTGTACTGCCTCCGAAGTCTATATGATGTTTCTTGCACACGTTTTTTAGAATGGATGACATCTGGTAGGTGCTGCATTGATCCAACGAATTTTGTTGTGACCGTGTTTCTTTCGAGAGTAGAGAAATCAGCTTACAGTACCCTGTCGAGTATCTTATTTATCACCATACCTGAATATCCATTGGTTTCGGCAATTCGGTGTATATAACTAATTTCACTGCGTCTGGACTGCAAGCCAGAAGAGTGCGATATCGCTCATCTCACAATGTAATGGAGGGAAGCAGCATCATATAGTTAGTTGTCTTCTAAAAAAACGTATGCAAGAAACATTATATAGTTGTCTTCTCTCCGCTACCTTGTGAGAAGAGCGATATCACACTCTTCTAGCTTGCAGTCCAGACGCAGTGAAATTAGTCATACTCATTAGGAAAAGCTTTTCGCATTTCATAGAGTTTTTCTATCAAGTCCTCCGTTCTTGTTTCAGATTTATAATTATTTGCAACTACTATTTCTTCTCTTTGGGGAATATTAATTCCAAGTTCTTTCAGGGCATCATACTTTTCTAATTCCTCATTCAGTTGCTCAATAGCAGTTATTGCAGCAATCAAATCTTGGTTGTTGTAAAATCTCTTATCAAGTTCTTATAGAACAGAATCAATAGTCTCATTGTACGTGCACTGCAGTTTACGATGACAGACTCCCGAAGGCTCATTTATGAATTCATAAACTATAAAGTTTTCCATCATTGAATTTCTTTTACGAGTTTTATAATTTTTCATTTCATCCTCCAATTACTCTTCCAGAAAACCAGTTTCAAAAATAAAAACCATAATACCACTGTTTCAAAACATGATTTTTTGAAACAGTGGTTGTAGGAAGGTGGCCGAGGTTGAGATGTTAGTCTATTAAATTAAGATTAGTAAACTAATTAAATGTCAGTTTGTCAGGCTGGAGAAGTAAATATTCCTCAAATAAGCCCTATAAATTGATTTTTTTTTCCGTAGGTAATAACGTTTTTAGTAATGATTGTTTTAGTAATAATAGATGTGGATAGTGTAATAGAAATGAAGGGCCGGGTTGAAGAAAATTTATTGAAGAACACAAAGAGATGATAATGAGAATGTTCTCTGTTTTTTTATCCTGTTTCGGTATCAGGGGTGTTTGTTGAATTGGTTAGTGCCAGCCCTATTTTTGGTAGTTGTTCCATTAGGACATTATCAGGTGTGTGTGTGTGTGTGGGGGGGGGTATTTAGGATTAAGGAGGGGAAGGTGGTGGCTTTAATATTCAAGGATATTTCTTCATCACATTATTTGGGGCTGGTGATTTTTAGAGTAGGGTTGTTTGTTTTTATTGGGGTGAATAATGCTTTGGGGGGGGGGTTGTGCTTACTAAAACTAGACACTTGATGGTGACAGATCAGGGGTGGTGGCGTGGTTGATGGGGTTTGTTATGAGATGAGTGATGAAATTCAAGGAGAGCAATGCTCATCTGATGCCCTTTGGTAATAACTTCTTTTATAGTGTCAATTTAAACAGTGAGCCATTTGATTTGTCCTGTTACGTTGTTGGTTCGACTGGCTGCAAATATGATAGCAGGACATTTGATTATTGGATTTAATTCTGGAATGAGTTTGGCTTCTTTTGGAGGGTTTGCAGCGTCAGTGGTTTTGCAAAGTTTAATATTGGTACTTGAGTGGGCGGTGGAGTCTATTCAAGCGTTCGTTTTCAGAGTATTGGTGATACTGTATTCTTTGGAAAGTTATTAAATTAATAGTTGTATTTCATCCTTATCTGACATTTTGTAGATGTGACTTATTTTTATTTTCAGTAGTTTATTGGTAAGGGGTGTAAAAGAGCAGTATGTGGTGAGATTGATTTTCAATTAAGAGATTTATTTGATAATAGCTGTATTGGGAGTGGTTTTGGTAGTGTACTGTTTAAAAAAATATGATTGTTTTTAAACAGTAAACACCTCCAAGATTTTTTCAAACAGTACACTGTCACTACAATTGCCTGCAATCCCTAAGAACTCCGCCCCCCCTCTCACTCACTTCCAGGAAGGATGAAGCTTTTTAGTAATTTAAAGTGACCTCTACATACTTCTGCACATTTGTAGTGAGAAAATTTTCAGTGGGAATGGTGATTCGGACAAAGTATTTTTTGGGAGTGGTCCCTAAGCAAAAATGGTCGTTAAGAGGTGGAGGACTCTTTTAATAGGGGGGAGTCGGATTCTCTGCAATTTTAGCTATGTGGAAACACTGGTCGTGTGAGAGATACTTTAACTTTAAAATTTATAAAAGTCTGGGAATCGCTAGAGGGGGCTCAGCTCCTCTTGCCCCCCTCTGGTTACGGGCCTGGGTCTGAGATGAAAAAAAAAAGAAAAGAATCACCCGAAAGTATATGGCAAAATAAATAAAAAAGTAAATAAAACTTTCTTCAAAAATACAAGAATTAATAAAAATGAATAAATGAATAAATAAAATAAATAAACTAGGGAATGGATTTTCGACCTAAATGTGCAGCGCTCGAGTCTGAGCGCTGTCACAGTGCATCATCCTTTGTTATATCAAGTTTTGCATCTTTGCTTGTAACGCTAGCACAAAAATAATCCTTCACATTTTCATTTTTGCTACAAATATTCAACTTGTGTGGCAGATTATTACTTTGTACTTTACAGTTATAAATCAGCTGCTTAGGAGTAAACTTTGTTTTACTTTTGTGAAAATTACTATGCTTATTATTAACATTCAGATGCCAACACTCATTTTTAGATTGATTTGACTTGTGATAACAAGTACAGTATCTTTTGGCTTTCAAATTAGGCAGAGCAAAAGTTCTTTGTTTTATAAACTGAAAATTGTGTTTCAGAGAGTGTAACCGACCCCTCCTTAATATGCATTCTTCTCTCATACTACTCAATCAATTTAGATTTCACGTAATCTAGTGATAATTCCTCTTCATTTTTGCTTTCCAGAGCTGTCAAAAATGTACTATAACTTTGTGGCATACTACACAACAAAATTGCTACCATATGGGTTTCTTTTATTTGTTCTCCAATATTGTTTAACTTCTCTCCCAGTTCGCTTACTTCTTTAATGTGCGATTGATTGCATTGGAATCGATTCAGTGTATTTTATACTGTACAATTTTCTTAACAAATACAGTTTACTGGATAAATTGGCTCTTTGGTGTACTCCGTCTGAGTTTGTTCCAGGTATCCTTTTGCGCTGGTCTCGTGTAACACGTGATACAATTACGATATACAAACAAATTAATGCTCTGCATTGCCTATCCTTTTAAACCTATGTTTCATCTACAGTTTGTGTTCAAACACTACATCACTTAGATTTTCTCTGATTAACAACATTTCCATCCTAAATTTCCACGTTGCATATTTAGTTTGTCAGTTTTTCTATGTGAATATATTCTTTCGACATCGCCATTTTGCCGACTGTTTTGCTTTGTACTCAGTACTTGAGCCTTTTCTTTTCACTTATTTCCGAAGCTGCGATATGAAACTAGTCTTCAGTCTCATAATCAAAAATAATGGTGTAAGTTAAAAACTAAGAAAAGATTTGCAACCGTAACTATGTTCATAATCGACAGCATCCTGATTTAAGTTTTTAGTTATTTATTCTTGACTAAACACACAACTAAAACGCTATCGAAAGTTGACGGATATACTCGTATAATAAATATAGAAGAATGAGTTATTAACAATGACACCTGTGCTTTAAGATTATTTTGTCTGTTTTAAACAGTCTTAGCATGGTTAATATTCCTTTTACGAGTTTACACAACACACAGCTTATTCCAGTGAGAATCCTTTTAGGATCATAAAAGCATGTACTCTTTTAGAGCAGTTTTTGTAAGAACAACAAATACAGCATGTTCACACACAGCGAAGCAAGCGACCAGGCATCTCTTCACTCTGTCAATTGTCCAGGGTCGTGATCCCATAATTCTTTGCAAAGCACCGCTGATTGTTTTGTTCTGTATCCTCCCAACTGAAAACTCGCAATCGTAAACAAACTTGCAGCAGGTGTTCAATAAAAATAAAAAGAAACGAGCAAAGGACGCTAGCATCCAACAATACCGTTTATACATTTATGGACAGGGGAGGGTGTCGTTCCCCCTTTCCCAATAAAGAAGCAGTAGCAATGCTAAGAATGTAATCTGAAGATGGGGAATCCTACTTAACAGCCAAAGTAAAACAAAGGGCCTTTGCCCCTTTTTTTATGACATTTGAATTTCAGAAATCCCTAGCGCTGTCTGAAAGCTATTCTCCGAGGATGCAGTCTCGCGTACTATTATATATTTGTTTCACAGTCAGAATCTGAACTCTGATCTGTTTTACTGTAGGAGACTTTGGCTTCACACAGGAAAAACAAACCCGCTAGTTAAGATCGCGTAGACTGTTCCTCGCGCCCTTTGATTTTATAATCTTAAGACATTCCATTTGTTATAGAGGCATGTCAAGGTGGGGGTGGGGGGCATATATATGTTTCTGCCGCCAGACTGCAAGCAATTTTATCCCTCAGGTAATTCTGCCTTGTTGGGATTTAGTTTCCTATTACATAATTATCTGGTTTCCATGTAAAAAAAGTGTTGACCTTAAGAATTTGGAAAAACTTCCTTAGAAATGAATGAAGATGACGTTCCTGAGTTTAAAAATCTTTCAACTGATTCAGTATCAACTTAGGTAAAGGTCTTGTGATTTAATGATAAAAATTGGTAATTCCACGTAAATCAACAAACTTTCCAAGCAAAACCTTGGTTCAAAGATATTCAAATGAAGAGGTGATTTCGTGTATTTTCATATGTTTAGATATGAGCGCATCGCATTGAGAGATTTGTTTGAGAAACTAAATGGGGCTCACGACGAATCTCGTTGAAGGATAATCACTTTTCTTTCCCAATGAAATACTTCAGCATAGAAATGCAGAACAGATACCTGCAAATTAACTGCCATAAAGGCATGTTCGGGGGGGGTACGATTAACTTAAAGATTGAAAAATCATTAAAACCATTCACAATCATGGTTAAAGTTAGCAAAGACATCGGAAAGGATAAACTAGCATCAGATGTGTATTTGAATTTCGATACTTAAAATAATTTTTGAATGCTAATCAGTCAAAATAATTCAACTTACTTAGACTGAATAGTATAAAATTAAGTGGAAGGTTAAGTGTATTGAAGCATGAATTTATTCATTAAAGGAAATTAAAGAGGATCATAACATAAGCCGGTCCGCTTGGAAGATTCATCTGAATGCTGTCGTAACCTGTAATAAATGAGTCGCGGATGGCTTGGTTAACGTTCGTGACTACCAAAGGAAAGTACTTCGGTTCGATCCTAGGTGGTGACAAATGTTAAACTTCATCTGAATATCCACCGTGCCCTGAACATCTAAGCTGGCGGTCACCACGAACAGTTTGTTCATTGCTGACCGCCAGCTTAGATGAACTAAAAATTGCTACATTTGGACATAATAAGCGAGAGCATATCTTAGTAAAGAGTGCATTGAAAAATAACAATTCACATAAAAAGTACACTAGTTTTATAATGGTTTTCTTAATTTAAAAAGCTTACTTGAGGCCACCGGTTTCTCTCATTGCTTTTGTACTGAAGTTTGTATGAGCTCCAGCTCCATTCCAATTTCCAGGCATCGGTTTAGGATCAAATGACACAACAACTCCAAAATCTTCGGCTATGCGATGCAAGATATAGCGGGCCATCCAGACTTCATCTCCGATCGAGACACCTTCACAGGGCCCAACTTGGAACTCCCACTATAAAATAATCACATTAAAATTGCTTACATCATTGAATTTAGGATTAATTGCTGTTTATCAAGCAAAACTAAGTAAAAAAACTAAAATCCTAAAATGTAGTACTTTCCAAGTTACTGAACTCCATTATCTTTTTTCAGTAACTTTCCAAGTTACTGTAAAAAGATAATGAACAAACTCTTGCTTGTTTCGACATAAAATCACTTGCTTTCTTATACTAAAATTTGATAAAAGTCATTGTTTGCAAGAGTCGTTTAGTCATTCACACATTCAACATAATACATCGTTACACAAAACGATTGAAAAGCTTTAAGCTATTATTAAAGGGTCAGAACTTAGTGCAGTTTCATCTACAGGAATCTATCGAGAAAAGTTTCTTCCCCCATAGAAATTCATATTTAAAATGTTCAATATTTATGTTGACAGCCCCCCTCCTGTTTCGTTTCAGGATTAACGACCACCGTGAGCAACTTAATGAACCATAAGCAGTAGCCCGGCCCTAATTTGAGGCCACAGGTTTCAGGGAAAGGAGAGAACTGGTACCCTAAGACAGACATACCACCCATGACACCACCTGGACGAACAGTTAGAAGATAAGATCATCTAAGACTACTGTGCCACCGCTGGCTGAACGACCACTGTGCTGGCTTTGCTATCTCGTGTCCAAGAAGGACACGAGATAGCAAAGCCAGATTTACCAGACACATAACAGATACATAGATGAAACGATTGAGCTTACAAGCCCGTGCGACTTGCGGAGCATGCAGACATCAATAGTTCGTGTGGCCTCCATGGCTGGCAATAACGGCCGCAAAAAGTCGCGGCATCGAACGAAAGAGGCTTTGGATGTGGGCTTGGGGCATGTCAGTCCAGGCTGCTTCCACACGTTGCCACAGTTCATCAGGCATAGCCGCGGGTGGTGCTTGCCGGGTCACTCGGTTGCCGATCAGCGACCAGACGTGTTCGATGGGCGACATACGGGAGAACAGGCGGGCCACGGCAGCAGTGACACTTGGTGGGAAGTCAAGAAATGTTGCATTATGCGTGCCACGTGTGGGCGCGCATTGTCTTGTTGAAACGTGGCCGCTGCAGGTCTTGTACGTAAGGAAGAACTACAGGCTCCAAAACGTCGGAGATGTAGCGGTGGCTGTTGATTGTACCGGCGATGCGTACCAGAGGGGTGCCAGTGTCATATCCAAATGCGCCCCAAACCATAACACCCAGCGACGGACCGGTATGGCGATGCATAATGCAGGCGTAATAGTCTCTCGCTGCGGTGCTGCCACACGCGGATCAGACCATGGTGGTGTTGCAGGCAGAAGCGGGATTCGTCGGAGAAGACAATGTCGTGCCATTCCGTAGTCTAGGTGCGGCGTTCAACGGCCCACTGCCGCCGCACTCGCCGGTGGTGTAACGTCAATGGTAATCGGGGCAACGGGCGCCGTGCGACAAGTTCCCGCGCCTGCAGACGACGTCGAACGGTACGTGCTGATACAGGTTGTTGCGCAACACACCCTAATTCCTGCGCTAACGTTCGTGATGTGGTGGTGCGAACCGTCAATGCCCGCCGCACAACATGCCTGTCCTGTCGTTCGATGGTGTGCCGCGGCAATCACTCACGTCGGTCCGTCCGTCCCTCCTGAACCCACCGAACCCATACTCGCCTCACTGTGGCTGGATGTCGTCCCACACGGGCGCCGATGTCTCTGTACGATTAACCGCTATCGCGATAAGCCACTATTCGTTCTCTGTAGAACTCCGAAACGTGCTGGAATGACTGCCGTATTCTGCGACGAGGCATCAGAAAGCTTCCCACGCACAGCAGCACAACACACTTCCACTACTTACACCCCCGCCTTCTGTGCACCCTTCTTCTAGTGCTTCTCGGTGGCGTGCCGGGCGCACATGATTTGCATATGCCCTACAATGCTAATCGTTTGCATGTCCTCTCGTGGGTGACGCATGCTGCGAATTTCAAGCCAATCGGATGCTTCCTTCTTGGTGTTGCATTTTGGGTGGCCAGCAGTGTAGATAAACATATCTTTATATCAAATGCGATGGGATACGTAAAATTTAAGAGAAGAATAAGATAGCACTTTTGGGAAACAGAAGTAAACCAATAGAAGGAAAATTACAAGTCAAAGACATACAAAGTTCCCATTAAGAGGTGACGACAGTTTCCTTGGCCTAGGTAGTGATTTTGTAATTTAATTGTTTCCTCTAAAAGATGAAAATATGGTTTAATACCATCTAAACGATGATATTAAACCAGTGTTTAGAAAAACAAACTGAATATTTTAATTTGATTTACTGACCAAAAAACTGTAAAAAAAAAAAGTGCCATATTTCTTAAGAATTAAGCATTATTTTTATTTCCACTGGACGACCAAACTACCCCCCCCCCCATTAATAAAGTGTAATGCCCTGTGCAAAGACTAAAAACAAGTTAGTAAAATCATGCAATGCATTATAATACGCTTTCCAACGTACCAGAAATCATTACTGAAGTTATTACTCAGATTATGGGGATAATGGCTGTGGAATAAATCCCGCTCCTGTGCCCTGACGTTTGACTCCATTTCGAGATATTAAACAGAATTGGTTCAGTATCTTCCGGAATAACATACTAAAGTTTTGTCGCAATACAAGCATTTTTACGTAAGTTATGGCGCATAGGAGCGTGGCCAATTCCATCGCACTTATGTCCTGACCTTTTGACTCCATTTCGCCCATTTTCAATAGGGTTCGCCCCCAGGTTGTCCCCTACACCACATACTAAAATTTCATCAAAATCGAACCATATTTACGCGAGTTATCGTGCGGATGGGTAGACAGACAAAGCTGGAACATATAAGCTTCAACCTACGGTTGGAAAGCGCAAAAAAAAAATGTCACTGAATTTTCAGGCGTAATGAGCACATCTGTGACGCAAACGAGTGATAATGTAAAATGTAGTAATAAACATTTATTGGAGATTTACATCTTTTCAATTGGTTTTGTAACTAACGATAGCCTTAAAAAGGTGGACAGTCAAATAGAAATGCATTTGCGCCTCTAGGGAAACACTGAATTACAGGTAATATGTTTGAAGATAGCGACACTTCGGACAGTATTGACAACCCTGATTACGACAATGATGCCAGTGATATGGATAACACCAGTGAATTTTCTGGATTCGAGGATATGTATGATTGAAGTGTTTTTCCTTATACGTAGAGGCAAAATTTGTACTGCTTTTAATCTTTATGAAAGTGCTGAGACCTTAAGTTTTATGTTTATTCTTTTATCTCAAAATTTTGCACTTTAAAATTGGGGTGCGTCCTTGACGCCGGGAAATACGGTAATTCGTTTCTAAATAGCGTCTGTAAGAAAACATTGAAGAACGTAAAATTCAGAGTAAAGACAACCAATGTTAGATGCACCGAGTTAAAAGTATTTACCTGAGCAGGCATGACTTCAGCATTGGTTCCACTGATGTTTATCCCGGCATACATGCAAGCTCTGTAATGAGCTTCAACAATGTCCCTTCCATATGCTTTTGTAGCTCCAACTCCACAGTAATAAGGGCCTAAGAATGAATGAATTATAAAAATACTTTAATAGAAAAATAATTCCATAAAAAGATTTAAAACTCAAATTTCTTAAAAGAAAATAGTTTTGCGATTTAAACTACCACAATGTCAAAATACTAATCTTTCACCTAGTAGCCCCAGTCCTTTTCCGATCAGCTGAGTTTTAATCTTTTGTAATAGTGAATCGCAACTTTTGTAACCAGAAAGAAAAATAACCTAATGCACATTTGATCTCTTGTAGTGTAAGAACGTGCTTTAATAAAATTTTCCCCCACTAAAAATGCTGTCATCTGGCTAAAATAATGGGCTTGATTAACGTACCTCAAAGTTTACGTGCAAAAGTTTATATAAAGCATTTAAGTGACTGTGGTGTAAATTTCAGCGAAAATATTATCGCATGACTAGTAGACACCCCCCCCTTCAGCTTCCTTCAAATTAAAATACAAATCTAAATAGAACTCAATGATCTATTTCGAAAGTTTGTTAGAAATACACGTAGCTTCGTAACCAGATACACGGAAATATTGTCTGCTCTGAGTCAAGAACTTTTCTTGAACGTGCCGACGAGTTACAGTCAACAAAATGAAGTTATTGGTTCCTCCATAAGATTTATAAAATAGCAAGGCTAAGTAAGGTCTTTCCCTTCAGATTTTCAATGAATTGAATTTTGCTAAAGCATAGTTTTTTTCTACACCATATTAACAAATTTTAATTTGAATACGCTATGGTATTAAAGTTTCCAGGAATTCCCTGCTCCAGTCAGACTGGCACCATCTTGCTACCATTGTTTGGTTAGGTTAGAGGTTTCTGAAGAGTTTATGGGCTCCCTGATATTGGCCCTGTCCAGTAGCTGACTAGAAATCTATGTATAAGCACATTAATATTTGTGGTTCGGCCATTTCCGGGCTGGCAATCTGGTTGCACTGCAGCGTCCAAGGGCTTTCATAGCAAAACTCCGAAAGTGTCCAAGGCTTTCATGGCACACCACCTCTCGGAAATCTCATCGAAATATTTCACTCAAGGTAAAAAAAGATCCTGCAATGAAGTAGCTTTTTTTTCTCCCGTCCATCAGATGAATTGATAACACCGATTTCCTAGAGGATAATGTCACTACCCCCCCCCTAACCCCACCCACCCAACCTTCCTCCCTACCTCCCTTTTCATTCGGAGGTCAACGACTGCGGTTAGAAACTCAAAGAGCTATAAAAGCAGTCACCCGTCTCTAATTTAGGGCCACTTGTTCCAGGGAAGGGGGACAGCCAATTCCGTAAGACAACCACTTGTGCCTCACCCGGGATACGGGCCCGCATCCATCTCGGATGATATGATTAGAAGTCAACGCCTCGTATAAAACAAAACGGGTCGCAACCCGTGGCGGCGAGACCAAACATCTTTTTCCCTTTTCTAATAGTTTCAGTTGTGCGAGCTATTTTTTCCTCGCAGTCACTGAACACGAATCAGCCACTGAAAAGTTGCGAAAGTGAAGCCACTGAAACTTGCTATTCAGCGAATTATTTTCTTGATCCAGTGATTAGAGATTATATTGTGTCCTGAGTAATTGTGTTTTCGTGAAATCGTTTTACTCTAAATAACACTTTATGCATTTGGATTAATACTAATAAGAAAATTCAGGTAATGCTCTCCCCCCCCCCGTTTCTACTTCTGGTGGCATCACCAAGTTTCAGAAGGGAAACCTAATAAAACATTTCAATGAAGCCATATTGTTGCCTAAGAATGTTAATCTTTCCTTGCTTCCAATAGTGCTTAAACCTACAATTGTAGATAATTCGTTACAGTATGTGTATGTGCGAGAAGAATAGGTTTTATACCACGTACTCGGGACGACTGAATATTCAGTCACAACTCCTTCCGGTTGTTGCATAGAACGGAAGAAAGTCAATAGGAACTGTCATTGGGAGCAGGGACATTTTATGAACTTCCGATGCCCCTGGCGCGTCGTGACACACCCCGCCGTGCGTGCGCACATCTGAATCTATTTTGTAATCTAAAATGCAAAATTGCTTGGCGTATCTTTACCTTTTCATCAAGAAAATACAATAAAAATCAGCAGATTTTTTTTTCTAGGTGATACGTTTCCTTATGCAATTGACGTATACTAGCGTGTAAGAACTTTCATATTAATAAGAAAATAAAATAAAAAGGATTATGCAACATTAATCCAAGACCTCGAAACAGTGGACAGTAAGTAGAAGCACGTGGTTTGTATCAAAAAGTCAAGTGAAATTAAAGGGAGAGGTGCATTTTTCTGATATTCAGGTAGATACACAATACAAAAAATTGTAAATAAAATAAACGAATTTCTAAAAATGTATATACACTGGTTTCCATAAATTAAGCAACAAATGGAAAAATAGTGATAACTTAAAAAGTATGCAACCGATTCGGATAAAATTTGGTGGTAAGCTTTATCAGACCAAATGCAACAACAAAAAACTTAACATGTGATACAAAGCATTTTGTATGAGTGATGCAAATATGAAAATACAGAAATATAGGTATCAAGATGAAATAGGAAAAGGTACTTCAGTACGAAGTGTGGTTACCCCGAACAGCAAAACAGGCCAACAGCGATGTTTCATGCTGTTAATTATGGTGTCGAGCAGTTCCGTGGGTAGCTGCGCCCATTGTTCGAGCAAAGCAGTGCGGAACATCTGCAGGGTTCGGCGATGGGACTGGAGGCCAGCAACACCTCCCGAGAGCATCCCAGACATGCTCAATAGGATTCATTTTGGGAGAGCGTGCTGACCAGTCTACACGGACTATAGTCTCCTGTTCTAGGTACTGATGCACGAGGCAAGCTGTGTAAGGGTGGGCGTTATCTGCAGTGCAAATGTATCTCCAATCGCGGCCGCATACGGACGAACAATCTGGTCCACGATGTTGTCTCTATACCTCTGAGCATTGAAGTTTCCATGTGGCACCACAGAGGTCGGTAACGATATGCCTGCCCACACCGGAACACTACCACCACCATCATAGGTGCCCCTTTCCTGGATATTAGAAGGAAGATCACAAGTACCAGCCTCTCTCCAGATGTAAACTCTGCGAGATCACTCTAAACAGTTATAAAGAAGTAAATTTCTCAGTCATTTTGCCCACGCCGGGTATCGAACCCGAGTCCCCGGAATAAGTCATTCTACCAACTGAGCTACGCAGACGTATGTTTTCGCTGCTATCTGCTTTTATCTCAAGTGCGTCCTTAGGGGAAGGTAAGTCACAATCCGCACTACCGAAAGAGGGCCGGGGACATGGCCCACGGGTCAGCCGCGACCATGTGTCGCTGTAAGCAGTCATCAGCTGAAGAACGTACATTGGAGAAATCCTAGTCAATTTGGGTGTGTGGAACGTAACATCACACACATTTATGTTTCGAAGCGCTGAAGAAGGGATTCTCTTATTTTTCCTGTTTCGCGGTGTGGGAAGAACATCACACCATTGCGAGAACTTTAACGGCCAGGTCATTCTTGAAGTTCGGGCGCCAATATACCGAAGTAAATTTCTCCGTCATTTTTGTCCACGCCGGGCATCGAACCCGAGTCCCCTTATTCCGGAATAAGTCATTCTACCAACTGAGCTACGCAGACGTATGTTTTCGCTGCTAACTGCTTTTATCTCAAGTACGTCACAACCCCCCCCACCGAAAGAGGGCCGGGGACATGGCCCACGGGTCAGCCGGGACCATGCGTCGCTGTAAGCAGTCATCAGCTGAAGAATGTATATTGGAGAAATCCTAGTCAATTTGGGTGTGTGGAACGTAACATCACACACATTTATGTTTCGAAGCGCTGAAGAAGGGATTCTCTTATTTTTCCTGTTTCGCGGTGTGGGAAGAACATCACACCATTGCGAGAACTTTAACGGCCAGGTCATTCTTGAAGTTCGGGCGCCAATATACCAAAGTAAATTTCTCCGTCATTTTTGTCCACGCCGGGCATCGAACCCGAGTCCCCTTATTCCGGAATAAGTCATTCTACCAACTGAGCTACGCAGACGTATGTTTTCGCTGCTAACTGCTTTTATCTCAAGTACGTCACAACCCCCCCCCCACCGAAAGAGGGCCGGGGACATGGCCCACGGGTCAGCCGGGACCATGCGTCGCTGTAAGCAGTCATCAGCTGAAGAATGTATATTGGAGAAATCCTAGTCAATTTGGGTGTGTGGAACGTAACATCACACACATTTATGTTTCGAAGCGCTGAAGAAGGGATTCTCTTATTTTTCCTGTTTCGCGGTGTGGGAAGAACATCACACCATTGCGAGAACTTTAACGGCCAGGTCATTCTTGAAGTTCGGGCGCCAATATACCGAAGTAAATTTCTCCGTCATTTTTGTCCACGCCGGGCATCGAACCCGAGTCCCCTTATTCCGGAATAAGTCATTCTACCAACTGAGCTACGCAGACGTATGTTTTCGCTGCTAACTGCTTTTATCTCAAGTACGTCACAACCCCCCCCCACCGAAAGAGGGCCCGGGACCATGTGTCGCTGTAAGCAGTCATCAGCTGAAGAACGTATATTGGAGAAATCCTAGTCAATTTGGGTGTGTGGAACGTAACATCACACACATTTATGTTTCGATATTCATTATTCTGTGCCCCACGTACGCCAGTGGCGGCTTCTCAGGTGAAGTGCCTCTTCACCTATTTTACTCAAAGTTTTATTCAGTATTTTTTTTATAATATATTCTTTTTTGCCTTTATTCAGTTTCAAAACACTCAAAATTTTGAATAGATATTAATTCACATGCCACGCTCAATACGGAAAACAAATCCTTACACGCAAAACAGCGCAAGTGAAGAGCCGAAATAAGAATGCTTGGAAGTCTGCATTTTTCGGCCGAGTTGTCATGGTAACCGTGATGTCACCCTCCCCAATCTGCTAGCTCAAGTGAAGTGTTTCAGCTGCACGCGCCTTACCTCTGCATCTTTCAGTTTTTGAGCGTAAAGTCGTGAGAGATCACGGTGGAGCGGGTGTTAATTTTTTTTTTTTTTTTTTTTTTTTTTTTGGCCCTGCTTACTTTTTAGTAATAAACATTCGGCATGGAATAAAGACCGATTCTCATATTTATTAAGCGTAACACGGTCACTTCATAAACATCGTGATTCTAGCGAACACCTGAAATGAGGGTTAATGTTAAGGAATTTTGAAAAAATTCAAAACACCACTGCCGATGCCCTGAGGGAAAATGCTAGGCTTTTGAAAACGCATTTTAACGAAACCGTTCGTTTAGATACTTTTCCTGCATACAGTGATTGATGCAGTATTAGTCTGTACTGTATTTGAGCAAACAAGAACTAGCATTCCATGGCCAAGACGAAATCATGGGCTCAATAAATCGTGGAAATTTCATTGAATTACTTTCATTGTTGATATGAAGTTTTCGAAATTGAAAATCAATACGAAATGATAAAAAACTATTCAAAATGAATTAATTGAATGCATTTCTGAATATATAAACGATCACGTCAAAAATTTAATTTTTGATTGTTGATTCGGAAGGTGTATTTGGTTGAGAGATTTTTGGGTTTCCATGATGTGAATGAAGATAGAACGTCAGGAGCTTTATACAAAATGCTTGACAAAATTTTGGAACAGTCTGATTACCAACACAAATAAATAGGACAATGTTACGATGGGGCAAGTATAATGCCTGGACACTTAAATGGGCTACAGAAAAAATTCAAGGATAAAGCCTCTCAAGCTGTTTTTGTTCATTGCTTAGTTCATCGTTTGAATCTTGTATTACACCAGAGTTTTTCTAAAATTTCTAAGTGTCGAATACTTTTTGCAAGCCTCAGTGGAATTGCTTAGTTTGTTCACCATTCTGCGAAGCGATCTTATACACTTATATCAACAACCGCAAGATGATTGATTGGAGGTTTAACGACCACCGTGAGCAACTCAATGGGCTATAAAGCAGTCGCCCGTCCCTAATTTAGGGTCACTGGTTCCAGGGAAGGGAGAGAGCCAGTGCCGTAAGACAAACAACGTCCATGCCTCACCGGGATTCGAACCCGGACCCCGTTCGGACGAATGATCAGAGGCCATCGCTGAGACCACTGCTCCACCGGGGCGGCAAAACCGCAAGATGCAGACCAACCATAGCAGAAACTCGATGGTCCTCCACTTCGAAATTAGTAAGTGTAGTTGTTGAAGATTGGAATAAATTGAAGGAAGTGTTCGGATTTCTGACGAATAGCAAATAATCAGACAAAAAATCAATTCATCTTGCCAAGGGGTTTTTGAATGATATTAACACTTTCGAATTTACATTTTTGGCTCTACCGATCTATTATTCGAACTTTTGAAGAAAAAATAACTAAACATAAACTACTGTGTAACTCAAATTAAAAAAAAAAACTCGTGAAATTTTGAGCCATAAAAAGAACGATGAGTTATTTGAAGCACAGTTTGGAAAAGCTAGCAAAATCACAGAAATAAGCACGGGAATATGCTGCTCTTACACAGGAAACAATTTTTCAAAATTATAAACAATTTTATTTTAAAATTTTGGACCACATTCTTATGGAAATAAGATTTCAAGACTAAGAAACTTCAATTTGTCTGACTTGCTGACACAACCAAATTCGAATAATTTAATGCATGCTTTCGCTCTCGCGCTCTTGAAAATCTACATTTTTACGGAAACATTTACTAAACACAGCGCCTTAAAAATGAACCGAGTCTTGTATATGCCGATGAAAAATTAAGGTATATATTGACTCAAGAACTCCGAGTGTTTCACGGAGACAAAGACATTTTTACAGAAGATTATAAATTGGTTTTCCTCAGTTTAACAATTCCATCTACAAATGTGCCAGTGGAAAGAAGTTTTCTTAAAAGAATACAAACTTGCTCAAGAAACACTAGTTCCCAAGATAGACTTGCTTCTCTGGCAAATATTTCTATTCAAGATGACATTTTATTTATGCTCACGAAGAAACAACCATCTTATGACGACATAATAGACAAATCTGCAGCTTGAAAAAGGAAGAAAAATTGATTTAATATAAAAAAAAATAAGTCCTCATTAAGGGATTTTCATTGTAGACATATTTTCATACTGCTCTTGTACCTCTTCACCTATTTTTCCAACCACGAGCCGCCACTGACGTACGCTTCATATCTTTTTAACATGTCCACACTGAAGCAGTGTAGCTTTGTAAACCAAAATCTGTCACTTTTGGTTGGAGTTTATTGACGCAAGCGCCTCAGTGGGCCAAAGAGCACCATGTCTCACAGTTTACACCAGAAACAAGAGCAACATCAAAAGGTAAGTTACAAAAGATAAACATGACAAACTTTAAATGGCCGACTATCACAACGTTCTACACAAAACGAAAAACACCGGTTGAACGTAGAAAAGAACACAGAAGACATCACAATGATCGTTTAAAAGGAGACTCAGGGTTTCTGAGCCGTCTGGTAGAGTAGGTAAAAGCAAGCACTTTCACGAACAAAACATGAACAGTCAGAGGTAAGTACAGTACACGTCTCACAAATAGAGGCAGTATCGCCACACAGCATATAGCAGTAAGTGAAACTGCAATGCCCAATCCCGAGACGCGCCAGTACAGCTTCCTCCCTACAATTCCGGTGAAAAGATGTTCCAGAACTGGCTAGATACGATGCAGTATGTTTTTTACCTCTTAGACCCTGCCATATTCACTTGTTAACGTTCCCGAACAGAAAAAACTCAAATCCCGGTGAAAAAGTTCGCTACTAAACGTTGCTCTTACACTGTCCCTTCTAATTCTACTCTTGCAGGTGGCGCCACACATCCACCTATACGCAAACTTCCTGCAACTTTATTTTTAAATTGAAGGTTTAAACGACCACCGTGAGCAACTTAATGGGCTATAAGCAGTCACCCGTCTCTAAGAGCCACTGGTTCTAGAGAAGGGAAAGAGCCAGTGCCGTAAGACAAAACATCCATGCGTCACGGGATTCGAACCCGGACGCATCACTGACGAATGGGTCAGACTCCAGCGCTTAGACCACTGCGCCACCGGGGCGGCCCGTAACATTCGTCCTGTTATTTGATAAGCTTGTTACTGGCAGAGTCTTCAATGTTCAGGGTTTGAAAACAGTTTCTGGCTCACTCGCACTATCACCGAACAGACTATTATTTCCTCTAGTTATCCTATCATGCTTTCTCCAGGTTATTGCACACTTGTTATCCTCCAGCAGACCAGCACTGATCAGATATTTAAATATCTTTTTACCACATCTTCTACATTAATATGAACACTTTAAGATTCTTCCTTTCATTGCAGCATACACCAAAGAGCAAAAACATTATGATCAGCACGTTTCTATGCAAATCGAAATAACTGCAGGTAAACGAGCGTGTGAATGTCATGAAACTGTATAAACACTTTATACTGAACTCTATTGATTAGTGTTGTTCTTCAGATGGGAAAGGCAGCTGACTTAAGCGACTCTGACAAAGGGCCAAATTGTAATTGCTAGACGACTGGGTCAGAGAATTTCCGAGACCTAAAGGCTTGTGGTGTGCTGAAGGTCAGCCATGGTTAGTACCTTAAGGAGGGAAAACCCACGACTTGCCGGCAAGGTGTAGGGTAACCACGGCTCATCGATGCTAGAGCTGAGCAGAGGCTATACCGTGTGGTACAAGACAAAAGAAGAGATACTGTGGCGCAACTTGCCGGTGATTTGAATGTGGTGTTGAAAGTAATGTGCCACAACACACAGTACATCGAACACTGCTGAAATTGGGACTGCGTAGGCCGCTCAAGTGCCCATGCTAATATCTGTTCACCGTCGAAAGTGCCAACAATGGGCACGCGAACATCAAAACTGGTCCTCGACTGATTGGAAAAAGGGTCATCTAGTCCGATGAATCTTGTTTGTTGAACCATGTAAACGGCCGGGTACGTGTGCGTTGTTTATCCGAAGAACGTCTGTCCAGTCATGTGCAGGAAACTATGAAGGCTACCACCTACCTTTTCATTGCAGACCCGGTACATCCTTTCATGGCAAAGGTATTCTCTAGTAGTGCCTTCTTTCAGCAGATAATGCCACATGCCACACTGCCCGGATTGTTCGAGAATGGTTCGCATAACATGAGGAAGACTTTCAAGTATTTACCTGGTCTCCAAATTTCACAGACATCAATTTAATCTAGCATCTGTTGTTTGTGTTGGAACAGTAAATCCGATCTGCGGCGGCTAACCATATAATTTGCAAGAGTTAAAGAACCTGCTAGTAACGTTTCGGTACCAAATAGCACAGGACATCCTTAGACTTATAGCGTCTATGCCCTGCCAGGTAAGAGCTGTTTTGGCGACACCAACATATTAGGCATGTGGTCATAATATGTCTAAGCCTTTCTAAGAACTATTTTGAACTCACTTTTAAGAATTCAACCATCACTTTGGCTCTTCGGTATATGAGCTGTTTTGGTTTTACTTATTTTCAAACGTCCGATTTAACGCTCTTCAACTAATGTAAATAATAGCCGGCGAAAACGCAGTACTTCGGATTTTAGTGATACTGTATATTAGAGTAAATAATAGATAAAGAACCATAAATAAACGAAAAAACAAAGCCGACCAAACGTTGAACGCCAAGACAAGTGATGGTTGAATTCTTAAAATTCAGTTCAAATATTTGTCCCACTTTCTTTATAAAAAAAAAAAAAAGATACTTGCCTTGAGGTCCAGGAAATCCTTGTTTGGGCCAGCCAAATGGGTGCCCATCGCAATCTAGAAAGGTATATTCCTGTTCTAAACCAAACCATGGCACTTGTTCAGTAGCTTTAGTCATAGCTTCCACCAGTGAATGGCGCTTGTTAGATTCTGTGGAAAAGTACAACACAGTTAAACCTCACATTGATAAAGAGGCAAAGCTATAATTCTAAACGAAACCAAGGGAGTACTGCTTCCAAATATGTGAAACAAATTACACATTATCAATGGGGTAAAACAATTTTAGCACTTATTAAATCTGATAATTTAAAAGTTACCATAGTTTAACGTGCATTTCTATAAATATATTCTAAAGGAACTTTACAAGCCAAGATTTATCTTCTGTATTCGCACCCCAGAGAGCGTAAGTAATCACGTAACTATGAGGACTATTTCAACTGAGTGAAAGAAGACGCTGTATACCATCCTCAAGTCTGAAGTTCGGGTGTGGTATTGGAAAATAACCTCGCACATCTTTGAAAAAAAATCAAATAGTTGCCAAGTGTTATGCGGAAGCCAACCGAATGAGAAACATCCTACCTTTAAAGGGACGCTTGATTGAAAACGTGTGAAGATATTCACTGCTCAGGAAGAATAGCATTTTTAGTCAGCATTTGATATTTCAAAAAGTGAGTACATATTAGGGTTGACTTGGCTGTGGATGGTATACCAGTCCACAGCCAAGTCAACCTTTCCTTTAAACGAAACTGGTTACTGAAGGAAGGGGGTGCAGAACAACAATGATTAAGTTAAAACCTAAAACATGCTACTACTTAAGCGGTAAGGAAATGTACCAAACAAGACTTAATTATTGCTTGCGATTCCAAGCACAAGGACCATGTTTCGCTAAAGTGCGTCGACCTCTTAGTGAAATATGTACAAAAGTCAGCGCGGACAGTGGCGATGCCAACTGTAAGAACCAATCAAATATGAGGTTACAAACAACACTTACCCTTCGTTACAGAACATTTAGAAAATGTTCATTACAGATGTTTTCATGTAACTTTCAGCGTTTAGGCTCGTGGAGATCACGACGCTCTTAATGCTCAGCTATTAAGTCTTGGAAAGCAAGTGTGTCTTAAGGTACCCACGTCGTTCCAGCATCGGGGAAACTTGGCAAGGCAATGCATTTTACCATAGACGCCCTGCAGGTTGTTGAGAACTCAGTACTGAAGATTCAGTTTCCGCGGAAGAGTATCCAATTCAACATTATCACGTGATTAATATACATATATGAATGCCACAGTACCTTGAATTGCATTTTTCTTCGAACCCTTCGCAGCTTTACGCCCAACCCGGTAACATCGGGTACAAGTTTGGCGCACTTTCACAACTTCAGTGTCAGATCCCCGCTTGATAACCTCCCATTCATAAGGAGTTGGGCATTTCCTTCTTCGTACGGAGCTTCAAAAGAAGTCTCAGATTTAAGAACATACACTCACGGACAATGAAATTTGCGCACCTAGAAGAAACCATGCTACAACCGCGAAACTTTGCAAATAGCTGGAGTGCGTGCTGGTATGCAAATGATCCACGTTTGGTGCGAGTGCGCATAACCGCAAACCCTGTGCTGGCGCTACAAGCATGAACCGGCAGCCTTATAAAACCGGCGTGTAAGTAGATGCCCCATTAAAGCGAAAAGCACCGGCCGACGCAAGCAAGAGTACAGAGTGACAAGAATGCAGGGTAGAAGTCGATTTACGCAACCGTACGGGTTTTGAGGCCTGATCATCGGGCTGAAAACAGCAGGGTGGTTGGCGCGCCGTATAACCCGCTACGTGGATCGTCTTGACCATACCGTCAGACTGAGTTGGAAGCAGTGGACACGTGACGGCACTGCCACACGGCGGAGCGGCTCCGGACGTACCAGGAAGACCATCCTTCCTTTATGAGGAGGACCACCGGTAGAGACTATCGACGGATCGTGCGCCAGGCACCAACGGATCCCACGGGAACCCGGTCCACTATACAGGCAGATGTCGCGGCTCTTATGTGCAAACGAACCATTTCCCGACGCCTCGCGGAAGCGAATCTGCGATCCCAGCGCCCCTTTACGTGTGCTGTCATTAACACCGGAACATCGCCGGCTCCGTGTGCAGTAGTGCGAGGCCAGAGCAACGTAGAACGCCACAAAATAGAGACGTGTGGTGTTTAACGATGAGTGCCGCTTCGTTAGAGGACAGATGATAGTGTCCTGCTGTGGAGATCCCGGGGTCAACGGCAAAACCCCAACCTTGCTATCGAGCGCCACCCCTTCCCCACTGCAGGCATTATGGTCTGGGGAGCCATTGCCTATTATAGCCGATCACCTGTAGTAGTGGTACGTGGATCATTGACGGGCCAGCGGTATGTGGATGAGATCCTACGGCCCCATGTGCTCCCATTCCTGGCCGGGACTCCAGGTGCGCTACCAGCAGGATAATGCCCGCCCGCACACGGCTCTGGTTGCCTAGGACTACCTACGTCACGTCCAGACACTTCCATGGCCTGTCCGCTCCCCGAAATGTCCCCTATCGAGCATGTGTGGGGACCAGTCGAAACGCCAGCTGCACTATCTGTGATTTGGAGCACACAGTCCAACACGTGTGGGCCAGTCAGCCGCAGGACAACATCCATCAGGAGTCTGTCTGCCGCCATGCCGGACCGTATTGCAGCGTGTATCGCCGCACGAGGCGGTGCGACGCGCTATTGAAGATGACCGGACTGCGTGCCACAGATCCCTCTGTAATTGTCCAGCAGCTCTGTTTTTGCCATCATTTGTATCATTCATCTGTGTCATTACGTCCAGAAAATTTCAATTCAATCCGATGCTTCCTTCTTTGCGCGCAAATTTCATTGGCCGTGAATGTATAATTTCGGGAGAAGAATGTTATTTTGCACAATGTAACACCGAGACTTCCACTGGCATAGCTCTTCAAGGCACCACTGTAAGGGAAGCACCTCACCACGTCAGTAGACTAGAGATTAGCTCGGGCCCGGAATTCATTAACTACCGAAAAACTCGGGCCCGGGTTTACAAGTCTTGAATTTCATTACTGAAATTAATTCAACACGTGTAATTCCGAGCCCAGTTGAATTACACGTGTTGAATTTCATTGTGGATTTGTTACCATGGAGGAAGGATTTTCAATTTCCTAAGCTAGCTGCCATTGCAAGACAAATTTTGCTTAGCATGACTTGCGTTATGCATTGTCCAAAGCTATGGTCCATGCAAGGATTAGTTTTAAAAGGTCTGGTATGGAAAAACTTGGGGGAGGGGCATTCCCCCTTTTTTTTTATTAAAACCAAGAATCTTATTTTTAAAATGATGTATTAATTTCCAAAATTCGGCAGTTAGAATTATTTTTTAAATTTCCTAACTCCGCGATTTTTGGGGTGACGTTGATTTTTAGTGCAGCAGGTAGAGTTTTTGAGAAAAGATAAAGTTGAAGTGCTGAGGCATTAGATGCAATTCTCTCTTTTTTCATGATGAACTTGATCTGGAAACTGCACACACATGATAATATTGTGATTATTATACTATTAAACGCAAAGCTTTGTTAATGTTACAAAATGCCGAATAATTTGGTCTGGAATGCTTGTACGTCTTTTTTTTAATTTTGGATATTTCCCTACATACTTTTTTTTTATATTCTACTACATCACTCAACTACCTTTACCAGTTAGCATATATGTAAATTATATTGCAAAGATTAGTTTTCTAGAGTCAAAATTTCAAACACTTCCAACTGTCTGTGCGGCGTTGTACGTTTTAGAATGCAATTTATTCAAAATAAAAGTAAATTTAGAAATCAAAAAGAAATAACGAATGGAATTTTTTTGTTTCTAAACGATTTTCTTTTCTTCAGCCATTACGAGAATTACTGATTCCCCCGATACGGTCAAAGAGCGCGTTGATTATTTTCAAATCCACATTTTAGAACATTTGGCTTTATGCGTAGTATTTCTAAAAACATAATATTGTGAAGTGGATTAACTGAACTAAATTTTTAAACTAATGATTTTTAAACTAATCCTTGCTTGGGCTATATCTTTGGCCAGTGTATAATGCAAGCCTTGATAAGCAAAATTTTTCCAAGAATCCGAGCCCGGGCCCAGCAAACACATGTAATCAAAGAAAGCGGGCCGGGCCCGGGCTCTAAGCCTTTGGACCCGGGCTCCTAAAATTCAGCCCGAACTCATTTCTACAGTAGACAACGTCCCAAAATTCAGCTTGCAGCAATTTGTCAACAAATTTGTCGAGCATGAAGGTACAAGCCAGAGCAATGTCTGAGCACGAAGTATGTCAGCCCGAGTTTCATATCGCAAAATAGAGCCCGGGCACGAACGAGCGCGAAAATTGACCTGTTTAAGCAATAATTAAATCTAGTCTTCCACTCTCTCTCTTCCCTCTGCAACCAGCTCATGTCTTTCGCAACTGGGGAGTGGAGACGAGAGATGTTTTCATAGTATAGCCACACGATCTTCCTGCCATGCTTTGGGCAGCCAGTAGCCGGCAAAATCGGGCTACGCTGCAATCTTACGTTGCACAGTAAAATTAACAGAAAGCTGCCGTGTTGGGAGAAGGGTGAAAGTTCGACTGCATGGCATTTAGTATCTACAGTTCTCGTAGAAGCTTTTCCATCTCCCCAGAAACCAACTAGTGCGAGGCATTTGCTTCAAAAGCTCAGAATAAATAGCCCTTCCCAGTCCCCACCCAGATTCAGCTGGCGAAGAATTCTCTTTACAAACTAGGAACAAAAGTCTCGTATGATAATACAGAAAATAACGTGTTAAAAAAATTCCGAACCCGAACCGTAGCAAATATGTAGCCGTAGCTCTGTTCGGGTTGGGCCCGTCTCAGCACTAAAGAATATCTCAGCTAGTGTCGACTTACTGGCACTTTATAACACAAGCTTAATTCTTCGTTTCTCTAGTTAGAAAAAGAAACCACTACGTGCACACATTGCCGAGAAGCGGAAGCAACAAATGTTGCTGAAAGAATTCTGCCTCAGGAAGGTTAGGTTGAAGTACGGGCAAAATATGAAACTACTAAAAATCCGTTAGAACTTAGTGGTAAGTCTAGAACTCTAATGAGCAACGAAAGACGAGAAAAACACTTAAATAGATAAAATCTTGCTTGTTAATTTCACTTCAACCCCCACCATTCAAAATTCAGTCCAAACGTGTTGAATTATATACACTATGTGTATACTAGAGTACTGATCATATAGCGCTTTGCAAAATCGAATTTCAGTAAACACATTAAAATAAACAATTTTTTTTTTTTAATCTTTTTGGTGGCTTAACGACCACTATAAGCAGCTATGGGCTATATACAGTCGCCCATCCTTAATTTAAGGCCACTGGTTCCAGGAAAGAGAGAAAGACAAACACAACATCTATGCCTCACGGGATTTGAACCCGGACCCATTTGGACGAACGGTCAGAAGCTAGTTCTTAGACCACTGCAACACCGGGGCGGGCAGAAAGAAATTGTATAGACAAACTTAGAAACTAGTCCATTTTGTAGACAAACCTAGAAAACTTGCATTTTATACGTAAATCTGACATGTTAACCGTAGCCCCCCTCCCCCAAAAAAGAAGTGCTAAATTAATACCTCAGTGGCTTTAACAAAATTAATCATTAAACAAAATTGTGCAACTAGAGTCAATAGTAACATGAGCCTCTGGAAAAAAGTCCTGCTGCAGATGATCGCTAATGATTTTAAGATAGCTTTTTTAACGTTGTGAACAGCAGTTTTATACCAATATTTTTAACTTTAGTCAGTAACAAAATTCTTCTCTACATTAAAGTTAAATGTCTGTCTTACACAATATTTTGCCAGTTAATCTCTACAATACTCCCTTTAAATGTTATGCGTGCAATTCTTCAACAATGCAACTACAATTCTCAAGAGTTTCCGCTTAAGATTGCCGTTAAATAGAATAAAAAATGAAGAGTTATCTTGCCTACTTCACCGTTTTCAAGAGAACTTTCTGTCGCGACTAATTCACTTTCTAAATTGCTTATTCTGAGCTTCCTCTATTAAATATATAAGTACTACGAATTTTCATTTATAATAAATGTTTTCTTTATATTCTAACATTTTTAGAAGGAAATTTATTCTGGGAATACCTTTTTTTAGTAGCAGTTTTCCTTTTAACTCTTCATTTGCCATAACTCCACGTCACTTCAGGATCTGTTTTCCAATCCAGGCAAATGCTTGGCCATGCGTTATGCTGGTTACATTTTAATTGGCGCAACGATTTCTTTATTACTTGAAAAATTCTTTCGATGTACCTGACTATCATTACAGAGTAGTACTCCACCTCTGCTGTGGGTTATGTTCAGTTTCAGGTTTGCTTTATTACTAACTTTCGTGTTTACAAACTTCTCTAAGCATTTGAGCCCTACACCATAATGAGGAGAGTCATGTACGGGTGAATTTCATTTCTGGAACAATTGTCGAATATACCCAGGGGCGGATTTATGGGATCGCGCAAGCCGCAACGGCGAAGTGCCCCGCGTCCCGGAGAGCCCCCGATTCACTATGAAAGAGAAGTAAATCAAGGAGGAAAAAAAGAAAAGGAAAAATGAGGGGAAAAGTTGTGTGTGTGATGACTAATATTTTTGCGGATTCGATAAAAAGCAGTCGTGGTTCAAACTTTATATAGTGCTTGTCGTCTGTTCTCTACTTAATAAATGTAAAGTTGGCTATATTTTGCTAACTGTTGAGTAATTTCATTTGTGCGTGGTGGCAACAAACACTGACTACTAATAACGTCGAAATGTAACTAAAATATCGTCTGCAATCTATATTGCCATTCGATCTCCACGTTGTGGTATTATACACTTACTTAATATTGTTATTATAACACCTTACCGTGCTCTTAAAATCAGCATCGTTACAGCTGTTGTTTGTTTCGTTTACATATTGTTTATGTGACAGATTCTCCTGAAAATGAAACTAGTGAAACGAAGTTATGAGTCAGGTTATGAAAAGCGGTAGAAGAAAAAAGACGAACGTCTTCAAAAGCAAAAGGATATTTTATTAGTATTCCTGTACAGAAAGAAGCCTGTAAGCAGTCATACCGCTGACGAGCGAATTGAGCAAAAGCTTCCGGATTAATGTGCTTCCAAAAAAATAAATAAAAAAAATGGGCAACGGGAACCTACACATGACCTACAGCATTCAAGTTTAGACACCAAAGATGGTAAGGCTAGTTTAATACATTCAAATCTTGACTCCAGCTACTTAGATTCACGTGAGAAACCATCCCATTTGCCACAGAATGATTTTGATTGTCATCCCTCAGAGTCAGACCAAATAATCAACCAAGAACAGGAACCTACAAATCAAGAGGAAGAGCGTAGGCCTACCTGTTCAATGAATTCATAGTATGGTACTGATATAGCTTTACACCTTCTAACTCCACCTCTGATACGATAGATTACTTTATTAGAAACAAACCAGAAAAAAAAAAAAAAAGAACTAAAAAATCTGAGGAAAGTATTTTCTGATTCTGGGAAAACGTGTTTCAGGAACATGAATGAAAATCCATTTTATAGGTTATGGACAAATGGAACAAAAGAAAAAAGAAACTGGTTAATTTTTTCTGAAACTTCTAAGTCTGTTTATTGCTGTGTGTGTAAACCTTTTCTCTACCATAAATAATTCCAAAGGGTTCTTTTGTCAATGGATTTTTTTTTATTGGTCCCGTACAGAAAAAGTTTTAAGAAATCATGAAAACTAAGTCTCGCTTGACAGCCATGGTAAATATGCTTACAAGGAGTACATTATCAGGGAGAGTTGATTCTCAACTAATGACTCAGATTGAAAAAGAGAAAGGCTATTTGAGGCAAGTACTATATCGAGTAGTGGCTACTGTTAAACTACTTGTAAGACTGACATCCACACTGAGAATTCACAGAGAAACTGAATGCTCTGAAAATGTAAATAAGGGTAATTTTTTAACTTTTATGAAGTATCTTGCAGAGTTTGATGGCTTTCTGAAAGATCATTTTGAAAAGTATGAGCACTGTGTTTACAGGCAGAACAAACCATTTGTCTCACCAAACGTATGATGAGATATTAACTGTAATGGCAGAAAAACTTGGTGTTTTGTGAGGAGGTTAAAAATTCCCAGTACTTTTCGATTATTGCCGATTCTACTCCTGACGTAAGTCATGTGGATCAACAAACTTTTGTTTTGAGGTATGTAAAAGCTGATGGAAAAACTGTTGAGCGATTCTTTGGTTTCTTTAACATAAAATCTCACAAAGCGGAGCATTTGAAAGATAGTGTCTTGAAAAAGATTTCAGATTCTAGGAATAGATATAAAAAAAATGTAGAGGTTAGTGCTGTGACAATGCCTTGAACATGTCAAACGTATATGCTGGCCTTAAAGGGAAAATAATTGAAAGAAATCCCACAGCATTTTATGTGCTATGCTCAAGCCATTCTTTGAAGTTAGTAGGCAATAATACTGCTGAATGCTACAGATATGCTGAAGCTTACTTTGATTTTGTTCAAAAAGTATATACTTTTTTTCGGCCTCCAATCAATGTTGGGAAATACCTAAATCCCACCTTCTACCACATCAACACATTGTGAAACAGTTGAGTGATGCTCGATGGTCTGCAAGAGCTGATTATGTATAAGCCTTACGAGGAGCTTATAGCGCGATTAGAAAAGCATTAATTAAACTTTCTGAGTGTGAAACTGCCTTCATGACTTTTGTGGGATCGGCTGTTGCAACGAATCGACAAAGTCAGCAAATCCTTGCAGAAAGAAGATGGAAACATGATGATAGTAGATCTATTTCAATCTCTGAAACTATTCTTTGATGACGTACGTAACGACTATTCTGGCTTTGACATGGAAAACTCTACTTAGTCTACATTTATGGAGCAACCAGACAATGATGAGTTACAAAAGTAGAATAAAAAGAAAGTTTTGCTGATGAAAGTACAGACAATGAAGTTCATCTGAATGGAAAAGAAAAGATTTGAGTTGGAGACACTGAATGCTATCTGTGACAAACTGGTAGTTGAGCTGGAGCAAAGAAAAGCAAAGTTAGGATATATATTTGACTTATTCAAAGGAATTTTTGCTGATGAAAATGACCACTCTACAAAATGTGACCTCAGCATTATTTCCAAGGTATATTCAAATGACATATTAATAGATGGAAAGCTGTTTTGTGAACTGCAGCTCTTCAGTCATTTTTTTAATCTCATGGAACAAGATCAATCCTCAGTCCAGCCGGAAGATTGCTACAAACTGCTAGTGGACAATGACGGTTTGAAAGAGACATTTCCAAATGTGGAAACCCATTCTTAAAATTTTCCTTACTTTACCAATATATAATTGCAAGTTGTGAAAGATCACTTAGTGCTCTTAAAAGAGTTAAAAAAAACTATCTACGATCAACACTTTCTCAAGAGCACTTTAATAGTTTTTCAATGTTGTACATAGAGTAATAGGCCGAATCATGCCAATTATGATGAAGTCAGACACTTTTGCTGCAATTAAAGCCAAAATAAATTTCTTCTAAACATGATGCTGTGTTTGTAAGTGAATGAAATAGTGTATCTCTTCGTTGCATTATAAAATAGAATTATTTGATGAAGAAATTGAATGTAGTTCATTTAAAAATTGTAGTAAATATACCACGAACCCGTATGTGTCTGAAAACGAGGGGGCCCCTAAAAGGTTCAGTGAGACGGGCCCCCTACAGCATAAATCCGCCACTGAATATAAAATTATCTATTGATCATTCCTGGAATGAAGTTTATCGAATCCGGTAAGCATTTTTTCTATGCTTATTCGATGTGGTTCCAGTAAAACCGGTAAGCATTTTATAAAGAATTCAGAAGGGAAAATTCCCGTACTGCCATATCGCATAGTTCACGGAAATTTAAAGTTCCTGGAGGAGTAAAACGGTGTAGTGAAACAGACTCAGATGGCATCTTCGTATACTGGAATAGGAGTTTTACAAAAAAAAATTAAGACTCGTTCTAAGATATGCCAGGATCATTTGTAATAATCATGTTCAGCCGCCAGCAACAGCACTTCCGTTATTTGCACTGTAGCAGCTGGTAATGTGAGATGTCCTATATATCAAAGAGGAAATTATCGCAGCTGTGCGGCAGCGAACTTACTTGCCATTCTGTTTATCACAGAAGTTTCTTCCATCTACAGCCACGATGCATGCGCTCATTCGCTTTTCATTTAATTAATCGGGCAGTCTGCTGATTGCACTTCCTGTTCGCATGAAGGACATTAACGCCATTCGTGATCAAGCAGCGGCCATGTTTGATAGAACGTAGCAAAATCAGAACTGCAGTTGCCATAAATGCACACATAAAGTGAACTAAAATTACCTCAACGGACAAGCAGGTCTGCTAACAATAGTTCCGATACAAAAACATTTTATGGGCTCAGTCACTCAATCCTTTCATTTATTTTGTAACTAGTGTAAAATCTGGCATACGTAGAACTACTAGCGTAAATCCACTTTGTAAGCGAAAAAGAATGTACTAGAAAGAAATTAAGTACGGGTTTGCTATTCTTTCAGCCTTTAATATTAAAGATACACAAGTGCTGAGAGAGCCAAGATGATGATCTATCCTTAATTTAGGTCTATTTCTAGGGAGGGGATGCGAATTCACGCACTCGATCATCTGGTAGCAGCAATAACGTCCTGACTTAAGTTCAGCAAATTCTAAGAACATGAACTGGATTTCAATTTGCGCATACTTCGCGTTCCATCTGATAAGTTTACGTTTAAACCCAGTCAGGCCCGTAACCAGCTGAAATTAAAGGGGTGGAAAGGAGGGGGGATTGACCGAATTCAGGCAGATTTGAAATGGTTCAACAATTATGCTGTAGAAGCCAGATGCGGAAGGATGAACAAATGTGCGTTAGTGGGAGGGGTAGGGAAAACCAGAACTATTGATTATAAACTTCCTTACAAAAAAAATATATACAAGCAATTTTAATTAGTTATATTATTGAGAAGCTGGTATTTTGAAACACCTAACCACAAAAATCTATGTTCCCCGATACAACCAAGAAATAAGCTTAATTTTACCTAAAATGTTTTTAAATAGGAAAAATAATCAACATTCAGAAAGGTAAATAATAGTTAATGCACAGAAACACTAACTATTACCATAAATAGAAAAAAAGGTAACATTAAAGTAAATGATTGCTGCAGCACAATGTAAAAACTATTACGAAGCACGCAAAAAAACGCAGAAAATGGCAATTCCTGATCTGCCTTATATTGCGGCCATAAAACTGGGAAAACTATACATGCTCTTAAAGATATCTTGCTTGTTCCCATAGGTAATATAACTGCTCCATAAGTTTTTTTTTTTTTTTGGCCTTCTCTTTCGAGAAGTTACTTGTGGTCGGCTCTTATTCCAGGATAAAAGTTTTGGGTTTCCCCGTCTGTGTAAATACATAAATTCTCTGTAAAGCTTAAATGACTTGTTTAAAGGTTTGTTGTTTTTCTCTCAAAAGTCGATTTACGTTAGACAGGAAATATGATTAAGAAAGACATAAAAAAGTTTCAAGTTGAATCGGAAATTTTCTTTAAGGGCAATCAGGTGCGCTAAAAGTCTAATGCGCCTAAGCAAGGAAACACTATTCCTCCGGGCAGAAGGGGAAACTTGACCGTGTGTCACTCAGTCTGTTATCCGATTTGTTTGGTCTAAGTTCCTTGTTATTTAACAGAACTAGTGTACCTACGCTTTAACGCGCATTACGTATTTTATATACTATTGTTACCATCAGCTGTTCTAATTGGCCTTCAAGCAAATACATCAGGACACCTGTCGTCGGCAGCCTAAATAAGAAAAATTAGAACATGCTTAACCTCAAAGTATAATAATAATTGCGCATAATTAAATATTGATTTAGAACTAACTAAAAGAAACCTATCTTCTTACCTGTTTTATTTAGAAAAGGAAATTGCTACTGCATCCATTGAGACTGGCTAACCTACATAACTCATGCGCGTTCTCGGCACTCTCGTGGTGGGGGAAGACCCTAATGAACCAGTGATTGTAAATATTGGCAATACCTGATGAAACATTTTTCGAGGTGGAGAGGTTATTTCTTTCCATATTTAATTTCACCCATTTTAGGAGAAATTCGTGTAACTGCACAGTTTTCCTATTTCTTATTGTACATGCATTATGCAGGGTGCCTGAAAAAGAGCTGTGCACTGAAGGTAGTAACATTTGCATGTCAAACTGGTTCCCACAGGAGGTGTTGCAAATGGGCCCCACTGACGTCCAGACATGTCTGCACACGTTTCTGAAGACCTTTCTCATGGTACGAAGCGTGATTTGTTGGATGTCGGTCGTTACTGCAGCCTGTAGCTCTTGACGTGTATGCAGATTACCGGCGTACATCATCCCTTTCAGTGCTCCCACTGAAAAAAGTCAGGCTGTGTCAGATCCGGTAACCGGGAGATGCGATTTCCGAAGAATTCCTCCAGAAGCTGTATTGATGCGTCAGCAGTTGAACGTGCCTTGCTAGAACAATCCTTCGTTGATTTCCCATTCCGTGAGTTCGAATATCAATAGTGGGATAAGCTGGGCACGGCACCGTTCTGAGTCAATGGTTTCCTGAAGAAAATGGGCCCACGAGTCATGGCGCACCAAACACCCACCTTCGGGTTGTGGAGAGGCACTTCCTTAAATTCCTGGGGATTATCAGTACCTCACAGACTAATGTTTTGGTTGTTTATGTACCCGGAGGAACCATGCCTCATATGTAAAGAAAGTCACGCCCAGAATGTCCTCACCTTCTTCAGACAGGAACTCTTGGAGCTACCTGCAGTACAGAACACGGGCCTCATGGTCAGTTTCTTTCAGCTGATGCAAGACAGCCACTTTGTACGGGTGGAAACGCAACGTCCTTTTCAGAATATCGTGGGCTGCACTCTTTGGCACATTAGCTTGTTATGACAGCCGCCTCACGGACTTGCGTGGACTCCTCTGTATCCTGTCCTGGACAATCTGTACGGTCTCGTCTTCCGTAGATGGCCTACCTGGGCGGGGGCACCCAGAACACTGCCAGTGTCCCGAAACTTCGCTGTGAGCTGACGGACCACATTACAGTGAGGGGTGTCGGTATCACGAAATTTCCTAGCGAACTGTTTTTGCACTTCATCCGTGTACTTGTCATGGCGAAAGACATGTTTCAATAAAAACACTGTTCAACCGTCAACACCATGGTCCTTGTGTCGAGACGAGTGATCAATTGACTAAGTGCTCGGGAATAACCTTCGCCCGGAAAGACAGTTGCGCGTGCCTCGGGGTGGGGAGACATGAAGGTTACCAGACACACAGCACTCCCACGTGGCGGGTCACTTCTACTGTAATTCCATTCGAAATTTCATTATTTTACATCACTACAATTCGTACATTCAGTACACAGTCATTATTGGGATACCCTGTATATATACATACATATATATACAGGAGCGCAAGGTCCGGTGTTATAACATATCCTAGACAAATGTTAAACCCGCCTTCTCGTGGGGTACCGTGTTTCACCGAAGAGGTATAACGAAGTAAGTTTCTCCGTCATTTTTGGTCTACGCCGGGATTCGAACCCGGATCCCCTCATTCCGGAATAAGTCACTCTACCAATTGAGCTACGCGGAAGTTCTATTCTGATTCCCATCTGCCTTTATGTCGTGTGCGTCCTTCTGGCAGGTACGTCACATCTCCTGGTACGTTACATAATCTCCCCCTTATTTTTATTTTATTTTTTATTTTTTTCGAAGTGCTGGAGAAGGGATTCTCTTATTTTTCCTATCTCGCGGTGTGGAAATAACATCACACCATTGCGAGATTTTGAACGGTCGGGTCATCCGGATAGTTCGGGCGCCATTATAACGAAGTAAATTTCTCTGTCATTTCTGTCCACACCAGGATTCGAACCCGGATCCCCTCATTCCGGAATAAGTCACTACCAATTGAGCTACGAGGACGTTTTATTCTGATTCCTATCTGCCTTTATGTCGTGTGCGTCCTTCTGGCAGGTACGTCAGATCTGGTACGTTACAGAGGCAATGAAGACAAAAAAAAAAAAAATAGCATTCAAACTGTAACAGTTTAGAGGAAATGCTATCATACACTCACAAACCCATCTGGCCAGCGTAGTGCCGTTCCTCTTAGCATGCCTCGACTAAGAATGGAAATAGAATTAAGTGTTCTAACACAAGTTTAACAAATAATTTTTCAATAAAGAATTATCGTATTACAATCATTTTAATAAGAAATCAGTGCAATATTTAGTTTGATTCGGACAACTAAAAGACCACAAAAAGAAGCTAAAAAGCTGCAGTCTTTCTCATTGCAGTAAAAAGAAGCTAAAAGCTGCAGTCTCTCATTGCAGTAAAAAGAAGCTAAAAGCTGC
Organism: Macrothele yani; assembly: GCA_039090855.1. NCBI lineage: Eukaryota > Metazoa > Arthropoda > Arachnida > Araneae > Macrothelidae > Macrothele > Macrothele yani. Next base: position 95,934,266 of record CM077016.1, on the reverse strand, counting down.
AGTCTTTCTCATTGCAGTAAAAGAAGCTAAAAGCTGCAGTAAAAAGAAGCTAAAAGCTGCAGTAAAAAGAAGCTAAAAGCTGCAGTCTCTCTCATTGCAGTTAACCGTGAGAACTACGGAAAGCTAATTGAGTGACATGCCCAAAGTAGGTCACACTTTGTCTGCAGATTGCATAAGACATTCGGAGCAAGCAAGGAGGATTAGCAACGGAGCAATAATGCTGCAGGGCGGAGGCTCAAAGCTGGGACCATGCCCTGCCCACCCACGCCATCCAGCAAATTCCGTTCTCTCTCGTGCGGTTACATTACACACATCAGTATGAAGACGAAAATAATCTTACAATGATACATTCGGCAGTAGAAAATTACGGTATTCAATTACTCCAAATTTAAATTCTAGAAATCAAGTTTAGGAATTGAAAATAGGAGGTAAGCATAATGTTTTGAGTGACAAACTACAGCCAAAAGTTAGAGAACTGTCCCTGTTAAGGGACAAACAGGGACAGTTGTGGTCGGACACGTCTTCACACGATTCTACAAGGCGCGTTTAATGTTTGTAGAAGATATTAAAATCGAAGTCTTCGCGAACAAAATAATGTTTTAGAAGTTAAATGATGTAATGGTTCCTTAAATCATTTAACGATCAGTCTTTTGGTCACATAAACGTTCCGTTGCAAACAGCTGATGCTGTCAGCACACTAAGCTGCTGAAAAATTTCCTTTTGCTCCCGATTAGAATAGTGTTGGTTTGGTTATGACCCTGCTCAAATATTCAGATACTTGTAATTTCTGTTTGGAACTCAAATTCATACTATTTCCACTAGCCCAAGAAAAGAAAAAAGGTGACACCGGGGGAGGGGGGACAAGTTAGGTATCTAGAAGATTGATACTGAGAAGCGGTACAGAGAAGGCTTCTAGAATGAAGTCCCGTGGTTTGAATATACCAGTTTGGTCTCAAAATCAGAAAATTAACTCAGACATTAAATTTCGTGAAGATCTGTTTAACAATAGCAGCTCTAGTACCTCAAATATCTGAACCCCTCCCTAATTAAGTTACGTGATTCAAACATACAATTTTATGCCAAGAACGGCGGAAGGAATCTGTTAGATTTTATGGTTTAGGCTGTGATACTAGGTCACAGACTGACTGACACGGTCAAGTTTCTGGCCCGATGAACTAAACATTAATGAGGGCTGGCAAAGGTATTTCTTGGGCAGGCGAATTTCACTTTCAGCACCAGAGAAATTCGCGATTCAACTCGAAACTTTTTGGTACCGTTCTTATATTTAGTCTCTTGTCTAAGATAAACTTGAGAAAAACTCCGTGAACAAAAATCATTTAATGTTTATAGATAAATAATTTATCTGCTGAAGATAAACAGGTTATTCATATACACCTCACATGGAAAACCCATACCCAGAAAAAAGAGTTTGCCACAAGTGTAACAGATCAAAAGGAAAAATCTTCCTGAGCAAGGGATCCTTAGGAACACGTAAAGTATCACTGAAGAGCAGGTATACTTTTCCCCGGTTTATGACCAATATAAGGCAGAATGGAAATTGTCATTCTGACTGAAATTTTGTCTCTCCGTTTTACAGCCACTAATAACAGCAATATAAAAAGGCACAGTGAGAAAAGGCAGTTTGGGTTCAGGTAATACGGAACGATCCTGATTAAGGTCCACTTCACGGACAACTTTAATATTAAAACTGAACCTACGTCGAAGAAGTGCCCCCAAAAATAAATCACGAACTTCACACATGACTAAATGTGAGATGTCCAGTATTAATTTCATTATTTAATACTGTATCAAAATTGGTATTTATTTTATGATAGCATTTTTATACTGACCAGGACAGTCAGAATAATTTAAGGAATCATTCAGAATCCCAGTTTCTGCATCAGTGCTCAACTTAGCCAGTTCGTAAAACTAATTTTATAGTTTTCAGTTTTATTCTTATAAGCTTTTCAAAATATGCTGTGCACAGATTTGTTTCTCACCCTTCCAATGATTCTCGGCGGATTTTTTTTTTAATAGTAAACTTAATCTCAGATTTTAGACTTTTTTTTTACGTCAATTTAATGATGCTATAAACTGAATAATTTTATGTACTTATTTATACCTCGGTCTAAATGACACAGTTATGAAGATGGGATAATAGGAACAAGGGACGACAGTATGATTAAAAAATCTGTGCGTCAGTCGGCTAACACTGAGCTCACATAACAGCTTTGAAAGGTTTCATTTATCGAATAAATAAACATGCCCTTCATGGAATTGAACAGGTAGCAAAATCAAACAGGAAAATGACAGATGATCCCAGTTCTTTTATTGACACACACTAAAACGGCGTGGAACCTGAAAGCAATAAGAAACAGTCAAAGCATTGGAACAAGATTGGAAACTCATCTATATCACTCAAAATTTTGAACAATGTCACTAATCTGTAGTCTCGTTTCGTTTTAAAGTCGCTGACACAAAGTTCTATTTTCGAAGAGATAGAAATATCACTCAAACTTACCACTAATGGTTAAGGTATCCAGCTACGTAGGGGGAATTTTTTTTTTTTTTGAAAAATGTAAGAATGGGTATTTTTTTTAGGAAGGCTAACCACACAAAACCACAAACGTTGAAAAAAAAATATCAATATAGATTTTCAAGAAATTGGGAAATTTGTGAAAGAATTTAAGGAAATGTGTCGTTTACGGTAAACGCTTTAAATAAAAAAAGTTAAAGATATACACTGACGGAAAAAAAAATCCCAACACCACGAAAAAAATAGTTGTAGAAAAATGAAATGGCGGCAATACATTTGTATAGGTAACATATTTAATCGATTAAGGTTTCAATATCACAGCTTATTGTAAGCGCGAGAAGAGCCATTTTAAATGTGAAATGCTGGTACATTAATAACCGGTGTAACCGCCAGAATGTCGAATGCAAGCACGCAAACGTTCATGCATTGTGTCGTACAGGTGCTGGATGTCAGTTTGTGGGATGGAGTTCCATGCCTGTTGCACTTGGTTGGTCAATACAGGGACGGTTAATGCTGGTTGGGGTGACGCTGGAGTTGTCGTCCAATGTCCCATACGTGCTCGATTGGTGAAATGTAGACACTCTGTAGAGCATGTTGGGTTACAACAGCGGTATGCGGGCGAGCGTTATCCTGTTGGAAAACACCCCTGGAATGCTGTTCATGAATGGCAGCACAACAGGTTGAATCACCAGACCGACGTACAACTGTGCCGTCAGGGTGCGTGGGATAACCACGAGAGTGCTCCTGCTGTCATAGGAAATTGCTCCCCAGATCATAACTCCAGGTGTAGGTCCAGTGTGTCTCGGCCGCAGACAGGTTTGGTTGCAGGCGCTCACCTGGCCTCCTAACCAACACACTGCCATCACTGGCACCCAGACAGAACCGGCTTTCATCAGAAAACACACCAGATCTCCACTCCGTCCTCCAATGAACTCTAGCTTGACACCACTGACGTCGCAAACGGCAGTGGTTTGGAGTAAGTGGAATGCACGCTACAGGGAGTCTGGCTCGGAGCTGTCCTTCAAGTAACCGATTTGTAACAGTTTTTTGTGTCACTGTGGTGGTAACTGCAGCTCGAATTGCTGCCGCAGACACTTAACGATGCGCCACGCCCATACGCCGTACACGGCGGTCTTCCATCTCAGTAGTGCCACGTGGCCAGCCGGAACCCGGTCTTCTTGAGGCAGTACCTTCCCTTGACCACCGCTTCCAACAATTGTGCACAGTGGCTACATTCCTGCTAAGTCGTTCTGCAATATTGCGGAAAGAAAATCCACCTTCTCGTAGCCCTATTACACGACCTCGTTCAAACTCCGTGAGCTGTTGATAATGGCTTCTTCGTCTTCTTAAAGGCATTCTTGACTAACATCAACACACTACGTAGAATCTCAACGATAACTAACGCTCACGAACGTTACAGCGCGTATTTACAGCAAACCTGCTTTGCATGTTCCGAGGGGCGCTACCAGCGCCACACGTATGCGCCGAGCGCGAAATTTGCATAGACGTCATCTTACAGATGTACTCTCACCGCCTACCAACTGTCGTTTATCTAACACAACCCCTTCTTGGTGTTGGGATTTTTTTCCCCGTCAGTGTATGATGGCACTTTTTGCATCAGTATATGCGCATGACTTATCTATGCAGTGAACTAAAAGGTAAGTGATGTTCCTGAACACTGCTGAGATACACTCATTCCCACATGCATTAGTGTGAATTTTCGACAAATTTCTTCACTATGTTGAATGTAAATAGCTATAACCTAACTTTGAACTGACAAACAGCAAAACTTTTAGTTCACTACATGCACAACATTGTAAGAAAGATGTCTACCAAGTAGGCCTACATGCCTTTTGCAGTTATCAGGCTTTCCCGTAAAGAGTTCGGGACGAAAATCTCATCCTACAAAAAACTCGTTTGAAGTGTCACTTGCCGTTAGTTAGACACCTGGGTTTAGATATTCTGATTGCTATAAACTATCTGTTCATCGTAGACAAGAAACAAAGGAAGTTTTGGAATCAATCCTAAAAAATGGGGCTTTTTACAATTTTTACGCATTTTACAAAATGTGAAATTTGGCCCAAAACAACCTTTTCAACTAGTGGGACACCTTAAACACTGATAAGTAATATTATGAACAATTTCAATTTGTTTCTCATTAACAGCATGCCAGAGATTAAAAATAAATGAAGCATTTTCTAAAAGAGGCCTCACGTAAGTGGAGTTCCTTTAGAGTACTGATGTTAGGTGTCATTAAACTGAAATCAGGAAATCTAAGTTTTTTTTTTCATGGCCGTAAAAGTATTAATATGACGCTTAAGCCTCTTGTGTAGCCTGATTTTAATATGTATAACACTATCTTCAACGTTGTACAATAGGATAATTTTTAATTGAATAAGAAACTGAAGTGTTTTGAGTTATTCAAGAACCATAGGCTCCAAGTGGCACAAATGAAATAAATCACCTATGCCAACATTCAGTGAATCTTTTTTCCCCCGGGGTTTAGGGACCACCATGAGCAACTAAAGCATAAAATGCAGTCACTCGGCTCTAATTTATGGCCACTTGTTTCAGAGAAGGGACAGAGCCGGCACATCAACCATGTCTCATTCGAGACTCGAACACAGCATCATCTCGTACGACTGATCCGAAACACGCGCCTCAGATCACTCGATCGCCGGGGTGGTCATCGCGATCCTAGAGATTTTATATGGAGAATTTTAGGGAGTGTTGGACACCAGGTCTTAAACAACCTTTAGAAGTAGGAGATTTGGGCTGAAGTGCCAGACAGGAAAGTCACACTGAAGCGAAGTAGAAATGGGAGATTTATAACCGAGGGGGGCAGTACCCGGGGTCAGACGACTTAACGTGCCCATCCGACACACGGCTGTTATTTGGTGGTTCATACCTGCCTGTGTGGGGCAAATCCTGACTTTTCCGTGGCAGTCACGAACGTTGACCACTAGGCCAGCCGCGACCCCCTCATCTCGATCCTCACAACGAATGGGCATTAAAAGTCAGACGTCATCAGCAAACACTCATCTCGTGTGTGTGTGGGGGGGGGGGGACTAGGCAGGTCATTTATAAATGAAGAATACTGGCGACATTCAAGCGTCGTGATACACCGAAAGTGCTGTGAACACGATAGATATCCTGAGTAAAACACGCCGTGGTCCTTAAATAGGACTAAAAACAAAGATCACAGCAGTTTTAATCGGTAGAATAGAACGGAAAATTAGTTTGAGTTGCCAAAAGTTTTACGGTGTATAACTCCCAACAGACATAACCAATGTGTAATCGCAGTCAGATGTTGGTTGTCGATTACATCCTCTGAAAAAAAAAATCTTAAAAGATATCTTACCAGTTGGCTTGTGGTTAAAGCGATAAGTTTCGCACAAGACCAAACGGTTATTTCCGCCACGGAAGGGATCCCGGTAGAGAGCCACAGGATGCAAATAGACGTCTGAATTTGAGCCTTCAGCCTGATATGTGCTTGAGCCATCATAGTCCCAAACTGGCAGCTCTGTAAAAAGATACAGTAAGGAAGATTGTTTGCACACACATTCTGATAATTAAATACAATAACGTAACACAAAATTTGGATTTTAAAAAATCCCTGCGAGAACACGTTTTTTGGAATTTCAATGTTTTCTCTTCACAACTTCAGCACAACAAACACTTATTGATTGCTACGATTAAACATATGGAACTGCTCTTTATGTAGCGACATAACCATGTGATCGTTGAAGAAGTCCCGTTCTGTTTCAAGTCCTCGAAATTTATTTGCTACATTCCTCTGATAACTAGTAATTTTAAGAGTACCCAGGGCATTTTGACCAATTTCTAACAAAACTGCCTAATTCAATTTTATTAGGCATATCTTTAATTGCTGATTTTTATGTTCTGTCAGATGACATTTCTGTTGACCAGCCGCTCGTGTACGTGAAAGTCCACAACTGCATTCAGTGGTGCAAATAATTTGTTTAAATATCTTTTCCGCATTGTTTAAAGCGTAAATATTTTGTTAAGTTGGACATACACGTTTAAGTTTCTGGAGAGTCTAATACATTAACTTTTTAAACAAGCTATTAGGAGCCATTAGGATGGTTTTACCAGTTTTCTTTAATTTTGCAATATTCGTTGAAGGAAAATTAGTTTCTGAATAACTTTTTCTGTGATCAATTTCTGCAGTTGTGGCAACTTTTTCAGTGAATTGATTGCTGAAAGTTTAAGGTGGTATAAGTTCGCAAAATTTTCTCCCACACACCAATACGAAAGAGATCTTTCTACTCCAGCAAGGAGTTATTTACAATATAAAGTGGGCTGTCGTACGTAAAATATCTGGTGAGTTGAATTTATTAGCAGTGGTAGTCAAACTGGTTTGATCGAGAGCATAGACTGAGAACATGTCTAATAACTAGAAAGCCATTAGCGAAATGGTCAAAAATGAAGTGGGACTCACTTAAGATTAGTCACACAAAGGAAATTTAAAGAATCTGAAACAGATTCCATAGTTAACGACATACGACAAACTACCTGAAGCGTTTACGTATGTTTCAAAGCTTAACAGCCATAGCATATCACATTTAAATGTTTTTAAAGCTAAAAAAAACTCAAATTTAGCATCAGTTATGAAACTGCTACAATATAAGACGAATGCATTTTTCTCTATTATTTGCTTGATGTCATCTCTCAGTTAAAGAAAAAAAAAACCACAGAATTGTACGAATTCGGTTAAATCATTGTAACTCGCTTTCATGTTTTAGCTAACTCTTGGTATTAAAAAAACTATTAGAGAAACTTCTAACTTCAGATTTCCTCAAATACTGTATCTCTGAATCTACGGAAAAAGGAAGCCCATAGTAGTAACGGGGCAAAAAAAATTACCTCCTGAGGAATATCCCTGCTACTATGAAGTGGGGACAATATAATGAGCTCAGGAAGCAAGATATTAGAATTTTCGGTTCTCGTAATTCCAGCTAATGGTAGAGCAAAGAAGATTGTGACTTCGTATACAGTTTTCTTGATTTGGCAATGGGAGAATTTCCCTATCTGCAGTCTTTCATGCCATGAGTACCAGAAGAAAGCAGCGAGCTTTTAACTAATGCTTTGAAAACATTTGTGTTTCAGGCAGTGACCCAAGAAGAGCAAACCCTGCTCCACAACTTTCTCCCCAGAGAACAGGTTAGTCCTAAAATGGAGTTAGCAGCAAAGATCCTTGGACATACACTAAAGTGCCAGAAAAACTGGTAGACCAGTCTAATACTTGGTAGGTCCCTCACGGGAGCGCAGGACTGCAGAAATACGACTGGGCATGGACTCCACTAGCTTCTCGAAATATGCTGTAGGCAATGCACACCATACTTCCTGCAGAGCGTTCTACAATTCGGGTCTATTCCGAGGTCTCATATTCCTGTGCTCGATAGCGCGTTGCATGGCATCCCAAATGTGTTCTATCACGTTCAGATCTGGGGACTTGGGTGGAAATGGCAACACCCCCAAACGCAGATGAATGCTCCTCCAACCATTATGTGGCGTTCCGACACTTTTGTGGAGGTGCATTGTCCTGTTGGAACAGGTCCAACCCATCAACATGAATGCAGACATGAACGGGTGTACGTCGTCAGAAAGGATGTGCACGATACAGTTCCCTGTTGACAGGCGGGATCTATGGCTTTATGGGGTTTGCGCCACACACGAATCCTTCGATCTGCCAGATACAGTTGGAAACGCGACTAGTCAGACCAGGATACTTGTTTCCAGTCATCAAGTGTCCAGTGGCCGTGTTGCCGTGCCCAAGCGAGGAGCATAGCTGTGTCGTGCACCCATCAAGGGGACTAGTTGGGCGTCGGCTCCCAAAGCCATATCGTGCAGGGTACGTTACACAGCCCAGACGCTTGTTGAGGCTCCAGCATTGAATTCAGATACCTGCGAGAGTGTTGCACGCCTATCGCGTGAAACGAATCTTGACAGCCGACGATGGTCACGTTCACCCAATGTCTTTTTACGGCCACACTGGTATCGTAGGTTGGAGGTTTTGCCGGAATTCTTGTAGTCACGGTACACCCTTGCAACGGTCGTCCGTGAAAATCCGAACTTCGTTTCTACCTCCGAAATACTATGGCCCATTTCACGAGCGCCAACTATGACACCGCGTTGAAAATCGCTTAAATCGTTATTACTTGACATTCTCATGCCGAAAACAGCTGGCATGGATGTCTATCGCTTTATATACGCACTGGCGGACGCAACCGAGTACGCGCATAGGTGACGTTGCTATGTATTTTGCATAAGCTCGTCTGTACCAGTTTTTCTGGCACTTTAGTGTGCGCACTAATTAAGCTGAGAGGAAAGGGGGGGGGGGAGTTAAGGGTACACAAATTTGGCAGGAAGTAGTTAAACATTCGTACTACTGCAAAATATTCCAAAATTCAATAGTATCACGATGCAATTATTGCAACAGAAACGTTTTGACTTTTTATATTTTTCATTTTATTATATAATTAAAACTTCTACCAGAGCTCACTTGCTCACCAATTTTTCTTTTCCCCTGTGTGTAGTTATCCGGATAATTCTTTTCAGTAAGCAATAAAAAAATCTAAGTCTTAAATTTAAAGTGACATTTAAACAGTCTCAGTAAATGAGATCGCACCTTCTTGATGCTTCAGAGACAATGAAGATTCGAGTTGCTCTGCTGAGCTGAAAGAACATGTGTAATGCGCGTCACGTGGAAAACTCAGGGGGGTAAAACTAAATCATGCTTTGAAATACATATGGCTATTTTTCAGGTGATATTCTGGATATGTTGCCCTGCTATCTGTCTGTTCTGTTCTGTTGGGTGCTTTGCCTTTTTTTCCTGACTGGTGGTGTTACCTGTGGATTCGTACAATTGCCAGGTAAGGTTGTATGTAGGTAACATAACTTCACTTAACGGGAAACCGTGAAAAAAAAAGCCGTAACAATCTCATTCTTAGTTTAAATGTTATATCAGGGCACTCCGTTTATCATTTACAACAGTCAAGTTACATGTAAAACGGCCGTTCCATAAAGACAGTGAAATCACACAAAATTAAGAAACATAGGTACAGCAAAATATGTTATTCTTTCTCAAAGTACAAACAACCAGAAAATGGCACGAGGAGAGGTCAGGACTGTAGGCAGACTGTGGCATGATTTAAATACTGCATTTCGTTAGAAACTGTTTAACACAAACAACCACATATGGGCGGGCGTTATCATGGTGTAGGGTCCACTTGCCCACCACTTCCGGTAGCTTAATCGATGTGTGTCGCCGCAGACGCTTCAAGACTGAAATGTAATACTCATCATTGACAGTAATTTGTGGAGGAACGGCATTGCTGATAGACTACACCTTTATGAACAAAGAAAATAGTCTTCCCAGCCGATTTAGTTTGGCGGAATTTTTTTTCGAAGGAAGCGAGCCTGCGTGTTTCCAGACACTCGTTGCGCGCTTCGTGAAGGGGTTGAAGTAGTGGACCCATGTTTCATTGGCAGTTATTACTGTGTTTAGAAAGTCTGGATCCTTTGCAATCATTTGTTTCCACTCATGACACACCTGAACACTGGCTAACAATTGTTCTCTCGTCAAGTGATGAGGTGCCCACCTGGAACACACACGATCCAGCAGTTATTTGTCTCGAATGCGGAATGCCGACGTTTTTGAAATATTAGTTGACGCTGCTATGTCCTCACACGTCATTCGTCGATCTTCTTGCAGGACTGCCCAAACAGTGTTAACAATACGCTCCGTAACAACACTTTCAGGTCGACCAGGCCTAGGAGCGAGTTCTGCTGATAGAAGTTCTTTTTTGAAATCACTGTGCCTTCTAAAAATCGTTGACTCACTTAAACATTTACCTTTCTAAGCTTTTTTCATTAAATTTACTGTTTCTGGAGCCGTTTTACCCAAACGATAGCAAAATTTTATCGCATAACGCATTTCACTTCTTAACTCTGAATCACTCATGGCGAAATGCAGACGTACCTTACGTTTACGGCAAACGCTCTAAATAAAGTTAGATATATGATGGCACTTTTTGCATCAGTATATGCGCATGACTTATCTATGCAGTGAACTAAAAGGTAAGTAATTGATGAAACTAATTCGTGTTAAAATCCAAAGGTAGATTAAAATGTCGACTGAACACGATAAAAAGAAATGCAGTGCACAACGTACCACATGTTAAAATACTTTACTAATAAAAATACATTAAATCTTTCGAAGACACATCGTCTTCATCATCAGATGATACAGTGTAATATCAGGAGATAGACATTGACATCAGGTGTGACCCTATTGAGAAACTATCATTCCTTCACCAGAGTGACTCAAAACGGGTACCCTTGATTACAAGATTTGACTTCAGGGGAAAGAAAAAGTGGCATGGAGGGCCAAATTTGGTGAATAGGCAGGACGTTCAAGAACTGTGGTGCGCTTCTCGACTGAAGACCGCTTCACTGAGAGCGCTTAATTAACTGGCGCGTTGTGCTGGTGAAGGATAAAGCCATCTTCCCACAACTCTGGCCTCTTATGATACCTTCTCTCAAAGTCACCAGAACTTGTTCGTAGTAATGTTGGTTCACTGTTGCTCCATCAGGAATCCACTCTGCCAAAATTTCACCTCTAATGTAAACAAAAAAAATAAAAAAAATAACATGGCCTTGAACTTGCTTTGCCGTACTTTCATTCTTAGTGCCGTTGGCATTTCCCAATCCATACTGCTTTTTCGTTCCACGGTCGGAATGGAAGATCCAGTTTTTATCACAAGCATAACACTTTCGAAAATACTGGGACTCACCTGAATTTTCTCCAGAATGTCAGCACAAATGTGCTTGCGATTTTCTTCGCACACACCTTTGTCATGTTCAGATTTTCATGTAAAATTTGCCCAACAGTATCTTTATTGATGTTTACCTTTTCTGCTATCATTCTAGTACTCAGCCTTGGATAATTTCGAACAACTGGGTAGATTTTGTCCACACTGTTTCGTGTTTTTGAAGTGTTGGGTGTAGACATGTCGTAGTCTTCCATGCCCTCACAGCCTTCACTGAACCTCTTGCCACGCAAAAATACGCGCACGTGACGTGCACTCTTCTCCGTAACACCTATCGTTACATACAAGATTAGGTAGGATTATTTTTTTTAATTTCACCAGGAGTTTCACGTGTATCCGTCGCCCAATTCTTGTGAACTCAGCATTTTCCCGACTCGCGACAAACACGTCTACTTTTCAATGGCACATATCACCGAACTAATGCAGAGAGTGATGTGAACTTTGCCTTTCTGATTAGGACAATTCAAGGTCAATGGCCTCCCATTCATTTGCGACAGTTTCATTCGCCACAAGCAGTCTCTTATACCTGCCAAATGTTTTAGTCCGAAGAAATCAATTCAGTGGATCGATTTAACATTATGCACCTTATATTAGTGGCTACTTAGTTTTAAGTATACTACACACTTATTTTTATCAAAGCAAGAGATAATGAAAAGAGTAGCAGATAATGACGTGAACCGAGAGGTTCTGCCCTCTTTGATGAAGCGTTTTAGTCATCAATTTCAGCTTTATCCTGTCATCTTCGGCACCAAAATAAAAACTTGTTCAACATTTATAAAATATAAACACTTTAAATATTCCTCCAAAGGCCAAGCACAAAAATCTGGCGAAGTTGAAATTTTGTGGAAATAAGAGTGGTAAGTATCTGCTGATGGATACTTTTGTTATAACGAGACACCACTGAAGGAATCGCTGCGGGATGAAGGAATGATCATCCATCCCTAAAATAGGTGTCGGTTATAAATTGAACTCATTTACTGTCACGATGTTCACTTTCACAGCATAGCTTTCGGACTTTCCTACTCCAAATGCCTGTAAAGAAGAAATCCAGAAAATAGAAGTGCTTCAATTCTAAGCATTCCAGTCTAGTTGTGCAAATGCACGTACTGTAGGAACAAAATATAATGACCACCAACCTAGTTTTGTGTAGGTCCTCCGTGAGCTACTACACTACCACTGCGACCACGGGAAGAAGCATAACAGGCCACTAGTTATCGGAAGGTGTCCAACTGTATGCCGTACCATACGCGGATAAGTGCTTCCCGTAGCTTGTCCCGTGGTGGAGTATCCATATGGCGAAACTGCTGATCCATATGGTCCCAAATACAAGGTCGAGTCACATTGTGACCACCAGCTAATATCCAGAGTGACCGCCGTGTGCAGCGCGGACAGCAGCTACCCGGGCTAGGAGTGACTCAAAAAGGTGCTGGAAGGTGCTCACAGGTATGTGGAGCCATGCTGACTGCAGTGCATCTGATGGAGGGTGCGTGGAGGAGGACCCATAGAGCTAACACGATCGAGGTGGTCCCACAGATGCTCAATTGGGTTTAAGTATTGGAATTAGGGGGCCAAGGAAGTACTTTAAAGACTTTATCGTGCTCTTCCAACCACTCTCTTGACATTTCTAGCTGTGCGGCACGTCGCATTGTCGTTCTGGAAGATCCCATCCGCCCCTGGAAAGGCGATCAGCATGCATATGGGTGTACGTGGTCGGCAAGGATGGATTTATAACGAATTCGGTCCATAGTGCCTTCCACAGGCATGAGTGGGCCCAGGGAATGCCACGAAAACATTCCCCAGACCATAAAGCTGTCCCCACGAGCTTGTGTTTTTCCAGCAATGGTTAAAGAGTGTTTGTCCCCCCGATGTTTCTCGCCTTATACGCCAACGTCTATCCGCTCGATGAAGCAGAAAACGTGACTCATCGGAGAAGGGAATCCTTTGCCAATCAGCGGAGGTCAAATTCCGATAATACCGTGCAAATTTAAGCCTTTTCTGCCTAAGCACCTTCGTTAGCATAGGTGCAGTGACCATCCGTCTGCATCGGAGCCCCATACTCAGCAGGGTTCGCTGAACTGTCGTTTCAGACACTTCCTGTAGCCCCCTGGTTCATTAGGCCAGTGAGTTGCTCTACTGTAGCGTGTCGATTGGCCTTCACGAACCTTCGCAGCCGAAGTTCACTTCTCACATCAATAGCACGTGGTAGCTCCGCAGTTTTCGAAGTCACTTATTCGCAATGGTGCCATTTTCCCCAATTACAATACATTTTAACCACAGCAGCACGCGAACTGTTCAGAAACTTCATTGTTTCAGAAATACTGCTACCCTTGGCCCGAAAGCCGATAATCCCCTTTTGCAAATCTGATAAATCGCTTCCTTTATCCATGACAGCAAACGAGTGATGTTTTCAGAATGCCTACAGCACACTTTATATACCCGCCAAGCCAGCTTACAACACGTGCCTTCTTTCATTGGCTACGCGCTGTGGGCGTCAAAAGTAGGTGATCACAATAATGTGACTCGACTGTGTATATTCTATTTGGCTCGTGTAAGGCGACATCTGATAACATGGAAGACATCTTCCTGTTCCTCGAATCAGTCCTGAACGATACGGGCCTTATGACACTGCGCGTCGTTCTGTTGGAATAACCCATCTCGGTCTTGGAAACACTCAGCCTAAACGGATGGTTCTTGTCGGCAATTGTGGACAAGTATATCAACCTATGTCAGGGAACAAAGTGCCTCAAAGCATTACACCACCAGGTGTAATTTTTTGGGGACCTTATGTAAAAATAAAGTATAAATATGCAAAGGCCGTTCCAGAAAAACAATTTTATTTCGAGTTGGCAACAGTGCAAAGGGTGGGGGTGGGGGGTGGGGGGAATAACACAGACAACTGAATTAGGGAAGTATCTATGGCAACAGTTATTAGCCGTGGCAGACTATTCTGTTTTCGTTATTGCGCAATTATTTAAAGTTCGTCTGCATTTCGCCATACAGCAATGGAGGAGAGTGGTTCAGAGTTAAAAAGTGAAATGCGTTGTGCAATAAGATTTTGCTATCGTTCAAGTAAAACTGCTCCAGAAAAAGTTGATTTAATGAAAAAAAGCTTACAAAGAAATGTTTGGGCGAGTCAACGATTTTTAGATGGCGCCATGATTTCAAAAAAGGGAGTTTGTCGGCAGAACTCGCTCCTAGGCCTAGTCGACCTGATAGTGTTACGGAGCGTATTGTTAAACACTGTTTAGGCAATCCTGCAAGATCGACGAATGACGTGTGAAGAGCGGCATCAACTAATGTTTCAAAACGTCGGCATTCCGCATTCGAGACATAACTGCTGGATCGTGTGTGTTCCAGATGGGCACCTCATCACCTGACGAGAGAACAATTGTTTAGCTAGAGTTCAGGTGTGACATGAGTGGAAACAAATGACTGCAAAGGATCCAGACTTTCTAAACACAGTAATAACTGCCAATGAAACATGGGTCCACTATTTCGACCACCCTCACGAAGCGCGCAACGAGTGTTTGGAAACACAGGCTTACCCCCTCCGAAGAAATCCGCCAAACCAAATCAACTGGAAAGGTGGCGTAAAGGTGTGATCTACCAGCATGCCGTCCCTCCACAAATTACTGTCAATGCTGAGTATGACATTTTAATCTTTAAGCGTCTGCGACGACACATATCGATTAAGCGACCGGAAGTGGTGGGCAAGTGGACCCTACACCATGATAACGCCCGCCCACATGCGTACAACCGTTTCTTACGAACTGCATTGAAATCATGCCACAGCCTGCTTACAGTCCTGATCTCGCCCCGTGCGATTTCTGGTTGTTTCCAACAATGAAGTTCGATGGCGCAACATTCAGCACAGATGCTGACGTTATTAGAGATGTACAGGGGTCGCTAAAACCGGCTTCCACAAAATTCCATCGCCACATGCTTTGAAAAGTGGGCTGAACGATGGAGCCGTTGCGTATCATCCGAGGGAAGATACTTTGAGAAAGGACAACATTTTTTGCTGTAGCTATATTTCTTCATTGTGTGCGATTTTACCCTCAGTTTATGGAACGGCCGGTGTGTGTACACACACACACACACACACACACACACACACACACACACACACACACACACACACACACACACACACACACACACAGGGTGTTTCATAACGAATGCCACGATTTGAAAAGTGGATATCTCTGCAACCACGAACCACCGATGAATGAGACTCGTATCATGTCTACGGGCGTAGCCCAGAGTTTGTTATGACTACCGCTAGATAGCAGCACGAGCGCCCAAATAGCCGCTACGCTTAGTGAGATGGCGTCGAGGCAACAGAAGGCGTTTTGTGTGCTCGACTTTAGCAAACCCAAGTCCGTGATTACAGTGCAGCTTGCGTTTAAACGACGTTACGGCAGTGCTCCACCAGAGGGCAAAAACATTCGCTGTTGGTATCGACAATTTGAAGAAACAGCGTTTATGTAAAGGAAAGAGTCCTGGACGACCAACCACCTCAGCGACGAATGTGCAACGAATTCACGAGGCGTTTCAGTGAAACCTACCGAAGTCTACTTGTCGTGCGAGCCGCGAATTTGCCATCCCTCATGTGACTGGAGTGTTTTACGACGACGTTTGCTGCTGAAGCCGTACAGATGTCAACTGGTGCAAGCTCTTCGTGGAAGTGACAAAACACAACGAAAATATTTTTGTGCAACTCTGTTAGAGGACGAAACACCATCGTACAAAGGTTAATTTTTAGCGATGAAGCAAACTTTCATGTAACCGGGAAAGTTTTACGCCACAATGTTCGCATATAGGGACTGGAGAATCCACATGAAACTCTCCAACATGAACGTGATTCACCCAAACGGAATGTTTTTTGCGCGGTTTCCGTTAGAAAAAATTTATGGCCCTTTCTTTTTGTGGAAAACACGGTTACAGGCAACTCCTATCTTGCAATGCTGAAGGCTGGCTACTTCCACATCAAGAGCTGCAGGAAGACTCTGAAGATTACATTTTGCAGCAGGACGGCGCACCGCCACATTGGAACTTTTTAGTTAGTCGGTTTTGTTTTTTTGTTTTTTTTTCGGATTGGAGGTTTAACGACCACCGTGAGCAACTCAATGGGCTATAAGCAGTCGCCCGTCCCTAATTTAGGGTCACTGGTTTCAGGGAAGGGAGAGAGCCAGTGCCGTAAGACAAACAACATCCATGCCTCACCGGGATTCGAACCCGGACCCCGTTCGGACGAATGATCAGAGGCCATCGCTTTGACCACTGCGCCACCGGGGCGGCAGTTAGTCGGTTTCTAAACGCCACATTGCCTCAGCGTTGGATTGGACGCAGGGGACCCCATGACTTGGCACTACAAGCTTGGCCTCCGAGACCTCCAAACATCACACCATGTGACTTTTTCTTCTTTTCTTTTTTATAGGGATACGTAAAAGACCGTGTTTATATTCCCCCCTTCACCCGCTGAGGCTCCGAACGAGAATCACGGCCGCGGTAAATTCTGTGACTGAAGACACACTCCGATGCGTTTGGGATGAATTCAGCTATCTGCTTGATGTTGTCCGTGCAGCAGGTGGAGGGCACATTGAGCATTTGTAATTGTGGTGAGTGAAACTTTAGATCTTCCTTCATACTTGGCTTTGTAACTATCCCACATTTGCCTTATTAAATATACTACTTGGAAATCGGGTCATTCTTTTTGAAACACTTTATATTATACACTGACGAGGAATTGAATTAGAGACAGCTGGCGTTATGCAAATGGGGCGCTGTGGGCGGCCCTGTAAACGGAAACGACATTACGTATGCAGCGATCCGACAATATAAGGAGTGATGCGACGGGAATCGGTAAGAGTCGGAAGCAGTATGGGTAAGACGAAGGATCTAAACGCATTTGATCGTGGGCAAATTGTCGGGGCCCGACGAATAGGTCACTCCATCTCGGAAGTCGTGCAGGCACTAGAATTCTCACGAGCCACTGTGTCACGGGTGCACCGTGAGTACATCGAATCCGGTAAAACCATCCCTGCAAGGGCCAACTGCCGTGGACAACAGCGTGCGAATGAGCGGGGTTATCGTCGGCTAGCTCGCATTGTAACAGCGGATAGACTGGCTACAGTGCAAGAAATCACTCTGCAATTTAATTTAACGCTGGTGCACAAAAACGTGTAAGCAGCCACACCATCCAGAACCATCTCCTCGTTATGGGGTACAGAAGCCATCGTCACACGAGGGTACCGCTGCTGACCGCACATCACAGGGTACAAAGATTAGCATGGGCGCGGGAACATCGCCACTGGACCCTAGACATGTGGAAAAATGTTGCCTGGACTGATTAGTCCAGATTCACGTTGGTACATGCGGATGGCATAATAAGAGTACGGCGCAAACCACATGAAGCGATGGATCCTTCTTGCCAGCAGGGTACTCTTCAAGCTGGTGTGGGTGGCATTCTCGTCTGGGGACTGTTCGCGTGGACTGAAATGGGACCCCTGGTAGTGTGATATAGTCCCTCACAGGTCAACGTTACCGGGATATCCTGGACGACCATTTGCTCCCATTTGTTCGTCTTCAACATCCCACTGGGGACCTCATCCTGCAACAAGACAAATGCACCATGCCATCGCTCCCGAATTGTATCCGAATGGTTGGATGAACACTCCACCGACGTGACCTCGCTTCCTTGGCCAGCTAGGTCACCTGACCTCAATCCCATCGAGCACATCTGGGATGCCATCGAGAGAGAGATGTTCGAGGCTCTGATCCCCCTCCATCAAATCTTCGTGAACTGTGGGAGCTTGTTGAGGGGTTGTGGATCCGTATGGCTTCCCAACGCTTCCGGTGTCTTGTCGAGTCCATGCCGAGACGAATCGCCGCCGTCATCAGGGCGAAAGGTGGTGCTACACGTTACTAGACAGGTATCTCTAATTCAATTGCTCTTGTGTGTGTGTGTAGTCACTGCATCTTGGAACAGTGCTTCATCAGAAAGCAAATTTCTTGCTATCTTCTATGGTCCACTTTCGATACCACTTGGCGAACTCCAGTTCTTGTCGTTGATCACAAGCTGTGATGACAGGCTCGGTAGTCATGCGTTTTACATCGTAGGCCCATACGGTGGAGGAATCGTTGCACTGTAGATGTGGATACGTTCTGTGCTCCTTGGTTGCAGACCACGATCAGCTGTCTATGCCAAACAGAGGAAGTACGCCTATTGCTCCGGAGTACGGTAACGCCGTGTCTCTCCAAGAATTAAGCAGGCGTGGCTTCTCAACACCCACTTGTTGTGCGTGTTGCCTCTTTCCACCCACTCTCTGTACTTTAGCTACGGCAGCCCGTGCAGCCAACAAGGCCTGTCATTTCCGTGATGCTGCTACCCTTTGCTCCGTGTCAGATGATCATGCCCTTTTTCAATGTAGTCAAATCTCGCCTTGACCATTACAGCCACCGTTTTGGCTTCAGCTGATTCGGCAAGTTTCAAGACAGCGCTGCGTACTCCCTTTACACGTGTGCACCACCCCGCTGGAAACTATGCAAACGCCAGAAAAAGAGGGGGAGAGGCCATGTTTTACTGCTACTGTACTGTGTTAACTCACAGCTTTTTTTTTTTTCTGCACAAAAGATGCCAAGTTCATTGAAACTTTTGTGCTTTGAAATGGAAAACACACAGCCGCGTATGTACAATTTAATATGTGAGCACCCACTAAATCCTCACCACTATTCCTTTTCATAACGGTATTGATCTTTAAATAAAGTACCTATTTCGTGACACATTCAAAATTTATTTTTTTTGATTGGAGGTTTAACAACCACCGTGAGCAACCCAATGAGCTATAAGCAGTCCCCCACTCCCTAATTTAGGGTCACTGATTCCAGGGAAGGGAGAGAGTAGCCAGTGCCGTAAGACAAACAACATCCATGCCTCACCGGGATTCGGACGAATGATCAGAAGCCATCGCTTAGATCACAGCGCCACTGGGGCGGCATTCAAAATGTAATTTTATTCAAAAGCAATGATTTTTGGGGAGGAGAAGCTGTTTCAGAACCCAAGATAATCGAAGGCTGGGAATAAATGCTCATCCCAAGTTTAGGTTTGCTTGCTTCACAAAACACAACCAAAGAACAAGCGTAGTATCCTGTCCAACACGAGATCCGAACTCAAGGTCTCATTGTAATTATTAGGTTGCTACCGGATTCCCGAAGTTGAAAGAACTCAAGCTTTCTAAACGTGCATTACCCAGAAGTCATTCTCTCATTTATACTGTAACACTGACAGTACCATCCGACATTTGACTGAACGTTTCCCTTTATCCATTACATCAGCCATTCGAAAATTTGTTGACAGCAAAACACGTCCAATGGCCCTGAAGAACGTACCACGCTGAAGGCCAAAGGGCTCCGCGTAGGTGTAAAAATAAACCGGCTGAAACGCTGATACCTGAAATGTACGAGTAAGAATCGAAATTTTTCACTTATTTATAAATGCACAGCTGTGAGACCAGATCATCAAGTATGTTCACGATAATAATTCACAACTTTTCCATGTAATCCTTCACACGAAGACGTGGACAAACCTTTTCGTGTGGGCAGGCCACATAAAAGTTATGAAGCGGTCCGAACTTTTTACAAAAATATGTTAATAACTTAGAAGTTAATATTTTCAGTTTAGCATGATGTGAAGAAAAGTATTTCTAACTTACATATCTGGTTTGAACAAGGTTTGTGTGGTAAGTGAAACTGAGTTTCCAGTAGTTTTCCATATTTTGGGTCCATTTGAGAAGCGGCGATTCTTAGAGAAACCAGCTGAGTATCCGTAAGTCTGTTTCGAAGTTTCATTGTAGAAAACATTTGTTCACATAACTAAGACAAAGCAAACATGGGCATAATTTTCTGTGAGTGACGAATCATTTGTAAAACTATTTCGGCAAGCTCTTGTAGAACTCCAATTCTAAAGTGTTGAGAAATGATTGCTTTCGACCCTTGTTACAGGACAAAATTTAAATTGCTCAGTTCTTGTTTGCACCTGTCACAAGTTTTTATCAATGGCTTAGATTCAGTTTGTAACTGTTTTTCGACACAAACTGTTTCGAAGTCCTTGGTTTTATCAGGATAGATATCACAGACACTAATTGCAGTCTTTCGCGATCTCACCATCAGCAGAGTTTTGTTACAGTTTGGAATTTCATGTTGGCATGTGTCGCCGCTTTTTGAGAACTGTTGCTTTGATAATATTCGGCTGACACAAACGTTATTTTTGTAGTTTTTCTACGTTTTGCTTTCTTTCAGCTTCGCCCATGGATGCATAAGCCCCATTATCCTTTGAGGTGAAGTGTCGGGAAGAGTTATAATATTTGAACACTGCCACAGTTACTTGAGACAATGATTTATCTATAAAAATTGCAAAGCAAAATTCCACGCCCACTCATTTTTGAAAATAGGGTCCTTGGAATCAATTTTACTTCGTAATTTCCTATTTTAAATGGCTCACAAACTATTGATCTCGCTGCATGAACACTCGCAGGAACAACTATAATGATAAACCGGCGAGGTGGCTCCGGACAGACACGCGATGCTTCAATAGGGAACGAGGAGTGATGTCAAGACACCAAGGTTAAACAGAGCTGTCTGCCACTGTGTGGTGGCGAAGTAGTGGCGTGCTGGTGTTTCGCGCTCTCGAAAAACCACATTTTTGAACGAAAAGTAGTAGTAAACGCCTAATTTATTCTCGCATATTCAAGTCCTTCCGCAGGGTGCAGTTTGCCCATCCCTGCACTAACAGTCCGAGTTTGTTGACGCAGTACTACGAGAGCAGAGTGCAATGACCCTGAACATGTTTTTTGCATCACTTTATTGATTTATTCCAACTGATGGATAACAAAGTGAAGTTTTTCAATATTTCGCATTTTTGAAAGGCTCAAAAGTATCGGAGTCAATTGGGGACAGATCGGAATTGTACGGTGGATGACCCAAGAACTTTCAATCCAAATTTTGTCGCGCCTTCACTCAAGACCGAACACTGTTAGAAATCTGAGGGCTTTATCTACTTTTGCAATTTCAAGGATTCTAGCAATAGAACCCAATTTTTTTCAAAACTTATTCTGTAGAAACTTTTTTTTTTTTTCAGAAAACTTTTATCTTTCCCCGCCAATGGAAACTGCATTGATTTCTTTCGGGGAAGGGGACAATTTTTCATCGAAAAAGAAGTGATCATATCACTGATTTCCCGTTTCCATACATGTAGGAGGTAAAACCCAAGGTTTATCCCAGAGATAAATTTTGTTCAAGAACACTGTCTTGCACATCAATGCTGCGAGACTACATCCTGATCTCTCCGCTATATCCATATCAGACTTATTCACGGAACTAAAGCTCTGTGCGAATATGAAGTATTGGACTCAGCATTTCTTTGAAGATTCTCTCAACTCTATGTTCAACCAATATGTTCACATTCCTTCTGGTGTATTGCATTTTCATGTGACTGCGTTTTAAATGTGCGCAATAAAATAATTGTAAATTCTACCCCTCGTTCAACACAAATCTCATTAAATGGGCGAGCTTTTGTCAATGTTCTATTTTGATGGACTGTCAGATCGCAGAGATTCTGGATCAGTTAATTACTATTTCACACCAGTCCCAAGTTGCCAGAGATATCACATCTACGCCAGCCACACCTGCGGCGCCATTTAGAAGTTGCTATAGCGTGCGGAAGCCGGCTTACGTCTACTTAGTAAACCGCTGCAACATTTTACTGACGTGTCTTCAATAAATTAATCTTCCGATCTCTTTCTTTCATTTCCATAAGTGCACGAAGCTTTATCAAAATGCTAGTCTAGTAAAAGTTGGTGTCTTTGGAAGGTTTTGTACCAAAATATAATCCTATTCCAGAGAAAAGACTAACAGGTAATCTTTAATGTTTGGATATATTCCTTGAAGCACTTGTGCATGTTTTTAAGGCATTCTTAAAAACCCTTAAAACTTTAAATAGGACACGTGCAAGGCAATATTTGATAAATTACTCCTTTAAAAATTTAATTTAGACTTCAAAACTTTCGGCAAGTATCTTGCATAACATGGTCTTTAATCTTAGTTTCAAATGAGTTAGTTCTGTCGTTCCGGATAAATCTATCTACCACTTCAATAACATGTTAAGCTGTAGGATCTACAAAGAGCAACTGCTAGGTAAAAGCAATTTTTCTTTTGTGAAGAAAGGTTACACAACAATCTTAATTATGGTGCTTTTTGATTAATTTTCATAGCCTGCGACATATGTACCAGAACACTACCTACTGTCGGCAAGAGTCAGACTGTAATACAATGAGCCATGTTCTTAGTGGAATCGGAATCTAACGCCAGCTTCCTTGAATTCCAGCTCCCAGAACCACGAGTTAAGATATTGTGCTACAGGCCTACAGCTGAACTCTAATTATTTTTTTTTCTCTGGACGATGTTCGCGTATACGCAATGACTAACTGGACAGACAAAGATTTTGGATCCTTCTACTGCAAGTTTCAAAAATTCTCTGCCTCAGCTTTTCAGAATCACAAAGAATATAATGTCCTTTGTCTGAAGGTTTGTCTCACTTTGGTAACGCAGTAGAAATAGCGCTTGCCTCAACCAATACACTTTTTTTATTCATTATTGTAATGTCCATTAAACTTTTACTTTTGTATTTGGACATCACACAAAAAAAAAATACCTGGTTATTAAAAAATAACTTATTTTCCCGGTCATTGACAAGCTTTCACCTACTGGTTATACGTATATTTCATTAAAAAATGGTTCTCAAAGTTGAACTCCGAAATAGTTACAACACCTAGTAGTGTTAAAATGCCTACTTCGCCTGTGAACGTAAAAAAAGCCGTGTGCTTTGGTTCGCTGTGGTTTGACATTACCGTACGACAGAGTTTTGGTTCCAGAACAGTAGGGAACCAAACCCAGTAGCTAACGGAAAAAAATAATTAGCTGTATTCGGCGAAACTGTTGAACTAACAGTGTAGAAAGTTTAAATAGCAATGCGTTAATATATTTACAACTAAAATTTATTAATGAAATTGTGCTGTGACTCAACAGCTGACACTCTGGGTTTATTTGACACTATCTTAAGTGAATCAAATGATCTTATTCTTGATAGAACAATATTTACTATGATTTAAGACAGGTTTAGGTAAGGCTAGAAGCTTTATTTTCACTGTAATTGCTATAGCCAATCATTTTCTTTTGAAAGTGAATGGTGAATTTGAATCTGATGGAATAAATAGTATTTTGTAATTGTGTCCGAATTTGTAGCACAGATTACTTTTTGTTTTAGCTTGTGTTTGGATATAATTGAATAGAGGTCTTGTCTTGTACCTCTACTTTTGGCTTGCTTTCTTACTATTTGGTTTCGTGTGCCGTTTCATTTGCGATTTATATTCAGTTTCTGATCAGCATTTGTTTGTTTTTCCCTGATGTTACACATTATCTGCCTTATGTGCAATAATGTATCGTCAGATTGGAATCACTCACTTCACACGAAGGCCTGTGAAGAATAGGTTTATTTGCAAAAGGGTAGAAGTGAAATCACGTACCTGAGTTTAAAGTCCAAAGTACGACTGTAGCATCATGTGCTTTGTGAAGAGAGTGCAGAACTGTTATATAATACGAAATTGAGCCGTTTCACGAGAATGAAACTTGCCGTCATCTCAGCAAAATATCAACTTTTGATGACCACAGTGAGTTTAGTTTTGCTGCAGTTGGTAGGTTAAAAAGACCTTCACATCTAATTGAGATTAGAAAACTGTTTAGGAAGGGAAAGAACCAGGAAAAACGGATAAACATTCATGCGTTACACGTTAACACTGAAGTGTCTATGAAGTTTAACTTAGTTTCGACCCAGCTGTTCATGGATATACGTAAAAACTTGGAGCCACACTAATAAATTTGACCAGGAGGAATTTCACTTCCAGTACCGGTAAGAAAAACCACCGAAAACACTGTAGTAATTTGTACAGTATACAGATGATTTATAAAAATTTATTACACAACTTCCCCCTGATGTGAACTTCGATCTTTCTGAACAGGTTTGCAAAATTTTGGTCGCTGTGTGCCCGCCTATTGTGTTTTTTTCTGGACATAGGACTTTAACTGTGTGTTTCATTCATGTGTGTTCGATGGGTGTAACCAGTTATTATTCAGGCCATTTCATTTGGGCCCCTTTATTCTGCCTCAATCCTGTGCACACACGTCAGGTTCTAACGCAGAACACTCATCGTGCAACCTGCAGCAGTCATTCCCATAATACCGACAAACACTATGGTCCAAAATATCTAAGTAGGCTGCAGCAATGGAAATTCCAGGCAAAACAATATAATAGACATTGTCTAAAATCAATCTCGCATGACACTGCCGCCTCAAAACATCTTTGCTTGATGCACGATTGTAGGTGGCATTTTCCGGGGTAAATACATTAGAGCATCAAAAATCCGAACTAATTGGGACCACTGGTAGTTCAGATTATCGATTTGTTCGCATTATCGAACATGTAACAAAATACAAATACGCTAACATTTCTACATTATATTATCCAAATGCATAAACCAAAAATGAGCAACTGTATACACAAAAATTACACAAGAGATTTTTTTGTTATTATGCAATACGAAACAAGTTTGTTTAAAAATTTCCCAACAGTATTAAAAATGGCAAAGTACAAATTCAAAAACTTACCAGTCATTACAAGCTGGTTCCGTTAGCCAAGGGGAGTACTTTATGCTGAATGCAGGGGGAATAACCTTTCCTCCCGGCTCACAGTGAACAATGGGGCTGAGGGATGAAACAAGGGGTAGTATTGCCGTAGAAATGTGTCGTAAACTCTTAGCCCCGCAGGGAATAAGTGACGGGAAGGTTTCGCCTTTTGTTTGAGTATCAGAAGTCGCCCCCAAAATGCTTGCACCCTCAAAATTAGAAGATTCCATTTTCATCAAGAGCCATGTTAAAATGAATGGACTATACTAAAACTTTCCACCACCAAAAAGAAAAAAAAAGAGGAAGAAAGCTTGATCGGATTTTTGACGCTCTACTGCAGTTAAATTACTAAATGATGTGCAATTCAGCACCCTAATTTTCTTCACTGTTACAGATTCCCATTATCGATGGACTTCAAAAAGGCTATCGGACAACGGCCATTCCGTTCTAGTCATTGAGATCAGTCAGCTGCTCTTCAATAACCTCACTGTCGCTCATTTACGAAACCGTTTAGCTGGATTTCCTTCAGTCTTCCACTGTTTACTAGTCATGGGGCGTCTACAGAATTTTTCGGGGTGCTGAGGACCGATAATGAAAAATTTTTGAAATCCATCAGGACAAAAGAGTTAATGAAAGAAGAAAATATTAAAGCATTTTTTTCTAATTTAAGTCACATTTTAACAAAGAAATTAAACACTTTCGGGGACTAAAGCCCCCTTTGTCTTCCTTTAAATATGTTCCTGCTAAAGGTTGACTACGACAATTTTCACGAGCAGTTGTTGGAAAAGAAAGATTTGCAATGGGTTGGCTGTTTAACCTCCTATGGGCATTACTAGTGCTACACAGTCGGTTGAATGATCCCGGGCGAAGCTTCCAAAGGACGGAGATTGTTTGTAATAAAGAGTAGTATCTACTCAGGGACAAACAGCTTAACCTGACTTCCAAACCACAGCGGTTGGTAACAGCACAAATCTGGGACCGTCTAGCGCATCTGAGGCTACCTTGCAGTTGATTCAACATCCATTATAGCAAGTGCACATATATCGGCGACAGCTACTCACGCTGGCTGCTAAGGCATCTAATAAGAGTACGTTTGTCCATGCACATTCTTATAATTCTGAACTGAAAAGGCCCAACCGGGCGGACATTTTGATCGGCGATTTTGTCAAAAAAATACACAGGGCGGCATCGTGTTACTAAGCAATGAAGACAAAAGTAATGCTCTAAGAAATTTTACGGATATTTTGTTTCACTAACCTGATGCATGCTTGGGTACGAAGTTCAGCGTCTTGGTTTTGGATCGGAGATTCTCTCCAGTGCCGTCGATCCACACGTACAAACACTGGACTTTGTTTTGAGGTTGTTCAAGGCTCATATACTTGTGCAGTACTTCTTTATTCAGGACAGAGGGACTTACGTTCGCCATAGTTCCAGGTTCCTAAAGGGACATTTGAAATTAGCAAAGTACGGAGAAAACACTGCACCAATTAATTTAAGAAAACTTACTTTTTCGCATAGTCTTAGGGATTCTGTCCTTTCTTTGTTTACGGCAATGCAATGAGCTGTTCCTTATAAAAATGATAGATGAAACAAATACAGAGCTCTTTAATTTTTTTACTGGCAACAAGAAAAGCGCTCAATTTTAATCTGTCAGTACCTAGTGGGAAGATTATTGGGCAAGGGACCAGAATTCTTTTGTTCTGGAAAGCGTCCACAAATAGGATTTTCTTGATAAAACCGGGAAAACTGTGGCAGCCACACTTCTAACACCTAAATACGGCTAATAAAAATACAAAGTATGAGAAAGCACAACCTAAAATTTTATTTTTTGGTTAAAGGTTTAAAAGACCACCGTAAGCAACTCAATGGGCCCCAATGAGTCGCCCGTCCGTAATTTAGAGCCACTGGTCCCAGGGAAGAAAGAGCCAGAGCCGTAAGACAAACAACATCCATGCCTCACCGGGATTCGAACCCGGACGAATGGTCATAAGCCAGCGCTTAGACCACTGCGCCACCGGGGCGGCGATATAATTTTCCGTCTTAATGTCAGAGTTATCAGCTACGTAACACATGCTAATATTATTGAAGAAACAGAAAAAAAAAACCAGGCGAGTTTAAAAAAATTTCTTGCCCAATACTGCGTAGAAGGTAGGTAGAGGCAAATCACTAAGACTTAGGATAAAAATACAGTATATATTCCTTGTGTGTGATATTTAATATAATATGGGACGACAAGTGAAATTGATTTTATTATGTGTAACAAAAAATTCGTCATAGAAGACTGCAGTGAGCTAAACAAGTTCAACACAGGCAGTGACCATAGATTGGTGAGATGTAAGATGCACCTCAACACTAAACTCGAACGTAGCAAGCTCATAAGACAAACAAAATGTATTGACATAACCAACCTTAAAAAACACCATAATACATTCAAATTGGAACTGAAGAACAGATTCTCTGCTTTAGAAGGCCTAACATCGGAAGAAGTGGATATTTCTGAAGTTAACAGAAAAGTAACCAAAGCTCTTATGGAAACAGCAACAAAATTAGCTGGGTCTAAGAACAAATTGCATGTGAACAAATTATCAGGAAAAACCAAAATGTTGATGCAAAAAAGAAGAGAGATGAGGAAAACTAAAGAAGATGTGACTTCCAAAGTGGAATATATAGAGCTATGCAAGACAGTACGAAAAAGTATCACTGAAGAAGTAAAGAAATTCAACTGAACTAGTAAGGAAAGCAATTGAAAACAACCAAAGCCTAAAGATAGCAAAGGGACATCTCATCAGTAAGGGAAAAAAAAACAGATTATGGCACTGAGAAAAGATGGTTCTGTAACAAGAAATAGAGGCGAAATTTTGACAAGAGTGAAAGATTTCTACTCCAAATTATATGAAAGGGATGATACATGTACTCCAGGCATCATAAAAGGTACCAGGGTTCTTCCAGTCCTTCCAGCAGAAGTTGCACATGCAATGAAGAACATGAAGCGGGGGAAAGCTCCAGGAGAAGATGGAATTACTGTAGACATCATACAAGAAGCAAGTGGAGAAATCGAAACAGTACTCGCCCAAATTTTCACTCGATGCCTTAATGAAGGGAAAATTCTTGAGGATTGGAACAACGCTACAATGATCTTGCTACATAAAAAAGGTGACATTGAGGATCTCAGGAACTACAGACCTATCAGCCTCCTATCAGTGGTTTATAAAATCTTCACTAAAGTTCTTTCACACCGCTTGAAGGTAACACTGGACATGGCTCAACCGAGAGAACAAGCTGGATTCAGGAGTGGCTACAGCACAATAGATCATATCCACGTACTGAGAGAACTAATTGAAAGAGCGAGGGAATATGAACTTCCATTGTGCATGGCTTTTATCGATTATGAAAAAGCCTTTGATTCGGTGAAACCATCAGCAGTTGCAATGGCTCTGAAATCCTGCGGTATTGAAGATGCATGCATTAATATTATTAATAACATCTATGAAAATGCAAGTGCAAAGATTCTGCTATTTGAAAATACAACACATAAAAATTGGAAAAGGAGTGAGACAAGGTGACACCATATCTCCGAAGCTCTTTAATGCCACATTGGAAAATGTCTTTCAATCACTGAACTGGGAAAACAAAGGCATAAAGATTAATGGAGATTATCTAACCCACCTTCGTTTTGCTGATGACAGTCATTTTTGCAACTACCCCATCAGAGCTACAGAGTATGATGCAGGAACTTGCTGACAAGAGTAAAGAAGTGGGATTAAAAATGAACTTTCAGAAGACAAAAGTGATGTTCAATGCTTTTACAAGAAATGAAGATTTATCGATTGATGGAGAAAAGCTGGAGATAACAGACACTTACGTTTATCTTGGACAGCAGATATCAAGTGAGGGTCACATTGGTGAAGAAATTAATCGGCGTACAAAACTTGCCTGGAGAGCTTTTGGAAGAAACAGCATAATTTTCAAGAGCAATATGCCATTATGTCTTAAAAGAAAAGTGTTTGATCAATGCATCCTTCCAGTGCTTACGTATGGTGCAGAGACGTGGACCTTAGCTAAAAGAGACATACAAAGGCTGCAGACAACTCAAACAAGCATGGGCAGGTGCATGCTTGGTGTAACCAGGAGAGATAAGAAGAGGAACACGTGGATCCGAAAAATGACAAGAGTGGAAGACATCATGATCAGAGTTAAATCCCTGAAATGGCAATGGGCTGGACATACTGCCAGAAGAACAGACCATCGATGGACAGCCGAAAATTTTAGATTGGATTCCAAGGGACAGGAAAAGACCCAGAAGAAGACCACATGGAAGATGGGTGGATGAAATTCGAAAGTATGCGGGAGTGACATGGAGGAGACTGGCACAAGACAGACCGCTGTGGAGGAAACTTGCGGAGACCTTCGTCCAGCAGTGGATTGATAATGGTTGACAATGATGATACCAAAGGCAGTCAGACATAATGAAGGCCCCTCTATATTTTAGTGTGTTAAGATTTAAGTTCGCGAATGATGCAATAACGCATGGTAAGGACAGTGTTGTCAATAACCAGTTTTTTTTTTTTTTTTGTTTGGGGGTTTAACGATCGCAGTGAGCAACTCTATGGTCTATAAGGAGTTACCCGTTCTTAATTTAGGGCAACTGGTTCCAGGGAAGGGAGAAAGCCAGTGCTGCAAGACACTTATTCCTCACTGGGATTCGAACATAGACCTGTCGTGGACGAATGGTCATAAGCTAGCGCTTAGACCACTGTATCACCCGGGCAGTATCGTGTTATCCTCGGGTAGTATAAAGACTACTAGATAGTATCGTATCAGTTGTTTTAATTCGTAAAGTTGATTTGTTACGTCACGCAGTAAATGGCAAGGGGAGGAAATACGTTGAGTTTTTTTTTTTAATGTAAAATAAGGAATTGCGCCTGCCAGCATTCACGAACGTACGGTGATTGTCCGCCATCCTAGAGATATTAGTCTCAAACCATATAGAACATGTTGCAAAAACAAAAGGAACAGCTATTGAAAAGCGACAGAGGGAGGCGTGGACGTCATAGACTTATTACTAACGATTAACAAAGCTGGAACAAATATTTGTTAATTGAGGTTTCTACATCGGGAGATAATGGTGAAATATGGTCACAATAAAAAGGACACTGGTATGATAGTTTTAGAATTCATTTATTGTATGAATGCTCTTCAGTATTTTAGCACTATATGGTGAGCCTCACGGTTAATTAGAAAGATAAAATTATAATGGAGACTGAATGCATACTTTAAGGAAAGCACCCAATTAGAAGTTTATCTGAATTTCAGCATCTGTGTGAAAGATACTCTGACTTTGGTATAAACTCACATTTCTTAGGTAAAATATCTAAATTAACAGACTACCTTTTATCCCAAGTAAACTACAACAATGTGGAAAACAGTCCACCACGCCCCGAAGTATATTAGATCTTTAACTTTTCAGAAGAATGGGTTAATGGAAGAAGCAATAGGTGCAGGATTGAGACTATGCATGGCTGGATACAGCAGTGAAATCCATTAGAGTAATTCGGACCTTAAGCGGCCGTAGATGTCCAGGGGATATCTAGTACAGATAGTTCCATTTTTAACATTTTTTCACTTAGAAATTACAAGGGACTTATATAAGAAGAGTTTTCTTTAGCGTTCGTTCATACCTTGTAGAAATTGCTTTGCTGCACGAATGGGTTTTCCAACTACAGATTTCCTACGTACTGAAACGTCTATCGCTTTAATAAGAGTTCAGGCTTTACAGTCAAGTATAAAGAATGCATGCAAATACAGATTCATTCTCATGCAATTTAGAGGAATACACAAGGAAGCAAATAAAGTTACCTTTTAAAATATCCACAGTTCAAACACGTTTGAGTAAGTACTTGTGCTGAAAACCATGAGCTGAAAATATTTTTTGCTTACCTGTGGTCGCTTGAACGCGCATCTCATTTCTTAACTTTAAAACCTTATTACTAACGATTAACAAAGCTGGAACAAATATTTGTTAATTTTGTTCCAGCTTTGTTCTTTGTAAGTGTCCTTTTTATTGTGACCATATATAAATGCCACTTTACGAATGCTATCGTACACTTAAAAATAAGTGGTGTGAATTCATGGAAAATTTCTGAAAATAGCACAAGCAGCAAAGTTCACTGTAGGTGTCCGTCTTTTTCAGAAGTTTCCGTATATAATAATGGAAACATTGAGCAATTTCATGGATTTTCCGTTGTCACCACTCATTTTTTTTTTTTTTTTCTCTCTCACCCTCTTCTCAGAAAAGTTAGTTTCATTTCGTTTTTATACAGGTGTTTTCTGAAATTTTCATTTTAACTTTTTCGGTTTTCATACGGATGTTTTCTGATGTCTCATAAATTCCCATTTTGATTTTTTCATTATAGCGAAAATGAAAATTTCCGAAAATTCAGGAAACATCTGTAAAAATACAGATTTCATAATATTCAAGAGAAACTAAGCGACTTCAAAGTGAAATCTGCGCCGAGAATTCTGTTAGCATTTAATGGTTGTAACGCGCAAGTATTAACAGTTAAGTATAATTTTTCATCCTTCAGCCAAGTCTTAATTAAACCTTTGACTCATGAGGGATGTCCAACTATCAAAAAGCTGCTGCTTTTTTTATTTTTACTAGATTTGGTTGGTTAGCTGTTAGTAGATAGAATTGAGAGTCCTCAGATGTTTTATCTTGTCAACGATGCTTTCGAATACATAGGAAACTGCGTAAGCATTATAAAGCCAAGTTCAAATGTAGAAAATTTGATACATGTTTCTGAATTTACTTCGCAGATGTCAAGGACGGAGGAGAAGAATCTGTTAATTTAGTTAAGCTTCCACTGCTACGACATGTTACCACGGCATGAATTAGTGCTTTATCCCGTCATCGCGTGGTAAGTAGTTAACCACAACGAATTTCAGAAGGAACTATTTACTCAATATTCATGGCTCAAGGTCCATTGTTGCCTAAGGAATGCCTGAACAAGACGAAGCTTGCACAAAATGTCAGTTCGGCCGGTGAGGACGCCAACCAGATACAACAGTTGGATTCTCGCCTTCTGTGCATACTGGTCCTGCATGGCACATCGGAAAATCTGACACGAGGCAGAACAAACCTCAGTCTCGCGTACCGGTTTGACATCCTTTCGGCACCTCCTCAGTGTATATGTTACCGCTAAAGTGCAGAAATCAGTTATTCTACAGATTATCTAGGTAATGTGCAGATTAACTAGGGTGATCCGTTAAAGTGCCGAAAATTGTTTCATTTCTCAAATTACCTAGGTAATCTGCAAATTACCTAAATAATCTGCACATTACTTACTAGGCACTCGTTAAAGTGAAAATAAGATCTTTGCTGGAACAGCAGCAACGTTTCTGTACGCTTAAATTAACATAGTTATTTATTTTTCGATATATAAAAAATCAAGTTCAAACAATCAACAAATTAGTTTATAGAATCAAATCAATAAATTAAAAAACTATAATTAAGGAAATGAATTTGTAAAACATGATAAAATTATGCTTACTTATTAGTGCAATCTAAAGATTGACGACACTTTGAATTACATAGCAATTGGTTTTTGCGACAAGCACACCTATTTTTTCGAAGAATCTTTTCTTCATTTATT
The DNA here is from genome assembly GCA_039090855.1 of Macrothele yani. Lineage (NCBI taxonomy): Eukaryota > Metazoa > Arthropoda > Arachnida > Araneae > Macrothelidae > Macrothele > Macrothele yani. Next base: position 95,901,486 of record CM077016.1, on the reverse strand, counting down.
TTACTCACCAATTCGGTGCTTGCTTGCATACTAGGAGTTAAATTTATCTGCCTTAAAAAATCACGACACAAATTCAGGCGCTAACAGGCAGAAACTAATTTGAAAACAGAATTAGCTATGCTACGCACTGGCAGCCGACGCCAATTATGAGAAATAAAAACAACCGGCGACGACTAGACGCTGGCGAAACGAAACTAAAAGCGGAGGGAGAGGGGGAAGGAGTAGGGAAAGGAAATGAGAGAAACAGGCGAAACCAAACTAAAAGTGGAGGGAGAGGGGGAAGGTGTAGGGAAAGGAAATGAGAGAAACAAACTTTTGAACTTGAACGATACGGAAGCCGTTAATGTGCACATTACCTAGGTAAAATGCGGAAAACTCTTGATTCCTCACGTTAACGGAGCAAATCAGTTAATCTGCAGATTAGCTAGGTAATGTGCACATTAACGGCTTTCGAGCTTTAGCGGTAACATATATATATGCTAGCTGAGGAGGTGCCGAAAGGTTGATTACTTCCTCCGTCGTGCGGAGCTTGAGTTCCCGACTTCAGAAACTAGAATTCTCGAATAAGGATACTCTCTAGCACAATCAGTTTCTAATATCTCCACCCCCACCCACCCCACACAAGACACTGTACATCACAAAGCATGTTTCCACAGGCACAGCTTTTACGAAAATAAAGGCGCCACTGTAAGGAAAAACCGTAACACGTCGATCAAGAATTAACACAAAATCCGAGAAGTCAACTTGCAGCAGTCTGTCTTTCATGCATGGGGGTAGTCATATCCATTGCTACACGTTGTGCTGCATAGACAGTATTCAATTGCGTAGGAAAGGGAGGGGCTCAGGTCTCAGGGGCTCAAAGCCCCTCCCATTGGATATCACGGCACATTTTTCTCTTGAACGCCGAATCACATGATTTCTTTTTCTCTTTTAAAGCCGAATTTTAAATCTTTTTCATTAAAAATGTCAAAATGAATCTGAAAAACCGAGAAAAAAAAACCCCCGACTCAAATCACATTTTTGTCTAACAAAGTTGCGAATTTTTTCGAACCCCTTTGAATTAGTTTCTTTGACGTATTTTTCTACGCGCAAACAATACATCCGCAGGGTTTAACTCGCTGTCGCTCACACTCCTGGAAGATGCCTTTGTTGACAATAAGACAAGAGGGAAAGATCAACCACTGCGATAGAATCCTTATCAAGTTGTGAAGCTGCTGGTTTTTTTTTTTTAACCCCAATACCAAGAAATTACTAAAAATTCTATCAATGTTTCCTGCCTCAACAGCCACTCCGGAAAGTACATTTTCTACTCTCAGGTGCCAGAAAATGTATCTTCGAAACACAATGTCTAAATCTAGACTTTCTGGACTTTCATTGCTGAACATTTATCGAGAAGTAAATGTTGATGCAAAAAAGAAGAGAGATGAGGACAACTAAAGAAGATGTGACTTCCAAAGTGGAATATATAGAGCTATGCAAGACAGTAAGAAAAAGTATCACTGAAGACGTAAGGAAATTCAACTGTGAACTAGTGAGGAAAGCAATTGAAAACAACCAAAGCCTAAAGATAGCAAAGGGACATCTCAGTAAGGGAAGAAAACAGATTATGGCATTGAGAAAAGAAGATGGTTCTGTAACAAGAAATAGAGGCGAAATTTTGACAAGAGTGAAAGATTTCTACTCCAAATTATATGAAAGGGATGATATATGCACTCCAGACATCATGAAAGATACCAGTACCAGAGTTCCTCCAGTCCTTCCAGCAGAAGTTGCACATGCAATCAAGAACATGAAGCGAGGAAAAGCTCCAGGAGAAGATGGAATTACTGTAGACATCATACAAGAAGCAAGTGGAGAAATCGAAACAGTACTCGCCCAAATTTTCACTCGATGCCTTAATGAAGGAAAGATTCCTGAGGATTGGAACACCGCTACAATGATCCTGCTACATAAGAAAGGTGACATTGAGGATCTCGGAAACTACAGACCTATCAGCCTCCTATCAGTAGTTTATAAAATCTTCACTAAAGTTCTTTCACACCGCTTGAAGGTAACACTGGACATGGCTCAACCGAGAGAACAAGCTGGATTCAGGAGTGGCTACAGCACAATAGATCATATCCACGTACTGAGAGAACTAATTGAAAGAGCGAGGGAATATGAACTTCCATTGTGCATGGCTTTTATCGATTATGAAAAAGCCTTTGATTCGGTGAAACCATCAGCAGTTACAATGGCTCTGAAAACCTGCGGTATTGAAGATGCATACATTAATATTATTAATAACATCTATGAAAATGCAAGTGCAAAGATTAGGCTGTTTGAAAATACAACACACGTAAAAATTGGAAAGGGAGTGAGACAAGGTGACACCATATCTCCGAAGCTCTTTAATGCCACATTGGAGAGTGTTTTTCAGTCGCTGAGCTGGGAAAACAAGGGGATAAAGATTAATGGAGATTATCTAACCCACCTTCGTTTTGCTGATGACGTAGTCATTTTTGCAACTACCCCATCAGAGCTGCAGAGTATGATCCAGGAACTTGCTGACAAGAGTAAAGAAAAGGGATTAAAAATGAACTTTCAGAAGACAAAAGTGATGTTCAATGCTTTTACAAGAAATGAAGATTTATCGATTGATGGAGAAAAGCTGGAGATAACAGACACGTACGTTTATCTTGGACAGCAGATATCAAGTGAGGGTCACATTGATGAAGAAATTAATCGGCGTACAAAACTTGCCTGGAGAGCTTTTGGAAGAAACAGCATAATTTTCAAGAGCAATATGCCATTATGTCTTAAAAGAAAAGTGTTTGATCAATGCATCCTTCCAGTGCTTACGTATGGTGCAGAGACGTGGACCTTAACTAAAAGAGACATACAAAGGCTGCAGACAACTCAAACAAGCATGGAGAGGTGCATGCTTGGTGTAACCAGGAGAGATAAGAAGAGGAACTCGTGGATCCGAAAAATGACAAGAGTGGAAGACATCATGATCAGAGTTAAATCCCTGAAATGGCAATGGGCTGGACATACTGCCAGAAGGACAGATCATCGATGGACAGCCGAAATTTTAGATTGGATTCCAAGGGACAGGAAAAGACCCAGAAGAAGACCACATGGGAGATGGGTGGATGAAATTCGAAAGTATGCAGGGGTGACATGGAGGAGACTGGCACAAGACAGACCGTTGTGGAGGAAACTTGGGGAGACCTACGTCCAGCAGTGGATTGATAATGGTTGACAATGATGATGAAATACAAGATCCACGTCTGAAGGCAATGGCGGCGAAGCGCAGTTACTTTGTACTATGATGCTAAGATATGTAAGTACAATTTTATTAAAGTATTAGCAAAACTCTACATTTTCAATATTCTGCACTATTTATTTCAGAAAATAACTAATTTTAAAATTGCGCATGTATAAATAACTCCGAGAAATTGAATATTGAGAGAAGTGCTCTATTTTACATTAACCACATTTAATAAATATATAGTCCTCCACATTATACACTGACGGAAAAAAAAAAAATCCCAACACCAAGAAAGGCTTGTGTTAGATAAACGACAGTTGGTAGGCGGTGAGAGTACATCTGTAAGATTACGTCTATGCAAATTTCGCGCTCGGCGCATTCGTGTGGCGCTAGTAGCGCCCCTCGGAACATGCAAAGCAGGTTTGCTGTAAATACGCGCTGTAACGTTCGTGAGCGTTAGTTATCGTTGAGATTCTACGTAGTGTGTTGATGTTAGTCAAGAATGCCTTTAAGAAGACGAAGAAGCCATTATCAACAGCTCACGGAGTTTGAACGAGGTCGTGTAATAGGGCTACGAAAAGGTGGATTTTCGTTCCGCAATATTGCAGAACGACTTGGCAGGAATGTAGCCACTGTGCACGATTGTTGGCAGCGGTGGTCAAGGGAAGGTACTACCTCAAGAAGACCGGGTTCCGGCCGGCCACGTGGCACTACTGAGAGGGAAGACCGCCATGTACGGCGTATGGCCGTGGCGCATCGTACCGCGTCTGCGGCAGCAATTCGAGCTGCAGTTGCCACCACAGTGACACAAGGAACTGTTACAAATCGGTTACTTGAAGGACAGCTCCGAGCCAGACTCCCTGTAGCGTGCATTCCACTTACTCCAAACCACTGCCGTTTGCGACGTCAGTGGTGTCAAGCTAGAGCTCATTGGAGGACGGAGTGGAGATCTGTTGTGTTTTCTGATGAAAGCCGGTTCTGCCTGGGTGCCAGTGATGGCCGTGTGTTGGTTAGGAGGAGGCCAGGTGAGCGCCTGCAACCAACCTGTCTGCGGCAGACACACACTGGACCTACACCTGGAGTTATGGTCTGGGGAGCAGTTTCCTATGACAGCAGGAACACTCTCGTGGTTATCCCACGCACCCTGACGGCACAGTTGTACGTCGGTCTGGTGATTTAACCTGTTGTGCTGCCATTCATGAACAGCATTCCAGGGGTGTTTTCCAACAGGATAACGCTCGCCCGCATACCGCTGTTGTAACCCAACATGCTCTACAGAGTGTCGACATGTTGCCGTGGCCTGCTAGATCACCAGATCTTTCACCAATCGAGCACGTATGGGACATCATTGGACGACAACTCCAGCGTCACCCCCAACCAGCATTAACCGTCCCTGTATTGACCGACCACGTGCAACAGGCATGGAACCCCATCCAACAAACTGACATCCAGCACCTGTACGACACAATGCATGAACGTTTGCGTGCTTGCATTCAACATTCTGGCGGTTACACCGGTTATTAATGTACCAACAATTCACAGTTAAAATGGCTCTTCTCGCGCTTACATTAAGCTGTGATCTTAAATAACCTTAATCGCTTAAATATGTTACCTATACAAATGTATTGCCGCTATTTCATTCCTATACAACTATTTTTTCGTGGTGTTGGGATTTTTTTCCGTCAGTGTATAAGGCTTTGTATCAAACTTTTGTAAATCAGGATTTTAATTATCAATAAAACTTAATTTACTAATGGACTTATATAATTATTCTAAATGAATTATTGATAACTAACCCTTAATTATTTCATTAATTGATTATCCTAGATTAACAGTTATTTTTGGTGTTTGGGTATGAAACTACTTGAGCCCTCCCCATAATTTTTGAATTGCTACGCCCCCTGACAGTATTACGTCCATATACCACTTCAACAGCCTTCAAAAACACTAGCTGGTGATACAAAGCGAATGCCAAGCCAGAATAAAGCGCGTTCGCTTGCGTCAGTTTGCGAATAGACAAGGAGATAAAACCGCGTTTGCTCTACACCGAATTCGCCGCATTCTGAAATTCGCGTGTTTTTGAAGCTGTTTTGCAAAAATGATCCGTTTTCAGAAATGTGTTCAACTTTTTTTTTTTTTTTATTGTTAGATTGATACTGGCAGGAGGCACTGTTTCCTGCCCAAATTATTTTACCCAAAAAAAGTTCAAAAGCTTTATACTGTGTATGTTCCTTAAGTTGTTTTCCTCGTGACAAACCTGATTTACTGCTTAATAAAATCAACTTTTGTGGAAAATATCGATAAGTTCAATCGTATCTGAATAAAGCTAAAGAAAACTGAAAATATTGTAGCATTTAAATTGAATTTACGGAAATCCAATTAGAAAAAAATAAATTTCACATGTACACTAACAAATAGATGAAATAATGACATCAAAACTTAACGGAAATGAAAATCAGTTTTCAGAGAGAAATTGAAAACCCTAGGCGGTGTTCTCTATCTTCTACATACATACATACATACATACATACATATATCTATCATTAAGCTGTTCTCTGACAAATAAACATTTAACAAGACCATCTGACAAATAAACATTTAACAGATAATACAAACCACCCGATAAATTTTTAACTGATTTACTTTACTGGTGCCGTATCAAACTTCTCCATTTACAGCGATCTTGACACACAAACACGGGCTTCAGTGACATCCACCACACGACGTACACAAGACCTTCTACAGTTCATACTAGTCTTTCTCATTCAGACACCCCTGAATCTGATCTCCCATGACTTCCTTTGCCTTCTTGTCTTTCTTTCCTGCCACTTGGGCCGAAAAAATTCTTAGTAAGCATCTCACTCATTTTTTCAACATGGCCAAACCACCTAAGAATATTAATTAGTCTCCACCTTGCTAACAATATCTTGCTTCACATTACACAGCTGCAACAAATCTTCATTCCTCACATGATCTGAACGTGTCTTCCCACAAACCCACCGTAAGTAACGCATTTTTTCGGCACACGAACGACCCGTATGTCTTTTCCGTAGTACCCAGGTTTCACTGCCATACATCGAAGTAGGAAAAATTACACTTTTATACAGAGCCATTCGGGAATCTTTAGAATCCATTTCTGTGAAAACCTCCTAAAGCAACTGACTTTCCATGAAGAATTCACTCGCCTACTAATTTTGCCATCTAATCTGTTCTGTCTGCCAAACACGTTTCCCGAATATACAAACTCATTCACCTGTTTAATCGCGGTACCATGCAGACTTATATTACATTCAGAACTACCAGTTCCTTTCTCAAAAACCATAACTTTGGTTTTTCCCGTATTTATACTGTTTGAATTTCATGGAAACTTCGTACATCAGGGACAACATGATCTGCAACTCACTTTTGCTCTCTGCCAACGGGACTGTGTCATCAGCATACAACGCTCTTTTTCTGGCATTTTAAAGTTTTCTTTCACAGGCTGTGTAAGAAACTTACTTTTTCGATTTTGTGCATTTCTGAATAATCACAACTTGTACTATGCGAGATTTTTCGGAATATTTTGTGAAAATAACTATACGTCGGAGTAAATGAAGTTTCATGTAGAATAGTCCACAGGTCGCCACAGAGCACAGGATGATTTCGGTCAAATATTCTAGAAGGTGTACTATAAGCGTGGGGAATCCATATCCTATGAACTGGTGGAAATAGCGAGGTATTGCAATTGAAAAGTTTCTCAACGCAGAATTTAAATTAGACAATTTTGAGCTTCAGATTAAACTTCAACATTTTAGGAAACCTATAATTTCTGAAAGAATGTCATTTTAAGCAGCACAAAAATCGCCGAGAAAAATCTCTTTACGCTCAGGAAGGATTTTTTTTCTAAACTTATGAGTCAACTTTTAACCAATACGTCAAGTTAACACTTTTTCCATTCCTAGTCTTTGAATTCAGTTCTTTGGAACCTTAATTTAGCTTACGCTGAATCCTCTGTTGAAAAAGTGCTGTAACGAGGTGCCATAAGGAGGGCATTGTTGAGCTGGATCAGCTAGTGTTTAAGAAAGAGCAGTGACCTTGGGCCTCAAGTAATTGCATTTGTGAATAAAGCTTCAGAAGCAGCTTTTTTTTTTTATTCTTTTTGGCTGAGGTTCTTCAGTTGTTTACATCCCACATAAGCAATGTCAGCTCTTTAAAGATTTGAATTTTAACTTTCACCTTCAGCATAGTGTTGTCTTTAACTTCGGTGGATTTTATATGTATCACAAAACCCTAAATTCATGTCTATATCAGTGTTATGGTCTTTCTCTGCGCTATAGGGATCTGTATTTAATACAGCTGACAGAGAAGGGCCAGTATTTAATTAACATTGCTACCATTTGCCCAAATTTAGCCTATGTCGCACACATATCGGGAGTCATTTTTTTTAGGTTTAATTGGCCACAGTATGCAGCTTAATTATAGGCTATATAGCAATCCCCCGTTCCTAATTTAGGTCCGCTGGCTCCAGGGAAGGAGCTATTGCCGTAAGACAGCATCCATGCCTCATCGGATTCGAACCCGGACCTCATGTTTTGGACGAATGATTAGAAGCCAACTCTTCGCACCACTCCGCCACCAGGGGGCGGCAGCCACAGTTTGATATAACTAGTGTCAAATTTCGCAAGGGGGTAAAAGTAATGTAGTAGTGACACAGCTGACTAGTGAGGATACCTTTAAATTTGTGGATGCTAATTTTTAGATAAATTCAACTAAATGGCAGTTGGCGATGGTGGCTGAGAAAAATAAGAACCCTGGATGGCGAACTTCGAAACACTTTTTACAGCTCAGTAGACTATAAAAATGTGAAAGTTTCAACTACCAGTCTATCGCTTGCCTTGATTACTCTTTCAAATTTCGTGGGTTATTTTATAATTACTTTACTTTTGGTGATAACTGAGATACGTCATCCAATTTGAAATTCAGAGTCAAACCTGCATGTCGAAGGTCATTCCTAACACAGCAAATGTAATACATGGACAGAAATATGGGATACCTACCAAAGTAACGGCTAAGCCCACCTTTCGCCCGAATAAGGGCAGTCACACGGAGAGGCATTGAGAATCCACTAGGTCACGAAAGCTTCCCACAGGTATCTCCAATCATGCAACCATTCCTTGTCAACACGCTGGGTCCACTGCTTTGTGTTATTTCAGTCAGATCCGCACAATTGAGTCTGCGTCAAATAACTAACCAGGACTCATCGGACCAGGAGACCCGTCTCCAATCATCCAAGGTCAGTGGTATGAGGAAAAAATGCCCACGGAAAAAACGCCCACTTCTCGAAAATAGGAAAAAACGCCCACAGACAAAATGCTCACGGGGAAAATATGTGATTGACTGATAAGTTTATATGTCTGTTATAAACGGTGTTCGGACAACTGGTCACAGACTGCTGGCCAAAAAACCGTTAGGGGTCATAAAAATTGCGGTTTCTTGGCCACCTCACCTACATAACGAAAATGGGTGTAGGAGAATTGGCCACAAAAGTTCAAGGGTGTGGGGGGTTGTAAGTATTATCGATTTTTGGCCTACATTGAGAATTGAATTGGGAAATCCAAAAAAATTTCGAGAAAACGTTCTACGTAAGCCAAGCGAGAATTACAGCATAATGCATGTATGTTCGGAAAAGGACCCTAAGGTGGGATTTTTTAATAACGCTGCACTTTTTACGTAGGTACTAAATATTTACATAACATGTCAAGTTTGCAATATTTTTCTTTTACTTAATTCGCAGGCGAAGAAAAAAGTGTTGAATAGGCTTAGGCCTACGGCCTATTAAATTAACGTATGGATTGAATGTATGGTGCATAAGTAGAAGCGCAATATTATTAACAATTAATACAGACATTTGACGTGGAATAGGAATAGCTGTGGTGCAGTGGAAGCATATCCGGCGCGTAACTGGAAGACCCTGAGTTCGATTCCTGGTGGCGGCCACTGAGAATTTTTCCGTGACTCACTTATAAACGTGGAAAGAGCGATGACTTCTGTTTGATTATTGACAATACTTGTTATGTAAATTTTACGAATATGGAAATGACATAATGAAAACTTTTAGAAGGGCCTAAACATTAGTCCTAATATTATTTTCTGCACGAGTAATACCGCAATATTAATAATTTGATGTGTTACGTAAACGTTATGAATATAACATCGTTAGAACAAAAACTTAAATAGGCTAAGGCCTATGACTTATGACTTAATATTTACTGCTTAAGTAAAAGTGCAATGCTATTGACTTTATTTGATGCGCAAACATTATGAATAAAGTCGGCGGATTAAAAGCTGTTAAAAACGCGAAGCCTGTGAATTAATTAAGTAAAAGAAAAATATTACAAACATTTATGTAAATATTAGTGCCAATCGTAAAAAAGCAGCGTTATTATTAGAATCATTCTTTCATACAATCATTAGAATACAGCAGCTGTTGAACAATCAGATACTAATCTAGCTAAATACTCTGCAGAGAGGGAAATTTATATTATACCAGTGAGAATGTGTGTTAATGCGTTTTTTTCTGGAAAGAAAAGAAGTATTCGCGTAACTTGATACTTCTCACTGGGGAGGACCCGCCCTGACCGCTGGCCAACCGATAAATTTAGATGACATATGGCTTGTTACTTCAGCCCTGTTACTTGGGGTGTGCGCTTGCAGGTCTCCCGATTGACGAAAGGCAGATGTCTCTGCCCTTCCCCTCGCCCCGCCCCTTGCTGTAGAAAGAGAGACAAGAGAGCCACACAAATAGTTTGATGATCGCACATTCAAAATATTTAGCCTTCAAGCGACTATTTTCATCTTAAAATTAAATGCATTATACTTTACAAGTATTTATAAATAAAATAATCTGACTTTTAATGATTTTCCTTTTAATTGATATAGTTAAATAATAACCATGCATAGTTTTATAAAAATTAAAACCTTACTTTAAAAAATAATAGTCAAAAATTTATTACAGTAAAGCCGAACTGCAAATTTAGGACAGCTACTCTACAGTAGGAAGTTGAAAGTTAATCTTATTTGGCTCTTCATTAATATATATATATCAATTAAAGTAAGATTATTTATAAATACTCCGATTGGCTCTTCGTGAATTTTTATATGGTTAGAATTAAATAAATGGGCCTCACGTGCCTACTCAGCAAACCTGGGAGGGGGGTTGTATGATAATTGTGAAATATATAGAATTTCTTGTCCGATTGGGAGATTTTCAGCATTTACGAACTACAACTGGAGACATTATCTCAGGGCATGAACCTACTGAGCAAACCTGTCGGGGGGGGGGGGGTAATACCAAAAGTGTAAAATATGAAGAATTTCTCTTCCTACCCGGAGATTTTCATCGTTCACATGCCTTCAGATAATGTGTCGAGTTGTAGCTGCTAATTGCTGAGAATCTATGCGCTAAGAAAATGTGTCGAGTTGCAGTTTGTAAATGCTGAAGATCTCCCGATCGGAAGAGAAATTCTTGATATTTTATGATTTTGGTATTAACCCCCCCCCCCCCCCCCCCCGACTAGTTTAATGAGGCAGCATATACCCTCAGATAATTCGACAAGTTGTAGCTTGTAAGCGCTGGAATCTCCCGATCGGACCAGAAATTCTTTATATTTTAGGTTTTAAGCACCCACTCCCCCGACAAGTTTCCTGGGTTTGCACATACTCGCAGAGAATTTGTTTAGTTGTAGTTTCTAGAATATCGTATAGCAGTTGGCTTGAAGACAACGGTGAATCATTATGTTTTTAAATAAATGTTGCATAAGACTACCACTGCTTTCAGGCCAACACCATACAACCTCTACAATCCATCAGTGCAATCCGAACTTTCTTCGTGTTTGTAAGGTTTGCAGAAAATATTTTACACATCAAATTATTAATATTGCGGTATTACTCAGGCAGAAAATAATATTAGGGCTAACGTTTAGGCCCTTCTAAAAGTTTCCATTCAGTCATTCCCATATTCGCGTTATGTAGGTGAGGTGGCCAAGAAACCGCAATTTTTATGACCCCTAACGCTTTTTTGGCCAGCAGTCTGTGACCAGTTGTCCGAACACCGTTTATAACAGACATAAAAAACTTATCAGTCGACCACATATTTTTCCAGTGAGCATTTTTTCTGTGGGCGTTTTTTCCGTGGGCATTCTTTCATACAATCGGTCCAGTGCCCATGTTTTTTCGCCCAGTTGAGGCATACAGTTTGGCGATGTGGCGTTAGCGATGAGACTCTGGGGGGGGGGTCGGCGGCTCCCATAACCTTTTTCGGCTAATAATAGCCTCATGGTCTTGGTGCAGTAATTTCTGGCACGTCTCTCGTTGAAGTCTGTGGGGATTTGTGCCACTGTCTCTCTCCGGTTGGTTGCAACTGTGAGACAGAGGTCGACGGCCACGTTCATCCACCACCTTTCTCCGACCACAGCGGTGTCCACGATATGATGCTATTCCGGAAACTGCTTTGTGGTGATGCGAACAGCCATCGAAAAAGAAAAAGAAAGACAGCGAGGGAGAGAGCTATGTGTCCTGTGTGTAAGCCCCCAGCACGGGAGGTTGTTTATGATGTTTTCTGCGGCCACGTGCAACTGAGGGATGAACTGAGAAGCCAGAAGAAAAGGGGAGTGGCTTTCTTGGAAGGACACCAGCCAGAGGAATGTTACTTGCGCGTCCAGGCAGTTGCTAGTTTCTTTTGTGAACGAAGGAAAGCATTATGATGTGATGTTAAATGTTTTCTGTTTATGTATTGTACCGTTTTTGTGTGTTCGTCTGGTTTTATTAAAAACCACTTATTTTTTTCCTGCATTTTTAATTGGAACAATGCTTATGTCATGGCGAAAATTTTAACCTCTGGTGAATTTCAGAAAGACCTGATCAATCTTTCTGTTGGTTTATCAGGGATTAATTAATGCAAAATTTTCTCCCATGACATACGTTAGAAGAAAATTCCTGGTTGAAAGGCAGGGGAATTCGTGCGCAAAATTCGCTTGTCTTAATCACAACTAGGAAAACAAAATTTCATGTTAAAGAAAAAAAAAAAAAAAAAGAGAATAATATTTGATTTAACTGACTTTGGGGTTTTGGAAATAATTATTTTATCTGTTCTTTTATCGCGATAGGAAAAGGCGAGTAGGTGTGCAGCTCAGAGAATCAAATTTAATTTTACTTTCACATCACGGAATGTGAAAAAAAAACGTTTCTGAAGAAAGAAAAAAAAGTTGTAAGAAAAGGAAATCTTTCAGATCTGCCATTTTAAGGGTGCTGTAGAAGTCGCTCAGAAAATGTTGCAGAAATGCTCTTAGGGGTTGGCGCTGTTCTATTTCTGGGACAAGGTCACAGCCGAACATGGGAAGTTACTTGGTCCCTACGTGTTGAAAGTCAAGTTCCTCTCCCCTGGCTGACCGAAGATGCCTTGTGCCTGGTAACATTTATTTTTTTTTCCCGTTGAGAGTGCTGGACGCTGCAACGATGCTGCCCGAGTGAAGGTCAGAGGTCACTCGAGGCGTGGGAGAAAGCCGTGGCTTGCAGGGCTGCTGTTACTAGGGAAAATTTCATCCAATCAGGGGTCGGCATTTTCCAACACCCCAGAGTTCTTTACACTTTGAGACGCTTGTCTCAGTTCACTCTGTCTTTTGTCCATGCTCTTGCTGGCCGGCAGAAAAAGGGGACGGCCGAGTTTTCTCCTCGCCTTTTGGTGGGGGAGAGGACCCACAGAAAGTTTTTCCTGACTGCCTTTGCTCACCACCACAATGGGACACTCTGGATCTGGGCTGCCTATTGAAGGTTTGACGATGTAGAACGCGGATAAAGCGGCATTCCGCCGGCCGGGAACTTCGCCCTGGCAAGAAAAAAATGGCGGGGAGGCGACAGGCTAAGACTATGTCGCTCGTGGAGAGAACTTAGACGAGAAAGGCAAGACATGCCTCCTCCCTTATTGATATCCCGCAAACACATCTGCAGCTTCTCCATTCTGTTGCTACTCCCAAAAGGGAGGCTGCTTCAAAGGCCGGAGGAAAGAAGCCCAAAAACAGTTCCATCTCATCCCAAAGTTTGGGGAGGCTCTTCTCTTTTTTTTTTTTTTTTTTTGATTGGAGGTTTAACGACCACCGTGAGCAACTCAATGGGCTATAAGCAGTCGCCCGTCCCTAATTTAGGGTCACTGGTTCCAGGGAAGGGAGAGAGCCAGTGCCGTAAGACAAACAACACCCATGCCTCACCGGGATTCGAACCCGGACCCCAGATGGACGAATGATCAGAGGCCGGGGAGGCTCTTCTCTGCAGGTCATCAGGAAGCACATTGCTGCTAATCACCAGGTGGATATTGAAGGCTCTCGCACTTTCATCAAAAGGTACCTCGAGTCTGTAGCTGCCAGCGATGCCCTTGTTCAGGACAGAGGAGCCCACTGGGCCAATAAAAAAAAAGACATTGAAGACGACCTACAGAGACTTTGGGGGGGCTTCAGTGATAGTAACGCGGAGGGGTGTTGTGTTGTAGAGAAAAAGAAAAACGCCAGCTCAAAGGTAATGTTTTTAGTTCATATCTTTTAGTATTGATACATAACATCCCACGCAGGGTACCTAAGCTTCGAGCTGAGCATAAGAAAAAAGTTTTTTTTTTTTGCCTCTGTGGCAGTGTTGTCGTTCAGTTTTCAAAAATAAGATTTAATAGTTCCTCAGGTATGAGTTCAGATAAGAGAAAAAAAAAGAAAAGGGGGGGGTTGAAAATGCTTTCATTTATGTTTTTTTTTTTGTGTGTGTGTGTGTGTGTGTGTGTTGTCATGTCTAGTATTTTAGCAACTCCCCAGGCCAGTAAATTTTAATGTCTCCGAAAAATTTGGTTCAATGTTTGAGCACAGTGAATTTTGGTGCATCGATTGTGGTTTAGTTGGGCATGTGATAATTGAAAAGCAGTGTTATTGGGATTCCGTGTGTGATAGAATAATTGTGGACATTTTTCTCTAGCCTTTTACAGCGTTGAGTTATTTCTTTTTTTGGGTGAAGATAAATTATGGGATGATTTATTTTGGGAGCATGTGTATAGTGTGATTAAATTGGAAACCTAAAGAGCTGTTTACATTCTTGGAGTGTTGAGTGTCGAAATTAAGATTGTTGGTGTGTTATTTGAGGACCAGTATTTTACATGCTCCAGATGAGTGTTAATCTCCCATTGGAAAGGGGTGATCTTAGGGCAAGCCGGGGAACTTGTCCTAAGGCAGAGGGCTCTGAGTAGAGAATTTTCACCAGGATGCGATATGTGCAAAATAGAAGTTAAGGTATTTGGGTTTTCAAGTTTAGTATTTCACAAAAAGAATGAACATCATGGGTTGAGAAGACACTTTTGCTCACCAGTTCCAGTATTAATTGTTCTTTTCTTTGGCCTAAATTTTCTTGATTTTACTAAAAAGTCTAAATGTAATTTTAATTTTCAATAAGGTGAAAATATTTAGTAGGTTATGTAAATGGTCAGTGTTATTGTCTGCAGTGGACCTGCTCATTGCCATGGTACAGGAGAATTTCCTTGCTAGTGATTTTTCCTGGGATATATGTGGATAGAGATAAGTGATTTTTTCTGGGATACATGTGGATACTGTGATTTTGGATTTCTTGGGATATAGAGAGATAAGTGATTTTTTTTTCCTGGGATATAGTGTTAGTTCTGGGCCGAATGGGCCTGGAGTATTTTGGGTTGAAGTACGACAGGCTCTTGCAGGCGTGGTTGATCAAGGTGGGATCATGCATTGGTTCGAAAAGGGGAGCCTTGAGGACGTGGTTTTTGGGGGAAACTTGTCTTCAAACACCCCCAGTAGTTTCGCTGCCCACGGAGATATGTTCTGCCAGCGAGGGTCGGTCGGGCGTTGCTTCAATGGATGCTGCGAGATCATGTTAGAGGAAATTCTGTACCTGATGATGATGTGTCGCACTTGAGGATTTTTTTTTTCCTTTCACTTTGCCTAGGCTGAAATTGGATTCACGACCCAATTTCACGCTTTCAGACTGACTGGTATTTTCTTCCTGTGTTGGTTCTCAAAACCCAGGGTAGTGTCTGAACTGAGAGTATTTGCCTCACCGCTACCTCAGTAATTCACTGCAGGTGTTAAATTTAAGTTTTGTTTGGTGTGATTTAAAGTATCTAAATTAATTTGTTTATGATGTGCTATAGTGCTAGGGATGTAAATTCTAAATTCTGGTTGTTAGTGTTAGTGAGCATGATATTTAGGTTGGGAATTTAGTTAATTGGTATTTTGAGCTTTTGTTTACAGTATAGAGTTAGTAAGTATCTTGAGCTATTATTTGAAGTGCAGAGTGAGGTGATTTTTATGAGTAAGCTAGTGCAAGAAGATTGTTTGAATTTCTGAATTAGGTTGATGATGTTATGAATAGTGATAATTTTTAAGTTAGTGAGGTTTCTTTATAAGTGAAGTAGGTTCATTCAGGGCAGTTCTATAGGGTATGTAATGTTAATGCTTGTGTTCAGTGTAAATTCTGTGTTGAGGATAATTTACTTGGTTTGTTTACTTGCAGATAGATTTGTTAATGTATAATTTGTGGCTCTTACAATAACTGTAAATTTAATTGAAGTCTTTGAAGCTGGTCTGGGAGATTGCAGAGTTTGCTAAGGTTGTTAAGGTGCTGTAAATTTAAATCAATAAGTGTAAAATTGTAAATTTGTCATTGAGCTAATTAGGTGAAGAAGAGAGTACGTTTCAAAAAGAACAGAACTTGTCCACCTTGTGGAATTAAAATAAAAAAGAATCCAGTATTTTTTTGTGTAAGCTATGAGAATCGTAGTATAATTTTGGATGCATAAAGTCAATGCCTGGTGCTCAAACCAACTGTGTTGAAATATGTCAAGTTGTGCTGTTCATAAGGCCAGTGGCCAAATAGAAAAAAAGATTGAGATTCTGTTTTTATACTGCCGTGTTTAAGCAAACAAGAAAAAAGGAAATACCATCTGATTGTCCACTAAATTACCTTGTTAAGTTTAAAAAAAATACAGGCAGTAGCCTTTCAAAAAAAGTCCAAAATTAGTGCAGTGTGAAAAATTTTGTGTGCTGTTGTCTTCCATGACTTGGTCCCATGTGTTCACCTTAGCTTGACTAAGGCTATCGATCCGAATCCTGGTATTATAAGGTATTTCATAACTGCAATTTTTGTTTTGTCCTTTTAAATTGACTTTCACAGCCTCCACAAGTTGTTGTTGAACGAGTACATTTTATCCTATGACTTAGTGACACATTTTCATATACATGCAACAATATTCACTTATTTTTGCACTTTCAGATGACTCAACTCTGCGTGAACGCAAACTTTTCAATAACTTCTTGTGGAATGTAATTTTTTAGATGCATCTTTGTTTAGGATGTTCATGGCCTTTCTAATACTTAGAAAATATTTTTGTTTCAAAATGCATCTACCCATCTCCCAAAGTTAAATTTTAGTCTAAATTCAAAATTTCCCTTCAGATTTAATTTTGGCTATCTATTATAATAAACCTTATGTAAAGTGGCTAAGAGAACCCCACAACACTTATGTTAATTTGCACCGACCTGCGATGATGAGGAACGGCAGGTCATAAGTGCCAAATATGTTGGCCAACGCTACCACAGATAAATAACATGTGAATGGAATCAACACCACCACATGTAGTAAAAAGTTTCGCACAAGCAGGGGGATTCACCCCCCCAACCAACAATAACGAAATACAACATGCGTATTCCAGATACACTTTTGATGCTGTCGAACGGGGATACTGCAATTCTTGTTCCATCTCCGCGATAGAGTGGTCCATGTGTAGAACACCCACTACAATCCCTCTTTCAAACTCAACTCACGACGTTTATTCATCTTGTCATCGCATCACAGTCTACGTAAACACAGTCAAGTCTGCTAAGCGGTGGGTTCGTCCAATAGAGGTGCGATAGCGTCGCGTTGCCCAGGAACCAGGTGTCCACGATTTCTATCCTTTGTGTACGTGACTGTCCGCACTGCCACTTGAAGATTTAAAAAGGTGAGGATTTTAAACGAGCAACGGTTTTTAGACTAAATCTGAAGGTAACTTATTGTAGGCCATTAACTTTTTGGTTCAGACAGATGCAAGTCCCGATGTGTTACATCAGTACGTTAAATATCCTATGAAATGAACTTAGATTACGTTTCTGCACGGCTGGGCAAGGTTAAAACCACATTCCATCCTTTTGGAATGGTTCAGTTGACTGGAGCTCAAGAACTTCCATACGGAATTCCATATTTTCCTACGTTTACACTAGAGCCAAATCACTGGGGAGAACATAAGTTTCCTTAAGATTAAAAATATGCTCTATAAAGGGAAAGATCCAGAATTTGTTTCAGCTTTAACATTGTCAAAGAAAATCTGGTTAGCGCCTATTTAGAAGATACTGAACACTAAAAAGGAGCGATTTATATCTCTAATTTAACCTTCCTTTTGTGGTTTATGTAAATTTCGTTAC
Source organism: Macrothele yani (assembly GCA_039090855.1). Taxonomy (NCBI): domain Eukaryota; kingdom Metazoa; phylum Arthropoda; class Arachnida; order Araneae; family Macrothelidae; genus Macrothele; species Macrothele yani. The sequence goes on along the minus strand of CM077016.1, from coordinate 95,883,741 downwards.
TTCCTGTTCAATATTTTCACTGAACGGCACATCACTTTCCCGGACACTTTGTACATTTAACGCAGACGGCGAGTCACGAAAAACAGAACGTTTAATAAAAAAAAAAAAGGGGGGGGGGTAATATTAGTTACAGACTTTAAGAGAAACAGGTTGAAATTTATGGCAAATTTATGTGGATTGACGAATAACGTGTTGTAGCTATATGACTGAGATTCTTGTGTTGTTACAAGAGCTTGTCATTAAGTGTCAGAGGTACGCCTTGATTAGCGCACTGCTGATCAACTTTCAAATGCATGGAGAATAAACAGTTGACGTTACGTAACTTTTTTCCTGATCTTTTCGCCCTGGTAGGTTTATTAACAGTCATTTCTAGTATGTGTGATATGTTCAACGAATTAATTTAAGGATTAGTTTTATTCACTCTTCAGTAACTTTAAAGATTACTAACTTCAACTAAAAGCAACGTTCGCCTAATAAAAAACTATAGGTGGAGAAGTGGGAAAGCAACGTTCGCCTAATAAAACACTATAGGTGAAGAAGTGGGAAATCAACAGGACGGCATGTGCAGTTCTCAAATATCTTATGAATCCTATCTTTGGTAAAGAGCAACAGAATTTAAAACTAAATTATTATATTTGGGCACTATGCACTAAACAGTTCTACAGTGATAAATTGAAGTTTGGCTTTGGCGTATCTAATCAATTATTGGGGCCATTTTATTTCAAAAAGATTTCATTTTTTAGCTAGTATGAGCAAATAAAACTGCACCATCGTGTTTTAGTTACGGCGAGCAATTACTCTTTACAGAGTTGGCTGCTAATCTGTTTCAGTCCCTTGAGCAATTAAGTGAGCACATTTTCTATAATTTATGCACATAAATGCAAGAGAATTGAGAATCTCGGGAAGATTCCACATATGAAGAACTTTTTTCAAAATAGCACAACTTTTCAAATAATTCTATGCAACTGTTTTCGCATTTACGAAATTGGTCACTGGTTATTTTGGAACAGCAGAAAATACATTACCGAATTTAATCCCGCGTACATGAATAAGCAAAAACGAATATTTTTTCGAAATGACAAATCTAAACTAAAATCCATTTTCCTCATGTGGCAACATTCTAGGAGGATTCCGTAGCAGAATCTTCTTAACGATTATGAGTCACACGAATGGTCAGACAAATCAACTTGTATATGCGTCTCCAGCGGTGGATAGGAGTATAATTAACGTTAATATAATTTATTGTACTTTTAAAAAACAAAAACAAACTTAGACCGTTTCTAAGTAATCCCCATTAAAAATTTAAGCCAATTTTTAATCCGTCCAAAACCACTTCGAAAATGTCACTACCCCCCCCCCCTGTTGGTTTCTCAATGCTGTTAAGCGCCTTCAAATACGCAGATACTGCCTCTTCAACGGATGAAAATTTACGTTGTAAGGCAACACCCACACTAGCTTACGTGGCCAGGAAATACAGAGTCTGGCTGCAGTGTGGGCTGTGTCACGGTGCAGGTGGCCCTTCTTCGATCAAGGGTGCCGTTAATGCGCCACGGCTTTCAGAAGGCAGTTTCGAGGTACTGTTTCGCAGACTCTTCGTCGATTTAAGGGCAATTATTGCTACATGTCCCATTTTAGTAAAGATTGAATGAACCATTTCCTTCCCTGCACTGAGTATTCTTTAGACTTCTCCTCGGCGGATCGTCACTTTGGAGGCACCCGGTCCTCGAGGGCAGTTTCGCTTCCGGATCATAGTGATGTATTCACAACTCATCACTCACAATGTTTTGTCTTTGCCGGCCATCGAACTTTGCGAGAATAAATCATAGCACAAATATCACGTCGAGAGATCAGTCGCGGATGAAAGTCAGACATTTTCGTTATTTTCACCAGAAGACTAAAAACCGGGTTTACCCAGAAACGTGGCGCCGTGTTCTGTTACTGATAGCATTCCTCTTTTACGCGAGCAGTGTTTAAAGGTCACCCAACTAGAGTTTGACCGCAGCTAAAATAATTTCGGTATAGCCTACGTATTCGTGACTAAAGGTCTAGTTCTACAGTTTGGAACATATGCGCACTCAGGATGTTCCGCGGGACCCTGAGCAAGCATCATGGATAGGAAATGTTTGCTAATTGAGGAACTAGAAAGCATTTTAAATTACTGGATTTTTTTTTTTAATACAGCGCCCAGTTATATTTATTTTAAAAAGCTGTGTCATTAAAATTTCGTTATAACGATACAACAGAATTCACCGTCAAGGACGTACAGTGAATAAACAGAATGGCTAGTGTGACAAATTAAGCTTAAGTATAAAGAATTATTTTGCACTATTTTTTTTTTTAATATATAATTTAGCAGAGTGGTTGATTCCTCTAAAACATTACTTGCAAGCGGATCTATTTTACGGCCCACTATTTCCGGATTGTATGGAAGATACCAAAAACCCAATACACTTCCATATCTCCTATCCTCGGTTCAACGCCCTACAAGTGAGTGCTCATTGTACACTAAACTAGACGCTTGTACTTTCTAATCCTGTTTATTAGTCTGGAAAAAGTAACTTCACAGAATGCATATAGTCTGCGACCTTGAAATATTGCTCTTGGTTACACTGGACGAATCCATATTACAGTAACATTTCACTCCGTAGTGACAGACGGGTGTAAATGAAACTTTCGTATCCCGGATTTCTATACCTGAAATTGTTCTTCGTTAGAAGTCAGTCTGAGGTTAGTGTTTTCAACGTAAGTTTGTTCTGTAACTAAATGTTCGCTAATTCGATGTGCTTCCGTTCTTTTAAAGAAGATTTGTAAAGCTTATGATCAAGGGGTGGGCTCAGGAGCGGAGAGAAAATTTACAACGTAGAACTGAAGCAAACAGTTTTCCCCTGCACTATTTTGTTTACTCTACCTTTTTGAAGTGGAAGCAAGGCAAGAGGGTCAAATCTGGGAGTTAAAACACTTGACACACTGAATGAGATACAAGCGAACAGTGCTTAAGGTTACCAGCTGCCCATTCATCTTGAATGACAAGTTAAAGCGAGCTATTACTTCCCAGTTTCACTTTAAGGGAACGCCAGTGTTGCATAAGCTGGGCTTTATTCAAACAGAACGGACGCAAAAATGATTATACATAACAGCTTCTTTCTACACTGTAAAAAATAAGTGGTATGAATTCACGAACATTTCTGAAAACAACGTGCAGCGAAGTTGCCGGTAGATGTCGGTCTTTTAAAGAAATATCCGTTTTTAAAAGTGCCCATTTTTTTTTTTTTTTTTTTTTTTTAACTTCCGTACTTTCAGATTTTTTTAAGTCAGCAATCCCATTTATTTCAGAAGTTAGTTTCGGGTTTTTCGTATCTATACAGAAGTTTCGCACAAATCGAAGCCCCTCAATTTTTCAGCCCTTTCGCCAGATAATTCCTTTTACAGCGGTGGGACTCGAACCGAGGTAGTTTGATTTGGTTCAACATAAACTGCGCGTCTTGTTTTCTGGTGGAGGTTTTTTTTTGTTGTTGTTTTTTTAATACGTTTGTAATATTTATTTTTTTCTGCAGGAAGACTCATCACCAATTAAGTATTTTTTTCATAGTGATTTTTCGAAGCAAGAGAATGCTTTGGAACCTGAGATCTTTTTAACGCTTTTCAACCGTAGGTTGAGCAAGCGTATATGCTCCAGCTTTGTCTGTCCGTCCGTACGATAACTCACGTAAAAATGGTTCGATTTCGATGAAATTTTAGTATGTGGTAGGAGACAAACCTATTGAAAATGGGCGAAATGGGGTCAAAGGTCAGGACATAGGAGCGGGATCCATTCCATCGCCCTTATGAGTCATAACTTATGTAAAAATGCTTTGATTGCGACAAAACTTCAGTATGTTCTGGATGTATACTGAACCAATTCTGCTTAATATAATCGAAATGAGGTTAAAGGTCAGGGCACAGGAGCGAGATTTATTCCACAGCCATTATCCTTATAACTAGAGTAATGATTTCTGGTATGCTGGAAGGCGTATCATAGTTAGTAAAATCAATGCATTGCATGATTTTAAGTTTATGGCGACAACGTTACGTCTCGACAACACGTGGCGAAATAGTGCAGTTCGTTTCAGTTAGGAAGAAATGTGGGGAACAGACATCGCACAAACAATAGACGTCCAAGTTCGTCGACGACAGAGATCAAACTGCACGTGATTCAAGACGACCGAAGGCTAACTTTGCGACATATTGCGTCCGAGCTGGGATTCAGCTATGGAGTTGTTCAATATCTTCTTGTGGATGTTTTGCAGTACTCCAAGGTTTGTGCCAGATTGGTGCCATGTTCATTATCCGTCGATCACAAAGCAGCACGAATAATGGCATTGTAAGAACGTACACATTAACTAGGTTAATTAATGTTAATGATTAACATTATGTTGCTTTTTCATGACGAAAGAAGCATCGCAAGCTCCAAAATAGCGACAGAAAGTTCGCAAACATTTTTTTTGAAGTCGAGGACTGCAACAAAGGACTTCAGTTTCTCACGCCTTAGAAGGAAGAGGCCTTTTTTCGACGAACTGATAGTATCGTCAAGAACACTGCGAAACCGGCCAGCAGCCTACAAGTCTGGAAAGACAGCCATCCACCTTTGTATGAACATAACAAGGTGTATTGTGTTTCTATACGGATGTACTTTGGCGGTAGGATTACTTTCTCAAAGGGGGTACTCACTAATGGATGATCTGAGAACAGAGAAAGCGCACAGAGTAGGATTAAAGTCCATCAGCAAGAAACCGGGCCAACGCCTATGAGTGTGGCAGGTGAAGGAGGCCAAGGTGACCAGAGATGCAAGCAACCTCAACAGGTTAGCGTGAGGTCAAGGTCAGCGCCGATATCTTTGGAGCAGGCGCAGCGTGGTGGGGGAGTCTAGCAGGTCCCTTGGAGAGGAAGTGTTAGTCTGTTTTCGGTCATCGGAGAGAGCAGTACTCAGATAGAAAGGGACGTGACACGTTTGCCTTTTATTGTGTGGTGGGCCAAGGGATGTTCCTGGATAGAGAGCGCCCGGAGTCCACCGGGGAGTTGGCGAGCATCAATCCTAGAAGAGATAGATCGCCGCTGTAGCGGAATAGTTCCTTGCCAGGGATTCCGCTGATGTAGTTGATATTCCAATACAGAGAATGCGGACTTAGCACAGTCTACTGGAATATCGGATAGAGAATAATAGTCAGGATACTATTCCTTAAGAGTTTACGAGATATAGACCTACCTAAGGCCAGGTAGACTATGCTAGAGCTTCGACACTGAGCGAGATTTCCTCAGAAATTGATTATCCTAGCTTTTGCGTTTCACGATCCTTGTCAGGTCCAATCCTATGTGATACCTGATGTTAGGGAGAAAGTAATCCGCCACCGTCTAACTTCTAATTTTTAATTAAATAAATGTATGTTTTCTACATAGTTTCCTTTTGATATTATTATATCTAAAGGTGAATATTATTCCGTACGATCAGCTGTTGTCACTCTGCCTTCCCGAATCACAGATTTAATATAAAAGTGGAAGAGGTTTCGTTTGTTCGCTCGAACGGGATGAGGGAGAGTGTTTCTGAGAAACAAACACTTCTGTTTCTGTAAGAGACCCTATAAGCGCGGCGCCTCAGATCCGTAAGTAGGAGGCGGCGCTACGTCACATGACGGTACTTTCGCTCTTACAGGCATGTTTGGTGTTCTCCTGCAGCGTTACGCTGAAGACTGACAGAGCTTTCTTGACCGTATTGTGACTGGGAACGAAACGTGGCTCCTTCACTTCGCTCCCACCAGCAAGACAGCTTCCATGCAATGGAAACACATAGCTTCACCGCCAGCAGGAAATTTAAAGTCACACAGTCTGTTCTGCTGGAAAAATGGCATCCGTTCTCTGGGATTCCTCGGGTGTGCTTTTGGTGGACTGCTTAGAGCAAGGATGCACCATCAACACTGATAGGTACTCGTACTGTGGCAAGCTGAAAAATTGCAAGAGAGCATCCGACGAAAATAACCAGGTCTGCTGAGCGTTAGTGTCATTCTCTTTCACGATAACGCGAGGCCTCGCACCGCCAACACCACACAGCACTTGCTCCACAAATTCCAGTGGAAGGTGTAGGAGCATCCTGCGTTGGCTCCTAGTGATTTTCACCTCTTTCCTGCGCTGAAACAGCAAGTTTCTGGTACTCGCTTCACGTGTGACGATGACGTGGAAACAGCTGCAACAAACTGGCTACATCAGTAGGGACAATTTTTTTTTCGGTCAGAGATAAACAAGTTGATCGTGCGGTCCGACAAATGTCGGAATCGTCACTGCGATTTCGTAGAGAAATAGTGCTTCATATCCTTTGTCACATCGCACAAACACTTTTTTGGCTGGTGAGTTTTTCTTTCTCCTACTCGAACGTGTAACCTTTTTTTCTGATCGACCCTCTTATTTAAGAAAATGCGAAGTGTACTGTTTTATAGTATTGCACAAAACTTCTAAATATAAAATTTATTCTTGATAGCTCTAATAGCTTTTGTCTTAAGGAGTCCACCGACGAATACAGACATTATACAAATAACTATACAATTATTTAAGTGCCGCCCCGTTGGCGCAGTGGTCTAAGCGATGGCCTTTGATCATTCGTCCGAAAGGGATCCGGGTTAGAATCCCGGTCAGGCATGCCACAATAACTAAAATTCATGCAATATGCTATCCACAATATCCGATCTCGCTACAGAACTTCTAAACCAGATCCTTCGACAGACGATTGAAATTTAACAGTTAAACCTCAAGTATCCCCGCGAATCACTCCTATTACCAGAAATGTTTCGTCATAAGGATGCGGAAAAAGTGAGAACGGAGTTTTTCTGCATTAATATACCGAAGAAATTACGGAAAGGTTTCTGAAAATTCAGAATTTTCCGTTAAGACAAGTTTTAAAGATGTTTTAACGGAATTTTTTTTTTTTTTACCGTCAGTATAAGAAAGGAATTGCGGAAAGATTTCTTAAAATTCAGAATTTTCCTGGCGTATGAAAAATCCGTGAAATTCAGGTTTCTTTCAGTCATTTCACGGAAGAGGTATCAGAAATAGGCTTTCTTAATTCACGAAGGGAATCGTGTAGAGTGGCTCGTGAATTTCAGAATTTTTTTTTTACAGTGGAACAGGATTTATTTTTGTACTGCGGAAAGGAATTGGCTGCATTTAAGATTTGAATACAGCACAAATAAATTTTTTACCAGTTGAAAAGTATGCGAGAAGGTTAATGCTAAATTTCGATAATTATTATTATTTTTTTTTTCACTAAAACACACTGGGAAAGGAGTTTAAAGGGCAGGAGGACAGCATCTCTTCCAAACTTTCTTCTGCCTTGATAATTTCCAATGCGGTCACGGGTTTGAAGTTGGTTGGTGATTTTTTATGGCGTAATAGCGCCAGGGCTCGAAGTGATCAGGATTAATGGAGGCTTATTTAAAACCCAGTTTCGTTTCGATCAAACCATGGTTGCTTTTGCAAACAACCATTGAAATCTAACAAACTGCGGGCCAAAAAAACTCTGAAGAAAGAGCCGAAAAAATATTAACAGTAAATCAATTCACAGAAGACTAAACATGCGCATCACGTCAGCAATAAAAGATTTGAATGCTAGTAAATGAAACTAGATCAGATCATATGCAGGGGATTTTTAGGGAGTGTCTGACCCCAGGTCTTAAACAACCCTTAGAAGTAGGAAGCTAGGAGATTTGGGCTAGAGTACCAGACAGGAAAGTCACACAGATGAGAGGTAGAAGGGGGAGGAAGACTCCCTTATTTATTTATAACATGGGGACTAGTATCCGGGGTACGACAGCTTAACGTGCCCATCCGACGCACGGCGGATATTCAATGGTTCGAGCGTTCGTACCTTCTGGGATTGAACCTGAGTCCTCTCCGTAGCAGTTACGAACGTTGACCACTAGGCCATCCGCGGCCGTAAATGAAATTAAGATTTTGATGTTGCGTAAAAATTGATCAAATCTTGGAGCTTATTTTAGCGGTGTGTGTTGTGTGAGGGGGGGGATAGGTACCCTCACTGAATGCTACGGAAAAATGAGTCTTTACGGTATGCAAGCCAAGTAATTTTTCTGTAATGCATCTACTGAGCAGCGGTCGATTACAGCTTGGATGGATATTCTACCTGGCATCAAACAAATAATTGAAGACGCTAGCAAAAACTCACCGGTGCATTATAATAGCACAATATAAATAGTGTAGCTTCAGTTTCAGCAGTGATTTTTGAGCTTGTCAGTAAAAAATAAGCGCAAAAAGTTAAGTATGAAATTTCTCCATGGAATCAAAATAAAATTCAAACTTGCTAATCTAATATTCATGTTTTAAAACTCCACTTGCTAATCTAATATCTATGTTGTAAACTCCACTTTGCAGAAGTACCCATCTAACAAATACGTTTTTTTCCAGGGTTTAACTGACCACCCTGAGCAAGGTCTAAGGCCTGTAAAGTAAATTGCCCATCCCTAATTTGGAGCTACTGGTTCCAGGAAAGGGACAGCAATAGTGCCGTAAGGCACACTGTACCCATATCTCGTCTGGGCTCGGGCGAACAGGTCAGAAGCTACCTCGTAAGACATCACCCGGGGGGGGGGCTGCTTCAGCTTGTCACCTTACGGGGGAAGTAGTTCTGCCGCCCCGGTGGCGCAGTTGTCTAAGCGATGGCCTCTGATCATTCGTCCGTAAGGGGTCCGGGTTAGACTCCCGGTGAGGCATGGATGCTGTGTTTGTCTTACGGCACTGGCTCTCTCCCTACCCTGGAATCTGCCTAAATTAGTAACGGGCGACTGCTTATAGCCCATTTAGTTGCTCACGGTGGTCGTTAAGCCTCCAATATTAAAAAAAAAAAATAGTTCTCATAGAAGGGTATTTATGAGGCATTGAATGAAATCTAAAGGCCTTAAAGCACTTCTTTTTCTTTGGCACCTCTTCTTCGGTCCATCGTCTTAGAGTGCATTTGCATAATGTTGGATGCACGTTCCTTGGAGATTGTTTGAAGTGAGATAAAATGAGCATGTAACGAAGATTTCATCGCTCTTCGTGTGGCCGTACTGCGCTTCCCTTTCATTGTGAAAAAGGCCATTTAAGCCGGGAGTCAGCCGTCCTTACTGGCGTTATGCTGTTTGAGGAATGGAGTACATGCCGAGCGTAACTGTGTGTGGAGTGTGATGCAGTAAAAGTTGAATTATTGTACTAATTGTTCCTGCTGACGTCGTGTTTGCCGAGGAGTGGCGTACAGGCCAAGCATGCGAGTATGACCACTTGCTCAACTGTTGCTCTCATTGTTCCTGTTGTGTTTGCCGAGGAGTGGTGTACATGCCAAGTGTGTGTTTCTGCTGATGCCGTGTTTGCAGAGGAGTGGTGTACAAGGCCAAGCATGAACATTTACTGAACTGTTCTCATTGTTCCTGCAGATTTGTTTGCCGAGGAGTGTCGTACAGGCCAAGCATGACCTTTTGCTGAACTGTTGTTCTTAGCGTTAGTGCTGACGTTGTGTCTGCCTTCTGAGGAATGGAATTCAACTTCGTGTGACTACCCACTGGCTGAGTGCGATGAAGTGACAATTCCTGTCTACAAGGTCCTGGCTGTTTTGCTTTGATGGAAATTATTATATATCTTGTTGAATTTTTCTAATGTTCAGCAAGGCTTTGAATTGTCAAGGAGAACGAGATACCTTTTGACAAGGTAAATGTTTGTTCTACGAGTGTTAATGTCTTAGAGAGGTTAACCAAAAAAAAAAAACATTGAACTCAACTGTTTAAGATTTATTTTGTGCACTGTCATTAACTTTAATGTATATGTCAACGTTGCTTAGACAGTCCTTCCTGCGGGGTGAGCTAGTTGGAAGAATTAGGCAGGTTGGACCGTCGCAGGCTGTGGTACTCAAGTGAAGTTATACACGTGGATTTTTCTTTCCAGCTTTTATTGCTAATCTGTTTTTCTTCATTTCTAATCGATACCTGCACTGGGCCGTAGGTCGGGGGCCGCTCAGCCTAACCTACGAAAGACTCCACGAACGTAAAAATATAATCATCTACATTAGATCATAAAAAACGAAGAGGGTCTTATGGTCAGACAAATCCAGTTTTCTGTTAAACCATCGTGTGTGACGTTTATCCAAGGAAGTCTTCTCACCTGGATGCACTATGGGACAGATTCAGGCGGGTGGAAGGAGTGTGATGATCTGGGCAGTATTTTCTTGGGGACCACTTGGACCCACTATCCCTGTAGAGCGAACTCTTGACAGCTGTCACGTACCTGAACATCGTGGCTGAAGTACACCCATTTATGGAGACTGTATTCCCTGGCGGAGATGGCGTCTGTCAACAAGACATGCCACAATGCGAAGAAGGTTCAGAAATGGTTCCAATAACATGAAGAGGAATTCCATTTATTGCCCTGGCCTCAACTCAAATTCGCCGGACGTGAATTCTATCGAGCATTTGTGGCTTGAGTTGGAGAAACTAGGACAAGCAGCAGCACCCCCCCCCCCCCCAACCACGTAATTTAAGGGAACTGCGGCATCTTCAGTCATGGTACGAAATATTAAGAGACCCATACCAACATCTCGTTGAATCTATGCCTCATTGGGTAAGAGCTCTTGTCGGTGAGAAGACATATTAGGCAGGTGGTTTTAATGTTTTGGCTGATTGGTGTATCTTAAGAGTCTCGGTTTTCAAGTAAAAAAAGTATTGCCCGAATTTCAAAATGAGTGAAAGAAATTGCTAAACATCCTAATATTCCATTAGTTCAGTCCTTGAAGTCAGTTTTTGTTAGAAAAAATATTGTAACTTATATACTTCGTTATGTTGCGTTTTGTGTTGCACGGCCAATATAATTATAAACTTTCCAGTGTTCATTTGTTTAACATGAGAATGTTCACTGGTATGTTAAAACGTCGCTACTATCGTAGTAGTTGGCTAAATTACGATTTCATGAAAATCGCATCACAGACGAGGTGCATAATTCAGCACAGGATTTAATCTTAGCTTTCTTATCGTATTCCCAGAATACAGGTGCTGGAAAGTGCAACTCAGCTGGAAAGTTACTGACTAAAAGTTTCAGGGCACAGATTTCCATGTCATGTTGGCAAATTTCGAAACTCCAAAACTTAAGTGTCTTCACAGGCAAGTATTCTCTAAGTTCACGTTCTGAAATTCAGAAGTTATTGTAGTTTTAGGCTGATTTTCATGAATTCAAGTTTTTACTTCTGTGCTGAGTTTTCTTTAAATCGTTATTTACTCAGCTATTGCAGCATAATGACTTCCCGATAGTGAAATCTTCTGTAGACTTTGCATCGGATCCGGACGGCATTTTTTTTTTGCTCAGGCAGAGTATTGTGTGCAGAGTTTTCTTTAGAGAAATCTGAGAATTTACTTCCTATCAAGTATTTTGAACGGGTTGCATTTTAAGTTCTTATTTGGTGAATTTACTGTTATAGCCGGGGAGAGAATAAGGAACCCCAACACAATCTCTGTCCACATGCAGTTCAATAAAATTTATTAATAACTGCGATTTTACATTAGTTTTTCTTTAATGCTCAAACCAATCTGCAGCTTGAAATTAAATTTTTAGTAGCAGAAAAGTCAAAGCACTAGTTTATGGTATACAACGTCCTTCAGTATCCGAAATCCACGTGGAAAATTCAGAAAAAATTCACCCTAACACCCAAAATTATCACGCAGCTCGTGGTAGACAGATGGGCAAAGTCGCAGCACAAAATCTTTATGTTTATTTTAGTTACGTAAGAAATAAACAGGGACAAAGAATATTTTACAAGACGTGAAATGCGGAAGTTTTACATAACGCGTAATTTGTCAAACAGGAAAGACCATAAAGAATTTTCGTTTAGAAAACATTTAGATCTGCCCTGCTCTAATAAATTAGTATCCTTCAGTTTCCGGTAAAGCTTCGGAAGCAGCTGTACTAGGCGGATTAGTTCACCTCTTGTCGTAATGAAGGCTGCCAAGAAAGAAGCAACAGAAAAACTTCAAGGTCAAAAACATGGGGAAACTGTGCCACGTCCTTGGCTTCCTCTGTTCATATCTTGATTTTGCTCATTCCATGGCATATTTAGGGAGCCCAAATTATGCAAATTGCGGAAGGCAAGTTTTACAGTAGGCAAAGGAACCTGATTAAAAAAATGTACTTCCAGCTGTTTTTTTTTTTATTACACCTGTTATACTCGCTTCACGCGTCCTAGTTTGTGTTGACTTAGATATAATTAGAATCCAGTCAGCGAGGGAGACCCAGTTACTCTTGAAGCAAGTTCAAACTATTATGCAATCTTATACTGACAACCTGAAGATCACTCAATTGAAATACGATTAACTGGTCTCACGCTTTCAAAGGGAAAGGCTCTATTGTTGGAATTATTCGCTGAATGAGAAACTACCTCGAGCCTTTGGAACTACCTGTGGATTGCACGCAAACTACTTGAATTAGGGCGAGGGAAGGATTCCCGTTAATCTTGAAGTGTTGGAAAAACAAAAAAAATACTATACATCCAATGCATGTGTGAAAGTAGCTTTCGAAATAAGGTATTGTAATATATGCTGAGTCTTTCTACAAAGGTATTTTCAACAAAACCCAGAGAAATCTGTATGCATGCATATGTTTGATTACTAAATTCATACTTACTATAAATGCTGGTTTTCATAAGTTTTAAATTTAAAAACTATCTGCTTCGGCAAAAGCGGGGGTTTATTTTGGAGGGGGGCGTAGAAATCCTAATCGATTTTTTGGGGGAATGTGTTCACACAACTATACCTACATGTACACACTTAGACAAAAAATTGCAACACTCACTACGGATGAACTTGTCAACGTAATGTTGGTACCATGAAATAGTACAGCTGTCCTGGCATATGCATGACGCAAACTACAGCCCCGTAGCGTCACAAATATAGGTGGTACTACAATTGTGCTTCTACACTAACGGGCAATGAAATTTGCGCACCAAGAAATCATGCTACAACCGTGAAACTTTGCAAATATGCTGGTATGCAAATGATCCACGTTTGGTGCGATTGCGTATTACCGCACACCATGTGGTGGCGTTGGAAGCACGAACCGGCAGCCTTATAAAACCGGCGTGTACTCGATGCTCCATGAAAGTGAAAAGCACCGGCCGACTCAAGCAAGAGTACAGAGTGATAAGAATGCCGGGTAGACACCAGAGACTTCAATTTATGGACTTCGAGGCCTGATCATTAGGCTGAAAACCGCAGGGTGGTCGGCGCGCCGTATAGCCCGCCACGTGGATCGTTCTGACCATACCGTCAGACTGTGTTGGGAGCAGTGGACACCTGACGGCACTGCCACACGGCGGAGCGGCTCCGGACGGACCAGGAGGACCACCGGTGGAGGGGATCGACGGATCGTGCGCCAGGCATAAACGGATCCCACGGGGACCCAGTCCACTATACAGGCAGATGTAGCAGCTCCTGTGTGCCCACGAACTATTTCCCGAAGCCTCGCGGAAGCGAATCTGGGATCCCAGCGCCTCTTACGTGTGCTGCCATTAACACCAGAACATCGCCGGTTTCGTGTGCAGTGGTGCCAGGCTAGAGCGACGTGGAACGCCACAGACTGGCGATGTGGTGTTTAGCGATGAGTGCAGCTTCGTTTTGGGAACAGATCGTGCCCGAGTGTGGAGGTCCCCGGGTCAACGGCACAATCCCAACCTCGTTATCTAGCGCCACACCTCCCCCACTGCAGACATTATGGTTTGGGGAGCCATAGCTTACGACAGCTGATCAGCTCTAGTAGCGGTAAGTGGACCATTGATGGGCCAGCGGTACGTGGATGAGATCTTACGGCCCCATGTGCTCTCATTCGTGGCCGGGATTCCAGGTGCGCTATACCAGCAGGGTAAAATGCACGCCCGCACACGGCTCTGGTTGCCCAGGACTGCCTACGTTATGTCCAGACACTTCCATGGCCTACCCGCTGCCCAGACATGTCCTTTATCGAGCATGTGTGGGACCAGTCGAAACGCCAGCTGCCGCCGTGGCGCACTACCCGGATTTGGAGCACACCGTCTAACATGTATGGGCTAGTCTGCCGCAGGAGAACATCAGGCGCCTGTTCGCGCCTCCATGCCGAACCGTATTGCTGCATGTATATCGATCCAGCATGGAGGCAAACAGGCAGGGCGACGCGCTATTGAAGATGACCGGACTGGGTGCCACAGAATCCTCTTTAATTGTCCTGCACTGCAGCTCTGTTTTTGCCATCATGTGTATTATTCATCTGTATCATTACGTCCATAAAATTTCAGTTCAATCCGATGCTTCCATCTTTGTGCGTAAATTTCATTGTCCGTGAGTGTATTAGATCAGTAAGTATTTAGGTGTGTACTAGTGCAGTATAGGTATGCCAAGAGAACGCAGGCCGCAGCTGATAATCGGCACTATTTCAGAGGAGCATTTGAGGGCATATACGTGGTGGGTTATTACAGAAGGTATCTACCAGTCGTCATAGATCTGGTATAGACATACCACAGAACGAGGTCTCACCAGAACATAACTGCAAATTCCTCTACCATTCAAAATGTAGCTCTTGTATTACGTGCTCCGGTTTCTACAAGGACCGTCCTAAGACATTTGGCGTAAACTATTTCATGTACGGCGTGCATTCAGTTAAGTCGGTTGCTCCTGACAGCCATCCCAACAGGAACGTCAGGTTTTTTTTGGGGAAGGGAGTGGTGGGATGGGGGGCAACTCACTTGAGCGCATCTAATGCTACAATGAGTCACCTGTCCCAAATTTAGAGCAACTGGTTCCAAAAAGGGGACAGAACCAACGCCATTCGTCAAACGCTATCCGTGGGACGCCGGCGTTTAACCAGAAGCCCACACCTGACCACTCTGCCACCGGGTCGGCAGTCTGCTGTAGTGTCGAGACTACAGAACCTGGTTGGATAATCAAAGTTTTTTTCTACCAAATCCCATGGATGCATCTGGATATTAAGGATAAAGCGTCGCCAACAACAGGATGGCCCAGTGTAAGTTTATGCACGCTACACTACCCGCGCCATATGATGTGGGATGCCATCAGTTATGACACTCGACCGCGCTTGGAACTCTCACACATTACCACCACAATATATAGTTAATATCCTGAAACCCCGCTACCTAGCCTTCCTCCGTGACATCCGTAAGGCCATTTGCCAACGAGATAATTGCACGTCACCCCAGTATCTCAAGATTCATCTACGGTGTGATGTAACATTCGATTTCATCCAGCAGTGTCCCCAGATTTTTCTCCAGTAGCGTGCATCTGCAAACCTGGGAGTCTCCGAAATCGTTCATATCAGACACGATCTGGGTCCAATTGGAAGAAGACTGGAATATGCAATTATTCATGATCAGTAGTTTGTTGTTGAACGTCTTTCTGCGTGAAGACCCAGCCTGGGGGTGGGGCACAGCATTCTCGTTATTGGGTGCCTGCCAGTGTTATTGTATATACTTGCTACCATACTATTAACTATGCCTACTTGACCATTTCCATAGACTATTCCTAGTTTTGCAAATTTGCGTCCATGAATAATAATTACAATTTAATAAGGCAGGAAAGACTTAACAGACAACAGCACAAGCAAAGCAGGAAACTCATCTGTATAACTTTCAAAAGACAATTTGTTGTAGACAATGCGCTATTTACACCTACTTTCTATGGTAATGATAGTTTGGTGCTAAGTGAAGGTCTCTGTAGTCTGTTACAGAAGTAGCCAGTCGTAGCACTTCGGCGGACCTAGGCAAAAACAAAAACTTAACAGCCCTTAACAGTATTTTTAATTGAACGTCCATGACAATCACAAAATATGAATTTTCAATCAAATATGACAATTTTTTTTTCCTCAATGAAAGATTTGAAAATTCATGTAAGTTGTCAGTTTTCATATAACTGCATTTAACGGCATACTAAGAGAAAATAGTGGGAGAAGAAAAAACGAAAATGCGTACTTCAACTATCCTTTTAGTGATTTTTCTTTTCAAAGATAATGCAGATTAAAAATTGGACGATAAAAACATTAAAATGTGCTGCACCCAGAAATGGCGGCTCTAGGCAGCCGCCTTGCTCGTCTATGCTAAAACCCTGCTCTGGAAGTGGCAGATACTCGAGTGGTTAGAAAAATGGATTCAGTGGCGTAACATGACTAATATCGCAGACTGAGGAAGTTTACTTGTGTTGCGGCCAAAGTTAAAACATACGTGGTTTGGCAAGGTGTACTGTACGGGAGATAAGGCTGCTACTACTACAAGTGCTACGTTTTAAAGTAGCTGGCAGCAGACCAAAGGGAAGACTTGGAACACGAACTCATCTTGTGTAATGGGCCACAAGTGAGAGGTAGTATACTTTACCAGAAGTAAAATTTTGGACAGTTTTTTTCTTTACAGGGTTTAACTACCACGATAAGGAACTCGCACAAAGCACTCGCCCGTCCCTGATTTAGGGCTACTTGTTCCAGAGAAAGGACAGCTTGAACCGCTCCGAGGCGCTGACTTTGAATGCTTTTCTGCAGACACTTGCCGGAAAACATTCAGCATCCTCGCTTTGTTCCGAACCAAGAGATCTCTAGTAACTACGGAGCCTGCTGAAATACCTTGTTCCTTCGCTAAACATGTTTCCACACCTATTTTCTTTTGAAACCCTCTTGGAGAATAAACATTTCTTTAAATCATTTCAGGAACGGCAATATTTATTTTCCAAAAATAATCGCAGAAAGGCTAGTTTACAAGCATGTTCTACGGATTTTTTTTGGAAAATAAAATAGTGTATTTAAGCTTTAAACTCGGGAGGGGAAAATCGGGCACCAAGGCAATTTGTTACAATACGGGTCAGGTGCCCCGACCACAAAATTGAACTTTGGAAGACTCACTTCACGAACATTTTGTCCGACCAGTTTACCATAAGAGCGGAACACTTAGCTGTTTCCCCAGTCATACTTCCACCGGCTTGTTTCTTACAAAAAGTCTGACATCTTCCTTTCAACTGGCTAAAATTCGCAGCTAGTTTCAACCCCTCCGGACAGAGGTCAAGTCTAACTTCGTAATAGCAACATCTTGAAAGCACAACTCAAACGCATTTGCATTTAACTCTTGCAGACACCATACACTGGCTTCCTAGGGCAGCAACTAATTTCCTCAAAAGTTCACTCTTCAACTTTCCGTAGCCAAAAACACTAGACTCACAGAATCACTAAGTTACCCAAATATCACACTTGCAACCGGGAGCGCGCAAGGGACGTCTGCTCACAAAGATGTATTCTCTTTAGAGGTTTGTTTCAAGGTTTACCGACGACCTCATGATCATTTAAAGCAGGAGCCACAAGTCCCTGATTAAGACCACTGGTTTCGGGGAAGGAAAATAACTAAGAACTAATACATGCCAGTGAAGCCCGAGTTGTATGACAAGATCGCTGTAAATGGAGAAGTTTGCTACGGCAACAGTAAGTAAAAATTATTTGGTAGTTTGTTTTCTTTATGGAGCTAACCTCTGAATCTCAGAACAGCTTAGTGATATGTATGTGTATATATGTATGTACTAATACATGTCAATTGTGCCGTCACTACCACCGGTTAAGCACATTTTTTGTAAAAAAAGAAAGTACATGCTTGCTATTTTATCACTTTGTTTATGGGCTAATATCTAACAATTAGTCCAATTTGGAAAAAAATTGCATTGGAAAGCCTGAAATGTGAGAACGATGATCCTTGGTTTCTGGTTGTCTTCCAATGCATAACTTCGCCACTAGAGGGCGTAAATGCAGATTATATCGAATTCAAAATTCATATTGCTTTTAAATAGACTGAAAAAATTCCCCCTTAGATAACATTTATGATGACTATTTTGGGTAGTTTCTTTTTCAAGTAATGCCCAGTTTTTCTGCTAGGGGGCGTACCGTTAAACAGCGATTTCCTCCATAGAAGTCAGATTTGAGATATTCTCTTGGCATCGGATAGCGCCTGGTGAGATGTTTTTGCATAAAATTTTAAAAACTGGCGAAGAACAATTTTACCACTAGGGGCGTAAGTGTATATTTCTACAAGGTGTCCATAAAGTCTTTCCCACATTACAAAAATTAATATAAAAATCTAAGTTAAAATAAAATTGGAAACATAATATAGCAACACTTTTTTTTCTGTTCTTTAGGTGAGCGCTATTGCTGAATAAGAGGAGCATTTCATCGATAATGACTTTCATGCAAGAAAAAGCGGCGTGGGTGTTGGGGTTCCACGAGACCAAATCGGCGGTTACTGTCCAGCGCCATTTCAGAAAAGAGTACAGACGATCATCACCGGACCAAAAAAGCTTCGTATGAAAAGTTTAAATCGACGGGTAGTGTTGGCGATCTCATGAGCTGGCAGACTACCGGTTACATAAGACAGCTGCAGCTCTTCAGGAGACATTTCTGCGAAGCGCCAGGAAATCTGTTCGTCGTGCTTCACTGGAAACTGATTCTCCGTGCCACGGTTCACAAAATTGTACACAAACTTCATCTGTATGCTTATAAGGTACAGATCGTTCAAGTTCTTCAGCCTGATGACCGGCCTCGCCGTGTTGCATTTGCGACGGAGATGTTGCAGCGCATAGCTCATGATAGTGATTATCTGCACAGTGTTTCTCAGATGAAGACTCATTCCACGTCTCTGGTACAGTAAATAGGCAATATGTGCGAATCTGGGGGATCAAAAAATCCCCATTATGTCATCGAACAACAGAGGGCTAGCCCAAAGTAAACGTATGGTGCGGCCTGATGGACGACAATCATCGTACCCTTTTTTTACAGAGCCCACGGTAATATGAACCGTGTACCTGGACATAATGGAACTTTTTGTAGCACCTCAGTTGCATGCACTCCAACCTTCGGTTATTTTCCAACAAGACGGTGCCTCACCACATTGGTCAACAATTGTTCGTGAGTTCTTAAATGCCACATTTCCGGACAGATTGCCCGCGACGGTCCCATGTTTTATGTTATGTTTCCAATGGTAAAATTCCTGTACATATTTTCTTCGCAATTAATGTATTCTCAAGGATGGAAAACTAACTAAGTCATAGCATGGGATACTTAATATTTGATAAATCATAACCATAATTATATTTAAAATCAATCATTTTTCTTTGAGTAATGTTCAGACCTGTACACTGATGACTTCAGTAGACAAATGTTGGATTGTTTAATTATGGTTATGTTTTAGCAAGCATTAAGTATTCCATGCTATAACTTAATTTTATGGATGTGCAAATTTTCATTATTGGGAATGCATTAATTGCGAAGAAAATGTGTACAGAAGTTTTACCATTGGGAACAATAAGGCAGAGATTTTAGGTGGAACCACCTTAAATCTGACATTTAGAACCAGAGATATCGAGAAAGTTGACATTAGTGCCCCCTAGCGGCAAAGTTGTGCATTACTTTGGAAACGAAATACAATATTTTCTTTGAAGTATCTAACCGGATTTTTTTTTCCAGTCTGATTTTTGTTCCGCAGATATTGCTGCATAGCATGCCGTAAACGCGACTTACGTACGCCCTCTAGTAGCACATTTGTGCGTTAAGAAAAATTTGAAATTACATGAGAAACATTTCGCGCCGGAAACTCTCTCCGATAAAGAATTTTTCGAATCTGACTCTTCGAGACTGTCGACAATTATATAGAACTACGTCCCCGGGCGGAAAAACTGCATTTTTAAGCAGCAGGTATTCTCAAAAAGTTTTCCAAGGTGAGTGGTATCGGTCCACGAAAGTTTTTCAATCGAGTTTTCAGAAGCTTAGATTTTGCTGCAAATAAGTTAGAAACAGAAATAAACACTTACGCTCCCTGGTGGCCAAATTGCTCTACCAAAACTTAGAAATAAATATGTACATTTTCCACCAGGAGCTGTATCCGATACAGGAAGAATTTTTCAGATAGGACTTTTAAAAGCAGAGATCGGGGAAATCGCAATTTATCTTTACGCCCTCTAGCGGAAAATCTATGCATTGCTTGAGAAAAACTGCATTCAAACTAGTCAAATGGTATCAAAAGGAGGAAAGTTTTTTTCAACCGTATATTTAGAAAGTATATTTATATGGAGTAAAATGTATTTTGAATTCGATAGCATCTGCATTTACGCCCTCTAGCGGCGAAGCTATGCTTCGAGAAAAAACCGGAGAGCCCGGATCATAGTTCACATTTCAAGCTTTCCAATTAAAGAATTTCAGATCTAAGAGTTGCAGAGATATGGTGTCCACAGACGGACTGACAAAATGATACCATAAGCACGTTTTTTTTTCAGAATTGCTAAAGGACTTGTTCTACAAGCTGCTCGAAAACACAATCTCTGGCGAGCAGGCTAATCACGTGATTTGAAAACAGGCAGCATTTCTTAGACAAATGGCAAATCCATTGTTCCAGCTTCAAAGACCTCCAAGATTAAACGATGGTTAGGAAGTCGTTTAAACCAAAAATGCAGCAGATTAACCATGAGAGGACACACGCTCGTAGCACTTTTTTTTTTTATAATATTTTAGTTAAAAGTTTTCAAATTGCCTTTAAGAATGTCACCCAAAATTTAATGTGAGTTATCAAAATTACACGAGTACGAAGTTTCTAGATAATCATTACTAGATTTTTTTTTCTCCGTTCTGCGAATTAAATCGCAAGTATCTTAACTGGACGATCACAGTGGAAATAGAAATGAACATTAATCAACTGTTTATTCTTTAATCATTTGATAGAAGTTCGAACAAAAACATGGATGCACAAGGTATCGTTGCTTCTAAACATTATCACAGAATGGAAAGTCACCAACTTCTCCCCACGAACGGCAGAAAATAAGAAATCTAAAACGCTGTTCACCACTGAGCCGGAAATTAACACTTGTACAGAAATAGAAATTGCAATCTTTTCGACGGAAAGAACCTCGTGCTGTTTCGACGACTACTACTTATCCTAGGAACTGTTGTTATCAATGACGTTTCAGTCAAAAAACACACACAAAAAAAAGCCATGGAATCTAGAATATCTTACTCGCCTACCGTGAATGTATAAAGGATGTGTCACACAGTTGCTCACACTAATTTAGCATAACTGTCTAACAAATAACCATATCCCACCAGAAATGGAAAATCAGACCTTCAGAGGGATCGGACAAATATTCAGCCACTGAAATATTGGGGGGGGTCACTCAAATTTCACACATTGCCCCGTTCTGTTTTGTTTTTATTCTTAAGAGTATGTGTTACTGCCTTTTTTACGCTTTCCAACCTTAGGTTGAAGAGGCGTAAATGCTCCAGCTTTGTCCGTCTGTCTGTCGGCACGATAACTCGCATAAAAACTGTTCTATTTCGATGAAATTTAGTATTTCATCGAAATAGAACAGTTTTAGGGGACACCACCAGGGGACGAACAGGGGACGAACCCTATTGAAAATGGACGAAATGGGGTCAAAGGTCACGGCATAGGAGCGGAATCCATTCCATTGCCCTTATACGTCAACGTGCGTAAAAATGGTTCGATTTCGATGAAATTTTAGTATGTAGTAGGGGGGACCACCTGTGGACGAACCCTATTGAAAATGGGATAAAAGGGGTCAAAGGTCAGGACATAGGATCGGGATTCATTCCATCGCCCTTATCCCATACTACACTGCCGGACAATTGCTAAGGACGGATGACAATAGCAACGATAGCAACCATAAAATGGAAGGCAGGAAAATGTGAAAAATAGCATAACTGCGGGATACAGTAAGAAGTGGTGTGCATATGCAAATTTTGGATTGCCGAACTTGTTCGTGACGTCATAGCGCTGATAAGAGATATAAAGGATTTGACGCGTATTGACCGTTGTTGTTCAAATGCAAAGTTGAAAGGGAAAGAATTGACGAACTTGAAATTTTCAGTATGTCTTCCCGACATCACCTAGATGATTTTACGCGTGGCCGTATATTTGGCAATATTGAAGAAGGGCGAAAAATAACATGTTGCCAGGGAGTTTGACGTCAGCCACAGTGTTGTTTCAAGGCTTTGGAAATCATTTCAAACAAATGGAGAGTGTAGCAAACGTCACGGGGAGGTCGTGTTCGCAGTACGACACCTGCAGAAGATCGGTACATAGTGCTATCAACAAAAAGACACCGGCGCAGCACAGCTAGTGAGGTAGCAAATCAGTTTATGGCTGCTACTGGCAAGCGGATCTCCCGAAAAACTGTCGCCAGACGTTTGCATGAAGGAGGACTATACGCCTGCCGTCCTGTTGTGCGCATCGCATTGTCCAGACATCACCGTACCGCCCGTTTGCAATGGTGCCATCAACATCGCAATTGGACTGATAACGACTGGTCTGCTGTCCTCTTCTCAGATGAGAGTAGATGCAGTCTAGCGTCTGATTGTCGACGACAACTGATCTGGCGTGACAGTGGTACTGCATATTGTCCAGCAAACATACAGGAAAGGGACCGATATCCGACATGTAGTGTCATGGTATGGGCTGGCATCATGATCAATGACCGTACGTCCCTCTATGTGCTTCCAACTGGGACTATGACTGGCCAACGATACATTAATGATGTTCTGCTACCTCATGTTCGCATGTTCCGTGGTGCTGTCGGTGATAGATTCATTTTCATGGACGACAACGCAAATGTCATCGAACAGTCGCTGTCCAGGAGTGTCTTGAGAGCGAGGATATTCAACGCCTCGTATGGCCAGCACGTTCTCCAGATCTGAATCCCATTGAAAATGTGTGGGGTGCTTTGGGGAGGGGTCTTGCTGGTCACCAATGCCCTCCAATAAACAAGGACACCCTCATCCATGCACTGACAGAGGAATGGGATAAATTACCCCAACAGCTGCTTGATAATGTTGTGCAAAGCATGACACGACGTGTGGAATCTTGCATCGCCCTCCATGGTGGCCATATCTCGTATTGACATCTTACGCCGGAACGCCTGCGGACGGTAATTGCATTTTTTTCACGTTTACGTATTCTGCACAAAATGGCCTGTTTGTCCCTTGAACACGTTCCAAAGCCTTCTGGATTTCAGAGCACAATAAATTGTCTTTCTTGTAATATCCTGGCATTCTGACATTTTATTTCACTTGGCATCCAACCACACTTACTTTTTTATGCGCTATATAGCCGTTTATGATCCGTCCTTAGCAATTGTCCAGCAGTGTATTAAGGTGGACGTGAAGTAATTTTGCTTCTTATACTTCCAATGAAAAACTTTTGTACACATTTCCTTCACAATTAGTGTGTTCCCAAGGATGAAAATTTGAATATCGATTAAAATAACCATATTATAACTTGGAATACTTAACATTTTCTAAAACATAACCTTAATTATATTAAAAAACAACGTTTCCTTTTGTGGTGTTGAAACCAGAAAAAAGATGGCGCGACCTGTACTTTGATGACGTCAGTAGACAAATGTTGGATTGCATAATTATGGTTGTTTTAGAAAATATTAAATATTCCAAGTTATAAAATGAAGCTATTTTAATCGATGTTCAAATTTTCATCCTTGGGAACGCATTAATTGTGAAGAAAATTTGTACAGAAGTTTTTCCATTGGAAGTATAGGAAGTAAAATTACTTGACGTCCACCTTAAAGGAGAAATTCTTGTATCTATGTAAATTTTATTTTGAAAACTGCTCTAAGGATTTTGATGAAAGTCGTTAACCTACGGTTTTCTGGTACTAGAAATCGATTTAGCTTGATCTCTACTTTAGGAAAATTGGTTTAGTGCGTTAAACAACCACCCCGAATTACCACGTTTTTAATGTCATGGCGTCATTTCATTAATGTTACACATGCTTAGAAATCTTATGACGTTGGCTCGCGGTCACGCCATCTGTCATTACGTCACGCGTTGTGTGTGGATCCTGTTAAAGTTTTATGACGTGGATCCTATTAAAGTTTTGTGTGGATCCTATTCAAGTTTTTCTTGCGAGCAGATGGTCGCGATTCCCATCTGCCTCCTTACGTCACGCGTTGTGTGCGTATGTCCGTTCGCACGATAACTCGCGTACAAATCGTTCGATTTCGATTAAATTTTAGTATGTGGTAGGGGAACACCTGGGAAGGAACCCTATTGAAAGTGAGCGAAATGGGGTCAAATTTCAGGACATAGGAGCGGGATTCATTCCACGCTATTATGAGTCATTACTAACGTAAAAAAGGTTCGATATCGATGAAATTTTAGTATGTGGTAGGGGACCACCTGGGAACAAACCCTATTGAAAATGGGCGAAATGGGGTCAAAGGTCAGGACATAGGAGCGGAATCACTTCCACCGACATTATGAGTCATAACTTACGTAAAAATGCTTCGATTTGGATGAAATGTTAGTATGTTGTAGGGGCCTGCCTGGGGACGAATCTTATTGAAAATGGGCGAAATGGGGTCAAAGGTTAGGACACAGGAGCTAGATCTATTCCATAGCCCTTATGCATCATAACGTACGTAAAAGTGCTGCTATTGTGACAAAACTTTGTTATTTCGCAGGTATACTGAACCGGTTCTGTTGAATAACATCGAAATGGGATCAAAGGTCAGGGCACAGGACCGAGATTTATTCCACAGCCGTTATCCTCATAACTTGAGTAATGATTTCTGGCATGTTGGAAAGCGTATTATAATCAATGCATTGCATGATTTTACTAACTTGTTTAGAAATATACTTGCGCAGGATCAGTGCTGAGGCTGGAAAGTTCTCTTGTAGCAGTTTTGGCTATTTTGCTAGTAAAATGCTAAGCAGATCAGCAAGTTGAGATTTTATTGTTTTACCACTTTCTGCGTAGGAAAATACAATGCAACGACTAAATTCAAGTTTCGTAGCTTAAATAAGAGTTAAAACAGATACTCTCCTGGGACAGAAAGACTCCGAAAAACACCACGTGGGAGATGGATGAAATTCGAAAGCATGCTGAAGGGATATGGAGGAGACTGGCCCATGAGAGAAATTCGGGAAGGCTTTCATCCAGCCGTGGGAGTGATAATGGCTGATAACTGCACCAATATCACAGTGCTAACCATGTACTCTAGTTTTATGTACTTCCGTAGAAACTGAACAAGAAATACTGCAGTCTATTCGCGCGACCCAGAACTTAACATTTATCACTCTCGGCTGAACCCGGTACCTAAAAATTCGAAAGCGAAGTTCGAAAGAAAACACGTCCCACTGAATTGTTGGAGGAAGTGGATAAGTGCGCAAAACTTCTAAAAGAAGAGGAAATTTTCCGTTACGTAGAGGACAATTGGAGCCCCAATAAAATATAATACAGTAAGTATGCAGACGATAAAAAGTTGCGTAAGGAAAGCAATATACAGAACAAATATAAAAGCAGATGAAATAAAAATGCTGAAAACTGAAATAAGGGGCAGCAGTAGATTGAAAGCACAGGAAAATAGATCAGCCAAATACTGTACTATCAGATTCGAAATCTGAATTTTCATGCTGCAATCCTGAGTTTGGTTTTATAGCATTTCGTGTTTTTCTGCAATCCAAACTTCGGATTTTAAAATCTGGATTTTGACAGCACTATTGTAGAACATCGCGACCTCTGCACAAGATAAAGGATAAAATTATGTAAATTACGTAAGGCACTCCTTTCTCGACGACGTACAAGCAAGTCTGAAGTTGGTATGTAATCAATAGCATTATGTGAAGTACCCGTACAAACTCACAATCTCTTGAGAGCTGTTCACTATTCACCACTTTGTGCTTCTCTGATGTCGCTTTTCTGCAATATAAAAAGACTAACTTTCCACAGTTTTAGGGATACTCACTTTCACGAAGATCTGGCACTGCAAACTCCTCGCTCTCCCGTGCAAGCTATAATTAATTGTTGGTCTACCTGATTCAGTATAAAATTAAATTTAAGAGTGAATAAGTTTCCTGGTTCACCTGGAAGTCAAAACACGCCAGTTATCGTTTTTTCCTTTCAGGTACAGAAAGAAAAAATAATAAATTATTAGAACAGTTAACTTTTAAGTTTCCCGCTAGGGGACTCCGACGTTCAGTTTTGAACGAATTTTCTTAGCCCAAGTGTTTCCTCTAGAGATGAGCCCGGGCTCAAGTTAATTCTTTAGTTAACTTTTCTAATTTTATTTAACACTGCTAAGCGAATCAACTAAAGCAATGGGGAAACTCCCTACTGAATGGTTCAGCTTTAGTCTTATTTGTTCTTTGCCTAAAACTCTCAATTAATGTTAATTGCGTATTTCGCGTGCATTTAATAACTTCAAAACGTCTGCGAGTGATTTATGTAACAACTTTTTTCCTAGACTAAAATTTAAAGTTCCGGTAGCTAAAATATGAAAAATCGTATTTTTCAGTCATTCGGATAAAACATGAATGTGAGCCGACTTGCAGAGGCCAAAGGCCAATTACCCAGGGCTGCTAGGGAGGGGGATTATCCTGTGCCAACTGAAAATCTCACTCACCCTCGTTTGTTCCTCCCGTCATGGCGAATCATTCAAAGAGCAAAAGGTGTGAAACTTTTTCCAGTGGTTTTAGTTTCGATTAGGTGCAAAGGTTATATCTTCTGAGGTCTGACGTATATTTCACTTCAGCTCGCGACACTGAATAGAGCGCAATAATGACTAACAATGAGCCAGAAAACAAACCAGAAAATCGATGCCGGAGTAAAATACATGAGATTTTCCCCGAATAAACGCGGAAAATCTGATGTATGGAAGTATTTCGAAGAAATAATTGAGTTGGAAACTAATAAAGAAGTGGAGTACGTTCAATGTATAAACAGATATTAAAGTATACGTATTCGATGATATCTAGCAGACTTGCCGACACACTCAAGTTTGCCGTAAACAACTGACTTTAACAATCTGGATAATTTTTTAAGAAAGAAGTATCTGCCACTGTAAAGGAGAAAATACCGAAAGTTTGTGCAAACCTTTGCACTAAAAATATGCGACCTTTTGATATCATCGAAGGACAACGATTTTTGGAGGTAGCACAGTGCTTAATTGATACAGGTGAAACAGAAGAATCAGTTCCAGCTCAAGATGTGCTACCTCACAGGCCTACACTTTCAAGGCACGTCAAAAGTTCAGCTGACACTAAGATTAGAATACGTTATGCAAATGAACGAAGCGATACGTAAGTTTGGTGGCGCTATAACAACTGATATGTGGGCCTCTCCCTTAAGGAATGAAGCATATATGGCTGTTACCTGTCACTTTGTAGATAATGACTTCGTTTTGAGAAGTGTGCTGTTAACACAACTACTGCATTTCCTCATGTACCAAAGACAGGGGAAAACAAATTCAGAACTTTTGCAAACTCTTGAAAATGTGGGATTTGATTGCTCTATGCTTGCGACAAAAGTAGTACTATATTTGTAAGTGATGAAGGGGCAAACATAGTTTCGGCATTAAAATGTTTTAGTCATTCAACTTGTGCCTGCCACCTCTTTAACACTGTACTGAAGCACAGTTTTACAGAAGCACTACCAGAGTTGAAGTGTAGAAAATTTTAAATCGCTTGTTACTTACTAAAAAAAAAATCAGGAACTGTCTCAGTTTAAAAAAATCGGTTTATCAAGAAGTCGAAACTCGCTGGATTACTTTGTGTGCTATGCTAGAATCCGTAAACGACCAGTTAATTGATATTAGGGATGTGCTGGCTATCAAAAATGAAGCCTTTCGTATGGAAGAATTAAATTCTGATATTTTGTCTGTTTTGACAAAATTTCTGAAACGGTTTAAGGAAGCCACTAGCAATCTTGAGGGAGATTTGCATCCACTTTACATATGGTACTCCTCTGGTATCACTTGCTGATGAAGCGCTGCGCCGTTTCCCCAACAGATTCAGATATTTTAGTACTGAAGAAAAACAGAAAAATTGTTGTACAGCAAAATAGATATTAACGATTTACATAAAATGGCAACCTTTCTACATCCGAACTTCAAATCGTTAAAAATGTTTTTGGAAAATGAAAGAAAGCATGTGCATTCACAAATACGTTCTATGATCGACGAAATTAACGAAGCGGAAACATCGGCTTCAGTATCGACAATACGGGAACTGCCCACACCGAAATAAAGTATGTTTGAAGAACTGAAAGATGAATTTAATTTAGATGTTCCTCAAGAAGATAAAGTACGTAGCTATCTATGATAGACTCCCACTTTCAAATCGATGTATCACTTAAAAGCTAAAGATTTGCTGACTTTGAAAAATTCAGAATTCCCCAAATTAGCCAGTATTGCAAGACGTGTATTGTGCATACCAGCTAGCAGCACTGTAAGTGAACGGGCCTTTAGTGCAGCGAGCAGGGTGTTAGAAGAAAGAAGAGAGAGATTAAATTCTCAAGTTTTAGACGCAATTCTGTTTTTGAGAAGTTATGAGAGACTGAGGTAAAACATCCTCTGAAGATGTTTTTGTTCTAGAAGTATAGGAAACACGCTGAAAGTGAATCACGAAAGAGCGTTTTTTGAATAATTGTTTCCTTGAACAATACAAGGAATTTTACTTCGGTAATAACACATTTGATACATCAATGCTTATTTTCTTATTATAAAATTCTTGTTTCTCAGCAATTAAACAGAAGTAACAATCTACGTTTTATAACTTCCAGAACCGAAAATATATGTATTCTGACGCCGTCAATACTAACCAATGCGGCATAATATAAAATAGTCCCGAATTAAAAAAAATATACAAAAACAAAATCAGCCGAATATACAGTCAACGATCTTCACATTAAAATACGAACTGTAATTACACGCAATCAAAAAAAAAAAATTTTTTTTTTTTTTTTTTACTTCATCATTCGGCACTGGTACCTAAATAAATACAAGGCCTTAAATTGATATTATGAAAAGAGTATGGTCTCCGATTGCTTCATATTGTTGAATTTAAATGAGAACACGAGACTTTTGTTAATTATAATTTTTTTTTTTCATTTTCTGCTTTAAACAAAGTTTGTGTTGAAAAAACAGCTAATATAAAGTTCAGTTTAAAAATATTACGACCTATACACTGAGTGGCCACTTTATTATGACCGTCCCCTCAGTACTTCGTCGGGCCACCTTTTGCCTTTAAATACTGCGTCGATTCTTCGGTGGCCTGGACTCCACGAGATGTTGATTGGTGGTTTGTGGAATCTGAGACCATGCTTGATGAATAGCACTTTCCAAGTGGGTGAGATTGCAGGGTTGTGGATGGATCCAGGTGTCTGATGGCTCGTTCAACTTCATCCCACAAATTCTCAATGGGGTTGAGATCTGGAGATTGTGGGGGCCACCTAAGCAAAGTAAACTCACCGGCATGTTCCTGAAACCAATCCTGTACAATACGAACACTATGGCAGGACGCATTATCTTGTTGAAAGTAGCCATCACCATTGGGATAAACCATCCACATGACAGGATGCACTTGGTCCGCCGTGCCGCCCCGGTGGCGCAGTGGTCTAAGGCGCTGACCTCTGATCATTCGTCCGTAAGGGGTCCGGGTTCGAATCCCGGTCAGGCATGGATGTTGTGTTTGTCTTATGGCACTGGCTCTCTCCCTTCCCTGGAACCAGTGACCCTAAATTAGGGACGGGCGACTGCTTATAGCCCATTGAGTTGCTCACGGTGGTCGTTAAACCTCCAACCAACCACTTGGTCCGCAACAATGCTTAGATATGATGTGCCAGTCAGACATTGATCAACACGAATTAAAGGGCACAAAGCATGCCAGGAAAACCATTCCCCAAACCATAACGTTGCCTCCACCAGCTTGAAGGGTAGTAGCAATGCATTTGGGGTCCATGCTTTCGTGCTGTTTCCGCCAAATTCTCACTTTGCCATCGGCATGGTGCAACTAAAAACGTGATTCATCGGACCACATAATTTGTTTCCAATTATCGACTGTCCAATCCTTGTGCTCCTGTGCGAACTGGAGACGTTTTCTCTTGTTAACTCAGACAGCAAAGGTGTTCGAACAGGCATTCGGCTCTCATATCCCATCCGATGCAATGTACGGCGAACAGTGCATGCATAGATCATTTGAGGGGATCCTTGATTAAGGTGGTCTGTAATTTGCTGCACTGTTGCCTTTCTGTTGTCTGTTACCAGTCTGGACACTCTCCGTTCCGCCCGAGCAGTCACTTGTCGATGACGACCACACGTTGCACGTAGAGACGCAGTTTTCTGGCTGACAGTCCAGTCTTCAAACACTTTAACAGCTGCTCTGGAACATTTCACGAATGCGGCGGTTTCGGTGATACTCGCTCCACGGTCCAGAGCTCCTACAATCATCCCACGTTGAAAGTCCGTCAAATCGCATTTTTTACCCAATGGTCACTTCTACTGTCGCAAGCACTAAGCTTTCCCTTTTTATACTAGCTTCGCCCTCTGGCGGCAACAGCGTGCAGTCATAGCTCATTTGCTTAAAACTGTCAGGTGGTCATAATAAAGTGGCCACTCAGTGTATATGCAGTGCACATTTGCTCAATACTAAATCGAACCAAATCCGTCAGCAAAACAGGAATACGCAATTCTCATGGCATGCAGAAAATTAAGTACATTTTATAATAATTTTCTAATGTAATTTAAGCGTTCCAAACCCTTATTTAAATTTGAATGAAACAAATTAAATTTAGTTTAATTACGTAAACGAATTCACTTAGGAAACAAAATGAAAGGCATTTTATTACCTGAATATGTTGCACATAATTATCCCTTCTCTCTTTTCGGGGGTCGACATTAACGGGATGCACTAACATTGTTATCTGATCACGAAAATGTAAATAGGAATCAAATGATATGCTTCATTTTTTTCGTTTTTCGCATAGGGAAGATTTGCAAAAATGTTAAAACCCGGGCCGGGCCCAGGCCTTAAAAAAGGAGCCCGTGCTCATCTTTTTTTTTTTTTTTTTTCGAGCAAACGTCGATGATTACCTGTTATAAATTTAACATTCAGCTCATAATGGGTACATGTAAATATCTACGACGAAACAACTCCGTCAGCAAACTATTTAAAGATGATTGAATAGTGTTAAAAAAATTTATTTTTACCAATCAAATCGAAAATCATCCAAGTTAACCAGATTTGGGTTTGGCAACTATGACTATACCTTCTGAAAAGGTTCACCTAAGGTATTAAGTTTTTGATAGGCCGTAAAATTCTAACATTCATAAATTATGCTTCAAAAAATTAACAGTTAATGACTGTTCCTACAGATTTGTTTTTTTATATCCCTCCGTGAGCATTTAAAGTACTAATTTCCTAAGTTCTTAAGATTAATGTTTCCACAAAAAGAAAACCAGGCCAGAGAGGGCAACTACTGGTTTGAGTAACCCCTTCCGACCAAGTATGTTGGTCGCGGGTTCGATCCCAGTAGGCCGTCGGTCCCGGAGCATTTGACCTCCGTCAAAATAAGGTCATCTAACTCTTCCCTTCGTGCTCTCCTTGAGTTGCAGTAGTTCAGCAATTCTACTATGTCGAAACGCACTAATCAACTGTACTGTCGTGGGCCTGTGTTCCAACTCCTGTCACTTCGCCTTGACCGTATTTGTATTTTAGGTAGTTACTCTTTTAAACCTTGACTTTTGGGTGTAAACCCCCCTTTGTATAAGCGTTTAACCGGTGCGTGGCCGTGGTACTCCGTTAGTACTCGAGTAACAGGCTCTAGGTATTCGTACACCTATACGATGAAACTATGTTCAGAGTCGTGGTTCATCACAGGTGAATTCGTTACATTTGTAGCCTCGGTGGCGCAGTGGTCGAAGCGCTAGCTTATAACCATCCATGCCTCACCGGGATTAGAATCCCGGTGAGGCATGGATATTGTGTTTGTCTTACGGCACTGGCTCTCTCCCTTCCCTGAAACCAGTGGCCCTAAATTAGGGACGGGCGACTACTTATAGCCCATTGAGTTGCGCACGGTGGTCGTTAAACCTTCAATCAAAAAGTAAATAAAATTAGTTACAAAAGCCCATCCACATGAACTGGGATCACAAAACACCTGACACCACAGCTACATGAACCAGGATCACAGAGTAAACACCATGTTGCATTAGTAACTCATCTTCGCCGCTTGTAGTCAAATGCCAATGCAAGTGTATATATATATATATATATTTTTTCATTGGAGGTTTAACGAGCACCGTGAGCAACTCAATGGGCTATAAGCAGTGGCCCGTCCCTAATTTAGGGTCACTGGATCCAGGGAAGGGAGAAAGCCAACGCCGTAAGGCAAAAAACATCCATGCCTCACCGGGATTCGAACCCGGACCCCTTTCGGACGAATGATCCGAAGCCATCACTTAGACCACTGGCCACCGGGGGCGGCACAAGTATATTCAAAGAGTAATTTCACTTCGGGAGAGTGACTCCTGCCACTCCTTCCCACACAACTAGCGAACCTATTGCAACCAGCGCTTCAGATCACTTTGCCACCTAGGTGGAAAACAATTCTAAGCACAAAAATTAAACAGCTCTTTACGGTAAAAGAATTACAGGAATTTCGATATTATTTTCTTTTTATCAAAACTCATTTGGTGTTGTAATCAGATACTTTTTTCCCCCCACAACAAAATTTACTTTTTACTGGTTGCGTAGGAGAAAATGGAAGGTGAGGGCATCAAGGTTCATGCCAAATTTTGGGTTACCGGTCCCAGACAAACTCAATTCCATGGCGGGACTCTAACCACGACCCATATTGGATGAATAGTCAGAAGTCAGCGCCACGGACCACTCGGCACCAGTGCTGCATACAATTATTTTAAGCAGAAAAATGATGCAGCTCCTCTTCAGGATAAACAACTAAAAATTAAAGCCCCAAATTACACGTGCGAAACAATTTGGTGTTGTAACTAGATAGTTTTTCCACTACAATTTTTTTAGTTTTTACAGCTTGCAAAGAAAAGTGTATAGGAGTTCTAAGGGCTATAAATAACAGTCGCAGTCACTAATTTGGGGCCCCAATACTTTCGGGGAAGAGAGCCATCAAACAAACATCAGCCGCCGTCTCATCCGTTACTAACCAGGGTCAGTCTCGGACGAGTGTTCAGAAGCTAGCTTCCCCAGGCTATTCGGCCACCCGGACGACCAACACTTCCACGGTGAAAGATGCAGGCAGCTCTTTATGATAAATGAAAAATTACAACATTTTTAATACATATTTTTGGTTTAATCGGAGCTTCATCTGGTATAACCAGATACCTTTTCACGGCAAGATTTAGACAAATTAATGCCAGCACAGAATTTTTTTTCTTGGGAAGCGGGGCCTTTCACTGATTATGAAAAAGTAGTGGGATCCATCCTTTCCCTTTTTTTTTTTTTGTATGTCAAATTTTTTTTTTGCTTCGAGGTTTAACACTGCCATGAGTAACTAAGGAATATAAGCAGCCGCCGGTTCCTAATTTTGGACCCAATGGATCCAGGGATGGGACAAAGCCAACACCATCAGATAAATACCACCCATGCCTCATCCGGGACGCTAACAAAAGCCCGTCTGCGATGAATGATTAGAAGCAGCGCGTCAACCACTTCTTGGCCATCGGGTCGACAAACATTTAAGAAAAACGAAATTTTTTAGGGTAAGAAGAATGAAAGCAATTTCGATACATATTTTTCTTTTTTTTTTATTGCTTGGAAAGAAAAAAAAAGGGGGGTCTAAGGGATAATAAAAGCAGTCCCGCGAACCTAATTTGGTCTCCACGGGTCCCAGAGAAGGGACAAATGCATCAGACAACCACAGCTCATGCCTCATTCCAGACTTGAAGGATTTTTATTTTTTTGATTGGAGGTTTAACGACCACCGTGAGCAACTCAGTGGGCTATAAGCAGTCGCCCGTCCCTAATCTAGGGACGCTAGTTCCAGGGAAGGGAGAGCCAGGACCGTAAGACAAACATCCATGCCTCCACCTGGACCTATTTCGGACGAATGATCAGAAGCAATCGCTTAGGCCACTTTGCTACCGGGGCGGCAAACAAATATTCTATGCGGAGAAATGATGCAGCTCTTTACGATGAAAGAAAAGTTTTGATACATTTCACTTAATCGGAACAACTTCATTTATTGTCGTAGCCTGAAAACGGAGGGAGGGGGCTTTTTACTGCTTATGAAAATACAGGGGGATCCATTATCTTCACTTGGTTTGGGTCCAATTTTTTTTTTTTTTCTTTGGTTTGGAGGTTTAACAATTGCCATAAGTAACTAAGGGTTATAACCAGTCCCGGGTCTAATTTGGGGCCCACAGGCCCTTCACACAACCATTACCGATGCATCTACCTAGACTTCAAACCAAGGTCATCGGGACTAACTGAAGAAGCTAGGGCTACAGACCACTGCCACCTAGGTGGCAAACAGTTATAATGCAGCTTTATGATAAAAGAAAAATTAAAGCAATTTTGAGATGAATAATTTTACCCTTTATCGGAGTTTCATGTAGTATTGTAACCAGATACTTCTTTTTACACAATATTTGACTGTCCACAAGGGGGGGAGGGGCTGCAAGGGTTATAAAAAGCAGTCTGTTCTTAAATTGGGGCCCACTGCAGAACCATAAGACGAACAATCCTATGACGAGACTAACTATGGCACATTTTTTACGAACAAGCAGAAGACAGCGCATCAGACTACTCTGGCACCGGGGCGGCATGCAATTTTCCCCAAGCTGAAAAATACAGATCTCTAGTGTAAAAAGTTTCGACACATTTCGTTTTTTTTTATTGGAGGTTTAACGACCACCGTGAGCAACTCAATGGGCTATAAGCAGTCGCCCGTCCCTAATTTAAGGTCACTGGTTCCAGGGAAGGGAGAGAGCCAGTGCCGTAAGACAACATCCATGCCTCACCGGGATTCGAACCCGGACCCCGTTCGGACGAATGATCAGAGGCCATCGCTTAGACCACTGCGCCACCGGGGCGGCCACATTTCGTTTCATGCAGTAAATTAGGTTAAAAGAAAAAGCACCAAATTAGGTATGTGCGACTCCATTTAGTGTGATCATTCTTTTTCCACAAAAAAGAAAATCACAACTTGCAAAAACAAAATGTACGTCTGCAGGAAGGGGGCGATAAAGAAGTCGCCCGTACCTAATTTGGAGCCCACCACTGCTTTCCCGGAAGGGAGAGGGCCAGAGCCGTATGACGAACACACTATTCCTCACCATGATTCGAACCCAGACCCACCTTGGACAAATGGTCAGTGCCCAGCTCAGACTACTGCGCCTTCACCGGTTTCGGGGCATGGACAGATCCATCAAACATTACCCATGCCTCATCGGGAACTCTAACCAAGGTCAGTCTCGCACGACTGGTCCGAAGCCAGCGCCTCAGACTACACTGCCACCGAGGTGGAAAAGTTTTTCTAAGCAAAGAAATGATGCAGCTCTTTGCGGTTTTAGAAAAGCAGTTTCGATACATAATTTTCTCCTTTTCGGAGTTCTATTTGGTGTAACCAGATTTTTTTTCCCGCAACAAAAATGTTCCTCCTTTTACTGCTTGCATAGAAAAGAAAGGGGTTGGGGAAAAAAGAAGTCGCCCGTTCGAAATTTAGGACCACTGGTCCCAGAGAAGGTACAGAGCAGTCAGACAAATCCCACATGCTGAGACTCCAACCACTACCCATTCTCGGACGAATAATCAGAAGCAACCACCTCTTACCACTGGGGGCATGAAGTTATTCTAAGCATGATGCAGTTCTTTACGGTACAACAACAAATTAAAGCACCAATCTTAATACTTGCTATTCCATTTGGTGTTGTACATAACCAGGTACTTTCTCTACAACAAAATTTTTACTGATGCGAAAAACAAAGTGTATGGCGGGGAGACTGCTTTTAAGTGCTATAAAACACTAGCCCTGTCCCTAATTTGAGGCCCCACTGTTTTCGTGGAATGGACAGAGCCATCAAACACCAGCCTTGTCTCATTAGGAACCAAGTCTCTGACGAATGGTAGAAGCCAGCGTCCTGACCATTCCCACCCCGGCGACCAACACTTCGGAGAGATTATGCTGCGCTTTATGATGATAAATGAATAATTAAAGCAATTTTGATATAGATATTTTTGCTTTATATAGAGCTTCATTTCTTCTAACCAGATCTTTTACACAACAAAATTTCGATTTACTACTTGCACTGAAGACTGTTTGTTGGGGGGGGGGCACTCCGCATGAAAAGGTAGCGGGATCCATCACTTTTAGTTTGTTTATGCTTCTATGGTTTAACGACTTCCACGAGTAACTCAGTGATATAAGCAGCCGCCGGTCCCTAATTTTGGACCCACTGGTTTCAGGGAGGTAATAGCTCCATCAGATAAATACCACCCATGCTACAACCGGGACTCGAACTAGAGCTCAAATGGTCAGAAGCCAGCGCTTGAGACCACTCTGCCCACCGGGTCGACAAAATTATTCTAAGCAAAGAAATGCTGCAGCTCACGGTAAAATCAAAGAGCAATTTTAATGATACGCATTTTTCGCTATGTCCTCATTTTTTTTTCAAATCTGAAGCTATTAGTCACATCAAAAACTTATGGTAATAAGTTCATTAGAATGTCAAATACACGAACATGAATTCATAGGAACTTGATGAACGTAGTGTGTACTAAACCACTTATTCATACACAAGCCGAATTTCATTGTAGTACAGTAATCTACAAAAAAGGTGCATTTAAATAATTGTAGAACTTCCACAAATACAACTATTTATTGCAAAACATAATTCGAGCTCAAGTCAAGTTCCTTATTGTATACAGATTCGCAAAGAAAAAAACTTTTCGACAAAAATGCTTGGCTTTATCAAGCTATAGTGCAGATAAAGACTATTTTGGATTTTTATTAGGGAAGGGGAGCCATTTTCCGTAGAGAACAAAAATATTTCAATAACAATTCACCTTATTTTAACTCAGACGAAAGAAGTCATTTTGCTTTGATACGTATGGATTTTTAAAAGCAAACACGTTCTAGAACCCACATCCTCCAAAATTCCTGCATCAGCTCTGTACAATCAAAGGTGCATATAGGAAAGGTTTGGGGGGGGGGACAGTCGTTAATATATTTCTAGAAGAGAAATACTCTACTGCAGCAGTTATTTTGGTAAATAATTGCTTCGCTTATAAAAAAAAACGAAATAAATCTATTTCTAGAACATGCCTCCCCCCCCCCCCCACCTATGTAAACAATCTTACCAGAAAACGAGGAAATAAAAGTTGTGCAGTCTTACCCTGAAGTTGTGATGATATCCTTCTGAAGAAACTGAAACATCGCTACACTGTCTGATGAGCTTCACGTTCACACTGAGACACCTGAGCAGCTTCTTCGCGCCTCTAACAAACATGGTGTCACAAAGTTTGGGTAACTTCTTCGAGCAGTTGTCGTCAAAATGCGCTTTGTCCCATTCACATTCTCTGCCACTCAGTTGCAATGTGGCCGTGCTGTGACGACGCAAGAATTTGGCACAAGGGAGTTCAGCTAAGCCGCAAAAAATAGACACTCTCTCCCGACTTCAGCCCTACAAGCGAGCGCAAACGTACAAGACTTCAAACCACGACCTTGTCTCCACTTCAACTCGATGCTTTCTGTCTTGGGAGGACTCGCAGTTTGTGACGAACAAGTTGTGGGCGTATTCAGTTGGTTGATCCGGTTTGAAAAGCGTCGGTTTCGGCGAGTTAGTGTGTATGACGCGTAAGGTAGGCCAGCCCCTTCGGATGCGCTGCAGTGGAATCAGACGTCACAGCATTTCCCATTACACCTGTATTCTCATTTTTCCTGGCAGACAACAGCAATGCCCGCAAAAAAAGAAAGCTTTTGTTTTTTATTTTCTAGCTATCGAACGTCTAAATCCGCTAATAGTAGAGTCCATTTGCTCTTTTTTAATGCTAGAATATACTTTCCTAGCAGCGATATCCTTGTTTTGCATTGCTGGTGGTCTGCGGACTTTGAAATAATTTCCCTGTATCTGGCTTGTGGGAATTTTGTTAACCTACGTGGTTTTCTTCTTTCTTTTCGCACACAGATTAGTTGCATGCATAACTGATGCTCAAAATAATTTTTTTTTTTGATTGGAGGTTTAACGACCACCGTGAGCAACTCAATGGGCTATTAGCAGTCGCCCGTCCCTAATTTAGGGTCACTGGTTCCAGGGAAGGGAGAGAGCCAGTGCCGTAAGACAAACACAACATCCATGCCTGACGGGATTCGAACCCGGACCCCTTACGGACGAATGATCAGAGGCCAGCGCCTTAGACCACTGTGCCACCGGGGCGGCCAAAATAAAATCAGTCGCCCCGGTGCACGCGTGGTATGAGGCGCTGTCTTCTGACCATTCGTCAGATATGGGCCCCGGTTTGAGTTTCGGATGAGGTTGTGTGTCTTACATCACTGGCTGACTCCCTTCCGTGGAACTAGAAGCCCAAAATTTCGCACGACTACTTACAGCATTCAGGGTTGCTCAGCGGTTTTACGAAAAGCCTTCGAATTTCGGGCATTTGTTTTGGGGACGAAAAAAGACTACCTTATTCGGAAGTTAAAACCCTTGTGAAAACACAAGTTTTGTTCGCGACGGGCATCGAACCCGTGTCCCCTCATTCCGGAGTAAGTCGCTCCCCCAACTGAGCTACTCTCGCTACAGATTTGTAGTCTTGACACATGTTTTCTCGCCTCTGTAGTACGTCAAACATCACCCTCTTATTTTTTTTTTTTTTTTTTTTTTTTTTGAAGTAGGAATTTATCATCAATTCCAAACAGTGTGTGGAGCGAACGTCACATTTTTCGAAGAACCTAACGGCCAGTGGTAGAGGTTTGCACGGGCCTAATTTGGTGAGTCCGGCCCTGCCCGGTCCAAGCCCGTGCGTTTAAGGCCCAGCCCGTTTCAAATATCAGACACTCGGCCCGGCCCCGTCAATTGCAGCTCTTATTTAGGCCCGGCATGTGCCATTTGGTATTATTTTGTCATTCTATTGTGTTTTATTAAATTGTCAAAATAAATGAAATTACTGAAAATATTTAGTTGCATGTAAGCCTAAAAATATTAACTAAAATTTAACAATTATCGAAGAAAATGACCTTTAAAGAGAGAAAAAAGAAGACTAAGCACGTTCAGAATCTTTCTCTGAACTAGTAAGAGGTAACACTACAAAAGTCAATCCCTACACAGTTTAGGGATAGAATAAAAATTCCATGTCGTCCCACTCTCTCACACGCTGCAGACATCCCCCGTCTCCCACTCTACACAGCAAACACACTCGCTCGCTCGTTCGGGGTAGAATCTTTTTTTGTTAACAAGCCCTAAAATGGTTTTACCATCTTAATACCTAAAAGAATGGTAAAAAGACTGAGTGCCTCTAAGAACAGATAGATAAACAGTTAATAGGGACAGTTAAACACAACAGGAAATCGGGGAACACTATTTTTTTTCCTTTTTAATATTGCAATAAAAAGAATGGGTCGACTTGGCCCGGCTCGTTGCTCTGTTCTCTAAACTAAAGAGGTCCGGCCCGTGCAGACCTCTATAGCCAGTGGATCCATTTTCCACAATCGGGCGCCAATGTGAAAACAAGTTTGTCCCCTCTTTCCGCAGTAAGTCGCTGTCCCAACTGAGCTACGCGGACAGAATGTCTCGCTGCAGATGTGCCGTCTTGACACATGTTTTCACCTCTGATACGTCACGTCATCTCCCTCTTTTTTTTTTTTTTTTTTTGAAGAGATGTAGGAATTTTCTATTAATTCGAAACAATGTGTGGAACAAACACACATTTTTTGAAGAACCCAACAGCCAGTGGATCCATTTTCCACAATCGGGCGCCAATGTGAAAACACAAGTTTGTCTGTGGCCCCTCACTCCGGAGTAAGTCGGTCTCCCAACTGAGCTACGCGGACAGAATGTCTCGCTGCAGATTTGCCGTCTTGACACATGTTTTCGCCTCTGCAGTACATCACACCCTCTTTTCGTAAACCACTTTTTCCTTCCTGATATCTACTACAGATCTGTTCTTCATATTCATCGGTGAGCGAAAATTAACTATTTCATATGGGATATGGCGGCTATTAAAACCTGAAATAAATTTAATCAACACATCCAGCAATGGAAACATCGCAGTAAAACATCTAAAAATATAAGAAAGTATCCCTCCAGTTGATAAAAAAATAAAATAAAATAATGGCGCAAGCGCCAGAGGAAGCATTTCAGTACGAGATCAGCTAATATTTAATTACAAATATTAGCTGATCTCGTACTGAAATGTAGCAAATTATTAGGAACACCTACGTAATAGTGTCATGCCGCCGCTGGCCTTCAAAGCAGCCTTGATCCCATGTGGCATGGATTCAACAAAGTGCTGATACCGTTCTACAAGGTATGGTCAGGTCAACCAAGCAGATGCGATTGCATCAGTTAGTTGTCGAATTTTCGTTGGAGGAGGATTTGTGTTATGTATGGCTCTCTCAATCTTATCTCGCAGGTGTTCAACTGGGTTAAGTTTTGGAAACAGTGGGGGACATTTCAGCCCTTCGAAGTCACTGTAGTGT
Source organism: Macrothele yani (assembly GCA_039090855.1). Lineage (NCBI taxonomy): Eukaryota > Metazoa > Arthropoda > Arachnida > Araneae > Macrothelidae > Macrothele > Macrothele yani. Next base: position 95,843,225 of record CM077016.1, on the reverse strand, counting down.
TCCTGGAACCACTGTGTGATGATCTAAGGCATGGCGCATTATCCTGATGAAAATGGCCCTCTCCATCAGGAAGCACCATGCAAATATACGAGTGTCAGGTCCGCAATGATGTTAAGATGCCTCGTAACACCCAAATGTTTGACGTTTCATCATTATTGTCAACCATTATCAATCCACTGCTGGTTGAAGGTCTCCAGGTTTCTTCCAGAACATTCTGCCTTAGGCATGTCAGTCCCGCATGCTATCGAATTTCATCCGCGCATCTCCCACGTGGTCTTCCTTTGAGTCTTTTCCTGCCCCTTGGTATCCAGTCTAAAATTTCGGTTGTCCATCCTTCTGGCAATATGTCCATCCCATCGCTATTTCAGGGATTTTGCTATCATGATGTCTTTCACTTTTGTCAGTTTCCTTATCCACAAGTTCCTCTTATCTTTCCTGATTACACCAAGCATGCATGTCTCCAAGCTTCTTTCAGTTGTCTGTAGTCTTTGTCTTTTTTAGATAAGGTCCACGTCCCTGCTCCGTACGTCAGCACTGGAAGGATGCGCATAGATTCAACATTTTTCTTTTAAGACCTAATGGTATAATGCTCTTAAAAATTGTACAGTTTCTTCCCAAAAGCTCTCCAACCAAATTTTATACGTCGATTAATTTCATCAATGTGACCCTCGCGTGATATCTACTGTCACAAGTAAATGTAGGAATCGCTGGTGAAATTTAAAATATCTGATCTTCAGCTTTTCCATCAATTGGTAAATCTTCAATTCTTGTAAAAGCATTGTACATCAGTTTTATCTTCTGAAAGTTCATTTTTAATCCCACTTCTTTACTCCTGTCAGCAAGTTCCTGGATCATACTCTGCAGTTCTGAAGGGGTAGTTGCAAAAATGACATCAGCAAAACAAAGGTAGGTTAAATCATCTGCATTAATCTTTATCCCTTTGTTTTCCCAGTTCTATGATTGAAAGACATTTTGCAATGTGGCATTAAAAGAGTTTGGGAGATACATGTCACCTTGTCTCACTCCCTTTCCTGTTGGTGCTGTATCCATAAATAACAGAACCTTTGTACTTGCATTTTCATAGATGTTAATAATGCTGATGCATGCATCTTCAATACCGCAGGATTTCAACGCCAATGTTGGTTGATTTTTTATGGCGCAAGGGGCCATGTTTGCCCAAGGAGTGCCAGGCACAAGACAAACAGTATTAACAAGAAAAATGACACCGAATTTTCGGGTGTAATAAGCACATCTTTTGAATCCGTTCTGACGCAAATTAAATTTATCAAAGCTATTCAAAGTCAATGGAACCGGTATGGGAAACCATAGATCTGAAGAAAGAAAATTTTCAATCGGGTTTTTAATCCCTCAGATATTGCTGTAAACGGAATCGTGAGCTTACGAACTCTCAGAAACAGAGATATCGACAAAAATAAGATGTGACTTTAAGTCCCTTGGTGGGAAAACCATGCATTATTTTAGGAAAAAAGTATTCTCAAAAGGTTTATCCATATAAGCGGTATCGGTCCAAGAAAAAAAAATTAGTCGAGTTTTCAGGAGCCCAGATTTTGCAACAAATACTTCAGAAGCAGAAATTAACACTTATGACCCCCTGGCGGCTAAACAATTTTTTACCAAACATTAGAAATTATGTGAAAAATATTTTCCATCAGGTCTTGTATGCGATACAGGAAGAATTTTTCAAATCAGAGCTTTAGGAGCAGAAATAACGCAGAAAACGCAATTTACCTTTGCGCCCCCTAGCGGAAAGTCTATGATTTACTTGAAAATTTTGAATTTATAGGAAAAACATTTCGCATCGGAAACACTTATCCAGCAAAGAAAGAATTTTTAAAATCTTACTCTTAGAAGTAGAGATATTGACAAAAATAAGATATACATCTACTGCCCCTGGCGTAGAAACCATTCATTCTTTCAAGAAATTTTTCCTAAAAGGTTTGTCGACATGAGTAGTATCTGTCTACAGACGACTTTTTTTTCAATCTAGATCTTAGAAGTTCATATTTTGCTGCAAATACAACAGAAGCGGAAATTGAGACTTACGCCACCTGGTGGCCAAACCATTTCTTACAAAAATTAGAAATTATGTGCAAACGACTTCTCATCAGAATCTGTATGCGGTGCAGAAAGAATTTTTCAAATCTGAGATTTAGAAGCAGAGATATAGGGGGAAACGCAATTTGCTGCTACGCCCCCAAGCGGAAAGTCTATGAATTACTTGAAAATTTTGAGATTATATGAAAAACATGTCACACGGAAAACACTATCCAACACAGGAGTTTTTCAAATCGGACTAATAGAAGTAGAGATATTGACAAAAATAAGATGTACGGCTACGCCCCCTGGCGGATAAACTGGAATATTTTAAGAAAATATTCCGAAAAGTTTTATCGATGTGAGTGGCATCAGTCCACGAAATAATTTTTTCAATCGATATTTTAGAAGTTCCGATTTTATGGTAAATACAACAGAAGCAAAAATTAACACTTACACGCCCCATAGTGGCCAAAGTATTTTTTACCAAAAATTTGAAATTATATGCAAAAGATTTTCAATCGGGAGATGTATCCGCTGAAGAAAAAAAAATTTCAAATCGGAATTTTAGAAGAAGAGTTATCGGGAAAAATGTAATTTACTTTTACGCCCCTAGCGGAAAATCTATGCGTAATTTGAAAAAGTAACTATATCTAAAATACTCTTCGACATAAATGGAATCTAAAGATAAAAATTTTTCAATCTGATGTTTAGGAGCAAATGTGTGGAATAGAACGTATTTTTGAATTCGACATCTGCATTTACGCCCTCTACCGGCGAAATTGTACATCGTAAGAAAAAACTAAATGAAGGATCATTTGCATATTTCAAGCTTCCCAATGCAAAATGAATTTTTCAAATCGGAATAATAGTTGCAGAGGTATCGTGGGTACGGACGGACAAACCGATAACAGAATCACGATCTTTTTTTACAAAAGACGTGCTAAAAACGTGGTATAAAGCTTAAAATCTGGCTGATTTAGTAAAAGTGTAAAATGAGAATGATGGAAGAGCTAAAATCTAGATACGTTTAAAAAAGTCAATTTGTTTTAAAAATGAAAAACTGCGATAGTATCGCAGTGGTCATCTAGGAGCCGCTGCAGCGTTGCGACGTCCTCTGTCAACAAATGAGAATGAAAGTGAAAACGTACATCACGAAAACGAACACAGCTGCACAGAAGATGAGTGACAGTGAGTCGGCAACTGCACGTCTCACACATCGGCGCAGTGTCGCCACACAGCAAAAAGCGGCGAGTGAAACGACAATGCCCAATGCGGAGACGCGCAAGCACAACTTCCTCCCTACGGTTCCGACGAAATGAGGACTTCCAGATTCCAAGAATAGGTTTAATCATCATCATCATTGTCAACCATTATCAATCCACTGCTGGACGAAGGTCTCCCCAAGTTTCCTCCACAACGGTCTGTCTTGTGCCAGTCTCCTCCATGTCACTCCCGCATACTTTCGAATTTCATCCACCCATCTTCCATGTGGTCTTCTTCTGGGTCTTTTCCTGTCCCTTGGAATCCAATCTAAAATTTCGGCTGTCCATCGATGGTCTGTTCTTCTGGCAGTATGTCCAGCCCATTGCCATTTCAGGGATTTAACTCTGATCATGATGTCTTCCACTCTCGTCATTTTTCTGATCCACGAGTTCCTCTTCTTATCTCTCCTGGTTACACCAAGCATGCACCTCTCCATGCTGCTTTGAGTTGTCTGCAGCCTTTGTATGTCTCTTTTAGCTCAGGTCCACGTCTCTGCACCATACGTAAGCACTGGAAGGATGCATTGATCAAACACTTTTCTTTTAAGACATAATGGCATATTGCTCTTGAAAATTATGCTGTTTCTTCCAAAAGCTCTCCAGGCAAGTTTTGTACGCCGATTAATTTCTTCACCAATGTGACCCTCACTTGATATCTGCTGTCCAAGATAAACGTACGTGTCTGTTATCTCCAGCTTTTCTCCATCAATCGATAAATCTTCATTTCTTGTAAAAGCATTGAACATCACTTTTGTCTTCTGAAAGTTCATTTTTAATCCCACTTCTTTACTCTTGTCAGCAAGTTCCTGGATCATACTCTGTAGCTCTGATGGGGTAGTTGCAAAAATGACTATGTCATCAGCAAAACGAAGGTGGGTTAGATAATCTCCATTAATCTTTATCCCTTTGTTTTCCCAGTTCAGTGATTGAAAGACATTTTCCAATGTGGCATTAAAGAGCTTCGGAGATATGGTGTCACCTTGTCTCACTCCTTTTCCAATTTTTATGTGTGTTGTATTTTCAAACAGCCGAATCTTTGCACTTGCATTTTCATAGATGTTATTAATAATATTAATGTATGCATCTTCAATACCGCAGGATTTCAGAGCCATTGCAACTGCTGATGGTTTCACCGAATCAAAGGCTTTTTCATAATCGATAAAAGCCATGCACAATGGAAGTTCATATTCCCTCGCTCTTTTAATTAGTTATCTCAGCACATGGATATGATCTATTGTGCTGTAGCCACTCCTGAATCCAGCTTGTTCTCTCGGTTGAGCCATGTCCAGTGTTACCTTCAAGCGGTGTGAAAGAACTTTAGTGAAGATTTTATAAACTACTGATAGGAGGCTGATAGGTCTGTAGTTTCCGAGATCCTCAATGTCACCTTTCTTATGTAGCAGGATCATTGTAGCGGTGTTCCAATCCTCAGGAATCTTTCCTTCATTAAGGCATCGAGTGAAAATTTGGGCGAGTACTGTTTCGATTTCTCCACTTGCTTCTTGTATGACGTCTACAGTAATTCCATCTTCTCCTGGAGCTTTTCCCCGCTTCATGTTCTTGATTGCATGTGCAACTTCTGCTGGAAGGACTGGAGGAACTCTGGTACTGGTATCTTTCATGATGTCTGGAGTGCATGTATCATCCCTTTCATATAATTTGGAGTAGAAATCTTTCACTCTTGTCAAAATTTCGCCTCTATTTCTTGTTACAGAACTATCTTTTCTCAGTGCCATAATTTGTTTTCTTCTCTTACTGAGATGTCCCTTTGCTATCTTTAGGCTTTGGTTGTTTTCAATTGCTTTCCTCACTAGTTCACAGTTGAATTTCCTTACGTCTTCAGTGATACTTTTTCTTACTGTCTTGCATAGCTCTATATATTCCACTTTGGAAGTCACATCTTCTTTAGTTGTCCTCATCTCTCTTCTTTTTTGCATCAACATTTTCGTTTTTCCTGATAATTTATTTACATGCAACTTGTTCTTAGACCCAGCTAATTTTGTTGCTGTTTCCATAAGAGCTTGGGTTACTTTTCTGTTAACTTCAGAGATGTCCACTTCTTCCGATGTTAGGCCTTCTAAAGCAGAGAACCTGTTCTTCAGTTCCAACTTGAAGGTATTATGGTGTTTTTTAAGGTTGGTTATGTCAATAGATTTTGTTTGTCTTATGAGCTTGCCACGTTCAAGTTTAGTGTTGAGGTGCATCTTACATCTCACCAATCTATGGTCACTACCTGTGTTGAACTTGTTTAGCACACTGCAGTCTTCTATGACGAATTTTTTGTTACACATAATAAAATCAATTTCACTTGTCGTCCCATTTGGATGTCTCCATGTCCATTTTCTGTGTGGCTTTTTCTTGAAGAAGGAGTTCAAGATGAAAAACCCTTCTGCCTCTGCAAACTCAACGAGAGTATTTCCACGCTGGTTTCTGTTGCCGTGACCGAATTGACCTACTGAAGTTTCATTCTGTTGCCGTTGCCCTATTTTTGCATTGAAATCTCTCATAATTATTTTCAAGTGCTGCTTACCTTTATTATTTAGATGACAAATTTCCATCTGATGTTTAGGAGCAAATGTGTGGAATAGAACGTATTTTTGAATTCGACATCTGCATTTACGCCCTCTACCGGCGAAATTGTACATCGTAAGAAAAAACTAAATGAAGGATCATTTGCATATTTCAAGCTTCCCAATGCAAAATGAATTTTTCAAATCGGAATAATAGTTGCAGAGGTATCGTGGGTACGGACGGACAAACCGATAACAGAATCACGATCTTTTTTTACAAAAGACGTGCTAAAAACGTGGTATAAAGCTTAAAATCTGGCTGATTTAGTAAAAGTGTAAAATGAGAATGATGGAAGAGCTAAAATCTAGATACGTTTAAAAAAGTCAATTTGTTTTAAAAATGAAAAACTGCGACAGTATGGCAGTGGTCATCTAGGAGCCGCTGCAGCGTTGCGACGTCCTCTGTCAACAAATGAGAATGAAAGAAGTGAAAACGTACATCACGAAAACGAACACAGCTACACAGAAGATGAGTGACAGTGAGTCGGCAACTGCACGTCTCACACATCGGCGCAGTGTCGCCACACAGCAAAAAGCGGCGAGTGAAACGACAATGCCCAATGCGGAGACGCGCAAGCACAACTTCCTCCCTACGGTTCCGACGAAATGAGGACTTCCAGATTCCAAGAATAGGTTTAATACGATGCAGTTTATTTTCCAACTGTTGGTCCCACAGACCCTGCCACGTTCGCTTGATATGATCGTGAACAAGAAAGCGGAAATCCCCGTCAAACCATGGTAAGGGTGTGACGACTAAAGAGGAAGCAGATCTAGCAGCCGCATTCAGCACACTCATTACCCGAAATTCCAACATGGCCGGGAATCCAGCAAAATGATATCTGAAAACCGGCCTCAAGCAAGGTACGCAGTAACCGCCTCACGCCAAAAAGGAAAGGATGGTCAGATATATCGGCAGAAGAGAGGGCCTGCAGTACACTAAAAGAATCCAAATAAATGATAGCTCGACTGTAGAAGACAAAGGGGAGATAGACAGCATGCATCTCCGCCGAAAACACCGTTGCCTCATCTGGGATCAGCGCTACAGAGACTTCATCAACACAAACAGCCGCGGATCAAACGACTCCATGCATCTTGGAGCCATCAGTGAAAATGGGAGTGTAGTCAGAATTGAAGGAACGGTGCTCAGCGAAGAGCTGCTGGTACACTGACGCAGGGGTTGAGGATTTATCAAACGATGTAAAGGTGGTATCAACCATGACACCAAGTGGGTGCCAGGGAGGATACCCAAAGCCCTTGGTCGCTCAAACAAGAGACAAGTCTAGCCCTGCATCACGAGCTAAGACCGTAGGTTGGAATGCACGAGGGCCGGTTTTCAAATAAACGAGCATGCTGGGGATGAAAAACTGCATCGTATAAAGGATGGTTTGGAAGAGATCGAAGTTTCAAGTAGAATTGAACAGACAGCTGCAGACTGCGTAATTCAAGCGATGGTTCGTTCGCGTCAGCGTAAAGGCTGGGAATCGGAGATGTTCGAAATGCTCCCGAACAAAGACGCAGCGCTTGATGGTGAATGGTATCCAAAGGCCGGAGAACGTTACGACGAGCACAGCCATACACGATACAACCATAATCCAGTTTCGACCGTTTTAGAGAATTGTAAATGCGAAACAAAGACATCCTGTTCGCACCCCACGAGACTGTAGAAATGATCTTAAGAATAGATAGAGCCCGCAGACAGGAAGTCTTTAGCCGCTGGACGTGCGCACAGTCAACGGTCAATCCAAGGAACTTGGTCTCGGGAAAAACTGATATGGCTGCACGGTCTAAATACAGCACGGAGTCGGGATGGAGGCCACGCCTCCGGCAGAAATGGACACACGCTGTCTTGTCGGGAGAAAGAACGAAGCCATTGCTATTTGCCGCTTTAAAGATCTGATTAATCGCAGACTGCAACTGCCTTTCAATAAAATTCATGCTTGATGACGAGCAGAATATGTGCACGTCATCGACATATACAGTAGCCGAAACAGCAGGAGGAAGATTTGTGGAAGGACAATTAATGCGGAGGATTAAAAATGTGACAGATAAAATACAACCTTGAGGAACACCTTGGGCTTGATGAAACGGTGCCGAGAGCGTCGTGCCCAGGCGCACCTGGAACACCCGATTGCGAAGAAAATTTACAATGAATGTCGGAAGATTTTCTCGCAATCCGCATGCGTGGAGGTCACGGATAATCCCGTGCCGCCAAGCACGATCATAGGCTTTCTCGATGTCAAAGAAAACAGAAACCAGGTTCTGCCTACGCACGAAAGCCTCGCGCACAGATGTGTCAAGGTGCCGGAGATTATCGTAAGGTGAACGACGACGGCGGCCGCTTTGTGATGGTGAAAGTACGTGATTTTGTTCTAAAAAATGAATTAACCATGAGCTCGAGAAATTTGCACAGACAGCTAGTGAGAGCAATTGGACGATGACTAGAGGGAGACAGGATCCTTGCCAGGCTTCGGAAAAGGCAGAACAAAAGCTTTTCGCCAAGATTCCGGGAAACTGTGCTCCAACCAAATGAGATTCAGATAAACAATAGTTACAAAGTAGTTTACACTTTGAATGCAGCAAATTAATCCACGAGGGCACATGCTCGTGGCACTTTTTTTTTAATATTTAGTTTTCAACGTTGGCCTTAGGAATGTCATCTAAAATTTAACGTGAGTTATCAAAATTACTTCAGTACAAAGGTTATACAAAATCATTACTGGAAGAATTTTCTCCATTCTGCGAGTTAAAGTGGTTCCACCTCAAATCTGCCTTATGTTTCCAAAGATAAAATTTCTTTACATATTTTCTTCGCAATTAATGTATTCCCAAGGAGATATACAATTAACTTTAAGTTACAGCATGGGATACTTAATACTTGCTAAAACATAATTAAAAATCAATCATTTTTCTTTGAGTAATGTTCAGACCCTTAATAGATGGCGCGACCTGTACATTAATGACGTCAGTAGACTAACAAATGTTGGATTGCTTAATTATGGTTATGTTTTAGCAAGTATTAAGTATCCCATGCTATAACTTAATTTTATCGATGTGCAAATTTTCATCCTTGGGAATACATTAACTGCGAAGAAAATATGTACAGAAGTTTTACCATTGGAAACATAAGGCAAAGATTTTAGGTGGAACCACCTTAAACCTTAAGGTAGCTGACTATCACAGAGCAAATAAATTTAACGTTGTTAGTCAACTGTTTATGTTTTTCAGCATTTGACAGAAGTCCGAACAAAAACGTGAAGGCACAAGATATCGTGCTTCTAAACATTATACAGGGCTTTAGAGGAAAAAGAAAGTCACGAACTTCTCCCCCGAGCGGTAGGAAAAAAAAATACAAAACGCTGTACACTATTGAGCGGGAAATGAACACTGTATAGAAATCTTTTCGACGGAAAGAACCTCTATGCAGTTTCGACGAACTACTTATTCCAGGAACTGTTATCCATTACGTTCCAAAGTACAGTGAAAAAGAAAAAGCCACAGAATCTAGAATATCCGACTCACCTACCGTGAATATATAAAGGTTGTGTCTCACACACACACAGCTCACCCTAATTTAGCATAAGTCTAATAACGAACCATACCCGATCGGAAATGGAAAATCAGACCCTCAGTCCAGAGGAATCTGAAAATTCAGCGCCTGGTTGGCACTGAAATATGTATAATGAGGATGCAGGTGGGCTTTAGATAAACATTTTTTTTTTTACGTGGAGTGACTGCCTTTTCCATTAGTGTAGGTGCGCAATATTAGTGTTGAGGCTGGGAAGTTGTTTTACAACAGTTTGCTATTTTTGTCTGTAAAATAAAATATTTATCAGATCACGAAATTGCAAAGTTTTGTTTTACCACTTTCTACGAGGAAAATACGATGCCATGACAAAAAAACTTAAATAAGAGTTACAACAGGTTTTTACGATCCCTATTTAAATTGATGCAGACCCCGTGGTAGGTGTAAGACAAAAATCTCTCGTTTTATATATTTGTCACTTAATTCAGTTTTTTTTCAACTGTGGATTTAGTTATGAATGATAATCTATAGCTTCATTTTCTTTTAAGCTCGATGTTTGCTAGTTTTTTTTTGGGGGGGGGGGGGGTTAACGATCATCGTGAACAACTCAGTGGGCTGTAAGCAGTCACCTATCCCTAATTCGGGGCCACTGGTTTCAAGGAGGGGAAGAACCAATGTCGTAATACAAGCGCACCACCCATGCGGGATTTGAACTCTGACCCATCTCTTCGTACCACTCGGCCACCGCGGCGGTTGGTTTGCTCTTTTCATTTGAATTAAACAATCGCAACTACAACACTCCCACACACAAAAAAAAGAAAAAAAAAGCTACTTTTGCAAACTCAGATTCAATTGAGTAGACATCTGAAATAACTTATTACGGCAGGCAAATCTCCGTTTCAAGAAGCCATTCATGACAATCGGTAAAGAGTCATTGTTTGTGAAAAATTACATAGACGATGCTGATTCAGATGCTGAAGGCATTTTCCAAAACATGTTTTAAGAATCATCAATCGAAACTGCAACAACTTATAATGAATAACGCTTTTCTACTACTACAGCTAATTATCGTGAATATAGCTTTCACTAATATTATAATAAATTCAATGCTTGTACTAAGCTTCTAATAGTGAATTCAAATGGTTGTTGTTACTAGTTAATTAAGACCATGAATAAAGTCTCCTGCTAGTAGTGTAGTAATAGTAATGAACAAACTTATAACTGGTAGTAATGTTGTAGTAGTAATTAAGATGAATAAAGTCTTATGCTGGTTGTTACTAATAACACTAAATGAAATAAACCTAACAGCCAGACAGAGGTCTGACAGTACTATGAACTGAGAAAGACGTACTTACGTAAAACCTTTCATTATGAACTTCTACTGGTAGCATCACACACACACTTCACACACAGCTACTCAAATAACACGTAGCTCCTTGCACATGAACAAACGCTCTCCGTATACAACAACCGTTCTCCCTATACAACAAACGCTCTCTCCTCAGGTATCGTTGAACGCGCCTATTTATACTGGCTACCACCACGTCATGACTTACACTCATTGCCAGATCTCATTCAGCGGGTGAAATAACATCTCGTTCAGTAAGCAGATAATTTACATAGAAAAATAAAATAACCAGAGATAGTAAAATCAAAAGGAAAGTGAATCGAGAGTATACGTTACAAACTTAAAACACTGCATAGCATCAGTCCTGTCATTCACATTGTCATAGGCACACATTCTGAACTCAATCTGCAAGTATCCAACAGACATTTATCAAGTTAAATATGCTTACAAAAATCAGTAAGTTCGAAAGTATAAATGAATTTAAGATTCAATTATAAAAAATTCCTGAAAAAAACACCTCAGGTTTGACGCTGCATACAGTTTAGAGCCCTGCACGGGCCGGACCGGGCCTGCCTGTAATTTAAGACTTACGGGCCGGGCCTGCACTTGCATGTGTACAGTGTAGTCAGGTTGTTGATAAATTTAAGTCATTTTGATTTTGAAGTCTGTCTTTCCCTTCCCGTGATCATATTTCTTGTTTCTCGCATTCATTCTTCTCTCCCGCCTTGTGCTATTTTTTTATTTATTTTGTGCACGTCTTTTAGTCTTTGATAATCGCACTCCCCTTTGAATCTATATTCCATTTATTTCGGAAGTTTACACCAGAAAAACACGTGTTCCGTACAATGATTTGCATTTATAGGAATTAATTAAAGCTTCAATATGCGCCAGTAAACTATTCTTAGGCTCAGTCTTTATAATTTTGATTTGCTTACTCGCTTTGTTTTGTTTTAAATATGGATGAATATTGGGTTGGGTAAATTAGAGGTTCGGGGAGCAAAACAATCGGAAAATGGCGTTACATCCTAACTGAAGAATTAAAATCAAGACGTCGGGCCAACAGAACGGAATCATTCTGCGTACAACAGTTTGTCGTATTAACCATGTTTTTGTGTGTGCAACTGAGCATCAATTTTTTATGTTCTAGGCAAAGTGTCAAAGGAGACAGTACTTGGCTCGTATAAACAGTGATCTGACCCTATGAAGGGTTAGATTATGAAATGACTATAATTTACTTAAGTTCACTGAATACTATTTATTGCATTTGCCGTATTTCTGGTGGGTTAGTTAACTTACTTATGCCCCTTTTTACACTAGTTTCGAGTTAGTCCAAGAAGTTACAGTACAAATACAGTCTGTGTTAAAGCAACTGACAGTTACGCAAATAAAACCTATATGCCGGACCTGAATGGCTGGGCCTGACAATTGGGTGGGAACGGGCTGGGCTGGTCTGGGCCTGACAATTGGGTGGGAACGGGCTGGGCTGGTCTGGGCCTGACAATTGGGTGGGAACGGGCTGGGCTGGTCTGGGCCTGACAATTGGGTGGGAACGGGCTGGGCCGGGTCTGGCATTAACTTGGTGGGCCCTAGCCAAAAATATCGCCTCTGCAGGGCTCTAATACAGTTGCAGCCTGATGCTTCATGCAGATTGACATGGTCAACTTGTCTGACAGAACTTCTGGGTGAATTTCATACAGATAGGAACGCTTTTTGTAGACATGAGAGTGGCCGTGAAGTATATACGAACAGTAGAAGTTCCACCTCCTCCAATTCGAATACATTAGGAAAAAAGTCAGCTGGAACATTTCCCATTCCCTGCTTAGTGCAACACTTCTTAGAAAGTTTTGTAAAAAAAAAGGTCGTGCATATGTTATCGGTTTGTCCGTCTGTCTGTAGACACCATATCTCTTAGTTCGATTTGAAAAATTTTTGCATTGAAAAGCTTGAAATATGCGAATGATGATCCTTTCGTTTTTTGTACGATGTGCAGTTTCGCCGCTAGAGGGCGTAAATGCAGATATCGAATTCAAAATCCATTTTATTCCATATATTTGCTTCTAAACATCAGATAAAAAAATCTTAACTTTAGATTCCATTTATGTCGAATAGTATTTTAGGTACAGTTACTTTTTCGAGATACGCATAGATTTTCCGCTAGGGGGCGTAAAAGTAAATTATGTTTCCCCTGATTTCTTTTAAAACTCAGATTTGAAAAAAATTTCAGCTAATACAGCTCCCGATGGAAATTCTTTTGCATATAATTGAATATCTGAAAAGTTATTGAAATTTTTTTGGTAAAGAATACTTTGGCGTCCAGGGGAGTGTTAATTTTTGCTTCTGATATATATATATATTTTTTTTTTTTTTATTGGAGTTTTAACGACCACCGTGAGCAACTCAATGGGCTATAAGTAGTCGTCCGTCCCTAATTTAGGGTCACTGGTTCCAGGGAAGGGAGAGAGCAAGTGCCGTAAGACAAACAACATCCATGCCTCACGGGATTCAAACCCGGACCCCTTTCGGACGAATGATCAGAGGCCATCGCTTAGACCACTGCGCCACCGGGGGCGGCTCTGATGTATTTTGCCATAAAATCTGAGCTACAATCTAGATTGAAAAAATTCGTTCGTGGACCGATGCCACTCACGTCGATAAACCTTTTCGGAATATTTTCTTTTTAAAATATTGCATGGTTTCTTCGTCAGGGGCGTAGATGTATATCTTATTTTTGTCAATATCTCTGCTTCTAATGGTCCTATTTGAAAAATTCTTTAATTGGTTAGTTTCCGGTGTGACATTTTTCATATAATTTCAAAATTTTCAAGTAATTCATAGACTTTGCGCTAGAGGGCGAAAAGGTAAATTGCGTTTCTCTCGATACCTGTTTCTAAAACTCAGATTTAAAAAATTCCTCCTGCACCGGATACAGCTCCCGATGGGAAATCCTTTGCATATAATTTCTAATTTTTGGTAAAAAAATGGTTTTGCCACCAGGTAGCGTAAGTCTTAATTTCCGCTTCTGAGGTATTTACAGCAAAATCTGAGCTAAAATCTAGATTGAAAAAATTCGTTTGTGGACCGGTACTACTCACGTCGACAAACCTTTCAGGAATATTTTCTTAAAATAATGCATGGTTTCTACGCCAGGAGGCGTAGATGTATATATTTTTGTCAATATCTCTACTTCTAGGAGTTAGATTTGAAAAATTCCTTTGTCGGATAGTGTCTCCGATGTGAAATATTTTCCATATACATTCAAAATTTTCAAGTAAATCAGACTTTCCGCCACGGGGCGCAAAGGTAAATTGCGTTTTCCCTGATAATTCTGCTTCTAAAACTCCGATTTGAAAAATCCTGTATCGCATACAGCTCCTGATGGAAAGTGTTTTTCATATAATTTCTAATATTTGGTAAAGAATGGTTTGACCACTAGGGGGCATAAGTGTTAATTTCTGCTTCTGATGTATTTGCAGCAAAATCTAAGCTCCTGAAACTAGACTAATTTTTTTTTTTTTTTCTTGGACCGACACCGCTCACATCGAAAAACTGTTTGAGAATACTTTCTTCTTAAAATAATGCATGGTTTTCCCGCCAGCGGGCATAGATACTTATATTTGTCCATATCTCTGCTTCGAAGAGACAAATTTGAAAAATTATTTCTTTGTTCGAGAGTTTCTGCTGCGAAATGTTTCTCATAAATTCAAATTATTCTTAACGCACAAGTCTGCAAAAAGCGGGCGATTCCGTTTACAGCAATATTCACGATTCCGTTTACAGCAATACTGCGGGATTAAAAACCCCCATTGTAAAACTTTTCTTAGGTCAGATACTATTGTTTTCCATACCGGTTCCATTGACTTTGAATAGCTTTGATAAATATAATTTGCGTCAGAACGGATTCAAAGGACGTGCTCATTACAGTCGAAAATTCGGTGTCATCTTTGTTTTATTTTGTAGTTTGCCTTACACGGGGAGTTCCGGATAATGAGGAATATGAAATGGGAATACAAACCCTCAATTTTGGCAGATGTTTTGAAAACTAAGTTTAACAACCCAGAACATTTATTACAAAGGAGTGGCAATCCCCAAATTTAGGTTCACTGGCTTCAGGGAAGGGTGAGAGCCAGTGCGATAAAAAAAAAAATATATGCTTATTCTGGATTCGAAGCAAAATTCCTCACGCACCATCAACCATTCGACAACTAGGAAAATCAAAAGACTAAAGAGCGCCGTAGTACAAAGGCCGTTCCATAAAAACAGTAATTTTTTTTCTTAAGTTGGCAACAGTGCGAAGGGGGATAACCACGCAGACAACTTATTTAAAGAAGTACCTATGGCAACAGTTATTAGTCGTGACAGACTATTCTGGTTTTGTTATTGCGCAGTTGTTTAAGGTACGTCTGTATTTCGCTATACAGCTGTGGAGGCGAGTGATTTGGAGTTAAGAAGTGAAATGCGTTATGCGATAAAATTTTGCCATGGTTTTGGTAAAACCGGCTGCAGAAACAGTTGATTTAATGAAAAAGCTTACAAAGATAAATGTTTGGGTGAATCAACAATTTTTAGATGGCACCATGATTTCAAAAAAGGACGTTTGTCGGCAGAACTCGTTTCTAGGCCTGGTCGACCTGAAAGAGTTGTTACGGAGCGTATTGTTAAAACACTGTTTCGGCAATCCTGCAAGATCGACGAATGACGTGTGAAGACACCGGCGTCAAATAATATTTCGAAAACGTCGGCATTCCGCATTCTACGCGACAAATTACTGCTCCATTGTGTGTTCCAAATAGGTACCTAATCACCTGACAAGAGAGCAATTGTTAGCCAGAGTTCAGGTGTGTCACGAGTTGAAACAAATTATTGCAAAAGATCCAAACTTTCTAAACGCGGTAATAACTTCCGATGAAACATGGGTCCACTATTTCGACCCCCTCACGAAGCGCGCAACGAGTCAGGAAATGCACAGGCCAAAGCTATGGCCCAATCAAGGATTAGTTTAAGAAGTTTACTTCACAATTAATCCACTTCATAATAAGATGTTCTTCGAAACAGTATGCACAAAAACAAATGTTCTAAAATGTGGACTAGAAAATAAATAATCGATGCACATGCCATTCGACTATATCAGGGGAATCAGTAATTTTGCCAAAAGCTGAAGATAAGAAAATCTTTTAGAAGCATAAAATATTCCATTCGTTATTTCTTTTGGATTTGTAAAGTTACTTATTTTGAATAAATTGCATTACAAAACGATACAACTCTTTACAGACACTCGCACGTGGTTTAAATTTTGACTCCAATGCTAAACTTCGCAATATAATTTACATATACTAACTGGTAAAGTTAGTTTACAGTGATGTAGTAGAGTAAAAAAGGCATGTAAGAAAAAAATAAAAAATAAAAGAACGTACGAGTATTCCAGACCAGATTATTTTATATTTTGTGAGCCCGAGCTCATCTCTAGTTCACTCCACCTTTCTCTTTAATTCTGTTGCTCTTCGTTCTAAACGCTACGTACTACTTTGTGTAGCGGAGGTTGCTGTTTCAACACCTTCCATAGTGTCATTCTTAGGTCGACTGAGTATAGTGTTCTTTAGACTTTTTTTTTTTTTTTTTAAATCCAAATATTTCACTATCAGAACATTTCGGATATCTGGATTTTCAGTCTACAAATACCGAAATTCCAAATATCTGAAATCCCTTATATCGAAGTTCGGGTTACCAAAAGCGAAAATACTTATTTCAATTCCGAACGTAAAAAAAGCGAAGATACAAACTGTCCGTACCATCGATCAAAGTGATCCCCCTAGTTTCTTACGCGTCACACATACATACATGCTAAATGAAAAGTGTTTACAGCTCATCATGCCTAGCTAGCAGTCTTACCTACGAGAGGCAGAGAAGGGAAACATTTATTCTAGAGCAGACGTACCACAATCTGTTTCCTAAAGGATGTTGCTCTTTACCAGAGACACATGCGGGTTCGGCTTTCTGCCAGAGCACTGTTTCAATGAGAAATGACATCGATGCACCAAATCTGTCAGAACGGTACGCAAATCACTACGGGAATTTCCATTGAAAGCTGCTCTGAGGCAGATGATCAACAGCAAATGACAACCTAACATTTGTTGAAAGCCTGATAAAAAAAAAAGATCCGGGGGGGGAACCTTGCGCTTGCTTTTGCATGATGCGCGTTAAACTGTCTTCTGTGCCATTTTTATTGTAGCCAGGGAAGGAATAGAGCTGCAGAAGGTTTCATGTAATATCAAACGTACTTTAAAAGCAAACCCAATTTGCACGGACAAAATGACCAAATCTGGATAAATTGCCGTGCGGTGTCGAAATAACTTGGCGCAGATTTCCGAAAATATCCATTTCTGTTCCACAGACTGTTTTCCATCCTTTAAGTTAAATGTTTCTCTGCTGTGGAAGGAATTATGAGCCACATTTAAAAAACAGTCCAAATTAATTGAGTAAAAGATTTTTTTTTTTCTTTAAAGGTAGCTCATGAGCGATTTACCACGACAGCCTAAACCTGATTGATTCATAGTTTGTTTTTTCGAGGGAGGGTGGGGTGTCAAAATTTAGCAAGAACTGATTGCACGATTAATAAAGGATTTTTTTTATTAGACATTTACAGAAATGTATGAGACTTGGTTGGAGAGTATTCGAAAAAAAAAACTACACTTTAAGAAAAATTTGCCATTATGTCTTAAAAGGAAAGTAATCAGTGCATGCTTTCAGTTCTTACTTATGGACCAGAGATATGGATCTTAGCTAAAAAGCACATGCACAGGCTGCAGACTTCCGAAAGTATGGAGAGGTGTGCCTAGTGCAACTAGGAATGATAGTAACTCTTGGATCAGGAAAATAAGAGTAGAAAACACCAGGATCAAAGTACAATCCCTGAAATGACAATGGGCCGGACATATTGCTAGAAGAACTGACCACCGTTGGACAATTGAAACGCTAAATTCCAAGGGACAGAAAGAGACCCAGAACACGTGAGAGATGGGTGGATGAAATTCGAAAGCATGCTGGAGTGACTTGGAGAAAGTTGGAGGAAACTTTTGGAGACCTACATCGAACAGTGAACTGACAATGTGTACAACTGCGCCAATATTGCAATGCTAACTATGTACATAGTTTCTTGTACTTCCATAGAAACAAAGGAATATACTGAAGTCTATTTGCGCGACCCAGAACTTAGCATTTATCACTACTGTCCGCTGAACAAGGTACCTAAAAATTCGAAAGCGAACACAAGTTGGAAAGAAAAGACGAAACAGAAAACGCTTTGGTTGGCTGACATTTCTACAAGCCTTAACTGAACGCCAGTTATGCTACACTGAGGGTAAATATCACATCGAACAATCCAGTGAGACAAGTGCACAACAGACATAGAATGGGAAAAAGTTTTACCGTTTCGTGGAGGACAATGGAAACCCCGATAAAATAGTATACAAGCTGCAGAGTAGTATGCAGACAACAAAAAAAGTGCGTAAGAAAAATACAGAACAAAAACAAAGGAAATCAAAATTCTGAAAACTGAAATACGGGACAGCAAAGTAAGTAAAGTATAAGAAAATAGATCAGCCAAATATCAGATTCGAAATCTTGATGTTCATGCTGCAATCCTGAGTTCGGTTTTACAGCATTTCGTACTTTTTGTAATCCGAACTCCGGGTTGCAAAACATCCGATTTTTGACAGCACTATTTTGTAAACCACGAGAACCCCTGCACAGGATAAAACTGTGTCAAGTACGTACAGGTATCTCTCTCAATGGCATACTAGGAAATCTGAAGTTCTTCCGCAGAAGGGATGTTAGTATGCAATTCAATAGCATCCCGTGAGGTACCCGTACAAACTCCTAATCTCTCGAGAGCTGTTGCCCAGGCACCGCTTTGTGCTTCTCTAATGTCGCTTTTCTGCAGAATAAAGGAACAGGAACTTTTCAGTTTCAGGAATACTCACCTTCAAGAAGGTCTGGCACTGCCAGACTCCTCTCTCCCGTGCAAGCTATAATTTATTGCGGGCCAACTTTCATCAAATAAGATTAAAATTAAGTTAATAAATTTTCTGGTTCACCTGGAAGTCAAAACACGCTAGTTGTGTTTTCATTGCTTTCTGGCATGGACGTCGCCAGACTTCTATGTCGGCGGGGGATGGGGGGGGGGGGTTACTAAAGCAAGTTTGATAGCAACTTAATTTGCGAAACACAAATAAAAATTTGTAATGCTTTTTACTACAGGCTGCAAAGGTATTCGTGCATCCCCACCTCCGTCTCCTGGATGCATACTCATTAATTTTGGAACTATTTTCTGTAATACAAAAGAATCCATCGCTTGGAGTTATTTTTTGCTAATATTTCGTCCCTATTTTTAACAAAATTACTAAAACCTAAAGAGTTACATTCCCGTATAATGAACATGATAGAATCCATTGTTTGGAGTTATTTTTGCATCAGCACCAGTAATACGCCCGATTAAAAGAAAATTTCATGCCTAGCAGAGAAGAATCTTAAAGCAGATGTTTTCGTGGGTTAGGATTGAAGTAAAATAAGGAGACGCAAACAATACATTTACCCTCCTTAACTCCTTTCCTTCAAGCCAGCAGCTTTGTCTTGTACTCACCTCTTCCAAAGTAGTAGTCAGCCACGACTTACTCCATTGCCCTAAGGCAGGCTTAACAGCTCTGATATAGCTTTAGACTCTACATTCGGTGTTGGAACCCCCGTAGCACAAACAAACTGCAGGGCAATTACTGATGGCCTCTAACAGCAGCAAAGACATTACTAATGATCTCAGTGAATCCCAGTTCACCCTCTTTATTCGCCCCTGATCACTAGAAAAAAAGTTTAGATTGAGGATTTGGAAGAGTGGAGAACTGAATTTTTACATTGCCCTGTGGATGCTATTTGGATAACTTTTCTACGGGGAAGAAAAAACGCACTTCCTAGGGGGAAATATATACAGGAACGGATTGGCCCACTGGGATACCGGGACATTTCCCGGCGGGCCCCTTCCGTATATTTTGTCTTTCTTTCTTACTTACTTAAAAATGTTTTCAGTTTGTTTGAACACACAACTGAACCACAACTAAAAATCACCGAAGGACCAGACTAGGCTGCTATTGGATGCTGACCTTGGCTACTTACAATGGACGCTCCCTATCTTCTGATTCAAGGCTTCTTGAATTGGAAAAAGAACTACGAATGATCAAGTGGGACTTCGTCGGGCTAAGTGAGGTAAGGAGATCTCATTGAACTGAAAAATGGACATCTCTTCTACTATCGTGGGACAGATACTGGCAGAACTAGTGGTGTTGGATTTATAATAAACAAGAAACTGAAGGATACAGTTATAGAAGTTGACAGTTTCTCTGACAGAGCTGCACGACTAGTTATCCAACTCTCAAGAAGATACCAGACTCAGATTATTCAAACGTATGCACCAACCACAAGTCCTCCTGAAGAAGAAATTGAAGAATCTTATGAGAAAATTAGTCATCTAAATAATAAAGGCAAGCAGCACTTAAACATAATTACGGGAGATTTCAATGCAAAAATAGGGCAACGGCAATAGAATGAAACTTCAGTAGGTAAATTCGGTCACGGCAACAGAAACCAGCGTGGAAATACTATCTCTAGAGTTTGCAGAGGCAGAAAGGTTTTTCATCATGAATTCCTTTTTCAAGAAGCCGCAAAGGAAATGGACATGAAGGCATCCCAATGGATGGACAAGTGAAATTGATTTTATTATGTGTAACAAGAAATTCGTCATGAAAGACTGCAGTGTGCTGCAGTCTTTCATGACAAATACAAGTTCAACACAGGTAATGACCATAGAATGGTATGATGCACCTTAATGCTAAACTCCAGCGTAGCAAGCTCATAAAACAAAGTATTGACGTGACCAACCTTAAAAAGCATCATAATACCTTCAAATTAGAACTGATGAACAGTTTCTATTCTAGAAGGTCTAACATCAGAAGAAGTGGACATCTCTGAAGTTAACAGAAAAGTAACCAAAGCTCTTATGGAAACAGCAACAAAATTAGCTGGGTCTAAGAACAAGTTGCATGTGAACAAATTATCAGGAAAAACCAAAATGTTGATGCAAAAAGAAGAGACGAGGACAACTAAAGAAGATGTGACTTTCAAAGTGGAATATATAGAGCTATGCAACACAGTACGAAAAAGTATCACTGAAGACGTAAGGAAATTCAACTGTGAACTAGTGAGGAAAGCAATTTAAAACAACCAAAGCCTAAAGATAGCAAAGGGACATCTCAGTAAGGGAAGAAAACAGATTATGGCACTGAGAAAAGAAGATGGTTCTGTAATAAGAAATAGAGGCGAAATTTTCACAGGAGTGAAAGATTTCTACTCCAAATTGTATGAAAGGGATGATACATGTACTCCAGACATCATGAAAGGTACCAGTACCAGAGTTCTTGCAATCCTCCCAGCAAAAGTTGCACATGCAATCAAGAACATGAAGCGGGGAAAAGCTCCAGGAGAAGATTGAATTACTGTAGACATCATACAAGAAGCAAATGGAGAAATTGGAACAGTACTCGCCCAAGTTTTCACTCGATACCTTAATGAAGGAAGAATTCCTGAGGATTGGAACAACGCTACATTGCTCCTGCTACATAAAAAAGGTGACATTGAGGATCTCAAGGACTACAGACCTATCCAGCCTCCTATCAGTGGTTTATAAAATCTTCACTAAAGTTCTTTTACACCGCTTGAAGGTAACACTGGATATTGCTCAACCGAGAGAACAAGCTGGATTCAGGAGTGGCTACAAGCACTATGGATCATATCCACGTACTGATATAACTAATTGAAAGAGCGAGGGAATATGAACTTCAATTGTGCATGGCTTTTATAGATTATGAAAAGGCCTTTGATTCAGTGAAACACCATCAGCAGTTACAATGGCTTTTAAATCATTCGGTATTGAAGATGCATACATTAATATTATTAATAACATCTATGAAAATGCAAAGAATCGGCTGTTTGATAATACAGCACACAAAAGTTGGAAAGGGAGTGAGACAAGGTGACACCATATATTCAAAGCTCTTTAATGCCACATTGGAAAATGTCTCAATCACTGAACTGGGAAAACAAAGGGATACAGATTAATGGAGATTATCTAACTCACCTTCGTTTTGCTGATGACCTAGTCATTTTTGCAACTATCCCATCAGAGCTGCAGAGTATGATCCAGAATCTTGCTGACAGAGTAAAGAAGTGGGATTAAAAATGAACTTTCAGAAGACAAAAGTGATGTACAATGCTTTTACAAGAAACGAAGATTTATCGATTGATGGAGAAGAGCTGAAGATAACAGATACGTACGTTTATCTTGGACAGCAGATATCAAGTGAGGGTCACATTGATGAAGAAATTAATCTGCGTATAAAACTTGCCTGGAGAGCTTTTGGAAGAAACAGCATAATTTTCAAGAGCAATATGCCATTGTCTTAAAAGAAAAGTGTGATCAATGCATCCTTCCAGTGCTTACGTATGGTGCAGAGACGTGGACCTTAACTAAAAGAGACATACAAAGGCTGCAGACAACTCAAAGAAGCACGAAGAGGTGAATGCTTGGTGTAACCAGGAGAGGTAAGAAGCGGAACTCGTGGATCAGAAAAAGGACAAGAGTGGAAGACATCATGATCAGAGTAAAATCCCTGAAATGGCAATGGGCTGGACATACTGCCAGAAGGACAGACCATAGATGGACAGTTGAAATTTCAGATTCGATTCCAAGGGACAGGAAAAGACCTAGAAAAAGACCACATGGGAGATGGGTGGATGAAATTCGAAAGTATGCGGGAGTAACATGGAGAAGGGCACAAGACAGACCGTTGTGAAAGAGGCTTTGAGAGACCTTCGTCCAGCAGTGGATTGATAATGGTTGACAATGATGATACGACGAAAACACGAGAGTCATTTCTTGGCAAAGTCCAGATTATATTTTAAAGTAAGAAAAAAATTAAAATATGGCACATCTTAAAGTGAATGGGCTACAGGGTGGGCAAGATAAATTTCAGGGTGAGCTTTAGCCCACCCTTACACATTTTTGGCGACGTCCCTGCTTTCAAGTACAAAAAAAGATCAATTATCAGAAAAGTTAATTTTTAAGTTTCCCGCTAGGGGGCACCGTTGTTCAGTTTGAGTTTCCTCAGCTGAAGTGTTTCTTAATCCAGCAAACGTCGATGATTACCTGTTATAAACTTAAGGTCCAGCTCATAATGGGGGTATATGCGAATATCTACGACGAAACATTACTCCTCCGTTAGCAAACTGCATTTATTGAAAACTATTCGAAAGTATTAAAAAGATTTTAATCAAATCGAAAATCTTTCAGTGAATGAGCGTGGACATATATTCCAAAATTTCTGGTGTATCAGCTGTCTGAGTTGGCGATATTTTTCGTCGACAAAAGGTGCACAAATTAAGTTATTTTGAGACATAAAAATGAAGAACGAAAAATCCAAACAAGTCTTATCTTAAAAAGCGTTAAGCGTCTGTCACCTTCGCTGCGTCTGTACATATATACTAATTCGGTGGCACAGTGGTAACGGTGCTTACTTCTTGTGCTGAAGATCTGGGTGTCTCATGACTGTAGTTTCGTCTATGGTTCGGGTTGTATCCTTTTCCTAGGACCAGGGACACTAGATCATACCTCCCGACTTAGTATGTATTTTTGGGGTGGGAGTAACCCGACCATCGCTAGGAACTCTATGGGCTATGAGCAGTCACCTGTCCCTAATTTAGGACCACTGTTACTGGGATTCGACCCCGGATCCATCTGACGAATGGTCAGAGGCCGGCGTTTAGACCATTGCGCCTCCGGGGCGGCACTTTGTATGCTCAAAGGAGTCAGTAAATATCTTCGTGCTTCCTTATGTCGCGCACAGTACACAAAGAAACTGTCACGCAAGATTTTAAATGTGCCAGTTTTGCTCAGTCAACATTTTCTACTTTTAAGCACAAAATTTCAATCGTGGGGTGTTGTATCGTACTCTGATACGAAGAAGTTCTGATTGTTCCAGGACAGAGTGAAACTGGGAAAATACGGGAAGGACTGCTGCTTTCATATGAAAGCCTTTTCTGTATTCACGTTCGAGTCCACTGCCTTCATGTGTACTCCATGTGTCAACATAGTACATGAAAAGCAGTTTAAGTAGATTAGTGACGATTGAGGGATAGTGGTTGAATGTTTCGAATGGAATTGCTACCCTAGGTGAATTTTCACTTGCATCATAAACTCAAAGTATATTATCCTTGGTGTAATTCTCAGACGGTGAAAATAAAAAAGAAAAAGAAAATTCAGTTCATATAATCCGCAGCTGCGTATAATCCACCCGCCGTGAAATTCAGAAACAGAAAAGTTTGTAGGCATAATCTGCAGCAGCAAATCTGTAGATTCAGAAGAAAAAAAAAACGTATAATCCGCGGGGACGTATCCGCCGACCGAAAAATTCAGGGAAAAAAAATACATATATAGTCATAATCCGCACCTGTTGTTACACGTTGATCCCGAACAGTAATTTCCGACAGAAAAGTCGCCATTCAAGTGATGACCAAAAAGTCCAAAGAAATTATCTTATTATAAAAAGAAACTCATTTCTAAATGGTTGTGTTAATTTCAAGTGAATAAAGACCCAAGTCCATATTTTTTAGTTAGAACTGCAAATCAGTAGCGAACAAAAGCCTTAACTAATGAGATTAGCGCAGCAAAACTAACGAATGCAATCTTCGAAATGATTACGCTACTCAGACGGCAACGATTACGTGCTCTGAATGGTCCAGTAGGCTTCCGACAACAAATAGACATCTGCGGGCGCAAATAGTACCGCTTTTTGTTGCATCATTCTGTCAAAATGCTCGCAAGTAAAAAAATCCATTTCTTTGCGGCTCTTCCTTCGTATCGCGTTACATTTTCCTGTTAACGCATTTTCGATACTTTTCTAATGCCACCACGAATTTTTAAAATGAAATCGCCACAAATAAAAAAAAATAATAAGTGGTATTATTCGCAGAACCTAAAAACTTATAACCTTTTAACAGATAATCCGCGAATTACACGACAGAAATTACAATATTTAGAGCAAATTACGATATTTGATATAAAAAAAATTGGGTGCCAGCTCCTATTTTCTAGGTGCCAAGACGCCCGGTATTTTTTTAACCCTGGATTAAACACTTTCTTTTAAGATTTAGTGGTAAGTTTCTCTTCAAAATTGTACTGTTTCTTCTAAAAGCTCTCCAGCCAAATTTTAAACATTTCTTTGATGTGGCTCTTGCTTGATATCTGTTATTCAAAGAAAATTTAGTCATCGGTTTACTTCTAAGATTTGCCCCATCAACTACCAAATCTTCACTTTTTGTAAAAACAACCTTTTAACATATAATCCGCGATAATCCCATTGTACACCAAGTTTGATTTCTGTAAGCCAAGTGTAAACTCACTTAACTCTTGTCAGTCCAGGAACTGACAAGAGTAAACCGGTGTGTGTGTGGTGATGGTTGAGGGGGTACTTGAAAAATGATTATGTAAGCAAAACGAAGGTAGGTTAAATCTCCATTAGTCTTCAGCTCCTTGTCTTCTCAGTTCAAGGATTGACAGACATTGAAAATGGTGTATTTCCTTCATTACACTATATATTAAAAACTTAAGTTAAAGACCTTCAAGTGTAAAAGATTTAATGCTAAAAATATATAGTAAATTACATTAGCACTATCAAGCACCCTAGTGATCATCATCAAACGTAATAGAAGGTTATAAAACTGATGTCAAGCAGTTTATAAAGGCATTAAGCGATACGCAGGTTTGACCTTTGTGTGATTCGTCAAAAAGGTCAACGGCATTCTGAGATTTCGTTAGAGGTTGGACCAAGGGTGGAATGTCCGTGGGGGCTCATTATTTGACACTTTCTTTGAAAATTTTGCAGCAATGGTTTCTAAGGTGTAGGGATCTCAAGCGGATGGTAGTCACTGCAGCAATTGTCACCGCTGTGATAAATATATATACTTCCTACCACAGGTAATTGGGCTTGTGATCTCGGTAGCTGTACCCCAAAGTGGAAAATAGTGGCCTTCATTGACCAGACGTGAAAGAGCTGTAGAGCCCATTCGAACGTTATATGAGTGTTCCTTAATTCTGGTCTTAGGGATCGTTTGGTGGAGCCTATGTAGACTTTTGGGAGAGGCGTCGGATCCGTTGGTTGTAGAGGAATACTGTAGATGCCGTGCTTGGAGGAGGTATCGAATGCGTCAAGGTCTTTCCTGATCAGAGACATAATATCAGTAGTTGTGACTCCGAAATCGAATTGGTATCGATGACAAGTACTCTTAAGTAAAGGAATAGTGGTCGTTCAGGGCTCCAACAAATTTTCTGTGGTTGACCATTGGGCTTAATATGTAGTGTAGCTTGAGACCAATATTTTCTTATAAAGGCGATTAACAATAGTAATGCCATATCCCTGATTCACTGCAATCTGTCTAATTGTTTGAAGTTCGCGTTTTCGTAAGGGTTGACGAGTTAGAAATAGCACGTCGGTTCGTGAATCTGAAAGCTGCTAGTTTATAGCCTAAGGGGTGCGAGGACAACATTGGGACGATTGTAGTAGTGGAGCTGGGTTTACGGTATAGACATAATGAAGTAACGAATGGTCAAGTGAATTTCATTCAAGTGTGAATTCAAGGTAGGAAAGTCCATAATTGGATTCCAGTTCCATGGTAAACCCAATGGTTGGAAACTGGTAAGACATAAAAGTAACAAATGATTGGAGTTCCTCTTGTGAGTGTTCCCAAAAGATCAAAATGTCGTCGACATACCGTAAATACATGCTAGGTTTATACTGGACTTCCTTTAAGGCTTGTCCAAAGGTTTGCTTGAAGATCTCAGATAGTAACGGCGAAAGGGATGAACCCATAGGGGCGCCTTCCTTTTGAGTATAAATGATATCAAATTTAAAGTACGATCTCTTCTGAACCATATTTAAAGCTTGGATTACTGCTTCGATCTCACTGAGAGGGATCGTATTCAAGGCAGTGAGTTTAGATTCAATTAATTGATGAACATGGGAAACTGGTACATTCGGAAAAGTGGTGTGACATCTAAAGATGCCATAACAAAGGGGTGGCCATTGGATTGGAAACTCTTGATTTTATTTAGGACTGCAATAGTACTGAGAATTGCGGGTCAAGAAAAGCTCAATATTGAGTCAAGGCTTTTTCAAAGTGAGCGTGTGGGACTGGATGGACTTTAGACCAAAGGTCTTTAAATGGAAACCAACTTTATGCAATTTCAGTTTTCCAAATAGGTATTGGATCCGTGGACCACATGTCGGGGGGGGTCAGATTGCTTGATAACGGCAGGGAGGCCACTATGATTTTTTAGGCTACTAAAAGTGCGTTCAAGGATGCTGCAGTCGGAACTTGTTACGGAATGGGGAATAGCTTGAATAACTTCCTTTCACACGAGCAATCTGATAGTCTCTAAAAGTCTATATAGGCTCCACCACACGATCTTTAATGCCCAGAATTAAGGAACACTCGTAACGTTCGAATGGGCTCTACAGCTCTTTCACGTCTGGTCAATGAAGGCCAGTATTTTCCACTTTATACAGTAGTACAGCTACCATTCTCAACACTGAAATCTCAATCCCAATTACCTCTGGCAGAAAGTTTATATATTTATCACAGCGGTGACAATTGCTGCAATGAATATCTTCCGCTCGAGATCCCTACACCTTGGAAACCATTGCTACAGGATTTTCAAAGAAAGTGTCAAATAATGAACCCCAACGGACATTCCACCGTTGGCCCATCCTCTCTAACGAACTCACACAATGACGTTGATCATTTTGACGTATCACTTAATGCTTTTATAAACTGCTTGATCTCAGTTTTGTAACATTTTATTACATCTGATGATGAGCACTAATGTGCTTGATAGTGCTAATGCAATGTACTATATATTCGTAACATTAAATCTTTTACACTTGAAGTTTCTTAAATTTTTAATATATGGTGCAATGAAGGAAATACACCATTTTGCATGTTTCTACAGCACGAAGGTTCTATTGTCCTACTGACAGACATTGTATATAGTGCTACTAAACATTCTTTTGTAACATTCTAAAGATTTGGCTGTGGCGCAGTATGGAAAATTTTGCATACGTTTTTCAGCTCTTCCTTCAAAATTCAATCCCTCAGCCACTGACTTAAATTTTTAATTCATAATATCTCAGCTACATAGACCAGACTGAAAAAAGTTAATGCCAGCCAGTTGTACAGGTGACAGACATATTCCACCAGCGGCGTGCGGTAATATTTGCAGCTAGATACGCTACGTAGATTGAATTACCGTGGACATTATACAAGCCAGTGGAGAAATAGAAACTACACACGCCCATGGAAAAAAAAAATCAAGGAAAGATTCCTGTTGATTGGAACAATGCTACAATGATCCTGTTACCTAAAAAAAAAAAAAACGGGCATTAAGGACCTCAGGAACTACAGGCACGTCGGCCTCCTATCAGTGGTTTATAAAATCTTCATAAGGTTCTTTCACATTGGTTGAAGGTGACACTTGACATGGCTCAACAGAGAACAAGCTGGATTCAGGAGTGGATGCAGCACTATAGATCTTATCCATGTACTCAGACAACTAACTGAAAGAACCAGGTAGTATCAACTTCCATTAAATATGGCTTTTATTGATTATGAAAAGGCATTTGATTCCGTGAAATCATCAGCAGTTGTGATGGCTCTGAAATCCTGCGTTACTGCAGATGCATACATGAGCATTATTAATAACATCTATGAAAATGCCAGTGCAAAGGTTCGGATATTTGAGGATACAGCATTGATAAAAATTGGAAAGGAAATCAGACAAGGTGAACAATATCTCCCACTCTTCAATGGCACATTGCAAAGTGTCAATCATTGAACCAGGAAAACAAGGGAATAAAAGTTAACAGTTTATTTAACTCAGCTTCGTTTTGCTGATGAGTCAATTTTGCAACTACCCCTTCAAAGCTGCAGAGTATGACCCAGGAGCTCACTGACAACAGCAAAGATTATTACATTAGAAATGAACTTTCAGAATACAAAATCTATGAATAAATGCTTTTACAAGAAATGAAGATTTATCGATTGATGGGGAAATCTGGAGGTAACGTATCTACATTAGACAACATATCAAGAGAGGGTCACATTGATAAAAGCATTAATCGGCGTATAGAACTTCGTTGAAGAGCTTTTGGAAGAAACAGTACAATTTTTAAGAGCAATGCGACATTATGTCTTAAGAGAAGTGTTTAATCAATGCATCCTTCCAGTTCTTATGTATGGAGCAGAGACATGGATCTTCACTAAAAAAGGCATACAAAAGATGCATGCTTAGTGTAACCAGGAGAGATAAGAACTCATGGATGAAGGAAAATGAAAAGAGTAGAAGAGGACGCGATCAGAGTAAAGTCAGTGAAATGGCAATGGGCTGGAGGATAATTTGCCAGAAGAACGGACCATCGATGGGCAACCGAAATTTTAGACTGGAAACCAAGGGATAGGAAAAGACCCAGAAGACCACATGGGGAAAATGGATGAAATTCGAAAGCATGTCGATATGGCAGGGAGGTGACTGGCTCAAGACAAAACCGTTATTGGGGGGGGGGGTCAGACCATCTAGCAGTGGATTGATATTTGACAATGATGCAATTTGCATTTATATACTGTATTAGGGTCCGTACATTTTTACAGAAAATAAATTCCAGGACTTTTCCAGGAGTCCATAAAAAAATTTCAAGAGCCTAAATTTTCGCTAGAATCGCAGTGCTTTGTTGCCTATATTGTAAATTGCGGTGAAGTTTACTACTTATTATTTTTCATTTTTTTTCATGTTTCAGGGTTTATTTGACCACCGTGTGCAACTCTGGGTGCTATAAGCAGTAGCACATCTCTAATTTAGGGCCACGTGTTCCAGAGAAGGGATAGAGCCAGTGCCATCAGACAAATACACCACCCATACCTAATATGGGACTCGAAACCAGGCCCACCTTGAGCGAATGGTCAGAGGAAGTGCATCAGACCATTTGGCCACAGGGCCAGCCAGCACTACACATTTAGAATACATCGACTGAAAGCAAAAAAGATATATGCACATCAGTAGAGATGGGACATTCTGATTCATTAAAATCTTTAACGCTTCCTTGCATTTCTGAAACAAAATAAAATTCATGCATCATACTGACAATTTTCTTCCCTGTAACACAATATTTTTTTACAGTGCCTACATATCAGCTAAAGTTAAAGACCCCAAAGCATTCACAGATCAAGAATCATGTAAGCCTCAATGACACTGTATCACCATGCTTCACAGGATTTAGTTTTTTTTTTTTTTTTAAATCCACTTTGACACAAACCTAAAAAGGCAGGATATTCCATACTCTGAAATTCAAGAAACTGGATAGAAATAAAAACCCAAAAAGTTGGAATGCCAACCCTTAGCGGAACCAGGAGAAAAAAAAAACTGTTTTTACTTGTATTTATTCCGAACTTTATTTACAATATTCTTGAAATATTCCGAACTTTCTATTTACAATATTCTCGAAATATTCCGAATTTTCTATTTACAATATGTAACATGCCTTCATTGGATGGCAGACAGTGAAATATTTATATTTTTGTATGCCTACTTAGTATGAGGTGAAACATTTAAATGCATATTTTTGCAGCATGACTTTTTACCTTCTCTACCTGGATTTATTGCTTCTTTTTGATATTTCACTTTTGAAAAATGACCACTGGTTAAAAATGTTAGGTAATTTAATACATGAAAATGTTTGACTTGGTAATTACAATGTTTTTCACTTTAAATATGTTTTAAAATGGTTAGTGCTCCTTCTCCTACATTTATTCTAAGTCCACACGAACTTAGCAGTTCGCGGAATTGAACTTTTCCACAATTAGGAGTGATAGCAGGTATGAAGGTGCCGTTCTAGGCCTTGATCGTGTTTTTTTTTTTTTTTTTTTAGCTGTAGTAACACTTGCTAGTGGCCTTATTTCTTTTACCAGCAAATTGCATTTTCTACTAGCGAAAGTTCATTAACATTATGCAAAAGAAACTTTAACATGTCCCCCTCCATTAGTCAATCAATGACAAATTTTGATTTCACCCCTATAACTGTTACATTGTAATGCTGAAAAAATTACAAATACAGTATTTAGATATAACTCATTTTTTCCATGACCTGACAGATTAATTCTAACAATTTAATTCGAATGCAAATATTAAAAAAAAAAAAAAATTGTGTAACTTCACTCACAAAATTCAAGAATATTCAAAAATTTTAAGTTATTTTCCTTATGGTTTACAATCTCGGTTTAGAGTCTTTTCATGAAACCACTTTAAAACAGCAGGCCTGGGGTCAAACTTGTCTTCGGACGGACCTTCAACCTCAATACTCACGAGAGCATTCAATGCTTATAAGTTTAAACTGTCCCAAACAGAAGTCATTGCTCTTTCCACGTTTATAAGTGAGTCACGGAAAATTTATATCATCGGCCGCCACCGGGAATCGAATCCAGGGTCTTCCAGTTACGCGCCGGACATGCTTCCACTGCACCACAGCGGCCTCGAAATTCTCCAGACTCACATGTGACAAACTGCCAAACCACTTGGCAGGTTGCTTCTTTGGAGCCCCGCACAATGTGAAAATCCTCCGTCAGTGAATAAACAAAGAAATCTCTTTCCACATTATACCAACACACAGCAACCAAAATTTTTTTATTCGGCCGCCGCCGGGGAATTGAATACCGGATCTGCAGATATCTAGCCGAGCGCGTTAGCCTTACACCACGGTGGCAAACAATCCACGGCGCTAGGTGTATTTTTCTGTCAGCTTCTGACATTATAAATCCGTAAGATGGGCTCAGCAACTGAGACGTCTCCATCTGGTGGGAATTAACGGCACTGGCTATATATTAATTATGGCAGTTAAACACAAAGGGCGGGATCCAAAGTGAAAATCCTCCAAATACGTGGCGTCAGTGAATAAACAAAGGCATCTCTCTTCACATTATACCAACGCACAGCAACCGAAAAATTGTTATTCGGCCGCCGCCGGGGAATTGAATCCCGGATCTCTCGATATCTAGCCGAGCGCGTTAGCCTTACACACACCACGGTGGCAACACTCCACGGCGCTATGTGTATACCAACACACAGCATTCTGCAGAGCATAAACAAAGACATTGCTCTTTCCACGTTACACGAACACCAGACTCGCATACGTCTGGAAAATTCAGAGGCCGCTGTGGTGCAGTGTAAACACGTCCAGCGCGTAACTGGAAGACCTGGGTTCGATTCCCGGTGGCGACCGATGAGAATTTTTCCGTGACTCACTTATAAACGTGGAAAGAGCGATGACTTCTGTTTGTTGTTTCAGGTCCACGTCAACTATGTATTTATTAAACTGCCCCTCCAATCACCCTGGATTCTCTTCATAAAAGTGAACCCAACCCCACATGCAGAAGTATGTAAGGAAATATACTGGATGTTTTTACTAGTGCAAAAATGTTTTTATAATGTTTGTACTTTTCAAGAAACATTCATTTCCAGAAAGCAGTTCCTTTTTGTATGTGTAAAATATTCCACATGCACAATGCAGTGGCGCTTTACAGTTCACACTAAAACATTCTAAATATTTCCACTAGCAACTTTTACTAAAGCCACTTTTTATCACTAGCAAAGTGCATTTGCTTGCTAGTAATTTGCTACTAACTACCGGTCGAAATCGAGCCCTGTGCCGTTCTTCGGTGAAACTCCCTTGAGTGACATCGGATCTGGATACAAGGTTTTAAATTGCCCAAAGGTGCTACTCTTTGTATTATTACTACAGTCGATCGTACGTTAGGGTGGACAAAAGAATTCTCTCGGTGATTCAGGAGAAAGCAATTTGAGGAGGCAGTAGGTATGCTTTATTACAAGAAACAAACTGGAAGCGAAGGGGGATGGCTTGTTAATCCTCACCAGTTTGGTTACAAAGGAGAGACTATATAATAATCTGTAGTTAGTTTTCTTTATTTGACTAAATGCAAAATCTATTGACAAAATACTTTTCTAGGTTAGAATAATCGCAGTAATTTGAAAATTATCTTATGTTAAATAATAAAATTTCGGTCAAAAATAAAACTTGAAATATTCTTAAATATCATAATATTAGCATTAAATATGACAAGCAGCCCCTAGAAAAAAATCAAGGCAACTTTCTTTAATGACACACACACAATTCTTTTTCCCTCCACTCTCTAAAGTGTTCTACAAGGCAAACGGCACCCGGTGTTGAAAGGAATTTTTAAATCGCACATGCAGAAGCAGAGATAGAGAAAAACAGATTAAGCATTTGTGCTACCTAGCGGCAAAATTGTGCATTGTTTTGGGAAGAAAATACGCTAACAGCGTTTGTATAATTTAACAGTAGTATCTGACCGAAAAAAGTTTTTCAATCGTGTTTTCTAGTCCCGCAGATGGCCGCCCCGGTGGCGCAGTGGTCTAAGGCGTTGGCCTCTGATCATTCGTCCGTAAGGGGTCCGGGTTCGAATCCCGGTCAGGCATGGATGTTGTGTTTGTCTTACGGCACTGGCTCTTTCCCTTCCCTGGAACCAGTGACCCTAAATTAGGGACGGGCGACTGCTTATAGCCCATTGAGTTGCTCACGGTGGTCGTTAAACCTCCAATCCCCCAAAAAAAGTCCCGCAGATGTTGTAAATGGAAACGAACTTATACCCTCTGGTGGCAGACTACTGCGTTAACAATTTGAAATTATATGAGAAACAATTAGCAGCGGAAACGCTCTCGAAAAAGATTTTTTTAAATCCGACTGTTAGAAGCATAGATATTGACAAAAAATAAGATTTGCATCTACGCCCCCGGCGAGAAAAGCGTGCATTATTAAAAAGAAAATATTCCGAAAAGGTTTTTCAATGTGAGTGATATCGGTCTACGAAAAAATTGTTTCAATCGAGATTTTAGGTAGTCAGATTTTGCTGAAAATATATCAGTAGCAGATATTAACACTTACGCCTCCTGGTGGCCAAACCATTCTTTTACCAAATATAAGAAATTATATGCAAAGTACTTCCCATGAGGAGTTGTATCGCGGAAAGTCTTAATTACTTGAAAATTTTAAAGTTATATGAAAAGCATTCCGCACTGGAAATTATCCTACAAAGAAAAGATTTTTCAAATTGGACCAATAAAAGCAGAGATATTGACTAAAATAAGATACATCTACGGCCTCTGGCGGAGAAACTATGCATTACTTTAAGAAAATACTCCGAGAAGGTTTGCCGACGTGAGTGGTACCGGTCCACGAACGATTTTTTTTAATCGAGATTTTAGCTCAGATTTTGCTGCAAATGCAACAGAAGTAGAGATTAACTCTCCCCCCCCCCCCCGTGGCCAAACAGTTTTTTTTTTTTTTTACCGAAAATTAGAAATCGTATGCAAAAGATTTCCCATCAGGAGCTGTATCAGTTGGAGAAAAAATTTCAAATCGGAGTTTTGGAAGCCCAGATATCGGGGGAAACGCAGTTTACTTTTACGCGCCCTAGCGGAAAATCTATGCATAACTTGAAAAAGTGACTGTCTACAATAGTCTTCGATAAAAATGGAATCGAAAGGTAAAGATTTGTTTTCAATCGGACGTTTACAAGCAAATATATATGGAATAAAACGTATTTTGAATTCGATATCTGCACTTACGCCCTTTAGCGGCAAAATTGTGCATCGTGAAAAAAAAAAAAAGGAAATAAAGCACCTCATTCTCACATTTCACGCTTCCCGATGCAAAGATAATTTTTCAGATCGGACTATTAGTTGCAGATATATGGTGTCCCCAGGCGGACGAATAACATAAGCACAATCTTTTTTTTTTTACAAAAGACCTGCTTTAAAACGTGGAAAAAAAATTTCCGAATGTACAATTAAAAGATCTGAATTTTTCACAGATGTCACAACTGTGTCATAAAGTTACCCTGAAAATTTCACTACAATCAAATGAAAACTTTTTGGTTTGCGCATAAAAAATATTATGACCTACTGCCACTGCCGGCGAAACAGCTTAATTTTACCCGGTTTAAGTTTACCGTTCACAGCAAAAGAAATGTGCGTGTCAACTGTACTCCAGACAAAGGAGGGAGCCAAGGTTACTTGACGTATATATACAAGGTTATGCCCGTGCTTCCTTCAATAGCGTCACCGCCGACCTACTGGCGCCAATGCTTCACCCCTACCTAGTGTCAGAAACACTAAACGATCTCCAGTTATATATCAGATTTCCAAAAGATCAAGAATTAGCAAAGTTATGGGAATTGCGCTGCAAAATAGGAGATGCGGTTAGTTTAAAAAATGCCACAATATGTTCAGCCCATTTTGCTGATATGGACTGCAAAAGATATCTGCAAAATGAATTATTGGGTTTGCCCCCGAAGAAGAAACTGCGTAAAGATTCTGTAACCGTCAAACATGTTCCATAAGAGCCTCTTGGCAACGAACAAACTTGAGGGGGCAATTCAAGATTTAAATTTCTGGTTGGACTTAGGTTTAGATTTTACTTTGCAGTACATTTTTCGCGTAAATTCAAATGAAGACAGTAGTAAAATTAATGAAATATAAGAAAAAATCTAAAAATTGTAATAGAATTTAGGCAAAAATATGAAAATTTTAAATTCGCGGATATTTTTGAAAGTACAGAAAAAAACCCTGAAATTCGCGAAATTACAAAAATACTGAAAATCGCGAAAATTCGCGCCGCGATAAAATTAGTATTCTAATAATAGGCTATGAAAGAAAATTTAGTTTACAGGGTATTTCTTTCGGTTATGCATTTAGTTCGTTCAAGAGTTAAAGGCACCAAATTT
Source organism: Macrothele yani (assembly GCA_039090855.1). Classification (NCBI taxonomy): domain Eukaryota; kingdom Metazoa; phylum Arthropoda; class Arachnida; order Araneae; family Macrothelidae; genus Macrothele; species Macrothele yani. The sequence goes on along the minus strand of CM077016.1, from coordinate 95,807,507 downwards.
TCCAAGGATTTCCCTCCTTCCAGGGAAATATATTCTATATCGAAACTCACCATGTGATCTCTATGAAATGCTTGTTTTTTTTTTTTTTTTTCGCATATGTACTCCCAGTATTTGCCCTTCATATGACCAAATCCAAAAATTTAATTATTAATTTGCTTCACAAGTGTGTTACTGAAAGAGTAAAGAGCACTGTGCTTAAAAGTTAATTTTCTTCCTCTGTAATAACACTAGGGCATATTTTAAGAAAACGTTTGTTTCGTATTGAAAAATTGATAATTTGAACTAAGAGTTCATTGCTTTTTCTGGTACAGTGGAAGGTACGATCGTTTTCATTTGTTTGTTTCAACGAGCGATTATTTTATTAAGAAATCATTAAAGGCACTGCATCCAAAAAATTTTTTAAACGACGAAAGCATTCTAACGGTTATGCTGCAGCCAGACATTTTTTGTCTAAACATGTTCCTTTTTACTTGCTCTAACACAGTCGATTACTGTGAGGAAGTATTGCAATCGCGAAAAAATTCAGCACTTCGAAATTTCAACCCAAATATACGTTTTGGGGTACTACCCCGAATACTACACTATATTGATAAGAGTCACCGGACACTTAGAACAGAAACATAGCATTTATTGGCATATATTAGTACGGTGTCCGTTCACCTTTGGCCTTAATCCATGCACTGACCCTTCGAGACATGCTTTCGACAAGGTTTTGGAACACAGCGATAGGTATGCGCTTCCGTTCAGTACATAATGCTGCCGCTAACTGCTGCTTAGTAGAAGGTCTTGGTTCCAAACTTCTTATGCGGCGCTCTAATTCATCCCATAGGTGCTCTATGGGATTAAGATCAGGGCTCTGTGCTGGCCAGTCCACACAGTACGAAATTATAGTCAAACCACGCCTTAACAGCCCTTGCTTTATGGCTCTGTGCATTATCCTGCTGGTACAGACAAGGCTCGGTTCCATAGTATTGCCACAGATTTGGTAGGGCATAATTGTCCAGAATTTCGAGATAGACGTGCTGGTTAACAGGTTTGTCCATGATAACCAATGGACCGGGACCATACTGCGAAAAACACCCCCACACAAGTACACTGCCAGCTCCAAACTTGACCGTAGGAACAGTACACTGTGGTAAATAGCATTTCCCCGGCTGTCGCCATACCCACACATGGCTATCAGACTAATGGATCCTGTATCTCGATTCATCAGTCCATAGGACCAGTTTCCATTGATCTACGGTCCACGATAAATGTTCTTTACACCCTGCTAAACGACGAGTAGCATTCAGAGCGGAGATGAAAAGCTTATGGGCAGCCGCACTACCACGGTAACCCATGGAATGAAGTTCACTGCTAATGGTACGTGTACATACAGAGGTTCCAGCATTCTTACTCACCTGTACACTGCGGTCTTGTGCGGTACTGCGTCGATTAGCTGCAACGACTCTCCTGAGGCTTCGACGTCCTCTATCACTGATTTTCCCTTGGTCTGTCGGTACGATTTGCTGCTTCATGCACGCTATGTGTCTTCCACTTATTCATTACATCCAAAACAGTTGACTTGGGTATGTTTAAACGCCTCTCGGTTTCTCTTATGGACAACCCACTAATATAACACCCAACAATCTTTCCTTTCTCAAAGTCAGTTCCCTCCCGCCGCGACATTTTCACTCAACCTCACAGGGAGATATGATCGCGGTCAGCCGCAGGCTTGTTTTTATACCGTTTGCAGCTGTACCGCGCATCTTAACGCAGCGTATCCGTTCGTTTGCTTTTGATGGGGTGCCCGGTGACTTGTCAATATAGTGTATATTCAAGCATAGCAAACTGAATTTGCTTGTACCACTTACTGGACATCCACGTAACACTTCTCAGAAAGAAATTTTCACCGTCCTGGAGCGGGAATTGAACCGCGTATCTCCCGATTACCGGTCGAGTATGCTAACCATTACGCCACCCAGGACAGTGAAATTCCAGGCAACTGAGACACAGGAATCTGAAAATACTCAGATTTTCAGTAGTCGAAGCATCCATACTTCTTCATAGCGCTTTGACCAAATTCCCATCCGGACGGATGTAGGTCGGAGGTCACTAACACCACAGATAATCAATGAAGGAAGAAATATTCTTCATAATACATGGAAAATTCACAGAATATTCAAGCAAAGCAAACTGAATTTGCTTGTACCACTTGCTGGTCATCTATATTTAACACTCACCGTCCTGGAGCAGGAATTGAACCCCGCATCTCCCGATTACCGGTCGAGTATGCTAACCATTACACCACCCAGGACAGTGAAGTTTCAGATTCTATCTCTCAGTTGCTTGAAAGTCCTCAGATTTTCGCTAGTCAAAGCATCCATGCTTCCTTTGTACTGGTGATCTCAGACCTACATCCGTCCGGATGGGAATTGAGTCAAAGCGCTATGAGGAAGCCTGGATGCTTAGACTAGCGAAAATCTGAGGACTTTCAGATTCCTATGTCTCAGTTGCTTGGAACTTCACTGTCCTGGATGTTGTAATGGTTAGCATACTCGACCGGTAATCGGTCAATTCCCGCTCCAGGACGGTGAAATTTTCAACAGGTGGGCGAACTCGGCCCGGACGGCCCACCTGTTAAGGCGCCCCACTACATGGAGAAGAGTGGCTCAGGATAGTAGTTTGTGGAAGAAACTTGAGGATACCTTCATCCAGCAGTGGACTGAAAATGATTGAAGATGAACCAGTCAATATGTGCGTAAAATTTTCTGACGAACCCAGATATTAAATTTTTGCGAAAATGCGATAAATAGCACAGGCTGTATAGCAATTAGCCCGGAATAATTAAACGCCACTACCCTAATAAAGTTAAGTGGCCCAAATCTGTCACTAAATGACTGACACTGCCAGAGGAACCCATACGTTAAGTTTCGCGAAGACCTGATGTAAAATAAAAGATTTCTTTAGCATTCTGCAAACCAAAAATACCATTAAAAATATTAAAATCTTTATTGTTGCCATTATATGATGGCAAATGATGTAATTACTCTGAAAGTAAGAAAGATCATGCAGCCATGTATACTATGAAACTCCTTCCAATGGTTACTTCCTGATTCGCCTATTCCTGCTACGTCAAAAGTTAATGGGTTCTGCCATTTTAGGAGAGGAAAGAATTCTTTATTCACCTATTCCTGTCTCGCCTAAAACTTTCACCTGCTAGAGAGGAGAGATTCACCTGGAGCAAACTTCCTTTTTCCCCTATTCTTGTTTCGCCTATTCCTGCTACGTCGAAAGTTAATGAGGCGAGAAAATGCTATTACATTATTTCGCTTAAGCTTTCACGGGGCGATTTAAAAAAAAAAAAAAAAAAAAGATACATCCTTTACCTCCCGTGGTTTTTTTTTTTTTAATCGAAACACAATCTTTCGTGTGTTAAAAAAAAAGGGGGGGGGGGGGGCAATTTTTCCCTTGGAAGAAAAAAAAAGCTAGCTTTATCCCTACGGTTTGAAACTAGTTTTATTTCTTTAATCGACAAAAAAAAAAGCCAAGTAGAAAACAAAGCTGTGCAAAAAAACATTTATAATTTAAAAAAGGGAGGGGGAAGGGATGCTATTACATTATTTCGCATAAGCTTTGACGGAGTGATTGAAAAAAAAAAAAGATACATCTTTACCTCCAGTGATTTTTTTTTTATTGAAACAATCTTTCGTGCGTTAATGTATAAGACATCAAATGCTGAGTAAAAAGCAAAAGAAACCATGACAATTGTTTACCTCTTCGGTTCAAAGGCCAAGAATACAGAACTACCTGGGAAAGAAGCAAGTTGTGGCTTTACATTTTTAATATTGTCTGAGCCTAATGTGCCAGCTACTTGTCCAGTTCTGGTTCGGAGGGTGTGTGGATAACTAAAATTTCCGCGACACTCATAACATAATTCAGAAGTCACTAAAAAAGCTGATTTATGGCAGCCACAGTTTAATTTATGGCGACTTAAATGCTTTTTACCACTTAATGTTGAGTCAAAAGAGCCGCACCGTGTATAAAGAGGAGTCCAACACTAACTAGTTTTTTTACTATCATGATGCTAGTAGGTTCTCAGTAACCTGAGGGGTATATAATAATGTAACTGATAAATCCTCAGATTTTTACAAATATTTCCTATGTGCACATACCAAATATTATGCTTACCACTTAAAACCTACAAATAAGACCTAAGCTTATATCCTTCGTAAGCTGCTCAGAATCAATATGTTGTGTCTAATTCTCATTTTATAGTCTCATTTTATTTTGATTGTCTCTATTTTTTTAATTATATACATAATGTGTCCAACTTAAAATTTATAGCTTCTAATTTTCAAAAGTACCCTTTAGCCTAGGTGCCTTATAAGCATTAGGGCATAACGTGCTGCCTTTTATTTTCATCTGTGGTTTCAAAAATGCGCTCCCAGTGTTACGGCTGGAAAATGGCACCTAGTGGAGAGTTCCTCCATATCCTACTTTAGTTTGTAACAATTTTGTTTTCTTATAAACGGATAAGGATCTTTCCAACATGGAGAATTTTTATGACCAGAAATTTCTACTAGGATTTACACATGTGAACATTCAAATAGCAATAAAATCAGGCCATTTTCGGAAGTGGCCGATGTCCGTCCCGGTGTGCTCATGTCGTAGTCGGTCAAATGAAGTTGGGCTCGTGTCCGGACCCCTGGTCCTATGGGGTCATGTACTTTCTTCGTTTTTGGCCGAAATAAAAATCTGTATTTGATTACTGATGTACACCCTTGTTTAATTATTTGAAGAAAATTTTGATACATTACAATATGTTCTTGTCCGTAATGTAAAAAGCTTATCGTTTACCATTATAACAAATCTGTTTCTACGGTTTTGAAGTTAAGCAAACAACAAGAGTGAACACAAGGAATCCATTAAAAAGGGTATATATGTTAGTTTGCATGGAGGGGGGTGGGTAACACCCCCTAAATTTAAGCTTTTCCAAACTTTCAAGTGCATTGTTCGTCGATTGGTAGCCTTGTCTTGTGATTTAAGTTTGAGCTTTTTGAACCCATAACAAAAGGTAAAATATATGAGTTTAGGTTTGAGAGTAACTTCCTTAAATTTCAAAATTTCTAAAACAAAGGGCAATTTTTATACGGTCTGTGAGAGCGAAAGTACTGTTACGTGTTGTAGCGCCGCCTCCTACTTATGGATCTGAGGCGTACGCGCTATATGGTCTCTCACAACAAGGAACTGTTTGTGCTTCTCAGAAACACTCTCCCACTCTGTTCGAGCAAACAAACGAAACCTTCCCCACTTTAATATTAAATCTGTGATTCAGGAAGACAGAGTGACAACAGCTGAACGTACGAAATAATATTCACACTAAGATATAATGATATCCAGAGGAACTTCAGTATGACAACACACAAACATTCATTACATAAACAATTTGAGTTTAGACGGCGGCAAATTACTTGTTCTCTAACATCAGGCTTCACTAAGGATTCGACCTGACAAGAATCGTGAAACGCGAAAGCTAGTATGATCACTTCCTGAGGAAATCTCGCTCAGCGCTGAAGTTCTAGCATAGAGTCTACCTGACACTAAGTAGATCTATATCTCGGTGACACTTAAGAAACAGTATAACTATTCTTCTCTACCATATGTTCCAGTCTTAGCCTGTGCTAAGCTCGTATTCCCTGTAGCGAAATATCTACTACACCAGCGGAATCCCTGACTAGGGTCTATTCCGCTACAGCCGGGCGATCTATCTCTTGTAGGATAGATGCTCGCTAACTTCCCCTTGAGCGTCAAACGCTCTCTAGCTTGGAGCGTTCCTCAGCCCACACACCAAAAGGCAAACGCTTCGCGTCTCCTTTTCTCGGAGAACTGCTCTCTCCGTTGAACGAAAGCAGATTAACAGATCCTCTTCAAGGGACCTGCTAGACTCCCCTCCACGCTGCGCCAAGCTCTCGGGGCTGACCTTGTCCTCCCGCTGACCTGTTCACGAGGCTCGCCTCTGCGGTCACGTGGGTCACACCTTTCGCCGGCCACACCCATGGGCGTTGGCCCAGCTTCTTGCAGATGGATTTTAATCCTACCTTCCGCGACCCTTCTCAGATCGTCCATTATGAGTGCCCCCTTTGAGAAAGTAATCCTACCGCTGAAGTACATCCTTATATTAACACAATACACATTGTTATGTTCATACAAAGGTGGATGGCTGTTTTCCTGACTTGTAGGCGTCTGGACGACACTAACAATGTCCAGCGAAAGTCACGGTGTCATTGAAGATACTATCAGTTCGTCGAAAAAGGCCTCGCCCTTCTAAGGAGTGAGAAACTACAGTCCTTTGTCTGACGCTCTTGACCTCTGAAAAATAACAAATGTTCAAACTTTCTGTCGCCATTTTGGGCTTGTAATTACTTTTTCGTCATGAAAAAAACATGTTCCTCATTAATATTAATTAACATGGTTAATGTGTCCGTTCTTACACGGTCCATAAATATTTATGTGATCAATTTTCCTAGACTAGACCGTAAAAGTCATCCGACGTTACATATATATCTACAAATCATCCAGTGGGCAAGTGTCCGGTTGGTTTTAGTGCGGACACCGCGTCAACATCCCTCTATCTTTTACTCTACCTTTCAACATCAATGCTTTTTTTTTTTTTTTTGATTGGAGGTTTTAACGACCACCGTGAGCAACTCAATGGGCTATAAGCAGTCGCCCGTCCCTAATTTAGGGTCACTGGTTCCAGGGAAGGGAGAGAGCCAGTGCCGTAAGACAAACACAACATCCATGCCTCACCGGGATTCGGACCCCGTACGGACGAATGATCAGAGGCCAGCGCCTTAGACCACTGCGCCACAGGGGCGGCCAATGCTTTTTTTGAATTCTGCCGTAAACCCCATAACCCCTTCCCCACCCCTCACTATAGTTTCTCACGATTTTGATTGGACGACACATTTAATACCTTAATCACGCTAACTACTACCTTTTGTTTATTACTTTTTACTCAGCATTTGATGTCTCCTACATTAACACACGAAAGATTTAGAGTTTCGAGAAAAAAAAAATAATCACGGAAGGTAAAAATGTATCTTTTTTTTAAAATCACTCCGTCAAAGCTTATGCGAAATAATGTAATAGCATCCCCCCCCTCCCTTTTTAAAAATTATAAATGTTTTGCACAACTTTGTTTTCTACTTGGCTTTTTTTTTTTTTCGATTAAAGAAATAAAACTAGTTTTGTTTTGTTTTTTCACGAGAAAAATTGTCTTTTTTTACGCACGAAAGATTTAGTGTTTCGATAAAAGAAAAATTCACGGGAGGTAAAGATGTATCTTTTTTTAAAATCACTCAGTGAAAGCTTAAGCGAAATAATGTAATAGCATTTTCTCGCCCCATTAACTTTCGACGTAGCAGAAATAGGCGAAACAAGAATAGAGGGAAAAAAGTTTTGCTCCAGGTGAATCTCTCCCCTCTAGCAGGTGAAAGTTTTAGGTGAGACAGGAATAGGCGAATCAAGAATTCTTTCCTCGCCTAAAATGGCGGAACCCATTAACCTTCGACGTAGCAGGAATATGCGAAACAAGAATAGGCGAATGCGGAAGATACGAAACTGACCCAAGAGTAAAGTTGAACTGTTACAAGGCAAGGAAGTTTCTGCAACCCCCTTCCCCCACACCACCCACCACATACTCCAGTTCACAGCTGGAGAAATGTTTCTGATGCAGCACTGGCTGCCAAATCTTTTAATCAAACTAGTTTAGCATAAAAAGAAATACAATTCCAGGAGTCATGAATTTTTTTTTCCAAGAGTTTTCCAGGGCCCTGGAAAGTAAAAATTTAATTCCAGGAGTTTTCCACGAAATCCAGGAGGCGTACGAACCCTTATATATATTTTTCAAGCTGTGTCAAAAACTGTGTTCGTGAGTTGTTTTACATATTTTTTCAACTAAGCATGTATTCATTGAAATTCTTGAGCCGAAACAACAGCTTTTCTAGTACATTTCCCTAGGTATTTGTTTAATTGGAATTTGTGCAGAAATGGTACTTTTAGCAATTGTTCTAACGCAAATTGATTTGATTACCCAGAATTAAAATCAAAATTAATTTACGTAGATTTAAAAAACAAGCTTCACAATGTGACACACATTTGGGACTAATTAATCAAGATATGTCAGTTACAAGAAGAAACTAAAGATTCTTCACTTTGATGACATGATCAAAAGACCAATGGAACCTTGATATATTTGCTACAACAGACCATCGTTGGAAAACAAATACTAGACTAGATACCGATAAACCCTGAAGACCACGTAGGAAATAGGTGGATGAAAGTCGAATGCATGACGTGTATGAGAATTATGCATGACAGCTGTGGAAGAAACAGACCTTCATCCAGCAGTGAATTGAGAATGGTTGAACAATAAAACGCACTATCCATTGCCACTTTACTGTCATTAAGTTTCTACTATCCATTGCCATTAAGTTCCTAGTTGTAGAGGTATTTTTTATTATTCCTGATCTCCTTTCAAACAGGTAAAGATTCCCCCTTTTTATGGCCGCAACAAAAGGCGTAGCAGGAAACGCGACGCGGGAGTTTGCCCTCGACTGAAATTTCGCCTTCTCATTTTACAACCGCTAATGGCCCCAATATAAGGCACAGGTTGAAAAGGCGCTGGGAGAATTAACCCTAGCATTTACACCCTGTGAACCTGTTATGAGCCAATATTTGTATATTATCTCTACCCTGACAGTTGTTTTTTGTTTTAAGGTTTAATGACCACCGTGAGCAACTCAATAGGCTATAAGCAGTAGCTCGTCCCTAATTTAGGGCAGCTGGTTCCAGGGCAGGGAGAGAGCCAGTGCCGTAAGACAAACATCCATGCCTCACCGGGATTCGAACCCGGACCCTTTCGCGGACGAATGGTCACAAGCACTGCGCCACAGGGGCGGCCGGACAGTTGTGTTTTTCTGAAGACGAACTTTTAAGCTTACGATAAATATTTAACCAAAATAAAAATGTTCTGTTTGGGAGTGCAAAGAGCGCACCACAACCGTTACTAACCCATCGAGCTCCATTTAAGGGGTGTAGCATAAAGTAGCCGTCCGTCCTTAATTTGGGCTTCCACCCCTGGTTCCAAAGAAGACAGCCATTTGACAACCACCAGCCATGCCTCATCTTGGACTCAAATCAGGGCCATCTTGTACAACGGACCACTCTTCCACCGAGACGGACCCACAGTTATTCTACGCAGAAAAATGCAGCAATTTAGGGTCAACAAAAAGGAAGCAATTTTGATACGTAGATTTCGCTTTATCGGAGTTTCATTTGGTGGTGTAACCAGATACTTCTCTTTCCACAAAATTTCGGCTGTTTTTACTGCGAGCAGTAAAAACTGCTCGCGGAGAGTCCACTGTTTAGGGAAAGATAGGACCCAGCATATATTTGCTTGGTACTTGTGTCTAAATATTTTTTAGCTTCGAGGTTTAACTACTACCATGAGTAACTGGTGGATTAGGAAGTGTGTCCCTAATTTTGAACCCACTAGTTCCAGGGAGGAGACAGAACCATCAGGCGTACTACTCGTACCTCAACCGGGACTCGAGCCAAAACCCGTGTAGGAAGCAGAAGCCAGTAACTCAGACCACTCTGCCACCAAAGAATTATTCTAAGGGGGGCAAACGATTATTCTAAGCAAAGAAAACGTGCAGCTTTTTACGGTAAAAAAATGTTAATTTTTTGCAGCCCACTGGTTTCGGAGAAGCGACAGATGCATCAAAGATCAGCCATGCTCATCCGGGACTAACCAGGTCCCGTCTCTGACGAATGATCAGAAGCCATCTTATCAGATCACTCGGCCACCCGAGCGACAAATATTCTAGGAGAAATCATGCAGTTCTTTGCGATGAAAAAAAGTATCAAAGCCATTTTAATACATTATTTTTCGCTTTATCAGAGCTCCGTTTGTAACCTGATATACTTTTTTTACAACAAAATTAGGACTTTCTTTTTGCTGCTTGCAGAGAAAACAGTGCGTGTGTAAGAGCGGAGTGGGACTTATGCTTGTGAAAAGATAGGACGTTCACATTTGGTACATATTTTTATTTTTATCTTTGCTTTGAGGTTGAACGACTACCATGAATAACTAAGGAATAAGCAGTCGCCGGTCCCTAATTTTGGACCCCACTGGTACAAGAAAAAGCAATCAAATACCTCAATGTCTCAGATGAATTCTTAGAAGCCAGCGACTCGTACCACTCGGCCGCCGGTGCGGCAAAAAAATGTTCTAAGCAAAAAAATATGACGCAGCTTTTAGGAAGAAAAAGTTTCGTCACATTTCGTTTCATACAGCTTTTTAAGTTAAAAGAAAAAGCACCAAATTTTGACCCCATTTTCCTGTTTTAAGCAGATAATTTTTCCACGACAAAGTTTTTACTGCTTTTATTGTTCACAAAGAAAAAAAGGTAAGGCGAGGTGGTTAACCATCGTGAGCAGCTCAATGGACTTCCAGGGAAGGGAGAGAGCCAGTGCCGTAAAACAAACCACCATCCATACCTCACCCAAAACTCTAGCCCAGAACAATCTGACAAATGGTGAGAAGCCGCGCTTTAGACCACTACCACCGAGGTGGTAAACAATTATTCTAAGCAGAAAAGTAATGCAGCTCCTAACGGTAAAAGCAAAATTAAAGTAATTCCGATACATCTTTCACTTTAGCAGAACTCCATTTAGTGTTGTAACCAGATGTTTTTTTCCACAACAAAATTTGACTGTTTATTTGCTTATTACAGAAGGGTAAGGGGGGGGGGGCTCCAACCAAAGGCTATAAAAAGTCATCCGTTCCTGTTTTGGGGGCATTATTCCCAAGGAAAAGTGTCATAAGATAAACAATCCCATAACCGGGTTAATCAAGGCCTACCCTGTACGAAGTCACAAGCCAGCGCCTCAGACCACTCTGCAACCGAAACAGATTTTTTTTTTTTTTCGATTGGGGGTTTAACGACTACCGTGAGTAACTCAATGGGCTCTAAGCAGTCACCCTTCCCTAATTTAGGGCCACTGGTTCCAAGGAAGGGAGAGAGCCAGTGCCGTAAGACAAAGACAACATCCATGCCTCACCGGGATTCGAACCAGGACACATCTGGGACGAGCGGTCAGAAGCCATCGCTTAAGACCACTGCGCCACCGGGGCAGCAATCGAAACTGCATGCAATTATTCTAAGCAAAGAAATTATACAGCTCTTCAGGCTAAAAAGGTTTCGACACATTTGGTTTCATGCAGCTCTTTAGTGTAAAAAAAAATAAAGTACAAGATTAGGTACGTGCAACACCATTTGGTTTTGTAACATTTTTCCAACAGAAAATTTTTATGGCTGGCAAAGAAAAATTTGCGTGTGTTGAAAAAAAGGGGGTTCCTAAGAGCTACAAAAAAAAAAAATGGTCCGTCCGTAATTTGGGCTCACTTTGGGAAATGGGGAAAACGACAGCCGTGAGCAGCTCATTTGGCTATAGACAGTTGGCAGTATCTTATTTAGGGCCACTGTTCCCAAGAAAGGGAGATAACCAGGGAGTCGTATGACAAAAACCATACATGCCTCACCGAGAAATCGAACCCAGACCCATTTCGGACGAGTTGTTGAAAGCCAGTTCCTCAGACCACTCTGCCACCGAGATGGAAAACAGTTATTCTAAGCAAAGAATTCAGCTTCTTACTGTAAAAGGAAAAAAAACAATTTCGATACATTTTTTTTTTCGTTTTTATCGGAGTTCTAGTTGGTGTTGTGATCGTATACTTTGTCTGAAACAAAATTTGCACTTTTTACTGCTTGCAAGGAGGGGGGGGTTACTAAGGGCTACAAAGCAGATCAGATCATATGTAGATGATTTTAGGAAGGGAGTGTCCGACACCCCAGGTCTTAAACCCTTTAAAATAGGAAGCTAGATTTGGGCTAGAGTGCCAGATAGGAAAGTGACACGAAAGCTATGTAGAAGGGGGCGGGGCGCCCTTATTTATTACCGGGTGGCCAGTACCCGGGGTCCGACGGGTTAACGTGCTCACCCGATGCGCGGGATTTAGTGGTTCGAGCGTTCGTACCTTCCGGGATCGAACCTGAGGTTCCTCTGTAGAAGTCACGAACGTTGGGGTTACAAAGCAATCGCCCGTTGCTAATTTGGGGCCACTGGTCCCAGGAAAGGGACAGTAGTCACACAATCCTATGCCGAGACGCTAACCACGACCCATCTTGGACGAATAGTCAGAAACTAGCGCCCCGGACCACTCGTCCACTGGGGAGGAGGGAGCATGTAATTATTCTAAGCAGAGAAATGCAGCTCTTTTGTGCAAAGTATAGACACATTTTGGTTTCATGCAGCTCTAGGTTAAAAAGAAAAAAACAAAACAAATTAGGTACATGCGACTATGTATTGGTGTAACCAGATACTTTTTCACAACAAAATTTTGCCCTTACTCCTTGCACAGAAAATATTTGTTTTGGGGAGAGGGCTTTCATTGCTTGTGAAAAGATAGGTTTTAAAAATACGGCACAAAACCTTAACTTGGTTTCGTGCCGTATTTTTCGTTGCTTTGAACTTTGACTACCACGAGTAATTAAGATTCTAAGCAAATAATCCTGCTCTTTACGGCATAGAAAAAAATTAAAGTAATTTCGATATATTTACTTCATCGGAACTGCATAAGTGTTGTAACCAAATACTTCTTTCCACAATAAAATTTTTCTACTTTTTCTGTTTTTTTTATTTTTAATTGCAGGTTTAACGACCACCGTGAGCAACTGAGTGGGCTATATAAAGCAGTCTCTCGTCCCTAATTTAGGGACGCTAGTTCCAGGGAAGGGAGAGAACCAGCGCCGTAAGACAAACAACATCCATGCCTTCGAACACGGACCCATCTCGGACGAATGATCAGAACTTCAAAAGAGCATTTATTTACAAAAAAAGACAACATACAAACACAAATTTTCACCGGGAAAAAAATTGCACAATAACTCACCGGCAACGACAATAACAACACACAATCAATATCGCAATAAACAGAGTACTCTACAGGAAGAAGCAGACGACATCAGAGCAAGTTGAAGAATAACACACGGCAAGATAAAAAGAAAACAGTTGCACAACAAACAATACATACAGGACAGACCACTAATGAAGCAAGGCGGTAAAGAAAAGTCAGCCGAGTTTGTCAAAACTGTCAAGGGAAAAAAAACAAACACACACACGGTCCGACAACAAGCTGCAGCCGAAAAAAACAAAACCTGGTAGTTCGGAGAAATGCGTTGACAAATGGCTGTAAGCCGACGAACAACAAAAATTTACATTTAAAGCGTATCTCGGTCAGTAAGACCGACAGCAACACAGAGAAAAAAACAACCACTAGAAACTAACACCCCGTACCATTAACACAACACACAAAGCACAATATTCAAATAACACCAAGAAATTAACACACAATGCACAATATACAAATAGCACCATGAACACAATAAAGAATGCACAATACACAAATAACACCATGAAAAACTTTGTTAAAAAGAACACAGGAGTTAAACTTGCAGACAAGCATCACCACCAAATAAACTCGGGTCGAAACAGTGAATTCGCACTGTATGCACAGCACTAACCACAAAAATAAACACCGATTACACAAACAAAATCAAGAAACACGTCGGTAAGGTTCAGAACCAACACACAAAAAAAAACCCTCGGTACCACGCGCCAGCAGTACCCGTTCAGCAAGAAAAAAATAAAAACAAAAAAATAAAAACAACCACAACATTAAACACAAAACCGTGCGACAGTAAACTGTGTGAAACCGACGAGTAATAAATATAAAATAGGTGAACGACACCAAAAGCAAACTAGAAAAAAAAGCCGACACTTGAGCAACAAAAAACAAAACAAAAACACATCAGACAATGTGCATGCCACAGTAAAAATGCAATCAACATCAACAAAACAACATAAAACACCTTGGTAACAGTAAACAATAAACAGAAAATACCAAAACGCTTAGCCGGCACACAAAAAAGTTTGTCGACCAACGGCTTGAGGCCGACGGAAAATAAAATAAAAGAAAAGAAAAGAAAAAGTCAGTAAACGCTACCGACAACAAATTAACGGGAATGTGTGTGCACGGAAAGCAACAAGAAGATAAACTAAAGGAGACACTAACCCACTGACACAGATCTACGGTATGTACAAAAATTATGCACTAAACAAAAACACCAATAAAAAAAATAAATATAAATATAATAAACTCTGGCTATGGGAGGAGAGCAATAATGCCTGCAGAAACATGAAACCATGACAAATCTGGAGACCAGAGAGAGAAAAAGGCAGGCACATCCTGCCGAACCCGCGCCATGTCATACTCAAGTTGGAGGACCGATCTGATGGATGATCGGTACCTATTGCACAAAAACACCCGGGCCGGATGATAACGCCGGAGAGAAGCTCGATCCACGCTTGAGTGGTAAAACAAATAAATCGTCAACTTCGCTTGGAGAATGATGAATGCACAAACAGAACTGTGGACATCTACAGGGGGAGAATGGCGTCGGAGGAAATAAAAATGGAACATTGTATGAGGACAAGGGCAAACTTTGGAAAGAAGGGAAAACATAATCGAAAACAAGGGCTGCAACACCAGACAAGAATCATAGGAATGTGACACATCACCAAGTGTAGAACAAAAGAAGCAAAGCGGGGAAGCCAAATGACGAAAACGATGAAGGGTACGCGGAGTGAGCAACCGACGGTGTAGGTGCAGCCAATGAATGTCCCGGGCTTTCGGGGAAGCCAGGGAAGTCGATGGATCACTCCATGTACCTGGAAGATCTGTAGCTGAAACAGAAGGAATTGCTAATGGAGCTGTGAAATTGGTAAGAAAATGCGAATAAAGAAGCTTGGCTGTAACTTGATGGGGTAAAAATGGAGAATCGTTTAAGTAGAGAAGAAAGGGAAGACTGAGCGACGGGGCGGAAGACTGAATGAGGCCAATAGAATTGACAAGTAAAGGATAAAGACGAATAAGACAGGATTGAATAAGACAGAACTGTGCACGATGCTGAGGGGTATCAAGTAACAGAGGGGAAAGGCGATCAAAAGATTTCCAGTGAAGAGAAGAATCAAAAAGTTGAGAAACCTGAACGACGCCACTTGCAAACCAAGTGGAGAAGTTCAGGTACTGAGAATTTGGAGAACGAAGGGCAGAGGAGAAGAAAAGTGGTTCCGCAAGGAGATCGTTAGTCGAAGCTGGGGGGAGGCGGACTGGACATAAGGAGTGCCAGAGGGAGAAAACGGTACGGTAAGTAGCGGGAAAGTGATTGGGAATGAGTGGAAAGAGGTCCATGCGGATAAAAGTAGCTAGAGAAAGAAAAGGACTTCGTGGAAAGAGCAAAGTGTCAATTATAGTAATCGAAGAACCGCAAGGAAGGGAAAAAATCCTCAAAAAATGTTGGAGATGGAAAGCGTTCGATTTAAGGGACAAATCCGGAAGGGCAAGACCACCAAAAGAAACCGGAAGGACAAGCGTGGATCGATGAACCCAATGTACGACATCCCAAATAAAATTTGTAAAAAGACATTGAACGTGACGAAGAAAGAGGGGAGGAGGGAAATGAGCAAACCAAGTATGAGAAAGGGCCGGAAGAAGAAAAACGGAAAGAAGATGCGACCTGCTAAAAAAAGAAAGAAACGGTTTCAAACGGCGAAAAGGGGCAAGGCGTCGATTCATGTCCTGCACCAAAGGGGACCAAGTGGCGGCAGCAACCGCCACCGGGTTCCCGATGAACACTCCAAGAAGTTTGATGACCGTGGTCGACCACCGGGCACCCCAAGGGCGGTCGCCGCGGGACGACCACGAGCCAGCCCACAAGCCAACAGATTTAGAGGTATTAAGGGCCGCACCTGAAATTGAAGCATACTCAGTATAGGTAGATAAAACAACACCAAAAGCCTGTTGGGAACGTAAAAAAAGAGTAAGGTCGTCCGCATAGGCCGACAAAACCACGCGATGGTGCCGTGTGGAGGCCACACCACGCGGAATGCCTGCCAGCAAACGAGATCGAAGGGAAATAAGAAGTGGTTCAAACGTGAGGGCAAACAGTTGACCCGACAGGGGACAACCCTGCCGGATACCGCTTGCAAAAGGAATAGCAGCCGTCATAAAAGAAGAGGTCCGAACACGAAAGTAAGAATGAGAATATAGATTGGAAAGTGCCTGACAGAAAAGGGAAGGAAAGCCAAAGTGACGAAGAACAGAGAAAAGATAAGAATGATGGACAGAATCGAATGCTTGTTTCTGATCTAGGTTAAAAATAGCAAGAGGTTCAGAAAGACGGGAAGCAAGAGAGTGTAAATCACGGATGGTAGTGATGTTAGTTGCAATCGAACGGGAAGGGATCGTATAAGTTTGGTCAGGATGAATAATAAATTGTAGAACAGGGTTAAGGCGAAGAGCCAGAATTTTTGCAAAGATCTTGTAGTCGGTGTTAAGAATCGAGATGGGGCGCCAGTTAGATAGAAGACCAAGATTACCAGTTTTAGGAATTAGGCGGAGAAGAGCAAAAGCAAAGTCAGAAGAAACGAAAGTCGAAGAAGAAAAGATCGAGTTGAAACAAGCAACGAGAAGAGGAAGCAGAGCAGGAAGAAAGGTTTTATAAAAAGAAAGTGGAAGACCGTCAGCCCCAGGGGCGGAGCGGTCATTCAGACTAGAAATGGCAAAACGAACCTCCGAGGGAGAGATCGGTGAAACCAAGGAGGGGGAAAAAAAGACGGGACCTGAGGAAGATGTGATAATAATGGAGAATTCTCTGCAGGCGGCAGGACCCGCAATCGAAACCGATCAGTGAAGTACTGAAAAGTTCGATCACAGATCTGCACTGGATCAGAAACAGTTGAGCCATCTGGAAGCGAGAGAAAAGAAATGTTGGAACTCAGAGCACGGTGGGATTCAAGATGTCGAAGGTGTTGAAACGGGTCATCATGAAAATGTAACTTGGAAAACTTTAACCGGGTAAGAGACGAAGAAGCAAAGGAAGATAGAATGCTATGAAGTTGTGATTGAAGAGCTGCAAACGATGGATCTGAAGGAGAAAGGAACTGTAGTTTACGGTGAAGAATAGTTAAATCATGAAAGCGGTGAAAACGGGACGAAAAAGAGAACTGACGTGCAAACGATAGGATAGAAAGTTTGGTGGAAAGCCACAGAGCTGCTGGGTCAACCGTGAGAGGAAGTTCAGAAATGGATGAAGAAATAATCGAACGAACTTCGGCCTGAAACGTGGGATCGGAAAGGAGAAAATCATCGAGAGACCAAACCGGGGAGGGGGGACAGAGAAAGAGGACAAAAATATTTCCAGAAGAACAGGACGATGGTCGGAGGAAACAGAAGGATGATGGGTTACTTCAACAAGGGAGGAGTGGAGGAAACTAGAAACATAAAACCGGTCGAGACGAGCCGCAGCATGCGCTAAGGCGGCCGGAGGAAACCATGTGAATTCACGGGACAGAGGGTGGATGGTACGAAATGCGTCAATGAGACAAAAATTACTAACTAGTTGAGACAGTTGGGAGGAAAGGTTAAGGCGACTCTCCCCGGAACCATCACGGTCAAGACCCGGTTGGAGAGTGCAGTTGAAGTCACCACCAATAAGAACGATTTCAGAAGGAGGAATTTGGGAAAGAAGGGAAATCAAATGCGAAAGAAGAGCATCAGCATCAACCGATGATTGTGGCATATGCAAATTGAAAACATGAAAACGACGGGAAAGATAACTAAAGGAGATACCTTGAAAGGAGCCCAGCAGACTCTGTGACTCAACGATATCTGAAAGAAGAGAATGAAACCGAGTACGGAATGCAATCGCTGTACCGGACCCAATGTGCGTCCGGTAGTTGTGATAAAAGCGTAGGGCCAGCGTCTCCAGCAGGAATACCCGGTCGCCAAGGAACAGTTCGTCTCCTGGAAGAGGAGGATATCTGTCCTCAGGAAACGAACGTCCTCGAAGACCAAAGCATTCGCGGCTGAAGACGCAAGGCCTCTACAGTTAAAGCAGAGCACATTTAGGGAAGGCATCACTGGGGCGGCTGCATCCAACCTTCCAGTTCTGCCTTCAAAACTTTAAGTAAATACGCCAACCGGCGAGCGTACTGCTCTGTCCCGGATGGCATATCAACATTTAATAAGAACTCATGCAGGAACGTCAGTTGGGTTAGCATCTCCGGAAGGTGAGAGAGTTTACTTGCTATACAAGGGAGAGTAATCAATTTCGCCCGTCTGGGGCGAGCAATCAAGGCATACAGATCTGTGAATGAGAGGGGAGTTAAGGGCACCTCAATGTCAGCAAACATAGAGGTGATGTCAACCAGAGAGGGGGCAGGAGAGTCGTCATCAGATTCAGCAAATAAAGTTTCTTCAGAATCGGGATCGGTAACGTCCATGGAATCATCGTTCGGCAAACAGGTAAAACGGTTGTAGATGGAAACTGAAGAAGTAACAGGAGCCGGTCCAGGTGAAGGTGACGAGGATGTAGCCGTCTTCCTGGATTTCTGGCGGTCCGAGGAACTCGCACGACGGTTCGCTGAGCCAGGGGAGTTTTGCCTCTTGGTCCGCTGAACCTTGGGGGTGGAGGCCCCTTCAGACGCTGGCAACGGGGGAAATTCCTGCAGGTCAGTGGATGCCGAAGCAACACGGACCACTGGAGGTGATACGACAGAGGTGGAACCAGGATCGGCAGCTGGAACAGATTGAGTGGGGAGGGTGGGGGAAGAATCCGGAGCGGTGGGCAGAGTCCCCGCTGGAACAGCAGCATCAAGTGATTGAGTTGGAACAGTAGCAGCTGTGGAATGTGTGCATGCCGATGCAAGGTGACCACCCTTGCATCGGAAGCACTGAACGCCAGCAAACAGATTGAAAATGTAGGTCCGGGTTTCAGTTATGAGTTCCAGGGTGGTTGGCCGGTTAACTATTGCTTGTGGGGTTGGAAAGATGACTCTGTATTGACGACGACCGCCCTGAACATGTTTCAGGGGGAGTCGCGAGCAGCAGCTGGGAGGTACTTTGTGGTACCAACCACTCGCCCCATGGTGTTAAGGGCATCAATTAATACCGAGTCAGGCACAGCTGTGGGTACTGGAGACAAGGTGACAGTCACTGGTCTTTGAGCTGCTGCAACTGGTTGGAGATGTACGGAACCAATGTCCAAGCCAAAAGCAAGGATTTTGTCCACTGCCTGTTGATGAGTGAAGTGCACGACAACACCCCTCCCAAGCGGATAATAGACACAATGCTTTCTCCGGGTACAACTTTAGAAATAGCATTTAAATATTGGGGGAGGGGGTGTCGCGCAGAGCAGGAACAAATACACTTAAAAGTAAGGCAGACGAAAGTTCCTTACCTTGAGGAGAGTCGAGTGGTAATGTTATCCTTAAAGCGGAAGCAACACGTGTAAACTCTGGTCGCGAAGACACAGAAGCACTATGTAAAGTAGAAGTCGCACTCACAGCCGCGGCGAACGAACGAGACACAGGAATAGAAGAGCTGGGTACCTCTGACCCAGCCTCCGGCAAATTTGTAACCAGCGGTACAGTTGGCGACGAAACCACAACACTATTTGACTGAACACCATTCATGGTGGTCACGGAAGATACAGACGACGAAGAAAGCGCAGAGGAAGGAGATATAGACGGGTATATGGCACTCATGCTGGTGGAGGTAGTAGCCAGCCCGGCTACTAACCCTCGCGGCTCGAGCGTTGCAGCTTGCAACACTCAAGAACAGGCAAAAAACGAAAAAATAAGCACGTACAGCTTGTACGCCTCACTACTTGCGAGGAAGGAACTCAGGTAATAACACACGAACTGTCAAAGAACAAACGCAAAAAAAACCCCACAAACTTCACACGAAACTTCTAATACTGGCAGGAGCTCGAAAAAATGCGACTGATCAGTCAGAAGCCAGCGCTTAGACCACTGCGCCACCGGGGCGGCCTTTTTCTGTTTGCAAAGACAAAAAATTGTGAATGTCGGAGAGGCTATGGAAGTTCCCATGGGGAATTAAAGACCACCGTGAGCAACTCAATGCGCTTATAAAGCAGTCGCCCGTCCCTAATTTAGAGACTGGCTCCAGAGAAGGGGGAGAGCCAGTGCTGCATGACTAACTTTATCCATGGCCTCACCCCGAGATTCGAACCCAGACCCATATCACACGAATGGAGAAAAGCCAACGCCTCATACCACTACCACCAAGGTAGACAGTTCTTAAATGACGCAGCTCCTTTCGGTAAAAAAACTATTTCGATAAGTATTTGTAGTTTTATCAAAGCTCCATTTGGTGTTTTAAACCGATATTTTTTTCCACAACGAAATTCAAGTACTTTTCACTGCTTGCAAAGGAAAAGCAAATAGGCGGCGTGTGTCTGTGAAGGGGATTGGGGGGGGGGGTGGCACTATGGGTTTTGAAGCAGTCTCCACTTCTTAATTTGAGGTCACTGGTCCTAGGGAAGGTACTGAGCCGTCAGACAAATACAGTCCCATTCGGGGATTCTAAGCACGACCCATTTTGGACGAATAGTCGGAAGCCAGCGCTTCGAACCACTCGCCCAGCGGTGCGGCATGCAATTACTCCAGGAGAAATTATGCAGCATAAAGTTTCGACACATTTCGTTTCATGCAGCTTTTTAAGGTAGAAAAAATTACAAGCACTACGTTAGAGGTACGTGCGACATTTGGTGTTGTAAATAGACACTTATCGACAAAACTTTTTACTGCTTGTACAGAAACAAAATGGAGGGAACGGGGGTTCACTGTATGAAGATAGGGGAACCCATCACCTTCACTTTTTTTAGCACGACTTTTGTAAAAAAAGATCGTGCTTATGTTACCGGTTTGTCCATCCGTCCGTCTCTCTGTACCCACGATATCTCTGCAACTATTAGTCCGATTTGAAAAATTCTTTTTGCATTGGGAAGCTTCAAATATGCGAATGACGACCCTTTAATTTCGTTTTTCTTTTTTTTTTATTTTACGATGTACAATTTCGCCGCTAGGGGGTGTAAATGCAGATGATGTCGAATTCAAAAATACGTTTTATTCCACATATTTGCTTCTAAACATCAGATTGAAAAAATTCTTTTATCTTTCGATTCCATTTATGTCGAAGAGTATTTTAGATAGTTACTTTTTCAAATTACGCATAGATTTTCCGCTAGGGGCGTAAAAGTAAATTACATTTCCCCCGATAACTTCTAAAACTCCGATTTGAAAAATGTTTTCTTCAGCGGATAGAACTCCTGATGGAAAATCTTTTGCATATAATTTCTAATTTTTCGTAAATAATACTTTGGCCACCAGGGGGCGTAAGAGTTAATTTTAGCTTCTGATGTATTTTGTCATAAAATCTGAGCTTCGAATATATCGATTGAACAAATTCTTTCGTGGACTGATGCCACTCACATCGATAAACCTTTTCGGAATATTTTCTTCTTAAAATATTGCACTGTTTCTCCTCCAGGGGGCGTAGATGTATATCTTATTTTTGTCAATATCTACTTCTAGGAGTCCGATTTGAAAAATTCCTTTGTTGGATAGTGTTTTCAGTGTGACATGTTTTCATATAATTTCAAAATGTTCAAGTAATTCAGACTTTCCGCTAGAGGGCGTAGAGGTAAATTGCGTTTCCCCCTACATCTCTGCTGGTAAATCTCCGATTTGAAATATTGTTTCTGCACTATATACAGCTCCTGATGGGAAATCGTTTGCACATAATTTCTAATTTTTGTAAAAAAAATGGTTTGGCCACCAGGGGGCGTAAATCTTAATTTCCGCTTCTGATGTATTTGCAGCAAAATATGAGCTTTTAAATTCTCGCTTGAAAGATACGTATGTAGGTAGACCGATACTACTCATGTCGACAAACCTTTTAGGAATATTTTCTTCTTAAAACAATGTATGGTTTCAACGCCAGGGGGCGTAGATGTATCTCATTTTTGTCAATATCTCTACTTCTAGGAGTCAGATTTGAAAAATTCCTTCTTTGTTGCATAGTGTTTCCAGTGTGACATGTTTTCAATATAATTTCAAAATTTTCAAGTAAATCATACTTTCCGCTAAGGGGCAGAAAGGTAAATTGCGTTTTCTACGTTATTTCTGTTTCTAAAACTCCGATTTGAAAAATTCTTCCTGTATCGCATACAAGACCTGATGGAAAATATTTCACATAATTTCTGTTTGGTAAAGAATGGTTTGGCCACCAGGATCATAAGTGTTAATTTCTGCTTCTGATGTATTTGCAGCAAAATCTGGGCTCCTGAAAACTAGACTAAATATTTTTTTCTTAGACCGATATTGCTCATATGGAAAAACCTTTTGAGAATACCTTCTTCCTAAAATAATGCATGGTTTTTCCACCAGGGGACGTAAAGTCACATCTTATTTTTGTCGGTATCTGTTTTCTAAGAGTCCGATTTGAAAAATTCTTTCGGTGTTGGAGTTTCCGGTGCGAAATGTTTCTCATATAAATTCATGTTTTTCTTAACGCACAAGTCTGCAACTAGAGGGCGTACATGATTCCGTTTACAGCAATATCTGAGGGATTAAAAACCCGATTGAAAAACTTCCGTCAGATACTACTGTTTTCCATACAGGTTCCATTGACTTTGAATAGCTTTGATAAATTTAATTTGAGTCACAACGAATTCAAAAGAAGTGCTTATTACACCCGAAAATTCGGTGTCTTTTTTTTTTTTTATGCTTTGAGGTTTAACGACCACAATGAGTAACTGGTGGATGAAAGCAGTTGTCGATCCCTAATTTTGGACCCACTAGATCCAGGAAGAGGACAGCCATCAACACACACTACCCATGCCTCACCGAGGACTCTAACCGGAACCCGTGTCGGACGAATGGTCACAAGCCAGCGACTCAGACCACTCTGCCACTGGTGCAGCAAACAAGCAGAGAAATTATGCAGCTCTTTACGGTTAAAAAAGTTTCCGCACATAAATTTCGTTTAATGCAACTCTAAGTTAAAAGAAAAAGTCAAATTAGGTACGTGAGTCCATTTAATGTTGTAACCTTAAACAAATTACACGTCCATAAAGAAAAAAATGAGGGGTGTCTTCTAAAGGCTGTAAAGCAGCCGCCCACCACTAATTTGGAGCCCACTGGATTTCGGAAAAGCGACAGATGCATCAAACTTCATGCCTCACTGGGACTCGAACCAGGGACCGTCTCGAACACATGATCATCCAGATGGCCTCGGACCACTCGGCCACCTGGGCGAGAAATATTCTAAGAAATTATGCAACTCCTTTACGACAAAAAAATTAAATTTTGATACACAATTTTCGCTTTATTGGAGCTTTATTTGGTGACTTTTCCGCAACAAAATCTCATCTTGACTACTTGAACAGAAAAACTAATGGTGAGTGGGGTTTTTTCGCTGCTTATGAAAATTGAGGGCGGGGATCCATCACCTTCAGTTGGTTTTGTACCCCCCCCCCCCACTTTTTTTTTTTTTTTTTTTTTTTTTGCTTTGAGAGTTAACGACTACCATGAATACCTAAAGGATACAAGCAGTCACCTGTCCCTAATTTTCGATCCGCTGGTTCCAGGAAGAAAACAGAGCCATCAGACATCAAATGCCAGTCATTCCACATTCGGAACACTAGAGCCCGTCTCGGACCACTGCCACCGGTACGGCAAAGAATTATTCTAAGCAAAGAAATTATGCAGCTCTTTTGGGAAAAAGAATTTCGTAACTTTTCGTTTCATGCAGCTGGATTAAAACTAAATTAGCTACATGCGATTCAGTTTGGTGTTGTAACGAGATACATTTTCCACAAAATTTGCTGGTTTTACTGTTTGCAAAGAAAAATTTGTGTGTGGAAGGGGGGCTTCTAAAGGCTATAAGAACGGGAGCAGGCGAATACATCCAAAAAAGAATTCGTCGAACGAAGAATTCACCGAAAGAAGACTTTATCGAAAAAAGCGAAACTAATTCGTCGAACGAACAATTCACCGAAAGAAGACTATCAAAAAAGTGAAACGAATTCGTCGAAAACAAATTTATCGAACGAGCAATTTACCGAAAGGAGACTATTTCGAAAAAGATGAAACAAATTCATTGAAATAGTTTAAAGACAGCTGGCCACTAAACAGTTCGCCAAACGGACAAGTCCAACACCCACTTTAGGGCCCGTATAAAAATTGCATTTTCTTGGTTTTAGAAGTGCGCAAAGGCCTAGGGATTAATATTTAATGCCTTAGTAAAAGGGCAATAATACTGTCTTTGTGTCTAAACCTTATGAATCTGAACACGACGCAATATGTTCATAACGTTTACATAATAAATCAAGCTAATAATGATGCGCTTTAACTTAATCAAATGTTAATAAACAGGCCTAGGCTTTATTAACAGTTTTTCTTCCATCGTGTTCATATCGTCTAGACACTAACTCTAGTCAGTATTATTACATATTAATACCTAGGCCTTTTTAACAGCTTTTATTACATCGTGTTCATACAATGTTTAGACACCTAGTTAAGTTAGTATTATTGCGCTTGCACTTAGGCATTAAATATTAATACCTTGGCCTAGGCCTTTTTAACAGTTTTTATTCCATCGTGTTCATAATCACACGGTATAGACACCAAGTCACGTTACTATTATTGCGCTTTTACTTAGGCATTACATATGAATGCCTAGGCCTTTAAAACAGTTTTTATTCGATTGTGCTCATATTCATAATGTTGAAGTACCAAGTCCAGTTAGTATCATTGTGCTTTTACTTAGGAATTAAATATGAATGCCTAGGCCTTTTTCGCAGTTTTATTCCGTCGTGCTCATAGTTATAAGTTTTGCGCGTCAAGTTAGTAATATTGCACTTTTCCTTAAGAAAAATATTTCACACTTGAACAAAATCTGAGGAAGGCCTGGGCCATAGGCCTATTTGATTAATATTTAGTGCCTAAGTAAAAGTGCAATAATACCAACTTGACTTGTTATCCAAACTTGATACCAGCACAACGGAATAAAAACTTAAAAAGGCCTATTTTTGTTAATATTTACTGCCTAAGGAAAACCGCAATATTACTTAAATGACTTGGTGTCTAAACCTTATGAATACGAACACGATGGAATAAAACTTATTAAAAAGGCCTAGGCCTATGCCAAGGTATTAATATTTAATGCTTAAGTAAAAGCACAAATATAGTAACTTGACTGTGTGTCGAAACCTGATGAATATGAACACCATGGAATAAAAACTTAGTAAAAGCGCAGTAATACTAACTTGATTTGGTGTCTAAAAGCTTGTATGAACACAATGTAATAAAAACTTAAAAAGGCCTAGGCGTATTAATATTTAATGCCTAAGTATAAGTGCAATAATACTTAATACTGTCCGGGAATAGTAGACACGATGAAATCAAAAGTCTGATTCTTGTTAGACTTGGTCATCCTACAAGTAAAAAAAAAAAAATGCAATTTTTATACGTTCCCGCAAGCGCTTTTGTGGCCACTTAGCCATATTCCAATTATAGTCAAAGTTTTCGACAAAAGCTTACTCTACAATATATTGTATCTTTCGGTGATTTCGCTTTCGATGAATTTTCAATTGAAGCCCTAATTTTCGAAGAATTCACCTAGAACAGTAAGAACGACGCTTCATCCCTGATTTGGGCCCACTTTTTTGGCGGGGGGGAACTACTACTGTGAGCAACTCAATGGGCAATAAACAGTCGCCCGTCCCTAATATAGGGTCGAGGGGAGAGAGCAGAGCCAGTGACTTCGAATCCTAGGTGAGTCACCATCCATGACTCACCTAGGATTCGAAGTCTCTGAGAACCAACCATCTAGGACGGTAAAAATACCCCCGGAGAGAATACCCCGAAAACTGAAAAGCGGAAAAAATGCCCCCGGAAAAAATACCCCCAGAACAAACGGTTCACTGTAAACTGCCACACAGGAACACTGATGTGTGGCAGTGTTCCGGTGTGGCATTTTACCAACAACCCTGCCACACATCTTTCAGCAATTTGGCTACAAAAGTTCAAAGGGGGGGGGGGTATAAAGATTGCCGTTTCTGGGCCTACATTGATAACTGAATTGCGAAACGAATTTCGCGAAAACTTTCCATGTAAGCCAAGCGATACTTGTACTTTAATTTGAAGAAATAAATTGCCGAGGATCCGAGGTACACTTGGGGGGCTCAACCCCCAACTTCCGTAATATTAGATTCTGGGCCGCTGGAGTCTGTCAGTGTATCCAGGCTGTTCCCCTTGAAGCGCCCCCAAGGTCCGTGAGCTTTGGGGGGGGCCCAAAATGTTGAAATGGCCGTAGAGCTGTAAACATTAGAAGCATGCTTTACATAATGATTCTCTACACGACCACGAATTTTCAGGAGAGTGGGGTGCAAGTTTCTAAGAGCGCAGACAAGTCTTGAAGGTAAGGGATTTGCTCCTAATTTCTATGCTTCATGTGTTTAATGGTAAACTATGCATGCCCTTCCCCCTCCCCCAGAAATTTGGTGAACCCTGTGAGAGGGATACGAGGTGCTTGGTTTCGAGGGCTCTATCCCCAACTTCCGTAATTTTATATTCTGGACCTCTAGAGTCGGTCCAGTGTATCCTCGATGTTACTCCTGAATAGCTCTTAGAAACGGGGAAGGGTTCCCCACCCTCCTGAAAATTCGTGGTCGTGTACAGAATCATTATATAAAACATGGTACTAATGTTACAGCTCTACGTGCATTTTAACATTTTGGGGGGAAGCCCCCCAAGCCCATGGACCTCGCGGACACTTCAAGGGGAACTTCCTGGATACACTGACAGACTTCAGCGACCCAGAATATAATATTACGGAAGTTCGGGGCAGAGCCCCCCCCCCCCCCCCCACCAAGTGTACCTCGGATCCTCGGCAATTTATTTCTTCAAATTAAAGTACAATTCTCGCTTGGCTTACATGGAACGTTTTCCCGAAATTCGTTTCCCAATTCAGTTGTCAATGTAGGCCCAGACACGGCAATCTTTATAGACCCCCCTTCCCTTGAACTTTTGTAGCCAAGTTGCTGAAGATGTGTGGCAGGGTTGCCGGTAAATTGCCACACAGTGTTCCTGCATGGTAGTTTACAGCGAACCGTTTGTTCTGGGGGTATTTCTTCCGGGGGCATTTTTTCCGCTTTTCAGTTTTCGGGGGTATTTTCTCCGGGGGTGTTTTTACCTACATCCATCTAGGACTAATGGTGAGAAGGAAGCCAGCGACTCTGCCACCGAGGTGGCAAACAGTTATTCTAAGCAGAAAAGTCATGCAGCTCTTAACGGAAAAAGAATTAAGCAATCTCGATACATCTTTAACTTCATCATCGGAACTCAATTTGGTGTTGTAACCAGATACTTTTTTCACAACAAAATGTTTGCTGCTTTTAAAGAAAAAAAGTGTGAGGGAGCCACCGGCGGCGGAACGTAATAATTTCAGAGGGAGTCAGACTTCTACTTCTTCGAGAGCTAAAACAATAAAAAAAGAAATTGACAAGAACCCCGTAGGATATATAAAACACTCGTACATATCATCCAGGGTATGGGAGCAAGCGTTTCTTTTTTTTTTTTTTGTTAAAATGCCGCTTTACTTTTTTTATTCACTTTTTATTATTTTGTCCTAATGGATTTCAAAAACTTTTTTGTCCCCCCCCAATCTATACGCCCCTGAATTATCAATCCACTACTGGATGGTCTCCTGAAGTGCCTTCCCCAACTTTGTCTTGAGCGTATCACTCCAACATTCCGAATTTCACCCATCTCCCACGTGGTCTTCTGGATCTTTTCCTGCCCCTTAGTATCCAATCTAAAATTTCATTTGTTCAATAGTGGTCAGTTCTTCTAACAAATATGTCCAGCCTACTGCTATTTGAGGGTTCGCAGCAAAAGCACACATACATTCGTCCAGGCTCGTTTTTGTTCTGTGTGACAGAACTCCAAGAAAAAGAAATCTGGGTACAACAAGCAGCAGTATACTTACCGCTTAATTTGAGTTTGAATTATTTTTTTGTTCAGTTGTAAATTTGACAAATTTATTGGGGTTTTTGATCTCGAGTCAGACTCTTTCTGACTTGGATGGGGGGGGGGGGAGAAAACTGGCCCTGGTTATTGCTTTTAAATAATTTAAAGAACTCTTGAATAATTTCTTAAAGATAAAAACGCCGAATTAACTGTTCACCTCATTTGTGTTTTTTTTTTGTTTTTTTAAGTTGTATTTGAAGCGTTTTCCACAAAACTGCATATAGTATGATTGCGGTCTCCGGGAAATCATCCTGGAAAAACGATTACTCATATGTGAACCCGAAATCTTGCGTAGAAAGAGCCCCAATGAGGGCGACCATAATATTCTAAGGGGGGGGCGGAACTCACAGTTGGAGAGATAAACAGAAAAAAAATAAGTGAAAGGAGAGGGTTTATCTTTCCTACTTTTTTTTTTTTTTTGATTGGAGGTTTAACGAGCACCGTGAGCAACTCAATGGACTATATAAGCAGTCGCCCGTCCCTAGTTTAGGGTCACTGGTTCCAGGGAAGGGAGAGAGCCAGCGTCGTATGACAAACTTCCATGCCTCGCCGGGATTCGAACCCGGACCCCTTCCGGACGAATGGTCATAAGCCATCGCTTAGACCACTGCGCCACCATCTTTCCTATTGAGTTCACTTACTCAGATCTTCTAGCTTCTTATTTCCAAGGGCAGTTTCAGAACTGGGGTTAGACACTCCCTAAAACTTCAAATGTAACGTAGCGTACCCACCGGTTTTGGGGATGGAACAGATCCAAATACCAGCCATGCCACATTCTGGACTCGAACCATGTCCCGTCTCGTCTCGGACGAATGATCAGAAGCCATCACCTGAACCCCCCTCTGGCTACAAGATCAGGGCCTTGTCAGTACTTGTGGCCTTTTCCCAGATCTCCCTTTGCTGTTACAATTACTTACATTGTTATATTACTTTGTATTCTTTGGTTTTAATGTAACAGCTAAATAAACTGAATGGAAACATTTTAAGGAGAGATGATTTTTTTACGATAAATATTAAAGCAATTTTTATATGTATTTTCGCTTTAGCGGAGCTTCATTTGGTGGTGTAACCTCAAACTTTGCCCGTCTCAGGCCACTTGATCATCGGGTAGGCAGACACTTATTCCAAGCAGGGAAATGGTGCAGCTCTCTACGGTAAAATAAAATTTAAGAGCAATTTTGTTATATATATATTTTTCGCTACGTCTATTATTTTCAATTCTGACTTACACTGTTACTTATCTCAGAAAAACTTATGACCACAAAGTCAACTACACAAAGTACATGAATTCAACCGAACTTTATGAAAGTGCGTACTATACGACTTATTCAAACACAAGTCAAATTTCATTCTAGTACAGGAATCTACGAGTAAGGTGAATTAACTGTCAAACTTCCACAAAATTCGATGTGCTGCAAAATGTAATTCCAGCTCAGGTCTAGTTCCGTATTTTACACTGATTCGCAAACAAACTTTTCAACAGAAATGCTTAGCATTATGAAGCTGTAATAGACAAAAACTATTTGGATTTTTATTAGGAAAAGGGAGTTATTTTCCATGGAGAAAAAAAAACCTTAAGAAAAAGGGGTCGAGATGAGGTGGGGGTACATGTAAATTTAAAGTACACAGCATACAGATTTGTTTTCATATTTACAAATATTTCATTAAAAATAAATTCAATAATTCATTCATTTATGTTCTAACTCAAATGAAAGACATTCAGTTCTTTTAAGTCATTTTGCTTTGCCACAAATTTAATAAGCAAAAGTCCCGCCCAGAACCCCCCCCCTCTTCAAAATTCCTACATCAGTCGTTGGCACTAGCGCTTAACTTTTAACAGGTTAGTACTAGCTAAGATCGAGGGCGAGAGAGAAAAAAAAAAAAATTATTTCTACAACAGAAATCCCCTTCTACCGTCAGCAGTTATTTTGGTAAAGAATTGCTGTTATAATAAAAAAAATCTACTTATGGAACATGGCCCCCCTATGTAAACACTCTTAAACATTACCAGAAAAAACAGTAAATAGAATTTGTGAAAGTCTTACCTGAAAGTTGTGGTGATATCCCTCTGCAGAAACGGAAACGTCACTGCACTGTCTGATAAGTTTCAGGTTCACACGGAGACAACTGAACAGCCTCTTCGCAGCAAACATGGTTGAAAATTTCAGTGTCGTCAAAATACGATAGAGTTTCAATGTGGCCGTGCTATATAGAGACACTAATTCGGCAGATGAAAGTTCAGCCTAGCCGAAAAAATACACTATCACAACTCAGCAACCCTTCCTTTTCGAAAGCGTGCACTTGCATACGCGACTTCGAAACAACTTGTTGCCTCGTCTTCAACCCGATGCTTTCTGTATTGTTTGGAGGACTCGCAATTCGTAACGAGCAAGTGTGGGTGTATTCAGTTGGTTGATCCGGTTTGGAAGAGTTAGTGTGTATATGACGCGAAAGGTAGGCCAGCTCCCTTCGGATGCGCTGTAGTGGAATCAGTAGACGTCACAGCATTTCCGGTTAATTTGACACCTGTATTCGGCGTACTTGCCTGGTGGACAACAGCAATGCTCGCAAAAAAAAAAAAAAAAAAGTGCAGGCTGCTTTCCCCCCCCCATCTTTCTTGTTATCGAACGTCTAATTTCTGCTAACAAGGTTAATAGACAGTAAGGTTTGCTCATCCTGCCTCCCTCGCAGCGGAAGTGCCAGTCCCTTACGTAGTGACGTCAGTGTACCACACGACGCAGCCAGCAGGACGGATAGACTGTTAATACAATTGAAGCACTCGCGGGAGAAATGTCAACAACTTTTTACTCAAATACGCTCTGAATCTGAAAGCTTGCAACCAAGATGTAATGCAAAAGCACATCTGTAATATAATCAGGAAAAACGGACATCCATGTGAATATTTTATTTAGAGTAAACCGAGAATGTGAAGAAACTTATTATGTATTTCTTTCATTTTTTTTTTTTCAAATCTGTTTAATCTAAATATCTAAATAGGATATTGACATGACACTAAGGAAAAGTGCAGGGACAGTGATTATACCTTCTAATTTATTTATATGCAACTGTAATACTGTCTTTAAATAAATTCAAAAGAAGGAAAAAAAACTTATAAGATTATGCTGTCAGAACCTCATGAAGAAATCCTTTTATGCGGAACAAATAAAAACTTGAGTAGCATTCCACTAACTTGCTTAATTAAAAAGTTGGAAATTAATTTCACTAAATGCTCTGTTATTATTTGTAACTAATCGCTGAACAGAAAAGTTAAAATCATGGACCTTTGCAATTTTTGTTTGTTTGTTTCCTTAGTCATATTTTATTCGCTAAATTTTGAGAACTTTAAGAATCGGGACATTATTTAACGTAAAAAAATTCTTTCTTCACTTACCTTTGTCATGTTCCTTAGGTAACTGTTTTAACCAGTTTTCTCTTCTTGGGTTGGCAATATATTTTTTGCTGAGCGTTAATATGGCGCATACGGATCATAATTCGGGTTTTCATGAATAGTTTGATGGCAGGGTGCACATTTGGAGGGAACTGATGGGCAGAAGCTTCCACTGCGGTGTGAACAATTCTTTTAACTTTCCTTAAATTATTTTTCCCATGTAGTTTCAAAAAAATTTCTTCGAGTTGGATAACCATGCTCAACCACTCATTTGTTGGATGTTGCAAGCAGCCTCTGCTTATGACGCTAATCCAGTCGCAAAGAATTCCTTTTTCTTGCACTAGGTCCAGAGGTGCATTTTTGTCCCCCAGCCCAGGACACGTTGTTTGGCATTTAAATGCAACATATCCAGCAAGGTATCGTAAAGGCTGGTACGATGTGCTGTCACTAGAAGACGTAATTGCAGCTGTGGGTTCTTCGCGAAGTGCAGACGTAATTTCATTTTCACTTGTGTGGGCTGTTTCATCATTGCACGATGCATTATAGTGTAAGACACAGGAAGACGAGAGCATGGAGACAGTTAAATAATGTTGTTCTGACTCAGGCAAAACGTTAGATTTCTGACAGTTCCAGACTACTTTCCCAAGTACCAGCAGTCTGAGACGATTTTGAAATTCCAGTGGTGAAGGGTGATCATAGGTATTCCCTGCTGCATGTATCTGTGAGAAAAAAATTTCTCGGACATCTTGATTAACTCTGTGAGTTAAAAAATATTTTAGCTCATATTTTTCGCTTAGAATCTTGTGGACAGCCATTACGGATGTAATACTGACCAGAAGACCTTGCTGAAATGGTAGGGCGTTTTTTCTTCCAACAACGCGCATCTGCGAAAAAGTGTTGTAAGCCTCATTCAGAAGTTGAAATTGCTGTTGATTGTTACCTAAAGCACATCGGAATGGTTTGTCTGAGAATGGTTGCCTCGAATTCATTGTATCAAAAAATCTGTCAACAAGAAGAATAAAATTTGCTGCTTCATCATCTTCGGGAAATAAATATTTGATGGCATTTCCAACACGCTCCGAAAGCAACTGTACAGCATAACGTACAATCTGCCTATTTGCTCCTTTAACACGTATGTGTGTTTCACTCATATTATACGCTATTTTTAATTCCTTACTGTCCTTCTCTAATAGCTTTTCAAATAGGGAGCAATTTATCACTATATTTCTTATTTTTATGCCACTGTCCAAAATATGGTTTCGCAATAACTTTACCATATGCGGAATGTCAGCAAATACATTTATATGTCTGTTTTTGTCGAAAGGATTTTCAAAGAACGGACTCTCAGGCGATATAGCCAATTCTTTCCATAATTTCTGGTTTAAAGCTCCCAGATCTGAAGTAAGAGCAAATACAGGAAACATGATATTTTCTACGGCACAAATTACTTTCATTAATATTTCTCTGAGACTGGAACCACTAACGTCAAAATCGTAAAATACTGGTTGTTTCCAGGGATTACCAAGTCCTCTTGCCATGAATACCAGTACGTACCTACACGGTCCTATAACTTCATCTGTTTCAATATTATAGCACATTTTGCTGGAAACTTTCATTTCATCTATAGAAATTACACATGTTCTTTCGGCTTCAGTCATTTGCATTCCTTGGCTCTGCATCAGTTTTAAAGTTGTGGCTTGAATTCCAGGTGAACATTTAATTGTAGCTACCCATCGGCGCAACGTTGACAAAGCAGGAAGCGGAATATTAACTTTATTTCTCAAGTAGTGATATGCTGTCCTGGAAACAGTTCTTAATGTTATTGCAGCTGCAATATCAGTAGAATTCCAAACAATCCGTTTTCGGCCTAACAAAACCCTTATCTGTCCTGGAGTAAACACTGTAGAAAGCAAATTTTTTATGCACATTTCTCTGTCTTTTTTCTCATCTTTCCGTAACCTTCGCAATTCTAATAATTCTTTCTGCATTTGATTCTGTTTTACTTTGTGAGGACTTTTACACGTAAAGTTAGACTATGGTTTAAAGAGCTCAAATATAATATTTGTTTTTTCAGCTTTTCATTTTCCTTCATCAAAATATAATTTTCCTTCAATAGAATTTCATTTTCTGTTTTCAGGTCTTTCATACATTGAATTTCAGTATTTTCATCATTGGCACTCCACATGTCTTCCAGCCGCCCCGGTGGCGCAGTGGTCTAAGGCGCTGGTCTCTGATCATTCGTTCGAAAGGGGTCCGGGTTCGAATCCCGGTGAGGCATGGATGTTGTGTTTGTCTTACGGCACTGGCTCTCTCCCTTCCCTGGAACCAGTAACCCTAAATTAGGGACGGGCGACTGCTTATAGCCCATTGAGTTGCTCACGGTGGTCGTTAAACCTCCAATAAAAAAAAAAAAGTCTTCCAAAATTTCCTCTGCATTCTCAGAGTTTATCAAATCGCCAACAAGATCAGTTCGTTTCCTTTTCTCCTGTCTGTTCTTTCTCTCTGAATTAGAATTTACATTAAAGTTTCCCGGGAGGTTTAAACTTGGTACAGCTGTGTCCTTTAGCATTTTGCGGATAGGCAAACCTAGAAGTTCATTCCTTGAATCGCGTTCGTAGTCTTCCTCAGGAAAATGTTCCGAACAAATAGCTGAATTCATTTCGTTGAAACTGTCAGCTCGTTTGCATCTCAATTTCCATGTTTTACGCAAAACTTCATTTTTCGGAAACCTATGGTAATGAATGCCATTCCTTCTGGTTTTCGAATAATAATTTTGACACGTTGCTATTGCGCACGAACCAGGCATGTTCAGTGTTTAACGTATAACCAAGGAAAAGAAAATTTGTTTGCTACAAATACCTAGCTTCAAATGAGACAATGTAGCTTTCAGACCCTGAACCAGAAAAACGGGAGCAAGCAGCTTTAGGCGGATGGGGTGTGGAGATCTCCGGGACTGTGACGTCACGAAGGCGACCCCTGAGACAGTGCTCAGCGGAAGTGTCGGATAAGCATAACCTTGGAGTCTACTAACCTTGTTCTGCTAATACTTGCGGCCATTTGCTTTTTTAGTACGTCTTTTGTTACCGGTTTGTCCGCCCGCCTGTGGACACCATATCTCCGCAACTATTAGTCCCATTTGAAAAATTCTGTTTGCATTGCGAAGCTTGAAATGTGCAAATGATGATCTTTGCATTCCAGGTTTTTTACGATGTACAGTTTAATCACTAGAGGGCGTAAATGCAGATGATATCGTATTCAAAAATACCTTTTATTTTTGCTTCTAATTATCCGATTGAAAAAATTATTTTACCTTTCGATTCCATTTACATCGACTACTATTTTCGGCATAGCCTTTTTTCAAGGTACGCATAGATTTCCCTCTAGGGGGCGTTAAAATAAATTGCCGTTCCCTCGATATCTCTGCTTGTGATTGTGATTGAAGGTTTAACGACTACCGTGAGCAACTCAATGGTGGGCTATAAGCAATCACCCGTCACTAATTTAGGGTCACTGGTTCCAGGGAAAGGAGAGAGCCAGTTCCGTAAGACAAACACAACATCCATGCCTCACCGGGATTCGAACCCGGACCTCTTTCGGACGAATGATCAGAGGTCATCGCTTAGACCACTGCGCTACCGGGGCGGCAT
Organism: Macrothele yani; assembly: GCA_039090855.1. Lineage (NCBI taxonomy): Eukaryota > Metazoa > Arthropoda > Arachnida > Araneae > Macrothelidae > Macrothele > Macrothele yani. The sequence goes on along the minus strand of CM077016.1, from coordinate 95,772,401 downwards.
CTCTGCTTCTAAAACTCCGATTTGAAAAATTCTTTCTGCATCGGATACAGCTCCTGATAGGAAATGTTTTGCATATAATTTCTAATTTTTTTTGTAAAGAATGGTTTGTCCACCGGGGCCGTAAGTGCTAATTTCTGCTTCTAATATGTTTGCAGCAAAATCTGAGCTTCTAAAAGCTCGACTGAAAAAATTATTTCGTGGACCAATACCACTCACGTCTATAAACTTTTTTCGGAATATTTTCTTCTTAAAATAATGCATGGCTTCTCTTCCAGGGTGCGTAGATGTATATCTTATTTTTGTCAATAGCTCTGCTTCTAAGAGTATGATTTGAAAACTTCCTTCTTTGTTGGATAGTGTTTCCGGTGTGAAATGTTTCTCATATAATTAAAAAAATCTTTTTATTTATAGACTTCCCGCTAGAGGGCGTAACGGTAAACACCGATTTGAAAATTTTTTCTTGTGTCGATTACAGCTGCTGATGGGAAATGTTTTGTATTTCATTTCTAACTATTGGTGTAGAATGATTTGGCCACCAGGGGCGTAAGAGTTTATTTCTACTTCTGATGTATTTGCAACAAAATCTGAGCTTCTGAAAACTCGATTAAAAAAAGTTTTTTCGTGGACCAATACTGCTCACCTCGGAAAACCTTTTGAGAATAATTTCTTCTTAAAATAATGCATAGTTATTCTGCCTAGGGGCGTAAATATACATATCTTATTTTTGTCGATATATCTGCTTCTAAGAGTTGAATTGAAGAATTCTTTCTTTGTTTGAGAGCGTTTCCGCTGCAAAATGTTTCTCATAAAATTTCAAACTTTTGTTAACGCACAAGTCTGCCACCAGAGGGCGTAAGTACAAATTTCCGTTTACAGCAATATCTGCGGGGCTTAAAAACCCGACTGAAAATCTGTTCGGTGAGATGCTACTGACTATGCAAACTCTGAGTGTGAATTTTCTTCCCAAAATAATGCACAATTTCTCCGCTAGATGGCGCAAATGCTTAATCTGTTTTCTCAATATTTCTGCTTCTACATGTGCGATTTGAAAAATTCTTTCAACAACAGGTGCCATTTACCTTGTATCTCAGGAGTTTTTTAGTTCACAGTTCTGTCGCTAGGTGGTGTTTCTGTACTTCAGTTTGCAGCGGTATCACCACTTCTAAAAACCCTATTCAGAAAATTGTTTTTGTTTTTACTGTATGCCATTAGCTACAATAGAGACATGGAGTGGAGCGTTATCCTTTTTAAATGATGTAGAAATTTTCCGCTACGGGGAGTAAAGGTCGAAACCTTTTTCTCTCTATCTCTGCTTCCGGGAGACGCATTTGAAAAGTTCTTTTTCCATAGCATATCATTTTTCATGACGAATATTTTTCGCATATTTTTTCCGCTAGAAGGTGTACAGTTATATCATGTTTCCTTCTGTATTTAAACTTCTGTTCGATTTGAAAATCTCTTTGTCTCTGATACCTTTCTTGTGCTATGCAAAACTTTCTGTGCACCATTTTTTAATTTTCGTAACATACTTTTTAGCCGTTAATGAAAGTAAGTAGCTGTTTCTATTTCTGGATGCTTCATCGAGTATAGAAACCGTTTTATTGTTTTCCCAACCGGTTCCATTGACTTTGAATAGCTTTCATAAATTTAATTCGCGTCAGAACGGATCCAAAACACGTGCTCATTACTTCCGAAAATTCGGCATTATCTTTCCTGTTTTTTTAATGCTATCATAGAATACACTTTCGTAACAGCGATGTCCTTGTTTTGCATAGCTGGTGGTCGGTGGACGCGGAAATAATTTAACTAAATCTGGCTTGTGGGAATTTCTTTAACCTACGTGTTTTTCTTCTTTCTTTCCGTACAGAGATTACTTGTATGCATAACTGATGCTCAAAATAAATCAGACGCCCCGGTGCCCGCGTGGTATGAGGCGCTGTCTTTTGACCGTTCGTCAGAGATGGGCCCCGATTCGAGTTGTGGATGAGGTTGTGTGTGTCTTACATCACTGGCTATCTCCCTTCCGTGGAACTAGAGGTCCTAAATTTCACACGACTACTTGTAGCCCTCAGTGTTGCTCACAGCGGTTTTACGAAAATCCTTCGAATTTCGGGCACATTGTTTTGGGGACGAAAAAAGACTACCTTATTCGGAAGTTAAAAACCCTCTTTTTCTAAACCACTTTCTCCTTCCTGATATCTATTACCGATCTGTTTTTTTATATTCATCGGTAAGGGAAAATGAACTATTTCATACGGGACATGGCGGTTATTAAAACCTGAAATAAATTTAATCAACACATCCAGCAATGGAAATATCGCAGTAAAACATCTAAAAATATAAGAAAGTATCCCTCCAGTTGATAAAAAAAAAAAATTATCTAGTCTTGTACTGAAGCACTTCAGTACAAGACCAGATAATGTTTAATTACACTAAAGTAGCAAATTATTAGGAACACCTACGTAACAGTGTTATGCCGCACCTGGCCTTCAAAACAGCCTTGATCCCATGTGGCATGGATTCAACGAAGTGCTGATAGCGTTCTACAGGTATGGTCAACCAATCAGATGTGATTGCATCAGTTAGTTGTCGAATTTTTGTTGGAGGAGGATCTGTGTTATGAATGGCTCTCTCAATCTCATCCCGCAGGTGTTCAATTGGGTTAAGCTCTGGGAACAGTGGGGGACATTTTAGCCCTTCGAAGTCACTGTAGTGCTCCTGGAACCACTGTGTGATGATCTGAGGTAGTATCATGATGACAAAGGTCCTCATCATCAGGAAGCACCATGCAAATATACGGGTTTATCTGGTCCGCAGTAATGTTAAGATACCTCGTGACATCCAAATTTTAACCTTCCTTTTGGGTTTCTGTATTCTTATGTAAATTTGGTATATTCTCGTCAAACGCTTTTAACCGCAACGTCACGCGGATTCTTTTTTTTTTTTTTTTTTTTTTTTTTTTTTTGATTGGAGGTTTAACGACCACCGTGAGCAACTCAATGGGCTATAAGCAGTCGCCCGTCCCTAATTTAGGGTCACTGGTTCCAGGGAAGGGAGAGAGCCAGTGCCGTAAGACAAACACAACATCCATGCCTCACCGGGATTCGAACCCGGATCCCTTTCGGACGAACGATCAGAGGCCAACGCCTTAGACCACTGCGCCACCGGGGCGGCTCACGCGGATTCCTTCTCGACGAATGTGATGTTGGCAACGCCTGAAAAGATAGAGATCCTTATTTATACTCAGTTTCCAAGATGGACAATACTGGTTTATGTCTTTGTAATATCCGTGTGTGCAGATTGCTGTATGCTGATGACACTGTCCTGTTGGCAGAGAGCAAAAGTGAGTTGCAGAGTATGTTGTCCCGGATGTACGAAGTTTGCATGAAATTCAAGCTGAGTATAAATAAGGGACAAACCAACTTTATGGTTTTTGAGAGAGGAACAGTTCATACTGAATGCAAGATAAGTCCTAATGACACAGAGATTGGCCAGGTGAATGAGTTTGTATATTTAGGAAGTATGTTTGACAGAGAGAACAAATTAGATGGCAAAATGAGTAGGCGAGTGATTCTTTATTGAATGTCAAAGAAGCTGCTTTGGGAGGTTTTCACAGGAACGATGGATTCTCAAGAAAGTCCCGCATGGCTGTGTATGAAAGTGTAATTGTTCCTACCCTGATGTATGGCAGTGAAACCTGGGCACAACAGAAGAAACATAGGAGTCGTTTGTGTGCTGGACGACAGTCGTTGTTTACTTCGTGCTCGTATTTTGTTACGTTTGTGATAATTTCCGAGTCTACAGCTCTCAATTTTGTGTGTGCAGCGTGTGTGTGAATGTGCCGTCCTACTTCTGATCCATTTACCAGGTCGGTAAGTGCCCTTTTTGTGTTGTATTCCTCATTTTCCTGCTTTGGTCGAGTTGGCCAAAGCTCGTAATCTTATCGCCATTGCAAATGGCGGCTTCCGGGGATAGCGGAGCTTCTATCCTCACTTCCGGAAGTGACTCTTTATCCCTATCAGCTGCTCAGAAGCAATCCACCAATGGAGGGCTTCCCTTGACAAGCCCCTCCTCTCCGCAGCGTGACAAAGTTGCCTTGCCCATGGAGCTATCTCCTTCCCATCAGACGAAGAGTGGTGAACCATTGCCTTCCCCTGTACCTTCTAATGACGCCATGGACGTCACACTTCCACCAGCCACTTCCGCGTCATCACAACGCGCGCCAGGTGTGTCGTATGCTGCCGTCATCTCAGGTGCGTCAACTTCTTCTTCTTCTCATCAGCCCCCTTCTTCAAAGTGCCCTTATCAGATGACGTATGGTACAGACCAGATCTACGTGGATGTTCCGACTACTTGCCCTCAAGGTCAGCTTTTTCTTGACAAAATCTGACTGGATGTATTTTTCCGCAGCTTCCCCAACACAAAGCTGACGGCGTACAGCGTTGTCCTTCGACAAATTGTTCCAAAAGAGGCTATTACTCACGTGGGTAGAAGAACCAGCCAAGTCATTGCTTATCTTGCGACTCCTGCCGCCGCCCTTCGAGTTCTGACCGAAGGCATTTCCATCGGCGATCGCCATCTTCTTGCGACCCCACTAACACAAGCACCTACTACAGTCAGTTTCGCCCATGTTCCTCCAGAAGTATCCGACGACCTATTGCTCTCCGTCGCTCAGAATTATGGACGTAATGTCGGATCGGTGATCACGTACTCCTCCTTTCCGGGAGTCCCTCAGGACCGTTATCTCTTAGGATTTCGCCGTAACGTACGTGTGATCTTTCCCTCGGAGGAAGCCATGTTACGTGTTCCATCGGTACTCAATGTACGCTGTGACACTCATATTAGGCGCATTGACATCACTGTGGGCACCCTTTGTTCGGTATATAAGAGTATAACGAAGTAAATTTCTCCGTCATTTTTGGTCTACGTCGGGATTCGAACCCGAGGCCGCTTATTCCGGAACAAGTCGCTCTACCAACTGAGCTACGCAGACGTTTTATTCTGATTCCTATCTGCCTTTATGTCGTGTGCGTCCTGCTGGCAGGTACGTCACAAGAGCACTGGTCACCCTAGTGCGCTATGCCCTCATAGTGCAGCTACTGCCTCAAAATCTTCAGTACAGCCTACTCAACGGTCAACTAGACCCCCGGCATCTTCTTCTAGCGCCTCTCACCAGCGGCAGTCGAGTTATTCCGAAAGTATCCATAAAGCCGTTGGTCAACGCGTGTCCTCGTCGCAACATTCCACTTCCAACTCAGCTTCTACACTCCAGACATACCCACAGCAGGAGAATTCTTCGACCGGAGACCCGTTGAACTCTCCTCTACCTTCTACAATTACCCCACAGCACCCTTCAGAGCCCGTAATGGGGTCGCTGCGCCTGATGCCTTCACAGTGCCAGTCCCTCCTGCCTTTGGTCCCGAGCAACAGAGGGTACGCTCGAAGCATCGTCGGACTACTCGACGTCGCAATAAGAAGACACGCACATCTCCCACCTTTCAAGGAGGACGTGATCGCTCGGAGAGTCGTTCACTCTCATCTGACGTTTCTAGCATCTCCTTCTCCGACTCTGACAGCAGCACACTGGTCCCACTTACTCTAGAGGATTTCATACAGCAACTGGAAGATTCCTCACTACCACAGACACTAATTTCTGGTGCGGAGTTATACTCCTATCTTATCGGTCCTCATAGTAAAACCATGTCCCATGATTTTCTCCAATCCTATCTCACGGAGCTTGCAGCAACTACTGTATGACGCAAGTGGCGGTTGTTCGATCTCACCTCCAAGCCTTACCATCCACATCTTTCGGCGAAAGCGGATGTCTCAAGAAAGTCTGCGATCGTCTCTCTCGGCTCCAGCGAGCAGCTGACAAGCTCCTTGAACCGACGTTGGACATTTCCGTTCAAGATAACGACACTGAACTGTAGGGGGTTTGGGTCTCCTCTGGCGAACTCGCTTGCTCGTGAGGATCTCCATCACCTCACAGCGGACATTATTCTGCTCCAAAAGACGAATTGCCTGTATACAACGCCCTTCAATCGATGGCGTACGTGGAACTATCAGTTCCACCACACTTTCCGACACTCTACAATCGGCGGTCTGGCCATAGGCATCCGCACTCAGTTCCGTCAAGTTCTATCTTCAGTGACGGTGCAGAATCTCTGCCGTGACTTGCTACAACGCCTCACCTTTGTTCTGGACGAGCGTCGTTTTGTCGTTTTCAACATCTACGTCCCGTGCACACCTCGAAATCACACCCTACTTTTCATGGCTCTCCGTTCGGCTCTTCAGTCAACGTTGCCGTCAGATCACGTGTTGATCGGCGGCGATTTTAATTTCACGCTTGACCCTGATCTTGATCGTGCTCCAATTCATAAGGAAACTCGCTTGCGTCTTGTGGCGCAATTACATTCCCTCATCACGGAGTTTGATCTTCGGGACGTCTTTCGTCAAATTTATCCTACAACGGTCTCCCATAAGTGGAGGTCCTCAGCTGCCACCTCGTCATCCTCCGCTAGACTTGACCGTTTCTACGCAACCGCTCCACTTCTACCAGAGGTCACGGACTGTCAGCATCTACCCACCACCTCTTCTGACTATTGTGCCGTTGTGGACACCTTCACCTCTTCTTTCCGTCAACGCTCCGAGTTTCACTCCTGGACATTTGATGCCTCTCTCCTGGAAGACCAGGCCTTGTGTTCTAACGCCCGGAATCTCTTATCACCCCGGACTGGACTGTCCACTGCATCCTGTGCACTAAGTTACTGGCTGGAGGTCAAGTCACACCTGCTCCCCTTTCTCAAGAGCCACTCGTTCACAGTCGCCAATCTGCGCACCATGGAAGAACGCAATCTCCGACAAGTTTTCGCCCAGCTTGGAGCCACTCACCCCTCTATCCAGCATATTTGGCAGACCTCCGTGCTCTTCTGGAACCTCGAGCCCGGCAGGCTATTTTACGACTTCGTCTCCAGCACTTGTCTCCCGAAGACTGCTCTTTTGAGTTCTTGTCTTCGTTAAAGGATCAGCGCCGTTCTTCTCATCGACTCCGGGTGCTGCGTCTGCCTGACGGTCATGTGGCTTCAGACCCAGATGTGCTCCCATGTTCGTCAATACTTCTCCGACAAATACAGTGATACCCCTCCACCTTCTGCTTCTGCGTCTAATACTTTACTTTCTTCTCTCCCTCAAGTCCCCTCTCACCTTTCCGCTTCTCTTCTACAGCCTATCTCTCCATCTGAACTCAGGACTGCACTTTCCTCTCTCAATCCCCGAGCCGTCCCTGGTCCTGACGGCCTCCCTCTATCGTTTTATCTCATCTTTTTGCCTTCTCTCCTTCCTTTCCTTCTCGCTGCTTACTCTTCTGCCTTTGCATCTATCTCCCTTCCGAGGGGCTTCACTGTTGCTCACATGGTACTTTTCCCTAAGAAGGGCGACCTCCTTGACCTGGGGAACTGGCGTCCGATTTCACTAATAAATCTTGATTACAAACTGTTCACTAAAATTCTCTCTCGCCGCCTAAATCAAGTTCTTCCGTATCTTCTCTCTTTCGACCAGTCCTACACGGTACCTGGTCGTTCTATCGCTACTAACCTTCACCTACTTCGTGATCTTCTGTATCTTGCCCGGACTAATTCTGAATCTCTTGCCCTACTAACGTGCAGCTTTTGATAATATCTCCCATTCATTTCTCTCAACTAATTTACACGCTTTTGGCTTTCCTTCTGTCTTCGTTACCACTATTCTTGCTCTCGATTGCGACGCCGTCTTTCAGGTCAAGACAGCCGCCTTTCTGACAGCACCCATTTCTTTCCGTCGTGGAATACGACAGGGGTGTCCACTTTCTGGGCAATTATTCGCCCTGGCGTTCGAGCCTTTCCTACGCACAGTACATCGTGGATTTCTTACGGCTCTTCCTCCCCCACGGCAAGCACCAGGCACTTCTCTATAACCTACTCCGCCTACGCCGACGACGCGACTTTCTGCGTCCGGATGGAGTCGCAATTTGATACCCTCGCTCATGTATATGCACTCTACTCTTCTTTCAACACTACCGAGAGTGCCGGCCTGTGGTGCGGTGCCTGGGAGTCTAGGACGGACTCCCCATGGGGCGCCTCCTGGACTGCCTCTTCTCGGAAATTTCTTGGTTTACACCTGGGAGCTCCCATAGTTGCCCGAAACAGCACGTGGGCTGCTCTTCGTAATCGCCTTGCTCGATCGGCTGCCTTCTGGCGGAAAGCTCAGTTCAGCGACTCTTACGTCACCCGGGCACGCCTTCTGTCTCCTTGTCTTCAAGTGTGGGCAGCTGCTCGCATGCCAGCTTACTATCTTGCTGAAGTCACACGGATCATCTCTACTATGATCTGGTCAGCTCATCATTGGATACAAGTCTCAACTCTAAGTCGTCCGATCTCCACCGGTGGTATTGCGTTCCTGGATGTTCGCCAGTACTACAAAGCACACCGGGTAGTATCCCTTCTGCGTCTATTCTGTGAACCAAGATCTGCAGCCTCTCTTCTCCGAGACGTGATGATTTCTCCCTGGAACCCGGCTTCAAATTCACAACTTTTCTGCTGATGGATCGCTTTTCTCTCCTCCGCTCTCGTCTTTCCCCCGTTTATTCGGAGGCGCTTTCCTTTCATCGCTCTCTGCCTTTACGCCGTGCCCCACCCACCTCAGAACTTCTAGCTGAACCCCTCTTCTACTCCTCCATCCTCCATCCTCCAAAGCACCGTATTTCACTGACCTTTCCTGGCTACCCGCTGGGATCGTATCCGTCCGAGATTTACTTTCCTCCTACCTAACATGGAAACCCTTTTCCGACCTCTCTCCTTTCCTTCCACTTACCTCTGACTCTTTTGTACTCTACGATTCTCTACGCTCCTCGATCGTTACTCTTTTTCCTGCTCTCGCTTCTCCGGCTGGACTCTTTCTCGTTTCATCTGCTTCTCTTCCCCTTCCTTTTTTTCTTCCTGTTCGTGGCTCATTTCTTCCGATCTCCAGTTTTACTGTCCGTACTCTCTATCGCTTTTTCCTTCAGGATCCATCGCCACCCGCACCCCAGCTCATTTCAGGAGTGCCGCCCGCCGCTCTTCCGAGTGTGTGGTCGGCAACAGCTTCACCCATCTCGACACCAAATGAAAGGAATATTCACTGGCTCTTCCTTCACCGCCGCCTGCCAGTGCCGGCCACGTTATTTCGGATGACGCTGGCAGCCGCACCCACCCGCATCTTCTGTTCTGAGGATGCCGATGTTCTACACATCTACAAGTACTGCCCGGCGATCCTTCCTTTACTACACCTAGCCTTTACCGTTGTCAAGTATCTCTGTGTCAAAGAGCTGCCTTTTTCTTCGTACAGTACGTTGCTGGTTTCTTGTTCTCCACCGGTGCCTTTATCTGAGCCATGCGCATACATCTTTGTACTCGCAAAGCATGTGATTTACTGCTTCTATCTGCAACTCCGTCATACCTCTAATGCGCCTACGCTCCTTCAAGCAGGAGATATCCTCTGTGCGCAATTCCGCAACCGGCTGACCTCACGGCTCCGATTGGCGTTTACCGTAGCCCGGGCCACTGACCAGAGCCAGCAGTTCCTGAATGTATGGTCACCATTACACCGCTGGTTTTCCGGACCTTCTGCAGACCTACATCTTCTGCTTTGACTTCCACCCTGTACGTCGGGACCTTCCCCGCTTTGATCTTTGTGATGAACCCTGGACTGGCTCACCGGATCCAGAGAGTATCTCCCTAAGCTTGTCAGACTTATATCTTCTGTACATTCTTCATATTCCCATCTCCAGTTTATCTTTTTATTGTCACTGTTTGTAGTGTATTCACGTGCACTTACTTTTTGGTGCCCTCTTCTGAATAAGTGTTCTTTTTAGTAATTTCTTCTGTGTGCCTCACATTGACCTGTATATTCAATGTTTTTATTTCGTCATATATCTTCTGCTCATTCGTTCGTCATATTGCTCACATAAATTGTACATGCACATCCTGTATATATTTCGCTGTTCATTATGTACATATACACATTCCTTGGTACTGTGTATGCTCCTTTTCGGAGCCGTCCTACAAGTTCATTCTTTACTGTCTGCATCATGCGTATCTCAGTCACGCACTTTTTGTACACATCTTGTATATAGTACACATTTTCAATTGCATCATTATGTTCTGCGTCATTTGTATTTATATTTTCATTGCATTGTATGTATATCTCACTTGCTGCACATAGTTCGTTCCCTGTTCTTATATGGCTTCACGCACATCTGTATATACTTCGCCTAAATTGTACATTTACTCAGTCTCACCTATATATTTTCCATTATCACACCCTGCACTGTTGCACTTATGTTGTATCATCGCTCATCTATCTCACTAGCACTGAATTATATACATGTATATACCTCTCATACTGTAACTTGCGCACTCGCTGTATATATACACCTCTCATACTGTAAATAGCGCACTTCTTGTATACATACTACGGTAATTATGTCTTGTCGTCCGCTCATCTATTTCACTTACATTGTATATACCCCTCGCATAATGTAAACTGCGCACACTTTGTAAATATCTGACTCCTGTTATTATGATTTCAGGCATTGTAAAGGCACATGCCGCCTAACTCCTTCGTTCCCTGTAACTTTCGCTCAGAATAAAACATTTTGAAAGTTTGTGTGCTGGAGAAATGCGCTACTTACCGGGGGGTTTGTGGCAAGACACGTTCTGATCGTGTAAGGAATGAAGATGTGTTGCAGTTGTGTAACGTGAGCAAAATGTTGTTAGCAAGGTGGAGACCAATATTCTTCGTCGGTTTGGCCAAATTGAAAGAATGAGTGATGAGATGCTTACTAAGAATTTTTTTTTTAGCCCAAGTGGCAGGAAGGGAAGGCGGAGGAAAACCAAGGAAGTCATGGAAGGAGGATCAGATTCAGGAGTGCCTGCATGAGAAAAAGATTATGAGTATGAAGCATAGAAAGTTTTTCGTAAGTCGTACAATGGATGTCAGTGAACCCCGAGTTATACAATGTATGTCAAGATCGCTGTAAATGAAGAAGTTTGATACGGCAACAGTAAGTAAATAATCATTTAAAAAATTATCAGGTAGTTTGTATTTCTTTGTGGATCTAACCTCTGAAAACAGCTTAGTGATATGTATGTAATGTATGTTACTCCTGAAAAGAAGTCAAAGTGAAATTACGTAGTAAGTTTCGAGAGAGAAAAGTTCTGGTGTTCAATGTTGTGTGTGAGTCTTGTTTCGATTGAGCTACGTTTGTTGCCAGCGATGTTAATCGAATATTTTGCGTGCTTGATTGATTCATAGAAAGAACAAACGACATTTGTGTAAAGCGAAAGATTGTTATCTCATCAACGTATGATTTGATGGTGATCATTGAACATTTTGACGCGCTGAAAGACTGAATGAACAAGAGTGAACTGCCAGTTACGTTGATTCATTTATGAACCACAGAAATTTATTACAGAAGTGCTGTGTCATGTCTAATTAAGTTTACAGCTGCTACGACTGAGATTCCTCCAGTTAAACATCCTTTTAGTTAAAGTTACATATTAAACTTACAGTGAAGCTTTAAGTGCAGTGAAAGTTTAACAATTAATGCGTATAATAGTTGAAGACATTTTAATTAATCAACTAAAATATTATAGACGTTATATCTGTTCTTCCCAGTGCTATTAAGGAACCTTGTGCCAGCCATAAAAACAGACCTCAGACCATTACACTGCCTGTACCAGCTTGTACAGTTAACACTAGGTAGCTGGGATCCATCGATTCGTGCCATTGACTCCATTTTCTGGTACGTCCATCTACAAGAACAGACCCCAGACAATTACACTGCCTGTACCAGTTTGTACAGTTGACGCTAGGCAGATGGGATCCATCGATTCGTGCTGTTAAAACCATATTTTGTCTCGTCCATCGGTGTTGGGATTCATCGGACCAGGCGACCTTTTAGCAGTCCTCAAGATACCAGTTTTGGTGATCTCGTATTCACAGCAGAAGAATTTATCTCCTGTTAATGGTACACAAAAGGAGCATCGACTATCATAGCCCGTTCGCGCCAATGTACGGTGTGCTGTGTATGCTGAAATTTTCCTCAGATACCACTGTTATACTGCACGGTTACTTGAAGTCATGGAGCTCGTCTATTACCTCGTACAATCCTCCTCTAGTGACTTTTGCCCTCGAACATCGACCAGTCGTTTCTGCACTGCGGAAGAACGGCGACTGCTTGTGTTCTTGTTTGTGCACCACTTGTGTACAAGGGTTGTCCCAAAAACAACTGAGAATATTTTTATAAAAAAATATGCGCACCTTAATTATGAAGGAAGTGATCATCTTTTTCGAAATACTGTCCATTGCATCGAATACAGGTGTCCCAATGTTCCTCCCACTTTTTGAATGTCTTCTGGAATTCTTCTGAAATGCTGTTGAAGCATCACAGCGCAGCTATAATAAGTTATTGATTAGTCTCAAATTGTCGTCCCCATTATGTCTTTTTTAAAATGGGGAACAGCCAGAAGTCACATGGTAACAATCTTGGACTTATGCAGGTTGGGGCACTAACTTAATATTCATTTTCTCCAAATAAGAAACAGCAGAACTGGCCCTTTTTCTGTGGAAATAAGAAGTCTCCGACATACTTCTTAATTAGACAGCAAAATTTAACTGTGCGTCTTTGTTCCTCTTTCACATCCATTTTTTTCGAAAAATCAACAGCGCGAAAACACTTGTCAGGAGTTTACGAAACAACGCGTATTAAACTGCGCACTACCGACGACGCATGCGTGATAAACAGGTGTGCCCGGTTGCTCTGGTACCGTTTTTTCGAGAGTCGTGCCAAGGTCGAACGGAGTATTGCGCATTTTTTATGAAAACATTGTCAGTTGTTTCGGGACAAGCTTTGTACATCCTCGATACAGTTGTTGTATATCCGAGAAAGTATACCATTTCTGATATGCTTCAACCTGCCCGCCCTAGCGCCAATTAACATGTCTCTTTCAAAGCCGCTTAAATCGCGAGTCTTTCCCATATTGCCTGCTATCTACGGCTGAATCCTTTGCAGCGAGTTGTTTATAAGAAAGCCATCTCAACGTCATTGTTGTATTCATCGAAAGCAGAACCATGGCTATGGTTGATTTAAAAAAGATATTTCCAAACACAACAAAAACGATTTCAAAAGCACAGAAAACCTAAACGCGCTAAGTGCTGCAGAGAAGAATTTTCGAGAAACTAGCAAAATCATTAAGTGACAGCATTTAACTTCACAAAGAACAAAAAATCAGAAAAGAACAAAATACGTCACAATTCAAACCAAAAAATAAAGTACACGAGCACAAAATAATTAACCCAAAACCAGGTGAAACAAACGGGAACAAAAGGAAGGTAAGAATGTAGAAAATATTGTAAAATAGTGAACTGTTGGTTTTTCAAGGACCCCAGCACAGCTCTCTATTTATTCATTTCTAAAAAGACCTAGTTGAACTTGGGTTTCTACTGTATTACATATGTACACTCATCGTCAAAAAAACAGTTGCACCCAGAAGGAAGCAACCGGCAAAAAGGAAACTTGGTGAGTAGGTTTGACATCGTGAGACATGCGAATGATTCAAGTATCACGCTCGGCCGCGCATGTGACGCCAGCAAGGAGGGGTCGTAGCGCTGTGCCTGACCGACCATATAAGGTCGTCCCTTTGCGCGTGCTTGCCATTCTGACTCGTGCTGTTGTGTTGGTTGCATCCTTTGCAAGTGAAGTATGCCTTGGAGAAAAGTTCGGAAGCAATTCGAATAGTTGGAAGAGTTCAAGAGGAATTGCATCGTCGGGTTCCGGGAAGCTGGATGGTCTTATCGCCGTATTACGCGCCATACCGGTCGTGCGGATATCACCATAGCACCATAGCACGCTGTTGGCGGCAGTGGATAGAACAAGGCACGCAGCAGCGACAGGAAGGGTCTGGAAGACCTAGACGAACCACAGAGAGAGAGAGAGAGAGAGGACCAACGGGTTGTCCGACATGCACGGAGTGACCCAACAGCCACGATTGAGGATATTCAGCGAATAGTAGTCCCCTCCATGCATCAACCGATTAGTGTCAGTACCATTGGCAGACGGCTGCACGACGTAGGACTACACGCACGCAGACCGTTACGACGACTGCCCTTAACAGCAGTGCATCTTCGCCAAAGATTGCAATGGTGTCGTACCAGACTGTCATGGAGCCAATCAGAATGGCAACCTCTGATCTTCAGAGACGTGTCCCGCTTTTGTCTTGAAGGAGACGACCACCGAATCCGTGTGCGGAGGCACCATGGTCAGCTCCAAGATGAACGATTTGTTGTCGAGCGTCACACGTCCAGAAGGCCTGTTGTCATGGTGTGGGGTGCCATTGCCTACGATGCCAGATCACCTTTGGTGTTCATTACAGACAAATGCCGGAAGCAGTTGAGCAGTATCGGGGAGTTTGGGACAGACCAACGTTACGTTAATGAGGTCATGCAACCAGTGGCCCTACCTTTTCTGAACGTTCACTCCGGTGCGATTTTCCAACAGGACAACGCTCGTCCGCATTCTACTGCTGTGTCGAGAGTTTGCCTTCAAGGCACTGACACTCTGCCGCTGCCAGCCGCATCGCCAGACCTATCGCCGATTGAAAATGTGTGGTATGCTATTGAACGCGCTATCCGCACTCCACCCCTACCACACAAACTGCATGAACTGCGTGAGAAGATTCAAGCTGTATGGGATGGCTTATTGCAGGACACCATTAAGAACCTGTACTACTCCATGCCGAGACGCCTGGCATGCTGTGTGAGCAAACATAGAGAGACTACTTATTGGCGTGTAGCTCAATAAATATTGCCCATATCAGTCTCAATGTTTAATCATTTATTGTTCCTGGTAACCTTTACCTTTCTCCCGAATAGCATTGCAAACCGACGCGTCCTTCTGGATGCAACCATTTTTTTTGACGATGAGTGTATATTAGCTAAATTCAAACTAAAACCCCACATCAAAATAAGTTTGTTTAAAAAAATTAAATGAACACGCCTTACCCAAGAATATCTCGCCAAGTAAGACACAAATAAAAAATATGGGGGAATATTTTTTTAAATAAAAATTAAATCGAATATTTAAAGCAAACCCGAGAATTTATACCAAAAAACTTAGATACATGTACTCAATAATCACTGAATTATGATCACCTACCTAATACTTCTCGTAGGCCCTCTTTCGCCCTCAGTACAGCAGCTATCCGACTTGGCATCGATTCAATAAGATGCCGGAAGCACTTGGGAGGTATGGCCAACTAAGCTGTGTCTAATGCGGCCTTCAATGCAGGTATGGAGATGAATGGTGTATCCAGACGCCTGATATGCCGTTCCATAATGTCCCACAAGTACTCTATAGGATTGATATCTGGGGGAATTTGGAGGCCAATCGATATGCTGGAAGTCTGAACTGTGTTCCTCAAACCATTCCTGCGCAACATTGGACCTGTGTCTCGGCGCATTTTCTTCTTGGAAGACACCGTCGTCGTTCGGGAAAAAGTGCAACATTACTGGGTGTACAGGGTCAGCAAGTAATTTACGACACTGAGCATCAGACATACGTTGTTCCACGTGCACCAGGGGTCCAAGTTCCTGCAAGGTAAACATGCTCCACACCATACACTGTGGAGACCATGCAAGATGGATCGAGTGCCTCATTTTGCTTGCGCCAAATACGTACACGACCATCCACTTAGTGGAGTAAAAAACGCGACTCGTCAGAGCAGCACACTTTTTCCAGTCATCCGACGCCCAACTTGGATGATCTTTGCACCAAGCGAGTGTTTTGCGCCGATGAACTGTGGTTGCGAGAGAATGTTGTCGGGGTCGTCTGTTGTTGTAGCCCATACATGCAGCGCATGGTCATGACAGATACTGTTTCGGGTTGACCTCTGTTGTATTGGGTAATCAATTGTTGAACAGTGCTGCGTCTCTTGGACTGTACGAATCGTCGAACTCGGATCTCCTCTGAACCTTTCGCTGCCCTGTGCAATTTTGTCTCTGAGTCGTTGCTTGACCATTTTCACGCCATTCCTGATACACTCTAACTACGGCGGCTCGGGAACAGTTCTGCCTTTTAGGAAATCGAGGCACCCGCTTTCCGAGCTCCCATAATCTGTCCTTTTTCAAAGTTCGATAAATCCTTCCGTTTATCCATCACTCTCCGGATTTTACTACCTACTGCTCCACTCACACCTTATATATGCTACGTCGGTTGACTAATCGCGCCCTCTCGGAAATCACGAGGTCAACGGGCCTCATCTACTTTTGATAGGGGTGGTCATAATTCAGTGATCAACTTCTAGCTTCTATTTCCAAGGCTAGAACTAGTAAACGAGATAACTACTGGTATATACGATAAACGTACTATGTTCGGATTTAACATTAACTTCTACAACAAACGGGGGTCTCAGATTTCTTTGAGAGTGAACAGAAATATAGTTATCTCACCGTTTCACAGATGCTTGTATATTTGCAGCTCTGTTGTGTGATTCACTTTCTAAGCTGTTTGTGAGATTACGGGCCAATAACTATCCATTACGTTTTTTATTTCAAGTTTTTAAACAACTTGTTTTTAGCCCAAAACTTAGGTAACAATTTCCTTTGCTCCTTTCAATAAGTTATAAACACATTACTAGCCCCAGATCATACAATTTTAAGTGAAAAGGAT
This sequence comes from Macrothele yani, assembly GCA_039090855.1. Taxonomy (NCBI): domain Eukaryota; kingdom Metazoa; phylum Arthropoda; class Arachnida; order Araneae; family Macrothelidae; genus Macrothele; species Macrothele yani. The sequence goes on along the minus strand of CM077016.1, from coordinate 95,755,660 downwards.
TCTAAATGCTACTAGATGGATCTATAGCAGCCGAAGATTTCTACTAATCCGGTTCTACTTTTCTATTATTTCTGCTCAGTTTACGGGTGCTTATATTGTAGTGACTGTAACCGTTTTATGAGACACCATTTCTAATCTTGGTGTTTCCGATGCACTTGTTTTTTCAGTATTATTTCGACGGTGACTTTGAGAATACATCCACGGGCTATTGGTGATTCCAGCTTTTGCGGATTTCAGAAAAGTCACCTACGTTGCGTTCTCCTGATGAAGGTGGCATATATTGTTTTTTTTGGGGGGTTCCGGCTGTCTATTCAAGTAGAGTCTATATCCGAGTTGAGCAATCTGTAATAGGTGCCTAGGGGGTTGTATGCATTGTCTTTAATTGGTGAGTGGACTTTTACTTTTATTCTTTCTGTTTGGTGCATGTTTTTTTTTTTTTTTCAATCACAGTTTGTTTTATTAATTGTTTTCTCGTTTCTAGGTTTTATGTGTTTATTTTGAGAGCTGTCATATTTTAACGTTTTTTCTTGCTTTATAAATATATATATAAACACCATATTGAACTGGTTCCTCATGTGGAATTAGAAGTCTGCACGGGCCGGGTCGGGCCTTTGCTCATTTCTAAGTTGGGAAAACGGGTCGGGCCTTCAATATTTAATGTAAAACAGACACGGGCCGAGCAGGGTTTTTTTTATGAGCAAAACAGTCGCTGTACGATGCCTTTCTCGTTTGGAAAACTCGCAACATACAGCAGCAGGATAAATTTTATTAATTTCCGCTGATGGAAAAATAGAAGTTTTACGACATCCTCCCGTCCTACAAAACAATTGGAGTGGGTCAGCTTCCTTAGTTTTTCAATGTAAATGTGGTCCCGTCTCTCTCTCTCTCCCGAACTTTCATCCTTCTCTCATGTTTCAGGGCAATCTATTAACTGCAGTATTTCTTAACCGAGCCACCCGCTCGCAGACGATCTTTTTTATTGTTCTGGTCGGCGCCACTTTGTTCTTTTGATGTGTGAAAAGCTTTTAAGTTGTTTTAAATGGCACGGGATAAATAGGCTAGGAGAAACTTACTTCTGTGTATAAATCTGTGCCGTATTTTCCCCATTTGTACTCTCAGGCAGCCGTTTTCAAAACTTCTGTGACACTGATTAGCTGGGCAGTCTGTCGTTGTTTTCCCTTAGCATATGCTCAGTTCAGTGTTGCTGATAAATACCCTTCCATACTTATGGAGTTTAAGAAAAGCGAAAGATTTTCGCGAAAAAAATCGCTTCCGGATAATATGTAGACAATGTAAAGGGGAAAAATGATATTTGGAAATATTTTAAATTGCTGTCTCGTTCTGAAACTAGTCTGCCGGTGTTACGATAGTCTCCGTGAGTTACGATAGCACAAAGTCTGGAACATCGCATTTTAAGCGGCACAAATGTGCTCCATACACACACACGAGAGACATATTAGGTTCTAAGATATGATATGCCAGTAGAGATAGGTGCAGTTTATAAAGCCATAAAATCTTCTCCCAGTAAAACGACCGCATCGGACTCATATTTCTGGATATTTCGTATTTTTCGAATACCCCACCGCCCTCTTTATTCCCAATGATATTTCCGGGTCCGGCGGTAGGGAATGATAATTTGAAAACCCAGAAAATTTGAAAGCCATGGAAATTGTCCTTTTCAAGCAATATTTTTGAATATACAAGCCCCCCCCCCTCCTCGGACGTCACGTGACTTATACAGAGTCTCAGAAATATTTTGAATTAACGTTTATTGTAATATAATACGTGTAGCAATTAAGAAAACGAAAGCTCTTCAGGAGTCGAATGACCGAGTGCACCAGGTGTCAAATTCGAGTTTTGGTAATTGTTCAAATTTTACGGGCCGGCCCGGGCCTTGGAAACAGGAGACATATACGGGCCAGGCTTTAATTAAAAAATTTGAAACGGGCCGGGCCGGGCTTTCTAAATTAAGGCCCGTGCAGACCTCTATGTGGAATCAGTTCGATATGGTAAGTGTTACTTTCTGTATATATATATATACATACAGTATATAAACACACACACAGGGTGTCGAAAAATAACTACGCACTGAAAGTAACACTTACCATATCGAACTGGTTCCTACATGAGGTGTTGGAAATGGACCCCACCGACGTCCAGACATGTCTGCACGCGCTTCTGCGTGTTGATGAAGACCTTTCTCAGGGTATGTGGTGTGATTTGTTGGATTTGTTGAATGTGCGTCGTTATTTCAGCCTGTAGCTCTTGAAGTGTACTCGGACAGGTGGAACCATGCCTCATCTGTAAAGAAATTCACGTCTAGAATGCCCTCACCTTCTTCAGAAAGGAAATCTTGGAACCACCTGCAGTACAGAACACGGGCCTCATGGTCAGTTTCTTTCAGCTGATGCACGACAGACACTTTGTACAGGTGGAAACGCAACTTCCTTTTCAGAATATTGTGGGATGTACTCTTTGGCCCATTAGCTTGTTGTGACAGCCCTCACGGACTTGTGTGGTGTTACAGGGCTTGGAGCTGAATTCTATTACAAGCACCCTGTGAGGAGGGTTCGTTTGATTTTGTTCAGCAGTAAGTTCGGTATCGGTGGTTTAATCCGTAATTCTTCCAACTGGAGCAGATAAAAACAATACAAAGCGTAGAAAAGTGAATCGACTGAGGCTAAATTTTGCAGTGAGGAAAACGTTTATTCAGATCTTACGGGGAATGTCTCCAAGCTTTTTGTCCATCATTTCCGTGCTTTCCTTATTTTAGTTGTTTTTCGGTGTCCAACTCGCCGAGAATCCTTTTTCTCTTCCCGGTCATCCAAACTTCTCCTCCCGTTTTCTCTATATCGGCCTCAATTCCCTCCTCCTTCCCTTTTGTGCCGAAGAATTCTGCACCCCCGCTAAAGCTCTCTTGCTTCGTCCGCTCCGACCAAAAACCCTCGAGGTTTTTTCCCCAGAGCATCCTAAAAATATATCGCCTCTCTCTCGACGTTTCGCCGCCGAGTCCTTCTCATGCCCGGAGTCAGAAACCCCCTCCAAAAAACTGTCCCCTCGTCCGACTTCCAAGAAAGCGCAGCCACTCCTTCACACTCAAAACTCTATGTTCTTAATTGCTCAGCGGCTCCCTTTGCTGCGACGCGTGGGAAAGGAAATACTTTATTTGCCTTTCGCTGGGCTTGCATCAAAATGGCGGGAAATGAAGGAAAATGATTCCATTTCAACATTTCTAAAAATGGCTACAGAATCTTGCTTCTGATAAATATGTAAGCTCCGGTTACAGTGGACTCCTCTGTATCCTGTCCTGGATATCCTGTACGGTCTCGTCTTCCGTGGATGGCCTACCGAGGCGGGGGGGGGGCAGCCAGAACACTGCCAGTTTCCCGAAACTTTGCTGTGAGCTGACGTACCGCATTACGGTGAGAGACTTCAGCATCAAGAAATTCCCTAGCGAACTGTTTTTTCTCTTCATCAATGTACTTGTCGTCATGGCGAAATACATGTACCACCAAAAACACTCTACTCTATTCAGCCGTCAACACCATTGCCCTTGTGCCGAGACGAGTGATCCATTGACACGTCTGCCTCCGTCGACCAAGCGCTCGGGAATGACCTTCGCTCCGTTCGCCTTGGGGTGGGGAGATATGAAGGTTACCAGACACAGAGCACTTCCACGTGGAGAGTCACTTCAGTCATTCCATTCAAAATTTCTTTAATATTAAATTACTGCAATTCGTACATTCAGTGTACAGTCTTTATTTGGGCGCCCTGTATATTGACATAGTCGTTTTTACAACTAGCCCTTTAGAGTTGCAGAATATGATCCAGGAACTTCCTCACAAGGGTAAAGAAGCAGGATTAAAAATTTACTTTCAGAAAACAAAATTGACGTACAATGCTTTTACAAGAGATGAAGATTTATCGATTGACGGGGAAAATCTGGAGGCAATATACCTACATTTACCTTGAACAACATACCAAGCGAGGACCACATGGATGAGAACATTAATCGGCGTATAGAACTTGATTGGAGAGCTTTTGAAAGATATAGTACAATTTTCAAGAGCAATATACTATTGTCTTAAAAGAAAATCGTTTAATCAATGCACCCTTCCAGTTCTTAAGTACGGAACAGAGACATGGATCTTAACTAAAACTGACATGCAAATTATGTGAACAATTGAAAATAACCTGGGGAGATAAATGAATGCTTGGTGTAACCAGGAAATACACTGCTGGCCACTCAAAATGCGACACCAAGAAGGAAGCATCCGATTGGCCTGAAATTCGCAGCGTGCGTCGCCCGCGAGAGGACATGCAAACGATTAGCATTGCAGGGCATATGCAAATCATGTGCGCCCGGCACGCCACCGAGAAGCACTATAAGAAGCGTGCACAGAAGGCGGGGTGTAAGTAGCGGAAGTGTGTTGTGCTGCCGGACCTGTGCGTGGGAAGCTTCCTGATGCCTCGTCGCAGAATACGGCAGTCATTCCAGCACGTTTCGGAGTTCGACAGAGGACGAATAGGGGCTTATCGCGACAGTGGCTTATCGCGACAGCGGTTTATCGTACCGAGACATCGGCGCCCGTGTGGGACGACATCCAGCCACAGTGAGGCGAGTATGGATTAGGTGGGTGCAGTAGGGACGGACGGACCGATGTGAGCGATTGCTGCAGCCACGGCACATCACCGAACGAGAGGACCGGCATGTTGTGCAGCGGGCATTGACGGCTCGCACCGCCACATCACGAACGTTAGCGCAGGAATTAGGGTGTATTGCGCAACCACCTTTGTCAGCACGTACCGTTCGACGTCGTCTGCAGGAGCGGGGACTTGTCGCACGGCGCACATTGCTCCGATTACCATTGACGTTACACCACCGGCAAGTGCGGCGGCAGTGGGCCGTTCAACGCCACACCTGGACTACGGAATAGCACGACATTGTCTTCTCCAACGAATTCCGCTTCTGCCTGCAACACTACGATGGTCGGATTCGCGTGCGGCGGCACCGCGGCGATAGACTGTATGACGCCTGCATGTTGCATCGCCATACCAGTCCGTAGCCTGGCGTTATGGTTTGGGGCGCAATTGGATATGACACCCGCACCCCTTTGGTACGCATCGCCGGTACACTCAACAGCCACCGCTACATCTCCGACGTTTTGGAGCCTGTAGTCCTCCCTTACCTGCAGGACCTGCAAGCGGCCACGTTTTAACAGGACAATGCGAGCCGGCGCGTGGCACACATCGTGTAACAATTCTTCACGGCCCTCCAGGTGTCACTGCTTCCGTGGCCCGCCTGTTCTCCCGATATGTCGCCCATCGAACACGTCTGGTCGCTGATCGGCAACCGAGTTGCCCGGCAAGCACCACCCGCGGCTACGCCGGATGAACTGTGGCAACGTGTGGAATCAGCCTCGACCGACATACTCCAAGCCCACATCCAAAGCCTCTTTCGTTCGCTGCCGCGGCGTGTAGCGGCCGTTATTGCCAGCCATGGGGGCCACACGAGCTATTGATGTCTGCGTGTTCCGCAAGCCGCACGGGCCTGTAAGCTCAATCGTTTCATCTTTGTATCTGTTGTTATGTGTCCAGTAAATCTGGCTTCGCTATCTCGTGTCCTTCTTGGTGTTGCATTTTGGGTGGCCAGCAGTGTATATGAATAGGGACTCGTGGATCAGGAATATCAGGAAATGATTATCACAGTAAAATCCCTGAAATGGCAATGAGCTGGACATATTGCCAGGAGAACGGATCACCGATGGACAACCCAAATTTTAGACTGGACACTAAGGGACAGAAAAAGACCCAGAAGACGACCACGTGGGAGATGGGTAAATGAAATTTGAAAGCACGCTGATGCAAAATGGAGGGGACAGGCTCGCTCGAGACAGATCGTCGTGGAAGAAACTTGGTGAGACCTTCATCCCACAGTGAATTGATATTGGTTGACAATGATAGTGATATATAAGTGTATATGACTGTATCAGTTATTTCTTGGAGCAGGGGCTGCAAAATGATTAATCTCCCATTGCTTAACCCAGGTAAATGACAGTGACAAAATTAGCAGAAAAAATTTAATTTAAACCAATATATAAGCTCAGATTTATGGGTGTACCTAATGAATTTTGCTAAAGTTACGTAATTTTGTTCTTAGAGTGAGTTTATTTTAATGCTGAAATCGTGTTAACAAACAAACAAACAAAAAATATCCTTCACATTCACACTTTAAAATTGTTTCTCTGTATCACACTCGAAGTTACTGCATAAAATAAGTAATGTGCTGCCATCTCTTGGTTAGGCATGAGCTTCAAGTTGTTGATGAATCATGAATGCTTTCCTATAAGAACTCCACGTCCTCAGAAATTCGGTTTAAAACTGATAAAGTTCGTACATATTTATATACATACATTTTAACCATGAAAAAAAGCAAGTTGGAATTTCTGGAAATATTTTTTTATCAAGTGCTTCATAGTTATTAAAGGTGGTTTTAAAGAAAGAATAAGTTCCGTATGCGTCATGAATCTATTTATTTCAAGTTTAAGAATTCCAGACGTTTCTAACACGAAGAGGTAAGAAAAATACTAATATGTCGAACTGTAGGAATGAGGAATATTGAACATTAAGGTTTTGAACTGCTTCCATGAGCGAAGAATTGTACCTTAATATGTGTAGGTTTGTAGGTTTTAGCAGTGAATGATCTCCGTTAAACTATTTCTGCTTTATCCTCAGTTTTCCTTCCCCTTTTTTCTTTCTCCTTTCCTTCCGTACCCCCCCCCCTCCTTTTTTAATTAATAAACTCAGTTCGGTTAACCCTCGCATGAACAACCGATCTAACATCGTTACAATGCGATACATGTAATAAAAATTTTACCGAATTCTTCGGCTTTCTCTTAGAACATCCTCCCCCCCCGTCTAAGTGAAACTTCAAATAAATGTCTTTCTATTTACTTACCATGAGATTTATTGACTTATAAATTAGAGTGCTATGTGTGATATATTAATATTTTTTTTAAATGGTTAATTTTATTCGTAACTATGGTTAATTTTATTCTTCGTTTTGCCGTGTACAACTGCTTCATTAGAAATTGCAGGCACCTCGTAAAAATTTCAAGAAAAGTTAAAGGGATGGGGAGAAGTACTTGATTGGCTCATGCTCTCCTTAAATGACAATCGCTGCCCCCAAAGCTCCCGGTATTGTTTTCTGGCTGTCCTTCTAATTCCCACTGAATTGTTTATTCACTGTAGAAGAAAAATATAATTTTCGTTTCTCATGACTAATCTAACTATGAGTGACGGAAGGACGAGACTGATTTGAGCTTAATAATAATAATAAAAAAATATATATAGCTGCTGTTAAAACAGTGACAATTGCTGAAGAATTACTAAAATGTCAAAACATTGATAAACAATTCACTAATAAATGCGTTATATCAACTACAGCGACCAAAGAAGGACCCACTTCTTTACCACTTCAGTTGATGTTGATGCCTTAAATGCTACGCAGAATGTACTTAAATAAAAAACTGGTCAAAATAGTTTTGTAGCCATCAAATTCTTTGTTTTCATAGTTTTGTAGCCATCAAATTCTTTGTTTGCAAAGAGGAGTACATGCAGCAAATTTGTCTAGGCTTAGGGATGGCAAAGCCTTAAATTCGCCTCTGGATCCTAGGTTAAACAGAACTGTTGAAATATGCATTGGAAAACGTATTCAATCGTCAACAAATTTTAACAACTATTTAATGGTGAAATAATTTTAAAAATCCACTCATGGCTGAATGTAACGTCAAAATACAGGTGTTATATACCAGATAATTGGTTTCTTTTGAAGAATTTCGTTTCAAAAAAAAAAAAAAAAAAATTAATCTCTTGAAATCTCCATTTCTAACTAAATCGCCAAAATTATTTTGAAATTTGTTGAAATGGACACATGCCTCATAGCAATTTTCCTACGCAATGGACCTTATTCATGTGACGTCAGAAAGGATTTTTGTGGACCAGCACGGCTGCTGATTCAATGTTGTCGTTATTAGATTACCCTTACCGTTGGTCAATTTTTAAAATTTTAGCGTATTGGAGTGTCCCAACGAATTAATAGAGCTACAGAGCGAAGAAGGAGAAATTAATTTCCTAAAAGAACAAATGAAGGTTACAAAATATAGCAAGACAATTTTGTGTTCGATATTTAGTTCAAAGAGATGCATGACAACATCGCCGTAAGTCTTTGTGAAATTTTTAATAAAGCATTTCTCATACACGGTATAGTAAATTTTCTTGTTCTTATTCTCAGACATTGGCGAAGAATTTGAAAGTTGACAGAATATATTCGGTACTGATGCACAATGAGATGGAAATCACGTTTCATTTTACTCAGATATTTTTTTAACAGTTCCATCCTTTTTAGAGGAAACTCATGAAAAGTTGTTTTTTCCCCTCTATTCATTTTTGGTGACAGGGCTTGTTAGCACAACCATACGATGAGCAAAAGTTAGACATGTTAATAAACGTATGAAAAATCGCGATTTTCTTGAACTCCTGCAACGTATTGCTTGTTGACCAATAGAACAAGCGATATAAACAAACCACTGCTGGTCTGCAGCCACCGAAGATATTTCCCATGATGCAATGCGAGATGAATAAGGTCCATTAATTTTTTATTTTCATTTGGTCCTTGATCGCCTACTGCACAATGGCATTGGTATCTCCTTCTTGAATAGACGACTTTTTGAAGTCTATTCATTATTTTGACTCATGAACCAGTACTAGTAAGTCTGTTTCTTTTAACTCTTTAGCCGGTTGGAGTGAATTATCTCGGGATTAGCAAAATGGGCTGAAATCAGCTCGAACGAGTATATTCGTTGCTTTAGAAGTAGGCCAAACGCGGCTAAAACAAGTGAACCTGCTCATCAGAAAGTGTAGCCTTCTCAGCATCATTTTTTCAAAGTGGGCATTTAGGGGTATAATTGACACCGAAAGGACCCTTCTTGGTGGACTATAACTATAGCGACGAACCTAAGAAGGATCCTTTCTGAGGGGACTATAACAATAGCAACAAACCCAAGAAAGGAGAGATGTTTGAGTCACATGTTTCCATGGGCGCCCATAGCTTAGCTTTCAGGAGGGGGCAAACAGAAATTATAACTACAAATAACATTTACAAACACAATATGGAAATTTCCCTGTGCCTTCTTGTTTCTAACCGCCTTTACCACACTCTCAACACAAGTTTAATTAGAAAGCAGAAAACCCAAAAACTTCACGAAAAATAAATAAATGAAATTAGATAGTATGTTAGGACAATAAGATTTCTTTGTCGTTCTTTTGAACATCCTGGCCACTTGTGTCACACGCGCACAAAACCCAAGAGACTACTCAACTGATCATCAAGAATGAAAAAAATACCCTCAAGACAAAATTCTGAGGAAAATTTTGAGATATGTATCTTCGTCCATTAGAAAATAGCTGCTGCAGAGGATGATATATTTTTCATTTCTTCGCATTTCATACTTGACTTCCCGGTGGTGCAATGGTTAAGCGTTGGTTGCTGACAATTCGTCCGACGTGGGTCTGGGTTCTAATCCTGGTGAGACATTGATGCTGTAATTGTCTTACGGCACTGGCTCTCTCCCCTCCCTGGAACAAGTGTCCCTAAAGTAGGAACGGGCGTCTGCTCATAGCTCATCAAGTTGCTCACGGGAGTCGTTAAAACCCCAAACAAACGTTTCACACTGTACTATATGTACGCCGTTCCCCAATATAGAATGGAAAATTTCCCTATTGCTTTCTACTATAAATTTCCGCTTTTTCTACTCGAAATTTTCAACGTTTTTCGTGTTTTTTCTGCAGAAACACGCATCCGGAATTTCAACAAAAAGATTAGCAATCAGAATTATTGCAAAAATCTCTGTAGTGCCTTGCCAAAAAGAGAAAAAAGGCGTGGTACGATTTCCAGGGGAGGGCAAATGCCCCTCTTGCCCCACAATATGGGCGCCCATGCATGTTTCTATCCAGGGGCGTGATGTCCGTGTCAGGGGTGACTAGCCCTTCCTCATCATGCCTTGGGTCATGGAGTAGAGAACTAGAAAGAAACGCTTATCACCGTTGACAGGTTTATATAGTTGGTACCGCTGGGATGAAAGGGGGAAGCAATTGTTTCGCAGTAGCTTTTGTAAAACGTGGCCGTTATGTGAACATTTCTGTTTGGGGAGAGCAGAAAAGTTTGGGCACCATTTATTTCAGGTACGTCGGCCACTTAAAGGGTTAATAAATGAAATGAAGGTGGCACATGAATTTCGGAATATCTCTGAGGGAGAATCGCTTTTGCTCTGTATCAGTCAGCGGATGAGGGGTGGGATGGCGGTCGACCATCACAATGGGTACTACAGTCGCCTTCAAGATAACAAAAGGAGGATAGGGCCTACCGACGACCCTGGGCTTAAGGTCCAATGACCTACGTCTAACTGTAGTTAGCTTTAGTTTACTTAATTTATAAACAGCGTATTGCTTGCGGCGACAGCATTTTTCTCGAATAAGTACTGATAATTTTGCTTCAGAATACACACCCAAAACAGACAAAATATTTCTTTTTTTAGGAGGTAACTGCAGACAGAAATAAAGCCCAAGTGAAGTTTAGGCTTATTATTCATGAGTGCCAAAATAATTATCCGCTCATTTAAAAAATCCATATAAAAAGAATATAAATCAGTGGGCCATCTCTCGAGTGGTCTACATGGAATTGTTGAGGTGGGCCAGTCCGTCCGTGAAACTTAAAGATCTGAACGAGAAATATTCTTTGTAGATGGCACTCTCTTAAAAGTCACGTATTCTTAGAGGATGAAACGCACGTGCACTGTTAAACATTTTGTGGGAGGTTGCACCAAAAAGTGGTGCTTCACCACTTTTTTAGAAAAGATACACCATTCTACAGTGCAAAATAAACCGAACGACATGGGGCAACCATGCGTACAGCTTTGTACCATAACGTGCTGAAAAGTTGACCACATTGTTTGGTTTTGTTTCCAAAACATGATGGTGTATCTTTCCTCAGAAAGTGGTGCAGCTGGTGTAGCACCACTTTTTGGTGCAACCTACCACACATTTTTTAACAGTATGTTTCGGAAAACCGGTTAAAAACAAATAACAAAACGGAAAACCGGTTAAAATCCAATAACGATGAATAATGAAATTACATAAAATGAACACCAGATGGTGCAACAATAGGAAATGTCGTAAATCAAGAGACCAACCTACGTACGGACACAAAACCAATGGGCGATGAGTCGACTGGTGACATGGAGGTAGTCAGCACAATAAAAGCAGATGGGTGTCTCTTCCACCCGACCGCTGAAGATGGGCACAGTGTAGTCTGAAACATGTCCGGGCGAGCGAGGAACGGCTTGTTGACTTTTTAAATATTTTTAATTTTGATACTTCACAATAATTTGGCATTGAACAGTGAAATATTTCAATTGCTGAAATTCTGGCTGCGTCGATGTAATCTAGTCTTAACATCAGTCTCGAATTATTTTAACTCATTACCCCCTTCTTTTAGAATTGTGCTGTTGTTCATGTTGAACTTTGAACACTGAATATCTTTTAATGGTGTGGTGCAATAGTGGACACCGGACAAGTAGCATGATTGAACTGAATTCTCAAGAGTATGTTTATGCCAGACTTTTGCAAATCAGGAGGACTGAAGCCGAAATAAGGTGAGCACAATATGTGATGCTCCATATACCTCATTTCTGATTTTATATGTCTCACTGGATGTAACTTACATAAGCTTTCAAAATTTAATGTAAATATATTGTACATGTACAGATATTCTTAGGCTCAGATATAAATATTTCATTGTCATCAAAGTCAACTTGTCATTTCTGGGTCCATGTACTATAACAGTACTATAGAGGACTTTGCCCAAATATACATTGCCTATCTCCCAGGTATTTTATTGTTCAAATATATATACGAATAGACTGAACTTCTACTAAAAACAAACCGTTTAACAATATTGTTCCAAAATGTATCACTTTTCTTAGTGGGGAATGTGTAGTGTAAATAAAAATTCAATGTTTCAAAAACACTTATTTATGTTGCAAGTTTTGTCAGCTACAAAAGATTTTTCACTGTAATAAAAATGGTCTTTACAACAAACAAAACAAGTTAGTAAAATCATGCAATGCATTGCTTATGATACGCTTTCCAACATACCAGAAATCATTACTCAAGTTATGAGGATAATGGCTGTGGAATAAATCTCGCTCCTGTGCCCTGACCTTTGACCCCATTTCGATTATATTAAACAGAACCGGTTCAGTACATCTCCGGAACAACATGATGAAGTTTTGTCGCAATCGAATAATTTTTACGTAAGTTATGACGCATAAGGGCGATGGAAGTGATTCCGCTCCTATGTCCTGACCTTTGACCCCATTTCGCGCATTTTCAATAGGGTTCCTTCCCAGGTTGTCCCCTACCCCATACTAAAATTTTATCGAAATCGAACAATTTTTACGCGAGTTATTGTGCGGACAGATAGACGGACAAAGCTGGATCATATACGTTTCTTCAACCTACGGTTGGAAAGCGTTAAAAAACGCAGTCAATTTAAGCAGCTATGTGCATAATTAGAGGCGTAACTAGGTATTTCGGCGCCCGGGGCAAACCACAAAATATTGCTCCCTGATCTGTCTATGTAGCACGCACGCATACACACGCGCACACAGACACACACAAATGAGCTTATATTTGTGTGACAAAGCAGAAAGTCACACCTATGTGGGAGGCACAATCAAACTGACTGTTTATAAAACTTTTCCCAACTGCTTCGGAGTTCGGACTTTCGGTACTGAATCAAACGGATCGAATACAGCTAGCAGTCGTGGCTCGCAGTCGCAGTAATGATCCAATAGCCACCAGAGAATCTTCAGCAATGTGAACGACCTTGTTATCTTGCAACGTACGTACAACAGTGCCTTTATTTCTGAATGTGGACAATATACTTCCTCTGAACATTTTGAGAAAGAAAATGCTAATTTTTGGCTGCGAAGGCTATCGAAACAGGCGAAACATAAGCAAATTCTGTAAATGAAGAAATGACAAAACATGGTGCGAATAAACTGTAACAAAAAACTGGCGCAAAAGTTTCAATTCCAGTTTATTCTGATTGTAAGCAGTGATTTTCGCGCTATCTCTTGAGCTGCGCCACGGGCAGCCGCCCCAGTTGTCCCGCCCTAGTTACGCCCTTGCACATAACTTTAGAGCACCTCCAGCAGGAAATTTCAGAAGTAAATGGGAAATATAAGCCTGCAAATATTAATGGCTTTAAATGTACGATGTCGTCGCTCTGTCCACGTTATTTTTATAAACAACGAATAGCAACCGAAAAACTGTATATCCGACACCGCTGGGATCGTATCCATGATCTCTCGATAACTAGCCGAGTGCGTTCACTTTACGCTACGGTGCCAACAACTCACAGCGCCATTCGTGGTCCATCAGTCAGCATCTGACTACACAAATCCCTATATTGATGGGCTCAGCAACCGATGCGTCGCCATCTAGTGGCACTCAACAAAGCAGGCCGTCCAGTTACAGCTGATAAATCCAAGGGGTGACAGAAATGGTGAACATATTTTAAACACGCGGAGACAATGTAAATGTACGATGTCATCGCTCTGTCCACGTTATTTTTATAAACAACGAATAGCAACTGAAAAACTGTATATATGTGATGGACCACGAATGGCGCTGTGAGTTGTTGGCACCGTAGCGTATAAAGCGAACGCACTCGGCTAGTTATCGAGAGATCTGGGATTCGTCGATCCCAGCGGTGTTGGATATACAGTTTGTCAGTTGCTATTCGTTGTTTATAAAAATAACGTGGGCAGAGCGATGACATCGTACATTTACATTGTCTCCACATGTTTTAAATATGTTCACTATTAATGGTTTTGCATCAGATGAAATTATATTTTCTGAAACTCTCTTCAAAGCGTGACTTCGAAAATTTCAAAATTTTGATCTTCAGAGCATATATAGCCATTGACGCCGACTGGAGGAGGGGGCAAGTAAATCTTATCCCTCCAATGATTTTGCTGGGGAGATGTGCCCTCCCAATATCTTTCGTCCTGTTTAATTAAATGAGTTTTTGTTTTTGTGTGTGTATGTCGTTTTCGAAATGCGTGAGTTGAAATATTTCTATAGAGAAAAAATGTTTTTCTATGCTATTTAGGCTACCGTGCGCTGTGCTAATAGGAAAAAATGCATTTCTTTCTTTTATAGAAATGTATTATTCTTTACAAGATGGACCAAGCTCCACCTTAAGAGATCAAGGCGATTTTTTTTTCCAAAACATTAATAAATAACAAAATAAGTAAACACTTTTTTTCCGTATTCAGCATTGCTGATTTGATAAGAAACTTGACTGTCAGCACTGTATTGTGTGTGACATGTCCTCGTGATATGTGGTAAATGTTTAAAACAGTTATCAAAAATAAGATAAGGAAATAAAAATGCAGAAACATGTAGTCTCTAGCGCCTTTATCTTTTTTTCTCTCTTCTCTTTCTTTCTTAGAGTAATCTCGCTAATTTCTTATTTTTTTATAAACATTTAAAAACGAAATCTCTCTGGATATTTTTATGAAATAACAGGCCGAATTTTATTTTTTAAAATATTAATATTTAACAAAAGAATATTTCTGTTTTCTTGTTCATTTGCTGATCAGCAATTATAATTACTTTTTAAAGTATACGTTGAATCTCCTAGTTTATCTTTTTGCCCTGTTATTTTAGTTTCCTCGTGGCAGTGGAACAGACGTGCTCCTCCCATGTCTGATCTCTTCCTGGCCTCCTCCCAATACTTTAGTGAAGTCGGCGCCTCTGTATACTGTATAGCTGAAACTTTGTGATATGTATTAAACATTTTAATGCGCCAAGGTTTTGTATCATGAAATTATGATTTGAAGATATGAAAATGATTTTTGAATACTCTCCTCAAAAATAAATAAGTTCGAAGCTGATAAACTGAAAGACGGATGGACAAAGTGATTCCATTACGCACTGTAAATTGACTGTCATGGCCGTATGCTTAAAATTTTAACTATCCGGACTTTTTCATCTGGAAGGCCACAGTGATCTAAGCGCTGGCTCCTGATAATTCGCCCGAGATGGGTCCGGGTTCGAATCCCGTTGAGGCATGAATGTTATGTTTTGGCTCTCTACCTTCCCTGGAACCAGTGCTCCTAAATTGGGGACGGGCGACTGCTTATAGCCCACTGAGTTGCTCACAGTGGTCGTTAAACCTTCAATCAAAAAAAAAAAAAAAAATAAAAAGAAGAAGAAGAACGAAAAGGAAACGGTACCTAGCCACTACCTAGCCCAGCAAAAATCTTAATCCATCTTTGCTGCTTCCTCATATAGAGTGGTAGACATAAGAAGAAATCACTTTCTTTTAATAAAAGGCATGCGATTTGGTAAAATGGTTCTGCAACCTGATCTATGCAAACGCTGTCTCTCTTAATCAGTGGTGTACCTGAGACCCCCCCCCGCAAAAATATCTTCAAGACCTTTTTTGTAAAAATCGATTAGATTTCAATTATTGAAAATTTTAAATTCCATATTATTAATTGTCATTATTGTTTATTTGGAAAATTTTTAATTCCATATTATTATTTCAGTTATTGAAAATTTTAATTTTCATATTATTAATAGGTTTTATGAGCGTTTTAATAAGGCAAGTTCTTTGGAACATACAGGTAATTTTCGTAAAACCAAAATTGTTGCCCTAGTTTTATACGAATACAAAATACAATATATAAATTTTATTCTTTAGAGAACTAGCCATCTCTTTGAAATTATCTTGGAAATTTTATTTTTTTACAGAACTAGCCATGTCTTTTAAATTCATCACGATCACACACACACACACACACACACTCACTCAACTGTCGTATGATAGCGTCTGATGATCTTTTCCAATTTATAAGAAAACACAGAACATAAGTTAGCAAATAAGAAACAATTAAGAATTGTGGCATAAAAAAAAAGTAAAACTACTTAAATTATTTACTCTTGACTATAAAAACCACACTTAACATAATTCCACAATGTTTTTGCACATAGTAAATTTATTTCGCTTGACTGTGTTATAAAAAAGATCCCACAAGTCTGTTTCGTCGTCTCCCAAAGAACATGTTTTAGTTCATTACATTCTGAAGAATGCGTAGTTATGTGCAAACAACTGTAATACATAACACCTACAACAACTGTAATACATAGCACCTACAACTGTGATACATAACACCTACAACAACTTATCCTCATTGGCACAAAAATTTCATTCTTTGAACTGATATTTGCTAATGTGCATGTATATGGCTGCGAAAAGGGGCCACAATTCCTCCGGGAAAAAATGGATGCTTTCCTGTCATTCAGTTTTTGCAAACTAACACCGCGGAAATGTTTCTAAATATTTATCTTATTTATTGGAAAAAAATGCCGAAAATTGATTTTCTTTTTAATATTTCTTTCAAATCAGCCAGTCAGGAATTACTTGCTATTTTGTTAACTACTTTCATATGAAATGTTTTTTTAAATCTTTTTACTGATTCGAGAGGCCCTCGAAGCCGAGAGACGGGGGTTGCGGGGGTTATCAGTACGCTCCTGTCTCTAATTGATTAACACTCTTTGCGTACTTCTTCCAATGAGATGCTGTTCCTCTCTTGTTTTGGTTATAAAACTAACATGAATTGGAATCCCGATCTCTCGAAGTTCTAATCCCCATGTCCTTGTCGCATTCACTTTTTGGGTATGAACGGAAAAATGTCGACACCGTTATTAAATACCACCAGATCGATGGTTTTGACCTCTTAGCTGTGTGATATTCTTAAAAAAGAGAACAATGAAAGGCACGGTCTATTCTGCTTTCTAAATTATTTTTCTTGATACATTCCAAACAAGATGCGAACTTCCATGCTACGAAACAAAAACAATGAAAGCACCACCGGGTTTTAAAAGTAAAGGCAATGTGAGCGCACAACGGTATGCCTCGGTAGCGCAGTAGGCAGCGCGTCAGTCTCATAATCTACCTAAACTGAGCCATCTGAAGGTCGTGAGTTCGATCCTCACCCGGGGCAATTGTACTTTTTTGTTTTTTTTCCACTTGGTACCATTTCAACGGCGCACTCGTAATATTCAATAAATTATTGATTAAGTATTTTAAACCACTGTCGAAATTATAGAGAGAACATATGGATGATATTCAGTGCATTGCGCCAGTTGGTCGCTGACAAAATCTTTGAACTGCCAGATCAAAGTTAAATGGGAATTGAATATGATCCTATGAGACTGTAGAGATACCTGTCTGTGCCTTTCTCTGTCTCCAGAAACGGAGCTTCCGCTTCAGAATATCACATTGCCAAAAATCTCTATCATATTGAGGAAAACGTTTACGAGGTGCTTGTTCGTGCGTCTGTCTGTGGGCTAAAACTATATACAGTGGAACCTCGGTTATACGTTTTTCTAGGAGATGGCTTTAAAAAACGTATAAGTGTAAAAAAGCGTGTAATATTGTAAAATTTTGAATGCCTCCAAAAAGAAAAAAAAAAGGGGGGGGGGGCGGTCGTAATTCTAGATTACACTAATTTATAATGGCATACATACAACATGAATACCTTGTTTGCTACCTCAAACCTATATATGTCCATTTCGACTTTTTTATTATTTTATTTTATTTTTTTTTATTTTTTTTTCATTATAAAAATTGTTTACGACATTCTGTACGATTTTATATTTCAATAAATGAAAAAAGAAATCTTTACCTTTGAAATACTAGGCAGTAAATCTGAATACGATTTTATTTAATATTCAATACCTCTATCACATATTTCTTACTCATCGCTGTTCTCTAGCTGATTTAGCACTAGCGCAAAGTAAAATATGCACTAACCTTTGCTTGCTTCAGATTTCTTGAATTCTAAGAAAATAGATAAATGTGCACGTTATTCAGTAAATTTTTATTTGCATTGTCTGTTTTATGCAAAAAACGCTGAAACGCTGTCTCAATTCTTTTAAAATTTTGTTAAAAAGAATAAAAGAATCGTGTATTTTTGATAATCTGAAATTCAAAATTTAACGTACGATTGCAAAAAGCATATAAATGAATTACGTATAACCCAATTGAAAAAGTGACAGGAACTACAGCAAAATATTGCGATTAGCTCAGAATTACATATAAAAGTGAAAAATGTATAACCAGAAACGCATAACCGAGGTTCTACTGTATTTGTTTCTGAAGTTTAGGAAGAAATAATTTCTAGTTGATAAACACAGTGTTTATCGTTTTTTTCCCAACATGACCCACGTAAATTTCAGAATACGGTTCACAACCCACACGTAACACTTTCAGGAAACACCTCAATAATTTTGTTCCTACTCGTCATAACATTTTGAGGTATATTTGAAATTAAAAAAATATGCAGCCTTGTTTGCTTTTTATCCAAGTGTTATGAACATAGCACATCAATTAATCATTACCATCAGTCCTGAAATGCAATTTTTGGTCACCCGTTTCAATATTTTTACTACCTACTTGTGTCTCTAAGTATGTGTGCAAGATTTGAGACACGCTGTCTATTCGTTTATCTGTCTGTCCGTCTGCTTTTTTAATATGTGTTGCACAGAAAGCATTTTATCAATCCGACGTTTAGAAGCGTATATAATTTCCACAGGGTAGACAGACTGACTAAAGAGTGAAAGAACGGAGAGGCAACTCAAATCCTGTGCAAATATTTACTTTCATCAGATAAAACATTTTATAATGGAGATGAGGTTTTTGTAGAAAGACGAAAAATAGACACCAGCAAAATAACATACCTTCCTCTATCCGACTTGTATGTAAATAACAGTTAGAAAGCGAAGAATTGACGTAGGCGACAAGATGATGCCTAACCAATTTTCATAGATTTCGATCGTTGTGAAAACCAAGTTTGTCCGTGTCTCCTCACTCCGGAGTAAGTCGCTCTCCCAACTGAGCTACGCGGACAGGATGTCACGCAGCAGATTTGTCGTTTGACACATGTTTACACTTCTGTAATACGTAACAAACATTACACATTTTTGTGTGGAACAAACATTACACATTTTTCGAAGAACCCAACAGCCGGTGGATCCATTTTCCACAATCGGGCGCCAATGTGAAAACACAAGTTTGTCCGCGACGAGCATCGAACGCATATCCCCTCAGTCCGGAGTAAGTCGCTCTCCCAACTGAGCTACACGGACAGAATGTCTCGCAGCAGATTTGTCTTGACACATGTTTTCAAGTCTGTATACGTCACACCGTCCTGAAATGAAATTATTTGCCACCCTCTCCAATATTTTTACTACCTATACCTGTCTCTCGTAAAGCTAAGTACATGTGCAAAATTTGTGACACTCTGCCTATCCGTTTATTTGTATGTTCGTCTGCTTTTTTATATGTATGGCATAGAAAGAATTATGTTAATCCGACGTTTAGAAGCGGATATATAATTTCTTCAGAGGTAGAGAGATTGTCTAAGGAGTGGAAAAACGGAGAGACATTTCAGATCTTGTGCACATATTTACTTTCTTCAGATAAAATTTTTGTAGAAAGACGGGAAAATAGACACTAGCAAAATAACATACCTTCCTTAATCCGACTTGTATGTAAGTAAGAGTTAGATAGCGAGACATTGGCGTAGAAGACGAATTGGCAGAGGAGACGAATTGAGGTAGGTAGGCGACAAAATCATGTGTAACCAATTTTCACAGATTTCACCAAGGCTACGGTGATGTGACTAGGAAGCTGGTTTGGAGTGTGTGGCTATCAACCCTAAAATAAACATTAGAAGATTATGTAAATATAATAAATGTTTTGTTGATGTCTATCCAGAAATTTTTACAGGATGGAGACTGAAGGTTGAAGTGTGTCGCCAGTTCTTCTTGAGATCTTCATTGCAGGAACTCTTGATGAATGGCCAAAACTACAAAGGAAAAAAAAAAAAAAAATGCAAATCCTAGGGTTTGTCCGGTCGAATTTTTTTTAATTAAAACCATTTATTGTTTGTTGAGATCAGATAGTAACGCTGAAAACTGTGAAGATGGGAACTTTTGATTTTTTTTATGTTGATATTAATAAAACAGAATTTTGAGCTTAAACAAAACGCAGAAATAGAGAACAAGAACTGCAACGTGAGAGCAGTGGACAAGTTACTTGGGATCATTTGCACAAACAGACAGGACATAGAATAAAGAAATATAAAGAAAAATCATATAAAGGAAGAAAGTAACTGGAATGCTGAATCCAGTTGTCTGGAATAAAAACAGCATTCGAAAAACAAAAGAACGTTTTCGGAGTTATTGTGCAGAGTGTTATGCCTGATGGAGCGGAAACACAGAAATTCAAGAAGCGCCGACAGGAGAAATTCCTTGCTAGAAAAACGGGCTTTCGGAGACGAACCACAAGATAATAAAGGTTACAATAAACGAGAATATCAGAACTTTAATGTAAGTCGATACAAATTTAGCTTATATCTTCGACTGGAAACAACGGAGGTGGCTTGTTGGTATTGAGCGTATGAATGAGGAAAAAAGGGTTACTTGTGTGAAACGATTCTGTATTGGGCCCCGAAGGTAAGGAGACGAATACCAAAGAAATCCTAAATGTAGGAAATGAAGATTACAGTGGAACAACGAGAATGTGAAAGGTGAAGACTCTGAAAGCAAGAGGAAGTGGAGAAAGAGGATTCGACTGATTCTATGACACTTTTTTCTTTTTCTGTTACGGAAAACTATGCCCTATGAAAGACCAAAACTTTTTTCTTTGAAAAAATAGCCAATTATTTATGAACACGAACCAAGAAACGAAATGCCTGAGGTAAATCAAGAACAGAGTGATTATGCGTAGTACTGTAACACGAAAAAAGAAAAAAGGTAAAAAGGCATACCTAGAGAAGTAACTGCTCGGTTTATGTGTGTTTGTGTGTGTGGAACGTTTTAACACACACACACACACACACACACACACACACACACCGAGCAGCTACTTTTCTAGGTATACCTTCGTGTTATGTTTATAAAGTACTCGTAGTCAATATAACATTTTTATATGAGGGCGTTCGCATTCATTTAAAACAAGATGAACTGCTCTCTATCTAAAATGATGAACTAAGATATCAGTGAATCATTAAACTCAAATAGCAAGAGACCAGGGAGCTTATATATATTTTTTTTCGGAGGGGAGGGGGCGACGAGAAATGGAAGTTTTTGAAATTCATCAGGACAAAATAAAAGTTAATGAAAAATAGAAGAAAAATTAAAAAAAAAAATTTCTAATGGAAGTTGATGCATTTTTATTAATTTAAGGCATTTTTATTAATTTAAGGCATTTTTTTCTAACGTATGTTGCATTTTAACCAAAAACATAAAAATGAAGCCGCCCCCGGTGGCGAAGTGTTCTAAGCGATGGCTTCTGATAATTCGTCCGAGAGCGGTCCGGGTTCGGATCCCGGTGAAGCATGGATGTTGTGATTGTCTTACGGCGCTGGCTCTCTCCCTTCCCTGGAACCAGTGACTTTAAATTAGGGACGGGCGACTACTTATAGTCCATTGAGTTGCTCACGGTAGTCGTTAAACCTCAAAAAAAAAAAAAAAAAAAAAAAAAGTGAAACACTTTCGGGGGGAGGGGATTCGACTGATTCTATGACACTGTTTTCTTTTTCAGTTACGGAAAACTATGCCCTATGAAAGACTCCCTTTGGCTTCCCTCAAAATAAGCCTCTGCAAGAGACTCGATATTGGTTTCTCTACAACAGGAAGTTTTTACTTAATTTTGGACAAAACATTAAAAAAATGCTGTCGATCCAGACTTCCACATGCATTGAATTCATCGAAACTCTGTATGGCTTCGCTGTCTTTCCCTATTTCAGTTCTATCAAAGAACAGAATCTATGAGATCGAGAACTGATTTGGTATATTGATGTTCTTATAGTGATAAATTAATGGTGATAAATTGCAGGGCTTTGCGTAGATCTTATCTGCTTTAGCATTTCGTAAGCAAAGTTTTTACTTGAAGCTGTTATTTTAGTTATTAAATCCCTTTTGAAAATGTTACATACTATAGACATAATATGAAGATGTGCCTAATAATGTGGCCACTCAATTTTTTACGTGTTCATTCGGAACACCCGTACTTGTCACACAAATGGCTTACTTCAACACGTAAGACCTCACGTGAGCATCTTACTTATTGGAGTGAGTCGTAGCAGCTCGTCGAGTATCAGTCAGCGTTCGACTGAGGGTCGAAATGGGCAAAACGAGTGACCTGAGCGACCTTGAATGCTGCATGATAGTTGGCGCCAGGAGTGCCGGTTCGAGCATGTTCCGAACAGCCGACCCCTGGGCTTTTACGCACAACGGTAGCAAAGGTTTACCGCGAATGATGTGACACGCAAAAAACTTCCAGCAATCGGCTATCCTGTGGACGAAAACAACTGGTAGATCAGAAAGGTCAAAGGAGACTGGCGATATGGCCGTCAGCTGTTGTTGCCCATTTGGGCACGGTCCTATATGTGGTGCATTCGGAGATGGCCCTCGGAACAGCAGTGTTGAATTCTGTGATATCCAGATTGTGGCCTGTCTGTTTGCTTGCACGATTCTCGCCCTGTTCTCGCCAGTGTCCTTTGACCTCTCTGATCCAGTAGCTGTTTTTGAACAAAAGTCGTTGATTGCTGAAAGTTTTAAGCGTGTCGTACCATTCACGGTAAACCCTAGCTGCGGTTGTGCTTGAGAAACCTAGGACACCGGCCGTTTGGGAGATGCTCCAACCGGCACTCCTGGCACCAACTATCGTGACACGTTCAAAATAGCTTAGACCACTCGTTTTGTTCAGCTCTCAATCGAATGCTAACTAGTCTGCCTGATTAGCTGGTCTACTTGTTTTATACCCCACACTGCTCTAACGTGACGTCGTCTTACGTGTTGGAGTGAGCTATTTATGTGATGAGGATAGGTGTACCTACTAAACTGGCATTTCATATTAATAACAATTTTTAGATGCATAATTCATCATAGATCTGAACAAATTATTGCAGATATTCCCATTTCGAACAATAAGAACTTCCTCAAAAAGAGGCATTTAGCTTTGAATGTTGTTAATCGTACCAGAATCATTTATATTAAAAAAGTAATACAACTATGAAGAGCCCGAAACTCGATCAACATTGTTATGTTAAGACTTGATGGGTGTTAACCCCACCGCTCGTCAATAAAGTTTAATAATACATACGTGGTGGTTTTAATTCCACACACACACACATAACTGTTTACGGTAGCGTCGGCCAAACAGATTGGCACTTATCATCCATCCCCAGCTGTTCCTCATTACCGCAGATCGGCGCAAATTAACATGTAGTATTATTCAAATAAAATGCAGTAAGTTAAATAAAGGGTTTCTAATGAAAACCGCACGAACACTAGAGCGGTGCAACACATATAGAAACATTAAAATTACAATACGTTGCTTCTCCTCTTACGGAAAGAAACAACAACTCAAGATGCCAAGCAACTTGGATTTCCAATTCACCATTCGTTCGCAGGTGCCAGTAGAAATATAAGCAAACACGTCATGTAGCTAACATGCGTCAAGTCCGTGATCTAGTAGCACTTAACTTAATGGCAAAAAGCTTTCACCGCTTCGCTCAATTTTGTTCCGCTGGGCAGTTGTTTATGTAAATACACAAGTTCTTCTCTTATAACGAAGTAAATTTCTCCGTCATTTCTGTCCACGCCAGGATTCGAACCCGGATCCCCTCATTCCGGAAAAAGTCAATCTACCAATTGAGCTACGCGGACGTTTTATCCTGATTCCTATCTGCCTCTATGCCGTGTGCGTCTTTCTGGCAGGTACGTCACATCTCCTGGTACGTTACATCATCTCCCCCCCTTTTTTTTTTTTTTTGTCGAAGTGCTAGAGAAGGGATTCTCTTATTTTTCCTACCTCGCGGTGTGGAAATAACATCACACCATTGCGAGATTTTGAACGGTCGGGTCATCCGGATAGTTCGGGCGCCATTATAAAGAAGTAAATTTCTCCGTCATTTCTGTCCACGCCAGGATTCGAACCCGGATCCCCTCATTCCGGAAAAAGTCAATCTACCAATTGAGCTACGCGGACGTTTTATCCTGATTCCTATCTGCCTCTATGCCGTATGCGTCTTTCTGGCAGGTACGTCACATCTCCTGGTACGTTACATCATCTCCCCCCCCCCCTTTTTTTTTTTTTTTTTTGTCGAAGTGCTGGAGAAGGGATTTTCTTATTTTTCCTACCTCGCGGTGTGGAAATAACATCACACCATTGCGAGATTTTGAACGGTCGGGTCATCCGGATAGTTCGGGCGCCATTATAACGAAGTAAATTTCTCCGTCATTTCTGTCCACGCCAGGATTCGAACCCGGATCCCCTCATTCCGGAAAAAGTAAATCTACAATCTACCAATTGAGCTACGCGGACGTTTTATCCTGATTCCTATCTGCCTCTATGCCGTGTGCGTCTTTCTGGCAGGTACGTCACATCTCCTGGTACGTTACATCATCTCCCCCCCTTTTTTTTTTTTTTTTGTCGAAGTGCTGGAGAAGGGATTCTCTTATTTTTCCTACCTCGCGGTGTGGAAATAACATCACACCATTGCGAGATTTTGAACGGTCGGGTCATCCGGATAGTTCGGGCGCCATTATAACGAAGTAAATTTCTCCGTCATTTCTGTCCACGCCAGGATTCGAACCCGGATCCCCTCATTCCGGAAAAAGTCAATCTACCAATTGAGCTACGCGGACGTTTTATCCTGATTCCTATCTGCCTCTATGCCGTGTGCGTCTTTCTGGCAGGTACGTCACATCTCCTGGTACGTTACATCATCTCCCCCCCCCCCCCTTTTTTTTTTTTTTTTTTTTTTTTTGTCGAAGTGCTGGAGAAGGGATTCTCTTATTTTTCCTACCTCGCGGTGTGGAAATAACATCACACCATTGCGAGATTTTGAACGGTCGGGTCATCCGGATAGTTCGGGCGCCATTATAACGAAGTAAATTTCTCCGTCATTTCTGTCCACGCCAGGATTCGAACCCGGATCCCCTCATTCCGGAAAAAGTCAATCTACCAATTGAGCTACGCGGACGTTTTATCCTGATTCCTATCTGCCTCTATGCCGTGTGCGTCCTTCTGGCAGGTACGTCACATCTCCTGGTACGTTACATCATCTCCCCCCCTTTTTTTTTTTTTTTTTTTTTTTTTTGTCGAAGTGCTGGAGAAGGGATTCTCTTATTTTTCCTACCTCGCGGTGTGGAAATAACATCACACCATTGCGAGATTTTGAACGGTCGGGTCATCCGGATAGTTCGGGCGCCATTATAACGAAGTAAATTTCTCCGTCATTTCTGTCCACGCCAGGATTCGAACCCGGATCCCCTCATTCCGGAAAAAGTCAATCTACCAATTGAGCTACGCGGACGTTTTATCCTGATTCCTATCTGCCTCTATGCCGTGTGCGTCCTTTTGGCAGGTACGTCACATCTCCTGGTACGTTACATCATCTCCCCCCCTCCCTTTTTTTTTTTTTTTTTTTTTGTCGAAGTGCTGGAAAAGGGATTCTCTTATTTTTCCTACCTCGCGGTGTGGAAATAACATCACACCATTGCGAGATTTTGAACGGTCGGGTCATCCGGATAGTTCGGGCGCCATTATAACGAAGTAAATTTCTCCGTCATTTCTGTCCACGCCAGGATTCGAACCCGGATCCCCTCATTCCGGAATAAGTCACTCTACCAATTGAGCTACGCGGACGTTTTATTCTGATTCCTATCTGCCTCTATGTCGTGTGCGTCCTTCTGGCAGGTACGTCACATCTCCTGGTACGTTACACTCTCTATTTTACGATGGCTGTTCGCATCATCACAAACATAAGTATGATTTTACTTCTTTGCCAAATTATTACTTTATTCAATGATTTTTTATTTTATATATTTAAGCATATTTTACTTATGCATATTAGTTGCGTAGGAAAGGAGGGCTCTCTTACCTGTACTACTAAAGTTTCTTCCTGACCGCAGATTTTTATTGGCGACAGCAATAATATTTCTGCTGTCTGTTTACCTCTCTGAGCTTCTAAGTGAGTAAATCTTTTTGTTTTTCTTTTCTTCGTTTGAATAAAGTATTTGCGAAGCGCGAAAGAAATTTCCCCATTTCTACTAGCCACCTCAGTTTCTCGGAAGGTCAGTGGTTAAGATAAACAAACCCCTGGGCCATTAGAGGAAAAAAATCTCGACACATTTTTTAAATCGCCTGAACACGGAGAATGCATGCGTTTCACATGTGATCAAGCAGCAAAGCTGCATCGATCGACTAGCTATGTTTTCCACCCAAGAACTCTTTCCTTTGTGCAGCTTTGCATTAGAGCTTCTTCTTGTACAGTGTGTCGTCTAGGTGTGATTGAGTGTAGCTGATTTAACCTGGCCTGTAAGGTAAAAAGAAATAAAAGTAAAAAAGGAAAAAAATCATTTAAAAACACAAAGTGCAGCATTTAAAATTTAAAGTGTTACAGCCCATGCTGTGTACTTCATCTGAGCATCATTGGATTAATCTGTAAATTTTTCCACGTGGACTTTTCAGGTACTTTGTTTTGTTTTATTATTTCTTTTTTTGTTTACACAACATAAATTAGAAATGGTAATAATACAAAAGAGCTTTGAGTATGAATTTTTCCTGAAGATTTTATTGAGTACCGTTTTTTTACCCTCACACGAGGATGGTGTCCCGTTTTTAGACCTTTTACGTGGTTGGCGATTTTTTTTTTTTTTTTCGTCAATCGCAAGCCATGAAAAAGGTTCAAAATAGCAAAAATGCATATCAGACGACAATAAAGCAATAATCTCAGAGAAGCAAATGCTAGAAATTCAGTTTATTACTGTAAAAAGTTATTAAAATTGACGATCAACACTCATTGCAACGGCTGGGGGGCCGCGGGTGGCCTTGTGGGCAACGTTTGAGACTGCCACGGAAAGGACCTCAGGTTCGATTTCAGGCAGGTACGAACGCTCGATCCACTAAATATCCGCCGTGCGTCGGATGGGTACGTTAAGCCGTCGGACCCCGTGTACTGGCCCCCGGTAATAAATAAGGGCATCTTCCTCCCCCTTTCTACCACGCTTTCGTGGCACTTTCCTATCGGGCACTCTAACTCAAATCTCCTAGCTTCCTATTTCTAAGGGCTGTTTAAGACCTGGGGTCAGACACTCCCTTCCTAAAATCCTCTACATACAGTATGATCTGATCTGAATTGCAACGGCTGCTATCTACACCCTTTCTGATTTTCCTCATTCTGAACTTGCTTATGAAGGGAGATAGCTCCTCATGTGTTTTTCTTGTATATTTTCGTCGGGGTTCTTAGCTGAAGGGATCATTACGAGTCTTTCTGATAAAAAAGGGCAACTAACGAACAAATTTTGAAGGCAACATTAAATTAATCCAAAGACTGAAAAAGGATTTGAAACTTGACTAACTTTAAATTTCACGCTAAATATGGAAATACTAGCTCATAGCCCATGCCATACACGGGTGAAAAAGCTGTGACTGAAAATTTTATAACACGAATCGTAAAATACATATATATATAATAAACGGTTAAAGTCAAAAGATTCATTTCGTCTGCGATTAGCTCTATCTTCGTTCAAGTTATGCAAAGTATTAGAAGATTGGTTTGCACGCCATCACCGTTGTCGTTCTCTATTTAAGCGACGTTTTCTTTCATCTTTATCTTCTTCCATCTTGTACTACAAAGAAAAAAATGCCACGGAAGTAATAATTTTTAAATTTCCATCGCAGTGAATCAAAACTATACCTGCAGTTACTTTCTTACAATTTTATATGTTCCTTTTTATGAAATAAAATAACGCTGATTTCTTTTTATGAAATTACTCTGCAATTTTATTCTTTTTTGTGAAGTTATTCTGCAGTGCGAAGAAAATGAAATAAAACACGACATAACACCTACGTAACAGAACAAACGTCACAGACAGTTGCTCGAGCGCGTGCGTGTTCCCACATATGAAGTCGTTTGTCTTACTGTTTTCCGGTATTTCTCCTTGATTTTTCGTATGTGCGATAGCGGTGAGCTTAGTTCCGATTTCGACCACCGGATGAAAGCAGATGTTGCTGCAAGTACTGAATGACGTCAGAGCGTTAAGGACAGGCTTAGCCTATTATATAGGTTAAATAATTATGGTATCACGTGACGCATACAGCATTAATTCCTGTTTTGTTTATTGGTATGCGTCTTCGGGCTTTATTTTGAAGACACTGCGCCAGAAGGAACACAATGTTACTAATAGACGAACATTTTTATGTTACTTGCATTTTTGTTATTGTTACAATTGGCGTATCTTTTATTTAAAGTACTATAGAAAAAGCCAGAAACTAAGAAGAGATCAATTCACTAAACTGTTGGAGGCTGGCGAACAGAGAATGGTCACCAAACTTAATTAAAAGAATAAATAAATAAAAGTGGGGGATACTCAAAAGGCAAGAAAATTTGTCTTTCTTTTTTGCATGTGTGTATGCGTGTGTTTTTAAGGGGCGCTCATAAACCTCGGTAATAGTGTAGAGAGAATTCTTATATTCTTAAATGAAACAGTTACAGAGGGGATTTCTTTCAGTGCCCTATTGCATGGGTTCGTCGGGTCTTAAGTTAAATTGCGGGATTTTAGCTATTTTTTCTTTTGCTGATTACTAGCTAAATGAGAACTCGCTCTTCTGCAATAGTGCTCTTTATTCATTGCAGTATATTGGAGAGCTCACGGATTTGATTGTCTTGATTGCTATATTAATATCGTATCTAAATCTGCAAAGCTCCTTCGCGTTCTCGTTTTCCAACTTAATTTCTCCCGCTGTTTTTCCATCTCGAGTATCTCGAAAATCTTTCCCTTTCTGCACAATCACCAAATCTGCTTCACATTTCTTTCCACGACAGCCAGAACATTTTTCTCCTCCTCTCTCTCAGAAAAAGCGCTGGCTTCTTCCCCTAGTCCATTTTGTGTGGCCCTTCATGCGAACAACAGGTCAGCTCCATGTCACTTTCACCCTTCTCAGACCTCTTCGTATCTCATTCACGCCTTCATTACGTGTGAGCTGTTCCGTAAACATGAAGGGGACAAGATCCATTCGCCTTCTTTCTTCAGTATAATGTAATCCTTAATGCAAATATAACTTTCATTTGTGGGTAAGTTTGGCCTCCCCGGTGGCGCAGGGGTCTAAGGCGCTGGCCTCTGATCGTTTGTCCGTAAGGGGTCTGGGTTCGAATCCCGGTCAGGCATGGATGTTGTGTTTGTCTTACGGCACTGGCTCTCTCCCTTCCCTGGAACCAGTGACCCTAAATCAGGGACGGGCGACTGCTTATAGCCCATTGAGTTGCTCACGGTGGTCGTTAAACCTCCAATAAAAAAAAAAAAAGTTTGACACAAATTTCACTATTTGATAAATATTATAAAACTGTTGCGGAATACTAGCTTTTTTGATATATAATGTGAGCATGCAAATTATGTTTTTGAAGTTACAAGAAACAATAATAAGGCTTAAAGAATAATGTTCAAGAAATTAGAAATTGCGTTGCTTTTTATTAGGTCAACACTACCCGCCTCCCCCTCCCCCCTTTTTTTACAACTTATGGTTAAGAGTTACGTGACTTTTTTTTCCAGGTCAAAAATGCACTGGGTGTACGTGATAAAATAGCTACTTAGAGCGTCTCTCTATCATCATTATGTATGACATACCAAAAGCACCAAGCTTTGTTTTCCGGTAATTTATGTTCTTTTATAACGAAATAAATTTCTCCGTCATTTCTGTCCACGCCAGGATTCGAACCCGGATCCCCTCATTCCGGAATAAGTCACTCTACCAATTGAGCTACGCGGACGTTTGTTCTGACTACTATCTGCCTTTATGTCGTGTGCGTCCTGCTCGCAGGTACGTCACATCTCCCCCCCGAAAGAGGGCCGGGGGCATGGCCCACGGGTTAGCCGTGACCATGAATCGTTGCATGCAGCCATCCACTGTAGAACGTGCACTTGAGAACTCCCAGTCAATCTGGTGTGTGGAATGCAACGTCACACACATTTATTTTTCGAAGCGCTGGAGAAGGGATTTCTCTGATTTTTCCTCTCTCGCGGTGTGGAAATAACATCACACCATTGCGAGATTTTGAACGGTCGGGTCATCCGGATAGTTCGGGCGCCATTATAACGAAGTAAATTTCTCCGTCATTTTTGGTCTACGCCGGGATTCGAACCCGGATCCCCTCATTCCGGAATAAGTCACTCTACCAATTGAGCTACGCGGACGTTTTATTCTGATTCCTATCTGCCTTTATGTCGTGTGCGTCCTGCTCGCAGGTACGTCACACTTTGCGTATATGCGGTCTATTTGAAGTGCACTTTAATCACATCTAACTGCTTCCAACAAAGTCTTACATCCATTTGCTAAACGACATCTTATTTCTTAGCCATGGAGCAAGCACTACGTGTGTGCAGATTGCTGTATGCTGATGACACTGTCCTGTTGTCAGAGAGCAAAAGTCAGTTGCAGAGTATGTTGTCCCGGATGTACGAAGTTTGCATAAAATTCAAACTGACTATAAATAACGGAAAAACCAAAGTTATGGTTTTTGAGAGAGGAACTGTTAGCACTGAATGTAATATATGTCTGAATGGCACAGTGATTGACCAGGTGAATGAGTTTGTGTGTTTAGGAAGCATGCTTGACAGAGAGAACAAATTGGATGGTGAAATTAGTACGCGAGTGAATTCTTCATTGAAAGTCATAGCTGCTTTGGGAGGTTTTCACAGGAAGGATGGGTTCTCAAGGGAGTCCAGCATAGCTGTGTATGAAAGTGTAATTGTTCCTACTCTGGTGTATGGCAGTAAAACCTGGGTACTACAGAAGAAACATGGGAGACATTTGTGTGCTGGAGAAATGCGTTTGTGGCAAGACACATTCTGATCGTGTAAGGAATGAAGATGTGTTGCAGTTGTGTTATGTGAAGAAAAATGTTGTTAGCAAGGTGGAGACTAATATGCTTCGGTGGTTTGGCCATGTTGAAAGAATGAGTGATGAGATGCTTACTAAGAAAATCTTTTAGCCCAAGTGGCAGGAAGGAAAGGCAGAGGAAGTCAAGGAAGGCATGGGTGGATCAGATTCAGGAGTGTCTGCATGAGAAAAAGATTATGAGTATGAAGTATAAAAGGTCTTGTGTACGGCGTGTAATGGATATCAATGAAGCCCGAGTTGTATGTCAAGATTGCTGTAAATGGCCCGTATATTTCTCCTGTTTCCAAGGCCCGGGCCGTCCCGTAAAATTTGAACAATTACCAAAACTCGAATTTGACACCTGGTGCACTCGGTCATTCGACTCCTGAAGAGCTTTCGTTTTCTTAATTGCTACACGTATTATATTACAATAAACGTTAATTCAAAATATTTCTGAGACTCTGTATAAGTCACGTGACGTCCGAGGAGGGGGGCTTGTATATTCAAAAATATTTCTTGAAAAGGACAATTTCCATGCCTTTCAAATTTTCTGGGTTTTCAAATTATCATTCCCTACCGCCAGACCCGGAAATATCCTTGGGGATAAGGAGGGGGGGGGGATTAATTTGAAAAGTGCGAAATATCCAGAATTATGAGTCCGATCGTTTTACCAGGAGAAGATTTTATGGCTTTATAAACTGCACCTATCTCTACTTGCATAACATAACGCTGGAACCCAATATGTCTCTCGTGTGTGTGTGTGTGGGGGGGGGGCACATTTGTGCCGCTTAAGATGCTATGTTCCAGATTTTGTGCTATCGTAACTCAAAAAGTTTTTGCATATAGTGCACTGCACAACGTTTTCCGGCCGACTATTTTCAGAACGTGACAGTAATTTAAAATATTTCCAAATATTGCTTTTCCTCTTTACATTGTCTACAAGCACATATTCTCCGGAAGCGATTTTTTCGCGAAAATCTTTTGCTTTCTTAAACTCCATAATAAGTATTGAAGAGTTATTTATCAGCAACACTAAACTGAGCATATGCTAAGGGAAAACAACGACAGACTGCCCAGCTAATAGGGGTCACAGAAGTTTTGAAAACGGCTGCCTGAGAGTACGAATGGGGAAAATACGGCACAGATTTATACACAGAAGTAAGTTTCTTCCAGCCCATTTCCTCCGTGCCATTTAAGACAACTTAAAAGCTTTTCACACATCTAGAGAACAAAGTTCGCCGACCAGAGCAATGAAAGAAATCGCCTGCGAGCGGGTGGCTCGGTTTAGAAATGCTGCAGTTAATAGCCTGTCCTGAAGCATGAGAGGAGGTGAAAGTTAGAGAGAGAGAGAGAGAGAGAAGGGACCACATTCACATTGAAAACTAAGGGAGCTGACCCACTCCAATTGTTTAGTAGGAGGGGAGGATGTCGTAAAACTTTTATTTTTTCCATCAAGGGAAATTATTCAATCTTATCCTGCTGCTGTATGTTGCGAGTTTTCCAAACGAGAAATACACCGTACAGCGATTGGTTTGCTCATAAAAAAAAAAAAAAAACCCTGCTCGGCCCGTGTCTGTTTTACACCAAATATTTCTAGCCCCTGCCCAATGGACCGACCCTGTCCGGGTGCAGGACTCCAGGATCCTGGCAGGATTGCTCGCGCAACGCCGTCACACTTTAACTTTGAGAGAGTTCTTTTAACCCTGTGGAGTTAAAAGAACGACGGCACAGGAAAATGGTCATCAGCTAGTTCATACATTAAATATTGAAGGCCCGGCCCGTTTTCCCAACTTAGAAATGGGCGCTGTTAAGCCACACTGGTTAACAGTACTCGGCTGACGAATAGGACAAAGCTAGAGCTATTGTTCTTAGAAAGATTTTGGTTTCATCTCGGGGTTTCAGGACCACATGAGCAACTCTAGGTGATATAAACAGTTATCCGTCCCCAATTTACTGCCACTGGTTCTAGGATAGGGAGAGAGAGCCACCAGCGTCGTAGGGCCAGCACAACACCCAGGCTTCATTCGGGACTTGAAATTGGTTTCAACACGGGCGACTAACGATAAACCAGCAGCTTTGACCACTCGGCCACTGGGATGACTCTTTGGAGGTTTGTGTCACTCTCTGTGTCTAGTGTCGTGGCTGTTAGTTTTATAACAGAATGTTTCGGGTTTAAATTTTGTAGAAGTAATTGTAAGATGCTTGTTGTATGGTTCTGTTCTGTCCAAAGTGATCCCTAAATATTTAGGAGTGCTATTAAAGTTCCTAAACTGGTTTCTGAACTTAAGAGATGGACGATAAATTTCTTGTTTACTGAATAGTAGAATGTAGAAACTTCCGGGGGGGGGGGGGTTAAAGTGGAAGGTGCCATTGCGTCAAGTATTTGTCAGGTTGACTTAGATCTGAAGTAAGGGTATTTTCAGCTTCAGAGAAGCTCTTCTGTTGTGTGACAATTATGTTGACTGAATA
The DNA here is from genome assembly GCA_039090855.1 of Macrothele yani. Classification (NCBI taxonomy): domain Eukaryota; kingdom Metazoa; phylum Arthropoda; class Arachnida; order Araneae; family Macrothelidae; genus Macrothele; species Macrothele yani. Next base: position 95,722,101 of record CM077016.1, on the reverse strand, counting down.
AATAAACTTTCTTCAAGTTGTGACTGGAAGATTTATACCCATTGTTGCGCACCAGAATTGGGACAAACTAGTTTTCGGATAAAATGAGAAAAATCTGCAACAATAAGAAACTCATTTCAATAAGAGTGTATGAAATGTAAGTGGAAAGACTTACCGCCCTTCAAAAGTGCAAGGTCTCCAGGCGTAATGAGTAGACAGGACAGTTGGTGATACTGTTCTATTTAAACAACTCTTCAGTTATGAGAGGAGATACTGTTTTACGAGCACTCCATTACCGAAACAGAAAAAGCTTTTCACAAAAACTTGTTATTTTGTGTCATTGAGATGCCAAGAAAAAAGCTCCATCTCTGAAACCAACTTGTTAGAAAACTTAAAAATTGCATCATTCTGGAGTGATATGCGTCCAAGCATGTGATCGTCACACTACTCAGGACAATGTAGTTCCAGCCAACTGAAGCCTGTGTAATAGGAATCGGAACAAACTCTGAGATTGCGCAGCACCTGAGTGGCCTGTCTTCATACAGCAGAGATTGTGAACTGAAACAGAAATCCTGCTCAGTGTAATCATTTCTCAGATAACACCACAAAAGATCATAAAGAAGCAATCTCCAATTCACATGGAAGCCACAAAAGCTCCTTATTTTTTGACACAGAGATGCCAGAAAATAATAAGTTTCTGTTCCTTCAAAGTGATTTAGAAATTATATTTCATGTCTTAGCAGGCTTCATACTATGTTAAGACAAACTTTAATTTGTTTCTTACTTTATCGTGAACCAGTATAGCACACTCAGCAATGGTGGGTTAGGGGCCTTGGCCTTCCCCATGAGGTATCACTCGGTCTTCCGTTTTCTGTTATTGGCTGATTGTTTTTAAATATATTTGTATATGTCTTTAAATATGTATTTCACGAATAATTGGAAACGCACTTTAATATAGCGGCGATATTTTTGTCGCTTCTAAATATTTTGGGAGACGCTTTCTCCGGTGTATTTTTATTTGCATCTTTAATATTTTGAGCCACTCCATAAAGAAATCCTAGATGCGCTACTGCCGTGAACTCTAACTCTCAGAACATTATTGAATTTAGTGGGTTTTCTAAACCTTGTAGTGAAGGCACATATGCAACTAGAAGAATTTACAATATTACTGGCTGAAGTAAAGGGAACAGAAATCACACATGACTCGTACAACTAATTTTGCTTCGAATATCTCCTCCCCTTGACCACGGGCGCATCCCCTTGACCACGGGCCTTTTCCCCGGAAGTGTTTCATTTCTTAATTAAAATGCAACTTACATTAGAAAAATGCTTTAATTTAATAAAAATGTGTCAACTTACAATAAAAAATAATGCTTTCATTTTTTATTCTTCTGTCTTTCATTAACTTTTATTTTGTCCTGATGGATTTCAAAAAGTTTCCCCTTTCTGTACCCCCCTCCCGGGAAAAAATCTATATACTTCCCTGCCCTGGACACTGCATAAAAAGATTAATTTACATTCATGTAATTTACTTGTGCTTACTAAATACCTTTTTTGAGTTCATGTGATGAAGCTCTTAAATTTATTTCATATAAGATATGGAAATTACTCCCGAAGCAGAGACCTTAAAGTGAAAATAAAAAAAGTTGAAAAGTTGAAAAGTTGAAAAGTCGAAAATCACGTTAAGGTTTTCGCGACAAATATAAATCGTGCAGATTTTTTTTATTCGGATAAGATTGAACACACTTTAGGAACTTATCCCACAATTTTTGCGCTACCAAAAACATTCGCATTATGACCCCTGAAACATTTTCTTACATTTCTTCTTACCAAAGCATTTACGACTTGTTAAATAAATCTGAAGAAAAAAATCTAAGGCAGAATGAAACGAAGTTTTCTTAAAGTTTTTTCGTTTTATTTCCTCTCGCTTGATGTTTTCTTTTTCGATCTGAATATAAGTTCGTCTTATCTTCCATAGAGGCTGAATAACGTGATCAAAATTTTACTTTGTCAATGTTTGTGTAACACAAATAAACATTAACAAAGTAAAATTAAAGAAATAGCTAAATCGTTACCACTAAATTTTTTATTATAATGAAGAACGTAATTTTCTGCCGTTTAAAAAAGAGAAATAATAATGGATGTTTACCAATATACATATCCCGTTCGAAATGTTGAAAAAATTTTTACCTTGCAAAGGCTGATTGAGGAGGTGTTTCAAAGGAGATGCGAATGTGCTGGAGCTTTGGAGAAAATGGACTCCTCTCCGAGTTGATTTCCGTGTTCAGAGTGTCGCTTAACCTTGACTTCGATTATCCACTCGTCGGGCCTAGTTATCTCCTACTGCGTACGCTGTCATATCAACGTCCCCTATTTATCGAAGAACTTTCAATTGACCCTTTACCGATTGACATGTCTTTTAACTGATACGTTGTTAGTGACGAGCAAAGTTCAAAACCATTGAATGCTTATCAATGTATCACTCAACATATTCACTAAGTTCTTTTTATGTTTGTTTATTTGTATGTGACGTCCTGCAAGTTTCTCATGGGCCATCGCAAATCACATTTCGAAAGTCGATGTTTGCAGTAATTCTACGTCTGTCGTAAAATGTTCTTCATTCTGGGAATGAAAACATTGTTTTGTTTTTGTAACCGGGAAGTTTTGTAAACATTGAGCTCTATAAAACAGCTTTTATTACAAGTGCTTTACGAAGTCTTATCGCAGGAAACGGATCAAATGAAGAGATTCATTTTTGCTTTCTTTCGCTTTTAAATTTTTTGGTTTAACGACCCCACAAATATCTACAAGTAGAAGGCAGGGGCGCATATCGAATTTTTTTCAGGGGGCGGGCGACGAAAAATGGAAGATTTTGAAATCCACCAGAACAAAATAAAAGTTAATGAAAAATAGAAGAAAAAACTAAAGCATTTTTTAATGTAAGTTTGTGCATTTTTATTAAATTAAGGCATTTTTTTTCTAATGTACACTGATGAGCCAATTACATTATGACCACCTACCTAATAAGCTGTAGGACCCGTTTTAGCCCGCAAATCAGCAGCCACTCGGCGAGGCATCCATTCGATGAGGTGGCGATAGCCATCCTGGGGTATCTGGTACCATAATGTCAACACCAGGTCCTCCAGTTCCCGTACATTTCGGGGTGGTGGTGATTTAACGCGAACCGACTTTTCCAAGTCGAACCACAAATGTTCGACTGGGTTCATATCAGGTGGATTTGGAGGCCAGGGCATTAACAGAAAGTCACCAGCATAGTCCTCGAACCACCCCTTGGCGATTATGGGAGTGTAGCATGACGCATGCTACACTCCCATAATCCTGTTGGTAATGGCCATCACCAGCAGGGAACACAGTTGCCATGAATAAGTGAACTTGGTCCGCAACGATGTTCAGATACCTGACACCTGTCAGGGATTGTGCTATTGGGATAATGGGGCCTAAAGTGTCCAAAGAAAACATTGCCCACTGCATTGCACCGCCGCCGCCGGCTTGTTTCCGCCCAACAGTGCATCCAGGTGCCATAGCCTGTAACGTATACTCTAGATTCACTTTCCTTTTGATTTTTACTATCTCTGGTTATTTTATTTTACTATGTAAATTATCTTCTTACTGAACGAGATGTTATTTCTCCCGCTGAATGAGATCTGGCAATGAGTGTAAGTCATGACGTGGTGGTAGCCAGTATAAATAGGCGCGTTCAACGAGACGTAGAGAGAGCTGTTGTTGTACGGAGAGAGCTGTTGTTGTACGAAGTGAGCTGTTGTTTATGTGTCAGAGAGCTGTTGTTGTATAGAGAGAGCGGTTGTTTATGTGCGTGAGAGCTTTGTTTCGTGTGTAAAGAGATCTTCGTTTATGTGAGAGCCAGAAGTTTACCAAATAAAAGATTGTCTTAGTAAGTACGTCTTTCTCAGTTCATAGTTTTGTCAGATCTCTGTCTGGCTGTTAGGTTAATTTCATTAGTTGATTATTATTAACAACCAGCATAAGACTTTATTCATCTTAATTACTACTACAACATTACTAGCAGTTAAAAGCTTGTTCATTATTATTACTACACTACTAGCAGGAAAGTTTATTCATGATATAATTAACAAACAACAAGCATTAGAAGAAGCATTAGCTTAGAAGAAGATGAATTCATTATAATTCAGTAGCAGAAGCGATATATTCATTATAAGCCTCCGTTGGTAATCAGCGTATCCACGCTTGGCCGTCTACGTGATGCACCAGGAATTCGTCAGACCAGGCCACTTTTTTCCAATCATCCACGGTCCAATTTCAATGATATTGGGCCCATTTCATGCGTTGTTGGCGATGACGTCCAGTGAGCATGGCGACCCAGCTGGGTCTTCTGCTACGCAGGCCCATGCGCAGAAGGCTGCGATGAACTGTGTGCTGTAACACATTGCCCGGATCAGCACTGTTGTAGCTGCGGGTGATTTATCGCACTGTGGCCGTGCAGTCGCTGTGAACAATGCGCGACAGTCTCCGCTCTCCTCTGGCATCAATGAGCTGCGGATGAAAAAACCGCCCATGAACAGGTAAAGTACACCGCCCAGTCATCCTGTTACACGATAATGCCAGACCATTTGTCGGTGCCACCACGAAATCAACCCTTGAACGGTTACACTGAGAGGTTTCAGCGCACCCGGCTCACTCCCCGGACATTTCACCCTCAAACTTTCACCTATTTCGCTCTAAGCAACATGTCCTAGCCCAACAACGGTTCACCACAGTTCCAGAGGTGGAAAATTTCGTGACTACGTTCTTGAGCTCAAAACCCGAGTCCTTCTATCACAGGGGCATTCATTTGTTGCCTGAAAAATGGCAAAAGTTCATTGATGCTAACGGCCAATATTTTGTTGAATAAATGTGTACTGGTTTACTGATTGTTCCTGTCTCCTTTCTCCTCAAAACAGCGTAAACTTTTGCATACCCCTAATATAATACGTCCCAGATCTCTTCAATCACATTTAGAGCGGGTGAATTTGCAGGCCAATTGAGATGTGGAATGTTTCTCTCGTGCTCTTCAAACCAATCCAGTACAATTCTAGCTCGATGGACACGAGAGTTATCATCTTGAAATATTATCGCTCGGGTTTCTAATTGGGTTCACCCGGCGTAATATTGGGAGCCAAGGGGATGTCGAGTGGATTGTGATTCTGCGATTCCCTGATTTAGGGCTGACGCCGCTTCAGGATCCACTGACGGGGCGTTGTGTTTCACACAGCAGATTTTCCTTCAGGAGTCAAAGGGTCAGCTGTGTGCTGCAATATTTTTGTGAACGTCTAGATTTAAAATAAAAAGCATAAATGAACAGATTGGCTAAGTTCCGGATCCAAAAGATATACTGTATATATTCTCCAAATAATCTAGGGTGGAGCACACATATTGTAGTTAACGACACACTCATCATAGAACTGAGACAAAATTAACAACAAAAACAATTTATTGGTTATGATTTGGCATAATAATAAATATACGCTCATGATATTAGCAAAAATGATTTACGACTCTCTGACAGGAACCTGTACTCAATTAACTATTTGCCTATAAAAAATATTAACTCTATGTGTGGACTGATACGACAAAGATTTTATGAGGGGACACCAAAGAAAGAATAGGATGGATTTCCTACCTCAACATCCGAATCTGGCCTAGATATCGCGCTGCTGACCACTCCTGATCCGGGAGAATTCTCGTCCGGTGGGTATTTCTTCCATCCGCAGCTGCGACCGTCGTATGGGCCCTAATGGTCCTTAGTGGGGGTCCGTTCATCCGGAAACCTCGGTTTCGATCTTACATCGGCAGCCTGGAAAATTGTATGCAGCCTCCTATGTGACAGTCATGGAGGACAGTGCACGCGATGCACGCCGCGAAACACACCAAAGTAAAGTTTCGTGCAAAAACTGTAAACGTGAAGTGACGAAGTTCTTCTCTTCTCTTGTAAAATCTTTCGACGACCCCCAAGAAGACCCACACTACCTCAAAATATCCCATCATCCAATCACTAACTGGCAAACGCAAGCCTCCCTGAATTAAATTACCCAGTGTAGATCTTACTGGTCGGAAAATTAAGATTTTGTTCTTCCATTCGTTAGGGGGCCAAGATTCCTACCCTCTCCAGTGAAATTCTGAGAACCCCTCGTTACGTTTCCCGCGTGATACTACTCCCGGCCGTAAATTCTCTACCCAATTAAACTGTTAGCCCCGGTTCCAACAAGTCTCCGGTCTTCCCAACACGCATTGTGGATTCTAGACACGGTGGACACTTCTATTGCCCCAAGAAAACATACTACAAAGCCAGCTCGCCGATGGCTGTCGCCAGCGTTTTCTTACAATGTCGGTCCGTCCTGTGACGCCTTGTGCTGTCTAGCTAGTCTTACGCCTTGTGCTAAGAGAGGGGGACGGAGAGAGTAAAAAAAAGAAAATATTCGCCCGAAAGTATATGGCCAAATAAAACGTACTCCTTCTTCAAAAAATACATGAATTAATAAAAATGAATAAATAAATGAATGAATAAATAAATAAATGAATAAACAAAATAATAATTAAATAAATAAATAAACTAGGGAACGGGTTTTCGACCTAAATGTGCATCGCTCGAGTCGGAGCGCTGTCACAGAAACACAGGATCCATTGTGTGTCCTTGTTCCAAAAACTGGACAAATGGCAATAATGCATTATTTAAAAGCGGCACATAATAATCCATAGATTTCATGCGAATGGACGTCTCAACGAATGGTACAGCTTTAGTATTTGAAATACAGCCCCAAAACATGACACTTCCACCTCCTTTTTGAATATTCTTTGGACGCATTCTGGGTTAAATGCTTGACCTTGGGGCGACCATCACTAGAATACAAGTAGAATCTAGATTCATCGGACCATATTATTCGTCGCCACTGTTCAGTTGTCCAGTGACGACGTTCGTTTGTCCAAGCAAGGAGATTTTTCTTCTGGACAGTTGTTAATTTTGGACGTATCGGGGCAACACGACTGAAAATGCTCAAGCAATGCAGTTCTCTAGGTAGCGTTCGTTCTGAGACTGGTTTCTTGGGTCCAGCATCCTATACTGCTGAAGCAGTTCTTGGAAACGTGCAGCAGTTGCTAATCGTCCCAAATACCTGCGATCCCGATTTACCATAATAGAACTTTTACCACAGTTGCTCCGCCTACAGTGATAGCTTCCATACTTCTTTCACTGGAAATATACACTACTTACTATTGACTCAGACAGTCCAATAAACTTCGCTACCTCTTACAACGAATGATCATGTTCTCGGCAAAAAACAATTTGCCACTCAGTAACGTCCCCTTTACGACCCATAGATGTACTTGTAAAGGGATATACAGAAGGCTACAGATACTTTAAATAAAACTGTTACGGAGATTCAATTCTAGAATTTAGGCAAAGATATTAGATCTCATCTCGCAGCCTTTATTTCGCTTTTATGCTCCTTTTCCTTTGTTTCCACAGCGCGTGAGAGAAATTTCGCTGTCTCATCCCGTATTAAAACATCGTAGGCACGATTTATTTAGAGACGCCAGTTTGTCTCATTTTAGAGTATGCACCTTTGTATGTTGCAAACGGATTAGTATTGTCGTGCTCATTTAATCATTTGCCTTCTTTAGTTTCAAAGCAGCCGACTGAAAGCGCAAGCACTCTTAACTTTATTTTGATGTTTTGTATTAGCCGATGCCGGCGTGTTTTTTCCCATGAGGTTTTGTGGCAGCAAAGGGTTCGCGTGGTAACAAAGGAGGGGGCTAAGGCAGTCACTTCTAGGATTTGAAAACGAACGGTCGAGGAGCATGAGAGCAGGAAAGGCCTGAGGTGTTGGGGAAAGAGGTCTTAAGCTGACCCGGGCAATGGGAGGCATTCTCGGCAGCACGAAGGTATGACCTCAGGATGATTTAGGAAAAAAAATTGAGTTTCAGGGGAACAGCGAGGGATAATTACAGAGCTGGTGGACAGCTTTTCTGCGATTAAGGAAAGAAAAGAATAAAGTGCTTCATTAGAGTTTTAAAAGAATTGCGAAAAATCATTAGTTATAGCTAGTTTATTGTCTTCAACCACGCAAGACTTTAGCAACTCAACCAAACCACTTAACAAAACACACACCTCAGACATCTACAATGATAATCCAACAGTTTTACTCTTCATATTTATACAACTCGTTACGTTCATTAACTTTATATTTATGTACATGTTTCAATCAGCATTCCGTAATTTTTTGTCCGGTGTGTTTATCTATCGATTCTATAGTCCAACGTGCAGTTGAAATCTCCACACAAAATAATGTGTTCTGAAGAAGATACTTGTTGGATGCTGTGTGAGACGTGATTTAAAAGTCGTGTAGCATCGTCATTTTGTTTTGGAACATAAATATTGAATAGTTGAAAGATTTCTGAATGGAAGGTGAACTTCAAGTGAAGCAATTGTCCGTTGTAATTCTCAGTTTCTGAAATAGTGGTAATTTGGGCTTGAATACGATTGTGAATTGCAATTGCAATGCCTGAATTTATTGTATGACCATAACTGTGATAGAACTAAAATAACCACATACGCCATTTGTTATGCTGAGTAGTTGATTTGCAATTCTATGATATCAGCATTTACAGTGACTAGATCGACATGTGTCAAAGAGTGTGAGAGGGTTACTACATCCTCTACAATTAAAGGAAGCGATTTTAAGTTTAGACATCGTGCGAGGATTGAAGGCCATTATCATTCTCAGGTTTTCTAAGTGTTCTATAATACGGCCTCGAAGGCCAGGGCTAGAGAATAAGGAAGGGCTGGCCCACTAGGCAGTCAAAAGCAAGTCGCTTTGCTGGGGAGGACGTGACGTCACTGCGAGTACACTGACTATTTGGGATGCTGCCTTCGAAGACAGAAGTCATAGCTGTCGGAGTAAGCTGAACACCTTTGCACGTATTATATATTTTTTACACAACTCAGAACGTTATATATATCGTAGCAAGTAATGTTTTTGTTTATTTTATCGGAAGGCGTAAATAATAGAAAGAGAGAAATGTATTAACATACCTACGTTTTTTAACGGCAGAATTTATCCATTTGGTTTTCTTTTGATTTGATTTTCTTTCTGACACTAAATCTTTGTTGTGATTAATATACCAAATTCTGATAAATGTTCGTATGCGCCAATAAATTTTTACAGCTTTTCAGGTGCCAGGAAATCTTTCTTCTATTACAGTTTTTAATTTTCGAATTATGCCTTTCTCTCGGGAAATCTGTCCCGTGAATTGACTTAAAAATTATTCCAAATTGATCTACCGTTCTCATCCACTTTGGAGAAGGCACCGTTAGTCCCCCGAGTTATAAAGTTTTAATCCATTGAGCAGGTGGAAAATCTTCGGCATTTCTAGAAAGTGTTCCGAGGGAGGGATCTTTATCATGTCAGCAATTGGCAATATAACCTGCGACATAACTCAGAGCTTGTTTCTTAGCATTTCATTGCTCATCTTGAACTGTTTTAAGTATGTTATTTTCCCTCCTGTAGACCTGCGCAACCCAACGTTAGGCAGGTGTACAAGAGGGAAAATGACGATTGCAAATATAGTGAATACAGTTCCTCTTGAAAAGTGTCACTCTAGCTGTTGTGTTAAATCACTTGGAAATAAATATTTCCAAGCTTGCGGAATATCACAAGGCAAAGAGTCATTACAGCAGAGATGTATTTGAGACTAAATGCATAAGCTCTCCGCCAGGAGTAGTGATGACTTGCTTGTTGGGGTTGTTAATATACGAGCTTCATCCCATACGGGATAATAGGTCCCACTGTGGGTTAAACGGGCTAGGGCTGTGTTCATGGCCCCCATCCGCACACTGTAAACGTGCTCCGGCAGGCGAATCTGCAAGGAGCGGCAAGTGGAGCCGATATACTGTTTAGATGGAGCATTGTTGTCCACGGCTCGCATGGGAATACTGTAAATTCCATGTCGTTCACTAGGGTTAATGGAATCTCTATCGTTTTTAGTGATTGATAGGATGTTCGAAGTTTTAATACCGAATGCCAGTTCATAACGCTTGCATATATTAGACAAGATAGACGTTAGTGCAGGATAGTAACAGATGGACCCAATAAAGGTGGGTATACGATGCTCCCGTTGGAGGGTAGATGCAGAAGAGTTAAGTAGGTTTCTCAAAAGACGGTCAACAATAATGTCATCATAGCCAGTTTGTCATGTACTCGTAGGGAGTTTTTACTGTAACTATGAGTTTAATCGTGTATCGACGGTTTGGTTATTGACGTATCGGTATCAAGACGAGAATTCCAGCATACACCGTCGCACATTGGAGCGGATGGGATATACCTTCAGACTCCTCTTCTCTTTGTGTACCCCTTGTCTCTACTAAAAACCTATAATTCGTTTGCAGTGTGTACGGAAGCGTCAAAGATGGACCCTTGAGCACTGTAAAACGGCCGCCTGGTCCGACGAACCACTTTTCCAGGTAACACACTCCAATGGACGGGCCAGAATATGGCGTCAGCAGCATGAATGGATAGCTCCGAGCTATCTAGCATTAACTGTACAAGTTGGTGGAGGCGGTGTAATAGTCTAAAGTCTGTTTGTCTGTTTCCATGGCAGGCATTGATTTCCTTAATACTTCTGGAACAGCATTTGAATGCCACGAGCTATCTTATTATTTGAACATGTGTACATGGTGTCTCGTGTTGGAGACGGCTACTTCCAGCAGGAAAATGTACCATGCTACAAAGCTGGTATTGTTATACATTAGTTCCAGGAGCATGGCCCCACAGTCTCCACTGCACCTGACGTGTTGGACTGGGCTCCGTCACAGTTACTTATTTACTTCTGGCTCATGTTTCTCCTAACGTCAACTTGAACCTGTACCACCTGTTCGACATGAAAGGTAATATTTTATTTTACTTTTATGAACGCTTTTTAATTTTGCTTAAAGCCTACCTTAGCTCTCGCCACTGCGAGTTTTCAACGCGCATATTATTCCGTCCTTTGGGCAGTTTCCGCCGTTTACATTAGTGCTGCTGGTGCAAAACGTTCCTGCGCCACCTTTCGCGTGCATATCTGCCTAGGACTTTTCTGCATATCTTCATTTTCATAATAAGAACTTACATCGCTGGTTTGTTTACATTTAAAGTATCAAACATGGCAGCTTCCGGTTCCTTCTTCGTGCCGGACGCTTCATCAGGGAAGTACTTATTACCTCTTCTTCCTCAGCTACCAACTTCATGGCACGTTGTGCTGTTGATCAGCATCCTCGGACGTTCATGACATCACTTACGTCACCAGTACCTTCCACCCAGCTGCGTGGTACTCCTCTTCTTCCACCTGCTGACTCTTGTCATCTCCGTTCCCGCAGTGGTCTAAGCGATGGCTTCTGATCATTCGTCCAAGATGAGTTGGGGTTCGAATCCCGGTGAGGCATGGATGTTGTGTTTGTCTTACGGCACTGGCTCTCTCCTTCCCAGGAACCAGTGACCCTAAATTAGGGACGGGCGACTGCTTATAGCCCATTGAGTTGCTCACGGTGGTCGTTAAACCTCCAATCAAAAAAAAAAATCTCCGCTCGACTGAAGTGCCGTCATCTACAGTGCCTACTTTCTCGTCTTCTTTGCTCGGTACTACGTCACCTTCGTCTTTGACGTCACCCTCTGTCACTGCTCTGCCTTCAGCACAGCGTGGACCAAAGACCTTTTTTTTTTTTTTTAATTGGAGGTTTAACGACCACCGTGAGCAACTCAATGGGCTATAAGCAGTCGCCCGTCCCTAATTTAGGGTCACTGGTTCAAGGGAAGGGAGAGAGCCAGTGCCGTAAGACAAACACAACATCCATGCATCACCGGGATTCGAACCCGGACCCCTTTCTGACGAATGATCAGAAGCCATCGCTTAGACCACTGCGCCACTGGGGCGGCCCAAAGACCTTTAAGATACATAGACTGGAAAACCGTAAGTTTACCGTGCGACAATTGAAGTTCAGCGTTGTACGGCAATAATCTGTCCATCTCGTTGTCTATTAAAGGCTTTCGCGTGTTTATATCATCTACATCCAATTTATACATACTTATAAACACTGAGTGGCCACTTTATCATGACCACCCCCTCAGTACTTCGTTGGGCCACCTTTTGCCTTTAATACTGCGTCGATTCTTTGTGGCATGGACTCCACGACATGTTGATAGGTGGTTTGTGGAATCTGAGACCATGCTTGATGAATAGCACTTTCCAGGAGTGTGAGATTGCAGGGTTGTGGATCCAGCTGTCTGATGGCTCGTTCAACTTCATCCCACAAATTCTCAATGGGGTTCAGATCTGGAGATTGTGGGGGCCACCTAAGCAAAGTAAACTCACCGGCATGTTCCTGAAACCAATCCTGTACAATACGAGAACTATGGCAGGACGCATTATCTTGTTGAAAGTAACCATCGCCATTGGGATAAACCATCCACATGACAGGATGCACTTGGTCCGCAACGGTGTTTAGATATGATGTGCCAGTCAGATGTTGATCAACACGAATTAAAGGGCCCAAAGCATGCCAGAAAAGCATTCCCCAAACCATAACGTTGCCTCCACCAGCTTGAAGGGTTGTAGCTATGCATTTGGGGTCCATGCTTTCGTGCTGTTTCCGCCAAACTCTTCCTCTGCCATCGGCATTGTGCAACTGAAAACGGGATTCATCGGACCACATTATTTGTTTCCAATTATCTACTGTCCAATCCTTGTGCTCCTGTGAGAACTGGAGACGTTTTCTCTTGTTAACTGCAGACAGCAAAGGTCTTCGAACAGGCCTTCGGCTGCCATAGCCCATCCGATGCAGTGTACGGCGAACAGTGCGTGCAGAGATCGTTTGAGGGGATCCTTGATTAAGATGGTCTGTAATTTGCTGCGCTGTTGCCTTTCTGTTGTCTGTTACCAGTCTGGACACTCTCCGTTCCGCCCGAGCAGTCACTAGTCGATGAAGACCACACGTTGCACGTAGAGACGCAGTTTTTTGGCTGACAGTCCAGTCTTTAAACACTTTAACAGCTGCTCTGGAACATTTCACGAATGCGACGGTTTCGGTGATACTCGCTCCATGGCTCCGAGCTCTTACAATCCTCCCACGTTGAAAGTCCGTCAAATCGCCTTTTTTACCCATCCCGTCACCCAAAAATCCCTTCTATTACTGTCGCAAACACTGAGCTTTCCCTTTTTATACTAGCCTCGCCCTCTGGCGGCAACAGCGTGCAGCCATAGCACATTTGCTTAAAACTGTCAGGTGGTCATATAAAGTGGCCACTCAGTGTATATATACATAGCCAGTAAGATTTATAATTTTTTGTTTTTAAAATAGTATGTATATATTGTAATATTTCAGGAAATAATATAGCCACATTTAATGGAGCTAAACAAATTTTCAATTAAACAAAACATTTAAATGAGCTACAAATTTTTCATTTTAAACAATTCTCTTTCTTTTTTTTTTTTTTTAGATTGGATTTTTAACGACCACCGTGAGCAACTCAATGGGCTATAAGCAGTCGCCCGTCCCTAATTTAGGGTCACTGGCTCCAGGGAAGGGAGAGAGCCAGTGCCGTAAGACAAACACAACATCCATACCTCACCGGGATTCGAACCCGGACCCCGTTCGGACGAATGATCAGAGGCCATCGCTTAGACCACTGCGCCACCGGGGCGGGCAATTCTCCTTTCCGAGACATTTTATCTCCGAGACTTGAAATTGTCTAAGGCCGCCCCGGTGGGCAAGTGGTCTAAGCGATGACCTCTGATCATTCGTCCGACAGGGGTCCGCGTTCGAATCCCGGTGAGGCATGGACATTGTGTTTGCCTTACGGCACTGGCTCTCTCCCTTCCCTGGAACCAGTGACCCTCAATTAGGGACGGGCAACTGCTTATAGCCCATTGAGTTGCTCAAGGTGGTCGTTAAACCTTCAGTCAAAAAAAAATAATTGTGAACTCTAAATTATGTGAAGAGGGCATTTCTTTCTATCATATTTAATTTTATGTATTTTTTTTTCTCCCGTTGAGTAGCTATTACTGCGGGAAAAACCTCCAATTAAAAGTTTTGTTCTCGGCAACTTCTCTTAAGAATAAAAAAATGGCCACGTTAAAATGATTTTTGACATTACTTAGAGTGTGAAATACAAATTTCATGCGGCACCCCGGTGGCGCAGTGGTCTAAGCGATGGCCTCTGATCATTCGTCCGAACGGGGTCCGAGTTCGAATCCCGGTGAGGCATGGATGTTGTGTTTGTCTTACGGCACTGGCTCTCTCCCTTCCCTGGAACCAGTGACCCTAAATTAGGGACGGGCGACTGCTTATAGCCCATTGAGTTGCTCACGGTGGTCGTTAAACCTCCAATAAAAAAAAAAAAAAAAGCAGCTGAAGCCGAAATATATTTTACACGTAGGACAAGCGACGTTTCCCTTCAGTTATTTCATATCCCCCAAAATTACGATGATGATGTTTTCTTTAATCGTAAATTAAAAGGTGCAACGTCCAATTTATCCTCCATTGAAAAAAAAAATTATACATATCATTATAACAACGTAAAATTCTTTTTTCTCGCAGGTAAAAGAGCGCCGCCCCGGTGGCGCAGTGGTCTAAGCGATGGCCTCTGATCATTCGTCCAAAAGGGGTCCGGGTTCGAATCCCGGTGAGGCATGGTTGTTGTTTGTCTTATGGCTCTGGCTCTCTCCCTTCCCTGGAACCAGTGACCCTAAATTAGGGACGGGCGACTGCTAATAGCCCATTGAGTTGCTCACGGTGGTCGTTAAACCTCCAATCAAATCAAAAATCAAAAGCAGGTAAAAGAGCTTAATTAACGTTGTTTACATAGGAAACGTGCCGTTTTGCTGTACAAGCTCTGCGATCATAATGTCGCAAGCTGCTGCCATTCATTTATACAAAAACTTCCAGTCTATGTATCTTAAAGTTCTTTGGCGTGGACCTTCTACCGGACTCTCTGCTGGGCCAGGGGGCATTGGCTGGGCTACCTGGTCTTCTCCCGCTTCAGTCTCGACTTTCTTCTCCAGGCGGTGCAGCTGTGACTCGCCGTCCTCTCTCTCCAACTACGTCACCATACCAACATGGTTCTACATCTCCCCGTAGCTATGCTGCTATTGCAGGACTTTCTCAGCGTCATGCTTCTACGTCATCAAAGTTTTATCTGGATGCCTCTCCTCCTGTGGTCACCTTACATGATTCAAGTCTGTGTCTCCATTCCGGAAACTTCCTCGATTGTTGTGGATCTCAACGCATTATTTTACAGAAGTAATTTATTTTATTCCTTAACATGCCCAGTCTTCACCAATACATGACTGCCCTTACATCTAAGCTTCCTTCAAGGGCTGCCGAGTGCTTAACTCTTTCTCTTCTCCTAAGGTATTAAAGCTATCATAGATCCACCTGCTTCTGCGACTTTGATTCTCAAAAATGGCTTAGTAATCAATTCTACTTTCTTAGTTCCTTCTTTTTTAGCACAGATCCCCACCACTCTTTCTTTTTATCCTGTCCCTCCGGAGCTCCCAGACGAGGTCTAGCCGTTTGCCGTCGGGTCCTTTTTCAAAATCGTCGGTCCAGTGCGGTGTTTGCCTGATGCTCCGCGAGGTTCTTCTTTACCTCGTGTCTCAGGGCTCCGAATACAATTGCGTGCCGCCCGTTGGCGTAGTGGTCTAAGCGCTGGCTTATGATCATTCGTCCGTGAAGGGTTCGGGTTCGAATCCTGTGAGGCATGGATGTTGTGTTTGTCTTACAGCACTGGCTCTCTCTCTTCCCTGGAACCAGTAACCTTAAATTAGGGACGGGTGACTGCTTATAGTCCATTGAGTTGGTCACGGTAGTCGTTAAACCTACAATCCAAATCCAATCCAAAGACAATTGCGTGTCGTCTTCCCCACAGATGCTCCTTTGAAATCCTGTCCTACCACTGTTGTCGTTCAAGCTTTTGATCAACTTCATCAGTTTAATGTGTACACTTCCTTTCAGTGCCTTAAGTGCCAGCTAGAGGAACACATGCGCTCTCATTGTTCCCTCCTGTTTCTTCTAGTTTTCCTACTTCTTCACTCTCTGTTCTTTAGTCGGCGACCGTTCATTTGTCGTCTTCCACTTCTTCTACAGTTAAAGATCTTTCTCATCTCCCTGATTCTCCTGTACATTCTAGCCCCCCCCCCCATGCTTTACTGGATGCTTTTCTTTCTGCAGATCCTCTTCTTGAAGATAATATGGATATCTCTGAATCTAGCTGTGTCATCAAAAGTTCGGGTTCTTCTCCTTCTTCCCCGATGCCCCGTCTTAAACGTGCTAAGGCACGTTCTACTCGTCGAGGCCAGTCCTTGTCTTCTGTTCGCCCTTCTTCTTCAGTCTCTTCCCACTCTCTTCTTTCGTCTTCGGGTTTCTCCCTTCCTCTACTTCTCTTTCTCTTCTACCGTCAGCCTCTGTCTCTTTTTTAACCCACCCCCTCCTAATGTCTCGTGTGACCTTCCATTCCTTCCCTCACTTGACTTTACTGATTCTTCTGGCCATCCTCTTCCCTCTTCCTCTTCGTCGATTCCTTCCCTTCCTCGTCCTAAAGCGTCTTCTTTGGTTGATTGTTCCGAGGAGCTTTCTGATGGTGAATTCCTTCTTTCTTCAGCGCAAATCTTCGATCCAGATTGTTTTCTTGCTCTTCACTCTGATGATGACACTGCTTTTCCATTAGAAGGGCCGTCCTGTTCCTATGTCATTGACTCCACATGGAGACGTTCCAATACGCCTACACCTCCTTCTATGCTCTGTACCAGGTCAAAACGCTCGCCTTTTTTGACGAAAAGAATTCTTGCACTCCCTTCATCAGCCTTCTACTTATTTCTTCGACTGCGGGTTCGTCTGTACCGTGAAGATAGACATTATTTCTTTACTCATCGTCATAAAAGCTCTTCGTTTAGGTGTCAATTTTTAGTGCAAGATTCTATCACATGGAAAACGTCGTGCTCAGTGCTCACCAGAGTAATGCCTGCTTATATATGTTTCCAGGCTTAATTCAGCCTTCCCGGTGAATATTATCATATACAGCGTTCTGTATAGTCTTTTCAGTTACTGATTTTTGTTTTATTGATTAAACTGGATGCACAATGTAGTCACAGAATTGAAACCCGGACTGGAACCCCATTGAACACCTGTGGGATGAGACTGAGAGAGCCATTTGTAACAGAGATCCGGCGAACATTCTGCAAATGACGGACCCCATCACATCCGATTGCCTGAATTTACCTGTAGAACGATATCTCGCTGAATCCATGCCACATCGAATCGAGGCTGTTTTCAAACTGTTTTAAACACTGTTTAAAGTTGTTTTAAACACTGTTTAAAGTCGTTTTAAACATAACAACGTGGCAATGAAAAACTGTTTTCCATGCCACGTTATTATGTAAGTGTGCCTAATTATTTTTTACTTCAGTATATGTGGTAATCCAGTGAGTAGTGAAACCCTATATCTGAATGAAAAAATCTGCTTCTAATTTAAAAAAAACAAAAACAAAAAAACAAAAAAACAAAGAACACTAAAACCAGGAACTTCTTTAATTTTGCAAAAACCGTGTGACAAAGTGTTGGATGTCAGGGCTTGATGGACATTTTGCGGGGCCCTGGGCGAAATTCCATAGCGGGCCCTCGAAAATAAATCTCATAGTTTAATAAAATCGTTACGTGAAAAATGAAAACACACGAAATCTATCATAAAATAGAAAAAAAGTGCGTATCTCAAATTACCGTGAGCTTAAGAAAAAGACCGTAATATGGAATGAAAGTTCAGAGAGAGAGAGAGAGAGAGAGAGAGACAGACAGAGAGAGAGAGAGACAGACAGAGATAGTAAAAAGTGCTAAAATGTACGATTTTCTTTCCCGCGATTAGGGGCGCCAGTTGCATTGGGATTTTAATAAAAACTTTTTCACAAAATGAAGAAAACATCACTTGAACTAATCTTGGTAGCGAACATCTTTTGCATAGCAAATATTTTGGGGTAGCGAATAATAAATGGATCCCTTTTAAATAAATTCCTTTACATATTCTTTTCCCCTGGTACATGTTTTAGTGATTGTTTTTTGATGCAAGGTGGAATAACTGGCAAATTAGTAACCTTTTTTTTTTTTTTTACCTTTTATACGCCCTCATGTATGAAAATTGCTGGTTTTTTTTTTCTTCATTTCCAGTACCGTCTTTAAAGTCACTGAACAATTGATCTTTCTATATAACTCGAAAACAACTTTGATATTGTTCTTTTTATATTTTTAAAATGTAAGTACCTGGTTTATACACAAATTATTGAACATATAAATAGGGAGCCACGAAATGATGAAAGCCGCCTCGGTGGCGCAGTGGTCTAAGCGATGGCCTCTGATCATTCGTCCGTAAGGGGTCCGGGTTCGAATCCCGTCAGGCATGGATGTTGTGTTTGTCTTACGGCACTGGCTCTCTCCCTTTCCTGGAACCAGTGACCCTAAATTAGGGACGGGCGACTGCTTATAGCCCGTTGAGTTGCTCACGGTGGTCGTTAAAATTCCAATCAAAAAAAAAAAAAAAAAGAAATGATGAAATTAAGTTTGCTATTTCATGAAGGTGGAAAAGAAAAACAAAAAAATTTTGTTTTTCTTTTCTAATGTGTGGTGCCCCGGTTGCCCCTGTGGCCCTGTTGGGTGTCAATTCTAGCGGGCACATAGATCTGATATTCAGAGCAAAGGCATCAAGAACCGGATCAGATTCTGAAGAGGCCGAAAAAATGACCGCTTGTGTTAGTTAAATGGATGTTATAGGCAGATGGACACCAAATTAATCAAACAAGTAAACAATGCCTCAGAAAACTTGAAAATTACATGGTCCTAGAACGGGAATCGAACCCGGATCTACCGATTTACGTTCGAGTATGTTACCGTTATACAGTACTACTCAGTTGCTTGAAGGTTCCCTGTTTTGGGTGGTGTAACGGTAACAAACTCGAACGTAAATCGGGAGATGCGGGTTCGATTCCCGTTCCAGGACGATATAATTTGCGCTTTCCAACCTCAGGTTCAAGAAGCGTATATGCTCCAGCTTTGTCCGTGTATCTGTCTATCCGCACGCTAACTCGCGTAAAAATGGTTCGATTTCGATGAAATTTCAGTATGTGGTAGGGGACAACCTGGGATGAACCCTATTGGAAATGGGCTTAAAAGTCAGGACATAGGAGCGGGATCCATTCCATCGCCCTTATGCGTCATAACTTACGTAAAAATGCTTCGATTGCGACAAAACTTCATCATGTTGTTCCGGAGATGTACTGAACCTGTTCTGTTGAATACCATTGAAATGAGGTCAAAGGTCAGAGCACAGTAGCGAGATTTATTCCACAGCCATTATCCTCATAACTTGACTAAAAACACTTCTATTGCGACAATACTTTAGTATGTTGTTCCGGAGGTATACTGAACCAATTATGTTTAATATCGTCGAAATGGGACCAAAGGTCAGGGCACAGGAGCGAGATTTATTCCACAGCCATTATCCCCATAACTAGAGTAATTATTTCTGGTATGTTGGAAAGCGTATCAAAATCAATGCATTGCCTGATTTTACTAACTTGTTTTCAAGTTTTCTGAGGCATGCTCCTTTGCTCCCACCCCCAAAGGCGGTTCTAGGCTGTTGGTGGGACGGGGCAAATATAACCGTTTTTTTTTAATTATATATTAATTTTAATTAATTACCGGCACATACAGGAACTTGTGCCCCCCCATTTCTTTTGTCTAAAACCGCCACTGCCCACCCCATTCCTCCAGTTAGGATCGCGCATCTGCAGCGGTAAATCGTCTTCTGTGTGTGTCGCCGCGAACGAGGTAACTGACGGACAGATGCGTAACTAAGCAGTTTTGCGCCCTGGGAAGACCCCAAAATATCGCTCCCCCACCTATCTGTCTTTTTGTGTGTGTGTGTGTGTGTGTGTTTCGGGGTTTTACGGCCACCATAATCAACTGTAAAGGCAGTCACCTGGTCCTAAATTAGGAACACTGACCTCTAACCATGCGTCCGAGGTGGATTTGGGTTCGAATCCTGAATGAGACATAGATGCTGTGTTTGTTCTAGGGCAGTGTTTCTCAAAGTGTGTTCCGTGGAACCCTGGGGTTCCGCGACGGTTCTCCAGGGGTTCCGCCAGCAATTTGTAAAGCATCGCCAAAATTTTCAAGAAAACCTTAACCAACCAATTCCCAGTGGCCAATAAAAAATGGGAAAAAAGTTTACCAAAATGATGCACGTTCTGAAAGGTGTGATCAAGACAAAACTGTCAAATTCGGGGAAAGAAAAAAGTACAATAAGAGCTATATTAATTTGGCATTTACAGTAGCGAACAAAAGTATTTGGCGAAACACTTTTTCGACCGTAATATTTTTTCTGCTGGACCAAATCGGGTCATTTTGGGATGTGATATGTGTTATTCAGTTGTAAACATGACTCATATGCAGATGGATCGGAAACCTTAACACAGATCAGGTACCGAGCTTAATCGCAAAGATCATACAAATTGACCAACAAAGTAGGTGTGTATCACATTCATATAATGCAACGATAACAGAAAACAAGTACGAGAAAACGACAAAACAATAACTAATACTTAGTGAGATAACCCCGAGACTTAATAACAGCTGCACAACGGGCTGGCATCGAGTCCACTAGCTTCTCGACGGTGACCTGCGGAATTCGCGCCCATTCTGCAGACAGCTGGTCGAACTTCTGGGCCCTATTCCGGCAGGCTTTCTTCGCACATCGTCTCTCCAGCTCCTCCCACATGTGCTCGATGGGGTTGAGGTCTGGAGATTGGCTTGGCCAGTCTAGAAGTGTGACCTGTTGCTGCTGGAAGGCTGCCTTCGCTACTCTGGGGGTGTGCTCGGGTCGTTGTCTTGCTGCATGATCCATCCGGGTGGCATGTTCTGGTTTGCCCATGGGAAGACATTGTTGATGAGCATGTTCGTGTAGCTCTGGCCGGTCATTATTCCGTCAATCTTGATGATGGGGCTCATTTCATTGCGAGAGAAGGCGCCGTAAACCATGAGCGATCCTCCTCCGTGCTTGACAGTCGGCCGAATGAACTGGGGGTTGAATCTCTGGGCACACGGACGTCGTACGTATCGGATGCCATCACTTCCGAACAAGTTGAACTTGTTCTCGTCGGTAAAAAGCACCTTACTCCAGTTTGCCGCGGTCCAGTGTCGATGACGGCGAGCGAACGCGACTCTGGCTCGTCGATTCTTGACCCCGATGAGTGGTTTCTTGTCGGGGGGTCTTCCATTCAATCCACCAGCAATGAGACGACGGGAGATGGTCATTCGGCTGACGTTCAGGTCGTCGCTGTCGCGGAATTCGGTGGCGATGTCCACAGCAGTCAAGGTGGGATCAGCACGAGATCGACGGAGGATGCGTCTATCCTGACGCAACGTAGTGGAACGAGGCCTACCACATCGCGGACTGTTCTCGACGGTCCCAGTCTTCTTATAACGTTGCAGGATAGCTGAAATGGACTAGTGTCGGATCTTCAGGGCCCTCGCAATGTCGGTGACGCCTTTTCCGGATTCCATCATGTTCACGGCCGCCTGGCGAGCTCCAACAGGGATCTCCGCCGTTTTACCCATTTCTGAAAACCTAAGATTGACTTATCACACTACACATCACAAAATCCACAAAAATTACAAGAAAAACATTAATACATGCAGCAAACAAATGGGTAATAATTGGCGACTCTTGAATATGGCCCATTTCGAACGACAAATTCGCTCTGAGCGAAATACAAACTACGCGGCATTGTAACCCACGAATCAACACATATCATATCCCAAAATGACCCGATTTGGTCCAGAAGAAAAAAATTATGGTTGAAAACGTGTTTCGCCAAATACTTTTGTTCGCTACTGTATGAAAGCTGAAGATAATTCACAGTGTGTGTTATGCAGCAAAGTTTATCATAATTGCTCAATGGCACCTGCTGAATTGCGACGCTATTTTGGAGACTACTACAGATCCAGAGCTCGAAGATAAGATTGTTGATTTTTTTTTTTTTGTACGTGAGCACAATGAATTTTTAAAAGTGGAAAAAACTATTTTTCTGCAGCACATACAGTGAATTAAAAAGCTACTGAGGCTTCCTTTTTAGTAAGCTATCAAATAGCACGAGCAGGTGAACCTCATACAATAGCCGTGAATCTTATCAAGCCATGTGTTATTGACATGGTTAAGTGCATGCATGGTAAAAAATAGGCCAAAGAAATAGCGAAAATTCCGCTATCAAGCGATACAGTGTCTCGCTGAGTGAAGGAAATAGCAAGCAATGTAAAAGAGAAACTTATTATTCGCATCAAGTCTTGCAATTTTGCTTTGCAAATAGATGAGTCTACAGACGTGTCAGGTCTCATGATATTGTTCGCCTTTGTAAAGTACCCGTACGAAGAAGCATCTCTGACAGGAGGTCTTTAATGCAAGCCGTTAGCAGCACATGCAAATACACAGAGATCTTCAATATCTTAAATTCCTTCTTTGAAGAAAATGAAATTCCGTGGGAAAATTGCATTGATATTTGTACACATGGTGCCAAAGCGGATGCACTTTAGAGTTTGGCCCCTGTCGTCTACAACCAACGCGCTCCTGGAATGACAGGAGAAACGTTTCGCGATAGGTGGCGCTGAAGCTGCGTCGGCGTTGTTTGCTCCTTCGCTGCTCGCATTACATAATCGATGTGTGGTTTGTGCGGGACGACTGTTAACGACGGGAAATATGCGGCGTGGGTTATTTTTTAAAGGAAAGCGTTTATTTGGCAATATGGCTGTCCCAGAAAAGGGCCTTTATGGAATGTGAGTAGTTCAGATGATGTTAAATATTTCTAACGACGGAAAAGAAGTGTTTTTTCCTCATTGAGAACCTGTCTATCTAGTAGGAATATTTCACTGGAAAACATTACGTACTAGGGAAGAACTGTTTGATGATACCAATCATCACCTCAAAGCAGTGTTCAGAGGAAAGACGACAATTTCGTCGGAATAAATGTTCGAGAATGTGATCTACCAAGTGGTCTTTGTGAATTCCATTAGATAGTGTGCGTTTGAGGGGCCGCCAATTGCTCTCAACACCTTGAGTATGCGCCCCAGTAGTCGGATCAACGAAATTGAGCGAGTGGTTAACTGAGAGATGTTGGAAACCACAGGATGGGAGGTTGCGGTACGCAGCCCACTGATCCGTTATTACAGTAATTTCAGGTTGAACATGTTTCTGGATGAGCGGCAGCAATGTGTGAGCAGAGCGGTTATTCTTCGGGCAGATCTCTACCCTGAATCGTTTAGAATCTCGTTCAAAGATGCCAAGGATCCAAGTTCACTCAACGAGACTACCACGATTATACTTCAGCTTCCCAACCTTCGCCTCATCCACTTCTACGATTACACCAGGGCATCCAAGCTGTCCTTCGTCTTGTTCGTAGGCTACCATAAACTCTGCGACTAGTTCTCTGCAAGACTCATAATAGTCGCTGACTGTCGCACAGGATGTGGAAACCCCAACCTGGGAAGATTCCTCAATTGCATCATCATAGGAAATTCCTTTGGCGAAGCAACACACAAGAGTCATCACCTTATCAGGAGGAATACAAGCAGCTTCAAACCACGTCCCAAGTAAACGGGAACACTGCTCAGTTTTCCCTGCTACGTAATTCTTCCTACACCTGAATTGTCCTAAACGATGACACATATCCACTCGCAAACTCATTGAAAAGCGATGGCCTCTGATCATTCGTCCGAAAGGGGTCCGGGTTCGAGTCCCGGTGAGGCATGGATGTTGTGTTTGTCTTACGGCACTGGATCTCTCCCTTCCCTGGAACCAGTGACCCTAAATTAGGGACGGGCGACTGCTTATAGCCCATTGAGTTGCTCACGGTGGGTTAGTCGTGTTTATCTGTGCTCCTCAAGTTTTCGTTGGTGTGTTATTTTTCTTCGTTGTCAGTGTTCTATTTCGTGTGTGTGTTGTGTGTGAAGGTTCCGTGTTTCTTTTTATATGCCTGCCGAGCTGGTAAGTGTTTATTTTGATTAGTTTACCTTATTTTTCTGCCTTGGCCAAGCTGGCTAAGGGCTAAGCTTTTCCTCGCCATTGCAAATGGCGGCTTCCGGGGAGAATGACGTCCTAACCCTTGCTACCGGAAATGATGATCTCCCGATAACAGTTTCTCTAAATACTACTACCAATGACGAGTCAATCTCGATAAGCCACTCCTCCTTGCAGCCTTCTGTTGCTGCCTTACCATCGGATATCGCCTCTTCTTCCAAGTCTCCCAGCGGCGATACGATGTCTTCTCTGAAAGCTAATGATGACGCCATGGATGTTTCGCACTCCATGCCGGAATCATCTCCAAAGCAACGTACAACTACCCTCTCATATGCTGACGTAACCGCATCTAAGTCGGGACCTTCCCAGTCTTCTTTTTCTCCTGGACAATATGAGATGACGCATAATGCTGAAGTCATTGAGGTTGTCCTTAAAGAAGATACCCCTTCTGGGCTGAAATTCCTTCAAACTATGGAGAATGGTGTTGTGTTTCCGAGCCTGAGAAATACAAAACTTACTGCATATACTGCTGCTCTTCGAGAGATTGTTCCTGCATCAGCCATAACTCATGTGGGCAGGAAGCCTTACAAAGTAGTTGTTTACTTCTCTACTCCTGCACATTCCCTACATGTACTGACCAAGGGCATCTCAATTGGTGATCGTCACATCCATGCCGAACCTGTTTCACAGAGTTCCGTTGTTGTAAGCTTCTCACCAGTTCCACCTGAGGTTTCAGATGATCTCTTGATTGCCGCTCTTCTTCCTTATGGCCGGATCATTGGAGGTGTAACTACCTACTCTTCGTTTCCAGAGGTGCCAGAAGATAGATACCTACTCGGGTTTCGCCGCAATGTTCGTGTGGTCTTCCCTTCAGAGGAGCACATGCTGCGTATTCCACCCACTTTACGTGTACGCTGTTGCACGCACATTAGAGAGATATTCATCACAGTAGGCTCCGTCTGTCCGAATTGTAAAGGCACGGGACATCCCCGCGCTCTATGCCCTCATAATGCGAACACTCTTTCCAAGTCAACAGCACGACCTTCTTCCTCTTTGTCACGCCAATCGGCATCCTCTTCTGGTGCTAAAGACCAGCAACAGCAGACTTCCTCAAAAAGTAGTGATACAGTAGTTGGTCAACCGACGTCTAGAAAAAGTAGTGAGACAGCCGTTGGTCAGCCGACGTCTACCAGAAGTAGTGAGACAGCCGTTGATCAACCGGCGTCTACCAGAAGTAGTGAGACAGCCGTTGGTCAACCTACGTCTACCAGAAGTAGTGAGACAGCCGTTGGTCAACCGACGACGTCTATGGGTAAACCCTCGACCTCGGGTGATGCATTGGCGCCCACTTTATCTCTTCAGTCAAAAGAGGCATCAATTGTTAATCCAAAGTCTCCTATAGAGATGGTTGATGACGATTCTCGTCATACTGCTACACCGACCGTAGAGGTTGTTTCTTCAGTTCCTTTTAAATTGCCGGAAGTTCCAATTCCGGTTACAGCACAAAGTCGTGGACGGGCGAAGCGACGTAGAACGTCGCGCGCTCAGAATAAGAAGTTTAGAATTACAACTACCCTTAAGGCAGGACGTGATTGTTCTAGTAGTCAGATGCTCACGTCTGAAGGCTCTATGGAATCTGATACAGATGATGGAACAATTATTCCGATCTCCTGTGAAAACTTTTTACATATTCTAGAGGCATCCTCTCTTCCACAGACACCTGTGTCTGGGGAGAAGGTGTATGCGTTCCTAATAAGTCCCCGTAGAGACAAGCTGTCTCGCAATTTTTTGGAAGGTTACTCCCACTGTCTGTCTGACACCATGAATCAAATGTTGGCGATACATTCTCATTTACGTACCGTTCCGGGCAGAGATCTGGGTGGTCCCTACTGGGCAAAGAAGTTCCGTAGCCGTCTCGCCAAGTTACAGAACGCAGCCGACAACATCCTCCAACCATCATCAGACTATTCTGTTCAAGACAGTCTCACTGAATAGTAGGGGTATGTGTACCCCTTTGGCGAATGCTTTAGTGTATGAAGACGTCCACCACCTCAAAGCAGATCTCCTACTTTTGCAAGAGACAAATTGTCTATCCACTTCACCCTTCCATCGCTGGAGGAGATGGGACTATCAGTTTCATCACGCGTATAGGTTCTCTCTTCGTGGAGGTTTAGCGATTGGTGTACATAATAGATTTCGTCAAGCACTCTCCTCTGTTAAAGTTCATAACCTGTGCCGAGACTTATTGCAGCGACTCACTTTCGTCCTAGATGGACAACGATATTTAGTTTTCAACATATATATTCCATGTTCATCTACACATCTAACGTTGTTATTTTCGTCGCTCCGCACTGCACTTCAGTCAGCATTACCATCAGATCATGTGCTCATTGGAGGAGACTTTAACTGTACACTTCAACCAGAGCTCGATCGCGCTCCTTCGAGGATTGAACATCGTTCACGTCTTGTGGAGCAATTGCGATCATTAGTGTCTGATTTTGATTTACATGACGTGTTCCGACGATTGCATCCGACATCCATTTCACATACCTGGAGATCTTCATCTGCATCCTCCTCTCTTTCTGCCAGGCTGGATCGATTTTACGCTTCTGCTCCGTTATTGCCCATTACAACGGATTGTATGCACTCTCCTACAGCTTCATCGGATCATTGTGCCATCACTATCTCCTGTAGCTCTTCATCTCGTCTGCATGTTAGACCTCGGTCATGGACACTGGACAATTCTCTCCTAGCTGATGAAAATATGTGCACCGAGATCAGAGATCTTCTTGATCATATGCGAGAGGGCCTGTCCACTGCACCTTGTGCCATCAATTACTGGCTCGAGGTAAAATCTTACCTAATTTATCTTCTCAGACGTCATTCCTTCTCCGAAGGCACGAAGCGCTCTATGGAAGAGCAAAATCTCCGAAACATCCTGTTACAGCTTGGTGCGAGTCATCCCATGTATACAGCTTACCAAGCGGATCTTAGAGCACTTCTTGAGCCTCGTGCACGTCAGGTAATTCTTCGTCTCCGTCTACAACATCTATCACCAGAGGACTGCTCCTTTGAGTTTCTATCCGCGTTAGAAGAAAAACGCCGCTCGTCGCATCAGTTTCGACTGCTTCGGCGGCCTGATGGTGAAATCATCTCTGATCCGGATGCAGTTTGCTCTCAGGTTCGTCGATATTTTACTATCAAATACAGTGAAACTCCTCAGCCTTCTGTTTCTGCTTCTGCTACTTTACTCTTTGCTCTTCCCCAAGTTCCTTCCAATCTCTCTGATTCCCTTTTACAACCTATTTCGCAGACTGAACTTCGGACCATTCTTGCCTCTCTAAATTCCCGCGCTGTCCCAGGTCCAGATGGCCTTCCGCTCCTTTTCTACAGTACTTTTCTCCCTTCGTTGCTTCCATTTCTTCTCGCCGCTTTCAATGCTGCTCTTTCTTCCTCTTCTCTTCCGAGGGGTTTCACAGAGGCTCATATGGTGTTATTCCCCAAGAAAGGCGATCTGCTTGACTTGGAAACTGGCGTCCTATCTCGCTACTAAACATTGACTATAAACTCTTCACTAAACTCCTTTCCAGTCGACTCAACCAAGTTCTTCCATTTCTTCTTTCTCCCGACCAGACCTACACGGTTCCTGGTCGGTCCATCACTTCTAATCTCAATCTCCTTCGAGATCTCCTACATCTGGCTCGTACTAACTCTGAACCACTTGCCCTCTTTAATCTTGACCAAAGAGCTGCTTTCGACAATATCTCACATTCGTATCTTTCTGCTGTTCTTGTTGCTTTCGGCTTTCCTTTTGCTTTTGTTACCTCTATTCTTGCCCTTTATCAGGACGCTGCTTTCCATGTCAAGACGGCCGCCTTCTTGACTGCACCTATTCCTTTTCGGCGAGGCATTCGGCAGGGTTGCCCACTTTCTGGGCAGCTCTTTGCCATTGCTTTTGAGCCGTTTCTTCGGTCTGTCCATCGAGCCTTTATAGATGCACTGCCACCGCCTACTGCAAGTACTAGGCACTTTTCTGTGACATACTCTGCATATGCTGATGACGCGACCTTTTGTGTACGGACAGAGGCTCAATTCGACATCTTGCTCCAGATTTACGATCAATATTCTTCATGTTCAGCGGCATCACTTAATACATCCAAGAGTGCAGGTCTATGGAGCGGAGCGTGGGCCTCTAGGACTGACACCCCGTGGGGCGCCTCATGGACTGCTTCATCCCAGAAATTCCTTGGGGTCCATCTCGGAGTCCGTCTTTCTGCTCAAAATGAAACATGGAATGCTCTCAGAACACGCCTTACTCGAACTGCTGCCTTCTGGCGAGGTTCCCAGTTTTGTACTTCTTACTTCTCAAGAGCTAGAATAGCTCAGACTTATATTCTTTCACCATGCCTATATGCATGGTCAGCTGAATGTATGCCCATTTATCACCTCAATGAAATCACTCGAATCATCTCAACGATAATATGGAACAGGTACCATTGGTTCCAGGTCTCCACTCTCTGTCGTCGAGTCACTGATGGAGGTATTTCACTGCTGGACGTTCGCACCTACTATAAAGCACATAAAGTGGTTTCTTTCCTGCGGCTACTAAGTGCACCAGAGTCGCCAGTTACGCTCGTTAGAGATGTCATGATATCGCCTAGGAATTCCCGAATCACTTTCATCATGTATCTTCTAATGGATCAATCTCCTTTTTTCCATTCTAAACTTTCCCCTTTCTACAAAGAGGTCCTTTCCTTTCTCCGTTCTCTACCCCTCTTCCGTGCTCCACCGGCTTCCACCACTGAACTATTAGCTGAGCCCCTGTTCTTTTCTTCCATCCTTCATCCCCTAATGCTCCCTACTTTACTGACCTTTCCTGGCTCCCCGCCGGAATAGTATCTGTTCAGGATCTAATTTCTCCAGATCTTTCTTGGAAACCCTTCTCTGATCTTTCCCCCCTCCTCCCCCTACCTCTTCCTCTCTTTCGCTGTATGATTCCTTCCGTTCTTCAATCATTACCCTCTTCCCTAACCTTGCCTTTCAAGCTGGGTTAACTCTTGTTCCCTCTGCCTCTCTTCCTCTTCCCTTTTTCCTTTCCGTTCGGGGCTCATCACTTCCTCTCTCCAGTTTTTCTATCTCGTCTCTTTACCGTTGTCTCATTGATCCACTGTATGCTACACCATTGATGATTCCAGATGTTCCGAATGTCGCCCTTTCACAAGTGTGGTCCATGTCTAATTCGCCACTATCTGTTCCAGCAGAAAGAAACATCCAATGGTTGTTTCTTCATCGGCGGTTACCAGTTCCTACCAAATTATTCAGGATGACGCTTGTTGATTCGCCTAACTGCATGTTTTGCTCTACGATTGCGGATGTAGATCATGTATATCAACATTGCACAGTGCTTCTTCCCTTGTTACATCTGACCTTCACTACTGCACAGTGCCTTAGTACTACTGATCTCTCTTTCTCAGCCTATAGCACGCTACTCAGTTCCAGTACTCTGCCTATTCCTATATCAGAGTCATGTGCTTATGTTTTCATATTAGCAAAACATGTGATTTTTTGCTACTATCAACAGCTTCGTTCTACCCCTATACAGCCTACCATCTTTCAGGCGGGAGCTGCCATGTGCAGTCAGTTCCGGAACAGACTGATTTCACGCTTGAGGCTTGCTTTCACTGTTGCTAAGGCTGCGAATCGAATCCCACACTTTATGTCAGTGTGGTCACCTTTTCGTCAATGGTTTTCTGGTCCATCAGAAGACCTTAGACTATTGTTCTGACTTCTGTGAATTTGTTTAGACTAACTAAAGTATAGTTTTGTAATTAACGTGTTCTTAGGTGCCCTCTTCACCATTGCTGCCCAATGTTACTGCGCGTCTGCATGTTTCTCACCAACAAGGTCCTGTAGGTGAGGGTTTTTTTTTTTTTTTTTTTTTTTGTTACACCACAGGCACTTAGATAAAGTTTAAAGTTTTATGTTCAACGCTTTCCTTATGTCTGCCGGGCTTTATAATTTCTGGTTTATGCTCACGGTGCTGAGCAAATGTTTGTTAATGTTTAAATTTAATTATTAATTTTGCACAGTGGGGTTTTTGATCATGTTACATGTACATAAAGGTATATGATCAGTCAAATACACAATGTTCAGCGAGGTTTAGCACTTTTGTTGTACAAAGAATAATTGTTCCTCGTTCAGATATTTGTACTATACCTGAAGTATAGTTGCTATGCCAAAAGCTCAGTTTTGTATATACTAACGTACTTTCGTAATTGCACTGTAAAATTTATGTTCGGCACATTTCGCATGTTGGGTCAAGATTAGATGTCTTAAGTTTTATGCTCATGGTGCGGAGCAAACGTTTTGATAGTATTTCAATTATATGTTTAATGTTACACAGTGTGGTTTTTCTCATGTCACATGTGCCTACCAGGAAATAATCAGTCTTTTACATAATGTTCTGCGCTGTATTGCACATTTGCTGTACAAAGAGTCAGTTTCATATTTTCATTATTTGTATTGTACCCGAAGTATAAATTTTCTGTAAAACGCAAGTTCTGTTTGTACTAATATACTTTACTCTTTGCACTGTGAAATTTACAGTTGTACCATGGAATTGTAATTCTTTATTAGTGTCTTCCCTATGCCGTTGCACCTTGTGTACATATGTTGTTGTTCATTACATGTTAATCTATAGTATTGTGATTGAGGCACTTGTTTAAGCTTAAGTAATAGTTCTTTTTTATAATTTGACAGTGTTTCACAATAGAGATATTGCATTCAATTTGTATAGAGTTCACACCATCATTGTAATTAGATTATTTATTCGCTTATCTTTCAGACACTGAAAAGTATAAGCCTTATGCTCTTTTCTTCTTTTTTCAAGATTGCTCAAAATATACATGCTTGTTTTTGCACTGTAAAATTTATAGTTATACCTTGTAATGGTGTTCACCTATTAGAGATGGCACTCTGCTGATGCACATTGCGAACATATGATGTACATAGAATAAGTCAACCCTTCAGTCCAGTATTGTCAGTGTTATGAATTTGCTTACATTGTATATAGTGCATCCACATAGTGTAAATATCTCATCGTCATTGTAAATAGGTCATCTACTTGTTTATCTTTTGGTAACTGTTAAGCACAGGCCATCTGTATCTTCCTGTCCATGTTTGCTCCAAATAAATATTGTTGAAGCTCACGGTGGTCGTTAAACCTCCAATCAAAAAAAAAAAAAAATCATTGAATGACCTGCGAAACATCTTCGTCCGGTTGGAAGCAATCATTTCCGCTCACACCATGCAATACATGTTTCTTCATCCTTCCCAACTTCGCTGAAGAAAAGCCTCCAATTCCACATCGCCAAACTAACAGAGGTACAACGCTCGCTGGAAAAAAACACAAGCCACCTATCGCTTAAAACAGGGCGAACAGAAGTAACGGCTCACGCACTGAGTAAAGAGCTACACGTGTCATTTCCCGTCATTCCAGGAGCGTGTTGGTTGAAGCACACGATAGGGGCCGAACTCTAAAGTCCACCCAACTAGTGTGGGGGGGGGACATGTGATGTTGTCGCACGCATCAAAATGATTGCAAAGAACTATACCAATAGTCACTGTACACTTTGTAAGCAAGCTCTTGGACGAAAATTTTGCCTCTCCATCTAAAAAGCGCCCTGGGTGAAGTAGTTGAAATGATAAACTTCATAAAAGCTCGTTATCTGAATAACAGATGGTTTAAAATCTTGTGCGATGATATGGGAAGTGTGCACACGTCATTGCTTCTATGTACAGAAGTAAAATGGTTATTTCGAGGTAAAATATTGGATCACTTTTTTGAACTTCGAGCTGAAGTGCAAATTTTTATTCACAGATAACCACTTTTATTTTAAAGATTGATAAAATGATAAAGAGTAGTTATTTCGAGTGGCTTACCTATCTGATATTTTCTTAAAACTGAATGAACTCAATCTTTTGTTTCAAGGATAGCAAATTGATGTATTCACCACCAACGACAAAATTGTGGCATTTAAAAAAGCTTCAATTTTGGACCAGATGTGTCTGCAGGCACAAGTTTGATTGCTTTCCAACCGCGAGAAACTTTCTGTCAGAGCTGGACTCAGAAATCGAAAACAAATAATGTGGTGAAATCATCCAGCATTCGGAAGCTCTCCATGATTCAATGAGGCACTATTTTCCTGATGGGCAGCACGAAAAATTGAAAAAAGGCAATTATAGATAAAAAAATCCATTTGTTATTAATGAAAAACCTCCGTCCTTTTCATCTGATGGATATCAAAAATTTATTGAAATGACGTCGGATTCCTCAATGATATCCATTTACAAAACAGTGCCAGTGGCAGACTTTTGGTGCAGTTTGACAGGAAGATATTCATTACTATCGCAAAAAGCTGTGTCAGTGCTCTTACTGTTTGCGATAACCTATCTTTGTAAAATTGTAAAACTGGCTTTTCTGTGTATGTCTCAACAAAAACTAAGCACCGAAAAAGCTGGATGTAGAGCCCGATATGAGATTACAACTTTCTTCGCTAATACCGAATTTTAAAGAACTATGTGGCAATAAAAAGCAAACCCATTCATTACATCAATATTTTTAATTACTGAATACTTGCATGATTGTCAAAATAAATTTTATTGGTTATACATTACCTTTTTGTAAATATTATCTTTTTATTGACTAATTGTCTACTTTTTTTTCGTTTCATTTTTATTTCTAATCAGTGATGAATAGTAGGCATATAGGTGAATTAATTTTTAATGGTATATATAGAGGGGTTCCGTTGCTAGACATTGTAGGAAAAAGGGTTCCATAGGATAAAAAGTTTGAGAACCCCTGTTCTAGGGCACTGGCTCTCTTCCTTCACTGGAGCAAGTGTCCTTAATTTAGGGATAGGCAACTGCTTATGAACTAGTTCGTACTTTCAGTACCTAACGGATCAAATGCAGATTGCAGTCCCTGCTAGCAGAAGCTGCAATGATAGATAGCCCCAAGAAAATTTTAAATATGTGAACGGTGTCCTTATCTTGCAATGTATATACAACCACGCTGAACATTTTGCGAATTTTAAGCTACCAAGTCTACCGAAACTGGCGAAGCATACACAGTCGTATCAGAATAATACGACCACCTACTTAACAATGGAAATCACCATTCTTGGCCCGGATGACACCGGTGAGACGATGTGGCATGGACGCAATGACGCCCCGGAAGGTTGCCCGGGGCACAAGTTCCCATACGGGCTGCAGCAGAGCACGGAGGTCCGGAGATGACGTGGCTGTGGGTAGGCACGTCGAACCTGTCGATCAAAATAGTCTCACAAGTGCTTAATGGGATTGAGGTCGGGCGATTTCTCCGGCTAATGGAGAACGGAGACATCACTGTCGTATTCCTGGAACCAGTCACGCACTCCCTTAGCAAAGTGGCACTGCGTACTGTCCTGTTGGTAGACACCGTCACCACCAGGGTAAACGTCCAACACGAAGGCAAGCATGTGGTCAGCGAGAATGGACAGGTAGGCATTAGCGTTTAGGGACCCATCCAGTGGTACCAGCGGTCCCGGGTCATACAAGGAAAACATCCCCCACACATGCACACTGCTGCCACCGGCCTGTATTTGACCGACAAGCGTGTCTAGGTGTTGATTCTAGTGTGTCTGACGCCGTATCCGCTACCAACCGTTACTTTTGTGCAGGGACGTGGGGGAGGTGTGGCGCTCGATAGCGAGGTTGGGATTGTGCCGTTGACCCGGGGACCTCCACACCCGGACACACTGATCATCTGTCCCCAAAACGAAGCGGCACTCATCGCTAAACACCACACGTCGCCAGTCTGTGGTGTTCCACGTTGCTCTGGCCTGGCACCACTTCACACGGAGCCGGTGATGTTCCGGTGTTAATGGCAGCGTACGAAAGAGCTGCTGGGGTTGCAGATTCGCTTCCGCGAGGCGTCGGGAAATAGTTCGTGGGCACACAAGAGCCGCTACATCTGCCGGTATAGTGGACCGGGTCCCCGTGGGATCTGTTCGTGCCTGGGGTACGATCCGTCTATCCTCTCTACCGGTGGTCCTCCTGGTCCGTCCAGAGCAGGTCCGCAGTGTGGCAGTGCAGTCAGGTGTCCACTGCTCCCAACACAGTCGGACGGTATGGTCAGAACGATCCACGTGGCGGGTTATATGGCGCACCGAGCACTCTGCAATTTTCATCTCGATTATCAGGCCTCTCTCAAACTCCGTAAGTTGCGTAAATCGACGTCTTTGGTGTCTTGTCACTCTGTACTCTTGCTTGTGTCGGCCGGTGCTTTTCGCTTTTATGGGGCATCGACTACACGCCGGTTTATAAGACTGCCGGTTCGTGCTTACAGCGCCATCACAGGGTGTGTGGTCATGCGCAATCGCACCAAACGTGGATCATTTGCATACCATCACACACTCTAGCTATTTTCAAAGTTTCGCGGTTGTAGCACGTTTTCTTCTAGGTGCGCAAATTTCACTGTCCGTGAGTGTATATCGCGCGTCTGTCCTGATTAGCGCATGTAGCCCGGAATGTCCAAGACCTCTTCGATGCACGGCAGATATCGCTGCTTCCCTGCCTGCACTTTCGCCGGATATGTCCCCGATTGAACATGTCTGGGACATGGTAGCTAAGCCACTGGCCCGTCAATCGCCCCCGCCTTCACCACAAATGAACTCGGGTCTGGCATAAAACAGCCTGGCATCCTATTTCCCAGGACGATATCAGAAGCCTCTTCCAGTGAATGCCACGCCGTGTACAGAGTGTTATTGTTGCTCGAGGTGACTTCACACGATACTGAGTTTTGAAGCGAAAAAATCTTGTATGGCTCTACAAATGCAATCAGTTATCTCCTGTAACATGAGCAATCTGTGATATAAATTTCATTTAAATAGCGTGATTTTTATTTGGTGTTGGAATTTTCATAAACAGTAGTGTAATTAACGCACAATGTGATATGAACCTTATGCAAAAATGTTACAGGGCTTAGTGCTGAATTATATTACAGCGCCCTGTGTGAAGGGTTCGTTTGATGCTTTGCTTCCAGAGAGTTTTGTTTCTGGACCTTAACCCGTATTTTACTCGACTTGAGCAGATAAATAAAATATAAACAATATATCAAAGTATTAGCTCGTTCTTGCAGTGAGGAAGGTGTTTATTCAGATGTTATGGGGAACGTCTCAAAGCATTGTCCTGATCTCCCTGCCTCTATTATCATCAACCAGCTGATCGCCCTTTTTTCTCCCGGCCAGTGTTCGCTTCGTACCTTCACATTTTCCGTCGATTCTCAGCATTTTTCCTGATTCCACATCTCCTCTCTCCACTCCTTTCCACCGAATCCCCTGCAACCCAATGCAAGACACAGATTTGCCACATTTTTATTCATACTTACCAGATCAGAGATATTGTCATTTGAAAGCTTTTGCTTTAACGATTATTATTGCTTCGTTTGGCCGTACGTGTGTGTGCAAGCTGTGTTTTCATTATTGAAAACTAATAAATCGAAGAAGAGAAACAGGTTGACTGATTAAAAATTGTAATCTGAAGTGAAGATAGTTTCCAAAAAAATTTCAGGATTTTTGACATTGGAGGAATCAAAACGGAAACAAATTTCTAGTTGCCTTACTAAATTAAAATGTTCATATAGTCATAAATATTTTGGTTGCACATTTGTTCTTATATTTTTAGTAAACTTTGTCTTGTATAGTAGCTATTTTTCTTGCATTTTTGTGTATAAATATATGTGCTTTGAGCTTAATAATAAAAAATTATAAAGCACATTTATTTTTACTAAAACGCATACTTTGCTAACAATTAACTTAATATGCACTGCCGAAAAGTGAAAAAAGTACACCCAGAAGGAATACCGGTCGGAACGTCATATTATAACATATTAATCATTAAGGGCAGCAGAAACTGATCTAAATTGGAATGCCATTGGATGAAATAATGACGTCACTGCGGACGAAAACATGCAAATATACGCAGCGTGTATTTAAGGACTAAGGCGTGCAGAACGAAGTCATTCGTCTGGTGTCGTGTTATTCAGTACTCGAAGAAGCTACCATGCATGGACGACCCAGGCGCGCAACATTTGTTCAATTATCGGAGTTCGAGCGATCCCGTATAGTGGATCTGCGGGAAAGAGGTTGGTCCTTCCGTCAAATTGCGGACCGAGTAGGACGAGAGGTATCGGCCGTAGTAAGATGGTGACGCCGGTGGTCAGAGGAGCATTCGCACACTTGCAGATGTGGTTTCGGAGAGATACGGACGCACGAGAGGATCTGCGTATCAGGATGGTGGAGTTGGCAGAGCGGACGGCTACTGACTCATAAATTCGATCATCTGTCATACAAAGTGTGTCCACCAGAACGATACGGAATCGTTTGTTGGAAGCAAGACTACGGGCACTGTTTCCACTGACCCCTGGTCACCGTCGAACACGTTTGCGGGGTTGTCCAGAACGAGGTCATTGAAGGGAAGAATGGCGGTCTGTGGTCTTCAGTGATGAAAGCAGATTCTGCTTGGGAGCGTCTAACTATCGTGTACGCATCCGAAGGCAACAAGGTGAGCGGCTTCTGACATCGTACATCCGCCAACGACACACAGGCCACACGCTGGGCATCATGGTGTGGGGAGTATATCGAAGTAAATTTCTCCGTCATTTCTGGTCTACGCCGGGAATCGAACCCGAGTCCGCTTATTCCGGAACAAGTCGCTCTACCAACTGAGCTACGCAGACGTTCATTCTGATTGCTATCTGCCTTTATGTCGTGTGCGTCCTGCTG
Organism: Macrothele yani; assembly: GCA_039090855.1. Classification (NCBI taxonomy): domain Eukaryota; kingdom Metazoa; phylum Arthropoda; class Arachnida; order Araneae; family Macrothelidae; genus Macrothele; species Macrothele yani. The sequence goes on along the minus strand of CM077016.1, from coordinate 95,685,182 downwards.
GTAGGTACGTCACATCTCCCCCCCCCCCCAAAGAGGGCCGGGGGCATGGCCCACGGGTCAGCCGTGACCATGAATCGTTGCAGGCAGCCATCCGCTGTAGAACGTGCACTCGAGAACTCCCAGTCAATCTGGTGTGTGGAATGCAACGTCACACACATTTATTTTTTGAAGCGCTGGAGAAGGGATTCTCTGATTTTTCCTATCTCGCGGTGTGGAAATAACATCACACCATTGCGAGATTTTGAACGGTCGGGTCATCCGGATAGTTCGGGTGCCATTATATCGAAGTAAATTTCTCCGTCATTTCTGGTCTACGCCGGGAATCGAACCCGAGTCCGCTTATTCCAGAACAAGTCGCTCTACCAACTGAGCTACGCAGACGTTCATTCTGATTGCTATCTGCCTTTATGTCGTGTGCGTCCTGCTGGCAGGTACGTCACAGGAGCGATTAGCTATCACTCTCGTAAGATTCTGGTGTTTGTACGGGGCACACTGAATATCAGTACGTACATCAGCGACATCATGCAGCCGGTCGTCCTGCCAGTTTTGAGTGCGATCCCAGATGCGATATTCCAGCAGGATAATGCCTAGCCCACACTCCGCCCGGCAACTCAACAAGCTCTTCAGGCTGTGCATCAACTCCCTCGGCCAGCACACTCTCTGGACTTGTCTCCAATCGAGCATGTCTGGGACTGGATCGAACAATCTTCCGTGAACCCCGGCAGGCAGCGACCATCTCTGAATTACGCGTCCAATTTGAAAGCGCATGGAATGCTATCACCCAGCGTGATATCCAGCATTTGTACGACGATTGCATGCCAGATGGGAAGCTTATATTGCTGCTGGAGGAGGTGCAACACCTTGTTATAATGTGCCTTCTGTACAACTGTAATACGCATTAAAAAGTAAAATAAACATTGAATCGCTTCACAAGTGTGATCGCTTTCCTTTCTTAACAAACTGTTGCTACGACATAAATCTCATATATGCAGCTGCAATTTTTAATGGTGTTCTTTTTTCACTTTCCGGCAGTGTAATTTCTCCCTTTCATGTGGTCAGAATTTTACGGTGTTGCGAGCAAAATCTCGTAAGTTACTTACGTATGTTTTTGATCCCGACGCAGTTTGAGTTTTAGTCCGCTGATCTACAAGATCTTCAGCTTTTTGAAATCTATACTGGTTGCACACTTTCAGATACCATAAGATATCGTTAGGAAAATAATTTTCTGACTTACGCCAAAAGACATGCTCATTGTACCTGATTTCGTCGCATCTTCCATAAGTACATTTTTAACAAAAGAAAAATGTCTTTCGATGCATCATTACTTTTTCTTTAAATCAATGAATTTGTTTTACTGCACTAATAACAGCTTCATTAAATGCTGTATAATTAACACCGACTGCGGCTAATTGAATTAACCATTTGTATTGCCTTAAATCTCGAAACCAAATTTTGTTGCTTGCAACGTCGGCGTTCTATGATTCAAGGTTAAATATATTGATCAATTTCATCAGAATAATCAAGGATTTTACGTTTTTTACGCTTTCCAACTGTAGGTTGGAAAGCGTAGGTTGAAAGCGTAAAAAAAAAAAAATGCACGTGCAAAGGCATTATATATATATATATCGGCTGAATTTTTTATTTTAAATATTTTTTATGTTTGAAGTAATTCCAGACAGTGTAGAAGAACAGGGAAGTCAAAAGCATAGGAATGCAGTTACAATTTTGTAAATGAGGTGAAGATGCTACGAAAGCAATTCTGTCTGTTTAACAATCCCTAGTCGTGACCATTGCTGGTGGCTGACAGAGAGATAACCTTGACGGTCCTGCATCCTGTACCCTAATTAACTGACCTCCGTTCCCAATGCTTGCCCTCATCAATCAGGAAGAAATTATATCTGGAACTAATTGAGTAACAAGTCACTTCATCGCACAATTTGAAAATGAACTTTTTCACTGCGATCTATGTGATTTAAAGGGAAAATTCGTCGTTAGAATGAGAGCAGTATCGGAGAAGATTTTGTTGTTTAAAATTCATTTGGTGAAAGGTTAATATTTTGCTTTCAAAGTTCTAAACAGACATTTTTATCAATGTACGAGTTCCTCGGAAAAAAGGAAAATGAATTCCATTAATTTAAAAAATTGTGAAAACAGGAATTTGTCGATGACAGCGATCGAATTCGCAATCCCACGCTCCGGTGTGAGTTGCTCTAACCGTCTAAGCTACACCGATGGAATGTTTCGCTGCAGATTTGTCGTCTTGACAAGTGCTTCACCTCTGTAGTATACGTCACAAAATGCACATTGCGCTGAATAAATTAGCGTCTGTAGAAGGCTGTTCCGCCTATTTTATCGTCATTGGAAAATCGGCTATGACTCATCTGCAGGAAGTTGGTTCAAATTTTTGCTTTTGATTTGAAGATCTGTTTAGAATTTGTCTTCTAATTCGCCTATCAGTTCATACTCTTTATTCTGATATAAAGGTTGATTCTCATTCATTTTCCTGATATGGAGGCCCGTTTTGATTGGAAGATTAGTTCACACTTTCATTCTGTTTTAGTTCGAACTCTTTCTCCTAATCTGAAAAAAATTCCGCCCTTTTTCTCCCGAATGCAAGACCGATTTTCACTTTTTTTCCTGTTTGCAGACCGATTTATACTTTATCTCTGGATATGAAGATCGGTATACGTTCTTAAGTTCCGATCATCCTTATTCTTGTGATTCGGCTCGTACCTTTTATGCAGATCTTTGCCTTTGATTTGATTTATATGTATTTTTCTCCTGGTCGGAAATATTTATTCTGGCTTTTTCTTCAGATCTAAAGATTGGTTCGCGCTGTTTTCTCCTGAAATGTAAAATGCAGATATATTCGCTAATACTTTTAGCTTTGAAGACTTCTGATTTATTTGATTTTATTTATTTTTTCTTCTGAAAATCGTCTCAGACTTTTTCTCCTGAGTGTAAGGTCGGTTCTCACTTCTGTTCGATGTTTGAAGATCTTTCACTTGATTTTGAAAAATTATTATTGGTTAGCTTTCTGACTCAATTGGAACTTTCTCTCGGTCACGTAATCCCCTGTGGTAAATATAGGAGAAGCACAGATGATGAAAACGGACCAGATCCTCAAGATCTTTCAAACAACGAAGCCGCGCCTTATTGGTCGGTGGTATTTTGTAGCCATGTACAATTTAGATAAGGGGCAGTCCATAAAGTACGGCCGAGATTACAGGGAGTAAGGGGTTCCCGACAACCGGACCAAATGTGACATGGGGGGGGGGCTTAGTAATTCGGACGTCCAGCAACAAAAATATAGTGAATAGTCCAAAAATAGTATTTCTTCGTTTTGTTTTCTCTTTTTTTCTTCTTTTAATAGTTTAAAAAAGGTATGAAATATTTCAGATTTCTGATTATATTTAGCTAAATCAGAATATTAGGTTCTCGTATTTGCACTACCAAATCTATCGTGTTTTGTAGATGGTGTAATCGGGAGTGTTGCAACCTTGAATGCGTGCGTTCGTTTGTAGATCTTTATTTCAGAATGATGAAGTTCGGGCAGCATTTGGTAAATTAATGCGTAAATAAGAAATATTTTCTCAAGCAAACGTGTAAATATATGGAAGGTTCCTTTAAATAATTTCATGTTTCCTTCCTGTTTTTCAACGAACTTCTAAAAGCAGTCGTCAAAAATAAAGGGTTGCGGGAATTAGGACGTACTTTTTAGGGGAAGGGGTGTCAACAATCGGACAAAATGTGACATGGGAGAAGGGGAGTTGTGACGTATATTCTAAATTAACTTTCCTTTTTAGTTTCTTTCCCTATGTAAATCTTGAGTTTGTTCTCAGTTATACTTCACAGTTAACGTGATATCTTTTCTCTCAAACGAATACTGTTGGCAACATAATTGAGGTTGAATGAACGAGACATATGCCTGTTTTGATAAGAACGAGAGATATAAACTACGAGTAAACTGTTGCTTGTGAAGCGTTGTGTTGGAGAGCGATTAATGTGAAACGTAGCGTTGTTGGTGTGTGGTGTGTTCAATGTTGATACCGATTTATTATGTGAAGTGCTACATCGAGAAATAAAGCATCTTTTCCGTAAGTTTGACTTCTGCTTTCTAAATGTTTTGTCTGGCCGTTAAGGTTTAATTTAGGAACTATTTCATCGTATGGTTATGTTTTTTAAAATAACGTAGAAGTACGACAAGACTTCTACGTTATAGAGTCTAAAAATAGTAAAAAATCACGGACGTACTTTATGGACGGCCTCTAAAAGACAGCACGTAACTATGGACGATTTAAAATCAGAGAAAAGATACGATTATAAATAGAGAAACAATAAGTATAAGGAACTTATTGTAAAAAAAAAAAAATACATCACAGAACGTGTCATCGGTTAGGCCGGTTTTCTCATTAAATATGTCGAACGTTCCAGCATTGAGGGACAAGTTTCAAAAATTTATTGGAAAAAAAATCTGTTACAGCCATTTATTAGTGGTTTGCAACGTAATGTACGCTCAGTCGACAAAACATTAGAGATACTTACCTAATAGCGTCGAGCCTGTACACGCCGAGGTACTCACTCCGCCAGATGCTGGAGGCTTTCCGGAGGTAATGCCAGCCATGCCTGTTGTAGCATACTCCGCCACAACTCCACCCGAGACGTTGGTCCCGGTTCCATGGATCTGATATTCCGCTACACGGCAGCTTCCAAAGTGTTTGAATGCGGGACCTTGGGAGCCACTGGATGGTTCCAAACTCAGGTGAGTGTTCCACGAGCTATGCCTGGGAGTTGCGGCCCGGTGTGGCGGCGCATTGTCTGCTGAAACAAACCATCGGCATCAGGATGCGCGAAGGTCATGAAAGAGTTTAGGTGATCAGCCAGCACATGCTGGTAGCGCGCAGCGATTAAGGACCTCTCCAGACACACTAAGGGACCTAATGTTTCCCATGAAGGCTCACCAAAGCCATCATAGAGAAGGTTGCCCAAACCATCACAAAGCCACCACCTCCTTGAACAGGGCAGAACCGGCATAACGGGGCCATGGTCTCATGCTGTCGACGCCTCACCCGCAACCCTTCCGTCAACTCGGTGCAGCTGAAAACGGGATTTTTCTGACCACACAACGCGGCTCAACTCTACAGAGGTCCAGCTTTGATGTTCCCAGCCCAAGGCGAGGTATAATATCCGATGACGGGGAGTCAACAGTGGCATACGAGTAGGGCGTCGGCTCCCGTAGCCCTTGGTATACATTGTGCACCATACCATTAATTCGCTGACGCTGCTTGGGCCTCCGGCATTTAACATGGGTGTGATTTACGCCGCCGATGCCAAGCGGTCGGTCTGTATTAGCCTGGATAGTCTGCGTCGAACCCGGCCATCAATAGCGTGTGGTTGGCCATTGCTTGCTCTCTGGGCGCTGGTACGTCCGTCCACGATATAGTCGCGGTACACCGTTGATACGGTTGTCTTCGAGAACCCCAGACCACTTGGACCCAACTGTCTCGCGCCGACAATGTGTCCACAATCAAAGTTTCCGAGATCACCACGTTTACCCATGTTCGTCGATTGCGATACACTGTTGTGAAGCCCAGCTGTCCGTCCGTTTATCGCTTGCGTTCGGTTTTGGTCTGTTCCACTCTGCGCGGGGTCTGCCCATGTCAACTGCCCGTCATCCCTATCACCTAACGGAATTGGTCCTTGTTCGATGCGAGCGGGTCTCCATGTTACACTCTCCGCTAAGAACTATACATATACCGATGACCATCACCCCGAAATGTACGGGAATCGTACACCGATACAATTCGGGGTGATAGTGATTTAGCGCGAACCCGCTTTTCCAAGTCGAACCACAAATGTTCGATTGAATTCATGTCAGGTGAATTTGGAAGCCAGGGGCATTAACAGAAAGTCACAAGCATGTTCCTCGAACCACTCCTTGACGATTCTGGCAGTGTGGCATGGCGCATTATCCTGTTGGTTATGGCCATCACCAGCAGGGAACACATTTGCCATGAATGGGTGAACTTGGTCCGCAACGATGTTCAGATACCTGACAGCTGTCAGGGATTGTGCTATTGGGATAATGGGGCCTAAAGTGTCCAAAGAAAACATCGCCCACGGCATTACACCGCCACCGCCGGCCTGTTTCCGCCCAACAGTGCATCCAGGTGCCATAGACTCCGTTGGTAATCTGCGTATCTGTGCTCGGCCGTCTAAGTGATGCAGCAGGAATCGTGATTCGTCAGACCAGGCCACTTTCTTCGAATCATCCACGGTCCAATCTCGATGATCTTGGGCCCATTCCATGCGTTGTTGGCGATGACGTGCAGTGAGCATGGGGTACCGGCTGGGTCTTCGGCTACGCAGGCTTATGCCCAGAAGGCTGCGATGAACTGTGTGCTGCGACACATTGCCCTGATCAGCACTGTTGTAGCTGAGGGTGATTTGTTGCACTGTAGCCCTGTAGTCGCTGTGAACAATGCGCGACGGTCTCCGCTCCCCTCTGGCATCAGTGAACTGCGACGACCCACGGCTGGACGACGGTTCGTCGTTTGGTCATCTATGCATCACTTTTGATACGTATTCACTACAGCGGCACGTGAACAACCCACAAGCCGTGCCGTTTCCAAGATCGTAGTTCCGAGGCGCCTTGCCATCTCAAGTTGACCTTTACCAAACTCCGATAAATCGGCAGCTTTTCCCATTCTGACTCCGAACACTCTACTAACCAAAAGCAGGTCCTCGGGTTGTATATATATACTGCTCTGTGAACTTCACCTGTGCCACCGTTCGGTTTCGAGGCGCGTTCACTTCTCTAGGCTGGGGGTGGTCATAATGTAACGACTCATCGGTGTAGTTCACTACTTTGATGTGAAGCCCGATTCAAGTAATCTCTTACAATCTGTTTCGGTATCAGGTGTTCAACGGAAAAAAAAATAAATAAAAAAATCAAATATTTCCGAGGAAGCTATTGCAAACCACATGTAAATTTCTACCAAACTTTTGTTTAGTCCAATTGTTGACCATTTCGAAACATTCTGTACATCGAAACCACCAGGTTTCGAAGATAGCGCTGTAATCAATGATGCAATGCACAACTGAATCAGAGGTCTAAAGTCCGAAGAAGAATATTAGCGCGGGGGATGCGTTCTTGGAAAAAGAAGCGCTAACTGTATCAGCACTATTCGGAGTCATTTTACCATAATCCGTATAGAGATGATTTCCCGACATCTTAATTTATTGTCTACGAGCAACATGTTAAGGGTGGTTTACGTTAAAGTAAACAAGAAAGATGGCACCGAATTTTAGGTTGTAATGAGCAAGGAGGTTCCTTGGTAATGAACACATCTTTTGAATCCGTTCTGACGCGCTTTAAATTTCAAAATCAATGGAAACGGTTTAAATTCAAATCAAAGGTTCTATTGACTTTATTTAAATTCAAAGTCAATGGAACCGGTTTGGAAAACAATCAACTGGTTCCAACAATCGATAAAGCATCCAGAAATAGAAACAGCTACTTAGTTCGACCAGCGGCTAAAAAAGCATGTTACGAAAATTAACAAATGGCGCAGAAAAAGTGTCTCATAGCACAAGGAAGGTAATAATAAACAAAGATATTTTCAAATCGAACAGTTAGAAGAGGAAATATAGAAGGAAACATGTTATAAGTCTGCGTCTAATAGCGGAAAAATTTTGCATAATGGAAAAGTTGAAAACGGGCGAAAAATATTCTTCATGGAAAAAGCTACGCCAAGGAAAAAGAACTTTTCAAATAAGTCTCCCGAAAGCAGAGATAGCAAGAACAAAGTTTTCGATCTTTACGCATTATTTAAAAAGGATAGTGCCCCACACCTCTATTGCAGCGAATGACAAAAAATAAAGAAGAAATTTCTCAATAGTGCTTTTAAAAGCAGTGATATTGGCCGCCCCGGTGGCGCAGTGGTCTAAGGCGTTGGCCTCTGATCATTCGTCCGTAAGGGGTCCGGGTTCGAATCCCGGTCAGGCATGGATGTTGTGTTTGTCTTACGGCACTGGCTCTCTCCCTTCCCTGGAACCAGTGACACTAAATTAGGGATGGGCGACTGCTTATAGCCCATTGAGTTGCTCACGGTGGTCGTTAAACCTCCAATCAATCAAAAAAAGCAGTGATACAGCTGCAAACTGAAGTAGACAAACACCATCTACCGACAGAACTGTGATCTACAAAATTCCTCATATACTAGCCTAAAGTAATCTACAAGATAAATGGAATCCGGGGGTAAAAACATTTTTTAAAGCGCACATGCAGAAGCAGTGATATTGAGAGAAATAGATTAAGCATTCGCGCCCCCAGCGGCGAAATTGTGAACTATTTTGGGAAGAAAATACGTAAGCAGAATTTGCATAGTTAGTAGTATCTGACCGAAGAAAGAAGATTTTCAATCGGGATTTTAGTCCCGCAGATATTGCTGCAAACGAAAACATGATCTTACGCCATCTAGTGGCAGACTTGTGCGTTAAGAAAACTTTTAAATTACATGAGGAACATTTCGCAGAGGCAACGCTCTCCAAGCACTTTTCAAATTGGACTCTTAGAAGCAGAGACATCGACAAAAATAAGATATGCATCTACGCCACCCTGGCGGAAAAACTATGTATTATTTTAAGAAGAAAATATTCCGAAAAGGTTTATCGACGCGAGTGGTATCGGTCCACGAACGAACTCCTCCAACTGTTTCCGAACTTTTCTCCGAAGCATACTGCACTTGCAAAGGATGCAATCAGCACAACAGCACGAGCAAGGTCTTTAGATATATCTCATGGTATAAGGTTGGGCTCGCTACGATGTCCGCCTCTCATTGGCTGCTGAAATGACGTCGGCGTGGACGCTCGGCAGCCAACATGGCAGCTTTGAGCGTCTTGTGACGTTGGGTTAAGGCATACGAAACGATCGTAATAATCACACTTATTATGATAATAACGAAATAAAAGTGCAAAAAACTGCTCCTACATAAATCAAAATCATGAAATCAAACCATTTATCTTCCGTGAAGCGCAACATTTCCCAATTTATTTGCATATATGTGAACTCATATTTTAATACTTACCGCCAAGCCACTATACAAAATAAACAACTACAAGAATTAAGGTTAAACACCGATACTTAAATTATTTCTGAAATTTACTTCATCAAAAAATGCCAACAAAGGCGGCGATACGCATCGCTGCCAAATCAATCAGTTCCGTACTGTGAAACAACACGAAAAATATTCTATCTCTCTATATATTCACTCTTGAAACATTTTTCAACATTCCTTCATGGTGTGAATGTATATAACACATAAGCAAGCTAAAAGAAACAAAACAAAAAACAAATATATGCGCAAGAAAACCAAGAGTTAAGTGTTATACGTCCCTTTTTTTTTTTTTTTTTTTTTCAAAATTGCTTTTTCCTGTAAAGTTAAATAAGCTTATTATTTTGCTCTAAGCTTAAGAATGTGGTTTTCACTTTAAACCTTTTTTACCAGCATGTGTGCTAGCTGGTTGTTTTAGTAGTTTACAAGGTTTAGTAGAATTTAATGTTCAAAGATTTTATTAACTTACAAAATTTATATTTGGTGCACTTAAGCAGATGTAATATAGCAGAAACCCACTTTTAGGTCTTTGTAGAAATGAGAGAGGGATCATTTCTGTTTGACCCTGAAGAAGGAATAAGTGATTGTTCTCAACATGTTCTACATTACATGTCTCCTTTTATAATCTCACTTTTAGAGTTTACAGTTTTTTTAGTTTTAGCCCTCATCAAGGGGAGAATATAGCTCTGTGATTGAGTTTTGATATTCTTCTTTTTTTAGGTTTTTCTTTTAAAATTGTTTGTACACACCAACACACATCATTTAAGAAGGTTGACATTTTTTCTGGAAGTGAAGATATAGAAGCTATATCGAATATCTACTTAAAAAATGACATCTTGAAAAATACACACACACACACCATATATACATACATATACACACACGCCATAGATACATACATATACACACACGCCATGAAGGAATGGTGAAAATTTTTCATCTTTAAAAACTCTGTCTCTCCTATATAAATGTGTGTGGTACATTTTTTTTTATGTTAATGACTAGCAAATAAGTTGGTATACTCATTACCACTGATGCTGTGCTAATTCAATTCTACAACTTTTCCTTTACCAGATTTGATCCTTAACACAATGTGCCCATGACAGATGTATTGAAATAAAACTTTTCTTTCTCAGATGAGTATATATAATAGCTATCAGAAAAATTGCAAATACTTGCATACATGCATACAAACAATGAAAAATTGAAATAAAAAAAAACAACTTAGCTTTCTGATGGCAGAATTCCTTGGCACTTGGCATTATTCCTGCAGGTTGCTTACATTTTCTCCATGGCATGAAAAATCTGGTTTGGCCATGTGCATCCAGGAAATTTTCACTTTGATGAAGATTACCACTTACGTGCTTTTCTGCGTTGAGCTTCTTCTGCCTTCCTAACTTTTGCTTTTGCATTTAAATGTCTTAGCCGTATAAAGGTTCGGGTTCTAACATACAACTTTATCACCTCTGTAGGAACATCTGGAAACCTCTGACCAATTTTCACACATAGTTTGTTTACAATCTTGTGTTCCTGGGATAAAGAGTCATGTCCATGCAAGCCGCCCCGGTGGCGCAGTGGTCTAAGGCGTTGGCCTCTGATCATTCGTCGGAAGGGGTCCGGGTTCGAATCCCGGTGAGGCATGGATGTTGTGTTTGTCATACGGCACTGGCTTTCTCCCTTCCCTGGAACCAGTGACTCTAAATTAGGGACGGGCGACTGCTTATAGCCCATTGAGTTGCTCACGGTGGTCGTTAAATCTCAAAAGAAAAAAAAAAAAATGTCCATGCACTTCTGCAAACATCAACTCAAACTGGCTAACTTTCTCCAACCATGGATCTGATGGAACAAGCAGGCCACCTCGTGAAAGGGTCTCAATCCAGCCAACAGGTACTGATTCTGTAGTTGATGGTGGATTAAGTAGCTGGCCAGTTGGCGTACCCAGCGAACGGTCATATTTTCTTCCTCGGTAAGCTATGTAACCTGCAAGGTAACGAAAGCCTTCTACAGAGCAATCAGAGCCAGGAGTAGCAGGTGGTACCTGAATACCTGTAGAGTCATGTAGTGTAATATCCCGAATCTCAGTTTCACCTTCAATCATTGCCAGGGGTTCTGACATATCAGGTAAAACGGCACTAAACAACTGAGATGTCAAAAAGTAATCATCATCACCACCACCTAGCGCAACAGGAGCAGCACTTGAAAATGGAATGTCACTTACATTGGCACCTAGAAGCAAGAGACGCAAACGGGATTTCACTTCTGTAGGCAATGGATGATCATAGAAGTGGCCTAGCCCGCGTATTTGTGAAAAAAATTTTTCAAGGCAGTCTTGATTGAGTCGAGCAGTTAGGATGTATTTTATGTTCAGAGGCTTCAGGTCAGTGAAGAGTCCCAGTAATGAGCGAATGGTTGTGATGAATCCTTTCTGAAAGGGTAACAGATATGTTGCATTGCCTACCTTCATTCCTCGGATGCATGCATGCAGCTGTCGTAGAATCCTCTCTTGGGTTTCACGATGAGTTCCAAATCCACATGCCAGAGACTTCTCATCTGTAGGCCTTCTTGCATTTAGCACATCAAACGAGTCGTTCAGAAGCTGAACAAATTTCGCGACGTGTTCTTCATGTGGCATAAGAAAGCGTATTCCTTGTGCAGTGTGGTTTGAAAAGAGCTGAGTTGCCAAATATACACGTTGGCGGTCACGGCCCTTCACACTAATGTGATGAAGTGACAACTTGGGGCATATCTTCATCTCACTGCAATCCAGAGTAAGGAGCTGTTCAATAGTAGCTTTCGTAATTTTCTTATTACCTGGAAATGTTAGTCCATCATCGAGAAAATGATTTCTTAGCAGCTTGTAAAGGTGTGGAACATCTGCAAACACCCAAACTCGTTTATTTGGTATTTGAGGATTGGGGAAGCATGTGTTTGTGTGTGTTACTTGTAATTCCTTCCATACAGCACGATTTTTGCCACCGAGGTCAGCTACAGCAGCAACAACATTATACTGAATATCTTCCAGAGATGATATTATTTTGTTCAACAATGAGGCTGTCATCTGTATGTCAAAATCAAAATATATTACCTGCTTCCAGCTTGCAAACAGTCCCCGTACCATGACTACTTGCACATTACTGTGTGGACCAACAATCCTATCTTCTTCTTGGTCATAGGAAATTCTGCTATCTATGTTCATTTCATCAAAAGAAATGACACATGTACACTCTAAAGTACTAAGTCTTTGTGCCTGTGCCTTCATTAGCTGAAGGACATCATGTAGAATGCCAGGGCGACAATGGAATGAGCGAGCAGTCCACCGCCTCAGTGTTGAAATTCCTGGCAATGGAAACCCCATTTTATCTCTCAAGAAAATATAGCACTTTCTTGACATTGCACGCAGAGTAATGGCTTTACAGATGTCTTCCCTTTCCCATTTTACACATTTCTTACCTTTTATTAAACAACGGATCTGATTTGCAGTGAAGAGTTTTGCTAAAACTTTCCTTACTTCAGTTTCTAACTCCGTGTCAAATTTTTTCAAGTATTTCTGAGAACGTCGTCGAGTTGTTACAAGCTGACTGTGAAGGTACTTGTTTCTTACTCTCATCTGAATGCACGCTGTGTTTAGCCTTTGGTTTTCTTCCTCCAATTTCTTTATTCTTTTCTCCATTGTTTTTATATCACTCAGCATGCACTGTGTTTCTTGATCAGTTCCCATCGGTTTCTCTACATTCCTCTTCTTTGGTGATAGATTATCAAGGGTTTCCAATGCACGTTTCCGAACTCCACGGTCATGACATCTAAGTGCAGTAGGCGTTGCAGTCTCAGGTTCTGAAATGTCAGCACTGGCTCTCGAACTTACCTTATTAATACCAGTATTATTGCTTGTGGGAAGGTTTAGTGTAGGTACTGCATCAGGCTTCAACACTTTCCTGTTAGTTAACCCAAGTAACTCTGCCTTTAAGTCACGCTGGTAGTCATCCTGTGTGAAATGTTGAGAACACCCTCTTGCATTGGACACTTTGAAGGAATCCTGACGCGTACATTTCTGAATCCACAATTTTTGTAGTAATAAATCCTTCGGAAATACATGGTACATAATGTCAGTGTTCTTGGTTTTCCTATTGTACGTAGTACAACAAGCCACTGCACAACCCGGCATTATTGCGTTTCTTACGAAACACAGAAGCAATGAATTTCAGTGATAAATACGTGTAAATATCAAAATAAACAAAACATAAACATAAAACTATGCGATACAAATTTCAAGCGGTTGAAAATCAACTGCGTTGATAGAGAAAACTCCAGCACACCAATTGTAAACAAACAGGGATGCCAGAAGTCGAAAGACTGTGCGTCCACACCTACGTCATGCGTGGTTTCAAAATAACCGCGTCTGATACTGCGCAGCCAAAGTGGGACCCTCCTGCAGCACGAGTCAGAATGGCAAGCAAGCGCAACGGGACGACCTTATATAACCGTTCAGGCACAGCACTACGACCCCGCCTTGCTTGCGTCACATGCGCGGCCGAGCGTGATACTTGAATCATTTGCATGTTTCACGATGTCAAACCTACCCACCAAGTTTCATTCCTGTCGGTTGCTTCCTTCTGGGTGCAAGTATTTTTTTGACGATGAGTGTATATGGAATAAAACGTACTTTGAATTCGACATCTGCTATTGCTCCCTGCAGCGGCCAAATTGTGCAACGCAAAATAAAACAAAATAAAGGATCATCATTCCCACGTTTCAAGCTTCTCAATGAAAAAAGGTTTTTTCAAATCGGACTTATTAGTTGCAGAGATATGGTGTCCACAGATGGACGGACGGACAAACCGGTAACACAAGAACGATCTTTTTTTTCCAAAGGACATGCTAAAAAAAGTGAGAGCGTTGTTGTATGTGCGTGTGACGACAATCAGGAAAGAGTCATACGGTCTCCTAAATTTATACCTTGCCCAACCAATTCAAAAATTTTGAATTTGACCCAAGGAGTTCCAAAGTGCAGAAAAATTGTCTATTTAAGAATAGTAAAACTCGTTACGAACTATTTAATGATTAGTTACACTTGAGGGGTCAAGAGAAGACTACTGTATCAGTCGAGGACTTTGTTTTTATTTCATTATGTCATTCAATAATTTCTTTTTTTAAATATAAAATACTTTCTGAGACGAACAGCACTGTGACGAATCAGTTGTGTACGGGGCAGTGCTAAACGAGATCTGCTTGTTATAACCAATTTTTCTTGCGTTCCAATTAATGTATTGAAGAAACCCTTATGACCAGAACTTTGTTTACGGGAATTGTAAGTCAGATATGAATTCATTTTAATATCCCAAGTAGTGAACTTGTTAGAATGGTTGAAATTGTCTGATCAGTTAATGAAAAATAAAAATAAAAAATAGTATTATTTTCCCAAGATATTGCCATTGTGTTTACAACCCTCAGATGTTTGGTAAAAAAACTTTTACCGAGTTCTAATGAATTGTGGGATGCCGACCCGGTGGCTCAGTGGTCTAAACGCTGGCTCCTGATCATTCGTCAGTGATGGGTCCGGGTTCGAATCCCGAGAGGCAAAGATGATGTGCTTTTCTTACGGCACTGGCTGTCTCCCTTCCCTGGAGCCAGTGGCCCTAAATTAGGGACGGACGACTGCTTATACCCCATCGCGTTGCTCACAGTGGTCGCTAAACCCCCAAACAAAACAAAAGAAAAAAAATGTAGGTTGCCACATCTCGCAAACCCTTCAGTTTGGGAAAGTTAAAAGACGAAACGGTCTGCTTAGTGATCAAGGAAACAGTTCTAACAAGGGGACCTTACGACGTTCCCTTCAGGAATTTAAACAATAGTGTTTGTGTGGTTAAACCTAGATATGAACCTTTATTGAGCTAAGACAGAAAGCGCGCTTCTTAAACGTTTTCGAGAAAATTAAAGTTAAAAAATCCTGAGCGACTTATGAAAAAGTTTTGCGAAACGTTTTACTGAAGACCGCTGGGTCTGCGGCAGCGTGCCGAACTCATACCCGCGAGATCACTGGTTTGACTCTCGATGAGCGAACTTTTTGTTTAATCTTTCAGATGAGAAATATATTTTCTTCTTGACGTGTAAACAAACCCTGTGAATATGAAAAAAACAGGTTTTGTACGATGCGCAAGATGTCCTGTGACTTGTTGTTTCCTATGCTTTTTTTTTTTTTTATTGGAGGTTTAACGACCACCGTGAGCAACTCAATGGGCTATAAGCAGTCGCCCGTCCCTAATTTAGGGTCACTGGTTCCAGGGAAGGGAGAGAGCCAGTGCCGTAAGACAAACACAACATCCATGCCTCACCGGGAGGCGAACCCGGACCCCGTTCGGACGAATGATCAGAGGCCATCGCTTAGACCACTGCGCCACCGGGGCTTTCCTATGCTTCAACGACCAATATCATTCTGCCTCATTTATTGGTCCATCTGCTTCCAACGATTAATAAAACATATTTTTTATTTATTTGTGCTTCATATGCCAGTCGCGTGTCCGAATTTGTTCATTTTTAGAAAAAATCTTTAATTAAATTTTTTTTTTAATAGACAGCAATTCCGAAAACGAATTTTCAAGGCAGAGAGTGAAAATGCACATTTTTAATAAAGATTAAATAGACAAAATGTGTAAACCCATGTGATTTCTAATTATTTTATGTGCAAATTGCATTCTTAATTGAAAAAGAAAACAAAAAAGTTCACACATCAAGAGTCGAAACAGCGATCGCCCGAGTAGGAGCCCGAGGCACACTGTCGCTGAGCCACTCGCTCTCCGATCGCAAAACTTCCTCAGAAATCTCTCGGGATTTTTGAACTTCGATTTTCTCGAAGACGTTTGAGAAGCGCGCTTTCCCCTTTCTTCAATAAAGGCTCACACAAAGTCTTATCCACACAAACAGTATTATTGAAATCTCTGAGGGGAACATCGTAAGGTTCCCTTGTAAGTGCGTTCTTCCCACAGAGAAGCATTCATCTCAAATGAAATAATTCTACAGCATGTTTCACTTGATTTGTCATTTCAAATTTATGGCACATCGTGTTTCCGTAGTGAGATCGTTAAAAGTAATTCGCATCAGTACGATAAAAAAAAAAACATATGAGAATATTATTTTTTGCATGCGATAAACTCCAAGGAGTGCGTGACGTTCTGCTCCAGTTTGCCTTGTCTCCACACCTGCCATTCGAATTACATCAATCAAACCTCATGTTCACCTTCCTCTACTGCAAGCACTCGAACTTTCACGAGTTTTTCCTTGCCTGCTATTTCGTCTTGTATTATTATATTTTTTTATTATGGTACATACGCACATCTGTAAATTCCTCGTCTTCATTCTGTATATAATTTCATTTGTTAATTTTCCGACCTTGTACAACTTTTGTTTCCAATGAACCTTCTTAACCATTTGTTTTTGTCTGTAAATTTTGGTTGTTATTCTTACTGCACTGAACGTCACGTCATAATTACCAAGAGTTCATTCTTTAGACATTCTGTGGCAGTCAGTCAAGTTAAGAAGACTTGAATAAAAACAGGACTGCACTGATGTCAAACGTGTTGGGTGCGAGAGGTATCAGCGAGCTCCCAAGCGAACGATGAGGTAAGCCAATGTTGTTACTATGTGTGTTTAAAGGGTGTTGAGTTTGATGAGTCTTGTAATTAATCTAGCAGTGTAAGTTATCTGCAGTAGCAACTCGTCCTAGTGTGCTACCGTTGAGTCACCGGAAAGAAAGATACCTTTAGGACATTGTAAGTAAACTTGAGTTTAATTACCATTCTTTTTTAAGTGTGAACCTTGAATAATTATAGTGGCGCCCGAACTTGGTTGTTATTAGTGTAAGTACATCATGGAAGAAGTAGAGCATACTCCATTACCATATAGATAATCTAACTATCAGTGATGTAGTTCTAATTAGAAAAGTACTTTAGCTGTGAATTGATTAGGTAAAAACGGCTTGGAAAGAAGACTCAAAGTTTTTAAAAGCATTGTGAATTCTGATTTGCTACTTTTATTGTTCAGTATATTTTATGAAATTTTATTACTAATTATTTTTATTTAAATCGCAATTGTTAATAAGGAAAAAATATTTGTTAATCACATACTAAAACAAAATGGAATTTTTAAAAGTAATCTGTCATTTCACATGATTACAGATCTCCGGTGTGATTATTACTTGATTTCCACGAATAGATGTAACTAATATAGTCACATTGCATAAATGTAACAATACAGTCACATCTATTCTACAGTGCAACTAATACGCCTTTTTTTTCTAAGATTCTAGGAAATATGTCTTGTGTTATTATTAAGGAATGAGAGAAAGGGTAGCTTAGTAAAAATATTCTTCGCACGTATAAAACTCCTGTTACTTGGCCCATAGGCGTCACCGCCTTCTGATTAGGGGGGGGGGGGGGGCACAGATATATTTTCCCCTACCTGCCCCCCAACTCTCTTGTTCTTTTCACTATAAAACAATGTATTATTTTTACTTGAGAGCTCCCCCTTCCCCCACCCTGTCAATTATCCACCTTTAGATACTTCATGATGCAATAACCAGAATTTATGTCAGCTGCATTGTACGAGTAATTAAGGGTAAAATCATTAAATTGAACTCTTTCAAAGGTGAGTGTCAATCATGTATTTATTCAGTTAAAGTAAATTTTTGCACGTATACTTTAATGACATTTCATATGTAGGCCTAGTTTATAGAACAAAATCTTGTTCTACACAACCTTGATTTAGAAGCATAAACATAATTAGCCTATAGTTTCCATATAATCACAAGCTGATCCAAAAAGCTGCTCCTCCCGCCTCTGTTTGATATGAAAATCTTTGCCGCTTTTTCCAGGTCAACAGTACCGACTATGTTCTGGTGAACATAACACAGCACTACGTGGTTAAGCCGTATTAGTGTATTTAGTACAGTAATAGGAAATTCTCAAGGTTTTCATTGATTTGTAAAATATATTCTCAATGTTTTAATTGATTTGTGAAAAAAAAATCCCACATCAATGTAGCCTGTCCCTCCGTTCTTCATTTGGCAAAATATTGGGGGGGGGGGACGCGTCCCCGAATCCCCATAGGCCGTGACGCCCGTACTTAGCCTAAATGCCTGCATAATTTCTCACTGCAACTTTTTCTCCCAGCAATGAAATAATTTTGAGGACTACCGTCTAGAGAATGGATTTTATATTCTCTTTACGCCGCCCACGTGTCCGAGGGGTCAGAGGTGTAGGTTTCCGGTTGGTGGTCTGAGCTCCACATCAATCATGGGTGGTCGCCTCCCCCGCCCTAAATCATAGACGGCCAATGGCATATAGCAGCTCACTGTGAAAGTTGAACCCAGAAACAAATAAACATTCTCTTTACCCTTATGATCCGTGATATGACCTATTGTGTGAGCCGACGGTTTAGTTTCATTTTTGCCGTGCAAGTATTTCGGTTATGACCAGTGCTTAATTTGCGACGGAGCTCAGCTCTGGTACTTCTTCCTTTTTGGCGAATATGTCATTATTAGCTGGAGAGCTCCAGAGCTCCGAAAGAGAAGGTTTTTTTTTTTTTTTTATTCTGTCTTCAGCGTTAACCACACAGGAAAGTTTTGGTCCCGTGAACTGCAGCCATGGTTACGCTACTATTTTTAGCACTCTCTTCTCATTGGGTGAAAGGACAGAATAAAACCAAACTGGTAATGACGTAGCTTAAAAGGGGGCTCTGGTACTTTTTTCTTTAGAAATTAAGCCCTGGTTATGACTGTATACAAAGCACAATATTCGCTATTTTCGAATGCACGATCATCTAAAAAAAATCTTTACCCATCTTCTGCAACCACCTACCTACGAAAAGTACCTTAGCGTCGCTAAGCCTAGAAAATTAGGGCCTTAGCGCCGCCAAGACGCGCTAAGGCCCTTCTACACCCTGCTAACTATAAAGCCTCAGTTTTTTAGGCTTGCAACTCGTTATCATTGTCATCTTCTCGAGCTCAAGTTTTGAGCCATTTTGTACCGCAAGCCATGCTATATAATGGGGTAGGCACCTCCTTGAAATCCTTTGATAATAAAGAAATATTTTTCTTTCTAATCATACCAAATTTGTTTCTGAGAGAATTAAGTTGTTAAAACTTCATTTGAATATATAACATCTATTATGAATCCATGATGTGGGTATTACGTGATATATAAACTTTCGTTAGACTACACAAACTACATAGTTGTGTTGATATACTGTTACTCACGTTACAACATATGCGAACATCAATGGCAGCGCAACAGAACTACGGTACTGAATTTCTTCAATCACTTAAAATCAGCCTCGTGGCTTAACATACTATGCATAGTTGAAAGGCTAAAACCAAAATGTTCAAAAGGTTCTAAGTTCACTGTATCCGGAATGCCCAATAGATGTCTGAAGTGTGTGTGGGGGGAGGGAGGGTGCATGATGCCTGCAGTGCGTACACAGTCAATCCAAAATAAAGTACTTTATCAGGCATCCCTTCTTTAAACATTACTAGACAGTAATACATTGGGTGCAAACACGAGTACTTACCGAATTTACTGTATTCCTTTGCAGGATAATATTTCAACATTCGCTGGGCATTATAATAAGGTAATGACCTGCCGCCCCGGTGGCGTAGTGGTCTAAGCGATGGCCTCTGATCATTCGTCCGAACGGGGTCCGGGTTCGAATCCCGTTGAGGCATGGATGTTGTGTTTGTCTTACGGCACTGGTTCTTTCCCTTCCCTGGAACCAGTGACCCTAAATTAGGGACGGGCGACTGCTTATAGCCCATTGAGTTGCTCACGGTGGTCGTTAAACCACCAACAAAAAAAAAAAAAAAAAAAAAAAAGGTAATGACCAGAGTTAAAATGTAAACACAATAGCGATACGGTTCCCGATGATTCACCAGGCACTCTGTTCCTTCTACCATCGACAGCACATTTCCGTACATGTTTCGGGACTGACATCGCCCATTTTCAAAGATAGCCTAAGAGTCTTCTTTTTTTTATTTTTTTATTGGAGGTTTAACGACCACCGTGAGCAACTCAATGGGCTATAAGCAGTCGCCCGTCCCTAATTTAGGGCCACTGATTCCAGGGAAGGGAGAGATCCAGTGTCGTAAGACAAACACACTATCCATTCCTCACCGGGATTCGAACCGGGACCCCTTTTGGACGAATGGTCAGTAGCCATCGCTTAGACCACTGCGCCACCGGGGCGGCAGAGTCTTCTTGTGTGGCTTATATTTTGTCTCCTCATTCATAATTGATCTCCACATGCAAATATGAGCAGGGTTTACGTAGTTTGTTTATATCGATCGTCATGGTCTTGAGAATTAATCGATTCAATATGTTCGTTAACTGAATCCAATCTATGTCCGTCAGGACTTTTTTTGTTTTGTTTCGAGGTTTAACGACCACCGTGAACAACTGAATAAGCTATAAGCAGTCGCCCGTCCCTAATTTAGGGCCACTGGCGCCGTAAGACAAACGCAACATACATGCCTCACCGGGATTTGAACCCGGACCATCTCGGACGAATGATCAGAAACCATCGGTGAGACCACTGCGCCACCGGGGCGGCCCTTCAGGACTTAACTTTCGGACTTTCTGCTTCTTGTTCGATGACAAATCTCCATGCATGTGGAAGCAGAGTGGGAGGTTGTTCATTAGCTTATAGACCTTGTTTATTCAGTGATAATAGTCTCAGACATTAAAATATTTTTATGCGTCTGATGTGTTGTTTATAGCTTTGTGCCATTCCAATCTGAGTGGGCTTCTGTATCCATACAGTATTTTATTAATGCTGTTAGTGCTTCATTCATGCGCCAATTCTGTAATGCTCTTCCAGGCGTTTAATTATACGTCGTTTACCTACATACTGTATATACTTATGTTGTTCATCGTTACTTAGAACGGGAATCCCGTGTACTGCACCTGCGCAATTCCCTATATCTGCGCTTTTATTTTTCTCTGTAGTAATTTTGCATTATCTTTTACGGTATCAGCAAAAACAAATTTTTTTTTGCGCATTATCTTTTTAATAAATTAGTCAGTGCTGGTATGTAAGGTAAACTTACTCGAGAAATATTAGGCTTTGATATGGGTATCTCTAAGGTGTTCATGCTGGTCTTGCATTTTTTTATATGGACCAAATGAGGTTCATATTGTATCAGAAGGATGAAGCCACATTCATGATCCATTTCATTTCATTTCATCATGTTCGATGAATGTGTAATGGCCTGCTGTACATAAAGCCGAAATGCTGACAGTTTCTGGTTCCACGGATGAGCGGAGTCAACCGAAATAACAGTCGGGATATATGTATCCTTCCTGAAGACTCCATGTTCTAGGTGGTCCTGTTTTCGAATAATCTCTATATCGAGGAGTGGTAACCTATTATTACACTCTCGTTCGCTGGTTACATATATACTAGGATAAAATTCGTTGTACTCTGAAATTGTTTCAAGTCCTTTTCATCATATTGCCATAACATGAATATATCTTTTACAGATCTTAACAAGATTCGTGGCATACTATGTTTTCTTTTTTGTTGTATGGGATTATCTGTCCTGTAGTATTATCTCTAATAATAGGCCGGGCAAGGGTGACCCCATGGTGGAACCAAACGTCTGCCTGTAAATAACATCTGCAAACTGAAAATAATTGTGACAAATTTCAGAGCATTTATTATTGCAGCAATTTCTTCAGTAGAATGTTTAAACTCCTTAAGCCTTTCTTCGACTATTACAATTGCTTCAAATCTCGGAATGTTTGGATATAGAGCCACGACATTCAGGCTCAACATAAAACAATCTTTACAGTCAACTTTTTTTATTCTTTCTATGACTTGTCGGGAATTATTTACTGTAAGTTTATGATCAGCAAATAGGTTTTAAATATCGAAATAACAAATAACCCTCGCTCTAAATTAATAGCTGGGGCACGATTTTTATTCACTTAACACTCTCAAAGGATTTTCATGTTTATGTATTTTCAATTTACCAAAACTAAAGGGCCGCCCCGGTGGCGCAGTGGTCTAAGGCGCTGGCCTCTGATCATTCGTCCGTAAGGGGTCCGGGTTCGAATCCCGGTCGGGCATGGATGTTGTGTTTGTCTTACGGCGCTGGCTCTCTCCCTTCCCTGGAACCAGTGACCCTAAATTAGGGACGGGCGACTGCTTATAGCCCATTGAGTTGCTCACGGTGGTCGTTAAACCTCCAACCAAAAAAAAAAAAAAAAAAAAAAAAAAACTAAAGGGGATCGTTGCGCCCACAGGTGGGAATGCTTGTCGCTTGATGACTTCAGGGAGGAGGCTGATTTTTAATGTTTGCCGTTTTTTTTTCTCAGAACACTATCAGTTGGATCTTTCGCAATTACAGAGGTTTGAAGTTGATCAATTGCCTCCATCTTATTACTGTATTCGTCACTGTTTATAATAAATAATCATTTGCTTGGAATTGTCAGCGTTTATGAAATGTATGCCTTCCATCTTCCTCAATTTCAACAGTACTTGTCGTTTGTATTTATACTTTGTTTGCTGTTGTTTCGTTTGAATAACGAGCCGCGGATGGCCTAGTGGCTAACGTTCGTGACTGCCACTGAGAGATCTCAGGTTCGATCCCAGGCAGGTACGAATACTCAAACCACTGAATATCCGCAGTGCGTCTGATGGGCGCGATAAGCCGTCGGACCCACCCCCACCCCCGGTAATAAATAAGGGCGTCTTCCTCCCCCTTTCTATCTCGCTTCCGTGTCACTTTCCTATCTGGCACTCTAGCCCAAATCTCCTAGCTTCATATTTCTAAGGGTTATTAAAGACCTGGGGTCAGACACTCCCTTCCTAAAATCCTCTCCATCTGATCTGTTTCGTTTGAATAAGGTTTCCCATAGTACGTGCGATCTTAAACCGCACGGGGTCCTGTCTTGCTATAGGTAAGTTCTTTATAATATCCTCGACATGTGGTAGTATACTTTCTGTCTTAGGTATCTCCTGTGGGTACGCATATCGTTGGCCCCGATTGAGGGTAGTAAGTTGCTTAGCATTTAACCTTATACATGCTTTATTAATATACAATCTATCATTAACTCTTTTAGGTTTCTGTTCAATACCATCTGGTATGTACGTAATTTTTCGTTTATGTCTGATATTGTCATCCTCCATTACACGTTCAGCTATCATGGATATCTTGATCATTTCGTCATTGAACGTTTGGGACCGCAATATTCGACTACATTTAAAGTATTCGGTGTAGCATTTATTGCTCATGAAAACCATGGTTTTCCTTTTTGTTCGTATACAGTATCGAACAAAAGTATTTGGCGAAACACTTTTTCGACAATAATATTTTTTCTGCTGGACCAAATCGGGTCATTTTGGGATATGATATGTGTTATTCAGTTGTAAACATGACCCGTGTGCAGATGGGTCGGAAACCTTAACACAGATCAGGTACCGAGCTTACTCGCAAAGATCATACAAATTGACCAACAAAGTAGGTGTGTATCACATTCATTTAATGCAACGATAACAGAAAACAAGTACGAGAAAACGACAAAACAATAACTAATACTTAGTGGGATAACCACGAGACTTAATAACAGCTGCACAACGGGTCGGCATCGAGTCTACTAGCTTCTCGACGGTGACCTGCGGAATTCGCACCCATTCTGCAGACAGCTGGTCGAACTTCTGGGCCCTATTCCGGCAGGTTTTCTTCGCACATCGTCTCTCCAGCTCCTCCCACATGTGCTCGATTGGGTTGAGGTCTGGAGATTGGCTTGGCCAGTCTAGAAGTATGACTTGTAGCTGCTGGAAGGCTGCCTTCGCTACTCTGGAGGTGTGCTTCGGGTCGTTGTCTTGCTGCATGATCCATCCGGGTGGCATGTTCTGGCTTGCCCATGGGAAGACATCGTTGATGAGCATGTTCGAGTAGCTCTGGCCGGTCATTATTCCGTCAATCTTGATGATGGGGCTCATTCCATTGCGAGAGAAGGCACCGTAAACCATGAGCGATCCTCCTCCCTGCTTGACAGTCGGCTGAATGAACTGGGGGTTGAATCTCTGGCCACACGGACGTCGTACGTATCGGATGCCATCACTTCCGAACAAGTTGAACTTGCTCTCGTCGGTGAAAAGCACCTTACTCCAGTTCGCCGCGGTCCAGTGTCGATGACGGCGAGCGAACGCGACTCTGGCTCGTCGATTCTTGACCCTGATGAGTGGTTTCTTGGCGGGGGGTCTTCCATTCAATCCACCAGCAATGAGACGACGGAAGATGGTCATTCGGCTGACGTTCAGGTCGTCGCTGTCGCGGAATTCGGTGGCGATGTCCACAGCAGTCAAGGTGGGATCAGCACGAGATCGACGGAGGATGCGTCTATCCTGACGCAACATAGTGGAACGAGGCGTACCATATCGCGGACTGTTTTCGACGGTCCCAGTCTTCTTATAACGTTGCATTATAGCTGAAATGGACTAGTGTCGGATCTTCAGGGCCCTCGCAATGTCGGTGACGCCTATTCCAGATTCCATCATGTTCACGGCCGCCTGGTGAGCTCCAACAGGGATCTCCGCCTTTTTACCCATTTCTGAAAACCTAAGATTGACTTATTATCACTCTACACATCACAAGAAAAACATTTATACATGCAGCAAACAAATGGGTAATAATTGGCGACTCTTGAATATGGCCCATTTGGAACGACAAATTCGCTCTGAGCGAAATACAAACTACGCGGCATTGTAACCCACGAATCAACACATATCATATCCCAAAATGACCCGATTTGGTCCAGCAGAAAAAAATTATGGTCGAAAAAGTGTTTCGTCAAATACTTTAGTTCGCTACTGTAAATGCTATTAATCGCTTCCTCTCGCACATTCTCACTATGCGTGCGTCCACATGATTAATGGTATGTTTTAATTTTTAAAAATTTTGGAATTACATGGTCTTTTTTATATGCGGTAAGGAAGCTTAAATGTCCGATTTCCCTTACCAAACGTAGTTTATATTTACGAAAGGATTTTATTTCTGTCATATCTGTAGAGCCAAGTTGTACAAATTTCACCAGCTATATACAGTATTTTCAATTTAGCTCTAGAATTCTATCATCATCATCATCATCATTGTCAACCATTATCAATCCACTGCTGGACGAAGGTCTCCCCAAGTTTCTTCCACAACGGTCAGTCTTGTGCCAGTCTCCTCCATGTTACTCCCGCATACTTTCGAATTTCATCCACCCATCTCTCATGTGGTCTTCTTCTGGGTCTTTTTCTGTCCCTTGGAATCCAATCTAAAATTTCGGCTGTCCATCGATGGTCTGTCCTTTTGGCAGTATGTTCAGCCCATTGCCATTTCAGGGATTTAACTCTGATCATGATGTCTTCCACTCTTGTCATTTTTCGGATCCACGAGTTTCTCTTCTTATCTCTCCTGGTTACACCAAGCATGCACCTCTCCATGCTTGTTTGAGTTGTCTGCAGCCTTTGTATGTCTCTTTTAGTTAAGGCCCACGTCTCTGCACCATACGTAAGCACTGGAAGGATGCATTGATCAAACACTTTTCTTTTAAGACATAATGGCATATTGCTCTTGAAAATTATGCTGTTTCTTCCAAAAGCTCTCCAGGCAAGTTTTGTACGCCGATTAATTTCTTCATCAATGTGACCCTCACTTGATATCTGCTGTCCAAGATAAACGTACGTGTCTGTTATCTCCAGCTTTTCTCCATCAATTGACAAATCTTCATTTCGTGTAAAAGCATTGAACATCACTTTTGTCTTCTGAAAGTTCATTTTTAATCCCACTTCTTTACTCTTGTCAGCAAGTTCTTGGATCATACTCTGCAGCTCTGATGGGGTAGTTGCAAAAATGACTATGTCATCAGCAAAACGAAGGTGGGTTAGATAATCTTCATTAATCTTTATCCCTTTGTTTTCCCAGTTCAGTGATTGAAAGACATTTTCCAATGTGGCATTGAAGAGCTTCGGAGACATGGTGTCACCTTGTCTCACTCCCTTTCCAATTTTTATGTGTGTTGTATTTTCAAACAGCCGAATCTTTGCACTTGCATTTTCATAGATGTTATTAATAATATTAATGTATGCATCTTCAATACCGCAGGATTTCAGAGCCATTGTAACTGCTGATGGTTTCACCGAATCAAAGGCTTTTTCATAATCGATAAAAGCCATGCACAATGGAAGTTCATATTCCCTTGCTCTTTCAATTAGTTCTCTCAGTACGTGGATATGATCTATTGTGCTGTAGCCACTCCTGAATCCAGCTTGTTCTCTCGGTTGAGCCATGTCCAGTGTTACCTTCAAGCGGTGTGAAAGAACTTTAGTGAAGATTTTATAAACCACTGATAGGAGGCTGATAGGCCTGTAGTTCCTGAGATCCTCAATGTCCCCTTTTTTATGTAACAGGATCATTATAGCGTTGTTCCAATCCTCAGGAATCTTCCCTTCATTAAGGCATCGAGTGAAAATTTGGGCGAGTACTGTTTCGATTTCTCCACTTGCTTCTTGTATGATGTCTACAGTAATTCCATCTTCTCCTGGAGCTTTTCCCCGCTTCATGTTCTTGATTGCATGTGCAACGTCTGCTGGGAGGACTGGAAGAACTCTGGTACTGGCACCTTCCATGATGTCTGGAGTACATGCATCATCCCTTTCATATAACTTGGAGTAGAAATCTTTCACTCTTGTCAAAATTTCGCCTCTATTTCTTGTTACAGAACCATCTTCTTTTCTCAGTGTCATAATCTGTTTTCTTCCCTTACTGAGATGTCCCTTTGCTATCTTTAGGCTTTGGTTGTTTTCCTCACTAGTTCACAGTTGAATTTCCTTACGTCTTCAGTGATACTTTTTCTTACTGTCTTGCATAGCTCTATGTATTCCACTTTGGAAGTCACATCTTCTTTAGTTGTCCTCATCTCTCTTCTTTTTTGCATCAACATTTTGGTTTTTCCTGATAATTTGTTCACATGCAACTTTCTTAGACCCAGCTAATTTTGTTGCTGTTTCCATGAGAGCTGTGGTTACTTTTCTGTTAACTTCAGAAACATCCACTTCTTCCGATGTTAGGCCTTCTAAAGCAGAAAATCTGTTCTTCAGTTTCAACTTGAAGGTATTATGGTGTTTTTTAAGGTTGGTTATGTCAATACATTTTGTTTGTCTTATGAGCTTGCCACGTTCGAGTTTAGTGTTGAGGTGCATCTTACATCTCACCAATCTATGGTCACTGCCTGTGTTGAACTTGTTTAGCACACTGCAGTCTTCTATGACGAATTTTTTGTTACACATAATAAAATCAATTTCACTTGTCGTCCCATTTGGATGTCTCCATGTCCATTTCCTGTGTGGCTTTTTCTTGAAAAAGGAGTTCAAGATGAAAAACCCTTCTGCCTCTGCAAACTCAACGAGAGTATTTCCACGCTGGTTTCTGTTGCCGTGACCGAATTTACCTACTGCATTCTGTTGCCGTTGCCCTATTTTTGCATTGAAATCTCCCATAATTATCTTCAAGTGCTGCTTACCTTTATTATTTAGATGGCGAATTTCCTCATAAAATTCTTCAATTTCTTCTTCAGGATGACTTGTGGTGGGTGCATAAGTTTGAATAATCTGAGCCTGGTATCTTCTGGAGAGTTGGATAACGAGTCGTGCAGCTCTGTCAGAGGAACTTTCAACTTCTACAACTTTATCCTTTAATGTCTTGTTTATTATAAATCCAACACCACTAGTTCTGCCAGTATCAGTCCCACGATAGTAGAAGAGATGCCCACTTTTCAGTTCAATGAGATCTTCTCCTTTTCTCCTTACCTCACTTAGCCCGACGATGTCCCACTTGATCCTTTGTAGTTCCTCTTCCAATTCAAGAAGCCTTGAATCAGAAGATAGGGAGCGTCCATTGTAAGTAGCCAAGGTCAGCATCAGATGGCAGCCTAGTCCGGTCCTCCGGGGATTCTTAGCACCCTCTGCCTTCATGTCGCACTGGCCGCTGCCTTGGCCAGGTACATTCCAGCTGCCGGAGACTGAGGGCCAAGATTTAAGTTGTGGAGTCATTTTGGAGGGGTTTGGCCATAACTCACCACGCTGGCCAAACGGGTTGGTGAGTGTGAGATAGCATTTCCTCTAATCCCGATGGTATAGTTATACCGCTATTGGCGGTCGTCAGAGCCCCTTTAGTGGGAACAGGATGCACCACGAGAAGGCGGGGTTGACATTTGTCAAGGAGAGGCTGTGATGTTACGCATCACCTGACCTTACATCCCTCTGGAATTCTATATATCCATCAAAATATCCATCAGGAATCGTACCTTAGTTATTATAATTTTTTACTCATCGTGTTAAGGCTTTGGATCTTTTCTTTTTAACACAACCATCAGACAACTAAATTTCTAACGTTTCTGTATTTTTCTTGTGGTATTCATATACCCTGCACTTCTGTTGTATTCTTTTTTTTTTTTTTTGATTGAAGGTTTAACGACCACCGTGAGCAACTCAATGGGCTATAAGCAGTCGCCCGTCCCTAATTTAGGGTCACTGGTTCCAGGGAAGGGCGAGAGCCAGTGTCGTAAGACAAACACAACATCCATGCCTCAACGGGATTCGAACCCGGACCCCATTCGGACGAATGATCAGAGGCCATCGCTTAGACCACTGAGCCACCGGGGCTGCTCTGATTGTATTCGCCAACATGAACTGATAAATGTTATTCCTGTATGTAAGATAACTTCAATTAAAGTTAACTTACCTACTGTAATTAGGGGGCCCAGCATGTCAACATAAAAACAAGTTTACTGTTGCTGTTCTAAATAAGGTGACGCCATTATTTCGCGATTTAACACAAGATAATTTGCTAAAAAATTGTTTGCATGGAGCACACAAATCAATAATGAAGCAGTTAGTTAGTTAGTTAATTGATTTTAGTGGCGCGAGGGCCAGGCCTGGCCAAAGAGCGCCAAACACAGAACTATCAGCTAAAGATTTTTAAAAGCGTGGAAAATGATTAAGAGCAGACAGGCTTGGTAAAAGTTAGAAAAGAGGATGATGAAAGATGTGAAGACTAGTTAGTTAGTTAGGTTTATATATAACTTTATTAATTTACTATTATATTTATTATATAACTTTTTTTTTTTTTAAATAAGTTTTAAAACGTTAATCTGTTTTAAAAAGGAAAATACTGCGAAAGTGTCGCAGTGGTCGCCCAAAAGCTTTTGAAGCGTAGCTGCGTCCTCGTCCAGCAGATGAGACTGAAAATAGTGAAACCGATTATTACAAAACCGAACACAACTGCACAAAACATGAGAGATCGTGAGTAAACAGTCGCACGCCTCACACATTGGGGCAGCGTCGCCACAGAGCAAATAGCTATGCGTGAAGCGACAATGCCCAATGCGGAGACGCGCAAGAACAACTTCTTCCCTACGGTTCCGGCGACACGATGATTTCCAGACTCCAAGGATGGGTTTAATACGGTGCAGTTTATTCTCCACCTGTTGGTCCCACAGACCCCGCCACGTTCGTCTGATATGATCGTGAACAAGAAAGCGAAAATCACGGTGGAACAGTGGCAACGGTGTGACAACCAAAGAAGAGGCAGATCTAGCAGCAGCAGCAGCAGACTCGTTCCCTGGGATCCCAACATGCCCAGGAATCCAGCAGAACCGAATCTGGACATCAGCCTCGAGCAAAGAACGAAGAAGTCTCCGAACGGTAAAAAGAAGTGGGTGGCCAGAGAAATCAAAAGATGACAATGATTGCACAACACTCAACGAATCAGTGTACACAATAGCACGCTGATGAGAGCTCGACTGCACGTGAACAAGTGCAAGATACACAGCATGCATCTCCGCCGAAAACACCGTGGCCTCGGCAGGAATGCGGGCAACAGAAACTTCGTCAATGCAGACGGCGGCGCATCCAACAACACTAGCCGCCTTAGATCCATCGGTGAAAACAGGAATAAAGTCTGCATTGACGTAACGGTGTTCGGCGAAGAGCTGCTGGTACACTGACGCAGGGGTTGAGGACTTGTCAAAAGATGTAAAGCTGGTATCAACCATGACACCAAGAGGGTGCCATGGGCGATCCTCAAAGCCCCTGGTCTCTCCAACGAGTGACAAGCCGAGCCCTGCATCACGAGCTACGGCCGCCAAACGAAGACCGAAGGTTCGAATGCACGAGGGACGGATCTCGAACAAACGAGCATGCTGGGGATGAAAAACTGCATCGTGTAAAGTATGTTCTGAGAGAGATCTAAGTTTCAGGTAAAATTGAAGAGACAGCTGCAGACGGCGTAAATGAAGCGACGGTTCGTTCGCGTCGGCATAAAGGCTGGGAATGGGTGACGTGCGAAATGCTCCTGTACAAAGACGCAGAGCTTGATGGTGGATGGTATCCAACGGCCGGAGAACGGAGGGACGCGCAGAGCCATACACCATACAGCCATAATCCAGTTTAGACCGAATGGTAAATACGGAACAAGGAAGTCCTGTCTGCACCCCAGGAGACTGAGGCGAGGATCTTGAGGATTGACAAAGCTCTCAGACAGGAAGTCCGGAGTCGTCGAACGTGCGAGCGAAAGGTGAGCGCACGGTCGACGATCAAACCAAGGAACTTGGTTTCCGGCAAAACTGGAATGGCTGCATGGTCCAGATAGAGTTCTGGATCGGGATGGAGGCCACGCCTCCGGCAGAAATGGACACACACTGTCTTTTCAGCAGAAAGAACGAAACCATTGTTGTTAGCCGCTTTAACTATTTGGTTAATTGCAGACTGCAGCTGCCTTTCAATGAAATGCATGCTTGATTGTAACGTACCAGGAAATGTGACGTACCTGCCAGAAGGACGCACACGACATAAAGGCAGATAGGAATCAGAAAAAAATGTCCGCGTAGCTTAATTGGTAGAGCAACTTATTCCGGAATGAGTGGACCCGGGTTCGAATCCTGGCGCGGATAAAAATGACGGAGAAATTTACTTCGTTATAATGGCGCCCGAACTATCCGGATGACCCGACCGTTCACAATCTCGCAATGGTGTGATGTTATTTCCACACCGCGAGATAGGAAAAATAAGAGCAGCACTTCGAAAAAAAAATAATAATAAGGGGGAGATGATGTAACGTACCAGGAGATGTGACGTACCTGCCAGAAGGACGCACACGACATAAAGGCAGATAGTAGTCAGAACAAACGTCCGCGTAGCTCAATTGGTAGAGCAACTTATTCCGGAATGAGTGGACCCGGGTTCGAATCCTGGCGCGGATAAAAATGACGGAGAAATTTACTTCGTTATAATGGCGCACGAACTATCCGGAGGACCCGACCGTTCACAATCTCGCAATGGTGTGATGTTATTTCCACACCGCGAGATAGGAAAAATAAGAGCAGCACTTCGAAAAAAAAAAAAAATAAGGGGGAGATGATGTAACGTACCAGGAAATGTGACGTACCTGCCAGAAGGACGCACACGACATAAAGGCAGATAGGAATCAGAATAAAAGTCCGCGTAGCTCAACTGGTAGAGCAACTTATTCCGGAATGAGTGGACCCGGGTTCGAACCCCGGCGCGGATAAAAATGACGGAGAAATTCACTTCGTTATATGATGACGAGCAGAAGATGTGAAGGTCGTCAACATAAATGGTAGTCGAAACCGTAGGAGGAAGATTTTTAAGCAAACAATTAATGCGGAGGATGAACAGAGTCACCGAAAGAATGCTGCCTTGAGGAACACCTTGTTCTTGATGGAAAAAGGCAGAGAGCGTTGTACCCAGGCGCACCTGGAACACACGGTTACGAAGAAAGTTGGCAATGAAGGTTGGCAGGTTTCCCCGCAACCCACTCTCGTGGAGGTCACGGAGGATACCGTGACGCCACGCTCTATCATAAGCTTCGTTGATGTCAAAAAAGACAGACACCAGGTGCTGCCTACGTACGAATGCCTCACGAACAGACGTCTCAAGGAGCAGGAGATGGTCAGGAGCTGAACGATGACGACGGAAGCCGCTTTGTGATGGCGACAGAATTTGATGTTCTTCTAGGAAGTAAATTAGCCTAGAATTAACCATGCGTTCAAGGATTTTGCACAGACAGCTAGTGAGGGCAATTGGCCGATAACTAGAGGGAGACTTGGGATCTTTGCCAGGCTTGGGAAAAGGTAAAACAAAAGCTTTTCGCCAGGAGTTCGGGAAACTGTGCTCCAACCAAATGCGGTTGAAAAGCACTAACAGATTCTCGAGAGACGACTGCGAGAGATGACGGATCATGTCATAGTGGATGCCATCGGGACCTACAGATGTTGCACCGGACCGATGCAGAGCCACTCGGAGTTCAACCATGCTGAAGGGGAGTTATACTCGGTGTTATGAAAAGGCGCAAAGGAGAGTCTCTGGCGCTCAGCAGCTGGTCTAGTCCTCTGAAAGGAGAGAGGGTACGCCTCAGAACTGGAAACAGAGGCAAACGACCTACCCAAACAATCCACTATCTCCCCGACTTCAGCATACGTGCAGCCGTTACTCTCAAGAATAGAGATCTGATGGGAACCACAGTTTCCCCGAATCCTACGAATTTTTTCCCAAACAGTTTTTGAACTGGCACGTGAATTGATAGATGAAACGTACTTCATCCAAGACTCCCTCTTGCTTCGTCGACGCACCAACCGAGCGTAAGATTTTGCTCTTTTAAATTCAACGAGATTAGCATCGGTTGGATAACGCCGAAATGTGCACCAGGCCTTATGTTGAGCTCTCCTAGCCGCTGTGCAATCAGAGGTCCACCAAGGCTTCGGACGTCTTGGGAGCGTCGTTGATGTCTTTGGGATGGAGAGATCCGCTGCCCGAATGATACACATGGTGACATCAGTAACAGCTGCATCGATTGACCCTCGGGTCACCATAACAGAAGGTACCACTGCGGACGATGTGAAGACCTCCCACTTGGCACGATCCATCCTCCATCGAGGAGGGCGGGAAGCAGAAGATGGCACGCTCTCATTATAGCCAAGTACAATTGGGAAGTGGTCGCTCCCATGGAGGTCGTTGCACACCGTCCACGACCAGTCAGCAATAACTGATGGTGAACCCAAAGATAAATCGATCGCACTGAAACTTCGTGTAGGCTCGTGGAAATAAGTGTCAGCACCGGTGTTAAAAAGGCACAGGGAGGTCGAGGACAGAAGAGATTCGATCCTACGGCCTCGTGCGTCTGTTCTGACACTACCCCACAGTGGATTATGAGCATTGAAATCGCCCAGAAGAAGAGCGGGTAACGGCAGCTGAACAACTAAGCTCTCAAGAACGGA
The DNA here is from genome assembly GCA_039090855.1 of Macrothele yani. Lineage (NCBI taxonomy): Eukaryota > Metazoa > Arthropoda > Arachnida > Araneae > Macrothelidae > Macrothele > Macrothele yani. The sequence continues at coordinate 95,651,740 of CM077016.1, read as the reverse complement.
CATGCTCACGTCCTCATCCGGCGGCAGATAGACGCTGCAAACAGTTAGAGGCACAGGCATGGAGATACGCACCGCAACGGCTTGTAAAGATGTTGAGACCGCAACGGGAGAAACTGGAACACTGTGGGGGACAAGAATGGCAACTCCCCCGCAAGCTATATCTCCTGAAACATTATCTTTCCGAAATGCACTGTAGCCTCGAACTGAGAGCAGGTCTGATGGTTTAAGTTTTGTCTCCTGGAGGCAAAGGCACACCGGAGAGTATGACGAAAGCAGATGTTTGACGTCGTCATATTTTGTCCGAAAACCTCGACAGTTCCATTGAACGATGGAAACCATGATTTGAGGGGTAGATAAAAAGAAAGAAACGTGGGTCAAATGAACTGACCAGGCCTAGAAGGCCTCGGAGTCCATAAATTCCTCAGTCTGGTCTGCAGTGCCCCTCGGCAGCGTGGTAACCGGGGGAAGGACTGGGGGTGTCTCGAGGATGAAGACCGGGACTGATTCGTTCCGGCTTGAACCTTTGTTTGAGATTGAGTGGCTGAGGATTGTTTGGCCTTGCCTTTGTGTCTAGCAGGCGAGGGATCAGGGCTCGTAGAACGGGAAACCTGTTCTGCAACAGCGCGCTTGGGCGAGGATGCAGGACCCCGAGCATTGGTCTGTGGTGGCAAAGATAAACTGTCAGTGGTGGAAAGTCGAAGGGCCTTCAGCCCAGCAGCATAAATATCCTCGAGAGAGAAAGGGCAGTCTTTTGGTATAGTGATGTCTGTCTGAGTGGCAATGGATGTTTTAGGAGCCACAACGGAAGAGTAGGTGCGTGCGCTTGGAGCAGCGGGAACGACCTTCCGTCGAGCTTCAGGGTAGGACAGGTGTTCAAGTGTCTTAACCTCCTGAATCCTCCGCTCCTCAATCCACTTCGGACAGTTCTTGGCATTGGCAGCATGGTCGCCTTTGCAGTTCACACAATGGGCAGCTGCAGCAGAGCAGTCAGACCGAAGATGGTCGTGTGAACCGCAACGATTGCAAGTAGCAGCACCACGGCAAGACTGCTGGGAGTGCCCGTACACTTGGCATCGGTAGCAACGAAGGGGGTTAGGAATGTACGGGCGCACAGAGCAGTTCAAATAGCCCGCATGGATGGAAGATGGAAGAGTCGGGCGATCAAAGGTCAGAATCACTGTTCTGGAGTTGACCAGCTCCCCGTTTCGGCGGAACTTGATGCGACGAACCGCTGTGACACCTTGGTTGGCAAGCTCCTCAAGAAATTCTTCCTCTGAAACATCCACGAGGTCGCGCTCGGAGATGACACCTCTGGATGAATTCAAGGACTGATGAGGTTTGATGTCCACAGGGACACCACCCAAGTTGGAGACGCCCAAGAGCAATGAACCATGGCGTGGACTTGACATTTCCACCAATATATCTCCCGATTTTAACTTCTTCACACTGGTTGGTGACGCAACCGCTCCTTGCAGGGCTTTCTGAATCCAGAAGGGAGATTTGGAGCCAAGCTTGTGAGATTCTTCCCGTGCGTGGATGATAAAAAATCGGGCAGTGTCCGGCGGCAAAGTACGCAGTTTCTTATTAGTGGGGTTAGGATCCGTGTCTAAAGATTTCTTTAGTTTGACAGAAGGGGGAATAGTTAAAGAATCCATAAATAATGCGAAAAAAATTCATCCGCCAGCTTCCCCGCCCACTACCGAGCCCAACAGGGGAGAGCCGGAGGTCCGCAGGCCAACATGGGCGCAGGACACGGCCCTAGGGTTAGGCGGCGGATATAGCATGTTGATCGTGCAGACATGCGCTCAGCGAGTACCTCGACTTTCTCGGGTCTTGGTAATACCCCTTTGGCATGCCCACACTATCCCCAAACTCACCCCGTCGTACGAAATGACAAGCCGATTGACTAGGAGTAGGTTAGTTCCTAGCCTCCCGTTTAGGGTGAAGCAGGGGGCAAAGAGGAGTGTTGGCGACTGGTGACAACTATAGCCTGGCCCCCAGTAACCTCAGCCTCCAGCATCCCCTTTTCCACCTGTACGGGTCACCGCACACGGCAAACGTGCAGGTAGGTCTAGCTAACCAGCCCGAAGAAACGAAGGAGGAACAGAAAATGAAAAAGAAAGGGAAGAGGAGTAGAAAATAGAGAAAAAGGAAGAACAGGGAGTGGAGAAGAAAGCAAAAACAGGAAAGGGAGAGGAAAGGGCTGGCGCATAATCACAACCTCAGCAACCTACAGGACTGAGGCGGGAGCGTGGCGAGATAACAACAACAACAACCACAAATGGAAAAAGATTTTAAACACTACTGTCGGCTCGGGTCGTGGGGTCGCCACTCCCCATCAGCTGGATGAACAGCTGTCCCTTCGGTCATCGTTTCAAGACAAAATGACAAAAATGATCCGTCACAAGGTCAGCTCGGGCCGTGGGGGCGCCGCTCCCCAAATAACTGGAAAACCAGTTATCCCCGTGCGAGGAATGAAGCAGTGTGGACTTGCATACCGAAAAGGTTTTTCTTAGGAACCAAACTTTGAAATTGGGTGTTCATGAAGCTATATTAACTTTCAACAATGGTATTGTTGGACAATTAAAAGTATTCCAAGAACTTTCTATTCAAGTGAGTAATAAAGGTGTTCGCAGCTCTACGGGCTTAACAAGGAACGGGTTCAGAAAGCAAATATTTAGGCACTAAAAGCTGCGAAACAGGATAAATTAAAAAAAGGCAGAAATAATAGCTAAAGAACACTGTAGATGATGATAATTATGCACCAGGAATTCACTAGTAGCTTCACTGAAAAAGGTATCAAATTTTAAACGTTTCTGTATTTTTCTTAGGGTATTCGTATACCCTGAATAAAAGAAAAGTTAAGTGCAATTTATAAGAATGTTAAACACGTGTATGATATTCATATGCGTTGTTAGAAACAATTTATCAAGTGAAAAACAAACTTCAACACAATAATTTATTAATTTCATGTTAATGACCTTATTGGAAACAAGATATCTGATTTTCAAAGCATCAGAAAACAAAAATTTTAGTGCCAAATAAGAGCTATTTTATATCTCTAGGTATTGTACTAGAATCATAGGGTTCATATGTATAGTTGGTCGTTTACAGTAAAATCAATGTGTGCGTATTGCAAAACATGATTTTTTTTGCTACCATTGTTAATTTTGATGAGCCCTACAATAACTTATCATTTAATCTGACAGATTTTAGTTCATTCTCTTAAGACATTTCTTGCCTTTCTAAATCATTTTGAAATTTGGGCAGTTGTAACCAACGTTATGTTTGCCGTCCTTTCTCATATAGAAAAAAATGAAGTGTCTCAAATACAGAAGTAAAGATTGAGAAGTAAAGTTAGTTTTTAGTCCGTCAGTCTTAAACTGGAATAGGAACCAGCACTAGAAAGCCCCAATAGCATAGCTGGGGTCTTCTTTATTCACATTTGCAGTCTTTGTTTTTTCAGCGCTCTGAGCTTCTTTCGCTTCTGCTTTACACAATCCGTACTTAGCCGTTGACTCGCTGTTGTACTTCTCTATTCGTCACCTCTTTCATCCTATATTTTCGTGGATTTAGTCACAATCTTTTAATAATTCCTAATTCTACTTTTGCCCCAGCATTGAAGTGGCATACATCATCCTAAACAGAGTTTGGAAGTGTCTATTCCCACAAATGTCTCCTTTGGACAACGTCTCCAGATTAGGGAATGGAAATCCTCATTGCTGTTCTGATTTTTACCATGGAGACACTTGCTGAGCAGTTCCGTGGTGGTTAGTTTCTCATGTATAGGTTTGACTAAGTGCATGATGTACCGAAGTACCAAACGATGCACGTGAAATAACAATCAAATAGATTTAAATCAATTTCCTCCGTTGATAAGGGTTCATAAAAATGAATATAACTCGAAAACTATTTAGAGTCTGTGAAACAATTAAAATCCTGAGAGTAGAAAACGGGAATCCCTATAATGTTTTTTCGCACTTTTGACCATTTTAGGGTATACGAATACCTGAAAACAGCATTTTAAGGTTCTTGTACCTTTTTTTTCTGAAAGCTGGTGTATGCTATCCTCTTAAAAATTACAGCTATTGTGTATGTCTTACTACATACACTGAAGCAGAATTTTGTTGCTGCCATAAGAATTTTTTTAGTCACATAGTAGTAAAGTGTGCCAAATTCTACGTATTCCATTTGTAAAAGGAAAACAAATATTAAACATTCAAATCCCTAATATTGAGGTTTAGTGTGTGTGTGTGTGTGTGTGTGTGTGTGTGTGTGTGTATAGTGTGTTATGTTTAGTATGTTATGTTTAGTATGTTAATCAAAAATCTAAGTTGTATTAAGCGTAGACGTTGTTGTGCCAAGTCAGGTACAATGCATAATCACATCGAAGAACATTGCTACAGTTGTTGAAAAACTGTTGTGACAAATGCCACGTAAAGGTATAGAACTCGGTGAGGAACTGAAATATCGGAGTTTCATCCGCGGACAATATTGTCGACAACAAACTTAACCCTTAACTACACACATGAAAAAAATGAGCACTTAAAAACCTTTGTCGTGGTTCCCCACGTGAAATGTTTGACCCCATGTGTGTGGTTTAGGTAGGGCCGGATTAAGGTTTTAGTAGGCCTCTAAGCTAAGACATTTGAGTGGGGCCCCAAAGAATTTTGACGGTGAGTCAGTATGAAGTCCGTTAAAACACGAAACTGTAAAATTACGCTTGTGATAAATAATACGTAGTGCGTTCTTCAAACTACTAATTTCGCAGATAATTTTTTATAAGTCACTGTATGTTCCATTGCTCCCACAAGAATATGACTTAAAAGCTTACCTCCCAGATTTTGTCTTTGGTTTTCCAGTGATTTAGTATTATATACTTGGTGCATCTTTTTTTGTTATGCAATGTGAAGCCACAGAGAACTTCGACCATCAACGGTGCAAGTCGGGAGGTGTGGATGGATGGTAGTGAAAAATCTGAAATATCTCGCCGTTCCCGCTTTACACAGTGATATGAACCTTTAACTTTAATGAGTCGCTGCCATAATCTATTAATCTTCTAACCTTTGTTTGCGATACACTGGAAATTCTACTGGACAAAACTAAAACTATTTTATAATTCTGTGTATATATCAGGTAACCACAAAAGTATTTGCCGATTTTCGAGGGAGCAAAAAAATAACCTTGTAATGATTGAATTTGAAGGGATGGTGTTCCTCCCGCGGTATATCGTCAGGTGAAATCTCAAGAAGCCCTGCGCATATGAATCAGATGAGTAAGCAGTTTGGTGTGGGAAGACGTGCGATCACAATGGCGATATCACTGGAGATTATTCGTGGGTGTTTGCTATACGAATTTAAACTCTGTTCATCTGCTGCAGAAACAACTCGACGCATTTACTCAGCATTCGGGGCAAATGGTGTGAAGGAACGCACAACTCGGAATTGATTTCGAAAGCTCAGAGACTGAGATGAGTCCCGGAGTGGTCGTCCAGTCAACCCTGACACGAAACCCTCAAAGTTGCTACTGAGCAGGACAGTAGCCAAACATGTCAGGAACTAGCTCAGTCCTTTAGTGTTAGTAATGAAACCGTCCGAAGACATCGGCATGCAATAGGAAATCTCCCACGAATTGTCTGCAGTGAACAAACAGCAATATATCTGAGTGAGTGAGTGAGACTCATTTATTAATATCGTAACAATCATGGTTCTTTTTGTGATATTGAGCACAAAAGGCTTATTAAAGAAATGATCAGTTTATTCTTTTTTCTATTTCTTTTTTTTTTTTTAATTTGCTTGGAGGTTTAACGACAACCGTAACAACTCAATGGTCTATAAATAGTCGTCCGTCCTTAATTTAGGACTGGTTACAGGGAAGAGAGAGAGAGAGAGAGCCAGTGCCGTAAGACAAGCAGCGCAACATGCGTGCCTCACCGGGACTCGAACCCGGACCCACGAGAACGAATGATCATAAGCCAGCGCTAAGACCTCTGCGCCACCGGGGTGGCCAGTTCTTAAACCACTAAATTTTCACGTTTTCTTATATTATCTGATTTACCATCCATGTCATATTTACACCAAAAAGAAAAAAAAATTGTTTAGTATGGTGTAATCCTGTATTCCATTCATGATTTATCTGCTCCTCCTGACAATCACGGAATGAATTCTTTGCCTCCAGATTCACTAAACATGAAAACCGGTTGCTTCGGCTAGCGAATCCTTTGATGGCTATATTTAAATTTATTGGAAACTTAAAACTTGGTCGTTCTGGGTGGTGTAGTGGTTAGCCTAATCGGGCGCTATCCGGGTGACGCGGATTTGTTTACCGCTCCAGAACGAAGACATTTTCAAGTTTTAGGATATTATCTGAATTACCATCCATGTCAGATTTACACACACCAAAAAAAAAAAAAAAAAAAAAAAAAAAAGATGGACTCACGTCTTCGGAGTCTTAAGAGGTTAATAAAACCAAGAGTTCTTCTACAGTAAAAACAAGAATTTAATATTGGAGTCTTAACAAGTTTTCCGTGTTCAAAAAAACTGGTCAACTGGTCTTTCACCACACTGTTCTATCACTTTGTTTTTAAATAAATTACTGTAACATTAATATACTGTTCACTAAAATAACACTTAATTCGCCGCCCCGGTGGCGCAGTGGTCTAAGGCACTGGACTCTGATCATTCGTCCGTAAGGGGTCCGGGTTCGAATCCCGGTCAGGCATGGACGTTGTTTTTGTCTTACGGCACTGGCTCTCTCCCTTCCCTGGAACCAGTGACCCTAAATTAGGGACGGGCGACTGCTTATAGCCCATTGAGTTGCTCACGGTGGTCGTTAAACCTCCAATCAAAAAAAAAACAAAAAAAAACACTTAATTCAATATACAAACTACATGTCTTTTATTCAATAAAGCCTTTGAGTTTTACATTTAAAACATTTGTATGACATAAACATTAAAACAGTTGAATACAGCTGTGCATTACAGTTTAAGACGAAGCCCAGTTTTTCAAACTTCCAGAAAAATTCCAGGGAAGGCATGTCTCCAGCTTGACTTTTCTGGCAGCAAAAGCCTTTATATCATCATGAGAAAGTTTTGATGCAAACTCATGTTTTATGGATATCATATTTAAATTTGTTAATCTCTGTTGGCCAGCTGTGCTCTGCAGATAAGTTTTGCTGAGCTTCAACTTGCTAAAACTTATTTCATTGTAACAGCTTCTATCTTTCTGGACACCTTGTCTTAGATCGGGATTCGAGGGACATTTTAACACGTTTCTTTAATATTTCCTACCTAGCTGTTGAAGACACAAAAAATAAGTAGAAACAGCGGAGAACTCGAAAGTAAGTATCTGCGTCTGGATTTACATTAGCAGCTTGAACTCCCATTTGATTAAGAGAGTGAACTGCACATGGCAAGAAAAATGCAAGATTATATTCTTTAAGAATGCGTGCTTGAACCCCCTTGTACCTTCCTGCCATGTGATCTCCATTGTCATTCGACTGTCCTCTGCAGTGTGCGAGAACTAAACCATAGCCGCCCCGGTGGCGCAGTGGTCTAAGCGATGGCCTCTGATCATTCGTACGAACGGGGTCCGGGTTCGAATCCCGGTGAGGCATGGTTGTTGTGTTTGTCTTACGGCACTGGTTCTCTCCCTTCCCTGGAACCAGTGACCCTAAATTAGGGACGGGCGACTGCTTATAGCCCATTGAGTTGCTCACGGTGGTCGTTAAACCTCCAATCAAAAAAAAAAAAAAAAAAAAAAAAAAAAAGAACTAAACCATCATTTTGCAATTCTCTGACTATTGCTTAAACAAAAGTTTCACCTATTTTTCCACCGACAAAAAAAATAAAAAAAAAATCAACGAAACTCTCTGTGACATAAGAACCTTCTTCCCCTATCTTCACATAACTTATTACCTGAGATATCTAATTTTTAATTATGACTAACGTCGGGTGTCGGATGTCACCTGGAATTTTGTTTCTCGGATATCATCTAGAATTTGTTGCCTTATCTTACCAGCAATGATTTCGAAGAACTCATCCTGAATTTCATGAAAGAAGTAACCAACTTGGCCTCTTTTGGGGCGCTCCAAATGTTCCTTAAGTGGAGGATGGTACTGAAAAGTGAGAAACAAGTTCAATGGTGTACAAAAATTTTCTACTTCGAAGACCTCCTAGTAGAAATCTTCCTTCGTCTGATCCACCTAATGCACTTCCTTGCTGTGCTAAGTACACTGCTGGACAATTGCTAAGGACGGATCATAAACGGCTATATAGCGCATAAAAAAGTAAGTGTGGTTGGATGCCAAGTGAAATAAAATAATGTCAGAATGCCAGGACATTACAAGAAAGACAATTTATTGTTCTCTGAAATCCAGAAGGCTTTGGAACGTGTTCAAAGAACAAACAGGCCATTTTGTGCAGAATACGTAAACGTGAAAAATGCAATTACCGTCCGCAGTCGTTCCGGCGTAAGATGTCAATACGGGATATGGCCACTATGGAGGGCGATGCAAGATTCCACACGTCGTGTCATGCTTTGCACAACACTATCAAGCAGCTGTTGGGGTAGTTTATCCCATTCCTCTGTCAATGCACGGATGAGGGTGTCCTTGTTTATTGGAGGGCATTGGCGACCAGCAAGACTCCTCCCCAAAGCATCCCACACATTTCAATGGGATTCACATCTGGAGATCGTGCTGGCCATAAGAAGCGTTGAATATCCTCGCTCTAAAGACATTCCTGGACAGCGACTGTTCGATGGCATGTTGCGTTGTCGTCCATGAAAATGAATTTATCACCGACAGCACCACGGAACATGCAAACATGAGGTAGCAGAACATCATTAATGTATCGTTGGTAAGTCATAGTCTCTGTTGGAAGCACATAGAGGGACGTACGGCCATTGATCATGATGCCAGCCCATACCATGACACTACATGTCGGATATCAAACCCTTTCCTGTATGTTTGCTCGACAATATGCAGTACCACTATCACGCCAGATCAGTTGTCGTCGACAATCAGAGGATAGACTGTATCTACTCTCATCTGAGAAGTGGACAGCAGACCAGTCGTTATCAGTCCAATTGCGATGTTAATGGCGCCATTGCAAACGGGCAGTACGGTGACGTCTGTACAATGGGATGCACACAATAGGACGGCGGGCGTATAGTCCTCCTTCATGCAAACGTCTGGCGACAGTTTTTCGGGAGATCCGCTTGCCAGTAGCAGCCATAAACTGATTTGCTACCTCACTAGCTGTGCTGCGCCGGTGTCTTTTTGTTGATAGCACTATGTACCGATCTTCTGCAGGTGTCGTACTGCGAACACGATCTCCACCGTGACGTTTGCTACACTCTCCATTTGTTTGAAATGATTTCCAAAGCCTTGAAACAACCCTGTGGCTGACGTCGAACTCCCTGGCAACATCTGTTATTTTTAGCCCTTCTTCAATCTTGCCAATAATACGGCCACGCGTAAATACATCTAGGTGATGTCAGGAAGATATACTGAACATTGTAAGTTCGTCAGTTGATTCTTTCCCTTTCAATTTTGCGTTTGAACAACAACGGTCAATATGTGTCAAATCCTTTATATATTTCGTATCAGTGCTATGACGTCACAAACAAGTTCAGCAACCCAAAATTTTCATACGCACAACACGTCTTACTGTATCCCGCACTTATGCTAATTTCCACATTTTCCTGCCTTCCATTTTATGGTTGCTATCGTTGCTATTGTCATCCGTCCTTAGCAATTGTCCGGCAGTGTACAAGAGGACATCAACAACAGCATACATGACAGTACCTATACCTTCACCTACGGTGGCAGTCAATAGGTGATAGCCGAGAATTTTGGAGCAATGAGGGAGGCACGCGTCACGTCACTGACAGAACAATCGTCTTAGAGCTGTCCCGTCCCTAGAGCGGAGTATGAGAATTACATAATCATAAACTGAGCAGCCTCTACTTTACTGTACGAATAATCTCAGTGACCTTATGCGTGCAGTTATGAAAGCTGCATGTTTTACCAAAGTTTACGACTACTGCGCTCGAGCCATTACTCGCTTTTGATTCAAAACATTTTATACATCATGGAATTTGAGATGTAATTCAAAAACACGTAAGGTGTTTATGAGCGTCTGCGTCCCGTCTCACCATGTCGCCTGGCTCGGCGCCCCCTGTCACCGGCGCCCGGGTTACGTGCCCCCGCTGCCCCCCTTAGCTCCGTCTCGGTTAATTCAGTGTCAAACTCAGGGTGTATACTTGTATGAATGGCTAAGAACGCATGGACGTTAAATTTCATGTAAAATCAGTGCCTAACTGTGTTACACTCATCTTGTTTATGTATTTGTTCGAGAGATTTATCAAATAATTAATATCAGAAATAACAAACCTGGAACATAAAGTTGTCCAAATACATTTTTTCACAGTTGATCAGATCTGTCAAGAAAAAAATCGCTTTTCCTTCTAATTTTTTGGCTTGGTTCAACATATTAAGGTTCTTCAAGCTACGTAATAGTAAAGGGTAATGTAATGACGGCAACTTTGAAGACCTTCATTCCCCTAGACCTGATTAGACGTCACAAGAATAAGGTGGTGCCCTCGTGATCTGAATTATCTATGATTGAGTAATTCAGTGAAATAAAGATTATCACTTTGGCAACAAGAAAACTCGTGTGTTCTGTTTACAAGCTGTGATCATGGCGTTTAAGACAGTTCCTAGATTTTTAGCTATGTGTATGAATCAGTGTGAACTTAATTTGTTCAGCAAAAATTTGGGCATTAATTTAAAAAATGCACGATTCATATCATCTAAGAGTAATTTGCCAAATCTCGTTGTGATGCGAAACGTGGAAGGACCGACGAAATTTGGACCTATGTATCATGTTTCTCAACAGTGCTATCGTGGAGATCAAGTTGATGAGAATGCAAAGCCACTTTTTCGAATTCTACGTATGATGCAGCTTTCATTCAAATGCACAAAGTGCCAGACCCAGGTCACAAAATATATATCCCAAGTAGCCTATGAAAAAGGAGTTGTTCTTGTGCAGTGCGATGGGTGTCAGAACTATCATGTCATAGCCGACAATAAGGGTTGGTTTTCAGATTTGAATGGATTGAGGTATGATTTTTGTATTTTTTCTTATTTAATGATTATTTTTATTCCTCATAGGTACTATCTCTTTGTGTCAATTTGTTAGCCACCTCCAGAGTTGTATAAAAATGTATCTGCGTACACAACCATTGAAACAGAAAATTTACTGCGAAGTGCGAACCACGGTAAAAATAAATGTCATTAATAAAACATTACATAATTATTAGAACATTAAAAATTTAATAAAGAAAATAATTATTAGAACATTAGATTCCAATGGGTACAAAATAAGCACATTACAATTGAATGTTCTGCAATGTGTGTGAAGTGGCTAGATTCGTATTTTACCACAAATAAGGTCTAAATTCACATGGTTCAACTCCCATCATATTTTCGTTATTGAGTGCGGGTACTGCATTTCCATGTGCTTTAGTACATATTTATGTAGTCTGCAATATCTTGGAAGTGGGTGGGGGGATGGGTAAATGGAAAATTTAACACAAAAAATAAAGTTTATCTAAAATAAAACTGTAAATGACATTTTTATTTTTTTAATATACATGCAAAAACTCTGAAAATAATTTAGAAATTATCTGCTTATGTCTACATTCTCCAGCTTTGGCTACCTTATACAAACAGCACATTAAATAAGAATGGCGAAATATGATTTGCATGTTTTCATTTCCAATTCAAAGTCTGTAAATCCATTTTTTTTATGGAAATACTGTTTTGTGGAAAGTTATTGATTAGAAAAATTGAATGCATTAAATTCATTAGTTCACAGAATGGTTGTGTTAGTGCTACCTTGTCTAAATGTTATGTAAAAAACATTTATCTTGTCTAAATGTTATGTTTACTTTCAAAGGATAGCACCCACAGTGTCTGTAGGGCGGTAATAGTTGTAATTCACTTGTCTGTGTGGTGTTAATAGTTTTTAATGCTACATCAGGCAACAAAATATTTTTATAGTTAACATATTTTGGTGTTATGTAAGCTGTAGTTTTGTATGCCTGATATATCTATCACAAGTAAAGGCTAAAAAATGGTTGCAAAAAAAAAAGTTTGGATGTATTTGATTTTGGAGAAATTTAACCATGAGTTCCATTCCTTTTTGTGATTTTAGGTATTCTTTACATTGGTGACTGGGGAATCGATATTATCATAGGCACCAGTTGCAAGGGGGTCCCAGGCATCTATCAAAATTCACCAATCTGTGCAGAACACTCATTAAGTCATTGATTACAATAAAAGTTTCAAAGAAAAAAGAATGTGGCTAAGTGCTGGCTTCTGACCATTCGTCTGAGATAGGTCTGGGTTTGAATCCCAGTGAGACATTGATATCGTGTTTGTCTTACAGCACTGGCTCTCTCCCTACCCTGGAACCAGTGGCCCTAAATTAGGGACTGGTCACTGCTCATCAAGTTGCTCACAATAATAATCAAACCCCCAAGTTAAAAAACAACTTGGACTCTGTTTTTTTTGAGAGAAAAAAATAGCCCTGTGTGTGTGTAATTTTTTTTTTCCAGTGCTTCCATATATAAAATGACTTACTACAATACAAGTGTATGTTGTGAACAAAGCTTATACTTGTATAAGTCCCATTTAGGGGACTGGTCATTCCACGCCAAATCACCTGGTTTTAATGTTCAACTGTGCTGTCACGTGACAGATTTTTTTTATCCAAAATTGGACTTGGGGGAAATTTTCATGCGATTTAGGCCTTTTCACTTTCTTCGTCACTTTAGAAAAATCCTCCTGTTTCACTTATTTTTCAACCGATTGGGCGTATTTTGGAGTCAAATTAAAGCTATTTATTTTCTCTATCAAAATAAGGTATAAAAGTGGCACTAATGCTAGAAAAAAATGTCACTGAGCTTTCAAAGTGGATTTTAATGACTTGGTACGTTTGGTAAGCCATAGCTTGCAAACCACAGCTAACACAAGTATCATATTTTTTTTATAGAATGAGCTATTCCTATGCTTTTTATGATTTGAAAATGAAAAGAGTGTTTTTTTGTGCTTGCTATCAAATAAAAAGTTCACTTGTTTTGTGAAAATTTTACTTCAAAATCAACATTTTTGAACAGGTTTAAGGTCCTTTATTGAACCTTAAACAAACACACATTTGTGAGAATAGTTAAAATAGTACCCTCTTATGTTACAATATCATCTAATGTTATTTTCACATTATTTCACTGTAGTTTACCTCTGTAATGAAAGGTCACATCATACTTTTTGCTAATTTCCACAATTGTTTGTGAACCTTTTCGTCTATGACATGTGTTCTTCCTGATACAGATGATGACGAAGGAACAGGAACTTCTCGAAGTATATTTTCATATAGGGCACCCAGCAGCAGTCATTTTTAGTCGGCCAAAAATATGTTTGTGAAGGACCAAACAAATGCATAAATTGAACTTTTAGCATCCCTTTCCTCTTCACAGATGTCGAGTATCTTCGCAATCCATCATTTAATGTCATAGATAGCTGCATAGTATTTTTCAGGAATAATATTGACCAGTTCTTTAGTTTTATCACCAACAGTGGCTTTAAAACATTTTTCTGAAGTGGAAACTCTTTACCGAAAGGGTTCTTTTGACCAATGGTTTGAAGAAATGGTTCTCTCTGGTGCCTACTATTGATAATGAGTTATCATACAGTCTCTTCAGAAAGTTTTCATTTGCATCCACGTCAGCTGATGGTGTAAAAACACATGAATCGCCTTTATGTTTTGTTAAGCAAATTGAAATAAGTCCTCTGATTCAAAATGTGCCCCTCATCAGGTCTCTGAAGACTTGCTCTTGTGGCAAGATGTTTTATTGTTCCCTCTATTCCATCGCATTCATTTTTACCATGACTAGTGGCAAAGAAATGCCACTCAGCTGTGATACCATAGTCCTCTTCATGGTAACATAAATTAATAAAATTTTTGTAATTCTTGTATTGTGCTGAACTGCAGTCACTAAAATATATCACATTTGTTATATGTGGGTGTTCTTATTTCACATATTGCAAAAGTGACTTCTGGAATGTGAAAAAAGCTGTAGTGTCATGTTGCAGGCAATCGCTAATAATAAAGCATATGGGCTTGGACTTCAGCTGGCAGTCACATTTGTAGTAAATTACAAATGGGTGTAATGTAACCTAAATATTATGCCAGTGAAAACCTTGAGCACCATCGTGCAGAATGCATGTGTAATTTTCTGCAAAGTCTGCTAAAATTATGTAATGTTTATCATCCAAATCTGCTTTCATTTGCTTTACGCATCAACTCAGTGATTTGGCTATAAAATGGTGTTTTGTTAACTGCACTAATTTTGCAACCAAGAAATCAACAAAATCATCATCTGGTTTTACTAAAGTTTCAAGAGATGATCGGTCAGTTTGAAGTTACTGTTTAAAAACAACTGTTTCTTTAGTTTCGAGTTATTCTAACCCCGTAAGAAAATCTCGAAGTGTAGATTCATCGGGACATTCAGGACAACAATGAAGCACACATTCCTCTGATTCCAGGTTACACATTAGTTTTAGGAGTTCTTGATATGACATGCTTAAATGTATACTACTCATCATAAGCTTTAACATTTTGGTGGTAGGTACATACACACACTGAATGAATACCATGACTACTTACAGTTACACTCTTTACGACACAGTTCACAAAACTTTGTGTGAAATAAATTTTTGCTTTGGAATTTTGTTCCTTGAATAATAAATAGACATCTTTTAAATTGTGCAGTATTAGTCTCTTTGTTTTTAATTCTCTTTTACCATGTTCTGTTGGTATAGAAACAGTCTTTTTCATTCGCTTAAACTCTACTGATGCCATCATCACAATAAAAATCCTGTACTTTCTGTACAACTTAGCACTTAGAGTACGACCTTTCCTTTTGTCAACTTTAACTAAAACACCTTCTTCATTTAATATCTTTCGAGCCTTTTTCACCATGTATTCGATGATGTAAGACCTCGTACCTTTTCAGTAATGGCCTTACCAGACACTTTTCCTGGCACACTCAGTAAGCTAACAACATGATGGTTCTTGCAGTCAGTCTGATCACCTTTTCCCTTATACAAGGGAACAATGATAGCATCCCTCCAGTCCTGAGGTACCATTCTTAACTCCCAGCATAACTGGCAGATTTCAGTTAACTAGTCAATTACAGAATCACCACCATATTTCAACTTCTCGGTAGTTATACCAACTCCTGGAGCCTTACCAATCTGAAGAGATTTTAGAGCTTTACACACCTCTCCACTCGATATCCCTCCTGTGCATCCATCTCTCACTATGACATCATCTGCTTCTGCCTGAGAATCACCCTTGCTTTCTTGACCTAATAGCTCACAGAAGTATTCAACCCACCTTTCACTTAACTCATTGGGTTCCCATATCATTTCCCCGATCCTATTCTTCACACAACTTGCAACTTTGTTTCCCCTATTTCTCCGGTGTCTCGTATACTTCCAGAAAGTTTTTCTATCTTTCCAAAAAGCCATTTCATGCTTTTCCACCTTTTTCCTTCCTATCTTTTGCCTTACTGTGACGAACTAGCTTTGCTGCCTTACACTTCTTACAGCAATATTCATCCTCAGAAATTATACCTTGCAATATCCCCAAATAAGCTTCCTTCTTTTTCTCTACTGCCTCTTCAATCTCACTATTCCACTAAGCATCACCTCTAGTGCTACCCACTATTTTGATGCCACAGACCTCTTCGGTGGTCGGGACAACACAGTTCTTAAAACACTTCTTTTCTACATCCTTCTCACATGACTTCAGTCATTCACTGAGTAAATTAGAGTAACTCTGATGGACTTCAAGGAGCCTTTCAACCTTTATTCTTTCCATCCTAGGCCTCTTCCTATTTCTTTCCCTCCAACCAACATTCAGTTTCACTCGTAACACCACCAAGTAATGATCGGAGCCAACATCCGCACCTCTCATCACACGGGTGTCAACAACTAAGTGTTTCAGACGCTGATCATAAACAACAAAATTGATCACACTCTTTTGACCAAGAGTATGATTTTCCCAAGTATATGTATGGATATACTTCTGGTTGAAAAACGTATTAGATACACACAAACCATTCTCAATGCAGAGTTCAATTAATCTTTCACCATTATCATTCACACAAGGATCATTAAATTTACCCGGAACATTATCAGAAATCGCATTCTGCACACCTTACTCTAGCATTGAAATCCCCTGCTATTATAATTATGTTGGCAAAATTAAAATTTCTTGCATTGGAAGTGTTTGAGTTTTTCAATATCTTATGAGATTTTATAAATTCACCCAGCTGCTGTCGTTTTTATCCACTTTTTGCAAAATGTCAGATCTTGGCAGTTTTCCCGGTGGCGGCCGATGAGAATTTTTCCGTGATTCACTTATTAACATAGAAAGAGCGATGACTTCTGATTGGTGTTCCTGATCCACATCGAGTGTTTGAATTAATTACTTATTCACCTCCTAGTTATTTGTTTAGTTGCTGCTTTCCATCTTTGGTGAATCCCCAGCATTGTGCGAGGCTTCATGAAGCAACCTGCCATGTGGTTTGGCAGTTAATCACATGTGAGTCTGGAGAATTCGAGGCCGCTGTGGTGCGGTGGTAGCATGTCAGGCGCGTAACTGGAAGACCCTGGGTTCGATTCCCGATGGCGAGTGTTTACTCAATTCCAATAGGAGACAGCCAAAACAAAATTATCAGCCAATATATAGGAAGCACCAAAAGAAATATCAGGATAAGATTATCAGAACACATCTGCAATTGGTTCAGGAAAGAAAATAAGACTGCACTTATCGACTTCTGTATAAATAATCAATGCACACCACTATGGGAGGAAATAAAATTGATAAATCAGCAAAAAAACTGGAGGACCATACAGATTGCTGAATCCATCTTAATAGAGAAGACCAAATCATCAAACTGCAATAACAATTCACCATATGACCTTTCATATGCCTGGAGGAATTTAGTGGACACCGAAAAAGATTAAAAGATGAGCATAAAAATAATATTAAAAGATTACAAGTACAGGAAAATCAAACTATGACACCAGATGGCACCACCATATAGGAGGAAAACTGACCCATGCGCAATGTACATCATGACTTCTGGAGGTACGAAACGTCACTTGCCAACAGACGTTTCATTTCCCGTAGAAAAGGCCTAGGAAGCGGCTAGGGCGAAACGCATCCGGGAACGCTGGTGGATGTGAGGAGGTGGTGCACGCATTATGTAAATAGTTCATTCATAGTTTCTTCTGGCCATTCAAATTTTATTTTGTTCTTTTTAAATTCGTTCACTATCAGCCTTTTAGATTCGTTCACTGTAGTTTCTTGGATTGTTCATTGTTAGCCTTTTAACCTGCCTGTGGCATAGGTCATTACAGGGTTTTTATTTTCAGTTGTATTATTCTTTTGAGCTTATGATACAATATATAGCAAGGTTATTTGGGTTGACTACTACTTTGACATTGCTAAACACTATATTGTAGTCACCATCGAACTTTTTGCAATGCATAGCCGCTGAACACCTGAGACCAAACAACTTGCGGAACTATGGTGGTATGCGAACGAAAACGCCCTCTGGACAAATATATGTAAGTAATTGCTCTTTCTTTCTTTTAGTCTTATATTTTTTTAAAATAATAAACGTCATAATTAACTGCACCACCATAATCACATGTCCGTATTTTAACATGTGTAATAACAATTCTAAAAGAGGTACTGAATCTCTATATATTATATATCTTAAAACATGGCTGTAGTAGTTTTTGTTTTTTTAGCTTCATACTGACTTTCACTGAGGTATTCAAAATCACAGGCTGGCATGCTTTTGATTGCCCAGTCAGTTAATTGACAGTGTCCATAATCAGTTTTTAGGCCTTAATTCACAAAACTTGGAAATCCAATTTTCAGAATAGGATATTTTGCCTTGCAAAATATGTATGCTTCCTTCATATTGGAGAAACACAAAAAATGGAAGTTTTTGAAATCCACCCAAACCGAAAAAAAGTTAATGGGAAAATAAAAGAAAAACTTAAAGCATTTTTTTCTAATGTAAGTAGCATTTAAAAAAAAAAAAACTTTTTTTGAAGGATAGGAGGGGGAGGGGGGTGCTTTAAATATGCCCAAGTGCAGCTCTAAGTACCTAATATTTAAATCTAAACTGAAACTTTATACTAAAAACAAATCTGATTGACTTTTAGAAAGAAAAACCACTAGCACATTGGCTAAAGCTGAGGTTCTTTTACTGTAAATAAAGCAATAATAAATCTTTATTTAACCATTATCAAGAAATTAAGCATTAAAAAGATATCTTACATTGGTAAACATTGAATCCCCACACAAATGTTACATAATAATAAACTTTAATCCATGCATTGTAATTAAAAAAGAAGAAAAGAATACAGGTAAGAATAGATGCGATACATTCTGAAACTTAACTTATTGAAAAGAAACTTTCTTTGTAACTTTAGAAATTTTTAGATTGCCACTCCAAAACTTTTGACATGTCAAAGATATCAAGAAGTTCAACATATGTCACTTTTTGAAAAATTTTAATTTATATATTTTTTTAATTGAAAGGAAAATTTTATGATGCAATTTTTATTATGTTAAAGCTTGTTTAATAAGCTTTCTATTGACACCAGAATCAACTGGATAACTTTTTTTTTTTATCTCAAGATATTAAAAGTTGAATGGTTGCAAATTTTCAAAAAATGCACAGAAATTTGAAAAACAATCCAGAGGAAAGTTCCAAAAAAAAGAAATTATTTTTACTTTACTACGTAAGGATTACCTTCTCACTAATTTTCGTTAAAATCCGAGATGTCTAGGTTGAGTGCTGTGTTGATTTGACATGGAATGACCCAAACTACACTGCTGGACAATGGCTAAAGACGGATCATAAACGGCTATATAGCGCATAAAAAAGTAAGTGTTCTTGGATGCCAAGTGAAATAAAATGTCAGAATGCCAGGACATTACAAGAAAGACAATTTATTGTGTTCTGAAATCCAGAAGGCTTTGGAACGTGTTCAAGGGACAAACGGGCCATTTTGTGCAGAATACGTAAACGTGAAAAAAATGTAATTACCGTCCGCAGGCGTTCCGGCCTAAGATGTCAATACGGGATATGGCCACCATGGAGGGCGATGCAAGATTCCACACGTCGTGTCATACTTTGCACAACATTATAAAGCAGCTGTTGGAATAATTTATCCCATTCCTCTGTCAGTGCACGGATGAGGGCGTCCTTGTTTATTGGAGGGCATTGGGGACCAGCAAGACTCCTCCCCAAAGCATCCCACACATTTTCAATGGGATTCAGATCTGGAGAATGTGCTGGCCATACGAAGCGTTGAAATCCTCGCTCTCAAGACACTACTTACTGGACAGCGACTGTTCGATGACATGTTGCGTTGTCGTCAGGGCGCGATTTCACCGATTAGCAACTAGCAAATAGCTAGTGAAAAATCAAATTTGCTAGTGAAAAAAAATCGCAGTAGCAAATATTGCTAGTAAGGTAATTTCTTTATTTAAAGTAACCAAAAATCATTATTAATCCACGAAGTTTACATAACAGTTTCTATTATCACTTGTTAAAACAGCGACAATCAGTGATTCTCTTTCGCCACTTAATACCCATCCTCCCCATATCTTTCATCCCTTCCAGTAGAAACTGTCGTACATTGAAACTCCTCTCCATCGTGCCCTCATTGGTCTATTACAGAAACTGAACGTGACGTCGGCAATGGTTGCTGTGGCAACCCAGAGCTCTGGGATGGATCGGTTGTTTGACCACCTGCTCTGCCACCCTCCCTTCTTTTGCCCCACGAACTTCGTCCTCAACTCCTGTCGTACCCTAAGCGAAGCGATCGCCTACTTCCACAAGTCTTGTGCATACATCAAATACTGCGCTCTAATGATCAGTGATGAATAAGCAAGAATAATTCCACTTATTCGGATGGTAGATAAAACCGAAAGAAGCAAACCAAAATGTTACTGGAAAATAGCCTGCTAACACTGGCAAAAGTCTTATCCATAGTAACTAGCCTTATTGCGTGGCATAGATAGACACTTTTTTACGAAACGTGTTCGTGGAGGGGGTAAACGATTACGGAAGAAACTTTTGCTTCGTCTGACTTCTGGTTTTGGAAATTTTCCTTGTATTTTCAAGCTGAAATACAAATATTTATCCAGTAAAATGTTAATGAGCAATAATACTTGACACAGGCAACATCGTGAGAAAAAAATAAATTATGATTACGGAAAAAATCCGAATTCCGTCGACCTTTCGTTTTCTAGTTTCGTAAAGACGGAATTCCAATAATAACGAAAAAAGCCGGAATTCCTTGAATTCGCGGAAGAATCTCATGCCTGAAGATTACAGAAAAAGTTTGCAGCAGCCAACTTCCGTTTTTGCAAATTGTTCTCCACAGTTTCAAGCTAAAATGCAAACATTTATGCAATAAAATGATATTTAACAAGAAAAGCGGACACAAAGACAACATTGGGAGAAAAATTTGCGATTACGGCAAAATTTTCTTACTACGTTTCACTACTGTGTTCGAAAGTTTTGAAGCACGAAATTTCGTCTCCAGATGAAAACGACCCCCCCTCTCCCAAATATCGATCTTCAGAATGATCTAACTGATGACAAATAAAAAAAAAAAAGCGGGATTCCGCTAATCCCTGTAAGAATCTCGTGTATATCATAAAAATAATAGCAAAAGAAAAGTTTGAAACAAAATGAAAATTTGTAGAATCCGTAGTTTTGATAGTGAGTTCCGTAGTCAGACAACTAATTCCGTAGAAACTACGGCATTGTGTGGTAGTTGGCAGATATGAAGTGTGTAGAAGTTTAGCAGAAATTTGTGCGATACTTCCACTTAGTACTGCATGTTGTGAGGTGGGATTCAGTTTTTAAAAAGAATACAAGGGGATTGGAGGAACAATTTGTCTGTTGAAACTTTAAATGCTCTGATGACAATTGAAATAGAAGGGCCACAAGAAGAGATTTTTAACCCACGGTCAGCAGTTATAAAGTGGTATGATGACAAAGTCAGACACCCTGAGCGTAAACCATATGGGAAGAAATCTGAATTAGAATGTCAGTGAAATATATTCATGTGGTATGAGAATTTGTTAGAAATTAATAATAAAGATAGTCCCTAAACTTATCTAAGATTCTATTTATTATTTAAAAAGGTAAGTCAAAATATTTATACACATATTTAAATTTCTGTGTAACTTTATTAGAAAATAAGTTACGATGTGATTTAGTTTTACTTGCTAGTCATGCAAATGTTTTGCTAGCAAACTATTTGGTCACTAGCAAAATTTGCTAGTGAGCAAAAAAGATGAAATCTTGCCCTGGTTGTCGTTCATGAAAATGAATCTATCACCGACAGCACCACGGAACATGCGAACATGGGGGAGCAGAGCATCATTAATGTATCGTTGGCCAGTCATAGTCCCATTTGGAAGCACATAGAGGGACGTACGGCCATTGATCATGATGCCAGCCCATACCATCATACCATGACACTACATGTCTGATATCGGTCCCTTTCCTGTATGTTTGCTGGACAATATGCAGTACCACTATCACGCCAGATCAGTTGTCGTCGACAATCAGACGATAGACTGTATCTACTCTCATCTGAGAAGAGGACAGCGGACCAGTCGTTATCAGTCCAATTGCGATGTTGATGGCACCATTGCAAACGAGCGGTACGGTGACTTCTGGACAATGGGATGCACACAACAGGACGGCGGGCGTATAGTCCTCCTTCATGCAAACGTCTGGCGACAGTTTTTCGGGAGTTCCGCTTGCCAGTAGCAGCCATAAACTGATTTGCTACCTCACTAGCTGTGCTGCGTCAGTGTCTTTTTGTTGATAGCACTATGTACCGATCTTCTGCAGGTGTCGTACTGCGAACACGACCTCCCCCGTGACGTTTGCTACACTCTCAATTTGTTTGAAATGATTTCCAAAGCCTTGAAACAACACTGTGGCTGACGTCGAACTCCCTGGCAACATCTGTTATTTTTTGCCCTTTTTCAATCTTGCCAATAGTACTGCCACGCGTAAAACCATCTAGGTGATGTCGGGAAGACATACTGAAACTTGCAAGTTCGTCAATTGATTCTTTCCCTTTCAACTTTGCATTTGATTAACAACGGTCAATACGCGTCAAATCCTTTATATCTCTTATCAACGCTTATGACGTCACGAACAAGTTCGGCAATCCAAAATTTGCATACGCACAACACGTCTTACTGTATCCCGCACTTATGCTAATTTCCACATTTTCCTGCCTTCCATTTTATGGTTGCTATCGTTGCTATTGTCATCCGTCCTTAGCAATTGTCCGGCAGTGTATTATGCTAATCAGTGCTTATAGAAGGGAAAGTTCTATTTACTAGGTTTTTTTATCATCAAGTGAGGCATTGAGGTTAATTCAACTCCACTAATGTAGTCTTCCACTGTTGTGTCACTACATACTTTCTTACTGGTCATACGATATGTGTAGTGACTGAAAGTACAAGTTTTGATGTATTTTTCGTCAGTGCAAATGCACTCCAGGTATTGGTTTCATCATTTAACTATCTTTTGTGTGTCACTAACCTTATTTTCACATTGCAGCTAATCCAGTCTACAGTTTTGTTAATGACAGTTTCTCTAAGGACTTTTATGCCCTAGGTTCATATGATGCTGATTAACATTGTGGTATTGCGTCCCCCTTGAACTGTCATTTTAAGGCCATTTATTTTTAGGGTGGGAGCAGACTTTTGAAGTTGAACTGTTGAAAAACCTATGTCTTTTAATAAATAGTAAAAGTTGTCGAAGTTTTGCATCACAGGAAACCCTTTGTCAAGGAGGATTTTTTTGTTGGTTCAAGGTCTGGATGTTTTATCCAGCTTTCTGTAAGTATGTTTCTTCTGTAGCTTAATCTGTTTCAGAAAAGGCAGAAACATTTGTTTTAAATGTAATGTTATTTATTTTGTTTGTTAAATTATTGGTTTTATACATAATGATGTTTCAAGTTTTTTCTGTTTCATCATGTAAGCTCTTTTGGTAAATATTTTAGCATTTTAGTTTTAAAATGTTTTGCTAACACATTTAAAGGCTTTGTATTTTCAGAATATAGTTTTTTAGTCATTTTTAGGTAAGATGATATTTTAAATGGCATCTGTTTCTCATTAAATGTTTTTATGTTTGCTTCACTTATAGAACAATCTGGCATATATGCCACCTGGGCATACTAGAACTGAAAACATTTCAACTGAACACTATCTGCACATATCAAGTCTATGAGTTATGTATTTATAAAAATTGCATACCAAAATGTCACTGTTCTTTAATATGGAGGAGAGAGTGGGGCACCGTAGTCCACTTTTATAGTCTTTAGTGTTTTTCATTAGCAGCTTGATCAGTCTATCTAAAAATAGCTTTTGGTTCTGCTGAAATTTTCCTATTCAGGAAAGGAACTTCTAGGAGTAGATTTATTCATTACTCCTTTTTACAGAATTTTTATTAAAATTAAAGAAGTAGAATATTGCACCCCTGACCCTGGACACCATGACATAGGGCAGAGTGATTCATATCTATGTAAAACACATATTTGATTTGTAAGCAGTTGTTTCTAGAAACCATATTTATTTACTGCCTTGCAATGAAATACATTTAAAATTTTTTTATGATTAAAATAAATGATTACATTTTGCACTTATTAAAGCATTCGTGCATATTAAAATGTGCAAATGATACTTCAAAAGATTTCTGTATAACAGAACTCTACTGCTCTCTTGCAACATATTTGTCTCAGGAAAAATCATTACAGTATCCTTCTGATGAACAGCTGGCTCATCAACATTTTCAGGAAAAATAAACAGATTTTGGTTTAATTTTCATCCATAAAATATTACTTGTGAAGCTATGTATATCTTCATAGTAATTATTGGCTTTATTTTGTTTAATCAAATAAACTCACATGGACATATATTAAATCTCTCCTCCTACACCACTCCCCTCTCAAGATTTGTAAAACGTGATTTAAAAATGTAGCTTAAGAAAACAGACATTTGAAGGAAATGAAACTAAGGGGCAAAATGTGGCTTAATTCCAGCCGAAAAAAGAAGCTGGAAATACTTAATATATTATTTATTTAAACTAAATATGCTTTCCATTTTTTTAAAGCTTAATATATAGATCTAAGAATTGCAAGTGGGGAAAATCCCCAATTAGTAGTATACAGAGTACAGTGATTTGGTTCACTGCACCTCAGAGTATGAGTACCGCTATGCCCCATGTGGAAGTTAAATATATTATGTAAATAAAATTCTTTCCTATTTGCATCTAGACAAATTAGTTTTCAATATTTATAAAATCAAGTATTCTTATCTTTTCATAACTTTTTCTCATTAAGTTAAAAAAAATTGTGGAAAAAGAAGCAAACAGAAATTTCCCAATTTTGCTTTCTGGTGCTAAAAAGGCAAAGCAATAAATTCCTCTGAAAAACAAGATAGCTGAGCAGTCAATTTCCATGTGCTGTTTACAATGGTTCTCAAGATCATGCTGCCATCAACTGGTGAGAAATTGAGATTTTAAAATACAAAGTGGACAGTTTAAAAGGCTGTGTTCCAGTATCCCACTGTCCCATAAATGAAAACTTTCATTACATGCTCCAGATTATTGCAGTTCCTATAACTTATCTAAAAGGCCACTCGGTATCATTAGCAGGGCCATATCTTATACACAACAGATTTACCACATTATTTGGTTAAATTTTTAGTGTACAGCCAAAAAAGGGGAGCATTCACACCCATTTTCAGTATAATCTAGAGTAGGAAATATCAGGATTGCTCCAGTCACTAGGCTTTCTTCACTGAGTGTGTAAATGGTCTTTGTGCTTTTGAGGGAGAAATCCATTATGTGTATTAATAGAAAATTGAATCATTAGATGGGAAAAATTCTTCCTATGTGTTAAGACATGTAAATTATTATATTAGTGAAACAAATCAAGCCTACTGAAAGCACAGAGAAGCCATAAGCTGACTACAAACCTACACAGAAAAAGTGTAAGCCATGAGTCTTGCATTTGGTATGAAGATTAAATATAATTTGTATGCAGTAATTCTTCCTTAAATACCTTATATGTATTGCAGTTCTTAGCTGAAACTCTGGTTTACTTCAGTAACATTTAGTTTAACAATTGTAATATATCTTAATTTTTTGTGGGACTTTTTAACTGTTAGTCTTGTGATTGACTCAAAAGAGTAAACATTATTAGGAAGTAATCCTTAGTTATGTTTTAAAACCTTAGATACCCCCTAGTGCCATTACTCATATTGTTGAAAGACTATCAGACTACAATGTCAATGCTGTTCCAGTGGTCTAAGTGCTGGTTTTCTGACCATTTGTCTGAGATGGGTCTAGGTCCGAATCCCGGTGAGGCATGGATGTTATGGTTGTCTTATGGCACTGGCTCTCTCTCTTCCCTCGAACCAGTGGCCTTAAATTAGGGATGGGCAACTGCCTATAGCCCATCAAGTAGCTCACTGGTTGTTAAACCCCCAATAAAGAAAAAGTACAATGTCAATTGTTCTTTTCCAGTTCTCAGACTCTTCACAAGCTAAAATGATTGTTATAAATTATTTCAGTGCTGAAGTCTAAATCAGCCAGTGTTTTTTCCAAGCATATTTACTTATCAGTTTTTTTTCCAGAATTACTCCTAATGTCCTCAGTTTTCCTATTTGCCACCGTTGTTCA
Source organism: Macrothele yani (assembly GCA_039090855.1). Taxonomy (NCBI): domain Eukaryota; kingdom Metazoa; phylum Arthropoda; class Arachnida; order Araneae; family Macrothelidae; genus Macrothele; species Macrothele yani. Next base: position 95,625,854 of record CM077016.1, on the reverse strand, counting down.
GGTCTACAAGAACAAAAGCATTGGATTCTGCTTAGATTTAACTCATATTTCTGTACACAGGATATCAATTTAGCTCATCACCAGTGCAGTTGTTTTACTGATTCAGAGACCATCACATTTTTTAAATGTATGCTGCTATGCAGAAATACAACCCATTGGAATTTATCCAACCACTGGCCCTTACCGAATCAATGTGCCAGTCATTGATTTATGAAATCAGGATCTCACAAGCCCATACCTGAATGTCCTTTACACTCAAATAAATCGGCTAAATCTGCTATCGGACCACATTCATCTTGTGTGGTGAACCCCTCTTTTTGTTCTCACCAACACCAATCCTTTGTAATGAAATTTTCCTTATTTAATGACTAAATCCTCTACCTTTGCAACTGATATACCTCAGTCAAAACTCCTATGCATATATTTTAATCTCATATTAAAATTGTAGTAGAATCTTATATTTTTGTTGCTGTTTCCATATTAGAATCTTATGGAAACAGCAACAAAAATAGGTGGTACAAAAAACAAGTTGCATATGAAGAAAATATCAGGAAAAACAAAAATGCTGATATAAAAGAGAAGGGAGATGAGGGCAGATGAAGATAATTTAACTTCCAAAGTTGAATACATAGAGCCAAGACAGTACAAAAAAGTATTACTAAAGACAAAGAAATTCAATTGTGAACTAGTGAGAAAAGTAATAAAAAATAACCAAAGCCTGAAGAAAGCAAAGGGGCATCTCAGTAAGGGAAGAAAACAGATTATGGCCCTGAGAAAAGCACTGTAACAAGTAGAGGTAAAATTTTGACAAGAGTGAAATATTTCTATTCAAAACTATATGAAAGGGATGGCACATGTATTCCAGACATTATGAAAGGTTCCAGTACCAAAGTCCTTCTGGCAGAAGTTACACATGCAATTAAGAGCATGAAATGGGGAAAAGCTCCATTAGAACATGGAATTACCATGGACATCATACAAGAAGTAAGTGGAGAAATTGAAACTACACTTGCCCAAGTTTTTACTAGATGTCTCAATGAAGGGAAGATTACTGAGGATTGGAACAATGCTACAACGATCCTGCTACATAAAAAAGGTGAAATTAAGGATCTTGGGAACAACAGATCCATTAGCCTCCTATCAGTGGTTTATAAAATCTTCACTAAGGTCCTTTCACATTGCTTGAAATAGCACTGGGCATGGCTCAACCGAGAGAACAAGCTAGATTCAGGAGTGGCTACAGCACCATAGATCATATCCATGTACTGAGAGAACTAATTAAAAGAACAAGAGAATATGAACTCTCATTATGCATGGCTTTTATTGGTTATGAAAAGGCTTTTGATTCCGTGAAACCATCAGCAGTAACAATGGCTTTGAAATCCTGCAGTATTGAAGATGCATACATTAGCATTATTAATAACATCTATGAAAATGCAAGTGCAAAGGTGCAGATATTTGAGGATACAGCACCAATAAAAATTCGAAAGGGAGTGACACAAGGTGACACTATATCTCCCAAACTCTTTAATGCCACATTGTAAAATGTCTTTCAATCATTGAACTAGGGAAACAAAGGGTTGAAGATTAACAGAGATTATTTAACTCACCTTCGTTTCGCTGATGACATCATATTTGCACCAAACCCTTCAGAGCTGCAGAGTATGATCCAGTAACTTGCTGACAAGAGTAAAGAAGTGGAATTAAAAATGAACTTTCAGAAGACAAAACTGATGTACAATTTGTATACAAGAATTGAATATTTATTAATTGATAGGGAAAAGCTGGAGATAACAAGTATCTAAATTTACCTTGGGCAGCAGATATCAAGCGAGAGTCACATTTTTGAAGAAATTAATTGGTGTATAAAACTAGGTTAGAGAGCTTTTGGAAGAAACAGTACAATTTTTGAGAACAATATGCCATTATGTCTTAAAAGAAATATGTTTAATCAGTGCATCCTTCCAGAGCTTCCGTACGCAGCAGAGACGTGGACCTTAACTAAAAAAGACTCATAAAGACTGCAGACAACTGAAAGTAGCCTGGAGAAATGCAGGCTTGGTGTAACCAAGAAAGATAAGAAGAGAAACTCATAGATAAGAAGAGAAACTCATAGATAAGGAAAATGACTAGAGTGGAAGACATCATGTTCAGAGTAAAATCACTGAAATGGCAATGGGCTGGAATATTGCCAGAACAGAATGGACAACCAACATTTTAGACTGGATACCAAGAGATAGAAAAAGACCCAAAAGAAGACCACATGGGAGATGGGTGAATGAAATTCGAAAGCATGTGTGAGTGACATGGAGGAGACTAGATCAAGGCAGACCATTGTGGAAAAAACTTGGAGATCATCATCCAGCAGTGGATTGATAATGGTTGACTGTAAGATTCGCTAGCCCCCAGGTCAAAAAGAAACAAATAATAGTTGTAAATACATATGCCTATGTACATTCCTACGTGGAATTTCTTTGTTCGCACCATTTTTGGGCAGAGCGTATGGAATCATGTTTAAGACTGTCACTGAAAAATACACACAATTAGCAGAATTATGATCGGCTTAATGCATACATATTTGAAATGTATTGTACCTGTCTTGTGTGGCAATGAGATTATCTTGAGGGTGCGTTAAGGAGTAAAACACAAGCTTAAGGGTGTGGCAGGAAGCCCCACGCAGGGGAGATTAATGCGGAAATCTGATAGTGGAGCTTTTCTGAAGTTTTAAGAGAACAGACACACCTTTGCTTTTGTAGTGGAAGCGAGAGACGGGACCTTAGCTTAGTTTTGATGAGAGAGTTCGGGCTGTGAAAATTAAAATTAGAAAGCGAACGAAGAGATTTGTTTCTGGAGAGCATTGGGGTTTGCGTCGCATAGCTGCAGTGGCGGTTTAAGAAAGAAAATATGAAGCTTGGGTCTAGTGTCGATAGCACGGATGGGAACAAAGTCACTGAAGCATCCCATTGACCTGCCCTTCGAGAGCTCCCAAGCCACATAGTAGTTTTAGCAAAATAATCTGTTTGTCTATGTTTTTGTTAAAAAAGGGCCTGAATTCTATTTTTCTTCAAGTGTGTGATTCTACTACAGCATAAACCAAAACAAAATTATGTGACAGCTCTCTCTGGATTAGGGCTGTGTTGAGTAAGAGGAAAGGAGTGAGGGTCGTTACAGTTGACAATGATGATGATTATTAGAATCATTACAATATTTATTACAGGGCAAAGGCTAGAGGCTTATGTCGCTAGTGATTTCTTAGATTCCTTGCTTCTGCTGCTTGCTCCCATGAAGTTTTCCTCAGCAGTTACTACAGTACAATTTCCAAAGCCCCTTCTGTTGGTTTTTGAGGAGAAAACTTGGAGTTGCTGATGCACATAACCTCTCCTGGCTTGTAGATTATTGTGCCAGTTGTGTGTAACATTGTGAAAAACTTAGCCTGAAGTTGCCACAGACTAGTGGGCTCAATAGTTGGCTTCTATGTACTTAAAAGCTTCTAGCTGGTACCAAATGGAGGCAGGGCTAAATTCAAAATAACCGATGACTAGTTCTACAAATCATCCCCAAATATTGGTGTTATCCTTTTAACCACACCTATTATAAAGATCTTAATCTAACTAATAGAGTAAACTGTGTTGAGAATGGTAATTTGTGGGACTCTGCTGTTAACTGAGCTTTTTGATGCATGAAACAGTTTATTTTGTTATCTTTGGTCTCCATAAAAATTTCCTTCAAGTTTATCTTTGAATGTATTTAAAGACCAAAACCAAATTTTGTCAGGAAAAACTATTTGGCTAGTGGGCAAATAAGATCCACAGCAGTTAACCATCAAATATAATAAGCGAAAACCTAAAACTCTTAAGTTGTGTGATTGCTTTGTTTCTGCATACCTAGAGTTGGGAATTGTAAGTTTGAGTTGGCATGTATACATCACAAGGGTAAAACATATTAGTACTGTCTGAAAGTGCACAACTGATTTAAGCATCACTTCATGGTAACAGCATTCCTTATTAATTCTCTGATCTTCCTAATGGGGATCAGAACCAAATTAAGTTAAACTTTTATTCAGATATGGAAATATAAACAAAAGAGAAACTGAAAATTTAATGCAATGGAATTTTGTTGTGGGTATTTATTTCATGGGGCATCAATCATACACCATTTCTGTAGATGAATATAGGGATTTATTTTAGTGAGAACAAATAAGAATTATTCTTTATGCACTAAATGACCATTTTCTTTAGTCATTATTTTCCACTGGAAATATCTTAAATGTATTTCATTGGGAACAAACAGATTTTATTTGTATCCTATATGACTGTCACTTTGCTTTATCATATTTTTTTCTTTTGTCATTTCTAATAAGAAACACAACATGGAACTTTTTGTGTTGGGAACTTAAAAGTTGTATTTTCACTTGTGTCCTGTGCGACTCTTTCTTAAATTATATTCTTTGTGCATCATTTGTACAGAAAAGTAGCTGCATAGATTTGGTAATGTAATACTTACCACTTCATCCTGTTACTGGATAATATAAGTTCATTGATGGCTTCTTATCAATTGAGACATTGTTGAGAGTGTAAGGTGTGACTAATAACTGTGCTTGTTAACTTGTCACTTAAAATTAAATAATTGCACATATGAAAGTTTCCTCTCAAGAATTTTTATTGTGGTTTTTGAAGAGTAAATTTTTTTCTGCAAGACTGCCTGTACTTTAAATTTTTTGTAAAATCAGTTGTTACTCAGTTTCTGCCGTAACAATTTAAATATAAAGTGTGTAAAATTTGCTTGCTTCTGTTAACTGATAGGTCTTCAGATATCTATCGATCTGTTGTGTCAATAGAGAAGTGGCGCTCCTCATGTAACGTGTCAATCCTATGTTAGGCAATGTATTCCGACAGCAGTAGAAGACACCTGAATAATTCGGATGCTGCATTTCCCCTGTGCCTTGGGAAGCACATCTTGCCCAGGTGTATTGACTGTGAATTTTGAAGATGTGTCATATGTCCAGGAATATAGTGTATCAGTAAACCCTTATCACACTACTTTAATCTCCTTTCACAGAGCGTAATATACATACTATTATTGCATAAGAGCACATTATGCACATGTATTTATTCCCATGATTTAATTTTCTGCATGTGCATTGCAGAGTAATGATGCAGTGTAATTTGGTGCACATAGTTATTTTTTTTTCGGTTTGTTTGCATGCTTTGCATGTTTTTTTTTAGTTCAAGATTATGCCTATGTTCTTTTATTCACTTGTTTAACTTATCAATATTCATTGCAACAAATCTGTTGATAAGAATGTAGTATGAGCTGATGTGTATAGTTAACTTTAATGTGTTTGCTTTGTTCGCATGTCTGTGATTTCATTATCAATTTATGAATTTAACTTACCTTCTGCCAGTCAGTGCTATAAAGTTAACTGATTGTTTTTGTTTGTTACACTGTTTGCCACAGTAAAAACCCAGGCCATGTGCTTATGCACTGCAATATGTACACATATGTATTTTTAATTTTAGGTGCGTTTCATTAGAGCGTCCATTCTCATCTGTATATGCAACAGTTCGGAAATTTGGTCCTCCAACAGGTGTTGAGCAGGTTACTCCCAAATGCAGGCATGTACCCTTACCTCCTACACTGCAGTTTCGAAATGAGAGAGAGAAAAAAAAATCTGTGTTGCAAAAATCTCAAGGCAAAATGTTCATCCCTTCTGATAGTTTTTCTTTATCATTATTACATATACATAGGAAAATATCCTGTAGTATGTTATGTTTAATTATTTATAACATAGAAAAAATGTACAAGTCATCTAATTAATTAAAAAAAATATACCCATTAGGTACTTGGATATGTTTTGAGTCGAAGCATTTTTAGGAATTTTGGACATAATCTCACTTTGTTTTACTAGTGTAGCAGTGTCATCTAATGAAAACATTTACTGCCCATCTTATATATAATGTTTTAAGGACAAAATGCAACTAAAGCCTTTTAACATCCACACTTGTTAACTCTATTGTGTGTAGTAACATCTGTTCTGTTTAATAGCATTAATTCATTTACTGTGTAACTCTTGAATTTTTTTCATTTCCTTTCTAACTCTTGTGTGCTATAAATAGTATGTGTTGTGTTTGTGCATGTTTTCCTACCTGAATATTTTTTTCTCTTCCCTGATTCCCTTGCAGTTTTCTTGTGCATTTTGATACACTCAGGTAGCTCAACTATTTACTAGTTATCTCATTATTATAGGAAAGAAAATAACTGTCATGAAAATATAACTTTCTTATTTGCTTCAATAAGTGCAAGACATTGTCAGATACAAATACCAGCTGCTGTGCCACATCCAAAGCTAGTGCCACTCATCAGATATACTGTTCAGTATGAGTACTAAAGTGAAAATATTTCTTCCAGTAAATATGCCCTAATTCTTTCAAGCAATGCCTGTGTGTTTAAAATGGGTATGTTGTGATTTGTAAATTTGGATAAGAGCTAATATAGATTCGTATAACAGACAATCCATTAGCTGGCTGAAGGGCATTTGTTACTGACACATTTTTAAAATTAAGAAATGTAAAACTGCTTTCTTTATTCAAGTGAGTTCTTACTGTACAGTGTAAAAAGTAAAAAAGGAAAGTGGCATAGGAGTATTGGTGAAATTATAAAAAAGATATACTAGAGTCTTGACCACAAGGCATCTGACCATAGACTAAGTGAAATAAAGATACCTTAACTAAAAAAAAAAAATGCATGAGTGAAATGTTTTTTTTTTTTTTTTAATTCAAATTTAGTTCAGCTAAGTGGACTGCTTCTTGTCAAAATAAAATTAAGTAAAATCTTGGCTGAATTATGCATTTATTTTATGATACCAGTTTTCTCCTAGTAGATACTTAAAAGGATTAAAAATTACTCCCAAAAGCATCTGTTTAATGCTAAGAGTACTACTAAGGGGAAAATTGGTTGTGTAAAAAGAAAGCTTCTGATATTTTACTTTTATTTTTTAAAGCACATCACAATCCTACAAATCAAATATTTGATCTCTAAGAAGTGTTAGCTGTTCAGATTAAATGAATGCCTGGTTTTGGCAACTCTGAATTAGATTAACAGAACAAACATAAGTGGTGACAAGAATTGAGAAGAATGGAAAAGCAATTTAAAGTTTCAAATTTTCAGAAACCATAGTAAGCACAATAGCATCCTATATCTGCATGATAAAGTAACATAAAAACAATATAAAGCCTCCTTTTATCTGCACACCTTTTTCTTTTTATAAAAATTATGTATAGGGAGTGTTTTGGTTTCAAGATAAATTAACAAATGTGTTTGACATCTTTTGATTGAATTGCAGCTTGTTTACTTGTTACTGACTGATCTCTGGCTAGGTGTCAGATCTGGAACTACATATTCAAGTACACTATGAGTAGCAACCACTCATCACCATTAATAGCAAGTCTTTTGAGGCTGAAATGCAGTCAAAATGTTCTTTGTGTGTGTGAGAGATTAAAAAGCACTTTTCACAGAACTTTGGGTTTCTATATTAGTATTATGTTTTTGTTGTTTTGTGGACTTTATGAATTTACAACATAGATTTAACTTGGAAGATGAACAAGGATAGTAATAACATTATGAATTAGCAATGTAACTCTTAAGTACTGTATTTCTATTCATTTTATTGTGTATTTATGATTACCAGCTCTTTCTGCTGGTGGTATTATTGGTTTTGATTTTAATTGTAGCATAACCAGTATGATTATACTACAATGTTTTGAGCAGTGTTTAAAGTTGATAAATTTCCAGTCTCTTCCATTCCTTTCATTTGCATTTGTACAAATTCAGTTCTTGTATGCCATCTGCTTAGTTTCTGATTGGTATATCAGATTATATACACTATCTACCAACAAGTAATTGGACACCCCTGCAATCGATGATATCTGCGGTCCTGATACATGTCACGGCCGCCGCCGTTAAATATCTTGTGGGAAACAACAATGCAACCAGTCGCATGCAAGATGCCACACAGTTCGGAGCTCTCAGATTTCAAGAAAGGTGTAATCGTCTGGTATCACAGAAATGGCCGATCCATACGTGACATATCCAGCGAGTTGAAGTACCCAAAATCGATCATGGCCTAGGTGTCTGTCAGAATGTGCCCCGACCCGGCAGACCCACAAAACTGGGAGTTAGAGACCGACTGGTGCTGGCCAGAGAAATTCGGAAGAACCGCACCAAATCGATGGGCCACATCCGTGAGGAGTTTCAACAGGCATCCGGGAGTGTTCTTTCGATGAATACCATCCGTAAGGAAGCCCATCTGCTCAGTTATCATGGACGTGCTACCGCCCACAAGCCTTTGATCACCAAGTCCAATAGTGCTGCTCGGCTAACGTGGTGCAAAGAACGTCTACAGTGGACCGTTGAACAGTGGAAACAGGTTATCTGGAGTGATGAATCAAGGTTCACCCTCTACCGTTCGGATGGCAGGGTCTGGCTTTGGCATCTGCCTGGAGAACGCCTCCTGCCAGAATGTATTGTGCCAACTGTGAAGTTCGGCGGTGGTGGAATTATGCTATGGGGGTGTTTCTCCTGGTATGGCACGGGACCCTTGGTCCCAATTCCTGGTAGACTCAACGCCGAGACCTACTGCACCATTTTGGATGACCATGTGCTTCCTACGTTGTGGCAGTTTTATGGAATGGACCCATGTTACTTTCAGGATGACAATGCCACCTGTCATGTTGCGAGGTCCACCATGGCTTGGTATGGTGACAATGGGGTTAATCGAATGGAGTGGCCTGCGCAGAGCCCGAACCTTAACTCTATCGAGCACCTCTGGGACGAGTTGGAGCGTCTACTTAAGGGGTGCCCCCACCGTCCGAAATCGGTGAATGAACTGACCTGTCTTCTCCAAGCTGAGTGGAAGAAAATAACGCTAGCCGTCGTACAATGCCTGGTTGAGAGTATGCCCCGGAGGGTCGCAGCTGTAATCGCCGCTCGTGGAGGCTTCACCAACTATTGAAGGTGAATAAATTTTGTTTTCCTTTGCTATCACAGGTGTCCAATTACTTGTTGGTAGATAGTGTATGTTGTTGTGAAATGTATGTTGGGTGATTCAAATAAAAATAGTGAAAGTGATCAAGTTTAATTAAAAAATGCTAACAATCATCAAAACACCTTCCCTTAGAAGTCATTGGTTTACTCAGTTGCAGTGAAACTAATTTCCCATGTGACTTTCTCATGGATGCCAACCAGTACACATTTTCTGTGGTATTATGAATTGTTTTGTTGGAATTACGGAAGTACAGATAGGATGATGAAATTATGGAAAATCGCCATTTTATTTTTCTGTTTAGGAAACTGGCACAAGATTCTTCCATGGATTTGCAGAATTCTGCTTTTTTCATCATCGTTTTGGTTATTCTCTCAATATGCAAAATTGAATAGAATTTGGAGGGTTGGTGTCATTTTTCTTCTTTCAAAATCAGAAGTTAGACGAAGTAAAGATTTCTCTCGTAAATGTGGGTTTTTTTTTGTTTTTTTTTTCTTTTTTCATCCAGTATTGTTAAATGTAATTTTTGTGTATTAATGTTTGTATTTCAGCTTGGAAATATAGGCAACAATTGAAGACCTTAGAGCACAATGGGCTAACCAACAATGTAGCAGAACATGTGACCACACCCTCTATTTGTCCCAGAGGTTGGGCTAACCAACTATTATCCCTAGGTATCTATTGGAATATGCTACCATCCTGTCTGTCCCAGGTGACTGCAACAGTTTTTACAAAATGTGGGTTGGTCCACTATTGCTGTAAAGTCTTCAATTTCTAAAACCAAAAGTTAGACAGAAAAATTTTGCCATGATTGTAAATTCTGTTTCTCTTGATGTTTCTTCTTCCCTTTGTTGTTGTTAAATATCCTTTTATTTCATAAATATTTGTATTTCAACTGGAAAATGGAGAAAAACTTTCTGTAACCAGAAGTTGAACAGAGTGCAGATTTCTTCCATAATTTTTTTTTTCGTAATGTTTTACTCTCCTATATTGTTGTTAAATGTCATAAACGTTTGCATTTCAGCTTGGTAAGGGAAAACTTTCTAAAAACAGAAGTAAATTTAGAAAATTTGTAAGAACTGATGCATTGTGTTCAAAAGTATTCATATTCTCAAAGTCACACCATTTATCTAAAATAGTAAAAGCTTTTTTTATCATGCATTCATGGTCTTCAGGCTGACAGTTCTTTCAGCGTAATGGATGAAATAATAGTCAAAGTCAGGAAAAATGAATATCAAAACCTGTTTGGCTATACAAACTGTGAAGTGGGTTATATAGAAAAAACAGTTGATTCCAACTCTGCCAAACCTGAGGGCATTAAAAAACAGAGAGAGAGAGAGAAAAAAGAAAAAATCTTAAAAGATTACAGTAGGTAATCTTTTAGATTTTCCCTGTAGATGGAATTTTTAATTTTACCACTAGCAAATTATTCTTTAATGTATTTAGTCTTTTTTTTTTTTTCTGTAATAATTGTTGTGACAAGACTAGAATTTATTGCTATGCTAGGCACCTGAATTTGCCACTGTGTGTTAGATTACTGAAAAAATAAAACATCAACAAAAAACGTGTTTATTTTTGAAAACTTCCAGAGGTTGACATTTCTGCTTTCTGGAGATTTATGAAATTTTCAGAAAACACTTGCCAAGCATTTCACAGGGAACTGTGCAATGCTTGCAACCATTCATAAAAATAATGGTTTGAAGTGCTGCCTCATCCTCCTCAATTCCTGCACTTGGTTCATGGCAATTTTTTGATCATTTGGCTTATTCTTAAAATATACCATTATTCTACAGAGAGAAAAAGTAGAAAGAATGTTGAAAAGCTTCATTTTGTAACATCTCTAAATTTGTGTTTCTCTCAGCCAAATCAAATGCAACAAATTCCAAATTATATACCATTTAAAGTGATTTTTTTTCATCATTTGAGGTGTGTGTATATCTTAAATTGTGATTTTGTTTGAAGAAAAAGATTAAGACTTTAACCTGCTAAAAAATTTAGTATTTAAAAGTCATTGACACACAGTAGTGGCAAAGAGCTGAAAATTGTTTCCATGTAAGAGTTAATGCCAAGGCAATAATGAATTGTTATGAGAAATTGTTTTGTGCAAGGGTTGATTAAATCAGGAAGAGTATTAACCTTAAACTCAAACATATTTCCAGGGAAATTAGTGCTGAAAACATGAATTATTCACGAAGAGTTGAATGACCTAGTCATAAGGAGTCACCTTATTGTAATAATTAAGAAGTCTGTGGTTCCAAGAATATAAGATCAGTACTGTAGAGATAAGAGGGACTGGTATCTAAGACCAAGTCAAATTTTGTAGAAAATTGGCCATAAGTTTACACATTTCTGTGTTGGAAAATCCCAGAAAATGACAAGATTGGCAGTTGGCTGTGGAGATTAACCCACATTTGAAACATTAGGCCTTCTACATGAATAAGGATCAGGAGCATCACTTTACCATCTGTACTATGCCAGTACTGATTAGCATCCTCGTTTTGATCTTTTCTGTTATTAAACAATTTGTGTGTAGTTACTGATGTCTCAAAATACAGTGTTGCTGCCACAGTCGGCAGGTCACTAGTTTCATGTGTTATGGGGTTTGGTTGATAAAATTTTCACTCTGGTTCTAGTAACTCCAAATTCGAAAAGCATTAATCTTTGTATTCCAAAATATTAATTGTAGTCAATGAATTTCCAGTTCCAGTATCTAAACAATGACAACAAATCTACAGGGGTTGTCCAAAATAATGGAAACACCTCGCTGAAAACAGTGACTTTGGTATGCTCTCCTTTTTGAGTAAAACAAACGTGTAGCTACAATTAAAAAAAAAAAAAAAAGTGTTGCTTATAGTCTCAAGAATCTGTGATTGCATTGTAAATCGGTGTGTGCATAATTTCATTCCAGGTGAAAGCACAATGAGTGACCTGTCGGAGTTCCAAAGAGGGCAGATTGTAGGAGTGCGTCTGGTTGGTGTGTCGGTAACCACAGTGGCACAGGTATTGGGGGTATCGAGAGGTACCATGTCGAAGGTCATGACAGCATACAATGTTCACAGCACATCATCATCTGCAAGGCACAACTGTGGAAGGAAAACCAAACTCAATGCGAGAGACAGGAGGACATTAAAGAGGATTGTTCCGCATAAAGTGACTGCTGAGCTTAATGCACATCTCCAAAACCCAGTGTCGACCCATACTGTGCAAAGGGCATTGCATAAGCAAAATATTTACGGCAGAGCTGAAATTGCAAAACCACAGGTGAATATGAAATGGAGACTGCAGTGGTGCCAGGAACATAAAACACTGCGGATCAATGGAAACATGTCTTGTCTTGTTTTCCAGGGAATCAAGTTTCTCACTATTCCCTACCACAGGACAGGTTTACGTGTGGAGAACCCCCGCAGAAGCCTACAACCCAGACTGTCTCCTTCCTACAGTGAAGCATGGGGGCGGTTCCGTAATGGTTTGGGCCATGATCTCGTGGTTTGCAGCATTTCCCATTATCACCTTACACGGACGGATCACTAGCGGTGACTATGTTACTCTTTTGACTGACCATGTGCATTCAATGGTGCAGACATTGTTTCCGTCAGGGGATTGCACTTTTCAAGATGATAATGTCCCGATTCACAGAAGTCGAACTGTTCAATCATGGTTTAAAAAACATGAGAATGAAGTTGCACACCTTCCCCGACCTGCACATTCACCGGACTCAAACATTATTGAGCCCCTGTGGTCTCTGTTGCAAAACAGAGTGCGATCATGTTATCCTCCTCCGGCGTCTCTCAAGGAATTAGAGCAGTTTCTGCAGGAAGAATAGTACAACATACCACTTACCACCATCAAGGACTTGTATGCGCCCATTCCAAGAAGAATTCATGCAGTTTTAAATGCCCAGGATGCTCCCACAACATATTAGATGCGTAACACTTATTGTTACAAGGTATTTCCATTATTGTGGACAACCCCTGTAGTTTTTCACTAGAAAAATAATGCTAAGCTTACTTCAGTAGGCTCTTCTTGAAATTTAATGCTACTGTTTAGATTTTTAATTGTAGATCATATACTGGGTGTTTCTAAAATGTTTGGCCAAACTTTAGGAACTTGTTCTACCACCAATTCTGATGAAAGAAAAAAATATATAAACATGGGGCTTGTGGAAACACTATCCTGCAGAGATATAGTAGGTGTTAAGCTGTAAGCTATACACACCAAGAAGGTTTAAGGATGTATTACAGTTAATACTATGCATAGGAAATGATCATGGAAAATAACTACTTTACAGTTACATCACAGCAAATGTTTGAAATGGGTTCTGTGATTGCCATACATGTTTCAGAAGTCTCGGAATATTGTCAATACAACCATACAAGATTCTTCAATGGAGAGCTGGTTCACTAGGCACCAGTATAGAATAAACATCAGCCTTCAGTTGTCCTCATACCAAAAAATCCAGTGGATTTATATTGGGAGATCATGGTAGCCGTTCAATCAGCCCACTTCTACCTATCCAGCGACCGGGATAAACGTGATCACGAGATTCTCTAAAAGTTTAATGAAAATGTACTTGTGCTTCATCACACGAGTCGCATGCATCATCATTTTGCTAATAGCACATTTTCCAACTATGCCAGTAGTTCCTCCTCCAAGAAGTGTTGCTACAGCTCACCATTAAGTATCAGTGGCAAGAACAATGGTCTGATGAGGTAGTCTTCAATGATACCGAGATCCAAACATTTTCAATGAATATTTCCTGATGCTGAGACTACCTAATTCCATTCACATTGTTGTGCACTGAGTGTTGCATGTTTTGAAAGTTCACAATGCCATCTTGGGTGAAGTGCAGCATATCTGTAAAAAGCCCATCATGAGAAAACCAGGTTTGGTACATTTCTTGCAGAAACCATTGAGCAAACATCTCACTTGAGGAGAAAAATCTGCGAGTGAGAGTCCTTGTACTGACTGCATGTGGTTCGGATATGGTTGTTTCTGATGACAGATATACCATACAATGGAATTGATGTGCTCACCTCTGCGATTACACTTTTTGCACTAGTTCTGGGCTCTTTTACCACCATGTCGTTCATCCATTCTACACTGAAGTGCCAAAAATCATGGGATAGCAGTATGAACATTTTTAACTGGCGCTGCCGTCGTATAAAGGCTTCGATGCATGCCACGATTTTTATGAGTTGCAAGGTGTAATCTTGTGAGTCAGGTTAAGTAACTGCCAGTAGGATTATGGCAAGCCGGTGTGAATTATTGGAGTTTGAACAAGGCATGGCAGAGGGAGCCAGACGGATGGGACATTCAATTTTTGAAGTTGTGCGAACATTCAACATTCCTCAATTCACAGTGTCTCGTGTGTACTGATAATAACCTCATGGAAGGCATTACCACCCACCATGGACTGTGCAATGGCTGGCCATGAACGCTGAATGACCATGGCTACCAGTGTCTGACCAGGATTGCCCATGCTAACAGACAAGCGACACTGGAAATAACATCCACGTTCAATGTAGGAGATACCAGAGACATATCCATCAGGTCTGTGCAGCATAATTTAGCATCCATGGGGTATGGGAGCAGAAGACCCACCAGAGTGCCTTTGTTAACACCACAGCATCGAACACAGTGCCTCACTTGGGTTCGTGGACATGGTAATTGGACCCTGGAAGATAGGCAACATGTGACCTGGTCCGATGAATCACGTTACCAGTTGTTATGAGCTGTGGTAGGGTTCGGGTGTGGTGCAGACCCCATGAGGCCATGGACCCAAGCTGTCGACTAGGTGACCATTTGCAGCCCTTCATGGACCCCAACAATGATGGGATTTTCCAGGCAGACAATGCACCATGTCATCGCGCCCAAGTTGTCCAAAATTGGTTCGACGAGCATTCTGGACAGTTCCGAGGGATGGTGTGGCCACCACGTTCACCAGACACAAACCCAATAGAGCACTTATCGGATGTGGTGGAAAGGTCCATTTGCACCCAATAATCTGCACCTTCAAATACCAGGGAAATGTAATCGATTCCACAAGTAGCCGGAAGACATCTCTCAAGAAGTCTTCCGGCCACTTGTGGAATCGATGCCTCGTCAAGTTGCTACATTTTGCTGAGCTAGAGGAGGTTCTATGCGATGCTAGGTATGTATCCCATGACTTTTGGCACTTTAGTGTAATACAGGTGTATGCACATATCTGGGTCATGCCTAATCTATTATGCGAGTTGCTGTTGATTCTGTTTCTTGTAGACACTGATGGACACCGACAAATGTAGATTTGGAGGGTTGACATTTATACGAAGAGGCATCCTGTAAATGAGCTGTGCTGTCCTGTTATTTCCGTTAACTCGAGTGTCTGTACATGAAATGAACATCAGCCCATTTAGCGTTGGTAAACAGAGTCTGCATCTTCCCATAGTAACAACTAACCATTTCACTCTTTCGCTTAACGCATAATGTCATGTAATACAAGTACTGAGCGAAACAACTGCCAGTTCACTTTAAAGTAGCTGTATCACATGTGGGAGTTGGGCGATTCTCACACATTTGCATTCATGCCCAATGCTGAGAAATGTGCAAATGACGATACTTTCCATAGCATTTTGCCTATCAAAGTTTTCCATACACAAGGAAAGCAATTAGCCTCCCACAGCATTTTGAATCCTGACAATGTGCTATCTCAGTAGGATAGCATTTTCAGCCCTATGTGTATGTGACTTTGAGTCAGCAGTAGAACAAGTTCCCAAAAGTAGGATAGATACCAATTCAGCCTAGCATTTAGTTGTGTGTAGGTATGAAAAATATCAATGAAAATAATATCTTTAGTTTTGCCAAGAAACAAAGGGGGTATTCTTTTCAAGATTAAGGGACTCGTCCAATATTCTATCCATAAATCTCTTTTGTTACTGCCAGTGTAAGAAGTTGTATAAGTGGTAAAAAAAACAAAACAAAAAACACCATGAGTTGATGTGAAAATGTTTTTCTTTCAAGATTTTGTGATGTATATCTTTCAAATCTTGTTTATTTTCTGTTTTCTTTAAATTGTGACTTCATGTGAAAATTCACATTTTTACATTATGTAGGAACATCGAAGAGATTATGGCTGCCAAAGGTGAAAAGGTGGCTAGGAGTGTTGATGATGCAAGTTCTTCAGACATTTTGGCAACTGAAGATAAAGGATAACTTGAGATAAAGGGTGCTGTATCTAGTAAGTATGGAGTTTGAGTTGTATCTTCATATATCAAGTAACCAAAATGCCTATTAAAATATCTTTATGGCCGAAAGTTTCCTATCTGTGTTATTTGATTTAGCCTTAAAATGTATGTGAGCCGATCTTTGCTGGAGTATTTTAGGATAGCATTGTGGGTTAGCCATAAAACCAGAAATTGCAATTGGCCAGGATCCATTTCATTTGATATAAAAAATGTTCAATGACTTGAGATATAATGATCCAAACTGGACTACAACAAGTGCATGTTGTTACTTTTAGGCCAAAGTAACAATTCTCTAATTCTACAAATTTCTATTTTTTTCTTCAAAATATTTGTAGAATTATAAGCATTTCATTTTTTGTAGAATTATAAATGTTTAATTTATGTGAATAAGTCTAGTATTGACTGGGCACTTGAGAAAACTCTACTTCATGATAATGTAATTGTTCATTGACAGGCAAACATGCTTTCTGATGATTCCATGAAATTTAATAATTAAAAAAATGTGTTTTATTATTGTTCAGCAAGTTTTCAGATTAACGTTTTCTTCTTCAGTTCCTCGACAGTGTAACACACTATCACTGAAGTTGTTGCAATTAACCATGTAATTTACTTATGTTATGTCAAAGAGGGGAAGGAATTTAGGAAGAGTAGTGCTGAGGTACTGGGTTATTACATATGAAGTACGTAGTTTCAACATTTTATAAAACCAAAACTACATTAGATATTGGCACTCACGATTCACCATTCTATCACCAATAGTAACGATTTTATTATATAGAAGGCATCACGTGACCAGTCAGGCTAGATGGTCGCAAATCCTGTGGAGAACACGTTCTGTGTCCTTGAATTAAACAAAACAAATTCTGTTAGTTTTGTGCAGTGGTGTTTTAAAACACATTTTCACAAATCATCGCCGAATAGACAATCCATCTATGACTGGCACAAGAAATTTGAAACAACAGGAGTTGTGTGTAAAATGTGTATCTGATGAATAAGTGGTGTGTGTTTGTGACATTTACCAATGCAACCCAAGGAAATCCACAGCAATGGCAGGTCGGGAGTTAGAAATTCCACTGTTTGGAAAATTTTGAAAAAGCGGCTGAAAATGACTCCCTACAAACTACTGTTATTGCAAAGTCTAAATGGCCATGACAGAACTGCACATTGTGATTTTTGTACAAAAATACAGGAGTTTTTGAAGATGGTTTTAGTGAGCATCTAATTTTCAGGAACTAATCAACATTCCATGTAAGTGGGAAAGTTAACAAACATAACATTCGCATATGGGGGACTGAAAATCGTAGAGCAGCAGTGGAGCATGTGCAGGATTCCGCAAAGGTTAATATGTTCAGTGGTATATCCTGTAAAAAAGTGTATGGCCCTTTGTTTTTCCAAGAAAAACGTAATGGGAAGTTCTTATCTTGAGATGCTGATTGCTTGGTTGATGTCTCAACTGCATGAAGACAGTGACAATTTTTTTTCCAACACGATAGAACCTACTGGCATCAGGAAAGTTACAAATTACCTTGATGAAAATCTTCCACAGCACTGGATTGGATACGCAAAGGCGAAGTGTTACTCACATGTTGGCCACCATAAGTCCAGATCCAATAACCTGTGACTTTTTTTATGAGGCCATGTTAAAGACAAGGTATTTGTCCCACCCCATCCTGTTAATTTAGCTAATCTGAAACAACATATCACTATAGCCACTGCTGGAGTTGATGAAGATATGTTAACGAGTGTTTGGCAAGAATTCAATTACCACATTGATATGTCATGTGACTAAGGGTTCACACATTGAACATCTGTAAGTTACTGGAACAAACTTCAAGAGTTTCCCTATAAAACAGTGCAATGTGTCAATATCTTAAATAGTTTTTTTTTTTAATGCAGAAACTGCCTATTTTGTTTGTAATAGCTCTGCATCTAAAATTGATTTAATATCTTTTTAAGATGAATCATTATTGTGAACATTTAAAAAGAGAAGAATATACATAAAAATGCCATGATTGGCACAGAGATGCTGTGTGTGCCCACTACCCTGTGATAGTGAAGAATTATTTCACAAAGGGGATTTTTTTCTCATTAATATCTATGATGGTATATTCATCGGATAAGATACTACACTGGTGTTCAAAACTTAAGGACCATTCCGTTTTTTCACCGTAGCTTTGCAATGAAGCAGCCTGGATAGAAGAATGTCATACCACAGAGATCTCAGTATGTATCAAACGGGGGAATGAATAAAACACCTATGCGAAAATGAATACAAAAGTGTACACTGCAACTTTACTAAGAAATGACCAAAAATTGGTACACACCATGGTACGAAGCCATCGTTTCCACAGATGAATTACAGCAAAGAGGTTGTCATCGGTAAGGAATATGATGTTCTCTAACAGCAATGGCTGCGTTGCAGCGTCTGGCCATACTTAACACGAGGCTGTCGATGAGTTTATGGGGAAACTTTGCCCGTTCCTCTCGTAGTGCACATTTTAACTGATGGACATTTTCCAGCGAATGTGGGCGTGCCGCAAGACTTCTCCCCAGAACATGCCATACATGTTTTATGGGATTTAGATCCAGGGAGTACGCAGGCTAATCCATACGAGTGATATCCTCACTTTCCAACCACATTATCACCCATAATCACGAACTCGGAACCAATGGCACCTCAGAGTAGGCGTACATGGAAAAGGAGCACCTTGTCGCAGTAGCGGTTTGCAGTTTCGAAACCTCCCTCGAAAATGTGGAGCTCAGTACGACCATTCAGCATAATGCCTCCCCAGACAAGCACAGCAACACCGCCATACCGATCTCTTTCAGTAATGTTAGCCGGTCAATAATGTGTTCCCACCTCTCTCCAGATCAGCTGATGTCCAGAATCACTCGTGGCACTGAAACGACTCTCATCCGTAAAGAGTACCGTACCCCATTGCTCTATAGTACAATCCTTGTGGTCCTTACACTATTGTAATCGATGTCTCCGATGGGTAGGCTTTAATGGGATGCAACATTCAGGTCGTCAGGCAAATAGTCTACCTTTATGTAGATGCCTGGCAACAGTGAACCGCGATACGGCACGTCCTGTGGTCATCTGCAGTTGTTTCGCGATGTCTGGCGTCAATCACGTTTGGCCTGCAAGACTAAATATCGGTCATTTCTTGCTGTTGTTTTCCGTGGCCGACCACCACCGACCTTTCTAACAGCTGTTCCTGTTGTTTGGAAAGTCTTCCACGCACGTGAAACAATGCTATGGGTCACGCCGAACTTGTCTGCGACACTTGTTACGGTTTGCCCCTCCTCCAGCTTTCTGATTATTCGACCACGTGCAAAGTCATCTAAATGTCTTTACATGGATATTTTCTCGTCTGCGACACACTAACAAACCACTCGAACCTCTTTACAATGCTGAACACTTTTGCTTTTTCCGTTTCCTGCCCTGCTGCGAGATGCTCTTTATATCCATTTCAGCACTGTCATGTGACCTGCGATGCCATCTTTCTACTGATCCGCTTGCATTATGCAAATCGCCTCATTCTTGTGTGTTTCATTGTGCGGCTATAATCTGTGGCACTAGTGTCTGTTCTTAAGTTTTGCACGCCACTGTAGTTTGAAATACATTTTTTAGTTATTGTGTTTCGTAATAAAACTGAATGTTAACAAGCTTTCAGGGTTATTTCTGCAAGATTTTTCTTGTATTTTTTCTGAATAAGCCCAGGTTGCAGTTATCTTAATGCCAAAAAACATCCTACTTTGAGCTGTACACTGTGTATTGTCCTGTATGTCCGTTTATTTTTGTTTTGTGAATGATTTCTATATAAATTTTTAAAGTGTGTAGTGTTGCTAATTTTAAGTTATGCAGGGATAGGAATTCTGCACCAGTAGCAGCAAAACAAAAATCTTGCTACAAAAGGCAAATTTTGTGCCAGAATTGCCATGCCTGTCATTGATAATTGTCAGGATTGGGACACAGTAAATTATCTGTGTGCACTATTTTGCTTCACAATGAGTAAGACCCTGCAGTAGGAAGGAAGATTCAAGAAGACTTTAATTTAAAGTACTACAGATTATACATAGCTACTATGGAAAACATCAAGCATGCTATGAAATCTCAGTGAAATAATGTTGTTAAACGTCTGTGTAAAAGTTTATTTTCATGTTTTCAAGATTGTTAAACATTTTCGAGAGTGTTTCTTGGACGTTTTCAATATTGTGACATTTCTTCAGTGTTTTTTTTTTATCTTGTTTTGTTTTTGGATGTCTTATGCATCTGGTCACGTGACAGAGTGCCCTTGGCCCCAGGAATCCTGAAACTTTATTTCTGTGTTTTTTCAAACCTCGGAAAGTCCTGACTTTTCGCATTTTGGTGAAAGATCCTGGAATAGTGCCAATTTCTTTCCTGTAAGGAAATTTTTAAGAAAAAGGTCAAAAAATTAGGATACAGTGGTAAAAGATTGGAGAAATCGGTGAATCTCGCAAATGTTCATAATCACACCTGAAATGACTGCTGTAGCAGCGATGTGATGTTGCATCATTTTCCGTTTCTGCATTTAAAATTTTTTCTGACAAAGTTTTTTTTATTACTTTGCCTAATAATATTTTTACATTTTATATATTTCTGATCATGTTCCTCATTTTTAATATCTTTGGTAATAGTGAAAAAAAGCAACCTCATATTTAAAAAAAAAAAATTCCAAATGAAATGCACGTTTTCCTATTTTTAATAGGTACTTCTTAGAAACTTTCATCCTTTCCTTTTTACTAAACAAAATTAAATTTCTAAATCAGTACTTAATCTGTCCGTGGTGGAATGCACACAGTTTCCTTGTCCTATAAAATTGTTTCACGGCAGACTGAGCAAAGCAGAATCAATTTTTCTCATTTAAATTTTCCTTAAAATTTGTGTTTCTTCATTTCTTAGTCACTTTTTACTGCATCAAGAGACAGAGAAAGCACTTTTTTTCTTATGTTCAAAGCGAATGTGAAGTTCAAAAACGTTACTATGCACTCATTGTGCAGAGAAAATGACTTTACGGCGATGGAGAGTTGAAGCTCCGATTTCAAACTTGAATTTCATTTTAAACAAAAAGGAAAGTGCTTGTTTTGTTTTTTGATAGAGCAAGAAGTGATGGGAAACCATGCATTTTCAGCAAAATTAAAGTTTAAAAAGCAGAAATGCTGCTCTTTGCCATGAAAACAACTGTACAGGTCATGGAAATGGTGCAATTTCCAGCAAGGACAAAAAAGGTAAGAGTAATGATTTTTAATCTGAATTTGGACTTAATCAATAGAGCAAATATATATTTTTTTATTAATATAAAAAGTGCTGTGAGGAATAAAAAAAAGAAGTCATTTTTCTGCACTATTACGGTTCTTTATGATAATATTTTTCCTGTTGTTTAAAGACCATGAGCTATTTCCAACCTGTGTTGGCACTTGCTACATTTACTGCAGGATTCCTATTGGTGTTTGAGGAAAACTAGAAGAAAAAAGTTAGGGCCACGTACTGTTTCTCAAGTTCAGAAACAGCTGTCCATATTCTGAGATAGTGTTAAGTAAAGCAGAAGAAAAAATTTGTGGACTTTGAAACTTCTTAAAAAAACAAAAATGTCTGATATTTGGCATGCATTGAGGAAAACTAAAGTGAAATTCCGTGCAAGTGTCCAAAAGGACAGAATTTTATTGCTGACGTTTTTGGAAATCTATTAAATTATGCATAATGAACTTCTTTGTTATTAATCTTCCCCATGTTTTGTTGAAGTACATACACCGATGAGCCATTACATTATAACCACCCCCAGCCTAGAGAAATGAGCATGCCTGTAGACTGAACGGTGGCACAGGTGGAGTTCACAGAGCAGTATACTACACTGCTGGCCACCAAGAAGGACACGAGATAGCAAAGCCAGATTTACTGGACACATAACAACAGATGCAAAGATGAAACAATTGAGCTTACAGGCCCGTGCGACTTGGGAACACGTAGACATAAATAAGTTCGTGTGGCCTCCGTGGCGGCCGCTACATGCCGCGGCATCGAACGAAAGAGGCTTTGGATGTGGGCTTGGGGTATGTCGGTCCAGGCTGCTTTCACACGTTGCCACAGTTCATCAGGCGTAGCCATGGGTGATGCTTGCTGGGCCACTCGGTTGCTGATCAGCGACCAGATGTGTTCGATGGGCAACATATCGGGAGAACAGGGGGGCCACGAAGAATTGTTGCACGTGTGGGCGCGCATTGCCCTGTTGAAACGTGGCCGCTGGCAGGTCCTGCAGGTAAGGGAGGACTACAGGCTCCAAAACGTCGGAGATGTAGTGGTGGCTGTTGAGTGTACCTGTGATGCGTACCAGAGGGGTGCGGGTGTCATACCCAATTGCGCCCCAAACCATAACGCCAGGCGACGGACCGGTATGGCGATGCATAATGCAGGCGTTATACAGTCTTGCCGTGGTGCCAACCATCGTGGTGTTGCAGGCAGAAACGGGATTCGTTGGAGAAGACAATATCGTGCCATTCCTTAGTCCAGGTGCGGTGTTCAACGGCCCACTGCCGCCGCACTCACCAGTGGTGTAATGTCAATGGTAATCAGAGCAATGGGCGCCGTGCGACAAGTCCCCGCTCCTGCAGATGACGTCGAACGGTACATGCCGACACAGGTTGTTGCGCAACACACCCTAACGTTCGTGATGTGGCGGTGCGAGCCGTCAATGCTCGCCGCACAACATGGCGGTCCTCTCATTCGGTGGTTTGTCGCGGCTGCGGCAATCACTCACGTCGGTCCGTCCATCCCTCCTGCACCCACCGAATCCATACTCGCCTCACTGTGGCTGGATGTCTCGGTACGATAAACCGCTGTCACGATAAGCCACTATTCGCCCTCTGTCGAACTCCGAAACGTGCTGGAATGACTGCCGTATTCTGCGACGAGGCATCATGAAGCTTCCCACGCACAGGTCCGGCAGCACAACACACTTACACCTCGCCTTCTGTGCACCCTTCTTATAGTGCTTCTTGGTGCCGTGCTGGGCGCACATGATTTGCATATGCCCTGCAATTCTAATCGTTTACATGTCCTC
Source organism: Macrothele yani (assembly GCA_039090855.1). Classification (NCBI taxonomy): domain Eukaryota; kingdom Metazoa; phylum Arthropoda; class Arachnida; order Araneae; family Macrothelidae; genus Macrothele; species Macrothele yani. The sequence continues at coordinate 95,602,509 of CM077016.1, read as the reverse complement.
TCGCGGGCGACGCATGCTGCAAATTTCAGGCCAATTGGATGCTTCCTTCTTGGTGTTGCATTTTGGGTGGCCAGCAGTGTATATACAACCCAAGGACTGGCTTTCAGAATGGGAAAAGCTGCTGATTCATCTGAGTTTGATAAATGGTGATGGCATGGCGTCTTGGAAATGGCCTGGCTTGTTCACGTGCTGCTGTTGTGAGTAGGTATCAAAAGTGGGGCACAGATAGCCAAACGATGAACCACCATCCAGCAGTGTGTCGTCCACCGCTCATTGGGGGAGTGGAGACTGTTGTGCATTGTTCACAGCGACCCAGTGTGACAGATCACCCGCAGCTACAACAGTGTTGATCAGGGCAATGTGTCACATCACACAATTCATCGCAGCCTTCTGCGCATGGGCTCCATACTCACTGCAAGTCATCGCCAATGATGCATGAAATGGGTTCAAGATTGAGATTGGACCATGCATGATTGGAAGAAAGTGGCCTGGTCTGACGAATCAAGATTCCTGGAGCATCACGTTGACAGCGGAGCATAGATACCCTGATTACCAACGGAGGCTATGGCACCTGGATGCACTGTTCGGTGGAAACAAGCCAGTAGTGGCGGTGTTATGCTATGGGCGATGTTTTCTTGTGACACTTTAGGCCCCATTACCACAATAGCATATTTCACCCGACAGGAACCCAATTGAACATTTGTGGTTAGACTTAGAAAAGCCAGTTCATGCTAAATTGCCACCACCCTGAAATGGACGGGAACTGGAGGACCTGCTGTTGACATTATGATACCCCAGGATACGTATCGCCCCTTCATTGAATCAATGCCTGACTGAGTGGCTGCCATTTTGTGTGCTAAAGGGGGTTCTACAGCTTATTAGGTAAGTGGTCATAATGTAATGGCTCATCAGTGTATAAAAACTCTTGTTTAACTATTGCAAAATTAAGATGTACAGTTTTAACTCGGTATGGATATATTCCAGAATGAATGCTGTGTGGACTGTAAACGAAATGAATTCTATTTGTGAGTGTATGTGCCATCAGCTTGAACTATGCCCCATTGTGAAATACATATATCTATGGTAATAGTCCAATTTGTTAATATCTCTTAAAATATCACTTGCACGTGTCATTAAAACTGCTCCAAAAGCCAGTTTGAATTTATTTCAGGTATATAAACAATGAGACTAAAAGTTTTTGATAACAACTTGGAGTTATCTTAATTTCTATCAGTGTTCGCAAGTTTTTTCAGAGCTAAATAATTCATATTTATTCTACGAATTCAGCTGTAATCCAAAGGATTTTCAAATTTGGTTTTATTTGTTCCAAAATTCGAAAGAGTGGAAACTAAAACAAAATTGTTGTTTTGTTATAGGTCATTCTACAAAAAACAAGGATTGTAACATATTTTACAAAACTATTAAAAAAGGTAACCCCTTTATTCCTTTGAAGGGGTTGGCTTATATGCAAGTATTGTTGTTTGAAGATGTTTTTTCCCCCATGTTGGAAAAACAATCTAATTTTTGCCACTATTTGCCGGCAAAGACCCAACTTTGATTTTTTACGTATACAAAACAAATAGTTTATTAAAAAGGCTGCAAATGTTTGCACACAGTTTTCATTGATGTTTCAGGTAGAAATAATGGGATATTTGTTACAGGTGCTGTAGGTAATCAAATTAGAAAATTTACCCTCAGGCCTTTGAAATTCCTGTAATTGTATACTTCCATATTGATCTCGTATCTTAGTCGTAGATTTTATCAGATGTGTGCTGCTACCCGTGAGTAAAGCATGTGCAACTGCTGAACTGCACGTGATGTGTGTGAGCCAATTATTGAGTCACAGTGGTGAAGAGCTCAATGTCTTCCATCTACATTTGTATAATATTGGATGCTAAGATGGCAACAGATACAAGTTTGGCAATTAACCCGTGGCTTAAAATTTTGGGGTGGGTGTCTCAAATGCTTATGGTGAGATCATTAATCCCCCCCCCCCAAAGAAAAAATCGTCAGGTTTTCCATTGAAACAAATAAGGGAAATGTCATTCTATCAGCTGTGCTTCATAAAATTTGTAAAGTTAATGGTAAAAGCAAATGATCTGGAGCTGTGGAAAAGTAACTATAAAATTAAATTTTATGGTGCTTTACAAGGGTAATGGTTAAAGCAAGTTTGCTGTAGGATTGTGAAGAAACTGACAGTGATTGTACAACAATAAGTTTTTAGAGGTGCTCTTTTAGTTTCGCTTTGCACATTATCCTTTCATGGAATTTTCAGATAGTTAATATCAAAGGTTATATTTAGTAATTTTCTCTTGTTACACTTTCTAATTTCTCTCCTGGTGTCGTTAGATGAAAAGTTCTGGATGCCTTTCAGTCATTTTCTAATCTCTGTGTCATGGAGTTGTTGGAATTTTTGCAAAAGAGAGTTCTGAAGGTTTGCAAATATAATGGTAAAAGGGGAATTTTTTTTACATTAAAAAAAAATGGTAACCTTCCTTGCTTTGTTCTATGTTACTAGACCTCTTATTTTTTTAATTTCTTAATATTCAGTTTTTCAACTCTGTAGGGAATGCGGTTAAATTACTGGCTTCATGATTTAGCATTTTAATATATAAAATTTGTAATAATCCTATAGACATCAAATAGAAGTCATCGCTCTTTCCATGTTTATAAGCCAGTCGCAGAAAATTACACGTTTATAAGTGTGTCACTTATAAACGTGGAAAGAGCATGACTTCTATTTGATGTTCCTGGTCCACGTCAACTGTGTATTTATCAATCCTATAGACACCAATGAAAATGAGTGAGCATTGTACTCTCCTTACCCAAACGAAATCCAGTAATGTCAGAAACCTGTGTTCAGCCTAACATCAGAACTTGAGGTTGATTTTGCTTCATTTCATAATGTGGAGCAGTTGAAAATGGTATAGCCATACCATAGGGGTGAAACAACTGTTATTATTTATTATCTCTGAGCTGTTTAAATTATCTGCAGACGTTTCGTGTCCATTGATGCCCTCCAGCTTACATGATGAATGCTGTACTATTCTAGAAGGTTCCTGAACTGTGTGAGTGTCCTGTTGCCATTCTCAAGAAACCAAAGGTGTGAAGGATTTCCCTGAAATTTTTTGTCACCATTAGGGTTTGATTGATTTTATTGGTTGGTTAATAGCTTCCCTTAATGTGTCTTTTATTCAAGTTCTTTTCCCAATCCAGCACAGACATGTACATTATCCCATTTTTGAATGTGTTCGGATAATGTACTGTTTTGATCTGTCTTCTGAATTGCTGTAAGATGTGTTTACCAAGTCTTTGTTTCAAAACCCTTGAAGTCTGTCCAATATATTTCTTATTACAGTCTAAGGGAATAATACTGTAAATGGCATTTTTTTCTCATATCTGTCTTTTTTGATGAATGAATCCAATCTGTTAGCCAATTTTAAAGTCTTGTTAGTTGCCGAATTTCAGTATTTTGTTGATACAATTGTAGAGTCTCCCATAATTTTCTAATTTGATGTATTTGGTAGTGGCTTTATAATGTACCTTCCGACTCTTTGGTCTTTCTTGACTTAACATTTCCAAAATTATTTTTTGGATAGAACATTGTTGTCTATCAACCTTTTTGCCGTGTTGACCATTGCTTTATGCTGAAAGTTCTTTGAAGACAGTTGTTGAGCTCTTCTAATATGATTTCTTGTTGTGTTGATCAGGCATGAAAGTGGTCATGGCAGAAAAAGACTGAACTTTTCCAGCATAGGAATATGCAAAAATAATTAACCTTTCGGCATTTATTAACTACTCTAAACACCATATATGCATATATAACAGCCATAAAATTGTCTAACATTTCTTTTGGAAGGAATAAGAATTTAATTTTAGTCAATGTGCTTACACCAAACCAATAATGTGGATCCCATATTTCTACTGATTTGTTTTTCTTTTCAGATTTGAGTAATTAGATATTTTACTGACACATAGATTTACATGATGCAGGCACAAGTTCTCGATGTCTGATACCTATAAGACAACATATGAGCTATTTTTTTTATAAATGCAAATAGCAACTATGTAATTTACTGTTATAAACTAGCCTGTGACCTTTGGAACACTGATGACATCACAAACAGCTCCAAAATAAAAAGATAGTTTGAAATTACTTTCAGGTCAGACCTTGCCCCCCCCCCCCTACACACACCTGCTACATGTTAAGTTAATGCTGTTAAAATTATATATGAAATAAGAAAGTTCAATCATATAAAAGTTAAAGAAATTAAAACCCATTGCAAGACTTGCTATAAATGTATTGTTAGCATCATCCAATCAAAAAATTTGTCTACATTTATTATGTTTTAATTTTTTTTATGCTGTTTAGGTTTTACAAGGAGTTCTAATTTGCTTTTATGTTGCAGCCTTCTATTGTTTTCAATATTCTGAACTATTTCATTTGATTTCTTTTTCCCACACAAACTTTTTGATGAGATGCTCAGTTCTTTCCTCTTGTTCTCCAGTTTCTCCTTATTTTCTAGCAACTCTGCTTTACATGTTTTGGCATAAATCTAGGTTTATAGAATCATGCAAATAATCTTTTTTGCCAAAATATTCTATTGCTGACTTAACAGCTTATATTTTACAGTTTGAATTGCAGATAAAGTTCCTATTTTCATCTTGCTTGACTCTTTATCAAGTATATTGGCCATTATACTGAAGGAGCTTTCTACTTTGAGGCCCATGAAAGCAACTCAGAAGTGCTTTAACCATTTTAAATAAATTTAAGAATTTCTTCAATGCAAATACTTGACCCCACCAAATATCAATTTGCATATTACTTTCAGTTTCATCACAAAAAGGAGGTAGGGACTTGCCAACTTAGTAGAGGTGCACATCAAGTGCATACTGTCATACTGTTCCTTCTCTTCTTCAGACAAAAAACATTTGAGACAAGACGAGACAACTTTTGCAATCTGTTCAGAGTAAGAGAATGTCCTCTTGCTGTTGGATCAATTGCTGAAATGCATTTCAAAAGTTCATTGTTCAATGACAAATTTTTTTTTTTTTTTTTGCAGATGCTGAGCACACCTGACATATGTTACACTAGCTTTGTCCAAGAACTCTCTTACTGTGGCATTATTTGGGTTTTCAGAAACCATAGATTCTGTAGTTGCACCCAAAAACATAGTGCGAGTCTGAAGTAACATCCAACAGAAGTTGTTCTGCTGTTTTATCTTTCAAAATTTCCTGCTTAACGAAACACGACAAGAAGTCCAAAAACAACTGTTCTTGTTTATCATGAAATTTGTGTAGAAGTGGTTTCTTAGTCTGAAACAAACAAACATATTTTTTTAAAAGGGATAGAACAGCAACATAAAAATGCATGATGAGTTTGGTTTTCCTTCTTTGGTTAAACAGTTTTGCAATAATCCTTACTTTTCGTGCTCTTCTTTCCACAGTCAATTTTTTACCAGATAAATATTTATGAATTTCCTTTATTTTTTATTTTCCTTCACCACTGATGTTTCTTTGTTTATATATTGCACATAAAACTGAAAAATAGATGTTTGCATCATCAGCATTTAGAAAAGCATAGTAGAAAATAGTGAGAGCATCCTGCATTCTCAAGTTATTTAGAGAGACATCATAACATGATAGGCCGCCCCGGTGGCGCAGTGGTCTAAGCGATGGCTTCTGATCATTCGTCTGGAAAGGATCCCGGTGAGGCATGGATGTTGTGTTTGTCTTACGGCACTGACTCTCTCCCTTCCCTGGAACCAGTGACCCTAAATTAGGGACGGGCAACTGCTTATAGCCCATTAAGTTGCTCACGGTGGTCGTTAAACCTCCAATAAATAAATAAATAAATAACATGATAGCCAACGATGTTGCACCATGTTATCAACTGGGGTAAATTTTATTCTCGGTATCAGGCATATTTCTGTCAAGCTTTCTTTCTGATCAACAGACCACTGGAAATCAAAAGATATCACTGAGATACTTTTCTACATAGCCATCAAAAGGTTTACAAAACATTTTGCACATGATGACAGGAATCACCATCTATGTTCAGCAGGTGGGTAGCTTTCTCGCGGATCCTCGTTTTCGAGACCAGTTTTGGAATCGCGCTGCAAGAGTCCAAAAGAACCGACATTAAATTATCCCAAGGGACATTATACTTCTTAAATAAAGTAGAAAGTTCCCTAAACAGATGTTCAGAGGACACTCTTGTAACACATTCCACAACTACTCTATTCATTACTGGTGAAAAATAACTAACAAGCACACACACAACTCTGTTGTAATTACTGCTAGTAGCTTCATCAATATTCAATGAAAACTTAACTTTGTTTATATTATTGATTGTCTTGGCTAAACCAAGCTTCATTTTATATGATGCGGTCGTACGTGCTATGTATAAGTGTGCAAGTGCTTTTTTATCACCAGCTAACACTTTGCTTATCTCTATGAGCACTGGTGATACAGTCAAGGGCAAATTGTATTCAGCCCAAACCCCCAAAATTAAACTCTGAAAATTCACAGTTCTGCCACAAAGTGGCACATTCACTGGAACAGATGTCTTAAGCGGTACATCACTTGTGCTGGGAAAAGAGTCACTGTTGATGGCATTGTCGTCTTATTAAAAAAGTTGCTGGACATGGTATAGTTTGTAATCTTGATACATTTTTTACTCTTCAAATGATTTGAAATAGCAGAGAACCCTCTACTTCCATAATATATTAAATTTCCACGTAAAGTGCACAAAACTTTACCACTTACATCCACTTTCTTGATAGTTACTTTAATTTCATCAATAACCAGTATTTTCCCAAGCCAATCAACTTGTTTTTCTTGCAATCATCACACATCTGAGCTTTATGTTCATCTGATACTGTAACTAAATTAGCCATTTCTGTGGAACTAAAACACAAAACCAAAAAAAAAAAAAAAAAAAAATCCAAGTTACTTTTAAGAACACACATGTGCTCATTACAAACTGAGAACTGCCAATTAGACTACAAAACGATCACGATGGCGATTAATAAACGGCCAACGTGTAGATTATGGTGCAAAATTCAGGGACGAAAAGTTTAAAAAAACTTTGACGTACATCCTTTTTCAAATGTAAACTAAAAAAATATTTCATTGATAGTAATTTTTACGTAAATTTTACCTGTCTGTGCGGGACACGGAAATCCAGTCAGCGGCAACGATAACACTGTGACTGCTGGCAGAACATCTGCCCGTGGTCTCAGCGGAAGCATCCTCGCTAAACACATTAGGCCTAGCCGTGACACGCATGCAACAGTACATGCTGGCTTCGCTTTCACAAGCAATGGAAGGGCCTCCGTTATAATATTTCCCATTCTTCAGTGGTTTATTTTGTAAATCGGTGAGAAACATCGATGTTCCCCGTATTTTCTGTCTTCGGCAATGGAGTCTTAACGGGTGGGCCGACAGGCCCCCGATTGAAATACAGGGCCTATATTGGTGGCAAAGTTTGTTTTATTTATTCTTTTTTCCCCCCAAGTTTGGGGGTGAACAGTCCTTGTGTTGCTCTTAACACTAGGGACTATTTTTTGTAGCGGAGGTAGTTGTTTCAATCAGCAAGAGGAGCAATGGCCTCTGGCTCAGGTGAGGCCGCGGCTGCACAAAAACATTAATCTCTTGCGGCATCCTTCCGCATCGATCTCCGGCACTCGTGCCAGTCCTGATTGCTGCTTCATGCCCGGTAATCAAGCGTCATCTTACCGCTTACATAGGTAAATTTTACGTAAAATTTTTTCAAAAATGACTATCATTGAACTTTTTTTTTATTTCACATCATTTCTGATTTCAAAAAGGATGTACGTCACAGTTTAAAAAAATTCTCATCCCTGAATTTTGCATCATAATCTTTGTACTGCATCCTGAATAAGCAGTTACCCAATCCCCTATGCCACGTAGAAAACTGTGGTCAGCACAAAGTCAGCGACATCCTTGCACCCAAGCTAGTCCCATGCCAATCAGCTGTAAGACCATACCTTCACCAGGGAAGCCCCACCTACTTACTGCCTTTGCAGTTGGCATGCTACAGCCAATAACAGTCAGGTTCTGCAGCCCAGATGTCTCTGGGCTGGAGAACTTGATGCTGGCGTTGCTCATGATTGTGACTCATCCTCCTGACCTGCAAAGCTTTATCTGCCTCCAGCTTTGCGAGACAGTTTAAATGGGCCCCCTCCACATACATACACACAAAATTATTGCATTTTTGCGTCAATCTCAGAAACTTCCAAAAGACGGAATTCCGCCTTTTGGCGGAACTCTTTCAGCCCTGGTTGATTTTTATCGATCTTGTGCGTGAGTTTCAAAAAAAGAAAAGTCCAACATTGTCCTGAACTATGTTCAGATTTAAACTTTTTTTTTTTTCCTGTGAATTTTTCCAGCCACGAATTGTATGGTTCTCTTTTTCTTTCTCTAATTCATATTTGATATTAGCACCCCCCCAAATATTTTGGTAAATAAACAGTGGAATGGAGGGGAACATATTTTTAATATTCAAGCTTATTATTTTGGAGGCTTTTAATTTTGTTGCTAGTTCTTTTGAATCTTTTAACACCCAAGCATTTTGCCCATGTACTGTTCTTTAATATGACCAACTCTCATTTGATTTATCTGATTGTATAGCCAGTAGAGATTTTTTTTTAATTTTTCACTTCAGTAGTGGACCCTTGCTGATTTTTAACTCAACTATTTTTTCTTCCAATGGTGTGTTGTCTAACAGATTCTGTAGATCTGCAATTGTTTTTGTCTTATCCTGCCCATCACCCTTTAATCTATCCAAAGAGCAACACACAGACAAAATGCATGAAGTACTTGGGAACATATTCCAAGAAGAGATTGTTGACTACACAGAAAAATTACTGGGTTCAGAAAATAATGGCCAATTTTCTGAGGTGCCACATTCAACTTGCTTGCAGCACCATTTGTACGAGTTAAAGGACGACTCAGACGCCACATACACTCCATAATCGGTTGAGCTGTAGTTGTTGCTACTCATGCGAGAGTGATCTGTTTAACATGCTAGGAAGGAGTGAGTTGCGGGTGATTCTGCCTCGAGTTCAAATTGGGTCATAATGCGGCCGAGGCATCATCTGAACATACTGTTCGTCAGTGGTTTGAAAATTTTCATACAGGTGACACGAGCCTACAAGACGAGGAGGGCTGAGGATGTCATTGATAACAACTCTCTGAAGGTAAATCCTCGCCAAACAGTACAATGTGTCAGTGTCAACCATTGGTAATGTCAAGAAGCTCGATATGTGTGGGTTCAACAGAAACTGACGGAGCATCAGAAATGAGAACTGTTTGAGATACGCAGTAACCTTCTGCTTTGCAACAAAAAGGAGCCCCTACTATCACATTGTAACCTGTGAATAAAAGTGGGTGCTATATGACAACCATAAGTGATCTGGACAGTGGCTGAACCAGGGTGAGCCTCTTAAACCAAGGTACTGTTCATCGGTGATCAAAGAAGATTTTGTTGACAGTGTGGTGGACCATTCACTACAGGTTCTTGAATGCTGGTGAAAGCATTACCTCAATCACATACTGTGAAGAAATTGACGGAATGCATCGTTGTGTTCCAAACAACCATGATACCACACGCGTCACAAATGACGAAACAAAAACTACACGAAGTGAGGTTCAAAACCCTCCCACATCCAGTCTACTTGCCGACTTGGCACCTACTGATTTCTCCCTGTTCATGAATTTCAGCAATTACCTCGTGGACAGGACCTTCAGAAATTGAAACTGCATTCCGGGACTTTCTTGCATCCTGGGAGTCAGATTTCTTCTTGACTGGCATTGAAACAGTTGCAACTCTCTGGCTGAGGTCTGCAGCTGCTGAAGAAACAAGGTTGTGTGCTATGAGGTATGATGTCTTTCATTTTCAGAATGACTTGGTAGTAGGGAAGATCAGAGGCTACTGAGGTTAATGAATCTGAAGAACTTGGTGGTTAATGACAGCTTTATTCCAGGATTGTTTGGGTTTGCTAAAACTCATAAACAAGGGTGACCACTAAGGGAGGTCTATTACATAAACTTGAGAGAGATTCTTTTTATAGATAATTCAACAGATAATTAATAAAAACACTTGGGCATTACAACGAACTAGCAACAAAATTAAAAGTCCCCAGAAAAATGATAAGCCTTGGTATTAAAAATATGTTCCCCACCATAAGTTAAAATTGGGGGGGGGGTATAACATAACTACAAAAAAAAAAAAAATTGTAACTCCGTAACTTATACTTCAGTTCCAAGGGGGAAACTTTATATACAGAGAAGAGGACTATCAATTGGTTTGGTGATTTCCCCTAGGTAGGCGGAGATTTATGTGGCTGTATTTGATCAAAACATACTGCTTTGCAATTGTACGCAAGATATGTTGATGACATCTTGATGTTTTTTTGAATCACTTAAGTAATTTAGAAACTAACATCAAATATAAATTAGAGGAATAGAGAGAACCATACAATTCCCCTGGCTGTAAAAATTCAAAGGAAAAAAAATACCAGGTTAAATTTGAGCATATGTTTTACAAAAGAAAAGTCTAACATTGTTCTGAACTATGATTCATCACAGCAAGAAATCTTATTAGAAAAGCTCAACAACAAGGTTGATGAACAATAACTATCCAAAAAAAAAATTGGAAATGTTATGTCAGAAGGTACCTATAAAAGCCACTACCAAATATATCAAATTATGGGAGAACCAACAATTTTATAAACCCACACAAACCAGAATTGCAACTTCAGCCACTGACGGATAGGATTCATTTATATAAAAAAAAAAAAAAAAAAAGCCATTTACAGCATTCCCATATTGGATAGACTTGGTGAACATCTTGTAGCAATTGAGAAGAGGTATCCCAACATAGTATCTTGGGCTGTTTACTGCCCAAATTATCACTAAATTCAAGTGCATAAATATCAGCTTATCTTTCAAGGTTAGCTTCTGTTGAACATTTTCTTGCATGTCAGGATTCTGGGTTTGGTCATCTCATTTCACCATTGTTGTACCTGACATGAAGCAGTTTTTGCAATAGCCCGTAGTTCACTATGACTTTAAAAATATTTTACACGCCTTTGAATTCTTTTACTAACACATTAATCCAAACTCAGGAAAACATATTAACATACATGCGCTTGACACGGGCTAATTGTAACTAAGCTCTAAAAACCTATTTACACTATATACAAAAAACTGGCCACTGTTGCTATTTATGCCATCCTATCACATTTGTACACTTTGCCCCAACTCAATGCTCACAACACGTGCTGGCTAATCCTTCTACAACACCACTGCTTTCCCCACACAGATCGCTTCAAGCGCTTTCTGCCATCCCATGGCCGTCCTCAGGAAGCATTGGCGATGTTAATCAATCTGTCTGCTGCCGCAGAACAAGTGAGCGAAAAAGTCTGCAGCTGGTCCGATCTCAACATCACCACCAAAACCCTCTACTGTGGCTCCATCTGTTGCACAATTTGGAAAAACTTCTATTGCTTTGACTTTTGTGTTCCATTTTTCACTTAGGATAATTAACATTACAAATTTTGGGCATTTATGATGATTATCCAGGCAGTATTGAATAGTTCTTTATATGTTTATTTTTTTGTACTCCTTATATATGACATCAGTAGGATTTTAGTTATTGGTATTTCATATACACCAGCTTTTTGCAATTATCCTTGTTATTGATAATCATATTTTTTAATTATTAGCACCTTATTTTCCACTTGGATTCCATATTTGTGATATAGTTTATTAATTTCTGTAGATATGCCAGAGAAGTAAGGTAATGCTCCGACGTATTTTTTGGTGTAAACGTGTCGTAAATCTTGTACTTCATCTATCAATTTTTAAATTTTTTGTTGTGGGTATCATTTATTTCTTCTGTAAAAAATTGTTCATTTGAGGAATGTGCAAACTGCTCTTTTGATTTAAAGTTAACTTTATACTGTTGCATTTTTGTGAATGTGGGTGTGCTGAATAATATGGAATTAGAGCCGGTATAAACGAAGATTTTCTATGCACTTTGTATTGTAATTGATCTTTTTGCTAATAATGCTAACATCCGGGAAAGCAAAAGCATTTTCATGTTCTGTTGTCAATTCGATAGTTGGGTAAATACTGTTAAATTGCTGAGTTAACGCTTCAAGTTCAGTACTATTCTTTCGAGATAAAACAAAAATATCGTCAACATACCTGCACTAAACCAACAAGGGTTCTTTCCATCGCACATATTCACCTCAGCAAACAGATTTGACAGGGAGGAGTCCATTGGCCCTCCATAATTTTGCTTGTAAATACTTCCTTCAAATATAAAAATATTATTTTCATAAATGTATAATAAAGCGGTTTTTAATTCTTGAAGTTGTGTGACATTAGGATTATTTTCCTGTTGTAATTTTCTAATGATCTCAATAACATCTGGTACCAGGGGTATTTGGGAATAATGCCTTAACATTCATGCTTGCCATTCTGAAATCCTGCTTTACATTTTTAGCACGTCTTTCGTAAAAAAGATTGTGCTTATGTTACTGGTTTGTCCATCTGTACCCACGATATCTCCGCAACTATTAGTCCGATTTGAAAAATTCTTTTTGCATTGGGAAGCTTGAAATATGTGAATAATGATCTTTCATTTCGTTTTTTTTACAATGTACAATTTCACTGCTAGAGGGCATAAATGCAGATGTCGAATTCAAAAAGACGTTTTATTCCACATATTTGCTTCTAAACATCCAATTAAAAAAATTCTTTTATCTTCCGATTCCATTTATGCCAAAGAGTATTTTAGATATAGTTACTTTTTCAAATTACGCATAGATTTTCCGCTAGGGGGCGTAAAAGTAAATTATATTTTTCCCGATAACTCTTCTAAAATTCCGATTTGAAAATTTTTTCTTTAGCTGATACACCTCCTGATGGAAAATCTTTTGCATATAATTTCAAATTTTTGGTAAAAAATACTTTGGCCACCAGGGGGGCGTAATCATTAATTTTTGCTTCTGATGTATCTGCCATAAAATCTGAGCTTCTAAAATAGCGATTGAAAAAATTATTTCGTGGACTGATGCCGCTCACATCAATAAACCTTTTTGGGATATTTTCTTCTTAAAATTTATTCCAGTTTCTCTGCCAGGGGGCGTAGATGTATATCTTATTTTTGTCAATATCTCTACTTCTAGGAGTCCGATTTGAAAAATTCCTATAGTGTTTCAGTGTGATATGTTTTACATGTAATTTCAATATTTTCAAGTAATTCATAGATTTTCCGCTAGGGGCGTAGAGGTAAATTGCGTTTCCCCCTATATCTCTGCTTCTAAATCTCCGATTTGTAAAATTCTTTCTGCACTGGATGCAGCTCCTGATAGGAAAACCTTTGCACATAAGTTCTAATTTTTGCAAAAAAAAAAAAAAAAAAAAAAAATTGGTTTGGCCACCAGGTGGCATAAATCTTAATTTTCTTCTGATGTATTTTTCAAGTAAATCATATACCTTCCGCTAGGGGGCACAAAGGTAAATTGAGTTTTCTGCATTATTTCTGCTTCTAAAACTCAGATTTGAAATTTTTTCCCTGCATCGCATACAAGACCTGATGTAAAATATTTTTCACATAATTTCTAATGTTTGGTAAAGAATGGTTTGGCCGCCAGGGGGCATAAGTGTTAATTTCTGCTTCTGATGTATTTGTAGCAAAATCTGGGCTCCTGAAAACTCTACTAAATTTTTTTTTCTTGCACCGATACTGTTCATATGGAAAAACCTTTTGAGAATACTTTCTTCCTTAAATAATGCATGGTTTTCCCACCAGGGGACGTAAAGTCGCATCTTATTTTTGTCGAAATCTCCATTTCTAAGAGTCCGATTTGAAAAATTCTTTCGGTGTTGGAGAACATTTCCGGTGCGAAATGTTTCTCATATAAATTCATGTTTTTCTTAATGCACAAGTCTGCAACCAGAGGGCGTAAGCTCACAATTCCGTTTACAGCAATATCTGAGGAATTAAAAACCCGATTGAAAAACTTCTTTCTTCCGTCAGATACTATTGTTTTCCATACCAGTTCCATTATTGACTTTGAATAGCTTTGATAAATTTAATTTGCGCCAGAACGAATTCAAAAGACGTGCTTATTCAGAGGGCTCGGCATGGGTCACTTTTTTCACTAAAAGTCACCTTTTTTTTTTTTTTATTGGTAACTTTTATTCCGTATTTCTTCCCATAGGTCACTTTTGTCACTTTTTTTTTTAGAAAAAAAAACTGTGTGCACTTGTGTCCAAACGTATTTATTGACGCTGCCTAAAGTGCGTAGATCCCGCTGAAGCAGCGTCCAGAAATAAATAAACAAGGTTAGTAGATTATCTTGTTATAATAAACAACATCTAGGTATGAGAGTAGCGGAGAATGATAATTTACTAAGTACACGACCTCCAAAAAAGATCGTCGGGGACGAGACCCTCGTTCGGAGATCCGTGAGCATGCGCAGTAGAACTTCCATCGTGATGTTTCAGGTCTTCTGTTTCCTGGATGCTGTGGAATGTCTGCAACGAATTGAAAATCAGGTATGTTATATTTATTTCCATAAATTTAGGACATTTTTTTTGTTAACTTAATGAATCAATTATCAGAGCATTGTTTTTAGATAATTTTTGTATTTTATAAATGCTTTATTACAACTTCGCAACGATCACGCTGTGACTACCGGCAGAGAATCTGCCACAAATTCGATAAAAGACTTGATCTGCCACGGCTGCCCGTGGTTGCAGCGGAAGCATCCCCGCAGAACATATTGGGCCTAGCCGTGCTACACATGCAGCAGTACAGGCCGGCTTCGCTTTAACAAGCAATGGGAGGGCCTCCGTCTTTTACCTTATATTTCCAATTCTTCAGTGTTTTATTTTAGGAATTTGTAAATCGGTGAAAAACATCGATGTTTGTATAATATCGGTGGAAACATCGATGCTCCACGTATTTTCTATCTTCGGCAGTACCGTGGCTGCACGAAAACATGTCTTGCGGCATCGGTCACTGGCACTCGTGCCCGCCCCGAAGGATACGGCAGAAGCGTCATCGCCGCTTACCGTATTCCCACGTCCCCGCTTCAAAGGTAAATTTTACGTAAAAATTTTTCAAAAATGACTATCATTAAATTTTTTTTTATTTTAGATCTTTTTTGATTTTCAAAAGGATGTTTTACGTCAGTTTTTTGAAATTTTTCGTCCCTGAATTTTGCATCATAATCTACACGTTAACCCTGAAACTTTCGAAATTCCGTTGTATAATGAAAAGCATCGTCTAATTCAGAATACTGAATGTTTTTTTTTTTCTTGTTTTTTATTTAATTTTTCAAACTTCTTTTTTGAAAAGCAGTAGGATTGGTAATGAATGGAACAAAATGAAAAGTTTAGGGGCACAGCCTTCCGTTTCTTAAAAAAACATGAAAATCGTATCGTTTAGAGTTACTGTCAGGATACACTTGTATGCCTAGGCAAATATCATTTATTCGTTAAATAACTTCAGAAAAAAATTTTAATACCTTGGAACTACTTTCTTTGTTGACCTCAGCAGTCCCGTACATCGACCGCATTAATGCATTGCTGCGAGGGAGTAATTGTTTAGAATAACTGAGAAGTGGAACCTCTGTTTTTTTTTTTTTTTTTTGATACATCGTTTTCAATGTTCAGGCATGTGATTCTTTCGCTAATTAGCGGAATCCTATGAATTAAAAAAAAAAAAAACAAAAAAAAAAAACGGAAATCTTCCAAACCTGTCATTTATTTGTGATCTCAGGCTTTTGACAAAAGTTTGTGATTGTCGATATGTTGGGAAAAAAATTGGGGCGAGAAATATTCGTTGGGTAGGCGGCGATATTTCAGTTGTAAAGCATGCTCTTTCTGGTGCTGCATGGCTGAAAATTAGCTTGGAGGTCGCTCTTGGCTAGCCTCCAATCAGGGTACGAATGACTTGGCAGTTCTTTATCTACTCGCTAACCTCACATCGGGGTAGAAATCTACTTGCCATCAAGCCACCGCCTCAACAACTTCTAACCGTAATTTTAATGCTTTCCAACCATAGCTTGGGTAAGCAGTAGGTCGGTGTAAGGGTTAGACAAGTTGGTAATGAGAAAGTTAAGTGAATTTCTTGTTGGTAGTGTGAATTTTTCAGTGGTGCAAATTCAGTGTAATTTGGAGTAAATGTAGTAGGAATTTGAGTGCAGTAGTGTTCGGTCTGTTATATAGTAGTTGTTTTGATTAAGTAAATTCTGGTGTTCAGTACATAGAGATTTAATAGCTAATTTTCTTACAAGTATGGAATTCTTTTGGTAATGTAGTTTTGGGTTGTTTATATTTTTGTTGTTTAGTAGTGGTGTCTTAAAATTAAATGGTAGCAAAGAAAAAAATAACTGGCTTGAAAAGGACAGCAACTTTTGTGGGTAAACATTTCACATAAACATTATTATTTTTTAACCAAGCTAGGGAAGGAGAATTATACACTTCCATAGAGTTTACACGAGTTTTAATGTCAATATTATCTTCATTCAGTATTTAAGCATTATATAATTGTATTGTCAAAGCATTGTGAAAATTAGCTTTCAATCAAGTGTTTTTATACATACACTAAAGTGCCAGAAAAACTGGTACACCAGTCTAATACTTGGTAGGTCCGCCACGGGAGAGAAGAACTGAAGAAATATGATGGGGCATGGATTCCACTAGCTTCTGAAAATATGCTGTAGGCAATGCACACACCATACTTCCTGCAGAGCGTTCCACAATTCGGGTGTATTCCAAGGTCTCGGATTTCTGTGTTCGATAGTGCGTTGCATGGCATCCCAAATGTGTTCTATCACTTTCAGATCTGGGGACTTGGGTGGGAATGGCAAACTCAGATGAATGCTCTTCTAACCATAATGTGGCGTGGAGGCGCATTATCCTGTTGGAACAGGCACAGGACATGAACGAGTGTACCTCGTCAGAAAGGATGCGCACATAGCGTTGGCCAGTCACAGACATTTGTAGACGTACCAGGGGTCCCAGTGAATTCCAGCTAAACAAACCCCATACCATTATGGACCCCCCACCAGCCGGTACAGTTCCCTGTTGACAGGCGGAATTCATGGCTTCTTGGGGTTTGCACCACACATCTGCCCGATACAGTTGGAAACGTGACTCGTCAGACCAGGCTACTTGTTTCCAGTCATCAAGTGTCCAGTGGCTGTGTTACCATGCCCAAGCGAGACGCATAGCTCTGTGTCGTGCACTAATCAAGGGGACTTAAGTTGGACGTCGGCTCTCAAAGCCCATATCGTGCAGGGTACATTGCACAGTCTGGACGCTGATGCTTGTTGAGGCTTCCAGCATTGAATTCCGATGAGTGTTGCACGCCTATCGCATTAAACGATTCTTGACAGTTGACGATGGTCACGTTAATCCAATGTCTTTTTACGGCCACGCTGGTATCTTAGATTGGAGGTTTTGCCGGAATTCTTGTAATCACGGTACACCTTTGCAATGGTCGTCCGTGAAAATCCGAACTTCGTTTCTACCTCCGAAATACTGTGGCCCATCTCACGAGCGCCAACTATGACACCGCATTGAAAATAGCTTAAATCGTTATTACTTGTCATTCTCATGCCGAAAACAGCTGGCAAGGATGTCTATTGCTTTATATACGCACTGGCGAACGCAGCCGAGTACGCGCATAGGTGATGTTGCTATGTATTTTGCATAAACTCTTCTGTACCAGTTTTTCTGGCACTTCAGTGTACATCTCAAAATGAAAATTAATTTGTACCTACGAACAAGGGCACGTTAAGCAAAAAATCTGGAGATTGTCATATTTGATCAACAGTTGTGTATTCTGTTTTTTTTTTTTTATTTATTGGAGGTTTAACGACCACCATGAGCAACTCAATGGGCTATAAGCAGTCGCCCGTCCCTAATTTAGGGTCACTGGTTCCAGGGAAGGGAGAGAGCCAGTGCCGTAAGACAAACACAACATCCATGCCTGACCGGGATTCGAACCCGGACCCCTTACGGACGAATGATCAGAGGCCAGCGCCTTAGACCACTGCGCCACCGGGGCGGCCTGTGACTGGGCCATAAACAAAAAACCTAAATTGTGTGTGTATCCAGATACTAAATTTCTACTTTAGGTCTTTAATTTTTATTATTCTGGAGAATTTTTGATGTTCACATTGCCCTTGTGCAGATTCTGTTAAGTTTATTTAAATAAATACAGGCCAAGTGGCCTTTTAGGTGCAGTGAAGTTATTTAGGGTTGAAGTTTATCTCTGGGGTATTATTCCCTCCAGCTAGACTGAAGCCTGGTAAGCCGCCCCGGTGGCGCAGTGGTCTAAGGCTTTGGCCTCTGATAATTCGTCCGTAAGGGGTCCGGGTTCGAATCCTGGTCAGGCATGGATGTTGTGTTTGTCTTACGGCACTGGCTCTCTCCCTTCCCTGGAACCAGTGACCCTAAATTAGGGACGGGCGACTGCTTATAGCCCATTGAGTTGCTCACGGTGGTTGTTAAACCTCCAATCAAAAAAAAAAAAAAAAAAAAGAAGCCTGGTAAGGTATGGTTTTCAATTACGACAATTTTTTTTGTATCAAGTATCTGATCATTGCCTACATGTGTACAATGTATACTATTGATTCTTTAGTGTCACACATTGCTTACACATGTAAGAAGAATACCTTTGTTTTTCCACTTTCAGGATTCAACTCTGCAAACACAAACATCAACAAATTTTGTTTTGGAATGTTTAGCATTCATAATAATACCTATCTCCCAAATTTTAAATTTGACTTTTATGCAAAGTTTTATCCCCAGTTTGCCAATATATCACATCACAACCAACAATTTTTCTATCCTATGAAGTTTAGAAACAATATGGTAACAAATCTTGATGTCAATGCATTTTTTCAAACATTTTATGTTTTTCGATAACACAAACATATATACGATTCTCATCACAAACTGATATTAATAAACATCTAATAATTTTTCATATTCAACAGTCATAATTTTTCACAATGTCCAGCCTTTTTCATTACGATTGTTAATATATAACAGCCAATGCAAATTTGGAAGCCACCCCGGTGCGTAGCGGTCTAAGTGATGGCCTCTGATCATTCGTCTGAAAGGAGTCCGGGTTCGAATCCCAGTGCGGCATGGATATTGTGTTTGTCTTACGGCACTGGCTCTCTCTCCCTTCCCTGGAACCAGTGACCCTAAATTAGGGATGAGCGACTGCTTATAGCCCATTGAGTTGCTGAGGGTAGTCGTTAAACCTCCAATAAAAAAAAAAAATATTTGAAAGTAGGCTTTAATTAAAGGAAATCCAGGTAATTCCCGATTTCTTTTTTCCCCCATGCTGTTCGATTTCTTCAATCTGATTTAAAAAGTGTTACAAATAGTTCCATATTAGCTTTGATTCTTTAGGCTGTCCTAACACGATAGAACTAAAAATCAAATTATTCTTCCTTTTTAATCATATTTGAAAAAAATTAACTGTTCAAAGTGCTAAAAATGTGTTATAGTCATTAAACTCTTGTTATGTAGTATTATTATTCAGTTGCTATAAAAATTTAATATTTTTTAACTTAAAAAAGTAATTTTCATTTTCAGATGAAAATGGGAAAATGCCGTTTTAATGCCACCTGGCTGTTGAAGAACGATGGTACAGGAAATAAAGTGTCACGGTGGGCGAGAAAGGAAGATGAGAATTCCATATTTTGCATGGCTTGTGAGTGTTATAGTAAACATTAACAAAGAATTTCAGGCCATTATTATTCAGCATGGTACTACCAAAAAGCATAAACAACAGTGTGACTTTAAGCTCAATCCTTTACAACTTCGTCTATTAAGTGGATGTGAACAAAAGGAAGAAAACCCTTCACATTGCAGTAAGAAAGAAGTCGATGGATGGGGCCGCCTCGGTGGCGCAGTGGTCTAAGCGATGGCCTCTGATCATTCGCCCGAACGGGGTCCGGGTTCGGATCCCGGTGAGGCATGGATGTTGTGTTTGTCTTACGGCACTGGCTCTCTCCCTTCCCTGGAACCAGTGACCCTAAATTAGGGACGGGCGACTGCTTATAGCCCATTGAGTTGCTCACGGTGGTCGTTAAACCTCCAATCAAAAAAAAAAAAAAAAAGAAGTCGATGGACACTAAAGACAGTGGCTTTTAATTACTCTGCTTCTTCAGGTTTAAATTAAATATTTAAAGCTATGTTTCCAGAAGGTTTTTGTTTAAATCCCCCCCCCCCCCCAAAAAAAAAAACATTATTTAATTTCGGATGGATTGGCACCGTATTTTCGAGAGGATATGAGAGGTGCATATTACACTTCGATGTACGATGAAACAACTAATGCAAGCAGTAAAAAAGAATTACAAACTCTAGCAAGATATTGGTCTAAAACTCAAAATAAAGTTGTTTCTCATCATCTTGAAACCTTTTTTTATTGGCAGTGCTACAGCGGAAGTTATTTTAAGTAAAATTACAGAAGCTATGGATAAGATGCATCTTCCTCATTGATGTTGGGAAGTGATGGTCCAAATGTTAGCAAAAAGGTTGAAGAACGAAAGGTTATAGACATAGGAACATACATAACACATATTTAAAAGGCTTAAGGAATTCTTATCTGAACTTGGTGAAGATGCCTGTGAACTGATTTCTGCAATATATTATTTTTTTGATGGATGGCCATCGAGGTGGGAAGCATTTACAAGTATTAAAAATAAAGGGAGACTGCCAAATAACAGATTCATAAAACATTGTTCTTCAAGGTGGTTAACTGGAAAACCAGCTGCTAAGCGACTTCTTGAACAATGGCCTACTATTAAATATTATTTTTTAAAGCATGTCCCAAATAAGAATACAGCAGCTGGCTTAAAATATGAAAGTATCATAAATTTGTTGAAGAAGAGCACAATTTATCTAGTGCTAATATTTTTACAAAAACCTTCCAGAAGGATGAACCATTAGTACATGTTTTACATACTGAACTCACTGCTTTGGTTCAGACTTTAATAGGAAGAAATAATATAGATGTAGAAAGAAAGCATCCTCCAAGAAGCAAATTAATTGTGGTGAAGCAGTGATGAATGAGTTGTTAAATGTAAGTGAAAAGGATAAAATATATTTTTAAAAGCTGTTCAGAAACATTATATAAGTGCCTGTAAATTTATTATTGATAAAACATCTATCTCATCAGGTTTGCTTAAAAAGATTCGTTTCCTTCATCCTGCTGAAAGAAAAACTGTACTGCTGCTGTCGGGATATAGTAGCAGTTGCAAGTCATTACAGATTGATGTTCCACATGACAGACTTTTTTGGATGCATGGAAGTGTCTGCAACTAGAAAAAGAATGTATGTCAACCGATGAAAAAAAAAATTGACATCTATTGGAATAGCCTCTTTTCCATAAAAAAATGTGTTGGAGAATTTAAATATATTACTGTGGTAAAAGCTGCTTTAATCTTGTCACATGGCAATTCTGAAGTAGAGAGGATTTTCGTCTTCTGGCAGAGTTCTCACAGAAGATAGAGCTTCAATGTCACAGGACTTTAAACTCCATTATAAGTGTATTAAAAGTATATAACAAGCCTGAACTTGTGCCTATTACCAAAGAATTATTAGTTTTTGCACGTAATGCTCATAAACAATATGAGAATTATTTATATGAACAAATTCATTAAAAAGGAGGATGAAAAGAGTAAAAAGCAAGAGAAAAGGCAAATGAAGAAAAAAATGTGAACAAACATAAGAAGAAACTTATACGCAAAACAGCAGATACTTTATTTTTTGAAGCGACACAAAGGTTAAAGAAAGGAGTACAAAATCAAAATATGGAAGAAATCCGTTTGGCTGAGGCTGTTGTTGGAAAGTGTGGCAAATATGTGAAAAGAAGAAGAAAGAAACAAGAGAAATAGAATTCAAACCGTAGTGGAAAAAAGGAAATCCACATTAATAGAAAACTAACTATCTGTGTAAAAAACCTAAAATTGATTGAAATACTTTGATATGCAAAAAGAAGAAAGAGATAAGTGACTGACGGCAATTTGGTAACATTTTTAGTGTCACATCAGACTTATCTGCTTAATGCCTCACTTCGAATATAACGACAGAATGTACTGGTCCCACAGGGTAACGTTAAACCGAGGGTTGACTGAATATCATGACGATGATACTTTGATATATGCAGTCAACCCTCGGTATAATGTCACCCTGTGGGACCAGTACATTCTGACGTTATATCTGAAGTGATACATTAAACGGATAAGTCTCACATTACACTAAAAATGCTACCATGTCGCTGTCAGTCATTTATCTGCTGTGGAAATAAGGAAAAACAGGGTAATACATATTAATTAGTATGGATCTTGGAAACAACAAAGATGTGGAAAACGAAAATTTGTAGAAATTTTGAAACATCAAAGTACGTAAAGCATTTGAAAGTGTACCACAGTACATTCATACCACTACTGGAAAAACTGAGCAATTCTTGTTTGAATTTGCTGAATGTTTTTTGATGCTACAATCTTTTCCAGTTCAGTTACTTCCCTGAAAATACTTTCATCCATTCTTACTGTGGACGTTAAAAATCTTCTTACTCGATCCAAAGCATCTTCTTTCGTAACACTTGGTGGCAAATTTTCTTTACTTCATCATTGGACTCACTTTGATCATGTAGAACCTCTGTTAACTTGAGACACAGTGTACAGTTTGTTTCCACCTGATCATCAACAGAAACGTAAGTGTTCCTATCAGGCACCACACAGCCACAGTTATGGATCAGTTCCGCTAATGGAATGTCATTCTTTTTGTCTGTATTTAAATCATTATTACTTTCATCCCTGATTTCTCTGAATCCAGCATGTTTGAAAGAGTTCTCCAATAGTTTTTGCTGACACATCCAACCAACTTTTATTTTATCAATGTAAAGAACTGCATCTAGCACTGCAATGAGATCCTTCAGGAGTAGTTTGTGGTACTAAACTTTAAAACTGTAGATAACACCTTGATTCATTGGCTACAAAACTGAGGTGCAGTTTGGTGGGATGAAAACAAGCTCAATTGCTTTTAAGTTCCTTACCTCGCAGTGAGCTGTGCCGTAGTCAACTATGAATGTGACTTTTCTGTTGTTGCAACAGAAATTTTCATCAAAACATTTCAGTGTTCTTTCCCATATTTCTGAAGTCATCCGTGATTTAGAATTCATTGGCATCGTAAACAATTGAAGGTGATGTTTTATCCAGATTGTGGTATGTTCAATTAAATTAAATTTTAAAAAATATTAATTTTGATTTTATACCCAGAACAGAAGAATTAATACCTAACATAGAAGATATGATCAGGAATATCCCTAACACTAAGAATTCAGTGGTAAATTACACTGGCAGAAAGTGAAAAAGAACACCTAGAAGGAGACTTCTGATACCAACGAAATTTATACAGCATAATAACGGAATACAGCTGTATTTGCTGGTAAACTGAAAAATAACATTTCCATGTAACATGGTTAGCACGAGGTTGAACCGCGTCACACTGTGCAATTCTGGCATGGAGTCTGTCGTACAGATGTTGGATGTAAGTTTGGGGTACTGAGTTCCAAGCATTCTCAACCTGGACGCGTAAATCGGGGATGGCCGTGGAGACCGGATAAGCCATCCCATAAAATCCCACACATGCTCAATGGGGGACAAATCCGGTGAACGTGCAGGCCATGGAAGTTGTCTCACACCCTGAAGTGCGTTGGGCGTGCATTATCTTGCTGGAAAACACCACAATGGACCGACCTTACAAAAATGGCACAACAACGGGATGTTGATGTAGGAGGTGCTGTTTAACGTACCCGGTACAAACACTAGTTGTGTACGGGAGTGATAGCTGATCGCTCCCCACACCAGGAGACCAGGTGTAGGCCCTGTGTGTCGCTGGCGGATGCGAGAAGGGTAGAGATGCTCCCCTGTGCATCTACGAGCATGCATACAGCCATCGGAGGCCCCCAAGCAGAATCTGCTTTCATCGCTGAACACGACAGATCGCCATTGCGTTCTCCAGTGCAGCCCTTCCTGACGGTGGGCTGGAGTCGGCCAGAGGTGCACGTAGTCCTGCATCCAGTAGACGGTTGCGGATTGTTCGCAGTCACCTCAGGTGCAACGGCAGCTCGGATTTGCGTCACAGTGGATGTTCTGCTTGACAACGGCGCTCTTCTTATGCGCTCATCAGTCCCTCTGCGACTCCCGGTTCCACGTCTTCTCGTGTGGGAATGTTCCTCGGACCATCGTACCACCACCGATACTTCCCATCCAATTCGCTCTGCGATACAACCTCACTCAAAGTTTGATAACTGCTGAAATCATACACGTCTTCCATGTCCAGGCATTGCAGCTTCTTCAGGGTCTTCGCACGTGTCCGTACGCCGATGACTGATTACATTCACTTCGCCGTACTCCTTAAATACCACTGACGATAACTTGCATATTATGCCGTGCTGTGGCGTAAGCGTTTATCGGTTGGTCCCGAAATTAACATCACACCTACGTAAACTCGACCCCATTAACATATGTAAATTTCATGATCGTCCGCCAGTTCCTTCTTGGTGTTCTTTTTTCATTTTACGCCAGTGCATTTGGAAAAAATAAAAAAAAAATTATCATTTACAGAAGTTGAAATTAAAAGATGACAAGAATATTAAATTTTGTGAAGCAGATAAAACTGGCCAAATAGTGATTTTAAATACTGAAGAATATAACCAAAAAATGAGCCAAGCAATAGAATAGATGAATTGTTCTAGGTTGCAAAAAGACCCAACTGACAGTCAGATTAGGTATTTAGCTAATGTCAGGAATCAGTACTTTCCAAATAAGGGCAAGAATAAAAGCACATAAGCAGGATACCCCTATGAGATTAATAGTATCAAAAAAGAATTCACCACTATAACTGGTAAAAAATATATATATAATTTCTTGGCACCTTTTTTCATGAAAACACAGAAATACCTAATGAGTTTATTGAGATAATTAAAAATGTAAAGCAGGATTTCAGAATGGCAAGCATGGATTTTAAAGCATTATTCCCAAATATCCCTGTACCAGATGCTATTGAAATCATCATTAGAAAATTCTAACAGGAAAAAAATCTTAATGTCACACAACTTCAAGAATTAAAAACCGCTTTATTATACATTTATGAAAATAATATTTTTACATTTGAAGGAAGTATTTACAAGCAAAATTATGCAGGGCCAATGGACTCCTCCCTGTTAAATCTGTTTGCTGAGGTGATTATGAGCGATACAGAAGAAAAAATAATTATAATTAGTACAATGGAAAGAACCCTCGTTGGTTTAGTGCAGGTATGTTGATGATATTTTTGTTTTATCTCGAAAGAATAGTACTGAACTTTGAAGCATTAACTCAGCAATTTAACAGTATTTACCCAACTATCGAATTGACAACAGAACATGAAAATGCTTTTGCTTTTCTGGATGTTAGCGTTATTAGCAAAAAGATCAATTACAATACAAAGTGCATAGAAAATCTTCGTTTATACCGGTTCTAATTCCATATTATTCAGCACACCCATATTCACAAAAATGCAACAGTTTAAAGACTTTAATCAAATCAAAAGAGCAGTTGCACATTCCTCACAGAAGAAATTACGGATACCCACAACAAAAAATAAAAAATGGATATACGAAGTACAATGTAAGATTATTGACACATCTACACCAAAAAATAAAATGCAGAAGAAATACGTCGGAGCATTACCTTACCTCTCTGCAGTGACTTATCTGGGATCAGAGACCTGAGCTACTACCCCCCCCCCCAAGTACTGTTTTAAAAAAAATGTGAAGTTTATTTTTTAATTGTTAAGCAATAGAAGTAACATTTTTTTTTCTAAATTTTAGGTACATGCTACCAAATAATAATTATGAGGATTTGAACACTTATTTGTACACAAACTCCATTCTTTCCTTTTGTGTGAACTTGAGTGTTACGTTTTCACAAAAATGTTTCTTCTGAGTACTTTTCCATATTTAAAAAACTTCTTTCGGCAGTTGCTGATGAAAAGTTTAATATTGATCTGGTAATTATTTGTACACCTCAATAAACACTATGTTCAATTATTCAACTTTATGTAACAATGTTTCTTACCGATTTGTTTTGTATTCATCAAGGGAATTTAAACACCTTTAGTTCAGTTTTTAATCGAGCTGTATCAAAATTTGAAGCATAGAGTTCTTTAAGCTCTTATAGATGTTCAGGAAAGCTTTCACAAAATTTATCAAAACAGTTCGAATCCAACAAAGCCACGAATTTAAGATATAATATCACTGATTTTAATTCATTGACACTGAAACAGCTCGCTGGAAGCATGGAGGGACTGGACTGAGGTTGTCCGAAGTCTTCGTTTCTTTGGAGCAAAGCAATGACCACTCACGAGCTCCATAGCTCATTCATGTTATCATGGAAACGCTAGCAGGAGATAGTATGGAAGCTCTTCACATCAGAACACCGAAGTCTCTCGAAGACCTATTTGCGCTACGTTGATGCTATTGATGATCACTCGCCAGACTGATTCTCATAATCGAAAGAAGTGAATCCACTCGTATTTTTTCGCACCGTAAGCATTAACATATCTTAATACCGTTAATAATTGACTTTTATTTGTGTATTCTCTGGGCTTTGCAGCTAGCCTCGAATATACACCACTGCCTCTCTGGCATATCTACAGAAATTAATAAACAGTGGAAAATAAGGTGCTAACGATTAAAAATAGGATTATTAATAACAAGGATAATTGCAAAAAGCTGGTGTATATGAAATACCAATAACTAAAATCCCACTGATGTCATATATAGAGTATAAAAAATAAACATATTGTGACGATCCCCCTCTGCATAATTAATTAGCGAGAGACATGTTAATTGAAACTTAATGGGGGGGGGGGGTAATTAACAGGGAATTATAATTTAAACACTTGCGAGGGGCGGTACAATAAGAAAAGATTTCTAGTACTTTGAATTCGAATGGCGAGAGGCAGGTGTTTGCTATGAGAACAAAGAGCTCATAAATTGTAAATGGGACAGGTCAGGGTTTAAACCCCCCCCCCCCAAAGTTATTTGGACGGCAAGCGAAGCTGCGCGCACGAGAGACAGTGGGAATGGTTTTGGACTAAAAGCGTTTTGTTATAAACACGCCGTGTTTTCAAGTGGTGGAATGCACCGCTTTGGAGACCCTGTTTGATATCCGAGAGAGAGGTTGGAAATTTCCTCACGCTAGAAATTTGTTGCCGTCTGCTGCTGCTGTTGAACACCTGGAAAACAAGCTGAAGAATCGCCACCTCTAGTTTCGCCT
Source organism: Macrothele yani (assembly GCA_039090855.1). Lineage (NCBI taxonomy): Eukaryota > Metazoa > Arthropoda > Arachnida > Araneae > Macrothelidae > Macrothele > Macrothele yani. Next base: position 95,575,105 of record CM077016.1, on the reverse strand, counting down.
TGGAACTTCCACAAACTCACCGGACGGTAGATACCAAAAGTTGCTGTAAAAAGGAGTTTTCTGCAGGTGAGCCGCGGTTACGAGACACCGAACTGCCTTGCTCAAAGCCTAAAGAGAGGAACGCCTGGCTGAAGAGGCCCCTCGCAATTGGAGAGAAACCGAAGCTAATCGCCACCTTTTCGTGTTTGTCGAAAGTGGAGAAATCTCGTTTGTGTATCTGAGTATGCCAGCCGCTACGCAGACTTCGCCTAGCCAGAAAGAAAAAGTGCTGCAAGTTTAGGAGCAACGTACCCGCGCGTGTTAGTTTAAGAGTTTCATCAGTACTTGGATACAAGTAAGTAATTTATCAGTAAAAAATACTTATTTTTTGTGTCTTAAACTAATCCTTACAGAAAATAACATTTTTCAGTTAAGAACACAGCAACAAATAAAATTCACTTATCACAAAGGTTTAAAGAAGATATTTTTAAAATGCAAGGGGTAATCTATGAAGTAAAATGTAGTTATGGACTAGCTTACATAGGTGAGACAGGTCACTGACTAGAAACTCTAAATAGCAGTAGATAAGGCAGCTATAAAAAAATTGCTCCAACAAGACAGGATTAGATACACATATTAGAGAAACTGGTCACAACAGGCACTGGAATTCCCTTAAAGTCGTCAGTTTCCAAAGAAGGAATAGAAATTGAGAAAAATCAGAATTCCATCATCAATGATAGCAGAGGTTTGTCCCTGCCTAACATCTGGCAAGAAATGACCATAACTGTGATAGCGACAACAAAAGACTGCCTGATGAGTTTTCTCCAAAAATTTGGGATTTAATATTTCCTAGAAGAAAAAAAAAACCTGTATTAGAAGTATTTAAACAAGTAACAGCATTAATAACATGACCCGAGAAAAGGAATTAATCATGGTTTTGTGAATTATTTATTGTCTACTCTGCAATCCAACCTTTTAAAAACAGTTATTTGTATATTTCATAATTGTGTGATACTTTGTTTCCTACCTTTTGGCTGTTTTAGTGAGATAACTGCAATTTATATTTCCAAACCATTAGTGCATTTGTCTCTTCCTAGCAACACACAAGATTTTGGCTGTCAAGCAAAGAACAACTGTGTTAGGCATTCGGATGATTTGCTTTATGGAAACAGTGTCTACTGCATATTAAGCATAACTGAAGATAGCACAGTAAATTGAGATTCTTATTGTATAATATTCTACAGAACCAAACTGTACAGTTGAATATATTCATTAATAAAATATTTTTGTGTTAATTCTGTTGTCTGTCTAGTCTAATAAAAAATCTGCTGTTGCACACATTACATAATCCAACTTAGGTTCATGTAAAATTTTGACTTGATTTCAGTTAATGGCCTAAATTGTAAAACATAATAATTTTTCAATTTTATGCAGAATACTTACCAAATGTGATTCTAGAGAATGACTGTGCAGTATACTTTATTTGCAGGACTAGGTCTGGTGAAACTTGTGTATAGGGAAGGATATGTTACTATGAAATACTTGGAAAAAAAAACATGAAGACAAGTTTCATTTTTGGTGTGAGGGAAAAATATAATTTTTATTTGCATAGCTCTTTAGAAGTGCAAGAGGGACTGGTACATATCCTAAATTGAGGTTCTTTTCCATGAAATAATTGCATATGTTCACTGAGCATGATGCCCTGTTGTAAAATTGTGTTTGCTGAGTAAGCTGTAGTTCAGCACTGGGCACTTAATCCAGTATTAACTGCATATCAGGGACTATCTAGGGGAAAACTAAAAACCAGTACTTCAGGTAACTGATAATTTAGTCACAGACCAGGGGTTGATCCAAGCAAAATTTGATACTGCTGGGCAGCATCTTCACAAAAATATTTTGAACTGTGATGGTATCTTCACTAAAATTTCACCTTAACAGGCATCTTGAATATTATATTAAAAATGTGCTTTTTTTTTTTTTATATCATGTACTGTTTTCCATAAAACAGTCTCTGGCAGATGCTTATCAATCATTGCATCATCATTACCGGCAACTGAGGTGACAGTCAGTGGAAGGAACCCCAAAGCATTACGAGATAATTTTTTCCCTCTGCCAGCCCAGAGACTAACATAGATATCGTTGGAAACATCCACACTTTAATAGTGTCGGTGTATCAGTGAAAACCTTCACGTTTTGCTAGAAAGCCAAAGAATTTGCATCTTTTTCCATCTGCAGCAGTAATGGGCTTCCATGAGTAAAATCACTGTTCAATATATCAGTGATAACTCACCAATTCAACATTGAGTAACCAATAGTATTTGTTAAAGCGCTTGATGTATTGGTGGAAACTTCGATGTTTCTTTGACGTACCCGCTCCTGCAACGTCGAGGATAAGAACTAAAACATTTTCCCAACGAAACATTGAACAAAAACCGAAAAAATCGCTAATTCATGACACAGGAAGATATTTACTTCCTCTTTAAAATAATGCAACAAAGAGAAATTAATTTATTTCATGTAGAAAATAGACTTTTGCCGTTTCAAACATCGAATGCTCAAAGACATTGATGTTTTGGCCCATCCCTACTCAGATAAATTTTTGCCGTACCGGCTGGGAAACGTACAGTATTTACAATTGTGAGAAGAGCATGATGGGAAGGTGCTGACCGTTCATTTTATGGGGGATTTGGTTGCAATATATGAGCAAATTTTTATTTTGACGTGAATACATCTTTCAAATCAGATCAGTACTAGGTGGCCAGTACGGAAAGTTGAGCGTTGTGAAAAAATGGGCATCGATTTGGTTCAATATTACCAACGCGAACAAAACCAACCTAGTGTGTCATTCGATAGCTAAAGGAGCAAAGACTTGTTAGTGACCTTGAGTTCGTGCACCGCGATAAGCGGGAGGGGTCGGGGCATGGTTTTGGGGACTTTCCGCTGCGCAGCAAAAACTTCAAATCAGTATAATTCCGAAATTAGTCTCAAATGAAAGCTAACATCGAGATCTGTCGATTTAAGACATTAGAAGTGAAATTGAATTCAATGTTAGTTGAAAATTAAAAAAAATTGCAATATCGACATATACCCGTCGAAAAGCATCGAATGTAATCTATGCGGAAGAGCAACTTGTCGGCTCTCGATAAACACCGCAATGTCCGCAGCAGAATGCATGAGAAAGTATCAGGAGAGAGAGAACATTGCTGCGGCGCAGTGAGCCCATGGATGTGGAACATGAAAACAATTCTGCCCATACTTCAGAACATGGAAATGACAAAATGGAAGTGAATTTCGAGAGATCGGCACGGTTTGAGAAGTGTTGGAGATCGGCGAGTGAACGTTTCGAGAACACATTTGTGAGCAATTCATTTGGTCATTTGTGTGAGGTTTGCGACAGACTGGTTTCTGAAGGATCTGAAGCCAAAACATGTGGCTTTGCTCACAAACACGTTTCCTGGCGAGAACATAGCAGAGTTCAAGTTGTGCAGTACGTGTCGTAAATCATTGGACAGCAACAAGATTCCGAAGTTGTCGCGATCAAACAGTTTTAAGTATCCACTGAAACCGATCGTTTTGCCACTGTTGGATCCGATAAAGACCAGATTCATTTCTCTGAGGCTTCGCTACAAGGGCAACTATGGAATCGTTGGCAAGTGAGATAAATGTTCCAGTGGATGCAGCAGTTGCCATTGCGTCTGGGCAATGCATATCATGCTTTCAATATCAAGGAGAACTTGATCCACAAGTCAACGTACTTGAGTGGTTTCATAAAGATGTCGGTGGTGAAGGCTTGGCTTTGATTCTTGGTGAACCAACCATTGTACAAGCATTACAACATCCAGATCAATTGGGAAGCATTCGATGAGAGCGAGCAGATGGATAGTGAGTGTCTGATCGAATCCATGGAGCTGGGTTGTATCCTACTTCTCCTACCATAGACCAATGATTAATAAACTTGTAATTGACTACTGAATGTCTTTTTTCATTTACTAGACCCAAATAAATACTATGCGTTAACAAGATGTATTCAAGTAAAACCTTGTAGCCGTGCTCCAACACAGCATACCCCCCCCCTTTTTTTTCTCTCCAGCACTTAAAAATTTTGACTTTTGATGTCTTTCCTGATTTGATACAACTGGGAGTGTTATTATTATTTTGGTAATCTCATCTGGAGCATAATCACACAGTTGTATAAAAAAACAAACACAACAACCTGTGTACAAAATCATGAAAACAGAAAACTTTGTGCAAACCCTGAAAGCATGAACTATGGATTAGCAACAGAATAAGAAAACATTAAAATAAATAAAAAATAACTGAAAAACTAATAAAACTAATTGCTGTCAGAATAATAATAATTATACATACATATCATTAAGCTGTTCTCTGAGATTCAGAGGTTAGCTCCCCAATGAAAGACCATGTGCCAAATAAACATTTGATCTGATAGAACTAGAATTTACTTACCTGTTGGTGTATCAAATGTCTCCACTTCCAACTATCTCGACACACGGCTTGAGCTTCATTAACATCCATCACACGCTGCGCACAAGACCTTTTGTACTTCATATTCTTTTTCTCAAACAGACGTTCCTGAATCTGGCCCTTCTATGATTTCCTTGGCCTTCCTCTACCTTTCTTTCCTGCCACTTGGGCTGAAAAATTCTCTTAGTCAGCACCTCATCACTCATTCTTTCAACATGGTCAAACCAGCTAAGAATAGTCTCCACCTTGCTAACAACATTTTGCTTCACAATTACACATCTTCATTCCTCACATGATCAGCGCATCTTACCACAACCCCCCTTCTGCTGTATGTAACACATCTCCCCAGCACACAAACAACTACTATGTATTTTCTGCAGCATCCAGGTTTTATTACCATACATCAGAGTAGAAACAATTACACTTTCATACACAGCCCTTTGGGACTATTTTGAGAACCCATCATTCTTGTGAAATCCTAAGGCAGCTATGACCTTCAATTAATTCACTCGCCTACTAATTTCGCCATCTAATTTGTTCTCTATGTCAAACATACTTCTTAAATATACAAACAGGTCATTTCCATGTGAAATCAACCAGCAAAAATAGCATTTTCAACCTGACCATTTTTTATTTTTATGAAACTTGGTATATTTGTAGAATTCATCAATATAAACATATATGAATTTTTTCAGAATTTTTAATGCATGCGTTTTTGAGTTATTGATTTTTGAAATAAAATAAAAACCCTGAAATTTCATCACCTTAGCAAACTTTAACTGCCAATTACTCTGGTTCTAGTAGAGCTAGGGTCATGAATTATGGCTCATTTTAAAGATCTTGAATTGGGCTTTCATTTGATATGCCACATGGCACTATTAAAAGAATTTAATGTCAATTTAAAAATTTTGAAATTGAAATATTACAAAACATGTTTTTTAAAAAATCTGAAAAAAAATATATGTTTAACAAACATTATTTTTCTACATATCCTGAAAGTTTCATAATGGGATCACTATAAAAAACAACAACATAGAAGGACGTTACTAAACGCACCATCAGTGACTGAGGAATTGTTTATTTTGTCTGTCTGAAATGTTATCCCTGGTCTTGCAAACACTGCAGATGTTAATGAATTAATTATAATTAGTTAAAAGTTAATATATATCCATAAGGGTAACAAATTGTGTTTCTTTCCTAGGTTTTAAAGTAAAAGCAAAGTAAAAGATGGATGCCAGCAGACCATCCACATCAAAAGTTTCAAGTGTGGTTTACTGTTGCAACCCCCTTGGGAAACCAAACCATAAATATAACAAAAAAAATCTGCGACCAGTTTCCAAGAATCTATTGCTACTGAACAAGTTGCTCAAAACTGGAGACAAGATCTGTGACAGTTGTAAAGCAATCCAGAAATTTCACTCTGAAGCTGCTGAACAATCCTCTTCACTTTCTGACAGCTATAATGAACAAGAAGCCGAAGGCCATGCATGCTGTTCCATCTGAAAACATTGAAGTATCAACTCCTGAAAAAGAGCATGCTATAGAAGCATTTAACAGAAGTTTACAATGTCTGGATGAAACGCCAATCAAGAAAAAATGCCTGCAAGAAAAAAATACCCTGAAGAGAAATATAAAAAAGCCCAAGAAGCATTTCGAGCAAAATTATTAAAGTTAAGTCCTGCGTCGGAACCAAAGGATATTTTATCTCCTGAACCAGAAATTATAAGACAGTTGAAAGAAAAAATTCATTCCACAGAAAATAAAAGCATAAGAATGCAGATATTGAGTACACTGCCTAAATCTTGGTCACTGAAACGAATTTAGAGTTTCAAATGCTATGGCCAGAAAGGCTAAAAAGCTAGTAAAAGAAAAAGGTATCATATAATGTCTTTTCCTGATCTAAAGCCAGGAAAGACTTTAGACAAAGACACAGCAAATTGTATACAAGAATTTTATGAGAGTGACGATGTAAGCCGCCAAATGCCAGGAAAAAAAAAACTGTTTCCATTAAAATAGATAATAAGCGTCAACAGGTTAAAAAAAAAAATTGCTTCTGAGTAATTTGCGTGAACTGTATACTCTTTTTAAAGAGAAATTTCAAGAGAGAAAGGTGGGGTTCTCCAAGTTCTGTGAACTTTGCCCTAAGCACTGCATTCTTGCAGGAGCAAGTGGCACACATTCTGTTTGTGTTTGTACAATGCATCAGAATGTTAGTTACACTGATGATGACACAATGCAAGTTACCTGAATTAACAGGAGACACTGTTCAGCCAATAAACTCCTATAAAGATGTCCTTTCAAACATAATTTGTGGAAACTCTACACCTGCACGTTACTTCAGTCAGTGCAACAACTGTCCAGATTAGAACAGCCCAAGCAACGATTTGAAGATTGTTTTGATCTAAATAGTATAGAAAATGTGACATTCAAGCAATGGATGCAATTAGAGAAGAGGACAGCAGGGGTGCAGAAAATGTTCAGGGCCCAATATTTCCCCAGAACACTATTTTTTTTGTCTGAAATTTCCCCCAAAACTGTAGCAGATTTTCAAAGAAGTTTAAGCGATTATTAGAGTATATGTTGATGATCAACGGATTTTCATACACAGCCTATTACTTAAAAATTTGGAAAAAAAAACAACAACATATTTATTCCAATGAATAACTAGCTTTTTTTCTTTCAAGAGAAAAATTGTCCTTTTTTTGTTTAACGCACGAAAGATTTAGTGCTCCAGGTGAATCTCTCCACTCTAGCAGGTGAAAGTTTTAGGCGAGACAGGAATAGGCGAATCAAGAATTCTTTTCTCACCTAAAATGGCGGAACCCACTAACTTTCGATGTACGAAGAATAGGAGAAACCCGGGGCAGAGAGGCTGAAAAATAAACAGCTAAAAAATTCTGTAATTAACTATAATTTATTTCATTCTAGCATTCCAGGCATCTAATTGTGCCAGATAATTTTACTGAATGAAATTTAAATTCGATTTAAATCCTTTGAAAAATGCATGAGTCATTCGCTTTAAAATGTCCAAAGCCCCATATAATTTTTCAAATCGGCGCCTATGACACATTCGCTGCCATTATTATTTTCTATTGGAGGTTTAACGATCACCTAGAACAACTCAGTGAGCTATAAGCAGTCGCCCGTCCCTAATTTAGGGTCACTGGTTCCAGGGAAGGACAAGAGCTAACTCCATGAGACAAACACAACATCCATGCCTCATCAGCATTCGAAGCCAGACCCATCTCGGACGAATGATCAGAAGCTATCGCTTAGACCACAGTGCCGCCGGGGCGGCCCATTAATTTCGGAAACGTTTATTAGTGGTTGTGTCGCACTTGTTACTCGTGCCACGCTGTCTCCGCCTTGGTATTAGTAAAGTTGTTTAGGCTCGGTGAATCGTTTTCGAACGGCAGTTCGCAGTACGTTACAGCCCTCATAACTTCTTGTATTCATAACGACACATTTTTCCAAATGAATACCTGATTACTGTGAAGTAAATTACTCCCATTTTTCACGTCATGTTCGTTGTTAATAAGTCAATTTTCCGTTTTATTATTACACTGGTGTGCAAAAATTGAGGACGAAGAGGAGAAATTAGCATAACAGCGGAACCAGTATGCAGAACGGACCGAAAGACCACTCAGGAGATAGACTAAGGTTCGGTACGGTAGGACATGTGCATACATGCAGCATGACGTGGGGGGGGGGTCAAGTGTCGGAAGGGTATAATAAAGCACACGGGCGGTGTACGCTCAGCAATTCGGTGAAAGCTATTGCACTGTGTACATCGGTTTGAATGACGTCGAGTTGCTGCCACTCTGTGATATGGCCAACAGGCAATCCAGTAGACGACATCTGGATGACTTTACCCGAGGTCGCGTCATTGGGAAGTTGGAAGAAGGTCAAAGTGTGACTAGTGTGGCCGAAGAGTTCGGGATCGCTCTCAGCTCAGCATCGTTTCACGAGCTTAGAGAGCATTTCAAACGACAGGAACAGCTGTCTGAGAGTTTAGCAGCGGTCTTCAACGAGCAACCACGGCGGCGGACTACCGGTATATTGTCGTACAGGCGAGAAGAGACAGACGGCAGACAGCGGGAGAAATCGCAAGGCACATGCAACAGACAACTGGACGTCCGTTATCGTGTTTTACCATAGCCAGGAGGCTGCACAAAGGTGGCCTATTTGCACGACGACTTGTACGGTGTGTGCCATTAAGGCCTGCTCATCGGTGACGGCGGTTTCTGTGGTGCCAGGAACACAAGAACTGGACACATCAACAATCGGGTCGAGTTCTTTGTACGGATGAGATCCGATTTAGTCTGAAGAATGATTCTGGACGTATACACATCTGGAGAGAGAGCAGGGAACACGCAATCACACCTCCAACATCATTGAAAGGGACTGATTTGGAGGTGGAGTTCTCGTTTGGGGCGGTATCATGCTTGGTAGCCATACTGACCTCCACATCTTCCAAGGAGGTTCAGTCACTGGTGTACGCTATTGTACCGAGGTTCTCCTGCCTCACGTGCGTCTGTTTAGAGGCGCTGTGGGTCCAGAGTTCCTATTCATGGACGACAACGCTATACCTCATCGTATAGTGGCCGTCGCAGAGCTGTTGGATAGTGAAGATATTCAACGCATGGATTGGCCCGCAAGGTCCCCGGACCTAAATCCAATCGAACACGTGTGGGACCTTCTCTGGAGACTCTTGGCAGCACGCCGCCAACAACGATTGGCGCTACAAGAGGAATGGGCCGCGATGCCTTAACAGCTCCTTGACAACCTCGTCCTCAGCAAGGACAGACGTTGTAAATCCTGCAACACAGTCAGAGGCGATCATATCCCCTACTGAAGACTGGATTTTTCGTGGCAGCCACCTGTCACATGGACGTTTCTGTCCAGTTGTGCTTCGAAGCTACCTTTTTATCCTTTGGATTCCTTGTTTTGACGGTTTTGCTCACTTGTCCCATATTCTTACATCTTGGGGATCTTATGGTATGATTTGAGTCGATGTGGAGCACTTCTGCACGACGTTACATTCGAAAAACCGTCTCGTCCTTAATTTTTGCACGCCAGTGTACTATTATTATTTTACCCCCGGGCAAAAATTTCCCTAGAGCTGCTTTAATTTCCCCTGAACCTCGTTTGCGCGTTCGGACATATTCTGCACCCCTGGAGGACAGTACTTGAAACATTATCAAAATCCACACAGGAGTTTTTGGACCTATTGTTTGGAAAACTTCCAGCCCTGTTTCACCATTCTTTTATAGCAACTCAACAGTTAAGTTACTTAAGACATCTTAAAGACACAATAACAGAAAATCATACATAGTAATTTGTGATTTTGCTGAAAATTATTCTTTTGTATTGCAAGATGCAGCTCAGGGTTTTCACTGGAACAATGCCCAAGCAACCCTGCATCCTATAGTTATATAGAACCTAGGACATGTAAGTTTTGTGATTATATTCGACAGTCCAATTCACGACAGCATAGCTGTCCATCTGTTTCAGCGTTACCTAATTAATTTCATGCAGTCACATTTTTCTCAAAAACCTGAAAAGATATTAATAATCTAAAGCAACTTATGGGAATTTACTAGGAAATTTTTTCATTTATAGCAAATTTTCGGAGAAAACTCTTCTCCTTCTTCAGGCTCACTTGTTGTTGTCACTTTTTGCTTGTCACTATCATGGTTACGGTTTACCTTGACGGTTACGGTTAACCTTGACGGTTTAGGTTATTTTTCAACAAATCCTGCCAGATGTTAGGCAGGGAAAATCCTTTGCAGTCATTGGTGATGGAATTTTGATTTTTCTCAATCTCTATTCCTTCTTTCAGTTTTCTTTTTTGGAAATTGCTTTGGAAACTGATTACTTTAAGGGAATTCCAATCCATGCTGTGCCCAGTTTCTCTAACATGCCTATCTAATCCAGTCTTGTTGGAGCAATTTTTTATAGCTGCTTTATGCTCAGCTATACGAGTTTCTAGTCTGCGACCTGTTTCACCTATGTAAGATAGTCCACAACTACAATTTACTTCATAAACTACTCCTTGCATTTTTAAAATATCTTCTTCTCTTTGAACTATTTTAGGGAAAATTTTTTTAACCTTGTTCTCTAAACTTGGAGCTAGCCTAATATTGTATTTTTTACTAATTCTCTTTAAAGCCTCAAATAAACCTTTGTGATAAGAAATTTTTCTAGTGAATTTTACTTCTTGCTTTTGTGGGTTCTTCGTACCATTAAAATTCAGAAGCTTCTCAATTTCTTCTTTAGGATAGTTATTTTCTGCAAGTATGACTTTAAGCTCTTCTTTATGGGCTTCTTTTTTATCTGCAGTAGAAACTATTTTATTAATTTTTTCTAAAAACTGACTTGCTACATTTTTCTTAATAGAAACTGGATGATACGAATTGAAATCCAGTAGTCTTTTAGTATTCATTGGTTTTTTATACCAACTAGTGAGGAATTTTTCATCTTCATAATAGATAGTAATATCTAAGAAGTTTATTCTTCTTTCTTTTTGAAGTTCAATAGTGAACTTAAGGGAATCATCTAATTCATTGAATGAGTCTAGAATTCTTTCTGGAACAATTTCTGAGCTATCTATTATAAATAAGATGTCATCCATGTATCTGCTATATAAGCAGAAGTATGTGGGTTGTACTAGTATCTTTTCTTCTAGTTTTCCCACATAATAGTTAGCTAAGAGTGGGGAGAGTGGGGAGCCCCGATTTTTGAATGAAAAAAGTTTTCCCAAATTGAAAGTAGTTGTTCTGCAAAGAGAAAGTAAGCATTTCAAAAATTCCTACTATGTTTTTTTCCTTGTTGTGAAAAACTATTAGGTCTGCCAAGTCTTCCGCTATAAAGTCTATAAGTTGATCTATATTAATGTGAGTATACATAGACACTATATCTAAACTACCCATAATAGGAGAATCTAATTTAGGAAGAAGTTCTAGTTTTTCTTTTAGCTGCATTGAGTTTTTAATCAAGTTAGGTGGCTCTTTTAAAAGATTCTGAAGGTGTGACTTTAAAAAATAGTTTAGATTTGAAAGAATAGAGTTTTTTGAGTCTATTATTGGTCTAATTGGTTGGTGTTCTTTATGCAGTTTGACTATTCCATATATTTGAGGTAATCTGAACTGTAATTTTGAGAATTGTTTATAGTTTTCTGGAAGCTGGTTTTTCTTTTTTTGAAGTGAAATAAGCTTAGATACTTTTTTAATCAAATCTGGTAGTGGGTTTTCTTTTACTTCTTCATACATAGGTTTTTTAGTTCTTCTTCCATCTTTTCTAGATAATCTTTCTTATCCATAATAGTAATCAACTTACTTTTGTCTGTTTTCACAGCAACTATACTTTCATTTTTTCTGAAATCTTTAAGAGCTTTTAATTGACTATTAAAATTTTTTTGAGGCTTCCTTACTTGCTTCTGGAATTTTGTAAGGCTATTGTAGTAATCTTTTCTGAGGAGGTCTGCTTTAATTTGGTCCTCTTTTTCTAAAGTGCTGCAGATGCTTTCCAATTCAATTACCAATTTTTCTGGATTTATTTTTTCTTTGGATAGATTGAAATTACTTCCTTTATTTATCACTTGTAATAATTCTTGGCTAACTCCAGTAGCAGTGTTGTCCTTCACATGACTAAGAACTGCAGTTTTTTTGTTTTTACTTGAATAGTTTTTCTTCAAAAATTTTTCTTCTTTAAGGTTCAGCTTTTTAACAAATTTCTTATTTTTGTTTCTTACTCCAAATTTTAGCCAGTCATCCAATTCTGCTTTTACTGTATCCCTTAAGATTCCAGAAATTTTCTTTTCATTTTCAAAAATCGGGGCTAGCTATGGGCTCCCCACTCTCCCCACTCTTAGCTAACTATTATGTGGGAAAACTAGAAGAAAAGATACTAGTACAACCCACATACTTCTGCTTATATAGCAGATACATGGATGACATCTTATTTATAATAGATAGCTCAGAAATTGTTCCAGAAAGAATTCTAGACTCATTCAATGAATTAGATGATTCCCTTAAGTTCACTATTGAACTTCAAAAAGAAAGAAGAATAAACTTCTTAGATATTACTATCTATTATGAAGATGAAAAATTCCTCACTAGTTGGTATAAAAAACCAATGAATACTAAAAGACTACTGGATTTCAATTCATATCATCCAGTTTCTATTAAGAAAAATGTAGCAAGTCAGTTTTTAGAAAAAATTAATAAAATAGTTTCTACTGCAGATAAAAAAGAAGCCCATAAAGAAGAGCTTAAAGTCATACTTGCAGAAAATAACTATCCTAAAGAAGAAATTGAGAAGCTTCTGAATTTTAATGGTACGAAGAACCCACAAAAGCAAGAAGTAAAATTCACTAGAAAAATTTCTTATCACAAAGGTTTATTTGAGGCTTTAAAGAGAATTAGTAAAAAATACAATATTAGGCTAGCTCCAAGTTTAGAGAACAAGGTTAAAAAAATTTTCCCTAAAATAGTTCAAAGAGAAGAAGATATTTTAAAAATGCAAGGAGTAGTTTATGAAGTAAATTGTAGTTGTGGACTATCTTACATAGGTGAAACAGGTCGCAGACTAGAAACTCGTATAGCTGAGCATAAAGCAGCTATAAAAAATTGCTCCAACAAGACTGGATTAGATAGGCATGTTAGAGAAACTGAGCACAGCATGGATTGGAATTCCCTTAAAGTAATCAGTTTCCAAAGCAATTTCCAAAAAGAAAACTGAAAGAAGGAATAGAGATTGAGAAAAATCAAAATTCCATCATCAATGACTGCAAAGGATTTTCCCTGCCTAACATCTGGCAGGATTTGTTGAAAAATAACCTAAACCGTCAAGGTTAACCGTAACCGTCAAGGTAAACCGTAACCATGATAGTGACAAGCAAAAAGTGACAACAACAAGAGAGCCTGAAGAAGGAGAAGAGTTTTCTCCGAAAATTTGCTATAAATGAAAAAATTTCCTAGTAAATTCCCATAAGTTGCTTTAGATTATTAATTCAATTAAACTAGGAAGCCATTTTTCAATATGAGCTTTATTCAAAGAACTGAAAAGATATTTTATTTTTCGGATGGAGCAGCTTCACAATACAAAAACAAGTCAAACTTCCTCAGCTTGTGCTACCACGAGACTGACTTTAATATAAAAGCAGAATGGAATTTTTTTGCAACAGCACATGGCAAAAATGCATGTGATGGGATAGGGGGTACTGTGAAGCAATTAGCTGCAAAGGCAAGTTTACAACTTGTTTATAATAATCAAATTATGACCCCATGCCAACTCTTTGAATGGGCCACTGCTAATATTGCCTCCATTCACTTTTGGTTTGCAACAACAGAAAATTACAAAGAGGAGGAAATTATCCTTAAAAGCAGAATAGCTTCTGCTAAGACAATAAGTGGTACTCAAAAACTCCATTGTTTCATTCCTGCAGGAAAACACAAATTATTAGTCAAAACTTACTCACTTTCTGAGCATTTTAAAGAAGAGATATGTGCAACAGATGAAGGGGAAGAGAACATTAGTTTTGAAAATATGGTAGGTTTTGTGATTAGTAAGTACTCAGAGCACTGGTGGTTGGGATGTGTACTTGGTGTGAATGAGGACACAGAAGAGGTAAAAGTGAGCTTCCTGGAGCCGCATGGTCCATCTCCATCATACAAGTATCCTCAATCATCGGATATACTGTTGGTTCATAAATCTGATGTTTTGTTAAAAGTTGACCCGACAACAGCTACTGGAAGAGTATATAATTTTAACAATGACTGAGACAAAGAAGGCAAATCAAGCACTGGCATACAAGTCATACAAGTGCAGCAAAATTTAAAAGAAAGAAAAAAAGCAGGATACATATAGAAGATAAAATAATTTTGTAAGTGTAAATATGCACACAGAACCTTATACTGAATTATCAAATGAATTACTTTGGAACACAGTTTCAAATTACTTAGATGTTTATTTTCATTCTTTAACATTCACAATGTTTAAAAGAACAAGTATGACATTTTACACAAACCACATAAAGAATACCCTTCCAGTCATGGGTGGAACTGATAAGTACATCAGGTACATTTTAGTTGCATTGTTCTACGTTTTTTTTTTTTTATAGTGATCCCATTATGAAGCTTTCAGGATATGTAGAAAAATAATGTTTGTTAAACATATATTTCTTTCAGATTTTTTAAAAAACAAGTTTTTTAATATTTCAATTTTAAAATTGAAATTAATTTTTTTAATAGTGTCATGTGGCATATCAAATGAAAGCCCAATTCAAGATCTTTAAAATGAGCCATAATTCATGACCCTATCTCTACTAGAACCCGAGTAATTGGCAGTTAAAGTTTGATCAGATGATGAAATTTCAGGGTTTTTTTGAAATTTCAAAAATCAATAACTCAAAAACGGATGCATTAAAAATTCTCAAAAACAAAAAAACATGTTTGTTTATATTGACGAATACTACAATTATACCAAGTTTCATAAAAATAAAAAAATGTCGGGTTGTGAGCCTTGTTGATTTGACATGGAATAACCCAAACTCATTCACCTGGCCAACCTCTGTGCCTTATTAAGACTTATCTTGCATCAGTATGAACATTTTCTCGCTCAAAAACCATAACTTTGGTTTTATCCTTATTTATACTTGGTTTGAATTTCATACAAACTTCGTACATGCACAACAACATACTCTGCAACTCACTTTTACTCTCCACCAACAGGACTGTCATCAGCATACAGCAATCTGCACACATGCATCCATAAATGCATTAAACAGCCAAGGTGACATTACACAACCCTGTCTGACTCCTGCAACAATAGAAAACCATTTCAATAAAACACCATTCACTCGTACACATGCTCTACTGCCGGTGTACATGGCTTTCACACTACTGAGTAGATTTCCAGTAATACCATATTTATTCAGTACCTTCCACAGAAAAGTCCTATGCAATACAGACGCACCTTTTAACATCCCTGTAACTTGGAAAGCGATTTTCAAATCTGGCAAAAACTGATGTTTTTACGTGTTTCATTCCATGGCTGATAAAGGTAGAGGTCGCTACTGAAATGCCCCGCTTATAATTTTCAATGTAACTTATGTGTGATATGTCGATATATCAAGAATTCTTCTAATGTTTTGTGTGTTACGTGTTTCCCTGCCAATTCTTCTCAATCCTCATGCATAATGTAAAAATTTGATTAGTGCAGCCCTTACCAGACATATAAAACCACTCTGTACATCTCACTTTCTCTGATGTAAGACCTCATACCTTATCAATAATGACTTTCCCAAACACTTTTCCTGACACACTTGGCAAGCTGATACCACGATAGTTCTTGCATTCAATCTAATCAGCTTTTTCCCTGTACAAGGGAACAATGATAGCATCCCTCCAATCCTGAGGAACCATTCCTAACTCCCAACATGACTGGCAAATAAATGTCAGTTGACCAGTCGATCATATTCACCACCATATTTTAGCATCTAAGCAGATATGTCATCTACTCCCAAAGCCTTACCATTCTGAAGTGATTTTAGAGCTTTGAGATCCCACCAGTACTTTAATCTCTCACTAGGACATCATCTGCGTCAGAATCACCTTTGCTTTCATGATCTAATAACTCACAGAAGTACGCATCCCATCATTCACTTAGCTCTTTGGGCTCCCATATCATTTCTCCGATCCTATTCTTTACACAACTTAGAATTTTATTTCCCCTATTTTTTCTATGTCTTATATGTACATTGAAGTGCTAGAAAAACTGGTACAGATGAGCTTATGCAAAATACATAGCAACATCACCTATGCTCATACTCGGTTGCGTCCACCAGTGCGTATATAAAGCGATAGACATCCTTGCTAGCTGTCATATCTGTTTTCGGCATGAGAATGACAAGTAATAACGATTTAAGCGATTTTTGACGTGGTGTCATAGTTGGTGCTCGTGAGATAGGCCATAGTATTTCGGAGGTAGAAACAAAATTCGGATTTTCACGGACGACCATTGGAAGGGTGTATTGTGACTACAAGAATTTCGGCAAAACTTCCAACCTACGATACCAGCGTGGCCATAAAAAGACAATGGGTGAACGTGACTATCGTCGGCTGTCAAGAACCGTTTCACACGATAGGCATGCAACACTCTCGCAGGTATCATCGGAATTCAATGCTGGAGCCTCAACAAGCATCAGCATCCGGAGTGTGCAACGTACCCTGCACGATATAAGCTTTGAGAGCCGAAGCCCAACTAGAGTCCCCTTGATGGGTGCACGACACAGAGCTATGCGCCTCACTTGGGCACGGCAACACCGCCACTGGACACTTGATGACAGGAAACAAGTAGCCTGGTCTGAGGAGTCGCGTTTCCAACTGTATCGGGCAGATTGAAGGATCCGTGTGTGGCACAAACCCAATGAAGCCATGGATCCCGCATGTGTTGCAGTTGTGTAATGTGAAGCAAAATGTTGTTAGCAAGGTGGAGACAAACATGCTTCGGTGGTTTGGCCATGTTGAAAGAATGAGTGATGAGATGCTTACTAAGACAATTTTTTAAAACCCAAGTGGCAGGAAGGAAAGGCAGAGGAAGGCTTTATGTATGTGTAACCCATTTATATGAATTACATTTTATTTGGAGGATCAGGTTCAGGAGTGTCTGCATAAGATAATGAGTATGAAGTACAGAAGGTCTTGTGTATGTTGTATGATGAATGTCGGTGAAGCCGGAGTTGTGTGTCAAGATTGCTGTAAATGGAGAAGTTTGATACAGCAACAGTAAGTAAATAATCAGTTAAAAATTTATCTGGAGTGGTAGTTTCCATTTCTTTGTGAAGCCAACCTCTGAATCTCAGAGAACAGCTTAGTGATATGATGAAGATAGTAGATGCTTAGGTGCAACAGCAAAGGGCCAACCACAACATACTCCAGTTCCATCATCTAGCAATGCTGCACAGCTTGTGCCATAAGCAAATCTTAAGACATAGGCTGAACTCAATTACTAATTGTTCATGCTTTTTGTGAAGTACATAATATGCTTGTAGCTGATGGGTATACAGCAGTAGGAATTTGATTGGCAGACGAATCCATAAACCATTAATATGCAAAATGTGCTTATGAATATGAAGAATAGAACAAATACTGAGAACTGTTTTTTTTTTTTTAATGTCTGTATACAGAAACATTCAATACATGGAATTTAAATTTATCCTGTCTTCTTATGTCCTTCGTTTTAAAAAC
Organism: Macrothele yani; assembly: GCA_039090855.1. Classification (NCBI taxonomy): domain Eukaryota; kingdom Metazoa; phylum Arthropoda; class Arachnida; order Araneae; family Macrothelidae; genus Macrothele; species Macrothele yani. The sequence goes on along the minus strand of CM077016.1, from coordinate 95,557,391 downwards.
AGTTGTTCAAAAATTCATTGTTTAATGTTTTGAAAAATACTGTGTTAAATAATCATGGTGACTTGCTTGTTTTCATATCTTTATATGTAACACATTTCTATGAAGTACATTTTATTCTATGTAATATCAGCCACATTGAAAATAGAAGAGTGTATAGCCTTCAGTTTGTGCATTAAAGTACATGAAAATTGTTTTTGTCACTCATGTCAACAATCATATCGATAGATTATATCCCTTTCCCCCAAGAAAAGACAGTGGAAGTAAAATAAAAAATAATGTATCTTCATAGTTTTACACCATGTTATTTGGAACTGCATTCAGAATACCAGCTTTGTTGGTTCTAAGAATTATGTTACATCTATCAGTCCTGTGCTGCTTTCATCTGATGATATGAATTCATTTTGTGAAACAAAAAGGATTAAATTGACAATACTGCACAAGTTCAGTCATTTGAAGTCATGATGATTTCCTGTCAGGAACAGAGAAACAAACAAGATGGGAGAATAGTGTGGTAAAACTAGTATTGTAATCTCATCTTTATGATAGAAACACTTGTTGGTTGTACCAGGTGCTTAAAAAGCTTTTATCTCTTCAATGGTTGATCAGAGATACATACTTTCAATTAGAAAAATACTCAAAATGACATTAAAGACATGGCAGTTGCACCCCTATGGGTGGCATAAAATTTTTTTACACAGCCTCCGCAAAAAAAAAAAAAAAAAGTTGCGCAATGTTCTAATTAGTCTAAAAACAAAACAAAACATCATTCTGCTTTCAAAGCTCGTGGAGATACTCACAATGAAAACTCTAAAAAAAAATGTATTGTCTGGAGCCTGAATGGGAAATGGTAACTTGTTTTGCTCCATAGCTATGCAGTGAAACAAGCTACTGTTCGTCGTAAACGGGCACCAGAACGTTTTTTAGTTTTCATTGTGAATATCTCTGCGAGTTTCGGGAGCAGAACAATAGGGTTTGTTTTTTAGACTATCTAGGTCATTGTGCAGCTTTTTTTTTATTGAACTTTTTTTATGTGAAGGCTGTATAAAAATTTATCTTTATGCAAATACAATGTCAAGTCTTTACATCATTTTGAGTATTTTTCTAATTGAAAGTATATATCTGTGACCAACTGTTGAAGAAATAAAAGCTGGTTTCAATCTTTTTTAAAACAGCTGGTACAGTGATATACTAAAAAAGGGAGGTTTTGAACTTAAATGGAGTTCTATGCTACCACATGGCAACCTATGTACCAATTTTTAATTCCCAGGACAAAGAAATCACTATGGCTGCTGGTGGGTCTGTAGATGGTGTTTAATCATGACCCACAAGCTGTCAGCTAGGAAGAAATCTAGGGACCTGGCTGGCCAAGATAGTAAATCCACATCATGACTCTCAGAGAAAAACTCTGCATTAGGTATGTAGGTATCAAGCAAAAAATGTCATGCAGCCTGGCAAGAAAGGAAGGTCACCTGTTTTAGGCTCTTGGAGGCAGCATAGTGGCAAGCAAGCAGTCAGATTGTCATTGACAAACACTAATAATGAATTCCTCATTTCTACCATAAATGCATACACACAGACCAGAATGCACAAATAATTTTTTAGCCAGGTGGTTAGGACTAACGGTAAGAAAAGTAGTACAGAGTGATTGTAAACTCCTTCAACAAAACAAGAGGGGTGATAGTACACATCAAGACGAACAATATTTGCAATGGAACCTAAGGCCGCATTCCACTCCTAGTGCCAGAAAAGAGCATGTTCAAAAAATGTCCAGCAGGCACACGGAGTTCTAAACAGTGCATGAGAAGCACAAGATGCAAATCAGGTGCGCTGAACACGTGTAGATGATGAGAAGCAAACATTTAAAAACGCAGCCAAACCCGTTCAGTGATATTACTGTGTGAACATCACATGAAAATTGACATATTCGTGAAAGGGCAGACCTCTTGCCAGAATGTCGGACCAGCGCAGCACGCGTGTTTCTGGAGCAAGTGCTTTCCGGTCTGTTGCAGGATGTTCCGATTACCACACGGAGGGTCATGTGGTTTATGAATGATGGAGCTCCAGCACACTTTGCCACCGAGGTCTGATACTTCCTAAATGAGACATATCCCAGGCAGTGGACCTATGGCTTGGCCTCCATGCTCCCCGGACCTTAATCCACTGGATTTCTTCTTCTGGGGGCACATGAAAACATTGGTGTACGAGACACCTGTGGACTCTCTGGAAGATCTAGTCATGCGAATCGCTGTTGCTGCGGACAGGATCAACACCACATTGGGAGTCTATGAGAGGCTGCGACAGTCCTTCATTTGCCGGTGTGGGCTGTGCAGCGATGCCCTTGGACACCAGTTTGAGCAGCTCCTTTGAGTCTTCCTCTGATGCGATTGGAATTGTGCAACTCATAAATTTAGGTATGTCTCTTTGTTTTCACTGTTGAAGGCTCAATGTGGATATGTAACTTTACTCTTTTCTGACACTAGGAGTGGAATGTGGCCCTAGGTTCCATTGCAAGTATTGTTCGTCTTGATGTGTACTATCACCCCTCTTGTTTTGTTGAAGGAGTTTACAATCACCCTGTATAAAATGCAGCTAATGAAAAAAGTGACCAGAACAGTGTGCGTGCTACGACCCCCTCCCATTCCAGCAAAGATCATGAAACTGGGTTTCAACGGACCTAGTCTCAACATCCGCCGTAAAAAAAAAAAAAAAAAAAAGATTAATAAAGGAAAATTAAAAACAACTCCAGATGTTTCCCATAGTTATGCACAATTTCATATGGATTGCTAATCATTTTCTTCACCTTTTTAGTGTCAGTGATTACATACTGTAATTATATAGAATAATTTAGTTAATTCATGTATAATTAATTCATATTTAAGCTCTTCAGAAGTGCATTGAAAATCACAAATAATAAGATTACAAGGTTAATTGTACATTGAACAAAGACACCACAAAAATATTTCCCATTAAAATATAGAAATAAATGTTAGTGGTAAAATTTATAACCATCATCATCATTGTCAACCATTATCAATCCACTGCTGCACGAAGGTCTCCCCAAGTTTCCTCCACAACGGTCTGTCTTGTGCCAGTCTCCTCCATGTCACTCCCGCATACTTTCGAATTTCATCCACCCATCTTCCATGTGGTCTTCTTCTGGGTCTTTTCCTGTCCCTTGGAATCCAATCTAAAATTTCGGCTGTCCATCGATGGTCTGTTCTTCTGGCAGTATGTCCAGCCCATTGCCATTTCAGGGATTTAACTCTGATCATGATGTCTTCCACTCTTGTCATTTTTCGGATCCACGAGTTCCTCTTCTTATCTCTCCTGGTTACACCAAGTATGCACCTCTCCATGCATCTTTGAGTTGTCTGCAGCCTTTGTATGTCTCTTTTAGCTAAGGTCCACGTCTCTGCACCATACGTAAGCACTGGAAGGATGCATTGATCAAACACTTTTCTTTTAAGACATAATGGCATATTGCTCTTGAAAATTATGCTGTTTCTTCCAAAAGCTCTCCAGGCAAGTTTTGTACGCCGATTAATTTCTTCACTAATGTGACCCTCACTTGATATCTGCTGTCCAAGATAAACGTACGTGTCTGTTATCTCCAGCTTTTCTCCATCAATCGATAAATCTTCATTTCTTGTAAAAGCATTGAACATCACTTTTGTCTTCTGAAAGTTCATTTTTAATCCCACTTCTTTACTCTTGTCAGCAAGTTCCTGCATCATACTCTGTAGCTCTGATGGGGTAGTTGCAAAAATGACTATGTCATCAGCAAAACGAAGGTGGGTTAGATAATCTCCATTAATCTTTATCCCTTTGTTTTCCCAGTTCAGTGATTGAAAGACATTTTCCAATGTAGCATTAAAGAGCTTCGGAGATATGGTGTCACCTTGTCTCACTCCTTTTCCAATTTTTATGTGTGTTGTATTTTCAAATAGCAGAATCTTTGCACTTGCATTTTCATAGATGTTATTAATAATATTAATGTATGCATCTTCAATACCGCAGGATTTCAGAGCCATTGCAACTGCTGATGGTTTCACCGAATCAAAGGCTTTTTCATAATCGATAAAAGCCATGCACAATGGAAGTTCATATTCCCTTGCTCTTTCAATTAGTTCTTTCAGTACGTGGATATGATCTATTGTGCTGTAGCCACTCCTGAATCCAGCTTGTTCTCTCGGTTGAGCCATGTCCAGTGTTACCTTCAAGCGGTGTGAAAGAACTTTAGTGAAGATTTTATAAACCACTGATAGGAGGCTGATAGGTCTGTAGTTCCTGAGATCCTCAATGTCACCTTTTTTATGTAGCAAGATCATTGTAGCGTTGTTCCAATCCTCAGGAATTTTCCCTTTATTAAGGCATCGAGTGAAAATTTGGGCGAGTACTGTTTCGATTTCTCCACTTGCTTCTTGTATGATGTCTACAGTAATTCCATCTTCTCCTGGAGCTTTTCCCCGCTTCATGTTCTTGATTGCATGTGCAACTTCTGCTGGAAGGACTGGAAGAACTCTGGTACCTTTCATGATGCCTGGAGTACATGTATCATCCCTTTCATATAATTTGGAGTAGAAATCTTTCACTCTTGTCAAAATTTCGCCTCTATTTCTTGTTACAGAACCATCTTCTTTTCTCAGTGCCATAATCTGTTTTTTTCCCTTACTGAGATGTCCCTTTGCTATCTTTAGGCTTTGGTTGTTTTCAATTGCTTTCCTTACTAGTTCACAGTTGAATTTCCTTACGTCTTCAGTGATACTTTTTCGTACTGTCTTGCATAGCTCTATATATTCCACTTTGGAAGTCACATCTTCTTTAGTTGTCCTCATCTCTCTTCTTTTTTGCATCAAAATTTTGGTTTTTCCTGATAATTTGTTCACATGCAATTTGTTCTTAGACCCAGCTAATTTTGTTGCTGTTTCCATAAGAGCTTTGGTTACTTTTCTGTTAACTTCAGAAATATCCACTTCTTCCGATGTTAGGCCTTCTAAAGCAGAGAATCTGTTCTTCAGTTCCAAATTGAAGGTATTATGGTGTTTTTTAAGGTTGGTTATGTCAATACATTTTTTGTTTGCCTTATGAGCTTGCTACGTTCGAGTTTAGTGTTGAGGTGCATCTTACATCTCACCAATCTATGGTCACTGCCTGTGTTGAACTTGTTTAACACACTGCAGTCTTCTATGACGAATTTTTTGTTACACATAATAAAATCAATTTCACTTGTCGTCCCATTTGGATGTCTCCATGTCCATTTCCTGTGTGGCTTTTTCTTGAAAAAGGAGTTCAAGATGAAAAACCCTTCTGCCTCTGCAAACTCTACGAGAGTATTTCCACGCTGGTTTCTGTTGCCGTGACCGAATTTACCTACTGAAGTTTCATTCTGTTGCCGTTGCCCTATTTTTGCATTGAAATCTCCCATAATTATCTTCAAGTGCTGCTTACCTTTATTATTTAGATCACGAATTTCCTCATAAAATTCTTCAATTTCTTCTTCAGCATGACTTGTGGTGGGTGCATAAGTTTGAATAATCTGAGCCTGGTATCTTCTCGAGAGTTGGATAACGAGTCGTGCAGCTCTGTCAGAGGAACTTTCAACTTCTACAACTTTATCCTTCAGTTTCTTGTTTATTATAAATCCAACACCACTAGTTCTGCCAGTATCTGTCCCACGATAGTAGAAGAGATGTCCACTTTTCAGTTCAATGAGATCTTTTTATCTCCTTACCTCACTTAGCCCGACGATGTCCCACTTGATCCTTTGTAGTTCCTCTTCCAATTCAAGAAGCCTTGAATCTGAAGATAGGGAGCGTCCGTTATACGTAGCCAAGGTCAGCATCGGATGGCAGCCTAGTCCGGTCCTCCGGGAATTCTTAGCACCCTCTGCCTTCATGTCGCACTGGCCGCTGCCTTGGCCAGGTACATTCCAGCTGCCGGAGACTGAGGGCCAAGATTTAAGTTGTGGAGTCATTTTGGAGGGGTTTGGCCATAACTCACCACGCTGGCCAAGCGGGTTGGTGAGTGTGGGATAGCATTTCCTCTAATCCCGATGGTATAGTTATACCGCTATTGGCGGTCGTCAGAGCCCCTTTAGTGGGAACAGGATGTACCACGAGAAGGCGGGGTTGACATTTGTCAAGGAGAGGCTGTGATGTTACGCATCACCTGACCTTACATCTTAAATAAAATATTAAGCCTAATATTATGGAGAATATACAGATTTATTAACCTGTGACGAGCTCAGTTGCCGAGAAAGCATATTCAGATGCGGATAGTCTAAAAAAATTATTTATTTACTCAGCTGTGGATCATCTAAAAACGAATTAAAAATTTTTTTTTTTTTGAAAAATACTTTATTTATTTCTATATTTTTAATGGGAAATATTTTTGCGATGTCTTTGTTCAATGTACAATCAGATACCTTGTAATATTATTTGTGATTTTCAATGCACTTCTGAAGAGCTTAAATATGAATTAATTATACATGAATTAACTAAATTACTCTATAAATACACTATAAAGGGTTTATTAAATGCAAACAAGTATAAATAATTGCACATGGATCAAGCTTCATTTTTAGGCCCTCCTTAAGAATCATGAATCCAAAGATTTAACTTAGGATCCTAAGGATTTTACTTTAATTTTCCCCTCTAAGAAAGTTCTTGAAGAAAATGACTTTAAGAATCTACTGAATTAATTGCAGTTGCCATTCAAGAAATTAAAAGATTACAAAATTTCACCAGAAATAATAAAAAAAATAGAAGCACACTAAAAGAATTTAACTGTTGAGCATGCAAATTTCTTGAGAGCATGGTAACAATCAGATAAGCTTTCCTTCTGTTTTGGTCAACTACTACATCCTGTAGGAATTGTGGGTAAAACTTTGCCCTGCTCCCAGTTTCAATAGGAGAAAGAGATTGGAGCATGCTGCAAGCCTTTGTGGACTACTTGAGAACACCCGAGGGGGGGGGGTTGTGACATAAGCGGCAGGAGCCCCCACACTGTATAGCCATGCTAATCGACAAGTAGCACAAAAGACCGAGCACAGTGACTTCAGTTCTTAATACAACGCTTTAAAAACGATCAGCGAACAAGAGTTTTCTTTGGCTACGACCTGGTTAAAACTAAGATTTTGTGCTGGCAGCAAATCATTGATTAATGCATATACTTCCCGCTAAAAAAAAAAAAATTGAATTGCCATTCGTACTGTTTTAATGCGAATCACAACTCAAAATTTTTTTAGCATGCTGCAGCATAGTAGTACGTAGTCACTAGCCCCCACTGATAGAAATATGTAAATACAAACTAATGTGGGATTAAAATCAAATTTTTGATTATGAAATTTAGATCAATAGAAGACATATAAAAGAAACCTACATGAAAGATTCTTAGTGGAAAAGGTAATCAGAGGGGAAGGATTAATGACAATCATACACCTAAATAACCACTTACCGTAATTTTGGGTAAATAAGTCGCACTGCCGTATACGCCGCAGCGATTAAAAAAGGGGCGGAATAAAAAACCCCACCAGAAACGCCGCACCTCCGTATACGCCGCACTTTCGCAGTAAGGTGGGGTAGTACCACGGCGGAATCTTGAAAACATTACGTAGATAAAAATATAGTACCTGATCTTTCAAATAATAAATAAAAATATCAATTAAACAAGATTCAATCCTAAGGATAACACTTACCCTACTACCTATTTTATAAACATTTACTCAAAGAATTCACAAAGCGCTTAAACTAATGATAAAACATTTATACCTCAAGAATTTAAAAAATACACGCACAACATTCTGAAAATATATGGTACACATATTTTTTCAATCAAATCCATCAAAATCAGAAACTTCACTGTCCGAATTAAAAAGTTTTAAAAGCTTATCATCTAAAAAAACTTTGGGGCTGTTTCACCGCAGTTTTTAGAAATAATGTTTGCTTCAGTGAAGCCTGAAATAATCGTCAAAGTTTTGATGTTTTTCCAGTGTTCAGAAAAACATATTCATTTAACATTAGCCTAAAACTAGAAGTATAACTTCTGCGTTGCTTCATTTTACTTTCCACGATAACGTAGAACTACATGTACTTGAGAAAATGCGATTTGGCAAACTGAATGCAATGAACGCCCACGTCACTGACAAAATTTGCACGTGCTGTCCTTGAGTCATTGACCAATGACAATCGATCTTGGATGGTAGTTGGATATCCAGTTTCAAGAGGGGAGAGAGAGAGTAAGCCTTGGAGCGAAGCCGATGATGTCATGAGTTCAAAGAGAGTCAGTTGCTCGGAGCATGAAACAAGGGCAATTCCCTGCGAAGTTTCTCCCCGCCACAGATTTTTTTGAGTTTTATCGGAGTCACCTCTCTCTTTTACCTGTACCACCTCAATCCTATAACCTAATATTGTCATGTCTTGTTTTAAGAGGGGGTGGTGGGATTTATCGCACGTGGCTGTAACATGGTTATTCTATTCCCTCTCTATTGAGATATAATGGAACCAAAACGTTTTTTGTTACATAATTTCACTCCGCCAAAGCCAAAAAAAGAAAGAAAGACCAAAAAAAAAAAAAAAAAAAAAAAAAAAAAAGAAGTCAGAAGTCATATACGCCGCCATGCTGTATAAGATGCGCGGGCCGAAAATTTTATTTTGAACTCTTATACGCTGCGGCTTATCTACCTGAAATTATGGTACAATGGCAAACATAAGGTAAAAACAATTCTGCCTGATGGACAGGTTCACTCGTTCCTGTCACGTCTGGTCTACTTCTGAGACAGCAAATGCATTCGTTCGAGCTTATTTCAACCTATTTTGTTAACCCCAATTTAACTCATTCCAACTGGTTAAAGGGTTAATACTTAGTTACATCACCACATACAGAAATCACAGCATTAATTCTTACTGAAAGAGATTCAACTAGATGATTTAAATAACTTGATTCAATTTTTGACCATTCTAGGAACAGTTTGTCTCGCAATTCATTGAAATTCTTGGGATGTTGAAGTTTGGTTTTTAAACTTCATTCAAGGTGGTCCAATAAATTTTTGATGGGATTTAAATCTGGCAGTTTAGCTGGCCAGTCCATGCATCCCAAAGTTGCATCCTGCTCTTCACACCAATCCATAACGGTTTTAGCAGTTTTATGAATCCTACAGTTGTCATCCTGGTAGATCAGATAAATTACTTGATGAGAATCCTGCAAATGTTGTGAAAAAGGAAACCCATAATTGTCTAAAATTTCTCTGTAAGCATGCTGATTCATCATATTCACCTCTACTAGTGGGCCTAATTTACAACCATTAAAACAACCCTACAACATTACAGACCCACCTCCTTTGGCAAGAACACAATCAGGACTGAATGTTTCTTTAGATCTCTTGTTGACCCTACGACTTGCAGGTCCATTCCATATCAAGTTATCCAATTTATGAAAAAAATTCACCTCACATTTTATGATTTCTTTCAAATTTGGTTCATCTATTGTACCCCTTAAGATAATTAAAAATCCAAATTTTTAGATTTTTATCTCCTTTAGTTTTTTAGTTATAGGACTTTAAATTTTTTTAAAAATCAAGTTTTTAGTAAATATCTTATATGAACCCAAAATTTGTGTTTCCGGGTCATATAGTGATTATTCACACTGGAAATTCTTTAGTTAAAAATAAATATCTTCACTGATGGACCTAAATATCATTACATACCTTATAATCCATAGTTTATATGAAGCACATTGTTGGTGTGTCAATTTATTTTCTTTGTGGACACACTGATAAAAATTTTGTTGACGCTTGAGCACAAAACTGACCATAACTCATCACCAAAAAAGGCTAGTAAAAAACATTTTGCAGCATTTTTCATGAGCTTTCATATGATATACACCATGACTAATTTCATAAAAGTTTTCATTTCAAGGTCATTTAAAAATTCTTTCATATATTGTCTTTATCTATGCTAAATTTTAAGCTGGGGTCTTAATGAGTTCATGCTTTTTCTAATTTTTGAATATATTTTGACATGTTGAAAAATGAATATTTTTCAGATTCAGGCATTACAGAATGGCTTTCTAAATGTGGTTTAAGCCATCACAAGGTGCATTTTCAATAGCTTTAATGTAATTCAGTTCTAGAATAAGCAACAATTTATAAACAAGTAAATGGCGCTCCGATGGGATCTTCGCTTTCAGCCATCCTCGCGGAAACAATACTTCGCCCCATTGAGCAACATATTCACCAACATCACCTCAAGACCTACCACCTGGCTACGATATGCAGAAGACGTATTTTTCATATGGCCACACGGAAAGGAGACTCCAGTTTTTCTTCGATAAAATAAATTATATACACCCTATGATCAATTTCTCCACGGAGCTTGAACACAATGGTACCTTACCTTATCTTATCTCGACGTCCCAGTGAGCAAATCGCACGACAACTGCCTTCATAGGGAAGTCTATTATAAACCCACCTCCGTTCCCAACCTGATGCTCCGCAGTTCATTCTGCCCTCATGATTACAAGACTGCCTTATTCCGTTCTCGAATTAGAAGAGCCTTCGCTGTCTCATTCGATGTCCGTTCTAGACAATCCAAACTAAGAAACATCGTCGAATTGGCCACTGAGGCAGGATATACTTCGAACCAGATGCATAACTTTATCAAGAAAGCCAGAACCAACCGTGCTAATATTTCTATGCCGCATCTTCGCTACCTGGGCTCTATTCCCTACATACCAAATGTTTCCTATCAACTCAAAAACGCGCTGAGTAAGATGAACTTCGGTGTCGGCATAAGGTCTCCGTCATCTTTATATACAATGCTTAAGAGAAATATTGACAAGCCCCTCTCTCTCAATGAGGCAGGTGTTTATGCCATCCCACTAAAATATCCGGACGGCTCCAGGCGATACTGCATCGGAATGACGAAACGTTCGTTTGAAATTGGAATCAGCGAACATAAAAGGGATACAAGAGACGGAAAAATAACCACTGCCCTATCAAGAGAAGTCAAATTCAAGTCCGCCGATCCCATATGGAGTGATGTAAAGAAATTAGCTTCATACTCCACACCCAAATCTACTGCCATTCATGAAACCTTAGAAATCTTGACCAGCTGCGAGGCTTGCATTGATAGCGCTTCTCTGGAGTTGCCACATATTTGGGATCAATTCTTCAAATAATGCTGAGTTTTCTACCATAGTACCGCGTGCCCAACCAACATGACCTCGTTTCTTCGAAATATCCCGTTTGCTCCAATTAATTTATTGTCTAGTTAAGTCATCGCATTCAAAGTGTTGAAACATTCTATTATCCAGTTTGCAGTTAGCAGTCTACCTTCCTTGAAAAAGCCATCTGGTTGATGTTCAAAAGCTTGGAAAGATATATTTGTATTCTATGCCAAGAAATTTCAGATTTTCAGTATAGTTACACTATTTTGAATAAGACTTAACTACAATTAAACATCATTCATGTATTGAAATAAAATCTTGTATGAAATGCGTTCAAAGACTAGATTCTGAATGTGTGAACCTGTGTGTGCAATTTTGAATGTGTAGAGACATGTCTCTCCTTAATGGTAATACTAAAGTATGTCCGAGTCACCCCAGATTCATGTCTATGCAGGAAATGAACCAGCAGTTATATGTCATTCCCAGGATGTACATACTGCAGCAGTTTGGTAGTTTCAGTGTGCTCTAATTACTTGTGGTGACTAGTCCTGTTTTTGTCAGCTTCAATCTTTAAGTAGTAGTGCAGTGTTTATTATATGTACAGCTTAGTGATGTGAAATAGTGTTATATGAATTATATTTAGTACTATTTCTGGTGGTGAGTAAATTTCATGTTAATAATTCTTGAGTTTAACTGTAAATATTTTTATAATTCACATCTTTAAGCTGCTTATATGAATTGCAAGTACTTGTCATTTGTAAATAATTCCCAGCTCAAGCCAACTGTGTGAACTGTAAAATAATTTAACTTAGCTTTCAGTCATAGCTGAAACCCAGAAAAAAGGCACATCCTTTCAAAAATTGACACTGCTGTAATCCCTTTGAAAAAGCAGACCATAAATTCATATTAACAGTTCATATTCCGACTTAGAAATCGATCGGAAAATGCTACTATTCATTTTTACGTGCATTATTTAAAAAACTTGGAAATATTCTAGTTGGATAATGCTTACCTTGGCATTCCGTTTCTAGCGATTATTCACTTTTCGCGCACGTTTCGGGTCTTCGTTGACGCTATTGTCCGTTGTATGTGCATCTACCTTTCACACCCAACACTTGGCTTACTTTGGGTAGATTCAGTTGATTTTCACTTTAGGATTCAACAACTTCAATTCTTTATCGTTATTAATGCTCCAAATTTTTCACCCAGTCTTTGGGCATCCTCAGGAGCGTGACGACTTTCCCACCGATGCTCGTGGTTTATTTCTCGTCAATGGAGTCCGATACCCCACGTTGCCATTTGTCGGATACGGCTGTATTAGATACTTTTCTTAATTAAACCTAGCTGGCGCCATCTATGTATGCTTCACTAATTTGGCTTTTTTTTTCTTTCTCTCTCTCCAAATGGTCGTTGATGTCGTCTTTCTGTATTCTTTTTCATTTCATTTCCTATTCCTGTTCCCTTGTCAGTTTTTCTTTTGTTGTTCTTTTTCTTGTCTTATTAGCTCTTTCCAAATGCTAGATAATGTATTAGGGTCATTCTGGTTGCACACCCTTGTTTTATTTTTATAAATTAGGATCAATTCCTCCATTCTCATTTGTCTCTCTGATTTTTTATTCCTTTTTAGCATTTTAATTTTTTTCGAATTTTGGGAATGTTCGGTGGTCAATACAGAATTGCACTAATGCAGTTTTTGCTTTTTTTTTGCCAGTTAGCTATGTGTTGTTTTAGCCTTTTTTTTTAACCTGTTTTTAGTACTCCCCATGTACGATATTGGGGGTATGTGTGCAATGGGAATTTCGTAAGACCCTGATTCCTCTAATATTTTGCTCTCAGTTTTTTTGTTAATAGTCAGATTTTTCAAGGTGTTCACTGAACTTCCTAGTTGTAAGTCAACCAAGTCCAAAATGTCATTTTAAGAACTGTCCAGGAACCAAATACCAGGAAGATCATCTACTAAATGCACTTGAAGAACAAATAGTATTATACAAATGGTAGAAAGTATTACTTACAATCAGTGGTTGTCAGTAGATAGGTGCAGTTTTGAGACTGTTACAAAAACAGCTGAAGGTTTTGTTGACACATTCTGTGAACAATTGATAGCTCTGAAGAAGCATGCTTTCATAGCCCAACAACAATCTGCCTATTTCTCATACTTAAAGGAAAACATGAAGTTAAATGAGGCTGTTATCACCTTAGACTTTTCAGAAAATTCTTCACTTGTGGTCCAGGACGAGGCACAGTCTTTTCATTAGAAGAATAAACCAGGCAACAACAGTACATCTATTTGCAGTCTACTACAGAGATCAAGATGGAGTAAAGTATAAAAGCTTTGTTTTCATTTCTGCCTTTTACAACATAAATACAGTAGCTGTTCATCTCTTTCAAAAGAAGCTTATTAAATTTTTGGAAGGACAATGTACTGCCATCTTTGGAAAAGATTTTCTACTTCTCTGACGGTTCAACGTCACAATATAAAAACAGAAAGAACTCTAACATTTGCTTTCACAAAAAAAGACTTTGGCATATATGCAGAGTGGAATTTCCATGCAACAGCTCATGGGGAAAGGAGTCTGTGATGGTTTGGGAGGGACAGTGAAATGCCTTGCTGCTAAAGCTAGTTTCCAGAAACTATATTCAGATCAAATCATGACACCAGTTCAGCTCTTCAGCTGGAGTGCTTCGAATATTTCTTCAATTCAGTTTTTTTATACAACTGTTCAGGACCATTCAGAAGAAGAGTTATTTAAAGCTTGATATTTAAGAGCATCCATCACCCATTGAAGGAACACAAAAGTACCACAGCTTTATTCCATTCAGCCAATGAAAATTAAGTGTTCTCGTACAGTAATGACTTTCAGAAACACAATGTCTTTGAAGGAAGTACAAATATCTGATTGATCTGAAAGGGTACATCACATGTGAATGACCAGAAGTGGTGGTTTGGCCAAAGTGATTTTAATAGATGTTAAAAATGAAAGAGTGACACTTAATTTCTTGCACCCATCACAATCAGCACCATCATTTGTTTACCCGCAACAAAAAGACACTTTGTCAGTCTCAAGAGACTAAATTCTGACTTGTGTGGATCCTAGAACTCTTAACAGGCTGTACATATTTTCTATCACAGAAAGAAATAAGTGAAGCAACAACATTTATAAACAAAAGATCAGGTCTGAAATGATTTGGACATTAGTTTGAAGTAAGTATATTTAAATTTAACTGCTATGCAATAATAAAACATTGTTCGATTAGTGGTTATAAATAAGTATTATAAGAAATGGAACTATATTGTTTTACTACTGACTCCTTTGTATCCTGTGATAAAGGTAAATATTTTGGAAATGATAATGTTGAAAATATACAGCTGTTATTGTACATATTTGTCAACTATATAGTTGTTATACTGTTTCTCATGTTATATGAACGTTATAGTGCTTGCGGGAAACATTCCCTTTTTGTCTAACATAGGGCCAATATTGTTGAATGCAATCTGATATTATAAAATTAAGGTAAAAATAGTATATGAATGAAAACAAATACTCACGTTCTGTTTTCGTGGAGTATTCAGGAACATTGAGCATTATTCTGCGATATTCCAAGATTTCTTGAATTCGTCGAAATCACTTCAAGCAGTCACTTTGTGACGATTATAGGCTTGTTTAGTTTCAACAGTTGAGCAACCCTTCTTATTGTCTTGTGATTCCAATGTCTAAAACAATGAACTATTGAATGGTGTAACCTTCAATTTGGTAAAATATTCAGTCGTAAAAGCATTCCTAGACTTAGTTTTTCACTTGATACGTTAAAAAATTGATAAGCCAGTATTCCATTTCAGTGAGTTGTACTTCGAAAAATGACATTTAAAAACTTAAAAAATATTGAACAATCACACCTTTAAGTTCAAGGGAAGTCAAAGTACGAAATATTTTGTCTTGACAATATAGTTTGAACTTCGTTTCACGCTGCTCAAACACTCGCAAACCAGTTTCGACTATAATTTTCGTAGTCATTTTCTGTGGGCTAAATGATGTGTTTCTTATCGCGCTTGTTGTACATCGGCCTACTATCTCACAATCAGCAGAATGACTCTAAAGTTCCACGTCGACCGATTCTTTCTGCTCATTCAGATTTATATATAGTGTTGTGGCGGATAATCTCAGCCACGTTATATAAAGTTATTATCATTGATAGCCAAAAGTAAACCTGAAGGGGAAATTTTGAATTTAGACTAAAATTTAACTTTGGGAGATGGGTAGATGCATTTCGAAACAAAAATATTTTCTAAGTATTAGAAGGCCATGAACATCCTAAACAAAAATGCATCTAAAAATTTACATTCCAAAAGCAGTTATTGAAAAGTTTGCGTTGTTTGTGTTCACACAGAGTTGAGTCATCTGAAAGTGCAAAAATAAGTGAATATTGTTGCATGTATATGAAAATGTGTCACTATAAGTCATAGGATAAAATGTACTCGTTCAATAACAACTTGTGGAGGCTATGAAAGTCAATTTAAAAGGACAGGACAAAAATTGCAGTTATGAAATACCTTATAATACCAGGATTCGGATCGATAACCTTAGTCAAGCTAAGGTGAATACATGGGACCAAGTCATGGAAGACAACAGCACACAAAATTTTTTCACACTGCACTAATTTTGGATTTTTTTTTTTGAAAGGCTACTGCCTATATTTATTTTTTTCTTTAAAAACTTAACAAGGTAATTTAGTGGACAATCAGCTGTGGTATTTCTTTTTCTTTTGTTTGCTTACACACAGCAGTATAAAAACAGAATCACAATTTTTTTTTTCTATTTGGCCACTGGCCTTATGAACAGCACAACTTGACATATTTCAACACAGTTGGTTTGAACACCAGGCATTGACTTTATGCCTCCAAAATTATACTACAACTCATATAATTTACACAAAAAAAAAAAAAAAAAAAAATACTGGATTCTTTTTTTATTTTAATTCCACGAGGTGGACAAGTTCTGTTCTTTTGAAACGTACTCTCTTCTCCCTCACCTAATTCTCTCAATGACAAATTTACAATTGTACACTTATTGATTTAAATTTACAGCACCTGAACAACCTTAGTAAACTCCGCAATCTCCCCAAACCAGCTTCAAAGACATCAATTAAATTTACAGTTATAATAAGAGCCACAAAGTATACATTAACAAATCTATCTGCAAGTAAACAAACCAAGTAAATTATCCTCAAAACAGAATTTGCACTGAGCACAAGCATTAATTAACATTACATAACCTATAGAAACTACACTGAATGAACCTACTTCACTTATAAAGAAACCTCACTAACTAACTTAAAAATTATCACTATTCATAACATCATCAACCTAATTCAGAAATTCAAACAATCTTCTTGCACTAGCTTACTCATAAAAATCACCTCACTCTGCACTTCAAATAATAGCTCAAGATACTTAATAACTCTATACTGTAAACTAAAGCTCGAAATACCAATTAACTAAATTTCCAAACTAAATATCATGCTCACTAACACTAACACTAACAACCAGAATTTAGAATTTACATCCCTAGCACTACAGCATATCATAAACAAATTAATTTAGATACTTTAAATCACACCAAACAAAACTTAAATTTAACACCTGCAGTGAATTACTGAGGTAGCGGTGAGGCAAATACTCTCAGTTCAGACACTACCCTGGGTTTTGAGAACCAACACAGGAAGAAAATACCAAGTCAGGCTGAAGGCGTGAAATTGGGTCGTGAATCCAATTTCAGCCTAGGCAAAGGGAAAGGGAAAAAATCCCCAAGTGCGACACATCATCAGGTACAGAATTTCCTCTAACATGATCTCGCAACATCCATTGAAGCAACGCCCGACCGACCCTCGCTGGCAGTACATATCTCTGTGGGCAGCGAAACCACTGGGGGGTTTGAAGACAAGTTTTCCCTCAAAAACCATGTCCTCAAGGCTCCCCCTTTTCGAACCAATGCACAATCCCACCTTGATCAACCACGCCTGCAAGAGCCTGTCGTACTTCAACCCAAAATACTCCAGGCACATCCGGCCCCGAACTAACACAACTATATCCCAGGAAAAATCACTTATCTATCCACATATATCACAGGAAAAATCACTTATCTCTATATATCCCAAGAAATCCAAAATCACAATATCCACATATATCCCAGGAAAAATCACAAATCTCTATATATCCCAAGAAATCCAAAATCACCATATCCACATATATCCCAGGAAAAATCACAAATCTCTATATATCCCAAGAAATCCAAAATCACAATATCCACATATATCCCAGGAAAAATCACTTATCTCTATATATCCCAAGAAATCCAGAATCACACTATTCACATATATCCCAGGAAAAATCACAAAGCAAGGAAATTCTTCTGTACCGTGGCAATGAGCAGGTCGCACTGCAGACAATAACACTGACCATTTACATAACCTACTAAACATTTTCACCTTATTGAAAATTAAAATTACATTTAGACTCTTAACCTTTTAGTAAAAACAAGAAAATTTAGGCCAAAGAAAAGAACAATTAATACTGGAACTGGTGAGCAAAAGTGTGTCTTCTCAACCCATGATGTTCATTCTTTTTGTGAAATACTAAACTTGAGAACCCAAATACCTGAACTTCTATTTTGCACATATCGCATCCTGGTGAAAATTCCCTACTCAGAGCCCTCTGCCTTAGGACAAGTTCCCAGGCTTGCCCAAAGATCACCCCTTTCAAATGGGAGATTAACACTCCTCTGGAGCATGCAAAATACTGGTCCTCAAAATAACACACCAACAATCTTAATTTTGACACTCAACACTCCAAGAATGTAAACAGCACTTTAGGTTTCCAATTTTCTCACACTATACATATGCTCCCAAAATCCCAATATAAATCATCCCATAATTTATCTTCACTCATAAAAAATAACAACGCTGTAAAAGCTAGAGAGAAATGTTTACAATTATTTTATCACACACGGCATCACAATAACACTGCTTTTCAATTATCACATGCCCAACTAAACCATAATCGATGCACCAAAATTCGCTGTGCTCAAAAATTAAACCATATTTTTCGGATACATTAAAATTTACTGGCCTGGGGAGTTGCTAAAATACCAGACATGACAACACACACACACACACACACACACACACACACAAAAAAAAACATAAATGAAAGCATTTTCAACTCCCCTTTCTTTCTTTCCCTTTTTTCTGAACTCATACCTGAGGAACTAATAAATTTTATTTTTGAAAACTGAACGACAACACTGCCACAATCAGAGGCAAAAAAAAAAACTTGCCTTTTTTTCCCTTATGCTCAGCTCAAAGCTCAGGTACTTGCGTGGGCTTTTATGTATCAATACTAAAAGATATGAACTAAAAGATTACCTTTGAGCTGGCACCCTCCCCCCGAGTTCATGGTCCAGGAACAACCAAAGTCTCTGCAGTTCGTCTTCCATGTCTTCTTTTTTTTTTCTGTTGACCCAGTGGGCACCTTTTCCTTGAACAAGGGCATCGCTGGCAGCTGCAGACTTGAGGTACTTTTTGATGAAAGGGGAGAGCCGTCAATATCCACCTTGTGATTAGCAGCAATGTGCTTCTTGATGGCCTGCAGGGAAGAGCTTCCAAGTTCCCTTAACTGGTAATAGCTGAGGTAACCATTTCCGAAACTTTGGGATGAGATGGAACTGTTTTTGGCTTCTTTCCTCCGGCCTTTGAAGCAGGCCTCTTTTTGGGAGTAGCAACAGAATGGAGAAGCTGTAGATGTGTTGGGCCCTCTCTTTCCGGGATATCAATAAGGGAGAAGACATGTCCCTTTTCAGCTAAGCCCTCTCCACGAACGACATCGTCTTAGCCTGTCGCCTCCCCGCCATTTTTCTTGTCAGGGCAAAGTTCCCGGCCGGCGGAATGCCTCTTTAACTGAGTTCTCTACATCGTCACCCGTTCAAATGCGCATAGTCAGAGTGTCACAATTTTACTTAAGCACTCAGGGATGTTTTGAGACTGCTGACCTCTCATTGGCTGACCTCTGCATGGCAACAGCATTTCCCTCCAACGGAATTTCTTTCCCACTCCTGGAGAGTGACCCCTGACCTTCACACGTAAGCATCGTTGCAGCGTCCAGCACTCTCAACGAGAAAAAAAAATGTTACCAGGCACATGGCATCCTCGGTCAGCCGGGGGAGAGGAACTCTTGACCTTCACACGTAGGGACCAAGTAACTTCCTGCAATAGCTGTGTTGCCTGTTTTTATTCTACATTATGTTCATAATACAGTACTGTCAATCTTTTCTTTAACTGAAATAGGTGTATATTTCATATATACACAAAATTTTTCCATTGTGTGCCTAATGGAAACTAGATAGAACATGATCTTAACTTTAATTATTGCCTGATTTTGAAAATATTCGGTCTTCAATGGGATTAAATATGTTTGAAAAAATAAAAATAAAATGATCCCAACTTAAAATTTTGCATAAATCAAGACAAAATATGCAAGAATATTTTAATCATATGTTTTAAGGGAAATTTAAATTTTAGAACTTTTTAAATGACCTTGAAATTAAAACTTTCATATTAGTCATGATGTATATCACTATGAAAACCCATGAAAAATGCTGCAAAATGTTTTTTACCAGACCTTTTTAGCTCTGTTTGGTGATGAGTTAGGGTCAATTTTGTGTTCAAATTTCGACGATTTTTTTTTTTAATTTCAGAGTCCTATAACTAAAAAACTAAAGGAAACAAAAATCTAAAAAAATGAATTTTTAATTACCTTTAAGAGTACAATAGATAAAGCCAAATTTGAAAGAAATAAAAAAATGTGAGATAAAATACATTGGATCACTTGCAGTGGTGGAAGAGCAGACTACCTATTTTGGAGCAGCCTCCGGAGCATGAAAATCTACATTTCGGAGCAGCTAATAAAATGATACCCTGAGTGTCGTTTGGAGGGGGAAATCTGTATTTTTTAGCACACAATAATGGTAGTTCTAATTTTACATTATGTAAAATCACTAGCTTTCAAAAGTGAAAATTCTGAACTATCACAGTCTTTTCATGAGCACATTGGTAAACTAATTTCGGAAATAATTAGCATATAACAAAAATGTTACGATAAAAAATTAATTATACATTCTAAACCTTTTTCACAAATTAAAACTATTTATTAACTAAATGCTTACCAGTTAATTACAGCTTTGCTGTTTAATTTTCCATTGAATGAGATTCATATTTATAATCCTACATCACTGTGCTACTAAATGTGATTTAAAATTGTCAATTTTATGCTAGTAAATCTTCATGTCAAAGTCATATGATGAATTCAGGTTGGTGTACACGAGAACAGAACTCATTATTTAAACAGGGATATATATACTATCCCTGAAGCAGAATCTTTTTCAGGAGTCTGCAATGCAGAAAGGAAAAGCTAAAAACTGTCTGCATGATAAAGAGAAGCCTACATATTTTTTCTAGAAAATTTATCATTCTGCACCGCAACAAAGCAAAATTTTAGAAAATTAGCAAATTTGTGATTTTGATAACTGTACAAATTAGAATTTAGTCGCAATAATCAAACTAGCTTTTCCCTGATAAGAAAAAAAAAAAAAAAAGAAAGATTTTATTTTATTCAGAATTTAAACATCATTCCTTAAATGCTTTTGATTTTTTTTAAAAATCAGGAATTATAAATAGTAAATAATTTGAAATTTGTAAAATGGATTTTTTCATTTTGCATTTAGTTAATTGATTAAACTTTCAACTCCATCCTTTAAAGAATGTTCCACCTCATACAATTGTGCTCTTATTATTTCCTGCAGCAATTCTGTTGTATTGGAGGCCTTATCAGCTGATGATTCAGACAGCTGTGTAAGCGTAATAATGATCATGTCAAGTGTGGAAATGATAGCAATCATATATGTTGTTTGAAATCTCTTTTGTGAATTGACTGCAGTTTTTGAGAAAAATTTACTGAATTTGTTAAAATGTGGTGTGAGCATTTTCACTGATATAATTAAACACCTAAAAATAATAAAATTAAAGTGAGAAATAAGGCAAGAGTTCTTGTAAAGAAAAAAATAAACTTCCCCTTATCAATCTGAAATGAAATTATCTGAAAGTAAAGAAAAAAAAATGTGATCGTCAGCTATTGGAATGCTGCGTAATACGACTGTGGAAATGCAACAAGAGACATTAAATATACGATTTTAAAAGGTAGAAATACGATTTTAGTAAAACACACACAAAAAAACCCTTTCACCTCAAAAAGTAAAAAAAAAACAACCTGCGACTGTCAACTTCTGGAATGCCACGGAAACGGAGAACAAGATGTTGCAAACGCTAAAAAAATATGGCTCTTCAAAAAAACACACACATACGTCTTTAATCTAACTGAAACATAGCTATCTGGAAAGCTAAAAACGGAAAATTTGCGATCATCAGCTCCGGAATGCCGCATAATACGCCCGTGAAAACGGAGGAGTGACGATAAACAATGCATAAAAAATATGATTTTGAAAAAAAAAAAAAAAAGCAGCAGCTTCATAAATCTAACTGAGATGAAGCCATCTGGAAGAAAGAAAACAAGAAGAAAAAATTTGGACGTCAAGTCCCGGAACACCGACAGCCGCGAAAACGGAGAACAGAATGTTGAAAACGCTTTAAAAATATTGGTCTTGTAAAAAAATAAATAAAAAAATAACATAAATCTAACAAATGAGATCATACGATCGCCAAAAAAAAAAAAAAAAAAAGGAAAATTGCGGCCATCAGCTCCCGGAATGCCGCGTAGGATGGACGTTAGAAAACAGAAAAGCCGCTAAAAGTGCGCAAAAGCATCGCTTTCTAGCTTTATTATTGAATGAAAGCAACATGTCTCATAAACTTGAAGTTATCTGTTTGTAAAATAAGGAAGAAAGAAAATTTAAATAAAATGAAATACAATAATTGCCTACATGATCTGTCGATATAACTTCACGTCTGGAAGGGGGGATACAACGTTAAAATTGCGCCAAAATTTCCGTTCCTTTGCTTTAAAATTGAAAAAAAGGCTAGAAACAATGAATGTCGAAGAAATAGTAAAACAAAAACTGATCTGCACACCTTTCCAAAAATCTGATCATGGTGTTGTGCTGTTTCTGCTCCCATGGTGAGTTCAGCAAATAGTAAAGATTTTTTTTTTTTTTTAAATATATGAAATAAATAATATAAACTTTTGAAACTTTCTAAAAGCAATCAAAGTAATCTGTGGCGCCCGCCGCCGTGCCGTTTCTGCTACTGGGCAGAAACGTAAGGCAATCGCAATGCATTCTGGGGCCCCACTGGAGAGGCTAAAAATAGACGGTGAGAATGTAAGTAGGTGACAGTTTTATACAGAACAGAGGAGATGCAGGGGGATTCCGCTGGGGGAAAAATCACCAAATGTATAATTATTTAATCACAGGCATTTAAAAATTGATTTGAGAGCTTTTTAAGATTTCAGGATGTTAAGAAATTTATTTCTACATCAAAACAGACTTTTTTTAAAAACATACTATATTTTGGTGCAATTCTATGAAAATTATGCATTTTGGAGCAGCACGGTGCAAACTTGAAAATTTGCGCACTTCAGCGCAGCTCTTCCACTACTGTACTTGATATGAAATCGCCCTTGTGTCATTTGAGTATAGGCAAAATTTGGATTAATGAGACCATATGACAGTCTTCCACCGATCAACAGTCCATATCCTGTGGCCCAAGCTAATCAAGCTTTTTTGTGTGAGCTGAAGTTAACATTTGTTTTCAGCTTTGCAATTCTACTCCAGACATCCATTTGATGAAGCTCCCTACACAATGTTTATTCAGATAGACGTGTGAGGTAAATTATTAACAGATTTGAGGAGTTCCTACCTTGTTTATGATCTGCTTTTGTTGACCAGGCAAGAAATTCTGTGCGGGTCATAACTTGTCAAAATTGTGCTTCATCCAGTTTTCCCTTTTCTTTTCAGTTGAGATTGACTTACACCAATCTTTATAAACAAGAAGAGTTGTTCTTTTGCTAACACATGCAAATTAAGCAACTTCCTTGATGCTGTGTCCTTTTGACCGGCAAAAAGCTGCGACACCTTTTTGCCAGTCACTTTCGACACCTTTTAATTTTCTTTAAATTTCAGCTTAAAATTCTGCCTGTAGAATGAAACAACACATATTTTATTATTATATAACCCAGAAGTATTTAAACAAGTGTAATTATAACCTCAGAAAGGTATCATATTAAACAATTATATATATTACTGGAGGCGACTAATTTTTTGTCCGGTGCTTTTACATCAGTGTAATGATGATGCAGTAAAACTGTTGATGTTGGAGAAACTTTACACAGACTAGCTAAGATGGCATGGCATAACAGATTTTGACGTAAGGAAGATAAAACATGTGCTTTATTCTAACTGTTGTTTTATACCACTAGCTCCAAAATTAGTAAGCATGCTGAATTTTGAAACTTAAATTTTTTTGCCAATATCAATCATAATCCTCTGATGTCCACATAAACCTGTGGAATTTGTAGAAATTTTTGCCCTAACTTATTATTTTGAGAAAGCCACAAAGACGAAAGAATATGTAACAACAAGCAAGTATTTAATGGCTACATTGTAGTACAAACTTACAAAATATTTTTACAATTCGTGTTCAAGGAAAAATAAGTTTTGCATCTCGCATTTGCCCAAATTCCTCATGTATGATCTGAAAATTAAACAAAAGAAAAAAAAATATATAAGAGGAACCAGATGCTATCATAACAAAGAAAATGACAAGTGAAAAGATAACAATGAAATCAAGTATAATAATGAGTATCTACAAGCTGCAATTAAAGTCAGCCTTCATAAAAACTTTGAACCATAACAAGTACACTAAACAGAAGCACAAAGAAGAAAAACTATATTAAAAGAAAAAAATGCCATTGTCACTTGATAGACTGTAATCAGAAAGTTTAGCTTTTCTGAAAAAAGCACACAGTTGATTACACATTTGCACACTTTCTTCAAAATCTCTTTCTTTTACAGTTTCTTACTGCTTTCATTTCTGGTTCACAGATAAGAAATGCATTACTTTTTTCCTTCTGGAGGAATGGCCTATTTCTGTTATGGCATTCTATATTTTCATATTTTACTTAATAAAGGTTCAAAACTGATGCATATGGAAAAAGTGCTGATTTAGCCAATGTTTTGGTGAATTTTTTGTGTTGCCCTATGTAAGCTATTCTACTTTCATCATTTATGACTGGATTTACTATATAAACTTGCTTTATTAAATATTTTTGATGAAGTATTTACTTTTCCAGCTCTCTGACATTAATCAAGAGCAGTTAGTGATTTTCATATTACCATATGCAGGTGTTGCATAGTAATTTAACATGAAAATGATGGGCAAAAACACGTAAAGAGAGATAACTAAAAGGTAAAAGTAGATCATGCTTTGTTACGTCAGAAGATTATAACTTTGAAAAAGCTTATATAATCTTTTCAAAGTTATACAGCTTAAAAGCTTATACAGGAAAACCTCCTTAATGAACACCTTCATTTAACGGACAGTTTTGTAATCCCCATCCCCAAAGTATAGGCAGTTCTGGGTTTATACCTCTGAATAGCGGACAGTCATTTTGGTCAAAAAAGCTGAAAATGCGTTCACCGAAGGGAGGCAGGAGAAAAAGGTATGCAAAATTTAATCGCGATGCCAAGCCCACTGCACTGAAATCATTCCTAACTATTGTTTGTCATCTCTTCCATGTTAATGCTCTCCATGCCGTCACTCGGGTAACCTCTGCAATCAAAGATGTTAAAATCGCAGTCCGTTAGTTGTTGTTTCCAAAAGGCAGGGTTTGTCTCGGCAGCCGAAGAGTATGCAGTATGTAACTTTCAATGTAGAAGACGATCTGCACTCGATTTCTGAACTGATGACTTGTTTAAACTGTGAAGGAAATGCAAATGATTTTTTTGCAGTTGATGATGAACTGTGTTTTGAACAGATGATAGATGATTTGCAAGATTTCATTTCTTCACACAACCCATCGAGAATGACATGGTCGAAGGGACAGCAAAGTTGCTGAAGAAGAGGCAGGGGACGGGGTTGCAGAATAAGTGTGCAACATTAAGAACTTCACAGCCGTGGCAAAATATAGTGAAAAACTTCATAAATTTTTTATTAGCAAAGGTGATTGTTAGGGACTGGTACTTTTGATGAATTTGAAAATCCGTATTTTAGAGGCTGTAAACTGCGAAAGAAAAAATCAAATGCTTTTGTCAGTTGTTTTGTGGAGGGAAAAATGCTAACACATAAATTGATGAATTAGCTGTAAGTACTTTATGTAAGTTTTAAAACATTTTTTAATGAGAAACCTGCATTGAATTACGTATATACATATGTATGCAAATTGCATTTTTCCTCATGTTTGAAAAACTTAAAAACATTTAAGTTACTATAAATACGTACAATATATTCAATTTCGTGTACAGTATTACTAATATGGTTTCTTAATTTATTATTGCATAAATATGTACATATACAGTACATTTATTTACAGATGTAACTTTATTTTTAACAGCAAAAGAAGAAAAAAATACCGGCCACGAAGTTGGTATTGCGCGAGGGCTTTGGTAGACAGGCATGTACCTCCCAATAGCGGACAGATTATCCAGTCCGTAGGTGCCCGCTATTCAGAGGTTTTACTATATAAGCTTTTTCAAAGTTATAATCTTCTAACGTAACAAAGCATGATCTACTTTTACCTCTAACTTCTTAGTTAATTTAACACGAATGTCACCCCTATCAACTACTGCTAGTCATCAGCACTTAATTCTAGATCTTTGCATTTGCAATATTGATAAAACGAAGTTATTTGAAATGTCACAAAGAAAATGAGTACAAATTAAAAAATAAGTCAGAGGAAGACTTTTGTTTTGCAGAATTTAATCAAAAGTGCATTTGTTTGCTGTAATGAAAAACTGAAAAAATTTAAAGGATGGTTGGACCCATTGTTTCAGAACTATCCACTGAACTCAGAACTCAAGAAAACAAAAGATTAGAAACCAAAATTATCAACACAACCTATCTGTTTATTTACTATTGAAAAATCTAATAAAAATGTGTCATTAGCTTCCTTTAAATTCGTGCTTTTGTTATAGCACCTAGCAAAATGGCATTTCACTGTATAACTTTATTCATTATTCAGGAAACATTCACTGGAAGTACCAAGCAACTTTCTAGGGGCTTTCCTAACAAAAAAAAAAAAAAAAAAGGTGTACCAGCAATAAAAAATACACAATTTTTAATACAACACAATTATTAGAAGAGTGAAAGCTCTTAAACTGAATATAAAAACTCAACTACATACTGTCCTCAAAAATTTGCTTGGCACTCTCAACTTGAAAATGCCAACTTATTACATACTGTCCAATCAGCAATCATGCTATGAAATTGTTGAGATTTTATAGCAAAATAGTGAAGGCTAATAATACTAAGACTATAGATTAGGACATATTCTGCAATTTTTTTTAAAGTATATACCGTGAAAACTGATATTTACTCGAATAGACTGACATCAACTAACTGAGCTTCTGTGATAGTAGACGCCCAAAATGTATTTATTGTCCTTAGTAAAAAGGATGGATTTTTTTTTTTTTTTTGGAATTTACATCAATACATTTTTTGATCATGTTACTGAAACAAATATGCACACATACTTTTAACAAAGGATTAAAACAAATTACAACATACTTTTAACATAGGATTAAAGCAAATTACAATCTCTCATCACAAGTTGTAAGTCTAAAAAATGTTCAGCTGCTAGTTAAGCTCCAACTATGACATACAGCATTTTCCCTATGATCAAAGATAACCAATCACCACAAGTGAAGTGTACTCCATGCTTCCATAACAAAATAAGTACTGGCTTAACACTTAGAAGCTTTGTTGCTCAAGGTAATGAATGCAAATATACTGTCAAACACAGAAATATCATCAAATCTTCCACACAGCTTAACTTAACATTCAACATCTATGGACCATATTAAGTCCGACAATATCAGAGAACCACTGGAAACTTTTGAGCAAAAACACTGCCCCTTAAACCGTGGTTACGATTCAGCAGCTAACTTGTTAGTAGTCACCATTTGTACCCACTAATTTCTTCAGAATACAGTGCTGATGCACTCAAGGATGCCCATAGGGGGGGGTATTTGCCCCCTGGAAACGGGACTACTTCCTATCTGTCCTTGCAAAGTACTAAACAGATTTTTAGGATGACACTAATTCTGATTGCTATTTTTTCTGTAGCAATTCTAAATGCATGTGTATTCAGTAAAAAAAAAAAAAAAAAAAAAAAAAGGCGGAAATTTTTCATAGAAGGAAAATTTATGGTAGAAAGTAACGATCAAATTTTCATGCATGTTGAAGAACAGCATTTATACGTTAAGTATAGCAAGCAAGGTATGAAAGGCAAAGAAATGGAAAACATTTTCTGCCACAGCTATTCATTGCTGAACAAAGATATCTTGAAACTTTATCCAGAAATTTGTCTAAAAATTTATCTTTTTTTCATTCTTGATGACAAACTGAGAAGGCTCTGGTGTGATGCATGTAACACAAGTGATAAAAAGGATAAAAAGAATGACACAGAAATTCCATTATTGTCCAAATATGCTGTCCAATTTCATTTATCCATCTTTTTTTATGTAGTTTTTTTGGGTCTTCTGGTTTCCAATTAAATTTATGTGTTGAGAGTGTGGTAAAAAAAAATGTTAGATAACAAGAAAACACAGGGAAATTTGCGTAGGATGTTTGAGGATGTTTTTTTGTAGTTACAATTGCTGTTTGCCCCCTCCTGAAAACTACGCTATGGGTTCCCATGGATGCACTATTTTATTTTGACCAATGGCGTGTTGCTGAAATGTGAGGGACAACAATGTCCATAAGGAAAGTTTAAACATAGGTTAATCAAAACATGCACAGCATTTAAGTGGCCAAACAATTGATCATGTGTAGCAGGGTTAACTTGCTACCCTCACAGAATTCAAGATGATCAAACACAATTATGTTATTCTGCAAGCAACAAATATTGAAGACTCGTGCAACATTAATCACTGAAGCGATGAAAGATTTTCGTCTTTAGCACGATTTAATGATTAAAAGATGAGAAATATATACAATTAAAACCATGAGCACTTTCGAGGCAGCGGCTGCCTCTTCTTCAGATGTAATAAATAGATACACATTTAATCTATATATAATATAGATCATTGCATTGTGAGAAGCATGGTAAGTTATTAGCCAATAGTAATCTACATGCGCCAAAAATGTTGCATATACTGTTGGCCCAATGGTCTGAAGAAAACATGGAAATATATTAATGATTAAAAGATAAGAAATATATACAATTAAAACCATGAGTACTTTCGAGGCAGCGGCTGCCTCTTCTTCAGATGTAATAAATAGATACACATTTAATCTACATACATCTATATATATATTTCCATGTTTTCTTCAGACCATTGGTCTAACAGTATACGCAACATTTTTGGTGCTTGTAGATTACTATTGGCTACTAACTTACCATGCTTCCCACAATGCAATGATCTATATTATATATAGATTAAATGTGTATCTATTTATTACATTTGAAGAAGAGGCAGCCGCTGCCTCGAAAGGGCTCATAGTTTTAATTGCATATATTTCTCATCTTTTAATCATTAAATCGTGCTAAAGACGGAAATCTTTCATCGCTTCAGTTATTCTGCAATCTTGAAAGTGGCCAGTACTGCACTTGATGGTCAGCATGACTTCAATCAAATTATATCAACAGATTACAAAATTGCTAAGTACTATCATGTAACTTTGCATTCTGCAGCAAAATTAAGGAGTAAACATGTTCATATGATAATCTACACATAATGCACACATTTAGTAAACAGTTTTTATGTTGCAATAAACGCACTTTTTCGTAGTATGAGGTGCAGCACATGCTTAAAAATACAATCCCTCACACATTCTACACATTTAATAAAAATTGAGAAATTCATACTTGCATGTAAAATGCCCACTAAAGCTGAGAAAGAAATAGAATTTCTAGCACAAATAATTGTTTAATATGTCTGCAATTTTGATGAGCAACTTGGCCCAGCTTTACTAGGATATACATGCAGCAAAAGAGCAATATGTAACCAAATGAGAAGTAAAATCAATTCCTTGCACTGTTTCTTGTACATAACAAAATTCACTCTCAACTGTTATGGGTATACTTAACTGGCAGAGCTTAATCCATTTGGAATGATATCAAGAATAGTTTTTTCTTTGAATTCAAAATGGTTCTGCATTCCTCTCCAGGTCACACTGTGGCTCCTCTGATACAATGATACAAGTTTAAATATAGTTTCCCTTTAAAATATTACCCTTCTGCAACACACACACACACACACCATGATCTGCAAATTTGCCAAAAGCCAAAGCATACTGCATGAGAAAACCTCAATTACAAATGAAATAGTTCTTTCCATATTTAATATAATAATTACTTATATTAAATATGGAAACATGGCTGCTGTTGGGTGTCCATGTGTGGTGGACACCCAACAGCAGCCATGTTTTTCCAGTAAAGCTTCAGCTATGCTAATAGTGAAAAAATTTACTGGGAATGAGCCCCCCCCCTAATTCAGTAAATGACTCTATTAAAGGGTACGAGGAGATGCTTACTTAAAATCTAAGGTTAGTAATCATCAAGTAAGGGAAAGGATCAAATAGCACCAATTAAACAATTCTACTAAAACCATCCCTATCCATGAACAAATATGGAGATATTTCCATTATAAAAACAGTCCTCTCAATACATATCTTTATCACTATCTCTTGCCAGACAAAATACAGCCAGAACATGAAGGTCCAAATCTTGTAAAAGAACATTTTAGCAGTTTTTCTCCACTAATCTTACCTAATCTTACTATACCTTCAGAATACTGGTTTACTCGCATTCTGACTAAGTATGTCAGTTGTGTTCATAACCTTTCACTGTCTCGTGCTTCTTAAAAGCAATAGAACTTACACTGAAGAGCAACGGAATTAGAGATACCTGTCTAGTAACGTGTAGCACCACCTTTCGCCCTGATGACGACGGCGATTCGTCTCGGCATGGACTCGAAAAGACACCGGATGCGTTGGGAAGCCATACGGATCCACGACCCCTGAACAAGTTCCCACAGTTCACAAAGATTTGATGGAGGGGGTCAGAGCCTCGAACATCTCTCTCGATGGCATCCCAGATGTGCTCGATGGGATTGAGGTCAGGTGACCTAGCTGGCCAAGGAAGCGAGGTCATGTCGGTGGAGTGTTCATCCAGCCATTCGGATACAATTCGGGAGCGATGGCACGGTGCATTTTCTTGTTGCAGGATGAGGTCCTTAGTGGGATGTTGAAGACACACAAACAGGAGCAAATGGTCGTCCAGGATATCCCGGTAACGTTGACCTGTGAGGGACGATGTCACACGTACCAGGGGTCCCATATCAGTCCATGTAAACAGTCCCCCAGACGAGAATGCCACCCCCACCAGCTTGAAGAGTACCCAGCTGGCAAGAAGGATCCATCGCTTCATGTGGTTTGCACCATACTCGTATCCTGCCATCCACATGTATCGACGTGAATCTCGACTCATCCATCCAGGCAACATTTTCCCACATGTCTAGGGTCCAGTGGCGATGTTCCCACACCCATGCTAATCTTTGCACCCTGCGATAAGCTATCAGCAGCGGTACCTTTGTGGGATGATGGCTTCTGTGCCCCATAGCGGGAGATGGTTCTGGATGGTGTGGCTGCTTACACGTTTTTGTGCACCAGCGTTAAATTGCCGAGTGATTTCTTTCACTGTGGCCCGCCTATCCACTGTTACAATGCGAGCTAGCTGACGATGACCCCGCTCATTCACACGCTGTTGTCCATGGCAGTTGGTCCTTGCAGGGATGGTTTTACCGGATTTGATGTAGTCACGGTGCACCCGTGACACAGTGGCTCGTGAAAATCCCAGTGTCTGCACGACTTTCGAGATGGAGTGACCCATTCGTTGGGCCCCGACAATTTGCCCACGATCAAATGCGCATAGATCCTTCGTCTTACCCATACGGCGTCCGACTCTTACTGATTCCCGTCGCATCACTGCATACGTCATGTTGTTTCCATTTACAGGGCCGCCCACAGCGCCACATTTGCATAACGCCAGCTGTCTCTAATTCAATTGCTCTTCAATGTATCTTATAATGCAAAACTTCATGTTATTTGTCTTCAAGCATTTTCTGAAAGAGCATAGCTAGATATAAATGCAAATTTAATGTATGCATTGTTCTCTTCACCTGATGTACATATTTGACTTGATTACTTATATTAAATAGGAATCATATGCAACATGAATGTGTAAGCACTATTCTCATTTGAAGTAACTGCTATGAAAGCTGAATCAAGTTTTGGACATTTACAATACCCCTGAACAACTAATCTTGAAATGTTTTGCATGACTTAACTGAAAACAGCAATGAATAAAATACTGCAATACAATAAGCATTACATTTATTTACACTTACTGCTTAGGAATCACTATCAGGTTCCAAGTTAATACTGTCGCCAAATTTGTTATATAATTCCACTTTAAGTTCATCCATTGCCCTTTTGATTTTATCTCTTCTTTCATACAGTCCTGCAATAACAGACTCTAAGTCACTTGCCTTTATTTCTACAATATTTTGCACTTCAGCAGCATCCATCCATGTAAAAATGTCTCCCATCTGATACGTACTTCTAATTAAGGAAATGTTTCAGAAACGGAGAAGCATTTGTATGAGGGAAAAGCCTCATTGGAACATCATCAAAAGAAAAATACAAATGAATAATTATATACTCTGATCAAAAACAATAAACATCTGAAAAATGCAGCAATATAAAGTCTCACCCATTGATAATTGTTTACCTTCGAAACATGATTCACACTCATAATGATGTACGAGTTGAAAACATTTACTAAAAACATATATACAGGTAAGAACTTTCAGCCTCACATTGAGGCCATCTTCAGACCAATTAGTTTAAGAGTGTAAATCTCCAACCAATAAATACATTGTGGCAAGTCGTCGGCGACGGTTTATGTGGTACTTCACTATTGTTGCCAACAGGAAAGAATTTAAAACTAATAAAAACTTGGGTGATGACTATATACCACAGATTAAACAGATTCTTGACTGTTCGGTTACAATTGACATCTTTCATGGTCAAACAATGTTTTCCATGGAAGCGGTATATCACATGGGATGTAATCGTTGCAATATGTGTGTTCGTTAGCAAAAATGAACAAACTCTTGGTAAAGAGTAATGATAAATTCTTTGGTGTTGAAATAACCTGCGATTCATTCCAATTGGAATAATGAGTCCCATTGTGCGCAGTCCTGGCCAAAGCAGTAGTCATTGACTCTGATTTGATATTACATATACAGTCTTTCTTTAAAATTGGTTGTCACGTCATACATTTTATTGCTCTGTAACTTGCCCGAGGGAATCAAAACTGTGTATGAGAAATATATTTTATTATATGCTATATAATATATACAGTAAATGCACAATATTTTATATTTTCATGAAATATTTGTAAACTTACAGGTGCAATGCCATTCTACAATACTGAAATTGAGGGGAAAGATGTTGAATTACCTACTAAAAAGTAATAAAACATGGAAAACAGTAGTAGAATTTTGGAAAAAGCTTTACTGGTCCCAAGGATTAATATATCTCAGGAGTTGGTGGTCCATCCCCAGTTTTACTGGTCTACAAATGACCAATATTAATACATTTAATAGGCACACTGTATTAATTTTATTGTCCTTTTACAAGGTGGGATACAGTGAGGCCTGAACTTTAATCTGAAATTAACTACATAATATAGAACAAATATTACACTATGTTTTCACATTGAATACAATTTGTATGCCAACTAATAAATATGCAAATTACATTTAACTTTAGTCAGTCTTTTGACAGGTATAAGATTTAGTAACAACTTTTTTTCTTTTGTCTTTTCACCTGATTGGATTTATAGTGACAGTACCACAAAAGTGGATCAAATTGTGCAATATCTGGGGTGTCAAGTAATACCCTCAGTAAGTGTGAAACAGTTTCAGTATTCCCAGTAATACCCTCATTAAGTGTGAAACAGTTTCAGTATTCCCAGCCTGTTTTGATTTCCTCCATATATTTCTGAACCTCCATTCACACTTCAAAAAAAAAAAAAAAAAACATCAACCACAACTAAAATATTACCCTGCCCAATATGGTACTATGAATTTATCTCTTCTCATGACACTTTAGTTAGCCAAACAGGCACCATCATGGTAATGCCTTAACAGCCAAATACAAAGCCAGAACAAGAGATGCATGGGTGCAAGCAGTTTATCCAAGCCAAGACTAAGACTTTTTGGGAGAGTGGACGTTGCCCAAAGGGGTGCGGGGATTTGTATTTGACTTGCACAGGAAAAATCTAGTAAACAGTTTCTGGACTGATTGCAGTAAACCTCCCTGTATCAGAATTCAAATCAATCTATACATAAAATATAAACAAGAGAAAACATTGTATTAAATGGGGAAATCAGAGAAGGGAAGAATCAGCCAATGTCATCTAAATCAAAAACTGGAAAACAGATAATTAGTGCTTACACAGATTGCCAAAAATGTGTACGTCTTTCAATACCTATGAACAAAAATTTGCCAAAGTACATGGCATCATTTTCTTGCAAAGAAACGTGATTTTACTTGGTTGCATAAATTTAGATTTATGTTCTACAACTGTACTAGTGGCAGCTTCAGGTGCACTTGGAAATGACTTGACAACAGCAACAGTTGTGTCCTTTTTAGATGAATCAGTAGAAAATCTGTTGCCAATTCCAGGAGCACTCCATTTAGTAGTGTTTAAGTTGTAAATGAAAAATTTCCTGGCACAGGCCGGGTACTGGCAATTTGCTTGCTCTGTTTCATGGCTGGATGCCACTTTGAGGAATGGAAGTGACTATGGCCTGTTTCGGAGCAGAAAAACAGGCTTTTGGAGCAGCAAAACGGTAACTTTGGCTGACCTTCTTGCTAAAGAGGGGCAGAGCAGGCTTTTTATGGTCCAGAGCCTGCATTAGGGCTCGCCTCTGGTGTGGCTAGAGGACTAACTAAAAGGCTGCTGAGGACTAAGCTGCTTGACCTCTGGCATGCTACCAGGGGGACAGAGGCAGGCAAAGGAACTTAATCAATGACCCTTGCCTCATAGAGCTAAGGGACTTCTTAAACTGCCAAAAAAGGATATTGGACTGATTGTTGGTCTACTTACAGGACACTGTTGTCTTAATAGGCACCTTAATTTGATTGGGGTGAAAGAGGATCCACTTTGCAGGCATGAAAGTGGGCAGTGATAGGAAAAGCTGAACTTCCACATGCAGGGAGGGGGGGTAACAAAGTGTTGAATCTTGCATTTCACTCTCTAATGTATACAACCATGACATTTAGGTATTGGTCACATGCCTGCCAACTAAACAGATTTAATGTACGTATTTTGTTTCAAGAAAATTAAATATATAGTACAATATAATGTAATGTAAGGAGAAAAAATTGCTGATGAGGTCATGTATAGAAAATCACTCACCTTAGTACAGAACGATGTCTTTAATCAAATGAGGAAATTAATCAAATGTCTTTATAAGATAACAATGTTGTATGGAAATGAAATCTTGAAGGTTTGAAAAACTTCAGACATGTTTGTTGATAAGTAATAAAAGTCTGATGAAGAATAAATGTTCATTCTTGATTTCACACATAATTATTAATGAAGAAATATGATAAGTGCTTGCGAAAACGTTAGACATTTTGTAAATAAATAATAAAAGTCATTCACAACTAATGAAATTTCATTTTATTGTTTCTGTCTAACAATTTGTTCTAACCTTCTTTTATGAATTAGCAGGCTAGAGTTTTATTTCTCTTGAACCAATTCATTTTATTTTAATTTGCTGTGAAAGTTATTAGAGATATTTACCTCCTTTCATCATCTTTTCATTTCTTCCTAATCTTGTAATTATATCTTTTATTCTGAATATGATGATTTCATATTTTGGCATAAATCTCTATTTACGGGCTCATGCAAATAATCGTTTTTCTTAAAAAATTCTAAGGCTGACTTATCCTGATTCAGTAGCTTATATTTCATGGTTTTAACAGATGAAAATGTTTCAATTTTCATGTTGCTGGATTCCTTATCAAGTACATTCCCCATCATACTAAAGAAATTTTCCACTTGAGAGCCAGGAAAACAACTCAATAATGCCCTCATTATTTTTGAGAGGGCACTGAATTTGTTTAACTTAAAAAGTGCATGTTTTGGGATTCACTGAAATTTATTTATGTAAATATTCAACTGGAGCACATCACTGCATCCAAAGTATAAAATTACTGACATTTAACAACAACACAGGGTAGAGGGAACGTCGCACGAGAGGGATTACGATTGCTGGTGAAATCTTCTCTCCGCCAGACTTCCGTTTTCGGACATTTTCCCTCCGTTTTTCAAGCTAAAATACAAATATTTATGCATTAAAATGAAATTAAATAACAATACTAGGCAGAAGAAACATCGCAAGAAAAATAAATGAGGATTATGGGGGAAATCTTCACTCCGTTTAACTTCCGTTTCGAAAGTTTGGAAGATGAAATACCGTCCCCAGACGGAAAAGACCGCTTCCCCCTTCCAGGCTTCTTTTCAGTTTTACATCGATCTTGAAAATGACCTAAATGGTGACAGAAAAAGCGGAATTCCGCGAATTCACGAAATAATATCATGTATGAGTAAGAAGTAACTAAGAAATGGAAAAACAGGAATTTTAGGGAAAATTAAAGTAAAAAATCAATACTGTGTTGCTCACTCTGCCGCGAAACAATTTTACGGGACACGGAAACGGCGCAGATTCCACCATGGACAGATTAAATACTGATCTATAAATTTAATTTCGTTTAATAAAAGGGGCGAAAACCGATTGCTCCTATTGATTAGTTTTGAAGAAGTATGAATTAATAATAGGGTAACATGCATTTCATTAAAAAAAATTCTTAAAACACCCAAGTCGCTCCTTTTAACTATTATCAAAGATATTAAAAAGGAGGAATATAACATGAAAACATCAAAAATAAAAATATAATCAGAGAGAGAGGGGGGGGGACTTGGTCAAACAAATTTAACATGAGGAAACGGTAAACGAGGTGACATTCTCAACACCCAAGAAACATTCCCGAAAATATTTAACAACTGTCTGGAATCTTGAAAACACGAAAATAAACTTTACACAGATGTTTAATACCGTTATTTCACTAAGATTTTTGATTTCCGTTGCATACTCAACGTTTTCCGTCGTTCGTAGCGGACCGACGATTTCCATAGCATACTCGATGATTTCCATAGTAACTATGTAAAATTCCTAGTACTTGGAGTCGCTGAATCATTCTTCCCACCGCATGGACTTACTCAGCGGCAAGCGGAAGAGTGCACACAGACAATTTACTGTACCGAAGTCCGACGATGACAATGGGGTACAGAGGTTCTGGCACCCAATGGCACAAAACCTGCCTTTTGTAGCAAGATGGCGCAAGACTTTTGTTTTGGCACACTTTGGCGCAGAATTTCCATTCCTGGAAGAGGTGATGTCATTCCCAACCGTAACCATCCCGTCGTTTGAAGTCATTACGATTTTGCTTTCCGCAAGAGAGAGGCACCCCCCCTAAAATTTTTATTGCATTTTTGGAATAATATCGGTAATACTAAAAACGGAACAGAAAAAAGCGGATTTTCGCGGGTCTTTCATGCCTGCACTTTGTAAAGGCTGCCATCTAAAAGAGGAGACTTCCTTGCATTTTCTTTGAGACTGCGACTTTTTTGCAGCACTCAGGCTTGAACACTTTGGTACTCATAACTTGAGACCAAGTGATCTCTCTTTAGTACCAGTCAAGAGCATTCTTGCTTTTGCTCGTGCATCAGGCCTCTTTCGAGATTAGGGCCGGGGATGCACAATAGGCCTTAGGTCGCTGTGCTGGGTTAGTGTATCCCCCCCCATTGGTACAATTACAAACTTTGGAGCACAAGAACTGCCTTTTGGTGCCGCAAAATTGTACTTTTGAGCAGAAAAACTGTCTTTAGGAACAGCTTTAATAACATGGATATGTGATATTTTAAGATCTTTATAAAGTGGATCATTACAATAAATGTACGTATTTCACAACTAGGGGTAGTGCAAGCAGATGGCACAAAAAAAAAAAAAAAAAAAGGGGGCAGGACTGCTGTTCAGCTGCTCAATTCCACATTTCTGCACATGTGACTTGATCCTCCATATGCCATTTATGAGCACTCTATTACTCTGTCTCATAAATGAGTGGTAGGCAATGCACGTAACTAACAAACAAATGAAGAAGAAGGTAGTGTAGAACACACTAAGTTACGTATAAAAGTTTAATGCAAATATATTTCAGCCATTACTATTGCCTTCATCAGTGCGACTGTGATTGGTTTACGTAAACCAATCTTACGGTACAGTACTTATTTCTCATCACCCGTTGCAATTCATCCCAAAAACGGTTAATTTCGTTCATTTCTGTGATGAGAAAGCAAAGAAACACAGGCACGGATTCTCTCCTCTCGTTGCTTTGCAGAAAGCTGATGCGGAATCCAGTTATCGAACTTGGTGATGAACCCAAGCACATGCATCCGTCTTTCAACAACTGTTCTGTGTACCGACCTTTCCGCTAATTCTCAACGGTTGGATGTGGGTCATTCGTTATGGCTTGGTCCACATCCTTGTCAGAAACCACGGATGGATGCCCAGGACGTGGTTAATCTTTACAGCTTCATTCTCCGTCCCAGAATTTCCGAAACCAATGGCAACATATGCTATCATCAACTGCATCCTCCCGACACACTTGACAGATGTTGTGGCTGCAGCACTGCCTTTATCGAACTCATACGGTAAACAATGTCTAATGTGCTCCTTATCGCATGCCATGTTACAACGTCTGTGATTTTCATTACGAATGAGTTACTCAAACAAACCTAATGCCTCTATACGCTCTACTGCTCCACGCCTTATTGGCCGAAAATTCGGCATCGCAGTGTCATCTGTGACGTAACTACTCCAATCACAATTTGCATCTATTACAAAAACAGGTAGAACTTTTGCATACACCCAATAGTTTAATGATTTGTCATTTTGAAAAATATCACACTCGCACACAAGTCATCTCAGGTATAAGTTGCTGTTCAGTTTTTTTTTTTTCAAAAAGTGGAGGGTGGGGGGAGAATATTCAGAGTAGCCATAAAAGTGTGAGAAACAGGGACCAATCAATTTACTACATATGTAGGAGATATATAATATTAGAGAAATCTGCTGAAGTGGAAAAAGAGGACATCCACCAAGCTTTTCTGTCTGAAATCAACAGTTCTGAGAAATAAATGAAAGGCCTGCATTTCAAGCACAATTTCATGTTCATCACTCAGAATCCAAACTTGCACCATGTGCATATTGACAAATTATAGTGCAAGTTTTAAGTAACTTACAGATCATTTGCATTTATTCTAAGTATTACACACATAAGTCTAACAACTTCATATTCTGCAATGTCCCTAAATATTAATTTATTTGAATATTGATAA
This sequence comes from Macrothele yani, assembly GCA_039090855.1. Classification (NCBI taxonomy): domain Eukaryota; kingdom Metazoa; phylum Arthropoda; class Arachnida; order Araneae; family Macrothelidae; genus Macrothele; species Macrothele yani. Next base: position 95,518,474 of record CM077016.1, on the reverse strand, counting down.
TTTCTGCTATACCCAATTTTCTTGAAACATTTCAGTTTTTCAAAGGTTCAACATTTTAAAAAGAATATAACATTACAAGGTGAAAACCTTATTAATTAAAGTGTTTAGAAAACACAATATAACACTGGCAGTTTATAATATTAATTTTAACTAATTAAATTCTGCATTAACATCAAGATCAATCAAAATAGTTTGATAATGTATCACATTAGAAAACTGAATTTCAAACCTGCCCCACACAAGATATATAACAGTAAAAGGATATGCTATTTTTTCATCCTCACACATTAGCATTTCAGATTCAGCAAATCTAATGGTTCCAAGTTCTGTCTGAAAAACAAACAAACTGTAACTATACTACAGTCGAAACCGCATATAACAACGTTGAAGGGAGAGTCAAAAACATTTGATACATGTGAACTTTGTTATAACTGGACAGATAAAAAGAGGATATTTCTGGCATAGGTCATTATTCCATGTGAAATCAACGAACAGTCTGGACCTTGATGTCTCAGATTTCAATGATTTTTGCTTTACAGTTTGTACCTATGGAGTATATGAAAAATCTGAATTTTCAGATTTTTTTGGGTCAGCGTTTTATTTCTGATTTTCAAAAATGGCAAAAAATGCCAAATTTTGCAAGAATGTCATTCACAAAAAACATAAGTTTGCAGGTAGTGATACTAGAGGGCTCATCTATAGCTCTTTTTAAGGGCTTTAATTTAATATGCAATACAACCCACTTCAAAAAAAAAATTGACAAATTTTCAAAATTTTTGATTTTTAAAATTGTTACAAAGTTGTCTTTTTGTTACTTCAAAGGTTTGTATCTCCTTTATCCCTTAGAGTCACAAGATGATGATTTTTTTTTTAAAGTACATTATAAGGGTTTCTTATCTTGGCACAAACTTTTATCACCTGTCCCAAATGACTTCTTCGGGGTATGAAAAAGCACATTTTTGAATATATTTTTTTAAGTTTGAGCAAAAGTTTCAAGGTGAAGGACTACCAGTAATAGCTCAGTTTTCTTTCTGCACATGCTACTCATACATAAGTGTAACAGGAAAAAAATTGGCCTATTATTTTAAGTCCTTTATTGTTTTTTTATGCTTAAAATGACAAAAAAACAACAGTTCATGAACGAAGATTCGAGCCCTAAAAATCTGTTTAGGCTTACTTGAATCTAATTTAGTCTTCACAAATAAAAGTCCATTCTTTAAGCTTTCCAATAAGCTCTATCTGACCACCCTGCTATTTCAACTAAAAATTCTACAGCTTTCAGGAAATAAGTCTGAAATGGCGTTTTTTGCTTGTCTGTGTAGTAAACAAATGGCGGATTCACTTCGGTTTGCGGCCACCGTCGTCTGCTAGAAGAAAATTACCTGGAATCACGGGAAATTACATGATTCCCGATAGGTGGCACTTCCGCAACCTTCCTCGCATCGCTGCTGCCTCCGTTACGTTATCGGTGATCGCTCTTCGCTCCACGCGTCTTACTTGGTTCGCTGTGTTTCTGTTGTTGCTGCAGTCTTGTTTTTAAGAGTGCATTGTGAGTCTGTGGATGCTGACATGAGGAATTGGAAGCGTTTTTTCAATGAAGCTGCAAAGGATGAGGATACATGCATTGCTTGATGTGAGCGCAAGGGGTTGCTTCTAACTGTACGAAGATGTAGAGCAGGTCATCCAATGACTCTCAAGAGTGGATATGTATCATCGTTTCGGCATCACAAAAATCATTTGGCAGACCACAATTTGGAATATTTATTCCAACGGCATTGTCATCTTTCCTCAGAACAGTGCTTTGAGGTGATGAAAAAAATGTATCGATTATTCTCTGGTAGATCTGGTATTTAAATGAATGAGCATATCTCGCAGTTGTATTCTTGCCTGTTTTTTTTTTTTTAATTTATTTTTTATTTCAGTTGCTTATTTAAAGATTACGCGTCAGGTGGGAGCTCACGGAACACTCAAGAGCTCATATGAAACAAAATGCACCACAGTACCCTAAAACGAGGAAAACACTGTTTAAGTGTTCACGGTGTCGCCCAAAAATAGGGAAATACAGTTTGATGGTTACACTGAATGAAAAATTTTATGCCTCCTAATTACATCCCGGTGTCAGAGTGGTAGCAATTGGATTTATTTCTGTTATTACCATTATTTTTTTATTAATCATGCCAATAAATTTAGAAACAATAGGAAACATTAACAGACCTCGAACGTATGAGTACGTTTTTGTTAATGTAATACCCAATGTATCGCAATTATTGATTACCAATTTATGTAAAATAAGTATGGAACTCGTGTTACTATTTAGAGATCGTAATTTGTCCGCTCTGTTTTACGAGCTTCTGTTTCTCTTTATCAGTAGCAACGCAGTTATCGTCCTCATATTGACAAGTTACTTTAGCTGTCTCTTGAATTATGTTTTTTTTTTTTTTTTTTTTTAACGCATTACGCCACAATCACAATGCACAAAGACGCTGAAAAACTAGGCAGCAACTTTCAAATCTCAAGAGAATAAAAGTGATCTAAGAAAATACACTACGGAGCTTTTCCACCTGCGGTGAGCTAAAAATCCTCTGTTTGCCAGAGGTCGTAAATTAGGATCTGAGGAATTTGAGGTCTGGGACTATCCTGTCTTTAAAAGAGAGAGAGAGAGAGAGAGAGAGAGAGAGAGAGAGAGAGAGAGAGAAAAACTAGAAGCAAGCGTGTCGGCCATAACACGGATAAAGAGAGTAAATCGTCTCTAAGAAAAATAAACAGTTCTGCATCTATAGCGAACAGAAAACGTTATTCCATAATGGCAAATAAACAAATAAATTAACAAACGCAGGGCAGTGGCGACGCTAGCAGCTCAGAACTCGGTGGACCAGAGGGGGGGGTAAACATGATGGGAGAGTGGGAGAGGAGGCACACATTTTGAAGTGCTTGGCAGAAATGTTGGCAAAAAAACTCCGTTCATGTGCACTTTACTCGACGCTAATAATGTTATCCCTAGTCAAAAAAAGTTTTCAAGTAAATACTATACGTAGTATTTATTCAACGTATGTAGTATGGGAACCATGGATACGAATCTCTATGGCAAGTTACTATTTCTTCGCAATTTTAACTTACTTAGGTTTTTCTCTCTCTGATCGTTTTAAACTATAATTCCAAAACGCGTTTCTGCTGTTCTCTTAGAAATTCGTTCAGAGGACCCCCACCCCCTTCCTTCCCAAAAGTACAAAAACTAACAGCCATGTGGAATGCCATTTTGATTTTTTATTTAAGAGGCTACAATTTATAAACTTTCAAAAAGCCGAAAGTTTAGAACTGATTGGTTTACATTGGTGACTTTTAAATTTTCTCGCGGGTCATATTTAGTTTCCACACAACAGAAAAAGTATCATATTACCTTCAAAGAAAATAATCAGAGATTTTGCGTGTGCACATAAAATTCTCCTAACACTTTTTTGTCAACATCATTTTCATCCTGCGGCGAATGGCAGGTTTATACTTTTTTTTTTTTTTTAATTGGAGGTTTAACGACCACCGTGAGCAACTCAGTGGGCTATAAGCAGTCGCCCGTCCCTAATTTGGGACCACTGGTTCCAGGGAAAGGAGAGAGTCAGCAGTAAGACAAACACAACATCCATGCCTCACCGGGATTCGAATCTGGACCCATCTTAGATGAATGATCATTCATAAGCCATCGCTTAGACCACTGCGCCACCGGGGCGGCAAGTTTATACTTAATGATATCTTTACGAGGAGCAATAAATTTGCGGGATGTTGATCAAAGTGCGCAAAAGGTCTGGAGCATCAGGTCATTTGCAATAACCCTCTACAAACAACATCTAAAAAGGAAAGAGACTTCATTTCATCGCCGGCATGATACATCTGAAAACAAAGCAGCACAACGGAACTTTTTATCCCATGTATACATACATACATATTCGTCAGAATAATAATAAAAAAAGCTGATTGAAAAAAATACAAGATGATCCCCAAAATTATCAAAAGAAATTTCTTCACGATCTCTCGTCTAGAGCAAAAGCATTGGTAGCAATCACCCCCCCCCCCCCCCCCAAATAATTTTGGGTTTGCATCGATTTCAAGAAATGATTCAGATGATGACACAAAACGCGGGAAAATCTCGCAAACACTGTAAAACCTTTAGATGTTAAATTTTATGATAATCGCCAAATTCGTCATCGGGGGAAAAAAAAATGCGTGCCATGGAAGCTGAACTTCCTCTTGTCTGATTTGATTAAATATAATCAAAAGCTGACACAGAAGTTGATCACAGCATTGTGAGACATCAAAATATAAACATCGTTCATGAACTAATCATGCTTTTTTAAAATAAAGAATTCCTTTCCTTCAAAACGTGAGTTCAACAACACATGCATAGGCGCGGTGGGGGTGATGGGTGAGATCGCTTCTTGCGTGCGGGAGGAATGCCGTTCTTCTTCCGGTACCAAGTCTCCGCACAGCCGTGGCCTTGACGCAGCGTGCTTCGCCGATTGCGCTGTCACCGTGGCAATGCACCATGTTTAAAAATTCTTTTTCGGCGCTCAGGCAAAAGCCCAAATTTTTTTTTCTTCATTTGATAGATTAAACCTTTTTTTGCAAAGAATAATAATGGCAGCTTTTTAAGTGCTGTACTACATTGCCTTTTTAAGCATTGAAGAAAGGCTCTCTCATTGCTCATAACTCAAAAACTAAAGCAGATAGAAACGTGTGCGTTGCACCAATGGATTCCTTGGTAAAAATTAAGAAAGAATGATGATTTATGTATTTCTTTTTATTCTAAATAACAGAGATATTTGCATTTTTACCCAAAATATGTCCGCCATGCACCAAAATTCAAAAAATTATATCTTCTAACCTATCGGAAATAAATAATTGAAACTTTCAGGGTTTTAATAAGTTGGGACTAGCTACCCATTAAAAAAAATCGTAAGAATCAGAGATGTGTTGGTGGAAAATTAATTCAAAATCTGACGATTTCGCGTGGCATGACCTTATATTTACTTTTTTTGATGGTGATGATACTTTAACGAAGACTGGGATGATGGACTTAGATCACTTAAACAAAAAGCATAAAAGCTCTACAAAATGCAAAAGAAATATGATTAATTTGGTTAGACCCTAAAAAGTAAACAGTGCCACCAAGTTTGAGTGTAGCTTGACCAAACGTAAATGAACCTAATGAGAAAGCTGGAAAAAACAGGGTTATAATATCATGAAATTATATGCTGTGCTAAACTATTCAAAGTTTTCTCCAAACCCACAGTATTACAATCATTGAATAAACTCAAAAGTCCCCACTGCCTTTATTTACTGACGTTTTAATAAAAGTGGTTCCTGATAGAGTTTCATACATGCTGATTTAAAACATATAACTTTACTTAATATTTCTAATCTGTCAATCTAACCATGAACAATATGTCTAAAATGTCTGAACAATATAGTTGATGCACAATTTTTTTGTTTTGTTTGGGAAGTGGTGGACTATTAATCTACGGAATCTTTTTATACTATAAAAGACGAACAAATTCTTTCCCACTAATTCATTTTTTGGCTACACTCCAACTCAGGGAAGTGCAACCAAAAAATATTGCAATTCTGCTGCTGCAGCATGGTTTTCCCAAGGGGGACAAATTATGTCTCACCCTTGGGTGCCAGTCACTTTTGTTACACATGTGTTTCAATTTACACTCATTACTTCCTTCCAACGACTTGGTTTGTACTTGAATTCCCTCTTTTCATTCATGCACCTTCAAATTTGTGCTGAGAACTGTTGATTCTTTTGATATTTTCTCTTAATGTTTTCAGGGCTGTAATGCTCTTTTTGTTGAATATGAAACTTATAGATTACCTGGGCCATTGTTTTTGTAGTTTATTATTCTAATGCCCCTAGGTAAGAACTAAAATACCAAAGATTGAAAAACCTATCTTTACTTTTATTAAAAATGCCAATTTTAAACAAAACCCTGTATCTAATGAAAACACACCAGCTAAGTTGTCTTTAACAGTTGATAGTTTTTGTGAGTTGTCAACTGAAGATTTCTACTGATTCTTAATGACAATAACATCAATTAATCCTTAATGTAAAAAATACAGATTTAGACTTGTTCACCCATATAAAGTAAAAATCTGCATTTTGAACTTGATCGTGCAGACCACTAAACAACAGAAATTGCAGTGGTGGCTTATGCAGTTAGCAAATACACATACTATAAATTAAGTACTTACCCATCAATGGTGAAAATTTAAATCCATTCTCTAATTTTTCTGGCTGACCCCCAAAACTGTTTCATGCAAAAACAATAAAAGAGCACACTCAAGATTCAGAAATTACAGTGCAGCAGCACACACAAGACTCAATAATTTACAACATGACATACTCAAGATTTGATAATTTACAACACACTCAAGACTAAAGTTTTCAAAGCAGTGCACTTGTCCCATGCACTATTTCACCAGCTGCATGAAGTCAACCAAATTTTGTGTCTGATGGCTCGCTGGTAGTGAGCCGAGATAAAAGAATTGTTGGTACACTACGTTCTATCCCATAGCATAAAACAACTGGATAGAAAATATCAGAATGTTCACTCTCCTGCTTTCAGCTGCTCTTATCTGCTGTGTCTGATAAAATATAAAAAATGTAGAGTAACTGAACTGACATTATCCTTTATGCAACTTGCAATGGTTCTTATTCACTTCGCATTACATCATGAAGAAAATGTTTGATGGTTGCAGATCAACAATGTTTGTTTATATACATTTTTTCATTGCTTAAGAGTGATTTTTTTGTAAGTGAAGTAAGCCTTCTATGGGACAGTGATAGTTGATAATTTTGATTTTGCTGAAATTTGCACGTAATATGTTCCTATGTGTTCTGATTATATATCACAAAACCATTTTTTAAAAATTTGCCTTGCTGCAGCTATTTTTGTAGGGGGATAAAGGGCGTTTTCTCGTGTCATAACAGAAATATGGCAAAATGTACATTTAACTTATGAAACACTCCAGAGGTGCCATGATTTCTCTTTAACTATTGGCTTACATGATACCAGTACTAAGATCTAGATGCAATCATTTGATTGGAAAATTGCTGAAGTCAGCAGAAAACATCTGTAGAACTGGATGGGGTTTTGTGGCAATTTTCTGAAATTTAAAGCTGAAATTTGGCAAACTTCAGACAGGTCCCAAATTTTTTGATGTGAATTACGATTTAGCATCATAAACTAGATTATCACACCAAAGAAATTATGGGAATTCTAAGAAGTTTTCCAAAAATTCATTCTAAAAATTCATGCATATTTAGCCAATTATAAAGTTACATAACACGTTTCTGAAGGGGAAAATAGTTTTATTGAGGAACAAAATCTGTGAAAATTGAAGTTGTCCCAAGAAATTCTGTGTTTTAAACTTTGAAGAAATCCATATTAATTATAGGCTATGTTGACAAAATAATGGACTAAATTATCAGTTCTTTCAAGAAAAACGAATTAATTCGTTTTTGTTTTTGTCAATCGCACATGCATTATAAATTTAGTAGGAACATTTGGCTTCATGAATTTTCTTGTCATACATTTAGTATATTTATTCTATAATATTTTGCTCAGTAAAGTATAAATTAATTTTTAAAATAAGAAATATTCTATTACTAATCTAAAACAACTATTATGGGAATTTTACTAGGAATTTTTTCCATTTAAATTGCAAATTTTCGGAGAAAACTCTCCTTCTTCAGGCTGTCTTCTTGTTGTCACTTATTCCTGTCACTATCACGGTTACGGTTAACCTTGATGGTTTAGGTTATTTTTAAACAAATCCTGCCAGATGTTAGGCAGGGAAAATCCTTTGCAGTCATTGATGATGGAATTTTTATTTTTCTCAATCTTTATTCCTTCTTTCAGCTTTCTTTTTTGAAAATTGCTTTGGAAACTGATGACTTTAAGGGAATTCCAATCCATGTTGTGCTCAGTTTCTCTAACATGCCCATCTAATCCAGTCTTGTTGGAGCAATTTTTTTATAGCTGCTTTATGCTCTGCTATACGAGTTTCTAGTCTGCAACCTGTTTCACCTATGTAAAATAGTCCACAACTACATTTTACTTCATAGACTACTTGCATTTTTAAAATATCTTCTTCTCTTTGAACTATTTGGAGAAATGGCACCGCAGCTACGTCAGAGGCTTCCGCATTTGGGAGCAAGGTGCGCTTCCCAAAGACCCAGCCCTTCTCCTCAATAACCCTGGCTGCACACACTGCAGACATTCTCTTTCTCATATCAGAACTGTGGTCATCATGACAATAATCGAAGAACAAATCTAAAAATAAATAAATAAATAAATAAGCAAGAAACGCAAAATGCCTACACACACAAGTCTCTAGCCTAAAGTGAAGTGGGGAAAATTGAGTTCGGTGTCTCGATCTCTGCAGATGTTATCATGGTTATGGGCAAAGGTAGGGAGGGAGCATGTGATCTTCAGCCGCTGATTTAAAAGTAATGGACTACAGAAATTAGAACACAGCAGAAGGAAGAAAGAAAACTACAAGACACGGGGGGGGGGGCAGTACTCTCTCTCTCTCTTTTTTTTTTTCTCTGGGGCACACAAATTCTTGAATTACATGTTTTTCAGTTATGTTTTCTGTGGCGGCCCAGACATTTTTTTTTTTTGGTCACCCTGAGCGACCGCATTTTTCGACCCCTGATAGAAGTCGCACATCAGTATTCCATTTATCAGTTCTTGGGCACCCTTCTCAGTTTTTTTTTTTTTTTTTTGCTGGAGCTATTTGTTCCAGTGAGTGGCACCAGTACTACTACATTTTCAACCAAATCAAGTCAACCATTCATTGCAGATGTTTACTACTGAACCTCGAAGAAAAATTGTCTGTTGTTTCACTATTTATTTACATAGTTATATATTTGTATCAACAAACTCCACACTACCACAGAAGTTATTCTTTTCGTATAAGTAGCCTAAAGTTGTACCTACGTGAAGCAAATCTGCAGAATGACCAGGGAATACATTTTTGGAACCATCCTGGCACCGGCCCAGGACATTAACTTTTGTTGCCTTATGGGCCACTGGCCACTCAGCTAAAATTCCAGTCTGCACCTACAATCCTTTTATGAATGGAGAAAAAATGTGGAAGAAAAGTTAGTCCTGAAGCTCTAATGAAAAAAAAAAAAAAAAATGAAGAGCTCTGTTAACAAACATGGTGAGAAATATTTCACTGTTAAAGAGCACCTCACAAAATACTAAGTAACGTCATGATCTTCTATGTTAGCATCACACAAAAAAGAAACAGACCCTACATGCATATTTGAACACAAAAACAAATAAGTCAGACACAAAAGATGTAGACGATGACATGGATATGAGTGATGATGAAAATGGAAAGGATGAGGAAGAGATGTGTTTAGAATCTGTGATAGACAAATGCTACTTCAAAGAAACTTGTAGATGAATTGCTGAGATACAGCACAACTTACTAGAGGAACCAATACCAGCCAGGAACAGAAGAAATGGAATACTATGGTGTGTATACCTGTTACATCAGGAAAGTTTTGTCCCAGGAAGACACTGTTACTAAGACACATGAAGTGAAGTTTCTTCATAAGGAGGGAGTAAATCAACATGCCTGGCTAGGTGTGGATATATTGAGCATATCAACAAGGGCGTTATCTTCTTTGTACCTGTTGAAATAAGTGGGGAATGCCCCCTTTCTACCTATCAAATGAGGAAGAAAAATATTTAAAGAAAACTAACATCAAAAGTTCAAAAACGAAGTTCAGGAACAACAGATTCAGTGAATTACGGTACATATTTCAGCTACTTACTTATGATAGAAACAAAGGTTTTAAGCATATATGTTAGCAATTGTCACTTGTAAATATTACAAAACAATTAACCTATAAAGTATCATTTGAATGTATGTCTGTTTGTGTATGGTAATATCTAGTATTTCCTATTTTGTCATTGAAGTATTTGTTAAATTGCCTTATTAGTAATTACACTATCTACCAACAAGTAATTGGACACCCCTGCAATCGACGATATCTGCGGTCCTGATACATGTCACGGCCGATGCCGTTAAATATCGTGTGGGAAACAACAACGCAACCAGTCACATGCAAGATGCCACGCAGTTTGGAGCTCTCTGATTTCGAGAAAGGTGTAATCGTCGGGTATCACAGAAATGGCCGATCCATTTGTGACATATCCAGCGAGTTGAAGTACCCAAAATCGATAGTGGCCTACGTGATTGGCAAGTGGAAGATGAGAGGCGACTGTCGGAATGTGCCCAGACCCGGCAGACCCACAAAACTGGGAGTTAAGAGACCGACGAGTGCTGGCCAGAGGAATTCGGAAGAACCACACCAAATCAATGGGCCACATCCGCGAGGAGTTTCTACAGGCATCCGGGAGTGTTCTTTCAATGAATACCATCCGTAAGGAAACCCATCTGCTCGGTTATCATGGACCTGCTGCCGCCCACAAGCCTTTTATCACCAAGTCTAATAGCGCTGCTTGGCTAGCGTGGTGCAAAGAACGTCGACAGTGGACCGCTGAACAGTGGAAACAGGTTCTCTGGAGCGACGAATCAAGGTTCACCCTTAACCGTTCGGATGGCAGGGTCTGGGCTTGGCATCTGCCTGGAGAACGCCTCCTGCCGGAATGTATTGTGCCAACTGTGAAGTTTGGCAGCAGTGGGATTATGCTATGGGGGTGTTTCTTCTGGTATGGCACGGGACCTTTGGTCGCAATTCCTGGTAGACTCAACGCCGAGACCTACTGCACCATTTTGGATGACCATGCACGTCCTACGTTGTGGCAGTTTTACGGGGTGGACCCATGTTACTTTCAGGATGACAATGCCACCTGTCATGTTGCGAGGTCCACCATGGCTTGGTATGGTGACAATGGGGTTAATCGAATGGACTGGCCTGCGCAGAGCCAGGACCTTAACCCTATTGAGCACCTCTGGGACGAGTTGGAGCGTCGACTTAAGGGGTGCCCCCACCATCCAAAATCGGCGAAGGAACTGATCGGTCTTCTCCAAGCCGAGTGGAAGAAAATACCGCTAGCCGTCGTACAACGCCTGGTTGAGAGTATGCCCCGGAGGGTCGCAGCTGTAATCGCTGCTCGTGGAGACTCCACCAACTATTGAAGGTGAATAAACTTTGTTTTCCTTTGCTATCACAGGTGTCCAATTTCGTGTTGGTAGATAGTGTATATTGCAAATGTTCACTCTAACATGTCCTTTAGAAAGCATAAAAAGTGTCAGATACCTGCATTTTATTTAGAAATCGTGTCTATTTCCCCGTTGAATGTTGTTGCAGCCTTTCTTACATATTGTGTTCAAGGATATTTACAAATACGATTTTCAACAATTTTTTTTTATCTTTATTTAGAAAAGTCAAGGTGCAGAAATATTTCAAAACTTTGGACACATAGTAGCTTCATTTAATTCATGCTGGTGTAGACGATTTAATCAAAAACTGCGGTATTTGCATTCAATAAAATGCAAAGTACTTAAAAACCAAATGTAAAAAATTTAATTTAAAGATTCATAGTTAAAAAGATATCACATTTAAAAATAGACATATGGCCTTTCGAGTCCACAACAGTCCCATCATTAGATGTAATAACTACAGACGTTAACAGGAACTGGTGATTATATACCAAAGGAAGAGTCCTTGTGTGATGTTTTGTAATGCTCAGATCACCCCTGCTCCAGGTCACTGTATGTAATAACATAGTGAGGATTAGTTCACAAAATGGCTATGTATTTGAATTCACATTAAGCACTTGCTTCCAGGATTGTGAGATATGATACATGGTATCATCATTCCAGCATGATGTTGCTAACTTATGAATAAATAGACTCTCAGCAAACAAGGTGTTGAATCTTGAAGAAGGGGTGGCCAGTATAGCAATCTCAGTCCACATTGGGCAGCGGGTACCTTGGCTGATGAGCTGAGAAAGGGCTGTAAGATCGGGACCCTGTTTTTATATTAGTCTTGTTTTTATGGAACGTAAGGTAGAGCCTATATATACTTTGTCATCATCACTGATGTTCACCAATTTTAGGGGAATGTGATAAACACCATATTATTTTCAAATTTGATGGGATCTCCATTATTTTTAACTAATGACAGAATATTTCTAGTTCTTATTCCGAAATCAAGGTTGTTTCTGCGACAGCAGTTTTTCAACACATTCACTATATCTGGCACATGATCCAATAAACCCACAAATCGAGTCTGAACTCGCTCTCTCTGTAAGGTGGAGTGTCTCAATCTACAAACTCTGTTCAAGATCATTGTGACTGTAGCTTTGGGATACCCATGCATTGTGGCAAGATAGTAGATGTTTACCATTTCAGATTCGCATAATTCTGGGGTTGAAGAATGTGAATAAGCTCGGTGAATTAAAAAGTACATTGATGACAATTTATAATTTAAAGGGTGGGCTGATGAACAAGGGATTAAAGTAGGGCAAAAAGAAGGTTTCGGATACACTGAATAAGTTAGGGCTTGGGAAACTGGATTTTGTAGTAGCATAAAATCTAGAAAAGGTAGTGACAGGGTGCGTACTCATTTTTAAGGATCAAAATTAAGCACTTTTTAAGGACCTTTATTTAAATTTTAAGCACCCTAAAAATACCAACATTACAGATATTTAAACTACACATACATTTACAAGTGTAGCCAACATTTAAATTAATATTTTGTAACATTTTTGACAAGACTGCTCTAAATACTAAAATACCCTAATTTAACAAAAATGAGAATCATCTTCTAAATCATGGTTCAACCTGTGGTCACATTATGAGCAGTTCTGAAGCCAATACTTATACATAGGAATTATCATTTTTATCAATTTTATGTATAATTAAGGTGGCATAAATGTAAATTTTTATACCAAAAAGTGTACCATAAATTCAGTTATTAAAATTGTTAATAAATCCTAAAAACACTTACCATTGCATCTACTGAGATTGGATAACAAAAACCTTTCTTTTTCTGTTCCATTAACAAAAAAAAAAAAAAGCTGGAATTCTGTAAAAAATTTTTTTGGCATTTTAATTAAAATTTATCAAAAGATTTTTGCACACTGGAAGCTGTAACAAATTTTACGCATAATTTCTTAAATCTAAAAATACTGGAGATATGATCAAATTTCCTTATTAATTTATTTTTAATGTTTAATAACTTAAAACTTAGTTTCAAGTTCTGTTATTTTTCCTGAAATGACTTTATGTATTTTCAATTGCCAATTCTTTTTCCTTGGCTGATTTTCTCAAACTATTTTATTTTATACACAATGTTCCTTTCTTGTTCAGTCTGAAAAGAAAGTTCAACTGCAGATTTTTTAAATCAGCAACATTATTTTCAATATCTGTTTTCTTCTTTAACTGCTCAAGTTCTTCCATTAATTTCAATTGCGGCTGGTTTCATGCATCAATATTTTTTCTTTTTTCTGTTCATCCAAATATTTCATATGCTTCTGCCTTGCTGCAGCTGCTGAAAAGCAATTCCTTGGTGACAGTAATATTCAAAATTCCTCCACAGTAATTTACGTGATCTTGAACCATTCTCAAGGACACATACGACTCCTGTTTCAGATTTTCAACCTCCACGTTTTTATTGCTGGAAAATCCATGCTCTATGGTTGCTTGTCCATGGAACAAAATGAGTAAACCCTTTGTGACACTCCAAACATTTGCAAATTCTTTTTTATCCATATACTGCACTAGAAATGTGTCTAGCCTGTTATTTTTATCATGAGGATCAAAACTTGTGAACTGACTGTTTCATGATTGATCTACAAATTTTTTGTATTCCAGTAAAACTGGTTAACAGTTTTCTTTTGCCACAAGGTTGCAATCAAACAAATATCAGGGGTAGGAGTGATAAAAAAAAAAATCAGGACATAATTTTTCTTAAATTCCAGGACATATTTTGACGGACCTGGCAGGTAAATTAAACCAAATATTAGTACAAATGTAAACATGTTATTCTATTACTAAAAAAGCCAGGGTTGGCAAGTTTTTGCCACAGGTGGAAAAAACCGCGGTAAAAAACGGAAAAAAACGTCTCAGCAAAAATAGGGATTTACTGTGTTTACTTATGGGGCATATAATCAAGTTATTATTATTTTTTTCTACAAATGATTTTAAAGGAAAACAAAATAATTTTGAATTTTTAAACCTTGATTTAAGGGTTAAGTATTATTTTTGACATAAAATACATTTTTATCACTTTGAAACTAATTTAAGGAAATATGAGTACAAAATACAAATTATATGTTTATAAAAGTATAATTTTGCTTACCCAATTCATGGGGATGAAAACCATTCTCTCATTCAAAACAATAATCAAACTCAAAAGCTATTAACAAAGTGTTCATGTTTATACTGAGAAATTAATTATTAACAATATTTCAAAACCCAGAAAATTTACACCCAATTTGATGAAGATGACCTAACAAATCTTACAGCCCATGCACAAATAAGAAATATAAATAAAAAATATATAAAATTGAAATAAATGAAACAGATTCTACTTTTTAAATTCAGATTTCATTTTAAGGATACAAAGGCACATTTCATACTTCAGTAATCAGTTTCATCATCTAATTCAGCAATATCTCTTACATCAAAGCCAAATTTTTGTTGTTTCAGCATTGCATAACAGAAAACAAGTTTTGAAACATCTTCTGTTGAAAGCCTATTCCAGATTTCGGAGTGCACAAATGAAAAATTTGAAAATATTCTTTCTACTGCAGCACTGCTTGACGGACATGTTTGAAGGTGAGCGATTAACATACAAAAGTCTTTAGAAATTTTGTATGATCTTGCCACGCTTTTCCACTACTTATGAGCATTGATTGTTGTTGTCACATGTTCCGTAAAATATGTACTAGGAAAAGGCTTTTTCTTAAGCTCAAAGTTAATGGTGCATGATACATAGTATGATTTTTTCCCAACCATGCTTTTGCATCTCCCTTTTGTGCAAAATTTAGGCATTCACCTCTAAATTTAGGGTGCAGCAAATATGCAACGAAATGACATGGCAGAATTGCTTGTGCAAACTGTCTTTTTACTGTAGAAAAATGTGGCTTCAAATTATCATTTTTCAATAGATTGCATATGGCAAGCATGGGCTAATGTTGTTGAATCACACTGAAGAATATCTAAGGCACTTGATAAAGGTTTCAATTGTTTAATAAGATCCTTAACTTGCTGGTAAAGATTAAAATCACGTACACGAATTACAATGTTTTTTTCCATCTCTTCAAAATGTTCATTTACTATTTTTATGTATGAGCTGTGGTTTTGCACAAAAGTTTCTAGACAAGTCAATTGGCTGTTCCACCTAGTTTTCCAGGTAACTTAAGAGAAACATGGCCACTACATTCTCGAAGCCATGATCCAGAAGCATGATGATTTTGGAAATATTTATGCACCTCCACTACATGCTTTAGCACACTACTAGGTGTTATATCTTCACCTAGAAGGTTCAACCAGTGAGCTCCGCATCCGTATGATATCAATGTAGAATTTTCATTTTGTTTTTCAAGTTCAGATCTAATTTTCCCCATGTTCTTAGCATTATTGGTAATGATGCTTTTAATTTCACAAGTCGTACTTGGTTTTTACATCCACAATGTATGATGTTCTACAAACTTTAATACATGAAGCTATTATCGATTCATTATGAATGTTACTCTATCCATCAATCACAAGAGTTTCTTCTTTACCTTTCAAATTTCTTTTAAGTGATTGTTCTATTTCATTATAAACAGCATCTAAAAGGCCATCTGCCAGTTCTTTACGTGAAGGTAATTTATAGCCTGGCCTCAAGATGTGAATTACGTTTTTAAATGCTTCACTTTCCACAACAGCAAATGGAATATTGCAGGCATAGAATAGTTTAGCAACCATCAAATCAATTTTTGAGACAAACTTGTTGATACTGCCTCCTAAACACAGTATCTTTGGAGGTGGCTCATCAACTTCTTTCCAAAACCCTGTCTCTGAATTACTAAGGTAACCCTTGTTCTTGGTCACATCTGTTGGCATGGATAAAGGGAGTACTTTCACACATTTACTTGAAGCCTTTTTCACACAGTTCTTAGAAACATGTACTTTCATCCTGGCTACTTTATTACTCTGTACATGTCCACATGTTTTGCACTTTGCAGCAGTTTTTCTATTGATAGATATACTTCATCATAAGATTCCCAAATGGGATCTTTTCTCCTGCCTCCTTTGTACATTATTTGCTTAAAAATGTTTGTTTTACTTTTCTTTTCGATTTATTAAGTTGAGAAGCCCTTGGTAAAAAAAATTTGCAGAAGTTGCTTATGATGATTAATTTTTAAATATTACAGGCATTTTTTTATAGTAAAATGCAGAATTGGTACTTATGTTTGTGGTGGTAACTTTTACAATAATTTAGGGGTAATAATGTTGCCAAAAAAATTAATAATACTGTCGCAATATTTTAGCAATAATACCATTCTATTCCTGCAAACGATGCGCACGAAACTGGCTGTAAATTGCTAACATGTGACATCAATGATTCATGCATGCTTCGTAAAGTACAAATCGCGAAATTACTGATGTTGCCCTTCCTTGTATGCCATACAGTGCTAAAGCGATCGGTAATTCTGACTAATTCTTGCTTTGTTCGAGTGAGAAATCATGAGATCATCTGATGTTCTGCCGTTTTGGTGATCTGTTCAACATAGCTCCCGGAACCTTGTGATGTAATAATGTCTTGAACGAAACATCACAAGATCATCCGATATTTTGCCGCCGTATGCGACTATGCGCAGACCGGATTGGCAGATGCGAGATCAAAGCTACAAATTGTCACGTGCATCCCTCACGTCGCTGGCTGCGTCAGCGATTCCCTGGGTTTGTATGTTTCTTCACGAAACATCGTAACCCTCACATTCCTGGCAGAATCGGCGATTCCCAGTGTTTGTACAATTCTTCACTGAACATTGTGGTGGCGATGTTCTCAGAGATTAACATTGATGCATCGATGTTAAAAGTACATCTGTTTTTTTTTATGTATCGCCCAGCGCTACTCCCCTCCATACAAAACCTTGAATTTCAAATTCTGACTATGTTACTTAGGCTAAAATCTTTCTTTCTGCAAAAAAAAAAAAAAAAAAAAAAAAAAATAGCATAAAAGCATATCAAAACTCAAGTCTACTAAACTAAGATTTAAAAAAACTTATGACATTAAATTAATCAATGTAGAAGTCAGTTCATAATTCATATAAACCTTGTATCTCTTAAAAAATTGATGACTGACAAAAATTTGCATTTTTAAAAATATTTTGATGGAATGGACACCCCAGCATAAATTATAATTAATTCCCAAAATAATTTATTTTAATCAACTACTTATATGGTTTCTTATTAATTGCTAAGCAATCTTAATTTTTAAGAATCAGTTTCATTCACTGATGAAACAGATTCTTGGAACACTTAAATTTTTTTTCAACATTGAAATTGTTTTACATTGTATTTTAAATTATGTTTTTAATTAACAAAATTAATAAATGATACTGAGTGATACATAAAAAATATTTCACTGTTGATATGAATATAAATCATTGTTATATAAAGTGCATTATTGTGTTTAGTCTAACATATTTTTCATTTTGCCAGTTTTTTTCCATTTTTGCCTGGTTTTTACCAGTTTTTGCCACTGTCCCGGAAAAAATACCTTTTTGCCAGCAAAATGACCAACCCTGAAAAAAGCTATCTAAATTACAGCCCAATTGTTAGCAGGAATTTTTTTATTTTTAAGGCTAACATCAGGCCTTGGGGAGTTGCCAGCGAAGGAGTTTGGGTTAATGGAGAAAGAATCAAAGCCATTAAGTTTGCTGATGACCAGGCAATTGTTTCAGGATCAGCCAAGTCATTAACAGCACATGATGTCAAAAATACACAAAAATGCGGATATCTATGGAATGAAGATAAATAAAAATAAGACAAAAATAATGGTAATAGGGAAGGATCCAAAACAGGCTTTCCTTAAAATTGAAGGACACGAACAAGTTAAATCCTTCCACTATTTGGGTCAAATTATTACTGAAGATGTGAGATGTGAAAAGGAAATTAGAATGAGACTGGTGATTGCAAAAATGGCTTTTAGAGAGAATCAAAGACTACTGACATCCAAAAATATAGATCTAAAACTGAGGAAGATAATTTTAAAGGCATTTATTTGGTCAGTAGCTCTCTAAGGTTCTGAGACATGGACATTGACCAAGAGGGAAGTGAAGAGACTGGAGGCATTTCAGATGTGGAGCTATAGAAGAATGGATAGAATAAGCTGGCTCGATAGAAAGACTAATGAGGAGGTCCTGGAGAGAGTGGGAGAACCCAGGAATCTGATCAACATGTTAAAAAGAAGAAGAATGTTATGGATGGGACACACATTGCGCCATGGAGGCCCGATTCTGAAAGTTTTGGAAGGTAAAATTCAAGGCAAGAGAGGAAGAGGACAACCGAGGAATGGTTTTATGGCACAATTACTCCAAGACACTAATACTAGGACATACTATGACTTGAAGAGAACATCGGAGAATAGAGAGGAATGGAGAGACAGAGTGCATCTACTGAACAACCAGTCCTTGGACTGAGTAACCAAGAAGAAGGCTAACAACGCCCCTAAAGTTTTGGTGGCTAGGTTTGGCTTAAATTCTGTTTGACTCTTACGGACAATGCCAAAAATTCTTTCCGCAGTTGCATTACTGTGTGGCACAACAAGAATAGTATGTATGAGGTGTGGTAAAACTTCATATTTTTTAGCACCAATTGCACCAGTCATTTTCAAAATGTTTGACCATGCAGTATCAATTGTAGGACTATACGAAACACTTTCTTCCAATTTTTGATATAAAGCAAACTCCAATTCCAACTTGTCCAGATCACTGTCACTAACAACAGCAACTGGGAAAATATTTGCTGAGTACATTACTGAAGAAAAGGAAGCTTCTTACATCTTAATTCATATATCAGCAACTTCTGCGTGCAGCAGAAATTCACTTTTCAGTCAGAATTTCTTCAAAATATAGTCACATATAACACTTAACAATACAGGATAGTCAGAACATCGCAGGAAGAAAAATTATGATTACAGGAGAAATCTTCGCTTTGACCGTCTTCTGTTTTGGGAAACTAGACCTCCATTTTTAAGCTGAAATGTTAAGTATTTATGGAATAAATGGATATTTAAGAAAAATACTGGGCAGAAGGAACATGGCAAGAAAATATTACCATTATGGGAGAAATTTTCACTCCAACTAACTTCCATTTCCAGAAGATGGATTTACGTCCTCAAACGGAAAACGACCCCCCCCTCCTCCAAGGACATCATCCTGAGAATTATCTTGTCCACCCTGCCGCCCGCCCAGTTTAAGATGTGCCATATTTTAAATTTTTTTCTAACTTTAAAATATAATCTGAACTTTACCAGGAAATATTGACTCCCGTGTTTTCGTCGTATAGACCTACATATTTCACCCTAGGAAGTGTGCTTTTCCTTCTCCGTAGAAGGTTATCCAAATAGCATCCACAGGCAATGAAAAAATTCAGTTGTTCTCCACTCTTCCAAATCCTCAATCTAAACTTTTTTTTCAAAGTTATCAGGGGCTAAAAAAGAGGGTAAACTGGAATTCACTGAATCATTAGTAATCACTTTGTTTTTGTTAGAGGTCATCAGTAATTGACCTGCTGCTTGTTTGTGCGACTAAGTAGGGGATTCCAACACGGAATGTGGAATCTAAAGCTATACCAGAGCTGTTAAGCCTGTCTTAGGGAATGAGGGAGTAGGTCATGGCTGACAACTACTTTGGAAGAGATACGTGCAAGACAAGGCTGCTGGTTTGAAGGAAAGGAGTTAAGGAAGGGAAATGTATTGTTTGCGTCTTCTTATTTTCTCTTCAATCCTAACCTACGAAAACATCTGCTTTAAGACCCTTCTCCTAGGCATGAATTTTTTTTTTAATCAGGGCATGTTACTGGTACTGATCGCAGTATGTCATGTTCATTATACGGGAATGTAACTCTTTAGGTTTTACAAATTTTATTAAAAATGGGGATGGAATATTAGCAAAAAAATTCCAAACGATGGATTCTTTTGTATTCCAGAAAACAGAAAGACTTTAACACAGTTCCAAAATGAATGAGTATTCATCCAGGAGACGAGAGGGTGGGGGGATGGATGCATGAATACCTTTGCAGCCTGTAGTAAAAAGCATTACAAATTCTGTCTTTCAGTGTTTCGTAAATTAAGTTGCTATCAAACTTGTCCTAGTAAAAATAATACTCGCCCACCCTGAATAGAAGTCTAGTGACATCCCTGCCCCCTCCCCCAATATTTCTGCTCAGTTTGTGCATCGATCACGAGACAGGCTCAAATGATAACGGCTGGTGTAATCCCGGAGCCAGGTGCTGTGCATTCTTTTCACTTAGCTTTCAAACAAGCAAAACAAATTCCTCCTCCTCAGAAAAAGAATAGAAAAAAAAAAAAAAAGAAACAAAGAGTTGCGTCATGAACTTCGTTCAGAGGCTTTGGGCCGATGTAACACTGGCCTGCAGTCATGCTTTCTTTCCACTCAGCTTTCAAACAAGCAAAACACATTCCTCCTCCTCCTCAGAAAAAAAGAAAGAAACAAACAAAGAGGTGAGTCACAAACTTGGTTCAGATGCATCGGGCTGACACAAACCCGGGCCACAGCGAAAGAGGCACACCGGACCAATGTAATCCTGGGTCACGGTGAGAGAAGCACGCCAGGCCTACGTAATGCCAGCCTGGCACCGAGCTTTCAAACAAGCAAAACAAATTCCTTCTCGGGGAAAAAAGAAGAAAGAAAGAAAAGAAACAAACAGCTGCGGCACAAACTTTATTCAGAGGCTTTGGGGCAATGTAATCCTGGGCCACGGCGAAAGAAACAAAAAATAGATGCGTAAAAATCAGCAAATTCTCCCATGCTTTCAATCTCTATATCCTTCGTGCAAATTTTGCACCTTGCTTTCCTTTTATCTGTATTAACTAAGGATATCCAGTCCTTATAAACCCTTTTTTTAATCCACAGTGGATTAAAAATACCCCCCCGACATTGTATATCAAAAGCCCAACCAACTTATAATAATACAATCGAATATTTAACTTATCAAATTGTAGAGAAAGTGCACGCTACACACAAAAACAAAATGTCTAGGTGTCCTCCCCGTAAAAGTCGGCGATTAGGCCAAACGTTCATGTGACCAACCGGCGACAGCAAGGTCCGTAGCTCGCGGTGTTCGAAGGATTCGGTCGATAATCTACTTTGTGTCGAATGGCCAAATCACACTACTTAAGCTCTGCCTACAGCCATAGAACAAACACACATGCCTGCCTCCATTATCAAGAAAACAGAGGACAGGAGGGAGTTAAAGAGTTTCGTGGGAGTGAGCTCAAACTCCAAAATGTTTTTCCCGTTCAGGGTGGACAATATCAGTGAAAAACGTAAAAATAAGCACTTTTAAGCACCCAAAACAAAAATTAAGCACTATTAAGGGCCCTCAATTATTATTTTTTTGCGAAATTCAGCACCTTTAAGCATTTTTAAGCACATGTACGAACCATGAGTGAGTAGTTGCATTCCGTTTCAATAGTAAACTTGATGGTGGGGTATTGAGAAGTTCTGCAAATGAAATCAGGTCATCCGTAGTTGAACGCTAGAATAAAAGTACATCGTCAATGTAACGGATGTAAATCAAAGGTTGAATTCGGCACTGTTCCAGGATTTCTTCTTCCAAAGTCTGAAGAATAAGTTTGGCCAGTATGGATGAAAGTGGTGAACCCACTGGGGCTCCCTCTGTTTGACAATAGATAGCACCATTAAAGCAGAAGTAAGTGCACTTATGAACAAGGCATAAAGTGCTTAAAGATAGCTTGTATTTCTTGAGGAGATACTAAACCTTAGCAGATAGTTTTTCCTCAATAATGCTGTGGACTGTTACAATTGGTACATTTGGATAAAGTGCTATAATGTCTAATGAGGCCATAAAGTAAGGAGTAACTCAAGGGTTGAAAGCTTTGATCCTGTCTAGGGCCTGGATTGAACAAGATACAGAGAATTTATGGCAGGCTATTAATGGTTTTAGATAATTCGACAAGGCTATTTCCTGGTCTTGTAGGACTGTGGCGACCTGAGACAAGGAGACATAGTGGGTATCCTTCTTTATGTAGCTTCATTTTCCAAAACATTTCTGGGATGGGAGGGTCAAAAGGAGGGTGCAAGATAGAAGTAATGCTGGATGGGAGGGATCCATAATTCTTTATTCTGCTAATGGCTGTAAGAATACATGACAAAGATTTGCTAATTGATTAATTCTTTTTGAAAATGGGATACAAAATTCAAACTGGGTCATTCCACGCGAAATCGTCAGATTTTGAATTAATTTTCCAACACATCTCCGATTCGTAAGATTTTTTTTTTAATGGGTAGCTACTCCCAACTTATAAAAACCCTGAAAGTTTAATTTTTGATTACCGATACGTTAGAAGATATAATTTTCTGAATTTTGGTGCATGGAGGACATATTTCGCGTAAAAACGCAAATATCTCCGTTATTTAGAATAAAAAGAAATACACAAATCATCATTCTTTCTTAATTTTTACCAAGGAATCCATTGGTGCAATGCATGTGTTTCTATCTGCTATAGTTTTTGAGTTATGAGCAATGAAAGAGCCTTTCTTCAATGCTTAAAAAGGCAATGTAGTACAGCACTTAGAAAGCTGCAGTTATTATTCTTTGCAAAGAAAGGTTTAATCTATCAAATAAAGAAAAAAAAACCTTGGGCTTTTTTGCCTGAGTGCAGAGAAAATAATTTTTAAACATGGTGAATGGCCAGTGCATTGCCTCAGCGAAGCATGCTGCGTTGTGGCAACGGCTGTGCGGAGACTCGGTACCGAAAGAAGAACAGCATTCCTCCCTCACGCAAGAAGCGATCCCCCACCCCCACCCCACCGCACGGACGCCTGTATTGTTGAACTCACGTTTTGAAGGAAAGGAATTCTTTATTTTAAAACAGCACGATTAGTTCATGAACGATGTTTATATTTCGATGTCTCACAACGCTGTGATCAACTTCCATGTCAGTTTTTGATTATATTTAATCAAATCAGAAAAGAGAAAGTTG
Source organism: Macrothele yani (assembly GCA_039090855.1). NCBI lineage: Eukaryota > Metazoa > Arthropoda > Arachnida > Araneae > Macrothelidae > Macrothele > Macrothele yani. Next base: position 95,495,244 of record CM077016.1, on the reverse strand, counting down.
AGCTTCTATGGAACGCACCCCCCCCCCCCCAACGAATTTGGCGATTATCATAAAATTTAACATCTAAAGGTTTTACAGTGTTCGCGAGATTTTCTCGTGTTTTGTGTCATCATCTGAATCATTTCTTGAAATCGATCCAAAACCAAAATTATGGGGGGGGGTTGCTGCCAATGCTTTCGCTTCAGACGAGAGATCATGGAGAAATTTCTTTGGCTAATTTTGGGGATCATCTTGTATTTTTTTTAATCAGCTTTTTTTTTTATTTTGGCGAGTATGTATGTATGTATACATGGATAAAAAGTTCAGTCGTGCTTAGTTTTCAGATTCATCATGCCGGCAATGAAATGAAGCCTTTCTCCTTTTTAGATGTTGTTTGTAGATGGTTACTGCAAATGACTAAAGATCCAGACTTACAAATTTTGCTAGTAGACATTGGCCACCAAGACCAAAATTGTTAGTGGCCATAAAAAAAAAAAAATCTTGGTGGCCAAACTTTGAAAAAAAATCAAATTGTATATTTCATACTTATTACTAAATTATTTTTATAAAATTGCTTAGTATAATATCAGTATGTCTTATTTTGCATATTTCAGTTAGAGTATTCTGAAAAGTTGAAACTGAAATAACAAAACAATGCAGGAGAGTGGGAACATCGTGCGGGGAGGGGAGTGCTCTTACGGGAGAAATCTTTGCATCGTCCGACTTCCGATTTTGGAAATTTTCCCGCTATTTTGAAGCTGAAATACAAATATTTATGCAGTTAAATATTATTTAACAATAATACTGGGCAGAGGCAACATTGCAAGAAAAAGAGAATTACGATTGCAGAAAAAATCTGAACTCCGTCGACCTTCCGTTTTCGAAATTTTCGTAAAGATGGAATTCTGTCCACCGACGAACAATTTGTGTTCACTGGTTCATTGATCTCGCGAATGACCAAAATAATAACGAAAAAGGCGGAATTCCTCAATTTCGCGGAAGAATCTGATGCCTGAGATTACGGGGAAATTTTTGCAGCGTCTAACCTCCGTTTTCGCACATTGTTGCCTACAGTTTCAAGCTGAAATACTTTTATGCAATAAAATCATATTTAACAATAAAACTTTACACTAAAGTAACATCGGGAGAAAAAAATATGATTACGGTAACTTTTTCACTCCATTCAACTACCATTTTAGAAAATTTTGAGACACGAAATACCGTCTCCAGACGGACCCCCCCGCAAATGGTCTTCAGTTTTACATTTATCCTGAGAACGATCTAAATGATGAAAAAAAACGCGGAATTTCGCTAGTCCACTTAAGAATCTCATGCATATCATAAAATAATAAAAAAAAAGAAAAAAAAATGAAAATTCGTACAATCTGTAGTTTCGACAGCGAGGTCCGTAGTCAGCCAACTAAATCCGTAGAAACTATGGACACTCCATAGTAGTTCGCAGATATGGAAATATTATTACAGTACAACCTCAAAAAAACCGGAATCGCCCGGGAGATCCAGACTATGCCGATTCCGGATTTTAGAATTTTCCTATGGACTATGCAGGCTTTCAGCGAACATTCAATAAAAATAATAAAAAGAAAATGCCTAACTTCTAAAGTTTTCATCGGATTTGGATGAAATTTCACATGGGAGTTTATTTTGACGTGTCTTGGTTACTGTAAAATTTCATTCAGTTATTTAAAAAATTGGAGAATTTTTTTTTAATAAAAATTTCTCCATTTTTTAATAACTCAACTGTCTGAATTTTCCAATTCAGACAGTTGAGCTGTCCACCACCGGCTTTCATCCCCTCCGCAACCTTGCGAACCTCGTTCCCCTACGATGACCCATCAGCCTTGGCGCATTCTTTGCAATCAAAAACCGACGCCCTCACTTTTTTTATAAACTTAAAAAAAATGTCCATACAAGTTAAATAAAATAAATGTTTTTCCCGTACAGGTCGCCAGAATTGGCGATTTAATCAAACATTTTTAGTCGCCATGACGAAGTTTATCGCCAGTGGCCACCTGGTGACCGTGAGTCTGTATCTTTACAAATGACCTGATGCTCCAGACCTTTTGCACACTTTGATCAACATCCCGCAAATTTATTGCTCCTCTTAAAGATATCGTTAAGTATAAACTTGCCGCCCCGGTGGCGCAGTGGTCTAAGCGATGGCTTATGAATGATCATTCGTCCAAGATGGGTCCAGATTCGAATCCCGGTGAGGCATGGATGTTGTGTTTGTCTTACGGCGCTCACTCTCTCCCTTCCCTGGAACCAGTGGCCCCAAATTAGGGACGGGCGACTGCTTATAGCCCACTGAGTTGCTCACGGTGGTCGTTAAACCTCCAATAATAAAAAAAAGAATAAACCTGCCATTCGCCGCAGGATGAAAATGATGTTGACAAAAAAGTGTTAGAATTTTATATGCGCACGCAAAATCTCCGATTATTTTCTGTGAAGGTAATACGATACTTTTTCTGTTGTGTGGAAACTAAATATGACCTGCGAGAAAATTGAATGTTCGTGTCACCGATGTAAACCAATCAGTTTAAAACTTTCGGCTTTTAGGAGTTTATAAAATGTAGCCGCTTAAATAAAAAAGCAAACTGGTATTCCACATGGCTGTTAGTTTATGTTTATGTAATTGTGGGAGGGAAATATGGGGGGGGAGAGGGAGTCATCTGAACGAATTTCTAAGAGAGCAGCAGAAACACACGTTTTGGAATTATAGTTGAAAACGATCAGAGAGAGAGATTCCTTGTCAGGTTACAAACTGTACTTCATAAATAGCGCAGAGAGAGAGAGAGAGAGAGAGACCTAAGTAAGCTAAAATTGCGAATAGTTACTTGCCATATAGATTCGTATCCATGGTTTCTTTTTTTTTTTTTTTTGATTGGAGGTTTAACAACCACCGTGAGCAACTCAATGGGCTATAAGCAGTCGCCCATCCCTAATTTAGGGTCACTGGTTCCAGGGAAGGGATAGAGCCAGTGCCGTAAGACAAACACAACATCCATGCCTCACCGGGATTCGAACCCGGACCCTGTTCGGACGAATGATCAGAAGCCATCGCTTAGACCACTGCGCCACCGGGGTGGACTCCATGGTTTCCATACTATATACATTGAATAAATTCTATGCACAGTATTCACTTGAAAACTTTTTTTTGACCAGGGATATAACATTATCAGCGTAGAATAAAGTGCACATCAACGGAATTTTTTGCCAAAATTTCTGCCAAACACTTCAAAGTGTGCGCCTCCTCTCCCACCACGTTTAACCCCTCCCCTTTCCTTAATGGCCCACCCAGTTCTGAGCGGTTAGCGTCACCACTGCCCTGCGTTTGTTAATTTTTTTGCCATTATGGTATACCGTTTTCTGTTCGCCACAGATGTAGAACTGTTTATTATTCTTAGAGACAATTTACTCTTTTTATCCGTGCTATGGCCAACACGCTTGCCTCCATTTTTTTTCTCTCTTTTAAAGACAGGATGGCCTTAGACCCAGAACCCCTCAGATCCTAATTTACGACCTCTGGCAAACAGAGAACGAATTTCTAAGAGAGCACCGCAAGTGGAAAAACTCTACAGTGTATTTTCTCAGATCTCTTTTATTCTCTTGCGATTTGAAAGTTGGTGCCTAGTTTTTCAGCGTCTTTGTGCATTGTGATTGTGGCGTAATGCATTGAACAAAAAAAAAAAAAAAAAAAATTCTTAATTCTAGAGACAGCTAAAGTAACTTGTCAATATGAGGACAATAACTGCGTTGCTACTGATAAAGAGAAACAGAAGCTCATAAAACAGAGCGGACAAATTATGATCGCCAAATAGTAACACGAGTTCCATACTTGTTTTTCATAAATTGGTAATCAATAATTGCGTTACACTGGGTATTACATTAACGAAAACGTACTCATGCGTTCCAGGTCTGTTAATGTTTCCCATTATTTTAAAATTTATTGGCACGATTAATAAAAAAATAATAATAACAACGGAAATAAATCCAATTGCTGCTACCATTCTGACACCGGGATGTGATTAGGAGGCATAAAATTTTTCGTTCAGTGTAACCATCAAACTGTATTTTCCTATTCTTGGGCTACACCACGAACAGTAAAACTGTGTTTTTCTTATTTTAGGGTGCTGTGGTGCGTTTTGTTTCATGAGCTCTTGAGAGTTTCGTGAGCTCCCAACTGACGCGTAAGCTTTAAATAAGCAACTAAAATAAAAAATAAATAAATAAAAAACAGGCAAGATGACATCTGCGAGATATACTCACTCATTTAAATACCAGATTTACCAGAAAATAATCGATAACATTTTTTCTAACCCGGCACTGAGTCTTGCTAACGTCATCATCTGTGATCGTCAAGTATCTGATGTTAACTAAAACGCAGTATATATCTCATCTACCTCAGAAGAATAGCAACCGAGATATATATCCCCAATTACTTTATTTCTCAAGCTGTCATTCCTTTATCATTTTCTCGTACGGCAGCAGGCGTGGACAACTAGACAATTTATTAATTCCTGAAATAGAACCATTTCTTGTCTAAAAATTCTGTCGGATATTGCATGAGCTGTAGAAATCATTAATCAATATTCCAAAAACTGTATTCAACATCAATTGCATAATTTATAAGCGTCAGTACTGTATATCGTTAAGCTATTTGGGAAGAAAAAGTTTATATTAGTTCTTCTCATCACTGAATGGCTAAGAATACCAATATATTTTCGACGTCTGTTGCATAATTTATGTGTGTTACTTGTGTGTAACCTTTTTCATGGTATAGCTCATATTGGTAAGCTGTACGGAGAAAATGGTTTACATTAATTTTCCTCGTCAACGAATGGCTAAGAATGTGGTAGATAGCATCTGATGATTTGGCGTGAAATGACCCTTTAGTAATATTTTACAGTTATATTATTTTAAATGCCTTTAAACATAACATTAATTCACTATCCTTCCTCCTTCAAGCATCACATCAAATTATTGTGTGATCTGACTAACGCGTGCAATGGTATCTTGATCTGCTGCCCGTCTGAAGGCGAACATCCACTCCCGCTGCCATTTGGCTGGCTGGCTGCCAACGCTATTTGCCACACGCAGTTTCACAGTGGCAAAATACAAGCCATGCAACATATTTAAAAATTCTTTTCTCAGCACGCACTCGAGAGCCCAAGGTTTTCTTGTCTTCATTTGTTAGACTAAACTAAATAAAAAACAATTTCGATCTTCTAAGTGCCGTACTACATTGCTTTTTCATGTTTTGAAAAAAGGCTCTCCCGTTGCACGTAACTCAAAAACTAAAGAAGACAGAAATTACGAAGGAGTGGTAATTTTGGCACCTTTTTTTGATCCAAACAACAGAGATATTCGTGTTTTTACGTGATTAAGGCCCGCCATGCACCAGAATTTGAAAATTTATATCTTCTAATCCATAAGAAATAAAAAAATAAACTTTCAGGATTTTCATACATTGGGGTGATCTACTCATGAAAAAAAAAAAGAATCGTAAGAATCGGAGATGGTGTGGTGGATAGCATTTGACGATTTGGCGTGGAATGACCCAACTGATAAAAAAAGTCAAGGCATGTGCCTGAAATTTCAATATAGTTTTAAAATGCAGCAAAGAATTGGCTATTTTCAAACATTTTGATGTAACAAATAGCCCCCCCCCCAAAAAAAAAAAAAATGAGAAATAGGCCAAAGAACTGATAATGGGATGATGTTATATAACAACTATACTATCTTATGACACTAGTATTATATTTTTATGATTCTGAAGCTTGCAGACATGTAACTTTATAAAATGGCTAAATTTGCACATTTGGTTTTACAATGAATTTCTGGAAATCTTAAGAGTTGCCAGAATTGTTTTGGTGTAATAATAACATAGTTTATGATGCTAAAACATAATTCACATCAAAAAGTTTGGCACCTGTCTGAAGTTTGCTGAATTTTAGTATTAAATTTCTGAAAATTGCTCACAAAAATCCCAGTTCTATGGGTCTATTTCCTGCTAACTTTAACAATTTGCCGAAATTATACATCTAGATCTTAGTACTAGTATCATACACTGAGTGACCACTTTATTATGACCACCCCCTCAGTACTTTGTTGGGCCACCTTTTGCCTTTAGTACTGCGTCGATTCTTCGTTGCATGGACTCCACGAGATGTTGATAGGTGGTTTGTGGGATCTGAGACCATGCTTGATGAATAGCACTTTCCAGGAGTGTGAGATTGCAGTGGATCCAGCTGTCTGATGGCTCGTTCAACTTCATCCCACAAATTCTCAATGGGGTTGAGATCTGGAGATTGCGGGGGACCACCTAAGCAAAGTAAACTCACCGGCATGTTCCTGAAACCAATCCTGTACAATACGAGCACTATGGCAGGACGCATTATCTTGTTGAAAGTAGCCATCGCCAATGGGATAAACCATCCACATGACAGGATGCACTTGGTCCGCAACAATGTTTAGATATGATGTGTTAGTCAGACGTTGATCAACACGAATTAAAGGGCCCAAAGCATGCCAGGAAAACATTCCCCAAACCATAATGTTGCCTCCACCAGCTTGAAGGGTTGTAGCAATGCATTTGGGGTCCATGCTTTCGTGCTGTTTCCGCCAAATTCTCACTCGGCCATCGGCATGGTGTTGAAAACGTGATTCACCGGACCACATAATTTGTTTTCAATTACCGACTGTCCAATCCTTGGGCTCCTGTGTGAACTGGAGACTTTTTCTCTTGTTAACTGCAGACAGCAAAGGTGTTCAAACAGGCCTTCGGCTGCCATATCCCATCTGATGTAGTGTACGGCGAACAGTGCGTGCAATGATCATTTGAGGGGATCCTTGATTAAGATGGTCAGTAATTTGCTGCACTGTCGCCCTTCTGTTGTCTGTTACCAGTCTGGACACTATGTTCCGCACGAGCAGTCACTAGTCGATGACGACCACACGTTGCACGTAGAGACCCAGTTTTTTGGCTGACAGTCCAGTCTTTAAACACTTTAACAACAGCTACTCTGGAACATTTCACGAATGCGGCAGTTTCGGTGATACTCGCTCCATGGCTCTGAGCTCCTACAATCATCCCACGTGGAAAGTCCGTCAAATCGCATTTTTTACCCATCTCGTCACCAAAAAATCACTTCTACTACTGTTGCAAGCACTAAGCTTTCCCTTTTTATACTAGCCTCGCCCTCTGGCTGCAACAGCGTGCAGCCATAGCTCATTTGCTTAAAACTGTCAGGAGGTCATAATAAAGTGGCCACTCAGTGTATAAGCCAATAGCAAAAGAAAAACCTTGGCACTGAAGTTTTTCATGCAGCAAAACGTACATTTTGCCGCATTTCTGTTATGGCACAAGGAAACGATCTTTAGCCTCCTAAGAAAATAGCCACAACTCAGCAATGGCGGGCAATTTTCAAAAATGCTGCTTCACTTTTTATTATGACACTACAAAGAACATTTAGTGTAAATTTCAGCAAAATGAAACATAACTATTGCAAGAGTACCTTCCTTACAAATATCACTCCTAAAAGGAAGCTGCATTGCACAGGCTCAGGAAAATTGCAATTTTTCATATATTTATTAACAATATGCCTAACTTTTGTTTCTCACATGTTTGTGCTAACAAATTCTGTCACCTAAAATGTATAGAGGAAGGGGTAACTGTTCATAAGTTTCCTCTGAAAAGGCCAGAACTGTTAGAGGAATGGCTGCATAAAATTAAAATGTGATTTCCATCCCAATGTGCATTCTTGAATATGTTCTGCTACTTTAACAAGGAAGATTTTGATTATTATGGCAGTAGGAATTGGAGGCAGTTAAAACCTCGTAATGTTTCTTCAATATTTAATTTTCAAAAAAATGGATGAAAGAGAAAACTGATTGACTCAGCTTCTAAATATTTTGTTTTTGCAGAAAAACTTTTTCTTTGCACTCTTGATTTGTTCTTTCAAGAAATTTATTTCCCCTTCTTTGCCCTGTGGTTTTACTAATTCATTGGCATACTCCAAGATGTTAAGATTTTTATTAAATTTGGCAATAGTAGGGTGTAATCTAATAGCCACAATATTGGACCAGCAGCCATGTTGGTCCACAACAACCCACTTCTGATGTCACATGAATCAAGTCCATTAAATGTAACAGAACAGCAAAGAAATATCATTAAGAAAGCTTTTGTTGCATGATGCTGCACAGTAGCACATAACACATTTAGTAGCTGGCACAGAGAGACTGAATAGTAAGGGCAAAGGGCATTGCCACATCTTTCTATAATCTAGAATCCTGTCAAGGCAGTCAAAGAGAAAAATGGCTGTTTGAAGCATCAGACAGTTTCCAGAATATAGAAGTGCATATTTATTGCTGAACAATAAGCACAGAAAATATTTTATATTAACAAAATGTACAAATATAAATAAATCACAGGTTGGTGCAAAATTAGAAATTTCTTAAAAGATTTGTTAAAAAAATATATGTTCAGCACAAATAGCATCAATCCGGTATGTAAGTTGCTATTAGTGGCTAGAGAAAAAGTTTGATCACTACTGGACCTGGTTTAATTCCTTAACATAAATTTAATCAACACTATAATTTGAAATTCTACTGGAAATAACCACACTTACTTCTTATATTTGCACTTTTAAGGTATTAACCTCTTGCAAAGTGCGCATAGTTTACATGCAATTCATAAATGAAAAAACCATTAGAAAGAACCACTCACTCACCATAAAGATCATGGTAACCTCCAATGACAACACATTTCCAACATGTCATTCATCGTGATGTAACTGGGCCTCCAAGGTTTACAGACTCCTTGCTTACGCTTCTTATCTCCGGGTGTGAAACATCGTATTTTTTTTTTTTTTTTCTTTTCCTTAGCCTTATGAGATGTTACTATAATGCTTGTCAATTCGATAAAAAATCACACATACCACTCATTCATACAATTCAAGTAAAAACTATGTACATAACCTTACATTCACAGGTGATTAAACCTTGGTCAACTGTAATTATCAAACTCCTCCTTCTGTTTCACAATCTCTGCCACTCCCACTGCAAGTGTCACACCCATTCAGCCCCTCACATCCAATCCTTGGGTGTGAGGGGCTGAATGGGTGTGAGACTTGCAGTGGGAGTGGCAGAGATTGTGAAACAGAAGGAGGAGTTTGATAATTACAGTTGACCAAGGTTTAATCACCTGTATTGGATGTGAGGGGCTGAATGGGTGTGACACTTGCAGTGGGAGTGGCAGAGATTGTGAAACAGAAGGAGGAATTTGATAATTACAGTTGACCAAGGTTTAATCACCTGTGAATGTAAGGTTATGTACATAGTTTTTACTTGAATTGTATGAATGAGTGGTATGTGTGATTTTTTATCGAATTGACAAGCATTATAGTAACATCTCATAAGGCTAAGGAAAAGAAAAAAAAAAACAAAAAAAAAAAACGATGTTTCACACCCGGAGATAAGAAGCGTAAGCAAGGAGTCTGTAAACCTTGGAGGCCCAGTTACATCACGATGAATGACGTGTTGGAAGTGTGTTGTCATTGGAGGTTACCATGATCTTTATGGTGAGTGAGTGGTTCTTTCTAATGGTTTTTTCACACTTACTTCTTTGATCTTTATTTCTTCAGAAATATCTTCTAAACGTGCATTCAACTGTGCAAATTTGTTTATTTTTTTCTGATCTTCCCACGACAGATGAGTATCTGCATTCTAATAAAGAAAAAGAACATTATGAAATTAAACATAATGTAAGAGCAATAAAAATCATCTCAACTTATTTGAGTGACCCAAATAAATTAGGTCCCATGTAGGATATGAAAAAATAAACGTAATTAATAGCATACCACATTTACCTTCTTTATCAAAAGACATTACAACAGCTGTTGCATTGTACAGAACATTATAAAAGCATCTTTTTTGGGAGGTACAGAGCAATACTTATTAGATATACAGACTGGCGATGCTGCATATATTATCCACAGAGAATTAAATTGCTCTCCACTTGATAACGTATGCTTGAGGAAGCAAAATTTTTACCTTGTTGATTTGGATAACAAGTTTTGAGAGGCACACATTTGATCACAAGTTCAACAGCAATAACCAGGCTATTCTGCTGGAAGCTTGGGGAGGGGGAGGATTAATCAATATCTTTACAGCTCAGGGACACTAGCAAAATATTAAATTTCTATAATCTATCAACTACTTCAACAAAAATGCTGAAGAAGCATGTACAATGCCACTTCTCTATTATTTTGTATCTCATAAACAAAATACATAGCTCAACACAATATGACGACCCCTGGAATCACAGTGTACCCACCCAAGCGCATCATATGGTGCAAGTGACAAGGTCGACCACACAGAGGTACGTATAAGCGGTTGGCCACGACAGATGAGCCATACTGCTTAACGTGAGCACAATGAACAGAGATAGTGATCTGACAGACGTTCGAAACGGAATGATAATTGGCTACTGCATCAAAGGTGGAAGCACCTCAGAAATAGCAGACTTTGTGGGCTGTCCGCAAGGTGCTGCAGAAATGGTGTACCAAGAATGGACTGCTGGCACACCGAATACCTCCCAATATCATAACTGTAGAGCCCAAAAGGCCATCGACCCCAGAGGAGAACGTCACCTTCATCGATTGGTAAAGGGCAATACATGCGCAACAGTATAGCAATTGAACATGCAAATGAATGCTGGGGCAACCAGGTACATGTCCCTGATAACAGTAGTGAACCCTGTTACGCATGGGTCTCAGGAGAAAACACTGCGCACCCATGTTAACCCAGGTCCATAATCAACAATGCCTGCAGTTCACAATGGACTATCATTATTGGACAATGGAAGAGTAGAAAAAGGTTGCCTCCTCCGAAGAATTGAGGTTTCTACTCCACAGAAGTGACGGACGGTGGCGGATACAGGGTCAGCCACATGAGAACCAACACCTGGCCACACTTGTCGGTCAACTACAGGCCATCACTGGCAGTGTGCATGTCTGGAGAATGTTTTCCTAGTACGACCTGGGAGCGCTGGTAACACAGGATGGGTCCCTGAATGTCAATGGCTACCTGCCCATCCTCGCTGACCACATGCATTCCTTCATGTTGGACATTTACCCTGGTGGTGATGGTGTCTACCAAAAGGACAATGCGCCGTGCCACATCATTAAGGGGTATGTGACTGTTTCCAGGAACATGACAGCGATGTCTCCGTTCTCCAGTGGCTGCCAACAATTAATCCCATAGAGCACATGTAGAACTATTTGGATCTACAGGTTTGACGTGCCAACCCACAACCAGGTTATCTCCGGGACCTTCGTGCTCTGTTGCAGTCTGAATGGGCACATGTGCCTCGAGCAACCTTCCAGGGCCTTACTGCATCTATGCTGCGCCATCTCACTGCTGTCATCTGGGCCAAGGGAGGTTATTCCCATTATTAGGTAGGTGGTCATATTATTCTGATATGACTGTGTATACTTGCAACAGATTTTTAAAATTAACAGAACAAATATACAGAATTATACAGAATTTACCACTATATCATTTTTAACATACTCCTCTCCTTTTTTCAAAATAACCAAGTCCCATGTCATGAAAGCTTCAGAAAAAGTTTTTGACCAAGAATCAAGCCACATATGAGCAGCTATCTCTATCTTTAACTCATGATGCCTGGCAAAATGATGGACTCATAAGAGCACTTGTGAGAGAGAACTAGTTTATTTTTGCAATTGGTTTAACTGATGAATTCATGTGTAACTAAAACTATGAAACCTCCTAATCAAATATCATTATTAGTGGAATCAATATCAACATTCCAATTAATGCATGCACTAAAGAACAAGCCATGATTTACTTTCTAAGGGCTGATATTACAGAGAGAGGTGTGAAAATTGGTCAAAGACTAAAAACACAGTGCAGGTTTTTAAGATTTGCAAGCCACAACACTTAAGTATTATTAGGAAAGGGGTGTCACAATAAGCAGTGTGTATGCTAGAGAGATACTGCATGAGAAACTGAAGCCAATAACTTGGAGCAAAAGCTAAGGACAACTGTCATATGTCTGAAATTGTGCCATGGTGCATGAAAACCGCACTTTCCAATGCCACTGTTGACACACACTAATAACTGTATTTTGAGATATCTTAAATATCTACCATTCAGCTACAGACTCACTGTACCACATCATCATTGCTTTACTAGCTACCATGTGTTTAAGGAGGCCTACTGCTCAGCCAAAAAGTTTGCTTTTTTGTATGAAATTGTATTAAATGTGCTGAAAGGAAGGTAGAATGTTTTAACTATTGTTTTGAGATTTTTTTAATAAACACAATGAAAAACTCTTAGGGCAGGCTATAAGCAATAACTAATTCCTAATTTGGGGCTGCTGGTTCCAGAAAAGGGAAAGAGCCAGCGACATACGACAAACATACCATCATGCCTCATCTGGGATTTGAACCAGATGAGGCATGGTGGTGTGTTTGTCACTGTATCAGATTGGTTGAAATCTGATACAATATAGAAGTTCTGTATTGCTGTAATATTAATTTTAATAACTACTTTGTGGATACACTGTGACTTACTACTTACTATTGTGCATCATGTTTTAACATAATGAAACTGCATAATGTTTTGCACAGTACTGTTAATTTCTAAAAAAAAAAAAAAATCCACACAAGGAACAAACACACACATTCCTTAGAATGCTAAGGGAAAACAAACTGTTGTTAATTATACATATCAACAAAAGCAGACTTTTATTACTCAAATTACACAGAAAAACATGACCAGACCAACACAATCGCTTGATTCTTTAAAAGTAAAGTATGCACGAACAAAAAAAGATCACTTGATTCTACAATAATGTATGCACACCCCCCCCCCTTCCCCCCAATTGCAATGAGCTCAAGGGATAAGTGCCAAGCACAAGAAATAACTAAAAAAAAACTATGTTGGGAACAAGTTCTTTATTGAATGAAACAGCAATTCTGAAGGATGAGAAGCACTTAATTTCCTCTTTTATCTCATTTGGTTTTGATACAGAAGCAGGGGGGCTGCCAGCCTATCACACCCAAGAAAATAGTTGCTTTAGTAGCCACTAATGGTAAAAATAGTAGCCTAAACGGTAGCCTTAACAACTTATGTTAATGGCTAAAATAGTTGCCCAAAAATAGGGTTGAGTTTTAGAATATAAGTGCTCTACACCATAAAAAAAAAAAAAAAAAAAGGTTGTTATTTTTTTTATTTATTTCAAACCATGGTGACAAAATTAGCACATGTTCACATTTTGGTGGAAGAAAAAATATACTTTAATTCAGGTTTTTTTGGGTTTTTTTTTTTGCAAATTTTGTTTTAAATTCTTAGGTAATATCTTTTGTTTTTGACTCTGCTCTTATATATCATCATCATCATCATTGTCAACCATTACCAATCCACTGCTGGACGAAGGTCTCCCCAAGTTTCCTCCTCAACGGTCTGTCTTGTGCCAGTCTCCTCCATGTCACTCCAGCATACTTTCAAATTTCATCCACCCATCTCCCATGTGGTCTTCTTCTGGGTCTTTTCCTGTCCCTTGAAATCCACTCTAAAATTTCGGCTGTCCATCGATGGTCTGTTCTTCTGGCAGTATGTCCAGCCCATTGCCATTTCAGGGATTTAACTCTGATCATGATGTCTTCCACTCTTGTCATTTTTCGGATCCACGAGTTCCTCTTCTTATCTCTCCTGGTTTCACCAAGGCATGCACCTCTCCATGCTTGTTTGAGTTGTCTGCAGCCTTTGTATGTCTCTTTTAGTTAAGGTCCACGTCTCTGCACCATACGTAAGCACTGGAAGGATGCATTGATCAAACACTTTTCTTTTAAGACATAATGGCATATTGCTCTTGAAAATTATGCTGTTTCTTCCAAAAGCTCTCCAGACAAGTTTTGTACGCCGATTAATTTCTTCACCAATGTGACCCTCACTTGATATCTGTTGTCCAAGATAAACGTACGTGTCTGTTATCTCCAGCTTTTTTTCATCAATCGATAAATGTTCATTTTTTGTAAAAGCATTGAACATCACTTTCGTCTTCTGAAAGTTCATTTTTAATCCCACTTCTTTACTCTTGTCAGCAAGTTCCTGGATCATACTCTGCAGCTCTGATGGAGTAGTTGCACAAATGACTATGTCCTCAGCAAAACGAAGGTGGGTTAGATAATCTCCATTAATCTTTATCCCTTTGTTTTCCCAGTTCAGTGATTGAAAGACATTTTCCAATGTGGCGTTAAAGAGCTTCGGAGATATGGTGTCACCTTGTCTCATTCCCTTTCCAATTTTTATGTGTGTTGTATTTTCAAACAGCCGAATCTTTGCACTTGCATTTTCATAGATGTTATTAATAATATTAATGTATGCATCTTCAATACCGCAGGATTTCAGAACCATTGTAACTGCTGATGGTTTCACCGAATGAAAGGCTTTTTCATAATCGATAAAAGCCATGCATAATGGAAGTTCATATTCCCTTGCTCTTTCAATTAGTTCTCTCAGTATGTGGATATGATCTATTGTGCTGTAGCCACTCCTGAATCCAGTTTGTTCTCTCGGTTGAGCCATGTCCAGTGTTACCTTCAAACGGTAAGAAAGAACTTTAGTGAAGATTTTATAAACCACTGATAAGAGGCTGATAGGTCTGTAGTTCCTGAGATCCTCAATGTCACCTTTTTTATGTAGCAGGATCATTAGAGCGTTGTTCCAATCCTCAGGAATCTTCCCTTCCCTTCATTAAGGCATCGAGTGAAAATTTGTGCAAGTACTGTTTCGATTTCTCCACTTGCTTCTTGTATGATGTCTACAGTAATTCCATCTTCTCCTGGAGCTTTTCCCCGCTTCATGTTCTTGATTGCATGTGCAACTTCTGCATGGAGGACTGGAAGAACTCTGGTACTGGTACCTTCCATGATGTCTGGAGTACATGCATCATTCCTTTCATATAACTTGGAGTAGAAATCTTTCACTTTTGTCAAAATTTCGCCTCTTATTTCTTGTTACAGATCCATCTTCTTTTCTCAGTGCCATAATCTGTTTTCTTCCCTTACTGAGATGTCCCTTTGCTATCTTTAGGCTTTGGTTGTTTTCAATTGCTTTTCTCACTAGTTCACAGTTTAATTTCCTTACGTCTTCAGTGATACTTTTTCGTACTGTCTTGCATAGCTCTATGTATTCCACTTTGGAAGTCGCATCTTCTTTAGTTGTCCTCATCTCTCTTCTTTTTTAAAAAAGCATTAACATTTTGGTTTTTCCTGATAATTTGTTCACATGCAACTTGTTCTTAGACCCAGCTAATTTTGTTGCTGTTTCCATAAGAGCTTTGGTTACTTTTCTGTTAACTTCAAAAATATCCACTTCTTCCAATGTTAGGCCTTCTAAAGCAGAGAATCTGTTCTTCAGTTCCAACTTGAAGGTATTATGGTGTTTTTTAAGGTTGGTTATGTCAATACATTCTGTTTGTCTTATGAGCTTGCCACGTTCGAGTTTAGTGTTGAGGTGCATCTTACATCTCACCAATCTATGGTCACTACCTGTGTTGAACTTGTTTAGCACACTGCAGTCTTCTATGACGAATTTTTTGTTACACATGATAAAATCAATTTCACTTGTCGTCCCATTTGGATGTCTCTATGTCCATTTCCTGTGCAGCTTTTTCTTGAAAAAGGAGTTCAAGATGAAAAACCCTTCTACTTCTGGAAACTCAACGAGAGTTTTTCCCCGCTGGTTTCTGTAGCCGTGACCGAATTTACCTACTGAAGTTTCATTCTGTTGCCGTTGCCCTATTTTTGTATTGGAATCTCCCATAATTATCTTCAAGTGCTGCTTACCTTTATTATTTAGATGACGAATTTCCTCATAAAATTCTTCAATTTCTTCTTCTGCATGACTTGTGGTGGGTGCATAAGTTTGAATAATCTCAGCCTGGTATCTTCTCAAGAGTTGGATAACGAGTCGTGCAGCTCTGTCAGAGGAACTTTCAACTTCTACAACTTTATCCTTCAGTTTCTTGTTTATTATAAATCCAACACCACTAGTTCTGCCAGTATCTGTCCCACGATAGTAGAAGAGATGTCCACTTTTCAGTTCAATGAGATCTCCTTTTCTCCTTACCTCACTTAGCCCGACGATGTCCCACTTGATCCTTTGTAGTTCCTCTTCCAATTCAAGAAGCCTTGAATCAGAAGATAGGGAGCGTCCATTATACGTAGCCAAGGTCAGCATCAGATGGCAGCCTAGTCCGGTCCTCTGGGGATTCTTAGCACCCTCTGCCTTCAAGTCGCACTGGCCGCTGCCTTAGCCAGGTACATTCCAGCTGCCGGAGACTGAGGGCCAAGATTTAAGTTGTGGAGTCATTTTGGAGGGGTTTGGCCATAACTCACCACGCTGGCCAAGCGGGTTGGTGAGTGTAGGATAGCATTTCCTCTAATCCCAATGGTATAGTTATACCGCTATTGGCGGTCGCCAGAGCCCGTTTAGTGGGAACAGGATGCACCACGAGAAGGCGGGGTTGACATTTGTCAAGGAGAGGCTGTGATTATATATATATATATATATATATATATACTAAAGAGCAAAACTGAAGACTAAGTAAAAAATTTTAGAATTTAAAACGAAGGGTGCAAAATAACCTGAAAATCAAAACGTGCAACGCAGCAGTTTTGAAAATTCAGAATTCACATTCTATAAAGAAGATACCTAAGCAAAAAAATACATAAATAATTTTGACTCACACCAAGTACAACATAGAAAAGGTTATGTATCTACCTGTGTGATCAAAAGGAAAAAGATAAAAAAATAAAATAAAACAACTGAATGTAGAAGGTGTCGAGAATACTGAGCCTTGGCTTTATCAAGGACCAGCAAAAACTCTGCATTTTCTCACTTCCACAAAGACCTAGTTGGAAATGGGTTTCTGCAAAGCCATAGATGCAAGTAACATTCCCACCTAAAATAGTTTAACAAATATATATATGTCATGTCCTCCGTAGAGTTGCATGACCTATATATATATTGGGATGTAAGGTCAGGTGATGCGTAACATCACAGCCTCTCCTTGACAAATGTCAACCCCGCCTTCTCGTGGTACATCCTGTTCCCACTAAAGGGGCTCTGACGACCGCCAATAGCGGTATAACTATAACATCGGGATTAGAGGAAATGCTATCCCACACTCACCAACCCGCTTGGCCAGCGTGGTGAGTTATGGCCAAACCCCCCCAAAATGACTCCACAACTTAAATCTTGGCCCTCAGTCTCCGGCAGCTGGAATGTACCTGGCCAAGGCAGCGGCCAGTGCGACATGAAGGCAGAGGGTGCTAAAAATCCCCGGAGGACCGGACTAGGCTGCCATCTGATGCTGACCTTGGCTACGTACAACGGACGCTCCCTATCTTCTGATTCAAGGCTTCTTGAATTGGAAGAGGAACTACAAAGGATCAAGTGGGACATCGTCGGGCTAAGTGAGGTAAGGAGAAAAGGAGAAGATCTCATTGAACTGAAAAGTGGACATCTCTTCTACTATCGTGGGACAGATATTGGCAGAACTAGTGGTGTTGGATTTATAATAAACAAGAAACTGAAGGATAAAGTTGTAGAAGTTGAAAGTTCCTCTGACAGAGCTGCACGACTCGTTATCCAACTTTCGAGAAGATACCAGGCTCAGATTATTCAAACTTATGCACCCACCACAAGTCATGCAGAAGAAGAAATTGAAGAATTTTATGAGGAAATTCGTGATCTAAATAATAAAGGTAAGCAGCACTTGAAGATAATTATGGGAGATTTCAATGCAAAAATAGGGCAACGGCAACAGAATGAAACTTCAGTAGGTAAATTCGGTCACGGCAACAGAAACCAGCGTGGAAATACTCTCGTAGAGTTTGCAGAGGCAGAAGGGTTTTTCATCTTGAACTCCTTTTTCAAGAAAAAGCCACACAGGAAATGGACATGGAGACATCCAAATGGGACGACAAGTGAAATTGATTTTATTATGTGTAACAAAAAATTTGTCGTAGAAGACTGCAGTGTGCTAAACAAGTTCAACACAGGCAGTGACCATAGATTGGTGAGATGTAAGATGCACCTCAACACTAAACTCGAACGTAGCAAGCTCATAAGACAAACAAAATGTATTGACATAACCAACCTTAAAAAACACCATAATACCTTCAAGTTGGAACTGAAGAACAGATTCTCTGCTTTAGAAGGCCTAACATTGGAAGAAGTGGATATTTTTGAAGTTAACAGAAAAGTAACCAAAGCTCTTATGGAAACAGCAACAAAATTAGCTGGGTCTAAGAACAAATTGCATGTGAACAAATTATCAGGAAAAACCAAAATGTTGATGCAAAAAAGAAGAGTGATGAGGACAACTAAAGAAGATGTGACTTCCAAAGTGGAATATATAGAGCTATGCAAGACAGTACGAAAAAGTATCACTGAAGACGTAAGGAAATTCAACTGTGAACTAGTAAGGAAAGCAATTGAAAACAACCAAAGCCTAAAGATAGCAAAGGGACATCTCAGTAAGGGGAAAAAACAGATTATGGCACTGAGAAAAGAAGATGGTTCTGTAACAAGAAATAGAGGCGAAATTTTGACAAGAGTGAAAGATTTCTACTCCAAATTATATGAAAGGGATGATACATGTACTCCAGACATCATGAAAGGTACCAGTACCAGAGTTCTTCCAGTCCTTCCAGCAGAAGTTGCACATGCAATCAAGAACATGAAGCGGGGAAAAGCTCCAGGAGAAGATGGAATTACTGTAGACATCATACAAGAAGCAAGTGGAGAAATCGAAACAGTACTCGCCCAAATTTTCACTCGATGCCTTAATGAAGGGAAAATTCCTGAGGATTGGAACAACGCTACAATGATCTTGCTACATAAAAAAGGTGACATTGAGGATCTCAGGAACTACAGACCTATCAGCCTCCTATCAGTGGTTTATAAAATCTTCACTAAAGTTCTTTCACACCGCTTGAAGGTGACACTGGACATGGCTCAACCGAGAGAACAAGCTGGATTCAGGAGTGGCTACAGCACAATAGATCATATCCACGTACTGAGAGAACTAATTGAAAGAGCGAGGGAATATGAGCTTCCATTGTGCATGGCTTTTATCGATTATGAAAAAGCCTTTGATTCGGTGAAACCATCAGCAGTTGCAATGGCTCTGAAATCCTGCGGTATTGAAGATGCATACATTAATATTATTAATAACATCTATGAAAATGCAAGTGCAAAGATTCGGCTGTTTGAAAATACAACACACATAAAAATTGGAAAAGGAGTGAGACAAGGTGACACCATATCTCCGAAGCTCTTTAATGCCACATTGGAAAATGTCTTTCAATCACTGAACTGGGAAAACAAAGGGATAAAGATTAATGGAGATTATCTAACCCACCTTCGTTTTGCTGATGACATAGTCATTTTTGCAACTACCCCATCAGAGCTACAGAGTATGATCCAGGAACTTGCTGACAAGAGTAAAGAAGTGGGATTAAAAATGAACTTTCAGAAGACAAAAGTGATGTACAATGCTTTTACAAGAAATGAAGATTTATCGATTGATGGAGAAAAGCTGGAAATAACAGACACATACGTTTATCTTGGACAGCAGATATCAAGTGAGGGTCACATTGGTGAAGAAATTAATCGACGTACAAAACTTGCCTGGAGAGCTTTTGGAAGAAACAGCATAATTTTCAAGAGCAATATGCCATTATGTCTTAAAAGAAAAGTGTTTGATCAATGCATCCTTCCAGTGCTTACGTATGGTGCAGAGACGTGGACCTTAGCTAAAAGAGACATACAAAGGCTGCAGACAACTCAAAGACGCATGGAGAGGTGCATGCTTGGTGTAACCAGCAGAGATAAGAAGAGGAACACGTGGATCCGAAAAATGACAAGAGTGGAAGACATCATGATCAGAGTTAAATCCCTGAAATGGCAATGGGCTGGACATACTGCCAGAAGAACAGACCATCGATGGACAGCCGAAATTTTAGATTGGATTCCAAGGGACAGGAAAAGACCCAGAAGAAGACCACGTGGAAGATGGGTGGATGAAATTCGAAAGTATGCGGGAGTGACATGGAGGAGACTGGCACAAGACAGACCGTTGTGGAAGAAACTTGGGGAGACCTTCGTCCAGCAGTGGATTGATAATGGTTGACGACGATGATGATGATGATATATATATTGCTCTTATATATATTATATATATATATATATATATATATATATACTATTAAGAAGAGGCAAATGCAATAACAATTTTTCAACCAATATTCCAAAAACAACATAGTAAAACTCATATACTGATATATATATATATATGGGATGTAAGGTCAGGTGATGCGTAACATCACAGCCTCTCCTTGACAAATGTCAACCCCGCCTTCTCGTGGTGCATCCTGTTCCCACTAAAGGGGCTCTGACGACCGCCAATAGCGGTATAACTATACCATCGGGATTAGAGGAAATTCTATCCCACACTCACCAACCCGCTTGGCCAGCGTGGTGAGTTATGGCCAAACCCCTCCAAAATGATTCCACAACTTAAATCTTGGCCCTCAGTCTCCGGCAGCTGGAATGTACCTGGCCAAGGCAGCGGCCAGTGCGACATGAAGGCAGAGGGTGCTAAGAATTCCCGGAGGACCGGACTAGGCTGCCATCTGATGCTGACCTTGGCTACGTACAATGGACGCTCCCTATCTTCTGATTCAAGGTTTCTTGAATTGGAAGAGGAACTACAAAGGATCAAGTGGGACATCGGGGGGCTAAGTGAGGTAAGGAGAAAAAGAGAAGATCTCATCGAACTGAAAAGTGGACATCTCTTCTACTATCGTGGGACAGATACTGGCAGAACTAGTGGTGTTGGATTTATAATAAACAAGAAACTGAAGGATAAAGTTGTAGAAGTTGAAAGTTCCTCTGACAGAGCTGCACGACTTGTTATCCAACTCTCGAAAAGATACCAGGCTCAGATTATTCAAACTTATGCACCCACCACAAGTCATCCTGAAGAAGAAATTTGTCATCTAAATAATAAAGGTAAGCAGCACTTGAAAATAATTATGGGAGATTTCAATGCAAAAATAGGGCAACGGCAACAGAATGAAACTTCAGTAGGTAAATTCGGTCACGGCAACAGAAACCAGCATGGAAATACTCTCGTTGAGTTTGCACAGACAGAAGGGTTTTTCATCTTGAACTCCTTTTTCAAGAAAAAGCCACACAGAAAATGGACATGGAGACATCCAAATGGGACGACAAGTGAAATTGATTTTATTATGTGTAACAAAAAATTCTTCATAGAAGACTGCAGTGTGCTAAACAAGTTCAACACAGGTAGTGACCATAGATTGGTGAGATGTAAGATGCACCTCAACACTAAACTTGAACGTGGCAAGCTCATAAGACAAACAAAATCTATTGACATAACCAACCTTAAAAAACACCATAATACCTTCAAGTTGGAACTGAAGAACAGGTTCTCTGCTTTAGAAGACCTAACATCGGAAGAAGTGGACATCTCTGAAGTTAACAGAAAAGTAACCAAAGCTCTTATGGAAACAGCAACAAAATTAGCTGGGTCTAAGAACAAGTTGCATGTAAATAAATTATCAGGAAAAACGAAAATGTTGATGCAAAAAAGAAGAGAGATGAGGACAACTAAAGAAGATGTGACTTCCAAAGTGGAATATATAGAGCTATGCAAGACAGTAAGAAAAAGTATCACTGAAGACGTAAGAAAATTCAACTGTGAACTAGTGAGGAAAGCAATTGAAAACAACCAAAGCCTAAAGATAGCAAAGGGACATCTCAGTAAGGGAAGAAAACAGATTATGGCACTGAGAAAAGAAGATGGTTCTGTAACAAGAAATAGAGGCAAAATTTTGACAAGAGTGAAAGATTTCTACTCCAAATTATATGAAAGGGATGATACATGCACTCCAGACATCATGAAAGGTACCAGTACCAGAGTTCCTCCAGTCCTTCCAGCAGAAGTTGCACATGCAATCAAGAACATGAAGCGGGGAAAAACTCCAGGAGAAGATGGAATTACGGTAGACATCATACAAGAAGCAAGTGGAGAAATCGAAACAGTACGCGCCCAAATTTTCACTCAATGCCTTAATGAAGGGAAGATTCCTGAGGATTGGAACAACGCTACAATGATCCTGCTACATAAAAAAGGTGACATTGAGGATCTCAGGAACTACAGACTTATCAGCCTCCTATCAGTGGTTTATAAAATCTTCACTAAAGTTCTTTCACACCGTTTGAAGGTAACACTGTACATGGAACAACCGAGAGAACAAGCTGGATTCAGGAGTGGCTACAGCACAATAGATCATATCCACGTATTGAGAGAACTAATTGAAAGAGCGAGGGAATATGAACTTCCATTATGCATGGCTTTTATCGATTATGAAAAAGCCTTTAATTCGGTGAAACCACCAGTAGTTACAATGGCTCTGAAATCCTGCGGTATTGAAGATGCATACATTAATATTATTAATAAGATCTATGAGAATGCAAGTGCAAAAGATTCGGCTGTTTGAAAATACAACACGCTACAAATTGGAAAGGGAGTGAGACAAGGTGACACCATATCTCCCAAGCTCTTTAATGCCACATTGGAAAATGTCTTTCAATCACTGAACTGGGAAAACAAAGGGATAAAGATTAACAGAGATTATCTAAGCCACCTTCATTTTGCTGATGACTTAGTCATTTTTGCAACTACCTAATCAGAGCTGCACAGTATGATCCAGGAACTTGCTGACAAGAGTAAAGAAGTGGGATTAAAAATGAACTTTCAGAAGACAAAAGAGATGTTCAATGCTTTTACAAGAAATGAAGATTTATCGATTGATGGAGAAAAGCTGGAGATAACAGACACGTACGTTTATCTGGGACAGCAGATATCAAGTGAGGGTCACATTGATGAAGAAATTAATCGGTGTACAAAACTTGCCTGGAGAGCTTTTGGAAGAAACAACATAATTTTCAAGAGCAATACGCCATTATGTCTTAAAAGAAAAGTGTTTGATCAATGCATCCTTCCAGTGCTTACGTATGGTGCAGAGACGTGGACCTTAACTAAAAGAGACATACAAAAGCTGCAGACAACTCAAACAATCATAGAGAGGTGCATGCTTGGTGTAACCAGGAGATAAGAAGAGGAACTCGTGGATCCGAAAAATGACAAGAGTGGAAGACATCATGATCAGAGTTAAATCCTTGAAATGGCAATGGGCTGGACATACTGCCAGAAGGACAGACCATCGATGGACAGCCAAAATTTTAGATTGGATTCCAAGGGACAGGAAAAAACCCAGAAGAAGACCACATGGGAGGTGGGTGGATGAAATTCGAAAGTATGCGGGAGTGACATGGAGGAGACTAGCACAAGACAGACTGTTGTGGAGGAAACTTTGGGAGATCTTCGTCCAGCAGTGGATTAATAATGGTTGAAAATGATGATAAAAAACTGCTTGCTGCATTTAAAAGCTATATCGAAGAAATATTATTTTCAGTAACTGACAGTCTTATTGTTCCTTTGGCAAAATTTTTAAACCCCTCTCACTTTCCAGACAACAACACTGAAATCAATGAATATGGGAATGAAGAACTATTGTAGGTGTGTCGTTTACTGCCCAAGTCTGTTTTACATAATGGGAATGAAGATTCAGTGATGACGGAAAATTGTAGGCTAAAAAGCTATGCAACGAGTATAATGACATCGACTGGAAAAAGAGTAACATTTGAGGCTTTGTTTAGTCAACTCTATGCTGAAGAAGATGTAACTCATTTTTACAGCAACATTTAAAAGTTAATGGAGTTGATGCAGTTAGTGCCATGCAGTACCGCTGCTTGTGAACGAGGATTTTCTGCTATGAACAGAATAAAATCATGTTTCAGGGGAAACATGAACCACCATACTTTGAATGATTTGATGATTCGATGCAATGGACTACCTATTGAACAATATGAACCATGTGGTGCTATCAAACTATGGTGGACAGATACTTCTGATGGGAAAGTCCGGCATAGTACCTACAAACGTTAAATGAAAATTCTAAGTCCCTACCCTACCTAAATAATATTTTATGCTTTCAGTTTTATAAATGCAGGGTGATCCATCTAAACCAGTACCATGTGATTTACTTATAAATTTTTTATAAATAAAAACAAAATCATACAGTAAGTTGAGAATTATACATGTGGTATTGGAGAATCATTTTATCAAATCAAATGTTGGAATTGTCCTCAATTTTCTTGTAAACACAGTTGAACACGCAGCACCATATTCAGTGATGTCTCATGTAGAGTACAAGTAGTAACATTGCCAATTTCAGTCATGATTGTTTCACGCAATGCATCCATGTGTTTGGATGGGTTTTGTAAACTCTATCCTTTAAGTAGCCCCATAAAAAAGTCAGGGGAAGTTAAGTCGGGAGATCGGGGAGGCCATATGTTTTTTGAAATTAATCTGTCATCAAAGAAGCTGGTTATGAGTTCCATTGACACTTTCGATGTGTGACACGTAGCGCCATCCAGTTGAAAGTAGCCCTCTGTCAATTCAATGTCATCAAGTTGCTCCACAAATTCATTGAATATGCAGCAATAAACGTTAGTGTTGACAGTCTCAGAGAACAAAATGGAGCCAATAATTTTCGTAAACGAAACCGCACACCATATACCAACCTTTTGTGAATGCATCGGTGTTTCACACATAACGTGTGGGTTTTCGGCAGCCCAGTACCTGCTGTTTTGCGAATTGACGTAGCCTGACAGATGAAACCAGGCTTCATCCGTAAACCATGTGATGGAGAGAATATCAGATCGCAAATTAAGAAAATTTTGAAACCATTTGCAGTAACTTACTCTCTTTGGCTAACCTTCCGAAAGTGGCCCGCTCCGATAAATGGCAACACGGTAGCAAGCTACTTACTTCACTTTGTTCTCCGTCTATGCTCCTGTGTTACGTAAGTTTTTTCGATCTCTACTACTCCCGTGATATGTGGACCTGCAGTAAGTTCTTTAATGAAGTTGGGAAGGATAAGGATACCTCTATTTCATGGTGTGAAGAACAGGATTTGTTTCCCATCTCCAAAACATATTCTGAGGGTCATATCATGGCTCTATGTGTCGATGCGTCTCATCGTTTAGGACAATTCAGGTGTCGGAAGAAGCACGCTTCAGGGAATGACAAGTACTCTTCCCGTACACTTGGTACGTGTTTTTTTTTGTGCCCACATTCCTATGGATATAGTGATGATTCTGACTTATTGTTTCGCCAAAGGAATGTCTTACGATGAGGCGATTGAACATCGATATTATTCACTTCCTTTGCCAATTTAACAACGTAACGCTACGCTTCACGATGTAACGATAACGTGTCGCCATCTATTGTCGCTTCAGAAAACTATTTCTGGGCCACAATCGGAAGGTTTACCCTCTCTTTTCCTTGTCCAGTTCCTGCAGCTGATGGATTATGTGCACTTTAAATGGTCGAATATTCGTTTTTTTTGCTGCCCTTTGACAAGTTCCGTATGAATATCCTGTCTGTTGGCTTAATCTGCGCAACGATTTCGTCGGAGATTGAAGTAAACGTTGCCGAACATCGTCCACACACATTTGGGGCATCGGAGGGTGATGTCTACCGCTACCGCTGAGAAGAGAACCGGTTTGCTCCAGTTTTTTTGCTATCGACAGAATTGTTGACTTGCTTGGCACTTTTCGAACTCCTCTTTGAAATGCTCGTTGCGTTTTGATGACAGAATTGGTTACCCAATACGATTTCACTAAAAAACACGCTCTGGAACAGAGTACTGCATGTTTCCGAATGCACGCAAGTGAATGACAACGCAACAACAAACAAATCACGAGCTGAGTTACAGTTACGGTTAACAATCTTCGTCACGGTGGCGGTTTTCATTCTCCAGGAGTTGCTGCTTCTATTGAAAAAAAGAAGAAATTCCTTGCGCGATCCCTTGCAAAAATGTAAGGTTTTTTTCAGGGTACTGGTTTAAATGGATCACCCTGTATAAAGCTGTATGCAAGTTTTTTTAAAAATCATACTGTGTAAAAAAAAAATGTATATCCTAAACTAGCATTCGTACTGTGTAAAAAAATAAAACCCAAACTAGCATTGTGTTAATACAATATCGATCAATTTTAATAAAGCTAATATTAATTCAAGTTTATGTTATTTGAATTGTTTAATGGATCCAAACCGTAAATTAGACAGGAATATTTAAAAAAAAACCCCGCCAAATTTACAAAAATATTTACAAAAAAATTTTTGTCTAAGCTCGTGCTTCAAATGTACAGATCTTGCAGATTAGCCCAGGCCTGTATCTAATATGCAGCTTTGCTTTTAAAATGTCATAAATAGGCCTGCATCAATCAAAAAAATTGTGAGTATGCATTAAATATCTTTTCATTAATATTAGTTAATTTAGAACTTAATTAGTTTATATTTTGGCAGGTAAGATTTTTCAAATGGCTGGTAAAAAGTAGACCTTACTAGTCAAGGTGGCTGGTAAAAATTTGGGCACATTCGTGAAGGTTGACTAGGACACCAGGACATTTCCTGGTGGGCCTCCCTTCCGTATATTTTGTCTCTCATAATGTAATTATAACAAGCAGGGAGGGGGGGGGAGCACTTCTATTTTGAATTAGGAAAAAAAATCCCCTCACCAGGCAGCTGCTTGAATCCCAACTACAATAGATGGGCCATGTGTGTTTGTGAACTTCTAGGTTCACTTAGTACCTGAGAAACGAGAATGTATGTACTGTATGTTGCGGGAGGGTGGGGTTGTACAAGACATTCTACATATTCCCCAAGGAAGAGGGTAGTTGATTTTACTCCCGTTGGTTGTAGGAGGCATTGGTGCTGTGCTCATGAGAGCTGAGTTTAGGCTCAATTTTAAGAGCCCGAGCCTGAATTTTATATTGCAAAATAGAGCCTAGGCCCGAATGAGCCCGGAAACTATGATTTATCTGTTTGGACATTAAAAAATATCTCCTCTTCCAAACTTCCACTCCTTCTCCGTGCAGTTAACCAATGTCTTTTTCAACTGCCGAGTGGGGAAAAGATGTCTATCTATTTCCATCGTTTCTTTGACCATTCATTTCATCCTGAAATGTTTCGAGGGGCCCGGCATCAGGAAAAATCGAGAGGCACAACAATCTACGTATGTTAACAGCATTGGGGTGGGAGCTGAACAGGGCTAAATTTTTTTCATTACTTTAGTTAAAGTAGTGAAAATACTCACCCATGTTTGATAAAGTTGCAGAACAATGCTAGATAATGGTCATTATGGGATGTCATTATCATCATCATTGTCAACCATTATCAATCCACTGCTGGACGAAGGTCTCCCCAAGTTTCCTCCTCAACGGTCTGTCTTGTGCCAGTCTCCTCCATGTCACTCCAGCATACTTTCAAATTTCATCCACCCATCTTCCATGTGGTCTTTTTCTGGGTCTTTTCCTGTCCCTTAGAATCCAATCTAAAATTTCGGCTGTCCATCGATGGTCTGTCCTTCTGGCAGTATGTCCAGCCCATTGCCATTTCAGGGATTTAACTCTGATCATGATGTCTTCCACTCTTGTCATTTTTCGGATCCACGAGTTCCTCTTCTTATCTCTCCTGGTTACACCAAGCATGCACCTCTCCATGCTTGTTTGAGTTGTCTGTAGCCTTTGTATGTCTCTTTTAGTTAAGGTCCACGTCTCTGCACCATACGTAAACACTGGAAGGATGCATTGATTAAACACTTTTCTTTTAAGACATAATGGCATATTGCACTTGAAAATTATGCTGTTTCTTCCAAAAGCTCTCCAGGCAAGTTTTGTACACCGATTAATTTCTTCATCAATGTGAACCTCACTTGATATCTGCTGTCCAAGATAAATGTACGTGTCTGTTATCTCCAACTTTTCTCCATCAATCAATAAATCTTCGTTTCTTCTAAAAGCATTGAACATCACTTTTGTCTTCTGAAAGTTTATTTTTAATCCCACTTCTTTACTCTTGTCAGCAAGTTCCTGGATCATACTCTGCAGCTCTGATGGGGTAGTTGCAAAAATGACTACGTCATCAGCAAAACGAAGGTGGGTTGGATAATCTCCATTAATCTTTATCCCTTTGTTTTCCCAGTTCAGTGATTGAAAGACATTTTCCAATGTGGCATTAAAGAGCTTCGGAGATATGGTGTCACCTTGTCTCACTCCTTTTCCAATTTTTATGTGTGTTGTATTTTCAAACAGCCGAATCTTTGCACTTGCATTTTCATAGATGTTATTAATAATATTAATGTATGCATCTTCAATACCGCAGGATTTCAGAGCCATTGTAACTGCTGATGGTTTCACCGAATCGAAGGCTTTTTCATAATCGATAAAAGCCATGCACAATGGAAGTTCATATTCCCTCGCTCTTTCAATTAGTTCTCTCAGTACGTGGATATGATCTATTGTGCTGTAGCCACTCCTGAATCCAGCTTGTTCTCTCGGTTGAGCCATGTCCAGTGTTACCTTCAAGCGATGTGAAAGAACTTTAGTGAAGATTTTATAAACCATTGATGGGAGGCTGATAGGTCTGTAGTTCCTGAGATCCTCAATGTCACCTTTTTTATGTAGCAGGATCATTGTAGCGTTGTTCCAATCCTCAGGAATCTTCCCTTCATTAAGGCATCGAGTGAAAATTTGGGCGAGTACTGTTTCGATTTCTCCACTTGCTTCTTGTATGTCTACAGTAATTCCATCTTCTCCTGGAGCTTTCCCCCGCTTCATGTTCTTGATTGCATGTGCAACTTCTGCTGGGAGGACTGGAAGAACTCTGGTACTGGTACCTTTCATGATGTCTGGAGTACATGTATCATCCCTTTCATATAATTTGGAGTAGAAATCTTTCACTGTTGTCAAAATTTCGCCTCTATTTCTTGTTACAGAACCATCTTTTCTCAGTGCCATAATCTGTTTTCTTCCCTTACTGAGATGTCCCTTTGCTATCTTTAGGCTTTGGTTGTTTTCAATTGCTTTCCTTACTAGTTTTTGGGATGTACTATCCACTATATGACAACAGAGAATTCAGAGTGAAAGATAATAATATCAGAAACTTAATTTGAAATAACTAAGATTATTTACGGGGGTGTTCATATATGATCCCTTTCCCCCGAAATGTTCTACCAACGCAGTCTACACTCCATGTGAAAACTGACAAATGCTGCAGATGAAGGCATTTACGGAGATATCATTTCAACGTGAAGTTGCAAAATGTTTTGTTTACGTTATTTAGTAAGGTGTCTTTACATAACCGCAGCATAAAAGCATGTTTTGTAATTGAAACACATACGAATATATGATCACTAAACGAAGAATCTGTTCGCAACAATATTTAAAAATCTTGAAATTTCTAACTGTGATTGTCCACAATAGAAAAATTTAAAAAACTGCAGTGCAAATAGAAAATTTTACAGTGTAAAAGTTCTGTATTTTTTTTTTTTTCATTTATTTAAAAATTTAAAAATCATGTCTTACGCGAAATAATTTTTGGTACAACTCCAACATAATTTTGGTAGTACCAGTTCTCTCTCTCTCTCAAATATTTGATGAAATTTTAGCCCACTTTGTTGAAAATTTAAGAACTGGAAGCACAAAAGTATGAAAATCAAGATTATTTGCGAACTGTCAAACATGAAAGGGCTACATAAGCAATTAAAAAAAATTTAATATTCTTACTTTAACGTTCTTAAGAGAGAATTTTAAACAAATATAAATATTGAGTACATCTAAAACTAGAAGCTTCTCCAGCACAATTACATACATAACTAACTAAACTAGTCATTTAAACCTGGTTATTCGCTTTTTTCACGTCGATTAAGTGAGTTTGCCACGATATTTAAATATCTTGAAATTTCTAACTGTGATTGCCCACAACAGAAAAATTGCCTTACAATTTCTCTGCAGTAAAATTTTTGCATGGGCTGCTGAAAATTTTTCACCAACATCCACTTCAATTTAAGGATGACGGGTGTACCCCCCCCTGAGTACTATGCTTGCAACTGTACTTTTTTTGTTTTGTTTCTTAAATAAAAAAAAGTGATTTTCAGTTGTGATACAATACCGCAAAACTTCAACTCGGCAGGCCCATATGCAAAAATTTTCCCGGGCCCTTTTGCGACCGCCAATCCGCCTCTGGCTGAGCTAGTATACTTTTGGTTATCCTGTTAATACTTTGTTTGCAGGTCACTTTCTATCTCACTGATACATATTTTTTGCAAATCAAAGGGTTTTTTTTCTGGTTTTTCTTACCAACAATGTACAAGATACAACAAAATAAAAGGTGGATAATCTGGATCTATTTTATGTAGCATATCGCTCTCCTGCCAACAACATAACCGCTTTCTCTTGTACTCTTCCGCCAGTCATTTCAGTCCAGCAACGAACCTTCCTTTTAACGAAGCAAAGTTTGACATCGTCGCTGTAGAGATGCGTTAGGTCTAATGCAGCACCTCTTCACATCGCACTTACAGGTAAATATTATGATAAAAATCTTTAAAACACACTTACAATATGAAATTTTTGCACCATTCGCGATTATTTTTCATACTAATATGTACGTTGCACTTTTTCCAGGTACTAACATTTTTCCGACGAAATAATTTAGAACACTAATCTACACATTTACCATGCATTTGCCTACTCATGTTCTCTTTTTTCATATAAATCGAGAAAGGTTACACACTGTTGCACCCGTTTTGTATGTGTGTGTGTGTGTGTGTGTGTGGTCATAAGGCCTTTCAAAGAGACTGACTTTAGTTGTCTAAAAGAATAAATTAGCATGATAAGATTAACTTCGGCATAAATGAAAAAAAAATTGGGCAATCATTTTAACAACAAAGTGCAGGGTTGGTTTTACGAAAAATACCTGTATGTTCCAAAGAATTTGAAATATTAAAATGCCCATAAAATCTTGTTAATAATATGGAATTTTAAAATTTCAGTAATTGAAGGTTAAGAGATTTTCGCAAAAGGGCCTCGAAGATATTTCTTGATGGAAGGGGTTGCCGGTACGCCACTACTGTTGCTTTTAAATTTTTTAACTTCGGTGCTGCTCCCAACACTAAGCTTTAGGTTTCTTTTTTTTTTTTTTTTTTTTTTGATTGGAGGTTTAACGACCACCGTGAGCAGTTTAATGGGCTATAAGCAGTCGCCCGTCCCTAATTTAGGGTCACTGGCTCCAGGGAAGGGAAAGAGCCAGTGCCGTAAGACAAACACAACATCCATGCCTCACCGGGATTCGAACCCGGACCCCGTTCGGACGAATGATCAGAGGCAATCGCTTAGACCACTGCGCCACCGGTGCGGCTCTTTAGGTTTCAATAGTATTTTTCAATGAAATACAGAATCCGGGAAGACTGACACCCCTGTTACTTTATTTATGGAAATTTTAAAAGGCATTGATGAACTGAAACGTGCTTCGAGTTCTGTACAAAATTATTGAGAAAGGAAAAAGAGAACGAAGCAGATATGAGACGCAAAGTAGCATAGCGGCGTGACACCGTGCCCTCACCCCAAGACTGCAACCCTAACACTTACTAGCGTCCATCAGAACTCAAAACCATAACAATTTTTATCATTTAGAGTTCAGAGTAGTACTTAAGCTTTAGCAGAGAAACAGAATAAACTAATGGCAAGTTAACTTGAACTTTTCAAAATCATACAGAAATGATAATCTAGATTTAACCTACAATTTAAAAACGTTATGCCAAACAAAAATAACTAAAAGTTGTTACCGGTTGAGAACCTTTACTTGAAAAAGCCATTAATAAAGAATATTTACAAATCACAAGACTTCCAACACACTCAAAATCCAAAAACACCACATATGTGATGTGACGCAACGGTTACAGTTAGTTCGTACTTTACTTCATTTAACTTTATTTCCAAACAGAAATAGGAAAATCGCTTATATACACCTCCATGCTTATATACGTGACTTTTAGAATGGCAACGAGCCGA
This sequence comes from Macrothele yani, assembly GCA_039090855.1. NCBI lineage: Eukaryota > Metazoa > Arthropoda > Arachnida > Araneae > Macrothelidae > Macrothele > Macrothele yani. Next base: position 95,463,141 of record CM077016.1, on the reverse strand, counting down.
AATACAAAAATGTGGCATTTTTTTTTTTTTTGATTGGAGGTTTAACGACCACCGTGAGCAACTCAATGGGCTATAAGCAGTCGCCCGTCCCTAATTTAGGGTCACTGGTTCCAGGGAAGGGAGAGAGCCAGTGCCGTAAGACAAACACAACATCCATGCCTCACCGGGATTCGAACCCGGAACCCTTACGGACGAATGATCAGAGGCCATCGCTTAGACCACTGCGCCACCGGGGCGGCATACAAAAGTCTCGAAGCACATGACAATTTCTCATCGTGGATATTATTTTACATAGCAATTTAGTGAGGTCACTAATTAGTGAGTAATTAGTAACTCTTTAATAAAAAGTGTTTTCCTAAGCCCTGGGAAGCGATTTCCAAGACTTAGAAAAATTAAGACCAAAATCTCGTTTTTCAACCAAAATTGAGGTGAAAAAACAAAGTTATTTTGCTGGAATTTGAGCCCTAATTTATTTATCCATAAATAAATTTAGCATCATAATCCTGGTTTGCAAACAGACCTAGACACCAAAAAGAATTTCATTTGAACAGTAATGTTTGCCATTATTTGCATTTTTCCGCAAGAGTGTTTTTTTTTTTTTTGATTGGAATTTTAACGACCACCGTGAGCAACTCAATGGGCTATAAGCAGTCGCCCGTCCCTAATTTAGGGTCACTGGTTCCAGGGAAGGGAGAGAGCCAGTGCCGTAAGGCAAACACAACATCCATGCCTCACCGGGATTCGTACCCGGACCCCGTTCGGACGAATGATCAGAGGCCATCGCTTAGACCACTGCGCCACCGGGGCGGCCCGCAAAAGTGTGCTTCAGCTCATGTCAGAAGAAGAACTCCCGAAGAAGAAAAGAAAAAAAGGGAGCGGGTGGGGGTCCGAGCAGCTGCGGTACAGTGCCGCTGCGGAGACAATTTGATAGGGAGCGCTGCCATTCATGTGAAGGTGAAAAGAGAAGAAAGATAAGTGCGAAGTGACCTCAAGATGGAACATCAATTGTTAGCAACGCCGGTGTATTTTTGTTTTTTTATGTACGAATATACAGTGCCGGATCTAGACAATTTTTGAAGGGAGCCAAAAGGAAGAAATGCCGCCCCTATATATATATATATAAGGTCAGGTGATGCGTAACATCACAGCCTCTCCTTGACAAATGTCAACCCCGCCTTCTCGTGGTGCATCCTGTTCCGACTAAAGGGGCTCTGACGACCGCCAATAGCGGTATAACTATACCATCGGGACCAGAGGAAATTCTATCCCACACTCACCAACCCGCTTGGCCAGCGTGGTGAGTTATGGCCAAACCCCTCCAAAATGACTCCACAACTTAAATCTTGGCCCTCAGTCTCCGGCAGCTGGAATGTACCTGGCCAAGGCAGAGGCCAGTGCGACATGAAGGCAGAGGGTGCTAAGAATCCCCACAGGACCGGACTAGGCTGCCATCTGATGCTGACCTTCGCAACGTACAATGGACGCTCCCTATCTTCTGATTCAAGGCTTCTTGAATTGGAAGAAGAACTACAAAGGATCAAGTGGGACATCGTGGGGCTAAGTGAGGTAAGGAGAAAAGGAGAAGATCTCATTGAACTGAAAAGTGGACATCTCTTCTACTATCGTGGGACAGATACTGGCAGAACTAGTGGTGTTGGATTTATAATAAACAAGAAACTGAAGGATAAAATTGTAGAAGTTGAAAGTACCTCTGACAGAGCTGCACGGCTTGTTATCCAACTCTCGAAAAGATACCAGGCTCAGATTATTCAAACTTATGCACCCACCACAAGTCATCCTGAAGAAGAAATTGAAGAATTTTATGAGGAAATTTGTCATCTAAATAATAAAGGTAAGCAGCACTTGAAAATAATTATGGGAGATTTGAATGCAAAAATAGGGCAACGGCAACAGAATGAAACTTCAGTAGGTAAATTCGGTCACGGCAACAGAAACCAGCGTGGAAATACTCTCGTTGAGTTTGCAGAGGCAGAAGGGTTTTTCATCTTGAACTCCTTCTTCAAGAAAAAGCCACACAGGAAATGGACATGGAGACATCCAAATGGGATGACAAGTGAAATTGATTTTATTATGTGTAACAAAAAATTCGTCATAGAAGACTGCAGTGTGCTAAACAAGTTCAACACAGGTAGTGACCATAGATTGGTGAGATGTAAGATGCACCTCAACACTAAACTTGAACGTGGCAAGCTCATAAGACAAACAAAATCTATTGACATAACTAACCTTAAAAAACACCATAATACCTTCAAGTTGGAACTGAAGAACAGGTTCTCTGCTTTAGAAGGCCTAACATCGGAAGAAGTGGGCATCTCTGAAGTTAACAGAAAAGTAACCAAAGCTCTTATGGAAACAGCAACAAAATTAGCTGGGTCTAAGAACAAGTTGCATGTAAATAAATTATCAGGAAAAACGAAAATGTTGATGCAAAAAGAAGAGAGATGAGGACAACTAAAGAAGATGTGACTTCCGAAGTGGAATATATAGAGCTATGCAAGACAGTACGAAAAAGTATCACTGAAGACGTAAGAAAATTCAACTGTGAATTAGTGAGGAAAGCAATTGAAAACAACCAAAGCCTAAAGATAGCAAAGGGACATCTCAGTAAGGGAAGAAAACAGATTATGGCACTGAGAAAAGAAGATGGTTCTGTAACAAGAAATAGAGGCGAAATTTTGACAAGAGTGAAAGATTTCTACTCCAAATTATATGAAAGCGATGATACATGCACTCCAGACATCATGAAAGATACCAGTACCAGAGTTTCTCCAGTCCTTCCAGCTGAAGTTGCACATGCAATCAAGAACATGAAGCGGGGAAAAGCTCCAGGAGAAGATGGAATTACTGTAGACATCATACAAGAAGCAAGTGGAGAAATCGAAACAGTACTCGCCCAAATTTTCACTCGATGCCTTAATGAAGGAAAGATTCCTGAGGATTGGAACACCGCTACAATGATCCTGCTACAGAAGAAAGGTGACATTGAGGATCTCAGAAACTACAGACCTATCAGCCTCCTATCAGTAGTTTATAAAATCTTCACTAAAGTTCTTTCACACCGCTTGAAGGTAACACTGGACATGGCTCAACCAAGAGAACAAGCTGGATTCAGGAGTGGCTACAGCACAATAGATCATATCCACGTACTGAGAGAACTAATTGAAAGAGCGAGGGAATATGAACTTCCATTGTGCATGGCTTTTATCGATTATGAAAAAGCCTTTGATTCGGTGAAACCATCAGCAGTTACAATGGCTCTGAAAACCTGCGGTATTGAAGATGCATACATTAATATTATTAATAACATCTATGAAAATGCAAGTGCAAAGATTAGGCTGTTTGAAAATACAACACACATAAAAATTGGAAAGGGAGTGAGACAAGGTGACACCATATCTCCGAAGCTCTTTAATGCCACATTGGAGGGTGTTTTTCAGTCACTGAGCTGGGAAAACAAGGGGATAAAGATTAATGGAGATTATCTAACCCACCTTCGTTTTGCTGATGACGTAGTCATTTTTGCAACTAGCCCATCAGAGCTGCAGAGTATGATCCAGGAACTTGCTGACAAGAGTAAAGAAGTGGGATTAAAAATGAACTTTCAGAAGACAAAAGTGATGTTCAATGCTTTTACAAGAAATGAAGATTTATCGATTGATGGAGAAAAGCTGGAGATAACAGACACATACGTTTATCTGGGACAGCAGATATCAAGTGAGGGTCACATTGATGAAGAAATTAATCGGCGTACAAAACTTGCCTGGAGAGCTTTTGGAAGAAACAGCATAATTTTCAAGAGCAATATGCCATTATGTCTTAAAAGAAAAGTGTTTGATCAATGCATCCTTCCAGTGCTTACGTATGGTGCAGAGACGTGGACCTTAACTAAAAGAGACATACAAAGGCTGCAGACAACTCAAACAAGCATGGAGAGGTGCATACTTGGTGTAACCAGGAGAGATAAGAAGAGGAACTCGTGGATCCGAAAAATGACAAGAGTGGAAGACATCATGATCAGAGTTAAATCCCTGAAACGGCAATGGGCTGGACATACTGCCAGAAGGACAGATCATCGATGGACAGCCGAAATTTTAGATTGGATTCCAAGGGACAGGAAAAGACCCAGAAGAAGACCACATGGGAGATGGGTGGATGAAATTCGAAAGTATGCAGGGGTGACATGGAGGAGACTGGCACAAGACAGACCGTTGTGGAGGAAACTTGGGGAGACCTTCGTCCAGCAGTGGATTGATAATGGTTGACAATGATGATGATGATGATATATATATATATATATTTACTTATTAACCAGAAATAGCACATTAAAACTACATGCACATATATTTTTGATAAACATTAGCACAATAATATAAATATTAATACGTATGTGCATATGGGATGTAAGGTCAGGTGATGCGTAACATCACAGCCTCTCCTTGACAAATGTCAACCTCGCCTTCTCGTGGTGCATCCTGTTCCCACTAAAGGGGCTCTGACGACCGCCAATAGCGGTATAACTATACTATCGGGATCAGAGGAAATGCTATCCCACACTCACCAACCCGCTTGGCCAGCGTGGTTAGTTATGGCCAAACACCTCCAAAATGACTCTACAACTTAAATCTTGGCCCTCAGTCTCCGGCAGCTGGAATGTACCTGGCCAAGGCAGCGGCCAGTGCGACATGAAGGCAGAGGGTGCTAAGAATCCCCGGAGGACCGGACTAGGCTGCCATTTGATGCTGACCTTGGCTACATATAACGGACACTCCCTATCTTTTGATTCAAGGCTTCTTGAATTGGAAGAGGAACTACAAAGGATCAAGTGGGACATCGTCGGGCTAAGTGAGGTAAGGAGAAAAGGAGAAGATCTCATTGAACTGAAAAGTGGACATCTCTTCTATTATCGTGGGACAGATACTGGCAGAACTAGTGGTGTTGGATTTATAATAAACAAGAAACTGAAAGATAAAGTGGTAGAAGTTGAAAGCTCCTCGGACAGAGCTGCACGACTCATTATCCAACTCTCGAGAAGATACCAGGCTCAGATTATTCAAACTTATGCACCCACCACAAGTCATCCTGAAGAAGAAATTGAAGAATTTTATGAGGAAATTCGTCATCTAAATAATAAAGGTAAGCAGCACTTGAAGATAATTATGGGAGATTTCAATGCAAAAATAGGGCACCGGCAACAGAATGAAACTTCAGTAGGTAAATTCGGTCACGGCAACAGAAACCAGCGTGGAAATACTCTCGTTGAGTTTGCAGAGGCAGAAGGATTTTTCATCTTGAACTCCTTTTTCAAGAAAAAGCCACACAGGAAATGGACATGGAGACATCCAATTGGGACGACAAGTGAAATTGATTTTATTATGTGTAACAAAAAATTCGTCATCGAAGACTGCAGTGCGCTGAACAATTTCAACACAGCTAGTGACCATAGATTGGTGAGATGTAAGATGCACCTCAACACTAAACTGGAACGTTGCAAGCTCATAAGACAAACAAAATCTATTGACATAACCAACCTTAAAAAACACCATAATACTTTCAAGTTGGAACTGAAGAACAGATTCTCTGCTTTAGAAGGCCTAACATCGGAAGAAGTGGATATTTCGGAAGTTAACAGAAAAGTAACCAAAGCTCTTATGGAAACAGCAACAAAACTAGCGGGGTCTAAGAACAAGTTGCATGTGAACAAATTGTCAGGAAAAACCAAAATGTTGATGCAAAAAAGAAGAGAGATGAGGACAACTAAAGAAGATGTGACTTCCATAGTGGAATATATAGAGCTATGCAAGACAGCACGAAAAAGTATCACTGAAGACATAAGCAAATTCAATTGTGAGCTAGTGAGGAAAGCAATTGAAAACAACCAAAGCCTTAAGATAGCAAAGGGACATCTCAGTAAGGAAAGAAAACAGATTATGGCTCTGAGAAAAGAAGATGGTTCTATTACAAGAAATAGAGGCGAAATTTTGACAAGAATGAAAGATTTCTACTCCAAATTATATGAAAGGGATGATACATGTACTCCAGACATCATGAAAGGTACCAGAGTTCTTCCAGTCCTCCCAGCAGAAGTTGCTCATGCAATCAAGAACATGAAGCGGGGGAAAGCTCCAGGAGAAGATGGAATTACTATAGACATCATACAAGAAGCAAGTGGAGAAATTGAAACAGTACTCGCCCAAATTTTCACTCGATGCCTTAATGAAGGGAAGATTCCTGAGGATTGGAACAATGCTACAATGATCCTGCTACATAAAAAAGGTGACATTGAGGATCTCAAGAACTACAGACCTATCAGCCTCCTATCAGTAGTTTATAAAATCTTCACTAAAGTTCTTTCACACCGCTTGAAGGTAACACTGGACATGGCTCAACCAAGAGAACAAGCTGGATTCAGGAGTGGCTACAGCACAATAGATCATATCCACGTACTGAGAGAACTAATTGAAAGAGCGAGGGAATATGAACTTCCATTGTGCATGGCTTTTATCGATTATGAAAAAGCCTTTGATTCGGTGAAACCATCAGCAGTTACAATGGCTCTGAAAACCTGCGGTATTGAAGATGCATACATTAATATTATTAATAACATCTATGAAAATGCAAGTGCAAAGATTAGGCTGTTTGAAAATACAACACACATAAAAATTGGAAAGGGAGTGAGACAAGGTGACACCATATCTCCGAAGCTCTTTAATGCCACATTTGAAAATGTCTTTCAATCACTGGAGTGGGAAAACAAAGGGATAAAGATTAATGGAGATTATCTAACCCACCTTCGTTTTGCTGATGACGTAGTCATTTTTGCAACTACCCCATCAGAGCTGCAGAGTATGATCCAGGAACTTGCTGACAAAAGTAAGGAAGTGGGATTAAAAATGAACTTTCAGAAGACAAAAGTGATGTTCAATGCTTTTACAAGAAATGAAGATTTATCGATTGATGGAGAAAAACTGGAGATAACAGATACGTATGTTTATCTTGGACAGCAGATATCAAGTGAGGGTCACATTGATGAAGAAATTAATCGGCGTACAAAACTTGCCTGGAGAGCTTTTGGAAGAAACAGCATAATTTTCAAGAGCAATATGCCATTATGTCTTAAAAGAAAAGTGTTTGATCAATGCATCCTTCCAATGCTTACGTATGGTGCAGAGACGTGGAGCTTAACTAAAAGAGACATACAAAGGCTGCAGACAACTCAAACAAGCATGGAGAGGTGTATGCTTGGTATAACCAGGAGAGATAAGAAGAGGAACTCGTGGATCCGAAAAATGACGAGAGTGGAAGACATCATGATCAGATTTAAATCACTGAAATGGCAATGGGCTGGACATACTGCCAGAAGGACAGACCATAGATGGACAGCCGAAATTTTAGATTGGATTCCAAGGGACAGGAAAAGACCCAGAAAAAGACCACATGGGAGATGGGTGGATGAAATTCGTAAATATGCGGGAGTGACATGGAGGAGACTGGCACAAGATAGACCGTTGTGGAGGAAACTTGGGGAGACCTTCGTCCAGCAGTGGATTGATAATGGTTGACAATGATGATGATGATGATGTGCATATAAATTTTTATTAGCAAAAATGAATTAAATGATGCCCCATATATGTTTTCATTTAAAAAGAAATAGCATAATAACCGTAATGTTTAGAATGTTTTTAGGATCAGAAGTAGTTAATTATTATCCTCACATCAAAATTTTGCTTTCATAAAAATCTGTTTTTGACAATTCACTTTAAACTTGTTAAAATTATAAACATTTGAAGGCCAAAAAGTAACGCCATTTGGTGGTTATATGGTGGTGGATAAATAAGGTAAATGTATTTATCTACCACCACATAACCACCAAATGTCGTTACAAGTAGTATATATTTGTACTTACCATTAAAAATAAATAATCCGAATATATCAGCAGAAAGAATTGTTCGAAGAACACAGCAGCAGGGAATCATTAAATTTGGTCTACAAATCTACAAACTCGGATTTTGGTGGAAAGATATATATGTAGATTTTGATGATAAATATAAATTCACTTATCACTAAAAAATAAATAATCCGAATATATAGGCACTAGGCAGAAAGAAAAGTAAAAAAAACCAACCATGATGTTTTTGTACGAAAACTTCAAACATATTTTACACTGGACTGGAGAGGCGAAACTTGATACATTTCAAAATTTAACTTTCCTAGCCTTTTTTTCAGCAAAAGTTTTTACGGCGTTATCATAACTGATTGTATTTGCTATGTCACTCTCTATAGATAACATCGCTAGGCTTGATAGACAATCTTGGTGCATTGTTGATCTTAGATATGATTTTATAAGCTTCATTTTGCTAAACGTCCTTTCACAAGTCGCTGACGTTGTTGGCAGAGCAGCATACATTCTTAATGCTATACATAAGTTAGGGAATGCATTTTGTAACCCATTCGTAGCCGCCCTGGTGGCGCAGTGGTCTAAGGCACTGACCTCTGATCATTCGTCCGTAAGGGTCCGGGTTCGAATCCCAGCGAGGCATGGATGTTGTGTTTGTCTTACGGCACTGGCTCTCTCCCTTCCCTGGAACCAGTGACCCTAAATTAGGGACGGGCGACTGCTTATAGCCCATTGAGTTGCTCACGGTGGTCGTTAAACCTCCAATCAAAAAAAATCCATTCGTATGAATCACAAATAGCAACTCAACTGATCTTTATTTTTACGAAAATACTGTGCTTGATCTTTAAATAATTCAAATTCCAAAGAAAATTCTATCCCATCTAAATCTTTGGAATATTTTGTTGCCAGATGTACTGCGCGTATTTTTAAGTCTGCACTGTTCATTTTCATCATTTTCTCCCCGCAAAGAAAAGAGGAATCCGTGTTTAGGGTTTTGGTGCTTTCGGTTCTAGCTTTCAATTCGGTTAGCATTCGGTCGAATATAATATTTATGTCTTGCTCGAACAGTTCTTCTGACGGAAACCCGCAGGATTCATCATTTCCAATTTCGCCGGCCATCTTCTTCCTCTTAGATTTTCTCCTTTCTTAACGCTGCCTCAACCAATGGCGGTTCATGTGTGGCATCAAACATAATAGTTAAGTATTTCGCAGATAATATCTCTTTTAGTATTTCTTCACGTACTTTTTTGGCCATGAGTTCTGTGATTTCATTTTGAATGGTACTGGACAAGTAACTCACTTGCACTGTTTTCAAATTTTCCAATGTATTTTGTAACGTAGAATTGTGCTTTGATAAAAGTGATATCAGGTTTAGGAAATTTCTTTGTGTTTTGAAGGACAAGCTGTACTTAATGTGTGCGGATTTTCGTGCGGCCCCCGAAAGGAAAGATTGTTCGTTGCCAGAAATAGAACCGCATCAATTACCGCATCAATTATTTCTTTCCACTTTTTCTTTTCTGCTTCAATCGATTTTTCCAAATCTTTATTTATGCCACTACAGCTTTTAATAGTTTTCAAAAGAGTCCTCAACATTACAACACAGCCTGTGTGCACTGTTGAAGATTTGGGTTGGGGCAGTTTTTCTGATATTTTTTTTCCAATTTTTATATCCATTGGTTTGCAATGATGACAGCCAGCCTGCTCGGTTCCCTCTACCAAGGAACACTTTACATGGGGCACAAAAAAGAGCATTCTCCTTTGTTGAGTACATTAACCAGTTTCTTTTGATATTTTCGCCATTTGGCAATTTTTTATACCACATTGATGGTGTTAGACGTCTGTTTTCTCTTTCTGTTGAAACAAAGTTTACACAGTCCGGATATTTTTCCGATTGCGTGGCAACCATTTCACTTAAAAAACAGCGAATTTTGTCAGTTATTTCATCTGGAGATGGCCAAGAGCTAGGACCTGAAAATTCTATTGATGGCATTGATGACTGCAGAGATTCCCCTCCTTTTTCCGCAGCTGGGGTACAGGTAGCAACATACGAGCTGCAAGTTTCACTATCATCATCATGCACCTGTATAACCCGTGTTGCATCTTTTATCCTATCTGAAGTGAAAGTTACTTTTAATTCCGTACATTTTCCCTCCTCAACAGAAGCCAAATATTCACGCACATAGACTTCATCGTGTGGACTGCTTGAAGTTTTCAACCACTTCTTCATAGAAGTAACATTCTGCACATCTGATAGTTTTTTAGCTTTTGATTTCTTTCTGTATTGGGCACCTGAAAGTTTTTGTCTTGTATTATTCATGACAATTTCAACACTCAACTCAACACTCGACGCATAAACTGGATACTCGACGCATAAACTGGACGCTCGACGCATAAGCTGGCGAAACAAGCGAACAGAAAATCTAAAACCATGAATAGTGTTGTTGGAGGTGGAGGAACGAGGAATACAGGAAAGCGTTTCTTGCAGCTTGCAATGACTGTAGTGTATGTCACTGTCACGTGTCACCACAGGACAATTCCTCCTTCGAGCAGACCCCCGCCACGCAAAAGATAACCATTCCACCCCTCCCCCTCCCTCCTCATCCCAGTGGCCAAAGAGAGGCAGAGTGTGCCTTCTGATTCTGAGAAACCAAGGCGCCAAGGGTCCTTCCGATAAAAACCACACACCTGGTTTCAGTCAAAACAGACGCATAGCGATATGAAGCTTTCGGGAAAAGGCTGTTTCTTCTCCCCGCACAATGGCTTGGGGTAAGCGTTTTCGTTTATTGATGCTAAAATGGGCCCACGAGACGCAGTACAAAATGATCACAAAGCCATCATATATTGTGGCGATGGAATATAGATTATTTTGGCCCGTGACGCGTTAAACGCCACCCCTTCTTCCCTCTCGTTTCCCGAGGGTAACAACTTGTTTCTTGAAGTGCTGAAGTCCCTGCTGTTTAATCCTATTATCCAAACCCAAGTTTTAACGACCTTGGTAGTTTTTTTTAGGAGGATTTAGTTGTAGAAGCTAATTTTTGCATTATGATGATGAATTTGGGCTTTTTTTTATTCCACTCGGCGATCCGACATTGCTAAAACGTTTCCTGGTTAAAGTTATGATCAGCTCGAATTGCTGTGCCGCCCCCTCCAGACTGCTGCCCGGAGCAGTTGCCCACATTCGCCCCCGACCCTCTAGATCCGGCCCTGCGAATATATCTAGTGTGTGTGACTGTGTGGTCATGTTGGTGTGTTAAATATATGTTTGATGTTCTCATTGTGTGTTGAGTGAATCCTTGTGTCGACTTCGGAATTACTAGAAGGATTATAATTGCTGTGTGAAGAATCTCCAGCGGTGGCACAGAAGGTGCTGTTGTCAGGTGGTTCCGGCGTCCTCGATCCCCGGGATATACACGAATCGGCGATCATAATTGGATGGCAGGTAAGAAGTCTTTTTTTTTTTTACAACCCTGTGCGAGCCTGATTTTGAATGAACGACGACATAACTGCTCCAGGTAAAAATCCAGGTGTACTAAAAATAAAATTAACGGTGGTTTGGGGAGGAAATATCATATAGAACAAACTAGTAAAGTAAAAACCGGTGCAGGCTCGGCCTTCTTCAAACAGGGGCCCGGTGCAAAAAAAATTGGGGCCCTAGAAAAATCTGAATAATAAGAGACATAAATAAAATGAACAAAAAAAAATGTATTCGAGGAGACTCGTTCTCAGTTTGGATGTGTCAAGAGGAACTCGTAAAAATAATGTGCTGTTATTTATAGCCGGTCCGTTAGGTTTGCGAGCAAACAGGAACTTTAATGAGCCCATCGAATTGAGTTTCTAACAATATTAATTGATTCAGTTTCATACAGAGATATCTATAAAACACGATCAGTAGAACATTTTATGTTAGCTACACATTTGTGACCTCGGCAGGGTTGGATTGGCCAGTCGCGCGCGGTGGTCCGTTGTTGGAAGCTTTTTTTTTAAAATCGCGTTATTTGAATTTGGTAAGCAATACGTTTTCTCATAAATTTGTGTGTGTGTGTGTGTGGTTTCGGACCGTTGGTAAAAGTTTTTCAGGCTGACATCTCTTGAAATTATAATATGCCAACTAAGGATTTATGTTATTTTGACTGTGAGATATTCTTCCAACCCCACATTACATCGCTGGGTTGCTGATGCTCAATATTGACTCTGGTGCAGTGGTAGCATGTCCGGCGCGTGACTGGAAGACCCTGGCTTCGATTCCCGGTGGCGGCCGATGAGAATTTTTCCGTGACACTTATAAACGTGGAAAGAGCGATGACTTCTGTTTAATGCTCCTAGTCCACGTCAATTGTGTGTATTCATTCGCCTCCTAGTTATTTGTTCAGTTGCTGCTTTCCAGCTTTGGTGAATCCCAAGCAGTGGGCCGTTTAACGCCGCACCTGGACTACGGAATGGCACGACACTGTCTTCTCCGACGAATCCCGCTTCTGCCTTAAACACCACGATGGTCGGATCCGCGTGTGGTGGCACCGCGGCGAGAGACTGTATGACGCCTGCATTATGCGTCGCATAACCGGTCCGTCGCCTGGCGTTATGGTGTGGGGCGCAGTTGGATATGACACCCGCACCCCTCTGGTACGCATCGCCGGTACACTCAACAGCCACCGCTACATCTCCGACGTTTTGGAGCCTGTAGTCCTCCCTTACCTGCAGGACTTGCCAGCGGCCACGTTTCAACAGGACAATGCGCGCCCGCACGTGGCACGCATCGTGCAACAGTTCTTCACGGCCCACCAGGTGTCACTGCTGCTGCGGCCCGCCTGTTCTCTCTATATATGTCGCCCATCGAACACGTCTGGTCGTTGATCGGCAACCGAGTGGCCTGGCAAGCACCACCCGCGGCTATGCCTGATGAACTGTGGCAACGTGTGGCAGCAGCCTGGACCGACATACCCCAAGCCCACATCAAAAGCCTCTTTCGTTCGATGTCGCGGCGTGTAGCGGCCGTTATTGCCAGCTATGGGGGCCACACGAACTATTGATGTTTGCGTGTTCCGCCAGTCGCACGGGCCTGTAAGCTCAATTGTTTCATCTTTGTATCTGTTATGTGTCCAGTAAATCTGGCTTTGCTATCTCGTGTCCTTCTTGGTGTTGCATTTTGGGTGACCAGCAGTGTATTTGTATTTTTCAACATATTTCATTTCCCTGACTGCACCGGTTCTCAACTATGTGTTATTGCAATTCTTTTTTCCAACTTATCCACACAACTATGCCTGTGTTTTCCAATATACCAATATATCTTATTTATATTAATGTACCAGTTTTTTATCCTAATTTATCTACATTACTATAGGTCTCTTATCCAGTTCATATCACTTGTATTAGTGTAATTTTTTTTTCCAATTTCTCTGCACATTTTTACACTGAACTAAGAAAACAATATTTCACTTCAGAAAATTTTTGGAAAAATTGATATCCAAAGATACAGACGTTCTCCTTGCTATTAAATAGTTAAATAATTTTTAAAAACATAGTTAAGCTTCCTCTTAAGCATTTTAGAACTTTCCTACTGATTTGGAAAAGTTTGGTGAATTAGAAATCGTTCAAAAGTAAAAGTCTAATTATTTCCATTATTGGTCAAAATTATTTCCATCATTGCTTAACGCTATTGCTAGAGGCAATTTAAGACGGAATTAGGGTTCATTATTGCTTAACGCCTTGATTTTTGAGTCGAAATCGTTCAAAAGTAAAGGCCTAATTATTTCTATTATGAGTCAAAATTATTTCCATTATTGCTTAACGCGAATGATGGAAGGAGCGATGACCTCTGTTTGATATGGCTTAACGCTTTGATTTTCGAGACGCAAATGGAGGCAATTTAAGACGGAATTATAGTCTTACATCGGCGTGTGACTGTATTCAAACAAGGCTGGGGGATGTCAATAGAAAACGTAACGTTCGTAACATGAATTATTCTGCATCGGCTCGTCATCAGTGCTGACAAGCTAACAAAGATTCGTTTGTATTGCTTTGGATTCAGCACCTCTAATTACTGGAACAATCGATACCCCTGCTGACAGGAAATATTGGTTCCGAGCTTGTGAATGCGAGAAGAGTGACAACAGTGCAGTTGGAAGAATAAACATCGGAAAGAAAGTTGTGTCAGAATAGCAGGCGATCGCACGATCACGTGGCGCTTGCTGTTTTAACTAAAGATAAAATATTATCGCTTTGACCGTTTCTTACAGAAATAAACAAACGGAGTTACACATCATTTTTAAAATGCACAAGACGCATCTTCTGCTACGGATCTGTCAGCTTGTTTTATTCATAAAAAATGCCGATGCTGATTCAACTCCAAATTTCCTTGGTAAGTGTGACCGCTGTTTAAGAATAAAAGGCAAGTTCTTTTGAAAGCATAGCTTAAGCACTCAGAAAAAAATATCGGTAGAACATATTTATGTTTAACAAAAAACTCGTTATAGCATGTACAAGGGAAATTGATAAAGTGACTAACCATTTGAAGCCATTCGTTTCCAATCAGTACAGCAGGATAGCAAAATAAAACAAGTTAGTAAAATCATGCAATGCATTGATTATGATACGCTTTCCAACATACCAGAAATCGTTACTCAAGTTATTACTCAAGTTATGAGGATAATGGCTGTGGAATAAATCTCGCTCCTGTGTCCTGACCTTTGACTCCATTTCGATGATATTAAACAGAATTGGTTCAGTATACCTCCGGAACAACATACTAAAGGTTTGTCGCAATAGAAGCATTTTTAATCAAGTTATGAGGATAATGGCTGTGGAATAAATCTCTCTCCTGTGCCCTGACCTTTGATCCCATTTCAATGATATTAAATGGAATTGGTTCAGTATACCTCCGGAACAACATGATAAAGTTTTGTCGCAATCGAAGCATTTTTACGTAAGATATGACGCATAAGGGCAATGGAATGGATCTAGCTTCTATGTCCTGACCTTTGACCCCATTTTGTCCATTTTTAATAGGGTTTGTTCCCAGGTGGTCCCCTACCACATACTAAAATTTCATCGAAATCGAACCATTTCTACGCAAGTTATGATGCATAAGGGTTACGGAATGGATCCCGCTCCTATGTCCTGACCTTTGACCCTATTTCACCCATTTTCAATAGGGTTCGTCCCCAGGTGGTCCCCTACCACATACTAAAATTTCATCGAAATCGACCCATTTTTACGCGAGTTATCGTGCGGACGGACGGACAGACAGGCGGACAAAGCTGGAGCATATACGCTTCTTCAACCTACTGTTGGAAAGCGTAAAAATGATAAGATAATAATATAGTATGATAACAACTTTGCCATGTTTTGCTGTATTTATTCCAGTCAGATGTGCTAGATCTGTACAATGTGCCTGTTATCGACTTCAACAACTGAGAAGCATGTTGCTCAAGTCGTTCTCACCAACAGAATCAGTCCTGTATCTCGAGATGTTCAAAATGTTAAAGTGCTAGCTTCTCACTTTGAAGGACAGAATTCCAATACAGGTGAGTCATGACTGTTGTATTTGTTCTTTGGTGTTGCAGATATTGCCCCCTTCGTATTATTAGAGCCACTACCCTACATTACGAGTAGCAGATTCTTCCTAAATTCTGATGCTTACGGGAGTCAATAAACAGTCGCTGCCACCAGATTAAACATTTAGCTAGTCTCTTCTTTAAAACTAAGAAGTTTTAACACATAGTTATTGTTTACGTTTGCTATCTATGGTAAATATAGGGGAGAAAAAAAGCTTATACAGGGTATTCGATAAATGCAAAGCCAAATTTCGGAAAGTAAATCTACATCATAAAACGAGGAAAGTAACATTATGTGAACAAAGAGCATACGAAGCTTTGTTTTCGAGACACAACTTAGCCCGTCGATGGAAGCGCTATGAGCATTTCTCTCACGCTTCGCATATAAAGAGCGCCATTTATTCGGAAGTCACCCCGGGGGCACCATTCCAGCTCTAGCTTACTTTTAGAATATTCTCAACTATCTATTATCAGTTCCGATAAGGACTGGCAAGTCTTTGATCTTCAAACAGTCTGCTCTTTGTTCCCGTGTGCTTCGTGTGAACATTTCTCTCATCAAGCGACCGCTGGCGTTTGCGTCACGTGCTAACTTTTCTCATTGAGCGACCACTGGCGTTTGTGTTTTGTATTTTTACAGATAACGCGATGATACGAGTGCGTTTTTCGTCTGACTTAATTTGTAATTTTTGGTTTGTTAGCAGCGCATTTTGAAACCCCGTTCTTTTGTTCACTTTTCAGCAAAATTATCGGGAACATGTAGTGTGAGAAAAACTCTCACGCGCGACCACTGGCGTTGTTCAACGTGTACAGATCAACGACGGGTTAGGGAAGAACAGAAAATTGCTCTGAGTATGCACTGTGAGCTTCAACTAAGTTATTTCGAAAGTTTTAACAGTATACTAAATCTTTGTAAAAAGAAAATGATTTTATACTGTGAGCTTGAACTAAGTAGTTTCAAAATGTTTAGCAGTATACTAAATCTTCGTAAAAAGCGCTTTTAAGAGCGATGACATCTGTTTGATGTTCCTCATCCACATCAATTGTGTGTATTAATTATTCAAATGCTTTTATATTTGAGTATTACTGCACACGTAAGAATTCTTATTGAAAGCATTTACATTTGTATAAAAAAATTCAAAACTTATGCAAACAGCAGAGATACATCCTTAAAATTCTACTCACTGCAATTGAGTTCGTACAGTACAATGAATTCAAATCCAATTTTCATATAACAATTGCAGTTTTAAAAAACTGCAGATGTACACATTTCACTCGATATGGCAATACACTAGAGAGAAGTTATGACAAATGGCTAGACGATCAAAATACCGTCATTCTTCATCTTCAGGCGCGATGTCCAGACAAAGACGTTTGGCGATTCATCACCATGAGCTGCATACAGTTATGTTGAATGCCCTGGGGTAAGGGGATTATGAAGGTATGGTTTTCCATTGTCTTCCTCATCAAATGCCATCTGCCAAAAATGTCTATATGTCTAGGGGCCGATTTTACGGATCCATGACGCTCATTTACGGTGCATTTGCACAACCCTGGAAGACATCTACTTGAATTTTGGATGAATAGGATATGAACCCGCAACAGGAGACTACAAGAAGGCAACGATGCTGGAGATTAGCTAACGGCGCCACGCCAATAGTAATGCGACCATTAGGGACAGAAACAAAATCTAGTATCTGGGTTGTACGTTTTAGCAAGCTGCGTTGAGTTGAGACGACATGTGTTCAAATTGCAGTCGTGCCTTGAATCTGTTCGAAATGTTCATTTTCAACTTCCTCTGAGAAAGTGTCACATCACTGAGGTCATGATCAATTCTTTGGTTAAGATGAGTGGTACACAATTGTAGGTAACGTTTACATAATCTCTATATGGGTGTTTAGCTCCGAACTTGGCCTATATAGTAATCTGGGCAAATAGTGAACATTAGTCCTCGAATATCACACGTGACATACAAATGTGTAATACCACCCAGCTTCTTCACAAAACTGGAGATAAAATGTCACATCACTGCAGATTTCTGTAATTTACATTGATTTCAACTTCTGCTCTTTAAAATTTCGTTCCGGTGAGTTATACGAGAGATCAACATTGTCTTCACTTAACCGCACCACTTTCATGCTAATTATTGATCGACATTGGCTGGAATATTTTTTCATTCGTGAAATAATCCTTGATTTAACTGTTAACCGTTTCATGGCAACAGAGCAAGGAGGTTATATTACTGGACACACCACTCCTATCCACGCAGCATTGGCCGCCATAAGTCACCGTCTGTACTGCAAATGACGTCATGAGCAGGCACGACGCAGCCGCAGAAGAAAAGCTGCTTGGAAACCAATGGGACAAAAGCTTTTAAGCGTATAAACAGATAAAATGAGTGATTCAATAATCTTTATCAATGATACACAAGCTTACTGTTTCATCAGCGGTATAATTTAGTTCATTTTTGCCTGCTTGTGACGTCACACCACAGATTAGCTGTGACCTATGGCGGCATAGCCAGTGGTGTCACCAGTAATATAACCTCCTTGCACCAGAGACATTTTTTTCTTGTACTTAACTTGGGGTCTGCAGCAATGCATCTTACGAGTTGGAGATACTCTCATATCCTAAAACCCACGTTCACGGAACAGTTCTGTTTTCAGTGGCAAATGAAATTTTGCTCTGCTATGGTCGGACAAAAGGGTTGGATAATGATCAGCTGCAAACGCTACATTCCTAAAATTCTTAAAGATAAATTCCATCTAATCTAACAGCTGCATGTAAGATTCCGGAAGTACACGATGATTCTGGATCCAACGTTCGGGAAACATTAAACAAACCATGCGTCGTAACTGTCTGTAGCGTGTGAACCAGTACTTTGCAGTGTTTCATCGTTTGCACGCGGTCCAGTTCTGATTGCAGGGCGGAATTAGGACCTGTGCAGCACATGACATAGTTTTGAGGTGGAATATCTCGTATGTAGTTCAATGTTAGAGTCAGAAATAATAAGGCTTTATTATCTAAGTTAAAGATGTGAACACTGAACACATTGAACAAAATTCTCATTTAAAAGTTACACACAGGAAACAACCTGGTTCACTAGCAGAGACTGACATTTTTGACATTCGTCAATATTCGGTGTTGCAAAGCGGCTGCTACACCAGCACCTGTATGTGGTGCTTTGTAGCTAAACATAATGCGATAATGCCACTCACGATTCTTTTTAAAACTAACCGGATGTGGCATTTTTTTTTGCAGCTGTGTGATATCAGGAGCTAACGGCCTTATTTATTCTTAGACAAACTCATTTGCTCTTGCAGTCTCACGAATTCATCCACAACTAAGTAATTTTTTTTTTTTTTGAAAATAAGACTTATGGCTCGAATGGGGCGGTTCCCTTGCTCATTACCGGGTCCTTGATAGACTATTCAATCTTCTCTTTTCAAATTGCTTGCCGTTGTATCGTTATCTTTTGGTAGTGTGGCAAGTAATGCTTTTAACTGATTTACACACACACACACACGCACACACACACACAACCAAGTTTTTCCTGGGTATATGAAATACTTAGTATCGGTCTCGTTCATTTCGTCGACAACTCATTTCGTCTACGCCACTTCGTCGACAACTCATTTCGTCTACAGGTACATTTCGTCGACACTATATATGCAAACAGTCGATTCCTCAAAATTTTCGTAAAATCTACAGTTTTCAATTTAGAACCACCAAATTTGGTATACTATCTCATTGTACTCTTACACCAACTTAAACCACAGACGGAAGGATTCGGGGCCCAGGGTTAAGGGGCCCCATACAAAATTTTCGTAAAATCTACAGTTTTCAATTCAGATCCACCAAATTTGGTATACTATATCATGGTACTCTAACTAAGCTCGCAGATAGGGTATTGGAGTGTAGAATTGTGCTGTAGTTCTTAAGTAAAAAATGAAATTTTTGAGGAAATATTGTATGGGGCTTACCCCAGGCCAGAACCCCTTCCAAAAACCGTGTGCGGTCTAAGTTAGAGTACCATGAGATAGTATACCAAATTTGGTGGTTCTAAATTGAAAACTATAGATTTTACGAAAATGTTGTATGGGGCCCCCTTGACCCCGGGCCTCGACCTCTTTCGTCTATGGTCTAAGTTGGTGTAAGAGTAGAATGAGATAGTATACCGAATTTGGTGTTTCTAAACTGAAAACTGTAGATTTTACGAAAACTTTGTATGAGGCCCTCTTGACCCCGGGCCCCGACCTCTTCCGTGTATGGTCTAAGTTGGTGTAAGAGTACAATGAGATAGCATACCAAATTTGGTGGTTCTAAATTGAAAACTGTAGATTTTACGAAAATGTTGTATGGTCGCCACTTTACCCCGGGCCCCGACCTCTTCCGTCTATGGTCTAAGTTGGTGTAAGAGTAGAATGAGATAGTATACCAAATTTGGTGGTTCTAAACTGAAAACTGTAGATTTTACGAAAATTTTGTATGGGGCCCTCTTGACCCCGGGCCCCGACCTCTTCCGTCTATGGTCTAAGTTGGTGTAAGAATACAGTGAGATAGTATAAAAAATTTGGTGGTTCTAAATTGAAAACTGTAGATTTTACGAAAATGTTGTTTGGGGCCCCCTTGACTCCGGGCCCCGACACCTTCCAAAAACCGTGTACGGTGTAAGTTAGAGTACCATGAGATAGTATACCAAATTTGGTGGTTCTAAATTGAAAACTGTAGATTTTACGAAAATTTTGTATGGGGCCCCTTTCACCCCTGGCCCGACCTCTTCCAAAAACCGTCTACGATCTAAGTTACAGTACCATGAGATAGTATACCAAATCTGGTGGTTCTGAACTTTTTTTCGGTTTTTTAGGAATCGACTGTTTGCATATACTTGTACAGTGTCGACGAATTGAGTGACGACGAAATGTACCTGTCAACGAAGTGGCGTCGACGAAATGAGTTGTCTACGAAGTGAACCAGACCCCTTTTTATAGTTACATAAGCACATATGTTTCCTCTATCTCTAGTTTCGTAGAAAATCTATCAGTACGCTCTTGCCGAGAGGAATTCTTTTAATTAAAATTTCATTGAACAGTTTTTATAAGTAAATGGACGATGTCATCGCTCTTTCCACGTTATTTTTTAAACAACGCATAGCGACTGAAAAATTGTATTCCGGCACCGCTGGGATCGAACCCCAGAACTCTCGATAACTAGTCGAGTGCGTTCGAATTTACGCTACGGCGCCAACAATTCTCAGCGCCATGCGTGGTGTATCAGTCAGCATCTGACTACACGAATACGTATTGTTGGTCTCAGCAACTGAGATGGCGTCATCTGGTGGCATTTAACGCAACAGCTATTTAATTGTAGCTGATAAATTCAAAGGGCGATAGAAATGGTTAATATATATCAAATACGTGGAGATAATGTAAATATCTCCACGTATTTGATATAATAACGTGGAAAGAGCGATGACATCGTCCATTGACATTATCTCTACGTATTTTATATATATTAACCATTTCTATCGCCCTTTGAATTTATCAGCTACAATTAAATAGCTGTTGCGTTAAATGTAACCAGATGACGCCATCTCAGTTGCTGAGACCATCAATACGTATTCGTGTAGTCAGATGCTGACTGATACACCACGCATGGCGCTGAGAATTGTTGGCGCCGTAGCGTAAATTCGAACGCACTCGACTAGTTATCGAGAGTTCTGGGGTTCGATCCCAGCGGTGCCGGAATACAATTTTTCAGTCGCTATGCGTTGTTTAAAAAATAACGTGGAAAGAGCGATGACATCATCCATTTACATTATCTCCACGTATTTGATATATATTAGTTTTTATAAGGCCCTCTGTATTCCTGATTGCTCTGTTGACTCCTTTAACTCTGCTCCACCCTTTCTTTTGCTTGAGCTGTTCTGCTTGGTCCGAAGCAAAACGTCAGACATGTCAGAAAACATCTCTGACATTTTGCTAATAGTTTCCATCATTTCACAGCCCGTTACCTGAGGACTAGTTTCTACTCGTACAGTACCCATCGCTTCCAGGTCTTGTTTTACCTTTAATGAAAGGAGGCGGGTGAAGCGAAAGGTAAATCTAGCAGCTGTTCTGTAATGACAAGTTCCATCAATTGAGTTACGAGTATGTCTAATCCTTTGGGAAGTTTTTGATTCAGCTTACTCCAGTAATACTTCTATTTCGTTGAAAGATGAGTCATTTCAGTTGCACTCTTATTTCTTATTAGTTCCATTTAGCATATGCACCTTTCTTGGCCGTAGTTTCTTCTGATTAATTACTTTCACTGTAGAAATGCGATACCTGTTTGAAACCAGTGCAATCGGAGTTTCAGTCCACGACTTCGTTACCGTGAGGGCTGAAAATGTGCATCATACATACCCTAAGCCTTTGCAATGAAAGTCTGCTACGTCTGTCGTAATACAGAAAGTGTAAGAAAATTCTGCTACTACACTGGTGTGCAAAAATTAAGAACGAAGATTAGAAACTAGCATGACAGCGGAACGAGCAGGCAGAACGGACCGAAAGACCACTCAGGAGATAGACTAGGGTCCGGTACGGTAGGGCATGCGCATATATGCAGCACGACGTGCGGGGGGGGGGGGTCGGAAGGGTATAAAGCACACGGGCGGCGTACGCTCAGCAATTCGGTGAACGCTATTGCACGGTGTACAGCGGTTTGAACGACGTCGAGTTGCTGCCACCGTGTGATATGGCCAACAGGCAATCCAGTAGACGACATATGGATGACTTTATCCGAGGTCGCGTCATTGCGAAGTTGGAAGAAGGTCGAAGTGTGACTAGTGTGGCCATGGAGTTCGGGATCACTCACAGCATCGTTTCACGAGCTTGGAGAGCATTTCAAACAACAGAAACAGCTGTCCGAGAGTTTAGCAGTGGTCGTCTACGAGCAACCACGGCGGCGGACGACCGGTATATTGTCCTACAGGCGAGAAGAGACGGACGGCAGACAGCGGGAGAAATCGCAAGGCACATGCAACAGACAACTGGACGTCAGTTATTGCGTTTTACCGTGGCCAGGAGGCTACACAAAGGTGGTCTATTTACACGACAACCAGTACGGTGTGTGCCATTAACTCCTGCTGATCGGAAACGGCGGTTTCTGTGGTGCCAGGAACACAAGAACTGGACACATCATCAATGGGGTCGAGTTCTCTTTACGGATGAGAGCCGATTTAGTCTGACGAGCGATTCTGGACGTATACACATCTGGAGAGAGCAGGGAACACGCAATCACACTTCCAACATAATCGAAAGGGACCGGTTTGGAGGTGGCGGAGTTCTCGTTTGGGGCGGTATCATGCTTGGTAGCCGTACTGACCTCCACATCTTCTAAGGAGGTTCAATCACTGGTGTCCGCTATTGTACCGAGGTTCTCCTGCTTCACGTGCGTCTGTTTAGAGGTGCTGTGGGTCCTGAGTTCCTCTTCATGGACGACAACGCTACACGTCATCGTACAATGGCTGTCGCAGAGCTGTTGGAGGGTGAAGATATTCAACGCATGGATTGGCCCGCAAGATCCCCTGGCCTAAATCCAATCGAACACGCGTGGGACCTTCTCGGGAGACGCTTGGCAGCACGTCACCAGCCACCAGCAACGATTCCGCAGCTGCGATTGGCGCTACAAGAGGTATGGGTCGCGATGCCTCAACAGCTCCTTGACAACCTCGTCCTCAGCATGGACAGACGTTGTAAATCCTGCAACGCAGTCAGGGGTGATCATATCCCCTACTAAAGACTGGATTTTTCATGGCAGCTGGCTGTCACATGGACGTTTCTATCTTCTGTCCAGTTGTGCTCGAAGCTACCTTTTCAATAAAGTGCCTTTGTATCCTTTGGATTCCTTGTTTGAACGGTTTTGCTCACTTGTCTCATATTCTTACATCTTGGGGATCTTATGGTATGATTTGAGTCGATGTGGAACACTTCTGCACGACGTTATATTCGAAAAACCGTCTCGTCCTTAATTTTTGCACGCCAATGTATAAAATGAAATAATGTTCGGTAGTGTGACGTGCCTGCCCCGCAGGACGCACATGAGATAAAGGCAGATAGCAGTGAGACACAGGTCCGCGTAGCTCAGTTTCGAGAGCGACTTACTCCGGAGTCAGGGGACCCGATTTTGATGCCCGGCGTGGACAAACTTGTACGTTATATTAGCGCCCGAACTTCCAGGACGACCCGGCTGTTAAGTTTCTCGCAATAATGTGATGTTGTTGCCATACGGCGAGACAGGAAAAATGAGAATCCCTTCTTCAGCGCTTCGAAAAAATAAATCAGTGTGACGTTACGTTCCACTCACCAAATCGTCTGGTATTTCTCAAATGTACGTTCTTCATGTCTGGTATTTCTCAAATGTACGTCCCGACTGAGCTCAGTTGGGAGAGCGACTTACTCCGGAGTGAGGGGGACCCGGATTCGATGCTGGCGCGGACAAACTTGTACGTTATAGTAGTTTGGTTATAACTTTCTCAGAGCGAAACGCCATTCTCACCTATCTGACAAAGCTGTTAGCGTGACTAAGCCAGTACGATTGTACAGTGTATGATATTAAGGTTAGTGACGTCCAGGAGTTGCAACAACTGATACATTTAAGACGATTCTCACTTCACTTAAGATTTCCCAGCAAGCAAGACAAAAACTTTGTTCCGTCAATCTAAATCCTTTGTTAAATGTTGCGGTGAAAATTTCGAACAATTATATATTGTAATATATCAGTGATAAATTTCAGAAAATCATATCACGGGCAGTTTTTTATTTGCTTCTTTTTTTTCAATGTTTAGGGTGCGGTTTAACCTGAAGTGTGACCACTTCAAACACTTTCTTTGCTCTTCCCGAAGTTTTATCAAAACACATGCATAGTACAAAAGGCCAAAAGCTAATACTATGTTATTGTTTATCCTTTGTATCATATTTTGCAGAGACGATGACTCTTACGTTCTAGTGCTTTTAACGTACGATCAGAATTGATATCAAAGCTCTTTTCTCGTTTTCTAGCTGTTCTGTCCATGTTTATTGCGTCACTGTTTCCTATTAAATGCCAGAAGCATGTAAAAATATGCAGCCGTTGTTCGCATCTGCTTGTGACGGTAGCTTAATACTTTATGGTAGCATGAGTTCTTAAAAATTAAGAAGCATGTTAATTTATTAGCAACGATTACTGCGCAATTTATTCAGTGTTCACGCTAGAAAATCTAAAATAATGTTATTATGTGTTCGCATATTTATTTGCAACAGATCGTAAGTCTGCACGCTTTGTTTGAGTCAGTCGTTAAAAATTAAGGATTATGTTTTATTATGATGTGCACACAACTATTGGAGATAATAGACAACTATTTAAAAGTGTATTTGTGGTTTTTTAGGAATTCAAACAAAAGTATGCGATGTTGTTTGAGTTAAACCAACTATACAAATGAAAGTATTATATTGTGAAACAATTCATCAAAGCACCAGAATGTTTTTGTGGTAGAAATATTATACCCTTCTTTGCATACGTTTGAGCTTTTGCAAGCAAAGTCTGGTTCGATAAAAAGCATATGACCAAATGATACGTTTTAAGATTTGTTCCTCTTAAATTTTCATTGGCGTAAAAATCATATATGCAGTAATCCTGTGCCTCTTTCTGTGAGAAACCTAGGAATTTTTTTATGAAAATGAGAAAGTCGTAAACAGAGTAGCAAAATATTTTGGTGAGCCCAGAGAAAGATTTCAATAGGGGCCCCTTTATAGACTGCGTTAAATAACTTATCAAGTTTTTTAAGTGTCCAAGACATCAAAGGTAGCTTAAATACTCAGTCATAGAACTGAAAGCAAAAAATTCACTTGAGAATGGGTTTAACACTTTCAAATGATTACCGCTTTTCTTAGAAAAGTAATTGATCCCATAGATGAAATTAGCTTTTTGAGCTAAATTAGTCTCAATACTCGAAATTAACAAATCTATCATCCTATTCTGTGACTTTACTGATCGTTGCTTGACGATGGCTTCATTCCTCTCACGATATCAGAATCAGCATGATAACTTTCTGGTACTCCTATTTCAAATGGAGGAGTCTGATTTGCTCCGTACAACGATAGACAACTCCGATGAAAGCTATACGTGGAGCGAAACGTAGACAGCTGAAATGAGATCCAAGAATGTCATCTGCCACATGATACGGTGACAATGTAATCAGATGACTATGAAATTACATACCCATTACTTTAGAACGGCAAAGCAACTTGGACCGCAATATCCCCATTTCTTCTGATTGCGTGCTTTCTTGCTTGGCTTTTTGCTACAGATTTCTCGCACCTCCTTCCCTACTGACGGACTCGAACAGCTGCCCTTATCAATATTAGAGCCTAACAATGTACTGAGTTGTCGGAAAAGTCATGACGTATTTTGGCACCCGATGGCGGTTGGGCGGTTTTGGAAGTACTAGAGGCATGCGCAGCTCTGTTATCGCTATGACATTCGACAGGTGCTAGTTCTACCAGCAGTCTAAAAGGAATAGCGAGCGATTTGGTTGATTTATGGAGATTTGACATCAAGTTGAAGATGGAAGACCAAACTCTGCATTTTCGCCATATTTTACTGTTTTACTTCCGTAAAGGGAAGAATGCCTGTCAAGCTTGTGAAAAGCTGCGTAAAGTGTATGGTGATAATGCTCTACAATAAAGTCACTGCCAGCGGTGGTTCGCAAAATTCCGTGCTGGTGATTTTGACCTGAACGATGCTCCTCGGTCCGGGAGGACAACCGAGGTTGATGACGACCAAATGAAGGCATTGATCAAGTCAAACCCACGTTACACGACACGAGAGATTGCAGACACATTGCACATTCACCATTCAAGCGTTCACGACCACCTGAAGAAGCTGGGATACGTAAGCAAGCTCGATGTGTGGGTTCCTCATGAACTCAAAGAAGCTCAATTGACGGCGCGTATAAACATCTGCGATATGCTCACTAAACATGAGGAAAACGATCCTTTTTTGAAGCGACTGATAACTGGTGACGAAAAGTTGATTGTGTACAACAATGTGCTGCGCAAACGGTCTTGGTCCCGACGTGCTGCTTTGCCTCAAACGACATCCAAAGCAGACATTCATCAGCGGAAGGTTCTGGTCTCAGTGTGGTGGAATATTAAAGGTGTCGTGTTTTTCGAGCTCCTACCACGGAACCAAACAATCAATTCGAATGTGTACTGTCGGCAATTGGACAGTTTGAACGAATCCATCATCCAGAAACGTCCAGAGCTCGTTCATCGTAAAGGTGTTGTGTTCCACCACGACAACGTGAGACCACACACAAGTTTGATCACCCGCCAAAATTATTGGAGCTTAGGTGGGATGTGTTCCCTCACCCAGCATACTCGCCTGACCTTGTACCGTCAGACTTCCACTTGTTTAGCTCTTTTCAACAGTCCTTGCGTGGTATAACGCTCAATTCAGATGAGGCTGTAAATCAGCACCTTGTACAGTTTTTCGCCATGAAAGACAGGTCCTTCTATGAACTAGGCATTATGCAGCTCACTGAAAGATGGCAAAAAGTTATCGAACAAAACGGTCGTTATATCGTTGAGTGATCTTTGTTCTCTCTGTCAATAAATGACCTTTCCAAAACATGGCTAAAATACGTCATGACTTTTCCGACAACCCAATATTTAGGAATATGTTCAAGTAATACGGTGCTGGAGAAGGCACACTGGTTAGAAAGTGGCGAAAGAAAGGAGCGCTTACAGTTTTTAAAAGAGCACTTACAGTTTTTAAAATTTTTGACCAACACATCACATTATTTACGAACCACGGTAGGTATTTAGGCAGAGAAACACGAAGCTGGGAATCTCCAGTTCCCAAGTAGCGTGCGTCAACCACTATGTCATCCACTGTCTTTATTAACTCGCTGGTGTCGTCCCACGTTTCTGTGACTGGCCGAAAAAGTCAGCGCAACTTTCCATTTCATTAGAGTCACTTATAGGTGACTTAACGACCATATTAACGTAAAGGTAGAAGGGGAAAGAAACTCCCCGTATTGCCAAAAAATGACAAACAAATTGTAACTGGAGGAAGTGTGTGAAATAAAAAATATAAAAGTAAACAAATAAGCAAGGCATATTGTCTCCGGCAAGAAAGTCACTAGACTTCGAAATCAGGATGAGCGACGGGTGGGCGAGCATTATTTTTGCTGGAGCAAGTCTGATACCATATTTGTTTTTTTACGAAACACTGAAAGAACTAATTTTTAATGCTTTTTACTACCCGCTACAAAGGAATTGATGCAATCCTTACCTCCTCCACTTCGATACAGACACACATACACTGATCTGACTAGTTATGCCACTGGTGTAAGATACAAGTGTTAGTAGAATGTCGCCTTCAATTCTGTGCTTGCTCTGAATGCATTGTCTTCAATTGCTTTGCACAATTTTGTGTTTTCACTTACGAAAATAGTACTGCACTTGAGCAATTTAAAGGAAAATGTCGTTTTTTTATCTATATAAAATTTTAACGTCTTATCACGCAGACACACAATATCTCCGTCCCCCTCCTTAACTTCCTTCCTTCAAGCCAGAGACTTTGCCTTGCAGTCCTTTCCTATCATAACAAAGCAGTCTTCGGCAACTTCCCACCCTTCCACTGTCCCGGGCCAGTCTTAAGACCTCTGGTGTAGCTTTAGACTCCACTTTCCGCGTTGGAATACCCAATTTTGTAAAGAAAACAAACAGCAGAGCAATTAGTAATGACCTCGCTCAGTGAATTCCTATCCACCCTCCTCATTCGACCCCTGACCATACAAACTTTTAAGAGGCTTGAACTAAGGAATTGGGAGATTGGAGAACAATTGAATTTTCATAGCCCTGCGGATGCTATTTTGACAACCTTTCTACGGAGATGTAAATAACACACTCCCAAGGTAAAATACATAGGGTTACATGAAATAAAACGCAAGACTTATTACTTAGCAAAGTCCAGATCATATTTTAAAGTTCAATATTGAACTTTAAAAATCTGATATGGACTTTGCTAAGTAATAAGTCTTGCATCTTGAACTGAATGGGCGGGCCCACCCTCGCATCCCCTTGGCGACGTCCACGGTCTCCGGTAGTCCACATCCACTCTGTAACCCTGGCTGTACATGAAAATTTCAGAAGTTATTTCTTAGAAACTAACTGTTGTCTGCAGTTGGTCATGCACGGTAGGCTGTAAGTTTACTAGAGCCATTTTCTTTTTATTTATGTGTCTATCATTGAAAGAAAATAAATATTGCGCACATAGCTAAAATATGTCTGCTATGTAGCAATACTCAAGATATTTTTTACTTCGGATGATGATCACAGAAAATTATTAGTTTTGTACCTTTTGCTCTGTGGCTTTTTTAGATTGGGCAAGTAATTTCTGAGAAAGGGCAACTTTTTTTGAAAAACATGTACGAATGAAAACTTGTTTTTAGCAGCGGTACAAGAGAATATATTCCAAGATTAAGTGAAACAAAGTTTCTTCTAGATTATATGAAAACCACTTACTTTATTTCATTTTCTAACCCCATTGTCTTCTTCTTGGTTACTCAGTCCAAGGACTGGTTGTTCAGTAGATGTACTCTGTCTCTCCATTCCTCTCTATTCTCCGACGTTCTCTTCAAATCATAGTATGCCCTAGTATTAGTGGCTTGGAGTAATTGTGCCACAAATCCATTCCTTGGTAGTCCTCTTCCTCTCTTGCCTTTAATTTTACCTTCCAAAATTTTTAGAATCGGGCCTCCATGGCGTAATGTGTGTCCCATCCATAACATTCTTCTTCTTTTTAACATGTTGATCAGATTCCTGGGTTCTCCCACTCTCTCCAGGACCTCCTCATTAGTCTTTCTATCGAGCCAGCTTATTCTCTCCATTCTTCTATAGCTCCACATCTCAAATGCCTCCAGCCTCTTCACTTCCCTCTTGGTCAATGTCTATGTCTCAGAAGCGTAGAGAGCTACTGACCAAACAAATGCCTTTAAAATTATCTTCCTCAGTTTTAGATCTATATTTTTGGATGTCAGTAGTCTTTGATTCTCTCTAAAAGCCATTTTTGCAATTTCCAGCCTCATTCTAATTTCCCTTTCACATCTCGCATCTTCAGTAATAATTTGACCCAAATAGTGGAATGATTTAACTTGTTCGATGCATTGTCCTTCAAGTTTAAAGAAAGCCTGTTTTGGATCCTTCCCTATTACCATTATTTTTGTCTTATTTTTATTTATCTTCATTTCATAGATATCCGCATTTTTGTGTATTTTTGACATCATGCGCTGTAATGATTTGGCTAATCCTGAAACAATTGCCTGGTCATCAGCAAACGTAATGGCCTTAATTCTCTCTCCATTAACTCAAACTCCTTCGCTGGCGCTCCCCAAGGCCTGATCCATCTTATCTTCGGCATAAATGCATAAAAGGGCAGGTGACAACAAGCATCCCTGCCTTACACCTTTATTTATTGAGACTGGATCAGTTATTCCCTCTTGAATTGAAATCAATGCTTCCTGATTTGCAAAGAGATCTTTGATAAGATGGATACTGTTATCATCCATGCCAAGTATATCTAGGATTGGAAAAAGTTTTGTCCAAGTCACTCTGTCGAAGGCCTTCTCATAATCAATGAAACAAATGTAGAGGGAGCGCCCCCTGTCATTCATTCATTCTTCCAGGAATCTCAGGGTGCCAATCGCATCCCTAGTACCCTTTCCTCTGCTAAATCCAAATTGGTACTCTCCCAACGCCTCTTCCACCTTAAAATTCAATCTCTTTTTAATAATCTTCAGCATAATCTTCAATGCATGTGAAATTAAGCTTATGGTTCTGTACTGTTCACACTCTGTTCTCTTAGGTTTCTTTCGTATAGGAATTATTATGGAGGTCGAATGGTCAGCAGGCCAAATTCCTTTTTGATAGCTACAATTTACAAAGACGAATAATTGATTAATTAAAGCTTCACCAGATTCTTTAAGTAGTTCGATGTGTATCTCATCTACTCCTGGAGCTTTTTTTTTTTGAATTGATCTAAGCGCCTCCTCAAATTCTACTCTTGTAATTTACTGACCCCTCTCTATTCCATCATTGACTAAGTATGAATTTGACCGATTTGGTTCTTGTTCCTTCTCCTCATTATATAGTTCTGACACATATTCTTTCCACCTCTCTTTTTTTCCCTTTGGGTCAGTCAGGTGCTTTCCCTGTTTGTTTTGGATGGTACGGGATTGCACTCCTTTCTTCCTCTGTGCCGTGCTTTTGATAGCCTTGTGAACAAAATCTGACCGTACCTGGTTTTCCATTTCCTCTATTTGTTCACAACGATCCATCCACCATTTTTCTCTTGCTTTTTTACATTCTCTATCCACTTCATTTTTTATTTTCCTATACATGAATACTCCTTGTTCTGTGTTAATATTTTTCCCTTTACGTCTTTCTTCCATTTTGACTATCACCTTCGGTGTCAGCCATTTCTTTCTAATTTCTAAGTTTTGTCTTCCGATTGTTTCCTTTGCAGCATCTATTACTATGTTTTTTTTATCATCTTCCAATGTTGTTCAGGTTCTTGAATGTCCATCTGAACTGCTTCAATACCATTTATAATCCTGGTCTGATAATTCAGCCTTATGTTTTTATGTCTTAACGCCTCCAGATTAAATTTCATTCTTCTTTTTGGTTTTTCTATCTTCTTCCATTTTAAATGATGTCATCATAAGGAGGTTATGATCAGAATCAACATCTGCTCCCGATTAGGCTATCGACTTTTTCACTTGATTTCCATAACGTCTCTTAACCAAAAGGTAATCAATTTGGTACCTATTCCTATCACCCGGGCTTTTCCATGTGCATCTTCTCCGTCTATGAACTTGATTCCACGTATTTGTAATCACTAATTTTTCTTGTTCACAGAAGTTGATCAACCTTTGTCCTCTCTCATTTCTCAGTCCCAATCCGTATCTTCCTAGGATATCTCCTTCCGGACCTTCCCCCACCACAGCGTTCTAGTCTCCCATTGGGATTACATTGTCAACTGATTTTGTCGAACTCAGTTTGCCCATTCTCATCATTGTACGAACATTCCATGTTGCAATATTTGTGTAGGGATTTTGCATGATGTCGACCTGAGAAGCCCTGCCTCTTCTCCTGCCGGGCTCGACTCCAGGAAATGTCCCGGGATCGGAGTTGCCAGAATCATTCATTTGACCCCATTGTAGGCGTTCTTAAATCACTTTAGCGTACGTAATAAACACAATAAAAGATACGCGTGCAAGTTATCCAGAGTCACGAAATGTCACAGAGCCCCTGTGTTGAAAGCATGTTCGAAGTTATGAAAATTCAAAACCGCGCAAAAACTCTTTCAAAAAGATTCTGAGTAGTTAAAACTTGGTGTGTTTAAACCTTTGTGATTGTAGTTTGAAACATGCTTTTTCACGAATGTGAAGAAACTAACTGTTTCGAGGAATATTCTGTTAAGTAACATGAATAGATAAAAATACGTATATTGAACTGACAATTTTTCAATGTATTAACTGCGTCACTTGTAAAATGTAATTAATGTGATTTATATGATCTGTCATTTTAAAGGTTCTGATCCAGGACATAGAGCGAGCGAAACAGGAGAGAAAGATGAACGGATGTCATGCAATCACAACTGGAAAGGAAAGATAATAAGGATTGCAGTTTCTCCTGTGAGTGAATTTCAATTATAAATGACTCGTATTGTGTAATAGAGCAGCGCAAACCTACTCACAAGGTTCACATAAGCGTACATATGAAAATAAAAGCATACAAATTTACTCACCTTTTAACACGAAATACAGAGAAAATTCAAATTCCATTTTTAAAAATAACTTCGTTTAGTAGATGTATAACGTACAAGTTTGTCCGCGCCGGGCATCGAACTGGATCCCCTCACACCAGAGTAAGTCGCTCCCCCAACTGAGCTGCGCGAACGTGTGCTCTCACTGCTATCTGCCTTTATCTCATGTGCGTCCTGCGGGGCAGGCACGTCACACATGGGGAAATAAAGTACATTTTTAACACGGAAAGAGATATGCTCAAATAATCTGTACATACCATGGTCTCCTTCCTTGTTCAAATTACACGTTATTTCCCATCTACTGACGAAACAATTTTTATTTCCGCTGTTGTCAGAAATGAAAAGTAAATGTGTTTCTTCATCATGAACTTTTTGTCTCCGTGCCCATTGATGAGGAAGTTTCATTGAAAAGCAGAAAATTTAAATATACACGGCGCATTCATTAGTGCCATTCTGGATGTTTGCGATCATTTGATTTTGGGATTTGTAATGTTCGTAGAATATAGCTATCGGAACACTATACACAAATCAGTTCTTAATAACTTCACTTTTAAGCGAATCAGGAGTGACTCAAATAACTTCACAAAACGTTACTTACAGATTGATTCCTTTATTCTCTGTCAACAGATACTTGAACATTCCAACAGAACAGAATACTTAATCGATGAACGCTAAACGTGTCAAATTAGTAATACACTTCTGAACTAAACAACGTTAACTGGTAGAATTCTTAATGATAATTATAAAAATATCAGCACAACACGCAGCCTTTAATTTTTTTTATAGACACAACTTTAACTAAACAACGTCTCTTTCATAATTAGCATTCGCTTTTCAAAAAAGCATTATATATAACGTTCCGTTCTTATCTCAGAGAACACGTCATTCGTTCCGACCTCAGGGTGTTGCCAACCAAACTCTTGCGAGAGAGAAGATATCACGTTAAGTTAAATGGTAAGGAGAACGAACTCAAATTTACATAGAGAAAGAAACTAAAAAGGAAAGTTATATTAGAGTATACATCACAGATTAATTTATATTAAGTGGTTGTGAAAACTAACTCGTAGTTTTGTGCAAAATGAAGTCTGTTGAACTTGAGAACACAAGAAATTTTGCACAAAATTACGCATTTCGTTTCAGTAAATTTCACGCCCTCATACGCTTTCCCCACCAGATGTCATAAAAGTATTATTGAATTTGGCACGACATTAATACATCAATGAATCAGATTAGAAAAATTCGTTTTGCATTGCATAGTGGAAAATCTAACTAAAGCTTTCTTCGTAGCTCGTGCTTTGAACATGCGCAATTTTCATGCTAGGAAGTGCCAATGAATATTTGTCATGATATTTGCACTAGTAAAAGTCCGATTTTTGGAAACCATTGCCATAGTACAAAAAAAAAATAATAATAAAAAAAAAATGGTTGCCATGAAGCCGAGAAAAAAAAAAAAAAAAAAAAAACAGAAATAGTAACTGTTCCTTCGATTACCACCTCCTTGGTATTTGTGTTCGGGCGTCGTGATGCAGGCTACGATGCGGTCTGAAAGAAGAAAAAGAAAATGAAAAACAAAATACCCTACATTGGTAGAAGTTGGTGAAGAGTAGATGTTATAGTTTCTTTCGTGTAGTGGTAGCAGCGTGTTTCGACAGGGGCACTCGGTGAACAGACGAAAGAAGGTATATAGATCTTCACGAGCAAAACGTTTCCTTCTTTTAAAGTTCAATATTAACATGCTGCGACACGCGCTACATCTGACTATTGCAATTAGGAATAACGGAGTTATTTTAGCAAAGAAGACTGATGTTAAACCGATCAAAAAACTAAAGCCGCCACACCGGCGCAGTGGTTTAAGCACTGGCTTCTGACTATTCGTCCGAGATGGGTACGGGCTCGAATCCCATGCGCCATGGATGTTGTGTTCGTCTTACGGCACTGGCTCTCTCCCTTCCCTGGAACCAGTGGGACGGACGACTGCTTATAGCCCATTGAGTTGCACATGTTGGACGTAAAACTCTCGAACAAACAAACAAAAAGAACTTTAAGTTGTCGCAAAGTATCAATTTCCGATGCTAATTACTTCTAGCCAACTTTATCGTGTGATAAGTTTTCAAATTTCTTTCTTGATTTTTAAATCTATTTCAAGTCTAGGTTCATGATTAAATTGGTGTTTATGTGTTGAGTTTTATTATGATATTACTTATTGAATTCTTTTAGTTAAATATCAGCTTTCATAAAATTCTCGATCGAGCGGTCTAACCTCAGTAAATTTGATGGTTTCCGTTCAGTAGAGTAAATTCTTCAGTAATGATTTCTGTTGGTGAAGCCAAAAACAATATTTTGAACGAAACTACGCAGTTGCAGTTGTATAGAAAAACATTTCTTTCATCAGGTGTGTAAATATCTTTCAACTTGTATCCTACCTACTAAGGCTCATACAGCCTGAGGATATAGATAAGTTTTTCCATTGCTTGCCGAGGCAGTCATCTGTGGACACGGGACTTAGACGTGCGCTGTAATTAAGGGAAAACTTTCTGTAACTGTGTTGTGCACAGCCTACCGTTACACTTTCGTAGCTCTGAAGGACTTTCTCTGGGCTTCAAAGTTTCGTATATTTAACATTGTACAGACCTTCTTCATAATACAGAGTATGCCGATGGACGTTCTACGCATTTTGTTGGTACGTACTTGCAACAGTTTTCGGGCGTTCGTCCTCCACGCGCTGCTTACCTACACAGATGTCTTCCACAGACTGTTAAATTTTCTGACGCGCAAGTCTTTAACAGTTTTCTCTCAGTACACGTATTAGGAAACGAAAAATAGCAACGACACCTTTACCAAAGCATGCCGATTCTCGGTGGTATATTACTCGGTTTGCTTTTGCAAAACATTACACTAACGACTGTTGATCCCATTCACGGTCACCACAACTTATTCGTCGTAGGCTGCGCTGCATCGTGGTATATTTACATATGAAACCAGCATCAAGTGATGTTTGTTTCTTTATAGGAATTCTTGGCGCAAGGTCCATATTTGGCCGTACAGTGCCAGCTACAAACAAACTGTTCACAAGGTAGGCTCGAGATTTTTTTAAAGATAGGCTCAAATTTTATTTGATTTATTGAAGAAATTCATTTCTATATCACTTTTCTAAGTCGAGTTATTCAGAGAAGGACTGAAACGCACTGTTTTGAATTAATAAGACTGATTACATTCTCAGATTTTCTACAAATTATACATGTACTTATGTGCTTCAAAAAAACTAATGTCATTTTTCTTGTTCTTTTAGACATATTCCCCTCTTCTAAAAACAAATCGCACCAGTTTCGGTGAATGGAATTTGGTAGATGGTATTGAAGTGAACCTCATAAGAACTCTGGCATTTACTTTGAACTTTAGGTAAGTAAAACATCTCTGATTTGTTTAAACAGCCTCAATTTTGAATTGAGGAATCGCATAATTTCTGTAAAGAATGGTGATTTTAAAGCATTTTTGTTTAGAAGCTTCATCTTTAAATAATTTTGATCATTGATAAAGTTTTTCGCTCTTACCCACACTTTTAAAAAATGTTATTACAGCATTAATACAAACAGAAGCAAAATACTTCCGTTTCGTTTCTAAGTAACGCAAACGAAATCCCCCATAAGGTCTCTGAGGTTAAAAGAAATATATTGCTCCTATCATTTCTCAAAACAGGGCTCGATCTTTGTGATAACACATGTAAAATCATTCATGGATTAAGTTTTTACTCATAAATTACCCAAGTCAAAGATCTCCCCATTTTAAAATAAATAGTCAATTTTTTCAAAGGTTTTCACCATTACACGCAAACCAAAGCATACCCTGGCAAGAGAAACATCATTTGATTCACTCAAGGAAGTGAAAAACAAGTTAGTAAAATCATGCAATGCACTGATTATGAACGCTTTCCAACATACCAGAAATCATTACTCAAGTTATCACTCAAGTTATGAGGATAATGGCTGTGGAATACATCTCGGTCTTGTGCCCTGAACTTTGATCCCATTTCAATGATATTCTACAGAACCGGTTCAGTATACCTCCGAAATAACATGATAAAATTTTGTTGGAATGGAAGCATTTTTACGTAAGTTATGATGCATAAGGGCTATGGAATAGATTCCGCTCCTGTGTCCTAACCTTTGACCCCATTTCGCCCATTTTCAATAGGATTCGTTGACCCCATTTCGCCCATTTAATAGGCAGGCCCCTACAACATACTAACATTTCATCCAGATCGAAGAATGTTTACGTAAGTTATGATGCATAATGGCGATATAAGTGATTCCGCTCCTATGTCCTGACTTTTGACCCAATTTCGCCCATTTTCAATAGGGGTTGTCCCCAGGTGGTCCCCTACCATATACTAAAATTTAATCTAAATCGAACCTTTTATACGTTAGTTATGACGCATAAGAGCAGTGGAATAGATCCCGCTCCTATGTGCTAACCTTTAACCTCATTTCGTTCACGTTCAATAGAGTTCCTTCCCAGGTGATCCCCTTCCACATACTAAAAGTTCATCGAAATTGAACGATTTTTACGCGAGTTATCGTTCGGACGAACATACGCACACAAAGCGTGACGTAATGAGGCAGATGGGAATCGCGACCATCTGCTCGCAAGAGTGTGACGTCATAAAACTTTAATAGGATCCACACACAACGCGTGACGTAATGAAGCAGATGGCGTGACCGCGCGACAATATATCAAGCGCGAGATTGTGACGTCATAAGATCGTCCCCAGGTGGTCCCCTACCACATAATAAAATTTCATCGAAATCGAACCATTTTTACGCACGTTATGACGCATAAAAGCAATGGAATGCATCCCGCTCCTATATCCTGACCTTTGACCCCACTTCACCCGTTTTCAATAGGGTTCATTCCCAGGTGGTCCCCTACAATATACTAAAATTTCATCGACATCGAACTATATTTAGGCAAGTTATGACGCATAAGGGCAATGGAACGGATCCCGCTCCTATGCCGTGACCTTTGACCCCACTTCACCCATTTTCAATAGGGGTCATTCCCAGGTGGTCCCCTACAATATGTTAAAATTTCATCGACATCGAACCATATTTACGCAAGTTATGACGCATAAGGGCAATGGAATGGATCTCGCTCCTATGCCGTGACCTTTGACCCCATTTCGCCCATTTTCAATAGGGTTGGTCCCCAGTGGTCCCCTACCACATACTAAAATCTCATCGAAATCGAACCATTTTTACGCGAGTTATCGTGCCGACAGACGGACAAAGCTGGAGCATATACGCTTCTTCAACCTACGGTTGGAAAGCGTAAAAAACAAGAAAGAAAAACAAAATTTATATAGAAATCTTTCATTCATTAAGTTCTAGAAATAAATATGTTACTCTTTAGTTAAGAAACTTTAAGCTGTGCTAGAACAGCTTAGAACAGCTTATGATACTCCCGATCCTATCATTATCCTTATCGTACATTGAGGAAGACTCAGGTGTTGTTGATTTTGCAGTTTATCATTCAGTGCCCGAGAATTTAGGAAGCTAATCTCCGACGCCGATGGACTGAGTTTGAGCGTAGGGTGGGACACCCAAACAATATTCGTTCTGTCTGTTATTTCCCTGGGGATCTATATATTGGGGGGACCGGAAAGTAATGTCGTTTTTTGGGGGCTAAGTTTGGGGAGCAGTTGTGAGGTGTTTATTTCCGTTCAACGTAAAGTAAGTGTATGTACAAGCGAATGAACGATTCGCCTTTAACTTATGTAGGTGTTTCTGTCTTCCAGATTTGCAGAACAAAATCAGTGACATAAAACCCGAGGAGAGCCATGTTCGTCATTGTATGCTGTATGAATTTCACAAGGGGAACAATGCAACCGTGGCCACCAAATAACATTTGCGCTGTTTATCCGAATGCTTTAAATGTCCACAAGTGCCAGCGTTGGTTCGCCCAATACTTATCGGGCACTTTTGATCTCTCTGATGCCCCTCGTGCAGGAAGGCCCATGGAGCTGGACAAGGACTAGCTGCGTGCAGCCTTTGAGACAGATCCTCGTTAAACCATTGATAAATTATCCCAACATCTTAATGCATTATGGTCTACCGTTCAAGAGTACCTGCAACAGATATGGAAGGTCTATAAGACAAGGAGTTTGGGCTCCACACCGACTTTCATCTGACAACAAAGCCCAGCGTTCCACCATCTGCAACTCTTTGCTCAGCCGACAGGGAAAGGATCCATTTCTACATCGAATTGTCACTGGAGATGAAAAGTGGGTTCTTTACGTGAACAACAAACGCAAAAACGAATTACTTTCTCCAGGTCAGACACCAAATCCTACGCCAAAACCAGGCCTACACCCCCAAAAGGTTTTTCTCTGAGTTTGTTGGACTACCGGTGGCATAGCTCCCTTTGAGCTCTTGGAACCCGGACAGACCGTAACTGCAGACCTCTATTGTCAACAACTGAACCGTTTGAAGCAAGCTGTTATGGTAAAACATCCAGCACTGGTCAACAGAAAAGGTGTCATTCTCCAGCATGACAACGCGGGACCTCACACGGCAAGACGGACCCAGCAGACGATCAGAGATTTTGGCTGGGAAGATCTGGGAATGTGACGTACCTGCCAGAAGGACGCACACGACATAAAGGCACATAGAAAGCAGAATGAACGTCTGCGTAGCTCAGTTGGTAGAGCGACTTGTTCCGGAATAAGCGGACTCGGGTTCGAATCCCGGCGTAGACCAAAAATGACGGAGAAATTTACTTCGTTATAAGGAGTCAAAGCAAGTGAAATACAACATGAAAATATCATGAAGGAAGGAAAGAAAAATAGTGCTAGTCACTTTTAATAGGTAAATGCCGAAAGTTCCATGTGCAGAAGTATTTACACTTTTTAACTCAATTTCTCGTAACTTTTTCTTAAAGAGAGTTTGACCGCTATTATTTTAGTAAAGTAAATATCACCAGATATTTCTGAAAAATTTAGAGGCTGTTTAAATCACATCATATGAATCTACAGAACCAGATATGGGTTCCGGAGAATATCTGCCGATAACACAGTTATCATCATCATCATCATTGTCAACCATTATCAATCCACTGCTGGACGAAGGTCTCCCCAAGTTTCCTCCACAACGGTCTGTCTTGTGCCAGTCTCCTCCATGTCACTCCCGCATACTTTCGAATTTCATCCACCCATCTTCCATGTGGTCTTCTTCTGGGTCTTTTCCTGTCCCTTGGAATCCAATCTAAAATTTCGGCTATCCATCGATGGTCTGTTCTTCTGGCAGTATGTCTAGCCCATTGCCATTTCAGGGATTTAACTCTGATCATGATGTCTTCCACTCTTGTCATTTTTCGGATCCACGTGTTCCTCTTCTTATCTCTCCTGGTTACACCAAGCATGCACCTCTCCATGCTGCTTTGAGTTGTCTGCAGCCTTTGTATGTCTCTTTTAGCTAAGGTCCACGTCTCTGCACCATACGTAAGTACTGGAAGGATGCATTGATCAAACACTTTTCTTTTAAGACATAATGGCAATATTGCTCTTGAAAATTATGCTGTTTCTTCCAAAAGCTCTCCAGGCAAGTTTTGTACGCCGATTAATTTCTTCACCAATGTGACCCTCACTTGATATCTGCTGTCCAAGATAAACGTACGTGTCTGTTATCTCCAGCTTTTCTCCATCAATCGATAAATCTTCATTTCTTGTAAAAGCATTGTACATCACTTTTGTCTTCTGAAAGTTCATTTTTAATCCCACTTCTTTACTCTTGTCAGCAAGTTCCTGGATCATACTCTGTAGCTCTGATGGGGTAGTTGCAAAAATGACTACGTCATCAGCAAAACGAAGGTAAGTTAGATAATCTCCATTAATCTTTATCCCTTTGTTTTCCCAGTTCAGTGATTGAAAGACATTTTCCAATGTGGCATTAAAGAGCTTCGGAGATATGGTGTCACCTTGTCTCACTCCTTTTCCAATTTTTATGTGTGTTGTATTTTCAAACAGCCGAATCTTTGCACTTGCATTTTCATAGATGTTATTAATAATATTAATGTATGCATCTTCAATACCGCAGGATTTCAGAGCCATTGCAACTGCTGATGGTTTCACCGAATCAAAGGCTTTTTCATAATCGATAAAAGCCATGCACAATGGAAGTTCATATTCCCTCGCTCTTTCAATTAGTTCTCTCAGTACGTGGATATGATCTATTGTGCTGTAGCCACTCCTGAATCCAGCTTGTTCTCTCGGTTGAGCCATGTCCAGTGTCACCTTCAAGCGGTGTGAAAGAACTTTAGTGAAGATTTTATAAACCACTGATAGGAGGCTGATAGGTCTGTAGTTCCTGAGATCCTCAATGTCACCTTTTTTATGTAGCAAGATCATTGTAGCGTTGTTCCAATCCTCAGGAATTTTCCCTTCATTAAGGCATCGAGTGAAAATTTGGGCGAGTACTGTTTCGATTTCTCCACTTGCTTCTTGTATGATGTCTACAGTAATTCCATCTTCTCCTGGAGCTTTTCCCCGCTTCATGTTCTTGATTGCATGTGCAACTTCTGCTGGAAGGACTGGAAGAACTCTGGTACTGGTACCTTTCATGATGTCTGGAGTACATGTATCATCCCTTTCATATAATTTGGAGTAGAAATCTTTCACTCTTGTCAAAATTTCGCCTCTATTTCTTGTTACAGAACCATCTTCTTTGCTCAGTGCCATAATCTGTTTTTTCCCCTTACTGAGATGTCCCTTTGCTATCTTTAGGCTTTGGTTGTTTTCAATTGCTTTCCTTACTAGTTCACAGTTGAATTTCCTTACGTCTTCAGTGATACTTTTTCGTACTGTCTTGCATAGCTCTATATATTCCACTTTGGAAGTCACATCTTCTTTAGTTGTCCTCATCACTCTTCTTTTTTGCATCAACATTTTGGTTTTTCCTGATAATTTGTTCACATGCAATTTGTTCTTAGACCCAGCTAATTTTGTTGCTGTTTCCATAAGAGCTTTGGTTACTTTTCTGTTAACTTCAGAAATATCCACTTCTTCCGATGTTAGGCCTTCTAAAGCAGAGAATCTGTTCTTCAGTTCCAATTTGAAGGTATTATGGTGTTTTTTAAGGTTGGTTATGTCAATACATTTTGTTTGTCTTATGAGCTTGCTACGTTCGAGTTTAGTGTTGAGGTGCATCTTACATCTCACCAATCTATGGTCACTGCCTGTGTTGAACTTGTTTAGCACACTGCAGTCTTTTATGACGAATTTTTTGTTACACATAATAAAATCAATTTCACTTGTCGTCCCATTTGGATGTCTCCATGTCCATTTCCTGTGTGGCTTTTTCTTGAAAAAGGAGTTCAAAATGAAAAACCCTTCTGCCTCTGCAAACTCTACTAGAGTATTTCCACGCCGGTTTCTGTTGCCGTGACCGAATTTACCTACTGAAGTTTCATTCTGTTGCCGTTGCCCTATTTTTGCATTGAAATCTCCCATAATTATCTTCAAGTGCTGCTTACCTTCATTATTTAGATCACGAATTTCCTCATAAAATTCTTCAATTTCTTCTTCAGAAT
Source organism: Macrothele yani (assembly GCA_039090855.1). Taxonomy (NCBI): domain Eukaryota; kingdom Metazoa; phylum Arthropoda; class Arachnida; order Araneae; family Macrothelidae; genus Macrothele; species Macrothele yani. The sequence goes on along the minus strand of CM077016.1, from coordinate 95,421,249 downwards.
GACTTGTGGTGGGTGCATAAGTTTGAATAATCTGAGCCTGGTATCTTCTCGAGAGTTGGATAACGAGTCGTGCAGCTCTGTCAGAGGAACTTTCAACTTCTACAACTTTATCCTTCAGTTTCTTGTTTATTATAAATCCAACACCACTAGTTCTGCCAGTATCTGTCCCACGATAGTAGAAGAGATGTCCACTTTTCAGTTCAATGAGATCTTCTCCTTTTCTCCTTACCTCACTTAGCCCGACGATGTCCCACTTGATCCTTTGTAGTTCCTCTTCCAATTCAAGAAGCCTTGAATCAGAAGATAGGGAGCGTCCGTTGTACGTAGCCAAGGTCAGCATCAGATGGCAGCCTAGTCCGGTCCTCCGGGGATTTTTAGCACCCTCTGCCTTCATGTCGCACTGGCCGCTGCCTTGGCCAGGTACATTCCAGCTGCCGGAGACTGAGGGCCAAGATTTAAGTTGTAGAGTCATTTTGGAGGGGTTTGGCCATAACTCACCACGCTGGCCAAGCGGGTTGGTGAGTGTGGGATAGCATTTCCTCTAATCCCGATGGTATAGTTATACCGCTATTGGCGGTCGTCAGAGCCCCTTTAGTGGGAACAGGATGCACCACGAGAAGGCGGGGTTGACATTTGTCAAGGAGAGGCTATGATGTTGCGCATCACCTGACCTTACATCCCAACACAGTTATATAATTTGTTAAATGTTAAAATTTTAACTTTTCAAATACCAGTAGAGTAAATTTTATATTTGCAACACTAATATAGTATTTTATGTGTAAAAGAAAAATACTTGGTCTCATTTTTTTCTGACCTCCGTATATTGCATCTGCACTGAATATTAATTTCCTCTGATATTATCTTTAAAAAGGCGTTCAAAATTTGAGTTTTATAAAAACATATTGCTGTATTTTTCTTTGAAACAACCCAAGATAGATACTTAAGATTTTGTACTTTTATTTCCGAAGCTAATGTGAAAGACACTAAAAGATGACATGAAAATTTAATTGAAATTGGCTTAACATGGGAAAAGTTGTGAAAATTACTTTCGTGTTCCATTAACGATGTATTATCAGTCTCTTCCCCAAGTGCTATTTACACAAGTCATATACTGATAATTATCCCGTATCGCCGGTGTTGGCTTGACGGGGATTAATGGAGCATATATCGGAGGGAAGCGATAGCAATCCTTCCAGCTAACCCAGGTCAGACACCAAGCACACAACCAACCGAGCAGAGTGGCCCTCGACCCATCCCACTGACTGGAAGACTCATCCACCACCGAAGGGACCGGCCAGGTCTTTTATTCAAAATACAATACAATTTCCAAAAGAACAATGAAATTACAAATACAAATAAACAAATCTCATAAATTATCAAAACGATATTCCACATATCAGAAACAGAAAATTCTCAAAATTCAATAACACTCAGAAGTTACACATTGCAAAACTTTCAGTAATAATACAATGCACAAGTTGAAACAAATTAGTTTAACATGAGTAATTTCAAAAACATAGTTGTTGAAACTAAATAGAAAGAGTCTAGGAGCTCCAGAAAGTAGTGGTCAGAATCAAAGCTTAGAGATCAAACCAGAAAAATGCAATGTACTTTCAATATTGGAAAAAAAAATAGCAAATGATTCAGCGATAAAAAAAATAATTTATTAAAGCACAAAAAGTTCGTAGAAGGAAACCTGATTTTATCACATCTTCCAACTCTGAACTGTGTTTTTAAAACATGTATTTCTATATACATGTTTTAAATTTTTAGATGCACCCTCCAATAAGTGGTATATAAGCTCCACTTTGCGAAATTTGCGTGGCAGGATGGCCCAGCATCAATATAGCATCAGAGTTCGCGCCTCTAACACTGAACTTGCCCGATTGGTGAATGGCGGCACCCATCTCCCGTCATGATGTGACGCGTATGTATTACTACGAGCAAGAACCAAGAGAACTGCATTATTTGCCGAAAGCCTATATATTTATAAATATGGAACGCAATGTTGTAATGATGAAACACCAGTGTATGTAAAAACCCCATGGAGAGAGAAAGCACACGGGCGGCGTACGCTCAGCAATTCGGTGAAAGCTATTGCACAGTGTACAGCGGTTTGAACAACGTCGAGTTGCTGTCACCGTGAGATATGGCCAACAGGCAATCCAGTAGACGATATCTGGATGACTTTACCCGAGGTCGCGTCATTGGGAAGTTGGAAGAAGGTTGAAGTGTGACTAGTGTGGCCGAGGAGTTCGTAATCGCTCACAGCATCGTTTCACGAGCTTGGAGAGCATTTCAAACGACACAGCTGTCCGAGAGTTTAGCAGTAGTCATCCACGAGCAACCACGGCGGCGGACAACCGGTATATTGTCCTACAGGCGAGAAGAGACAGACGGCAGACAGCGGGAGAAATCGCAAGGCACATGCAACAGACAACTAGACGTCCGTTATCACGTTTTACCGTGGTAAGGAGGCTGCACAAAGGTGGTCTATTTGCACGACGACTAGTACGGTGTTGCCATTAACGCCTGCTCATCAGAGACGGCGGTTTCTGTGGTGCCAGGAACACAAGACCTGGACACATCAGCAATGGGGTCGAGTTCTCTTTACGGATGAGAGCCGATGTAGTCTGACGAGCGATTCTGGACGTATACACATCTGGAGAGAGCAGCGAACACGCAATCACACTTCCAACATAATCGAAAGGGACCGGTTTGGAGGTGGCTGAGTTCTCGTTTGGGGTGGTATCATTCTTGGTATCCGTACTGACCTCTCCACATCTTCCAAGGAGGTTCAGTCACTGGTGTCCGCTATTATACCGAGGTTCTCCTGCCTCACGTGCGTCTGTCTAGAGGTGCTGTGGGTCCTGAGTTTCTCTTCATGGACGACAACGCTACACCGCATCGTACAGTGGCTGTCGCAGAGCTGTTGGAGAGTGAAGATATTCAACTCATGGATTATCCCGCAAGGTCCCCGTACCTAAATCCAATCGAACACGTGTGGGACCTTCTCGGGAGACGCTTAGCAACACGTCACCAGCCGCCAGCAACGATTCCGCAGCTCGATTGGCGCTACAAGAGGAATGGGCCGCGATGCCTCAACAGCTCCTTGACAACCTCGTTCTCAGCATGGACAGACGTTGTAAATTCTGCAACGCAGTCAGGGGTGATCATATCCCCTACTAAAGACTGGATTTTTCTTGGCAGCCGCCTGTCACATGAACGTTTCTGTCTTCTGTCCAGTTGTGCTCGAAGTTACCTTTTCAATAAAGTGTCTTTGTATCCTTTGGATTCCTTCTTTGGACGGTTTTGCTCACTTGTCCCATATTCTTACATCCTGGGGATCGTATGGTATGATTTGAGTCGACGTGGAGCACTTCTGCACGACATTACATTCGAAAAACCGTCTCGTTCTTAATTTTTGCACTCCAGTGTATTTTAATTTTAGGTAGTATTTTAACAATTAAATTCTTTTACCCTATGTGTAGATCGTGTCTAGCATATGGATTATGGTGTAGAGACAGTGTTTTTTTGTGTTTTGGTCTGAACTGCGTTTTTGAAACATGCATTTCTATATACAGAATAAAGGATTTCGTTGATCAAGGCAAATAATGTTTTCATTGTGGAAACCCAAAGCTATATCAGTTTTAGACATACAGCGATGTTTCCTGAATAAGAATATTTTTTGTTTGGAAATGAATGAACATACGACCCATCGAATTGCGTACTCTTAAAAGGTGAAAGATAAGACGAAAAAGAAGTCAGCAGGAAAAAAGTAAGGGAACGAAAGAAACGACACGGAGTACTCCAGTATTTAGTTTCTAGCTAGGACGGAAGAAAGATCTAAGTGTTGGTTTTTTCTTTTTCTATTTACAGGTCTGACATAATTATACCTGAAGATTCAGAAATGGGACTGAAACACAGAAGTGGTGCATGGAGCGGGATAATTGGCAAACTAATGAGAAAAGTAAGTTTATGTTCCTCCACATCAATAGGAAACACTCCAAATAATTGAGATTTAGTATTTAGAGGAAAAGGCACTAAATAAGCATCTAGCATGTTTGAACAGTGCGAATGAAGACGTTAGAAAGTTAGATTCTCAGTTGCGATTAGGAGGAATACAAAGATATTCATGAAAAACTCAGCACTTGATGACTGATTATTGTTCGAATACTTCGGAGCAATATATAAGTAACAGAATAATGAAATATCTACTGAACTATACAGTGCAATTTGCTAATTAGTAGTCGAGTTGTAACGTACCAGGAGATGTGACGTACCTGCCAGAAGGACGCACACGACATAAAGGCAGATAGGAATCAGAATAAAACGTCCGCGTAGCTCAATTGGTAGAGCAACTTATTCCGGAATGAAGGGACCCGGGTTCGAACCCCGGCGCGGATAAAAATGACGGAGAAATTTACTTCGTTATAGAGTATTCTCAGTACTAAAAGCCTTGGAACACTCCTAAGTAATGACGGATGTGATGTTTGCGATAGTAATAGTTATGTGCAAACACAGAAAATCCATAGATTTCCTAAACACTACGGATTCCGGGGCACAGGTACGACGTAACGCACTCTGAGAACTAAAATCCAGGAACGTTTTGCCATCCCTGGTTACAACTTTGAACCTTAGTTTGAAAGTCAAGTCACTGCGATCATTTGAAATGCTTGAGATGCAAAACAAATTTAATAGAAGGATTGTACAGCGTTGAAACTTTAATATATGTAACTGTTTCTTACCGGGAAAAATTCTTCATACAAGATCACAGGGGCTAAAATCACCTGTAAAACATGTGGCTTGTTACAATCCAAGATTCTGGACAAAAAACAAAAAACAAAAACCATTCTTTGTGAACTGTTATGCAGTATCTTGTACATATCCCATTCAGAAATGCTGTTTAACATTTCTGACTAATGAGTATTTTTCCAATCTATGAGAAAAACAAGTTATGACCGAACATGTCATTTTCGGGATTGACACCACGTGCTTCTTTGATTAATTTTAGCCAAACGAAAAAGTGGATCCATACTGCAGAACTTTCATAGAGTGTGTGAGAAAGATGATTTGGACGTTATAACGAACAAGTTTGTCCGCGCAGGGCATCGTATCTGGGTCCCCTGACTCCGGAGTATGTCGCTATCCCAACTGAGCTACGCGGACATGTGCTCTCACTGCTATCTGCCTTTATCTCATGTGCGTCCTGCGGGGAAGGCACGTCACCCCCCCACGAAAGAGGGACGTAGGTAGGGCTCACGGGTCAGCCGGGACCATGTGTCGCTGTCGGCAGTCATCCCACGAAGAACGTGCATTTGAGAAATCCCAGACAATTTGGTGTGTGGGACGTAACATCACACTCATTTATTTTTTTGAAGCACTGAAGAAGGGATTCTCATTTTTCCTGTCTCGCTGTGTGGAAAGAACATCACACCATTGCGAGAAACTTAACAGCCGAGTCATCCTGGATGTTCGGGCGCCAATATAACGTACAAGGTTGTCCGCGCCTGGCATCGAAGCCGGGTCCCCTCACTCCGGAGTAAGTCGCTCTCCCAACTAAGCTACATGGACATGTGCTCTCAGTGCTATCTGCCTTTATCTCACGTGCGTCCTGCGGGGCAGGCACGTCACAACGTTGAAATTGCAGTTTAGTAATCTTCAAAGAAATATGAAAAACAGATATCTCTTTGTTTCCACATGATTGATTAAAACACATTTTTTGACGTCGAACTACGTTTTTCTCCACATTGGGTAGTGGGTAACATAGGGAGCACGGATGCAACGAAAACATGCCATACTTTGAACGCTTATATCTTCCAAAGTAATAATCGTAGAGTAAGATATAATACATCATTAGATAGTTTATAGAGTTCCATTTATAACAAAACAAGTTTCAACACTTCACCCCTTAACCCTTCGGTACAGCAGCGTTAGAAATTTAAGCTAAATTTCGCGGGATTTTGTTTCGCCGCACGCCGTTTTAAGGTTGATAACTAGTGAATAGACAATGACAGGGATGACCTCAGCTCCGTATTCCGTAGCTGACGGTCACAGCTAACGGACGTATGTGATAAACCGAAATACAGTGGATTTAAAATTTATTTTTTAGAAAAACAAATGTTTGGTGACGAAAATTTAGAAATGACGCGAAAATCCAAGGAAAAATTACTATAAGAACCGACGAAAGTTAAAGGAACAGCTAGAGGAGAACGAGAGAAATCCGAAAAGGCACGCAAAGTCATCAACCGAAAGGTCATGGGAATGTAGGGAGCTTCAAAAGTCTTCCCGCCAGATTACGTTTCACCCGAGTTCGACTCTAGCGCCACAACCTTACATTCCAACTAAACAAATTGAACCTGAACAGCAAGAACAGATAGAGATTGGTGTCATCGATCGAAATTTTTACACCGAGCATAGAATACCAATGTACATCGCCATGCAGTCTTCACAACTTCACTGGATAATGAATGTATTACGTCTTCAAACCTTTACTCCGCCGATGCATTCTGAATCTAGACAAGAACAAGAGTGACAACAAGAAGACTACATTACGCTCGAGACGTATCGCCAAGTGTATAACAAGGCAACTAAGGAGTTTGAAAAATTGTTTCTGGAGAACTTCAGAAACAATTTTAGCAATAACTACTGACAACAATGATACTATGCCTTCTACTTCTACTAACAATAATTTATAATCAGCATAAGTTACTATGAATTGTACAAAGTATAAGTTGCTTTTAAGTAAATAAAGTAAAACATTTCTTTCCTTTTATTTTTTAAAACTTTTATATCTGAAAAAAATCAAAGGTGTACAGTAGCAATTGTGCCGCAACCTACAACGTAGGGATACGTCAACTGCCCTTCGCCGAATACTTTAAGGACGTAGAAATAGTGAGATAGTGCCATGAAATAGTGATTGATAGTTGACGTAGTTCTATATGTTATAGGTTATACCACAGTTGCTACAGTGCCCCTTTGATTTTTTTATTTCATTTTACTACTTTAATTTTTTCTCTTTTTATTTACTTATTGTAGTCCCATAGGACTGTAGCCTCCTTAATTTCATCAGAAAGCCCGATTTCATCCTTCGGAGAGAAAGTACGAAGTAGAAACACTACTAAGCCACTGTAACGTGCAGCCAGAGTGGCCAGTTTCCTCGATGGGAAGAGGGGCACGGTAAACACATGATATAAGCGGGATTCGAAAACACTCCCAACAGTGAGAACGACCCTCCGCCCCGGTTGCGCAGTGGTCTAAGCGATGGCTTCTGATCATTCGTCCGAGATGGGTCCGGGTTAAAATCCCGGTTAGGCATGGATGTTGTGTTTGTCTTACAGCACTAGCTCTTTCTCTTCCCTGGAGTCAGTGGCCCTAAATTCTAAATTAGGGCCAGGCGACTGCTTATAGCGCGCTCAGTTGCTCATGGTGGTCGTTAAACCCCCAATCAAAAAAAAAAAAAAAAAAAGACGATCTGAGACCACTTAAGTACTAGGTCACCCAAACCAGACTGATTTAAAAAATAATCTGCAGAAATTCCTATCAGTTTTACATACATATCACTAAGCTGTTCTCTGAGATTCAGAGGTTAGCTCCAAAAAGAAATACAAACTTCCAGATATTTTTACTTATTGTTGTCGTATCAAACTTCGCCATTTACAGCGATCTTGACATACAACTCGTGCTTCACTGATATCCATTACACGCCGTACACAAGATCTTTTATACTTCATACTCATAATCTTTTTCTCATGCAGACACTCCTGAATCTGATCCACCCATGTCTTCCTTGGCCTTCCTCTGCCTTTCCTTCCTGCCACTTGGGCTGAAAAGATTTTCTTAGTAAGCATTTCACTCATTCTTTCAACATGGCCAAACCACTGAAGCATATTGGTCTCCACCTTGCTAACAACATTTTGCTTCACATCACACAACTGCAATACATCTTCATTCCTCACACAATCAGATCGTGTCTTGCCACAAACCCCACGTAAGTAACGCATTTCTCCAGCACACAAACGACTCCTATGTTTCTTCTGCAGTACCCAGGTTTCACTGCCATACATCAGAGTAGGAACAATTGCAGTTTCATACACAGCCATGCGGGACTCTCTAGAGAACCCATCATTCCTGTGAAAACCTCCCAGAGCAGCTATGACTTTCAAAGAAGAATTCACTCGCCTACTGATTTCACCATCCAACTTGTTCTCTCTGTCAAACATGCTTCCTAAATACACAAACTCACTCACCTGGTCAATCACAGGGCCATTTATACTTACATTACTTTCAGTGCTACCCATTCCTCTCTCAAACACCATAACTTTGGTTTTTCCCTTATTTATACTCAGTTTGAATTTCATGCAAACTTCGTGCATCCGAGTCAACATACTCTGCAACTCACTTTTGCTCTCTGCCAACAGGACAGTGTCATCAGCATACAGTAATCTGCACACACGGATATCACCAAGACATAAACCACTATTATCTATTTTGGCCTCACGCATGCATTCATCCATAAATATATTAAACAGCCATGGTGACATTACACAACCTTGTCTAACTCCTGCACCAATGGAAAACCATTTTGATAAAACACCATTCACTCGTACACAAGCTCTACTATCAGCATACATGGCTTTTGCACTATTAAGCAGATTCCCAGTAACACCATATTCATTCAATGCCTTCCACAAAAGTGTCCTATTGACTCGGTCGTAAGCTTTCTCTAAATCTATGAAGGCAGTAAAAACTTTCTTCCCAACAGCCAGATACTTTTCAATCATCATGCGTAATGCAAAAATCTGGTTAGTGCAGCCTTTACCAGGCATAAAACCACTCTGAACATCCCACACTTTCTCTGATGTAAGACCCCGTACTTTTTCAATAACAACCTTACCAAACACTTTCCCGGCACACTCAGTAGGCTAATACCACGATAGTTCTTGCATTCAGTCCGATCACCTTTTCCCTTATACAAGGGAACAATGATAGCATCCTTCCAATCCCGAGGGACCATTCCTAACTCCCAGCACAACTGGCAAATTTCAGTTAACCAGTCAATTATAGAGTCACCACCATACTTCAACATCTCTGCAGTTATGCCATCAAATCCTGGACCCTTACCATTCTGAAGAAATTTTAGAGATTTACACACTTCTTCTCTTGAGATCTCTCCTGTGATTTCATCCCTCATTGTGCCATCATCTGCATCTGTCTCAGAATCATCTTTGCTCTCCTGATCTAATAACTCACAGAAGTATTCGCCCCATCTGTCACTTAACTCATTGGGCTCCCATATCATTTCCCCAATCTCATTCTTCACACAACTTACAACTTTGTTTCCCCTATTTTTCCTGAGTCTCATGTACTTCCAGAAGGACTTTATATCTTTCCAAAAAGCCAGTTCATGCCTTTCCACTTTCTCTTTCCTATCTTTTGCCTTACTGGGGCGAACCAGCGTAGCAGCTTCACCCTTCTTACAGCGATATTCATCCACAGAAACTCTACCTTGCAACATCCCCAAATAGGCTTCCTTCTTTTTCTTTACTGCCTCATCAATATCACTATTCCACCAAGCATCACTTCTATTGTTACCCACTATTGTGGTGCCACAGACCTCTTTAGCAGCAGTAACAACACAGTTCTTAAAACATTCCCACTTCTTTTCTACATCCCTCTCACCAGACTTCAGATCCTTCAGTCGTTCTCTGAGTAAGTCAGAATACCACTGATGATCTTCAAGGAGCCTATCAACCTTTATTCTTTCTATCCTGAGTCTCTTCCTATTCCTTTTCCTCCAAACAACATTAAGTTTCACTCGTGACACTACCAAGTAATGATCAGAACCAACATCCGCACCTCTCATCACACGGGTGTCAACAACCAAGTGTTTCAAACGCTGATCGTAAACAACAAAATCTATCACACTCTTTTGACCAAAAGTACGATTTTCCCAAGTATATGTGCGCATATACTTGTGGTTGAAAAATGCGTTAGATACACACAAATCATTCTCAATGCAGAGTTAAATTAATCTTTAACCATTATCATTCACACAAGGATCATTAAACTTACCCAGAACATTGTCAGAAATTGCATTTTGCACACCTACTCTAGCATTGAAATCCCGTGCTATTATAACTTTTTCTTTAGCACCAAACTGGCTCAAAACAGCTTTTAGCTCATTCCAGAAATCTTCCTTCTTATCAGAAGGTTCCGAGTCACAAGGAGCATACACTACAACAATTACAATTCTCTGAAGTTTCACTTTCAAACGAATCCAGAGAATTCTCTCACTTATGCAACTATAGTGAATCAAGTTGTTCTTCATCTTTTCACTTAAAATCACACCTACACCAGCCTGTCCTCTCATATTATCCAATACTCCAGACCACACACTCACCGTGCCATTCACTTCTTCTACCCCAATTTCCTTCTTTTTGGTTTCACTTACACACAGCACATCCAGTCTATACTTATTCATCTCCTCAATCACCTCACTCATCTTGACATTTATACCTCTAGTATTCCATACACCAATCTTACATTCACTCAGCCGAGATCGCTTTCTCATACGCCGTTTAGAAAGTCCAGGTCGATTCCGAGGTGGACCGTCCTTCTCAAGTGTGGTAGGTCCACCATATCCCACACTTGAGTCATTTTTAATATTTCTTATATCAGTTTTACAATCTATTACTAGCAAAAACTGCGTATTTGTTAACATTTTGAAAGAAGGTCAAAAATCGTATAAAAGCATGTCAAATGCGAGATGTTAATATTAATGTGTTGAAGTAATGATGAGTATTTCTTTAAGTGCTAACAAAGCCCTCTCATAATTAGAATAACTGACACCAAACGCACTTTTATCAGAAATCTGATGCCAATTATAAATTTGCCGACTGAATGAGTATTGTCATTTTTTGAATGAATGTTATCCGAATACATTCTTATGTTCACTTTTCAGGAAGCTGATCTAGGGATATCTTTGTTGGCAGTTACCTACGAAAGAAAGACTGCCGTGGATTTCAGTGCACCTTATATTTCAGCAAGAGTGACTTTCTTCACAAAAGCGCCGCAGCCTAAATCAAAGATGTTTGTGGTAATCCGTCCTTTTTCAGGAATGGTAAGAGGAGCAATTTCAAAATGTTACATGCGCAATGTTACTAAAAGTCACCAGCCACTCTGAATTTTTTTTACGAAATCGTTATTTATCGACCAGTCTCAGAAATATTTTTATCTGATTCCAGTTGTGGTCGTTTTAGACATACTTTCTACCAGTTTTACGCAGTAGGTAGCAGAAATACTCTGCCCCACTTCTCTTCCATTGCAGTGCTAGCTGTAAGGTGGAAGTGGGGTTAAAAAGAAGTGCCAGATAAGATCAGATCATATGTAGAGGATTTTAGGAAGGGAGTGTCTGACCCCAGGTCTTAAACAACCCTTAGAAATAGGAAACTAGGAGATTTGGGCTAGCGTGCTCGATAGGAAGGTGGCACGGCAGGGAGGTAGAAAGACGCCCTTATTTATTACCGGGGGGGCAGTACCCTGGGGTCAGACGGCTTAACGTGCCATCCGACGCACGGCGGATATTTAGTGGTTCGAGCGTTCGTACCTGCCCGGGATCAAACCGGAGGTTCCTCCGTGCCAGTCACGAACGTTGACAACTAGTCCATCCGTGGCCGAAGTGTCACCGTGGCGGGAGAAAGCGTTTCCTATGTGGGAGGGCGAGACTTGAAATTACGCCACTTAGAGTTAAAACGTTTCCTACTTTCTCTCAAATAGTAAGAAGTTTTTACTTTCTCATGCACATCGCAGTTATAGGAAAGTATTATGATAAGGACTTCAAAAATGCGGTCATTGTCTGCTCGTCTGTGACGAGTGAAAAGTTTTAGTTGAAGAGTAAAAAATTCAGTAGAGCAGTTTAAATTCAATCGGCAATTATTTATAAGTTATTATACCTATTGTTGGATACGTAAAACTATCAGTTTCTTAATAAAGCTTATTTTATCAATGAATGAAATACTGGATTACACCATTGTACAAGTTTTTGGATATTATTTCACTTAACATCCATGTCATATTTACACCAATAAACGGATTCCCATCTTCCAAATTTGTATTGTACAATGGTGCAATCTCGTATTTCATTCATTGATATTATGCGCCTCCGGGTTTAGTTGGTTGGTTGGTGGTTGAAATTTTATGGCGCAAGGGCCATGTGTGGCCAAAGAACGCCAAACACAAGACAATTAAACAAACAGTATTAAAAACATGGTATAATAGATTAAAATCTGGCTGATTCGGTAAAAGTGAAAAATGTGAATGATGGAAAGGCTAAAATCTAGATACGTTTAAAAAAGTGAATTTGTTTTTAAAATGAAAAAAATGGTCATCTAGGAGCCGCTGCAGCGTTGCGACGTCCTCTGTCAACAAATATGAATGAAAGAAGTGAAAACGCACATCACGAAAACGAACACAGCTACACAGAAGATGAGTGACGGTGAGTCGGCAATTGCACGTCTTACACATCGGCGCAGTGTCGCCACACAGCAAAAAGCGGTGAGTGAAACGACAATGCCCAATGCGGAGACGCACAAGCACAACTTCCTCCCTACGGTTCCGACGAAATGAGTATTTCCAGATTCCAAGAATAGATTTAATACGATGCAGTTTATTTTCCACCTGTTGGTCCCACAGACCCTGCCACGTTTGCTTGATATGATCGTGAACAGGAAAACGAAAATCACGATGAAACAGTGGCAAGGGTGCGACGACCAAAGAGGAAGCAGATCTAGCAGCCGCATCAGCACACTCGTTACCCGAGATTCCAACATGCCCAGGAATCCAGTAAAAGTGAACCTGAAAACCGGCCTCGAGCAAATGAAGAAGTAACCGTCTCGCATCCAAGAGAAAAGGACGGTCACGGCAATCCGCAGATGACAAAGACTGCAAGACACTTAAGGAATCCGTATAGACCATAGCACGATGATGAAAACTCGACTGAACATGAAGAAGGGCGAGATACACAGCATACATCTTCGCTGCGCCTCCGGGCAATCACGGGAATGATTTCTAAACCTCCAGATTAGCTATATATGAATGCCGGTTATATTAAAATTAATCGGAAACTTGAAACTTGGTCGTTCTGGGTGGTATAGTGGTTAGCATACTCGGGCGCTCTCCGGGAGACGCGGTTCCCGCTCCAGAACGACGAAATTTTCAAGTTTTCGGATATTATCTGACTTAACATCCATGTCATATTTACATCAATAAATGGATTCACATCTTCCAAATTTGTAAAGCTTATTTTAATTCACAGAAGTGATGCGTGTATTGTGGCCAGCATGGGAAACCTGTTTCTCCGCGAAAGAAATTGGACAAGGAATGCCGTGAGTCAAAACATCCGGGCATCGTGCGCTTAACAAGGAACAACGAGGCAAGAAGCCGCACGTCCGGTAAAATGATTTTTCCAAATGCTGTGTGAAAAGATAAACAGTGTAAGAGTCACATGCGCCTTACGAGTTACCTCTTAGGACAAACACGAAAATACGTGTTTCCGCCGAGCTATTAGAAAAGTTCTAAAACATTGAAAGATTCTTGCATTATGTACTAGAGAGGGAGAAAACTGAGGGGTTTTTTTTATGATACAATGGTTAATGTTTTATATTTAGTTAGCGATAAAATATTATTCGAGAGATGTGTATAAATTTTTAACAAATCGAACTTTAAAACACGAAACAAAATCGATAGCCCTGCGGAGCTATCGATTTTCAGCTGGCGAGTGAAATTTGTCTGAATGGAGAACCAGAGTGAAATTTTTCAAGCCCTTATTATGATCCTTCAAAAATCTCACTTTTCATATAATTTTTCTAAAAATGTAAGAACTACGCAAATTCCCAAGAGCCAACGGTTGTAAATATCACGTAAAACGTAAAAGTTATGTGAACGCCGACAACACAACATGCCAGAGAAATGAAGAATTAAAAAAAAAAAAGAACCGGTACCGAGCGAATGGGTATTAAACAGTGAACGTAACAATAGGAAGCTGTTTTGGTGGTACGGCTTGGAAGAATTCCATTCAAGGTTAAACGCTCAGAGGAACATTCTGCAAGGTATTACAAGTGAGTGAATAGCTGTTCATCCCTAACGGAGTGTTCGGAAAGCTCTGGAGGTTAGGTATATCCCCACATCGTTTTATTTGCCACCATCCGCTGTTTCGGACAATTCCTTTCACGTACACGTGGTGTTCACTGCTCACAGTGTAGGTTACTCTGTAACCTGGTTAGCTGCGCGATATACTGCATTAGGCTAACTTTAAACAAGTTAGTAAAATCATGCAATGCATTGATTATGATACGCTTTCCAACATACCAGAAAGTATTACTCGAGTTATGAGGAGATCAGGGCACAGAAGCGACATTTATTCCACAGCCATTATCCTCATAAAAGTTGACTAAAAATGGCTGTGGAATACATCTCGCTCCTGTGCCTTGACCTTTGACCCCATTTCGATTATATTCAACAGAACCGGTTCAGTATACCTATGGAACAACATGATAAAGTTTTGCTGCAATAGAAGCATTTTTATGCAAGTTATAACGCATAAGGGCGATGGAATGGATCCCGCTCCTATGTCCTGACCTTTGACCCTATTTCCAATAGGGTTCGTCTCCAGGCTGTTCCCTACCACATACTAAAATTTCATTGAAATTGAACCATTTTACGCGAGTTATGGTGCGGACAGACAGATAGACAGACGAACAAAGCTGGAGCATATACGCTTCCTACCCGACCTACGGTTGAGAAGCATAAAATAGAAAATACTGAAATGTATAATTTCATTTTGGTTACAACTTTCAGTAAATTTATTGCCATGTGCATTTCTATTTTTTCCACACTTGAGAGAATGAATCTACGCCCCTGGTATGACCATTCTGTCCTCCCGGTAGCTACGGCCCTGGTCACGGCCCATCATTTCTTTTTGTTCCAAAGACAGACGTGCCTCTGGGCTCACCAGCCCACTTCAACTAGTTTATTCTGATGAAGCCATGTGGATACAACTGTGCTTTGTGACATGAATATTATCGAAGAAGAATTGGAAAGTAGAAATCCGTTTAATTGGTGTAATGAATATTTACATAAGTAGACAATATATGCTAGCTTTCACCCTCACGGATGGCTTCGTCAGGCTGAAGTAACGTCTAAGATAAACTAAGGTTCTAAAAAACATTAAATTCAAATGTGGTACATTGAAAGTTGGCATAAGGCTCGCTCAAAGCATGTGAAGAATATAAATCACTATCCGATGTCACGGAGTAGTGCGCGCCACGCGTAAGAAAGTTCTGCAGAAACATCTTCATTGCAGGTGTTATTGTTGATCCAGATCTCCAAAGTCTCGCGAAGCTCTGTGGTTTTGGGGCCCAAATAAGGGGTAATCTTTATCAAGTTGTCCCATTTAGGGGTTGCAACGTGGATACTGGCTGCTATGGCTAATGGCTAATGCTGTGGACAGTTTTTTCAGTTTCACGTCTCTTTTGTGTTCATCCAGTCTGAGGCGGAAAGATCGTTTAGTCATTCCTCTATAGTCCTTTAGAGATCCATCGGGGTATTCTGTCGAGATAGCGTACACGCCTGCTTCGTCTAGGTTTCTGCGATATTAGCCTTGAGGAAAGCGACCTGGGTGCTCTCACGCCGATGTTTAGCCCAAATTTTCGGAGTTCATTTTTCAAGAAAAAAGTGAAGCTTTGGACATATGGGCAGGATTCAATGTAGTTGGGTCTCTGCACGGGGGTGGGATTTCTTGAATTATCGTTTTAGGAGCCATGTTGGCAAACGGTGCATCGGTTAAGCTTCAGTAATGTACATTGTGTATCGATACAGCTTTAGTAGTGTACATTATGCAATGACAAAGATTCAGTAGGGTACATTTTGTAACGTACTACGTAACGTGACGTAGATGACGTGCTACTGCGGTGATGTAGGAGTCAAAACGGCAAAGTTGCAACGATAAGCTTTGCCGGCGTAGTTCAGTTGGGAGAACAGCCGATGCGAATAGGAGAACGTGGGTTCAAAACATCACGACCGCCAAAAGGTTATGAATCGACGAAGTTTGGGCAGTGAAAAATGAGCATCGACACAGCTTGGGAATTTGTGGAGATTAAGGTTTACATTGCTGTAACTGTAAGTTTAGCGTTTACGTGCTTAACTATACATCTCTGCAATTGTTCTCAGTGAACTTCGTAAACATATACCACAAATATATTAGGTTGTAATGCTGTCTAAAACACGATAAAACTTCATTAAAACTACAGCACACTAGTTGCAAGATGAAATGAAAATTTACTACAATTAAAACCAGTATGATACAGTTAAAATGATAAAATTACATGAGGCGAGATCTTTCGGGTTTACCTTGGTGCCCATTGTCAAACCAACTGTGAATACATGTGGTGCGGTGAAAACTTATATGCCTTATAATAGTCACGTGATGTTGCTATGGTAACAGTAATGTGCATGTGAATAAACAGAGATTTTAAGGTTAACATTAAAGTCATATTAACGATGGAGGTTACAATGACCGTATAAGACGTTGCCAGGTTAAAGGAGGGCATAAGGTAGGTCATCGTTACAACATAATTTGTTAAACCATACTATAAAAAGTGCTTCCGTAAACAAGGTGTCTTTCTTGTATTTGGTGTAAGCGAGATGAGAGACTTCGTTCCAACACGGAACGAATATGCATCCACCAAATGGACCTGGTATCCCATTACTTTTTGGCAAATTAAAACTTCACAAGGAAGACCACCCAATTAGACCTTTAGTCTCCGGATTCAATAGTCATACCCGTCCATTAGAGAAAGGCATTTCTACTTTCCTTTCCCCCTACTTTTTGCCTTCAAAATTTTCCATCCAAAGTTCTCGTCAAGCACTAGACACTATTAAGGCTTTTGACCAGAATGATATTCCGTTTTTTATGGCAATCCTTGATGCTAATTCATTATTCCCCAATGTACCTATTTCACTTGCCCATGAACTTATTGAACAGAAATTATACTCTACGTCTAATACTTCACCTGTTGAAAATGAAGCTATCATGTCAGTCTTAAAACTTATTGCAAAAAGGTGATACTTTAAATTTGACGGCATCATCTACCAACAGATTGATGGGGCCCCAATGGGGTCCCCCCTATCTCCTATCCTTTCAGAAGTTGTGTTACAGTTTTTAGAAGAATCTATCATTTCACAAACCCCATTCCCCCCTTTACTTTATTTTTGTTATGTGGACGATGTTCTGATTTTTTGGCTTCATTCACTGCAACTGTTTTAACAATTTGTTCAAACACTATCCTCATTCATTCCCACCATTAAATTTACCATAGGTAACGAAGAAAACTGTTCCCTTCCTTTTCTAGATTTGTGTCTTCATCGTCAACCCAGTACCAATCGGCTATCTTATTCTGTTTTTCGTAAACCAGCTTTTGTACCATCACTTATCCCTTTCTCGTCATACCATCCTATTCAACATAAACTTGCAGGATTACGTTCATATATAACAAGAGCTTTTATTCACTCTTCTTCAATTCGTCATCATCGAACTGAACTTACATTTGTTTCAAACTTAGCTAAGACCTTTGGTTACCCAACTTATGTAGTACTGAAGCTTATCTCTCGTTACCAACGGACTGTCTCCACAAAACTACAAGTAGACAAACCGACTGTGAAATTTGTTGGCTCTGTAACCTTTAACCTCGCTATTGTCAACATGCTTAACAATTTTTTTTTGATTGGAGGTTTAACGACCACCGTGAGCAACTCAGTGGGCTATAAGCAGTCGCCCGTCCCTAATTTAGGGTCACTGGTTCCAGGGAAGGGAGAGAGCCAGTGCCGAAAGACAAACACAACATCCATGCCTCACCGGGATTCGAACCTGGACCCTTTCGGACGAATGATCAGAGGCCATCGCTTAGACCACTGCGCCACCGGGGCGGCCTAACAAATTTTGTAATAAACATAAATTGCATTTCGGGATCAGAACCTGTAACATTTTTAAGAATTTACGTTCTGACCCAGATGTTGTACCAACAGGTGGAAAACATGGTGTATACTGTATTCCTCTATGCCCCCAGACCTCTAATCAACCAAATTCGAGTTACATTGGCTCCACTTTACGAACAATTTCGGTTCGATCCCGTGAACACCAATATGACATTTCCAGGGAAGCTACAACCACGTCTTTAGCTCGCACAGTAACCGTCAATCATTTTACTCCGTGTTGGAACGAAGTCTCTCATCTCGCTTACACCAAATACAAGAAAGACACCTTGTTTACGGAAGCACTTTTTATAGTATGGTTTAACAAATTATGCTGTAACGATGACCTACCTTATGCCCTCCTTTAACCTGGCAACGTCTTATACGGTCATTGGAACCTCCATCGTTAATATGACTTTAATGTTAACCTTAAAATCTCTGTTTATTCACATGCACATTACTGTTACCATGGCAACATCACGTGACTATTATAAGGCATATAAGTTGTCACCGCACCACGTGTATTTACAGTTGGCTTGACAATGGGCACCAAGGGGTAACCCGAAAGATCTCACCTCATGTAATTTTATCATTTTAACTGTATCATACTGGTTTTAATTGTAGTAAATTTTCTTTTCTTCTTGCAACTAGTGTGCTGTGGTTTTAATGAAGTTTTATCGTGTTTTAGACAGCATTACAACCTAATATATTTGTGAATGGTAACACGAATTTTCACACAGAACTTTAGATAAACATATACCACACATGTTACAACAATATTCAAACGGCCAGAGAAAGAATCAGCATGATAACTTACGAAAAGTTCCACGTCTTTATTTGCCCACCACTGGAACGTCACACTATATTACAAACGGTCATTCTTACACTATATTCTGCGATGGTTAGATTAACTCGTTAATCAAATAGATTTCAATTACTTTTCAAATAACAGCGTTGATCAATCTACTCTTTTCAACAACAGTAATTCTAGTGCATACATTTCAACACACATAAATCGTCAATAAATAAAGTTCACATTTCCGAGGGAACTACAGGCGGAAATTTTGTTCGGAATGACATCAAATTTGATATGAGGACTCTTGAGGGGATGGGAATCTGTTTGACGAAAACGCAGAAATTTATTCCAAAACTCGTTTCCAGGGGTATCAGTGGCGCTGTAATCACCTGTAACATTAAAGGGCTGCAGTTTAGCGCGCAGTCACCTTCCAAATATGCAAATTGCAAGTGCGCGCAATCCATGTGGCATGCTTGGAAAGAAGCTGCTATAAAAGCAGGCATCTGTGGAATGCGTCATTTCATGGCAGGTGAGGAGTAGTCAACATTTTTAAAGTGCAATGCTACTGTCACCAAAAAAGAGACCGTGCACTTCTCGTAAAGTTGTTTTACCAGAATACGGGTAACAGCTGTGCCTTAGCTGGCTGCACTGAGCAATTTCAAAACGTTTAGCGGCTTAAAAACTGGGTCGATGACTGCAAGTGGTTTAGGTAAAGTGATTCGAAAGATTGAAGAGGCAGGTTCTATGGACGTCAAATCTGGCAGAAGACTGAAGCCAGTAGACCAGCAGAGCATGGAGGATGTAGCCATAGTGTAAGAGGAAGACAGGCTATCAAATATCGTGGGAAGCAGTAGCGCACGGCTCATTGCTCAGTTCATATCCTGACATTCTCTGCAACCAGTGTAGGATCCATGGTAACATGGGCCACTGCGTAAGAATTGTTTGCGTGCGTTCTTACTCCACAAAATTTCACTTCTTTTTCTCCTTTCATTGGCACACAGACTTTAATGTAATTCACGAATGTTTTTGTACAACTTGACCCATAGAGTTAGTTACTGATTTTATAAATAAATTTCGATTCCCTTTCCTTCCCATCTTTCAAAAGAATAGCCATTAAATTTACAATATAAATAACTGTTAGAAGCAAATAAAATTTTTGACGTTTGTATTTCATTCTTTTGCACTGTAATAACAAAGCTTCGCGTAGTTATAGCTTTTGCAATAATGGATTTCTTTAGCTTCGGTGCTGACCTTTCTTATGCAATCAAAGTTTACTTCAGACTTACCCTACACGGGCAACCGCTTTACTGACCATTTGGTTGAATAAATTTCCAAGCGATCTTTTTCACTACTTTAGGTCGAAATTCAAGGTTCCCAGGCAATAAAACTAACCCGTTCTCCTTTTTATTCTTCATGATAGATTAATGGTCTTCAAAAATGCCGTACTTTCCCTGGCATTTTTGTTCTCTGCTAAGAACTCACCTTTCAATTCATCTTTTTACTCCAGTAGTAAAAATGCTAAATCTACTACGCTTAAAATTTAAATAAAATATTTTACCCCCCCCCCCTCACAGGGAAGGTATCATGGGCTTTTTTTTTGGGGGGGTTGGAGGTTTAGCGACCTTTGTGAGCAACTCGATGGGCTATAAGCAGTCGACCGTCCCTAATTTAAGGTCACTGGTTCCAGGGAACGGAGAGAGCCAGTGCCTTAAGACAAACATAACATCCATGCCTCACGGAATTCGAACCCGGACCCCTTTCGGACGAATGATCAGAGGCCGTCGCTTATACCTCTGCGCCACCGCCATGGGCTTCTTCATGATATGGGACGTGTCGTGGCATAAATCGACCTTTTCTTCAACTATATCCAATCTTCAGAGACGACATAGTGAAACATGTCACTCACGTCTCCACAGAACTTGTTCTCACGCTTCCACATCAGGAACGACGGAGTTTATATCAGGCTCAACAGCGACACTCATTCTGTGTTGTGTTGCACGTCTCATGAGTAGGTCGGCGAGCAGATGCAGTGTTCTGGGAAGAGTAAAAGTACGTACTGTACCTCTGATCACACCTATGAATATTTTCACATGCGAGTTTTTGCTCAGATATAGGGTCGATTCTGCGACTGATCTAAATAATCGACAATTTCTCTCTATCACTTTTCAAGTTTGGCTTTCGAACACTACAATTAACAACATGTATCGTACTAGTAAAATCATTACGAAAGAAGAATAACTGAATATCATATCAGTGAAGTCAGTATATAATATAATATTCAATTATTATTTTTTCGTAAAATGTAAAACCATGATTCATACTAACTACTATAGCATCTATAAATCATAAAGGCTTACCTGTGCGCTTTATATCTCCTCTGAACCAGAAAATACCGAAACGCAACCGGGTGATTCAAGTTAAAAGGTGTGTGAGGTGACTCTTAGTAACATAGTTTTATGTGCATGTCGATGTGAAATTGGATTAGTTTAATCACTCGCAGTTGATATCTTTATATATCTCTCATTAATATTTTTATCCTATTTAAAGGTCTGGGCCCTTGTATGGTTGACATACATTGTCGCCACTGTATTCTTGTGGGTCATCATTGCATTTGGGAAGAGGGAAGAAGAGAAGCATATTCGAGATTCCTTTTTTAGCATCAGCTGGTACATGGCATCTTCACTTGCCATGAAAAGTAAGGCATATTTTTGTCTTTGTTACTAAACTATCATTAGATTGTCTTTAAAACATTCTAGAGTTTCTTTTTAAAAGTAACGAAAGATGCGTAGTATAGAATTTATTTTTTGCTTGACCTACGATGCCACAGATGAAAGGAGTTTACTTGCAAGTGGTGATATAATGCCTGAGGAATAAAATCCTTGCTCATGTGGTACAGCACTCCGTCGGAAATCTAAGTCTTTGCTCATGTGGTACAGCACTCCGTCGGAAATCTTAGCTGTCTAATCCCAACTGATTTTCAAGCATCTCGGAAAATGTTGTCTCATATGTTTGACCCAAGATTGATAGAAGATAAAGTTTTCTCAGCTGACCTCTCTCGAAAGCAAAAGACGTTGACGCCACTGACCTAAATTCTACATCGTAGATTCAAAAGGAAGCTGTCAATCGTTTTCAACTCAAACAGCGTATAAAACTAAAACCTTGCAGCATAAGTTCATCCAAAATCCACATTTACATTACATGCAGAAGAAACTAAGATATCGGTGTGAATATTTTATTTTTAATAAAGCGAGATATCAGTTGCAGTTAGTACACTTAATTTAAAAGCAAAGGACAGGGAAAATTATTCAATTTTAGTGGTTAATTTAATTGCAATCGAAATTTTCTTCTCTTTGGATGTAAATTTAAAAGAAAAGAAAAACACAGTGCGTACTCTAATGTGACTGGCATCTGTTAAAGAAACTTATTTATGCGGGAAAAATAAATACCTCGGCAACACCCCATAACTTTAGTTAATTTAAAACTGTTAGAATTTTTAACTGGTCATTTAAAGCACTATTTAGAATTAGTGCTTTCTAACCTGCGTAGCTGCAACTATTAATTTTTAATTTGCTTCTTGATGGAGGAGGGGAGTTACAGACCCCCATGAACATCTAACGCTAGTGAGAAACACTGGGGCCACTTTGTCTAGGAAGCAGGGGGCCAGCCTCGTTGGGCACTCGTTGGGTAGAAGCAAACAATATATTTTTGCTGTTTCTTCTGCTTTTTATTTTCCTTTAACAGATTTCGTTTTGTTCTTTAAAATCTTCCATACATACAATTTGAATATCATGAACTTCGACGCTCTTGACATCTTTAAAAATCCGATCTGCTTTTTCAGAGTGATTTGTCCTGTGGCGAAGTGTAATGCAGCCCGCGTCTAAAAGTTAGTTTGAGAAGTCAGTTTCGAAAAGACAGAGGTGAGACGCCATGTTGCATAACGTGGAGCAAGGAGTCTCTTTTGGGAAGGCATGAGAGAGAGGAAGAGAGGAGTGTCCACGAAGCATCCTTCTTTCCGGGAATGGGACGTCCGAAAGGGGTGACAGTTTTGGAGAGTTATGCGACCCCTGAAGTATGCATCCTGCAGAAAATACACTGACGGGATTGGCTGAAGGCAATAGAGCTGGCTGAAATCGCATTTCGGACCAGGGTCCCATAAATTTGGGAGGCACTCTCTTATTTTTGCTGCAAACGAAAGGATGCTGAAGAATATTCGCTAATGGCTGCGGTCATCAGGCAAGTGGGTAGTTAGGACAGAGGGGCCGAGGTCATTCATGAAATATCTGCGGATGTAAGAGAGATCACTTATGCACTGCGGTACCAGTAACACTGGGAGATTTCGATAAAATTGAATTGTTCGCAAACAACACAGGGAACCTGGCACTACACAATAATGCTCTAAATCTTATGTAAGAGGAACGTCACCTCATTCTGTGACCTAGCTGAAGAACTCACCATCCGATGGACTCCTCAACTTACTCATTGGTATATATTGAAATAATGACTGATTCATAGTGGACCAACAACATCGAAGTGGATCGGATTTTAGGTACATATTCTGCACCCCTCTGCAATTAGGGGATGTGAATAAAATCCTGTAAATAGAACCAGTTAGTCTGCTTTCGTGGATCTAACCTAAACAAATAAGAAATTCATGTAAAGGATAAGTATTGTCAGACCTAGATAGAGGTTTGGCTGGTGGCAGCAGCTACTAAAGAGTAACCGAAATCTAAAATTCCAGTAATTGCCTGATCGCAAAGCTACGCACCAAGACGATATAAAAATAAATAATAACACCACCAACACATGTCCTTATTTGTTTTGAAATAATAATCACAAAGAAACTTAGTTTGCACCAGAACTAAATCTGCAAATTCTTCAACACAAAACACGAAGTTTTGTACTCTGTAATATAGGAAATACCGGCATTGAGGGACGGGCTCCGAGCGAAGAGAAATCGAAAGGTGGATAAAACAGTGACGTCACGAAGTAACACTGAAAGTGGGGTTGAGCACAACCTTGCTTTACCTGCTGATATTGTGTGTGACGTTGCAATCGCAAGTACTGGCAATTTCATGACATTTAAAGGAAACATAAGGTTGCGTTTTTTTTAGATTCATACAGAATAAAACGTCTGAAAGAGAATTAGTAAGTAAAGTGAACTGAGCAATTATGAGACATCATACACTGGTGTGCAAAATTAAAGACGAAGAGGAGAAATTAGCATACCAGCGGAACGAGCCGGCAGAACGGACCGAAAGACCACTCAGGAGATAGACTAGGGTCCGGTACGGTAGGGCATGCGCATATATGCCGCATGACGTAGAGGGGGGTGTCGGAAGGTATAAAGAACACGGGCGGTGTACGCTCAGCAGTTCGGTGAAAGCTATTGCACGGTGTACATCGGTTTGAACAAACGTCGAGTTGCTGCCACCGTGTGATATGGCCAACAGGCAATCCAGTAAACGACATCTGGATGACTTTACCCGAAGTTGTGTCATTGGGAAGTTGGAAGAAGGTCGAAGTGTGACTAGTGTAGCCGAGGAGTTCGGGATCGCTCACAGCATCGTTTCACGACCTTAGAGAGCATTTCAAACGACAGGAACAGCTGTCCGAGAATTTAGCATCGGTCGTCCACGAGCAACCACGGCGGACGACCGGTATATTGTCCTATCGACGAGAAGAGACAGACGGAAGACAGCGGGAGAAATCGCAAGGCACATGCACCAGACAACTAGACGTCCGTTATCGCGTTTTACGGTAGCCAGGAGGCTGCACAAAGGTGGTCTATTTGCACGACGACCAGTACATTGTGTGCCATTAACGCCTGTTCATCGGAGACAGCGGTTTCTGTGGCGCCAGGAACACAAGAACTGGATACATCAGCAATGGGGTCGAGCTCTCTTTACGGATGAGAGCCGATGTAGTCTGACGAGCGATTCTGGACATATACACATCTGGAGAGAGCAGGGAACACGCAATCAGACCTCCAACATAATCGAAAGGGATCGGTTTGGAGGTGGCGGAGTTCTCGATTGAGGCGGTATCATGCTTGGCAGCTGTACCGATCTCCACATCTTCCAAGGACGTTCAGTCACTGGTGTCCGCTATTGTACCGAGGTTCTTCTACCTCACGTGCGTCTGTTTAGAGGTGCTGTGGGTCCTGAGTTTCTCTTCATGGACGACAACGCTACACCTCATCGTACAGTGGCTGTCACAGAGCTGTTGGAGAGTGAAGATATTCAATGCATGGATTGGCCTTCAAGGTTCCCGGATCTAAATCCAATCGAACACGTGTGGGACCTTCTCGGGAGACGCTTGGCAG
The DNA here is from genome assembly GCA_039090855.1 of Macrothele yani. NCBI lineage: Eukaryota > Metazoa > Arthropoda > Arachnida > Araneae > Macrothelidae > Macrothele > Macrothele yani. The sequence goes on along the minus strand of CM077016.1, from coordinate 95,396,104 downwards.
CACGTCACCAGCCGCCAGCAACGATTCCGCAGCTGCGATTGGCGCTACAAGAGGCATGGGCCGCGATGCCTCAGCAGCTCATTGACAACCTCGTCCTCAGCATGGACAGACGTTGTAAATTCTGCAACGCAGTCAGGGGTGATCATATCCCCTACTAAAGACTGGATTTTTCATGGCAGCTGGCTGTCACATGGACGTTTCTATCTTCTGTCCAGTTGTGCTCGAAGCTACCTTTTCAATAAAGTGCCTTTGTATCCTTTGGATTCCTTGTTCGGACGGTTTTGCTCCCTTGTCTTATATTCTTACATCTTGGGGATCTTATGGTATGATTTGAGTCGATGTGGAGCACTTCTGCACGACGTTACATTCGAAAAACAGTCTCATCCTTAATTTTTGCACGCCAGTGTACAAAGGAAGACATCAGACGATGTCTCTTCATGATAAAATGATAATTTTCGGAAGATTTAAAACTGGGAAAAATTGAGCCACGTTAATTGTTTAAGGAATTTGTCATTTTAAATCTAAATAAAAGAAAAGGAGGCGAAATTCGTTTTAACTACAGTGAGACAAAGGTAAAACAGTAAAGTTTACAAAAACTGTCATTTTAGATGCAGTCCTTTTAATGGAGAAATGCTACGTACGAAGAAATTTAACTTGAAAATCACGTGAAAGGATAATATTACAGTTAGTGCCTTCTGGTTTGTTGGTTGGATAAATTATCATTAAGACATGAAATTGTTCATAAGTTGGGCGAAACTGTTTTTGCCGCAGTTGCTGTGGAACCTTACCAGCATGAGAAAACGACATATGACGACGATTATTGGTAGCAGAAACATGCTTCTTTAACAGTTTAGAAAAGAGTCTGGCCAGCTGGGATCTTTTACGGAAAACTATTGTACTTCAACTATAAATTTCTGCGTCTTTGATATGACAGTTCACTTAGAATGATTGAAAGGAACTGTACTGACCACTGATTGTGTGCATGATCCTGGCTTCTCGTACTGCTGCTGGCTCAGATTCCAAATTCAGCAACAAGACGTATGTGTTGGTCTTATCCTCCCGACGCTGGTTTTCTCCATTAACTAAAATCAGTGGCTGCGAATTAAGAATAGGTGACTCCTTATTGACTAAGATGCTTATGAATGAACGTAAATCCCGAAAGTAAACAACAGAACAACTGTCAGAAGCTGTTACATCTTTACTTGGTGCGAAGGAACTGTCTCCAGATGTCATTTCTAACACGAAAATGATAGCTAATTATGCATGTACAGAAGGCTGATAGTTTGAGTGTATGGTAGCTTTTGCAACGTATTACGTAATACACATAGATGTCGTAATACTGTGGTGACGTATGAGTCAAATAGGAAAATTTGCAGCGATAAGCGCCTGCATAGTTTATTTGGAAGACTAGCCGCTCCGGAGTAGGAAGACATAAGTTCGAATCCTACCATCGGCTAAAAGGTTTTAAGCTATTATGAGCGCCCGAACGTAAATGAATCTCCTTGCCGTGAGGTGCGTAAATATGATGATTATTCCACACATCGTGTGAAGTTAATGAAAAATACTTTTTCTATAATGAGCTGGACCTTCAAGCATGGTGTCAGCTTACCCGAAACCTGCGATATCGTGCCTCAGCCTTTCTCAACGGAGCGATGATGTAACGTACTACGTAAAATGGCGTACTATTGCGGTAACGTATTAGTCAAATCGGCAAAGTTGCAGCGATAAGCCTTGCCAGCGTAGTTCAGTTGGGAGAATAGCCGCTGCGAGTAGGAAGACGTAGATTCGATTGCCACCGGCAAAAAGGGTTTACGCTGTACCTTTTCCTATAAAACATTGAAGTGCCTAACTATTCTACAGAGGCGCAAGTACAAGATCTGGAAGCTCCCAAAGAAGGATTCCACGAATGAAAGTGAAATGTCCCCTAAGCTGCAAAGCAATATAGTCTACCAAGATATCGTGTTTGCCTGGGACGTCGGTCGGGGATTGAAAATTAATTAACTGGAGGTTCCGGTAAGAGTCGAAAAAGGAGAAACAGTGGAACTTTCGGTCCAGATGATTTTTGCTTGGAAATACTAAGATCAATGCCTCATATTTTTTAATTGAGGAGGGAATAAAATTGCAACCCCCTTTTTTCGCGCCACTGGTGCCAGATATGGCTAATAGAGATAAGTCCCTCATCATCAACGAAAATCTGAAAATCGCTGCGGAGTCCAGTGGTTCGCAATTATAACGAAGTGAATTTCTCCGTCATTTCTGTCCACGCCAGGATTCGAACCCGGATCCCCTCATTCCGGAATAAGTCACTCTACCAGTTGAGCTACGCGGACATTTTATTCTGATTCCTATCTGCCTTTATGTCGTGTGCGTCCTTCTGGCAGGTACGTCACATCTCCTGGTACGTTACATCATCTCCCTCGTGTGCGTCCTTCTGGCAGGTACGTCACATCTCCTGGTATGTTACATCATCTTCCCCTTATTTTTTTTTTTTATTTTTCGAAGTGCTGGAGAAGGGATTCTCTTATTTTTCCTATCTCGCGGTGTGGAAAGAACATCACACCATTGCGAGATTTTGAACGGTTGGGTCATCCGGATAGTTCGGGCGCCATTATAACGAAGTGAATTTCTCCGTCATTTTTATCCGCGCCGGGGTTCGAACCCGGGTCCACTCATTCCGGAATAAGTTGCTCTACCAATTAAGCTACGCGGACATTGATTCTAATTGCTATCTGCCTTTATGTCGTGTGCGTCCTGCTGGCAGGTACGTCACATCTCCCCCCCCGAAAGAGGGCCGGGGGCATGGCCCACGGGTCAGCCGTGACCATGAATCGTTGTAGGCAGACAACCACTGAAGAACGTGCACTTGAGAACTCCCCGTCAATCTGGTGTGTGGAATGCAACGTCACACACATTTATTTTTCGAAGCACTGGAGAAGGGATTCTCTGATTTTTCCTATCTCGCGGTGTGGAAATAACATCACACCAATGCGAGATTTTGAACGGTCGGGTCATCCGGGTAGTTCGGGCGCCATTATAACGAAGTAAATTTCTCCGTCATTTTCGGTCTACGCCGGGATTCGAACCCGAGTACGCTTATTCCGGAGCAAGCAGCTCTACCAACTGAGCTACGCAGACATGTTCTGAATCCTATCTGCCTTTATGTCGTGTGCGTCCTTCTGGCAGGTACGTCACATCTCCTGGTACGTTACATCATCTCCCTCGTGTGCGTCCTTCTGGCAGGTACGTCACATCTCCTGGTACGTTACACAATCTTCTAACTACAGCGACCCACTTTTCACTGTTAGGAACCTTGTGACTCAGGAAAATGCTAATAAAAACGAAAATCTGTTTAAATATAATGTAATGAAACATAGTTTATATTTACTTTAAATTAAGTTTACCCAGCATAATTGCATACAAATTTTGTGTTATAAATTATGTGAACATTTTAAATATTTTGTTTGATAATTGAAAAAAAAGTTGTTAATCATCTTCCAGATACTAATTTAGTTCTCTTCTACTGTAGCCCTTGAAATTCAGGGAACTACAAGGAAAGTCAAAGAACCTACGGAGTCAAAATATTATTTGAAGAATAAGAGGTGAACTCGGAATTTATTAGCTGGAAGTGTAATGTTCGTAGAATATAGCTGTCGGAACACTACACAAATCACTTTTTAATAATTTCACTTTTAAGCGAATCAGAAGTCACTCAAATAACTTCAGAAAAGGTTAATTACTGCCGCCCCAGTGGCGCAGTGGTCTAAGTGATGGCTTCTGATCATTCGTCCGAAAGAGGTCCGGGTTGGAATCCCGGTGAGGCATTGATGTTGTGTTTGTCTTACAGCACTGGCTCTCTCCCTTCCCTGGAACTAGTGACCCTAACTTAGGGGCGGGTGACTGCTTATAGCCCATTGAGGTGCTCACGGTGGTCGTTAAACCTCCAATTAAAAGAAAAAAGGTTACTTACTATTAGTCTTCATTTAACAAAAACGTCTTTAGCACGACTCAGTCTTCAACAACATTAATGAAAAAATTCAATTACTTGTTAGAGAACGTTTAACGAGAAACAACAAAACAACAAAACACCAACTCTAAATATTAAATAGGAAGACGTCAAGAAATCACAACTTCAAGTACTTCAACTTCCACAACTACTATTATATCATTATACTATTATATCATTATACTATTATATCATTATACTATTATATCATCATACTATTATATCATCATTCTACTATATCATCATACAATCATCATCTCCACACAGCGCTGCTGCTCAAACATACGCTGCTGCTCAAACATTATACGTATAAGAATTATTTGCACTTTTATAAATTTTCTCTTACAACTTTCAGTTCTCATCTGACACATACACACGTCATACGTTCTAACCTCAGGGTGTTGCTAACCATACTCTTGCGAGAGAGAAAATATCACGTTAAGTTTGAAAAATGCTAAGGAGAATAACTAAAATTTACATAGATGAAGAAACTAAAAAGGAAAGCTAAATTAGAGTATACGTCCCGGAAGAACGACCCACTCCGCAACAAAGATAGGCTGTTCCACTCAGTTCTCTACTGCAGGTTGAACCTACTGCCGTTAAGAAATATAGTTACCTGTAGTTATGAACAGAAGTTTTTCTTAATTTCTTTATTTTTACGTTACTTATCATTATTTACTTCCAGTTAATAAAATACGTATAGCATTATGTTAATATTCGCTGAGACTTGTTGGAAATCTTTGCGCTACACAACCTTGAGTTGCGACCCATATATAGGTTGAGAAAAACCACCGACCTTATCGCATCACTGCACAATGCAAACATATTTTATACATCATAGAGGAAACGTTAAGAATTATTTGTCCTTTTATATATTTTCTGACGCTCTGGATTATGCAAAAAATGATGGTGGGAATGTAATGATTGTTAGATTGGATTTAGGAGAAAAGATCAATAAAAGTTATTGAGCACACTGAAATATTTCTAGCAAACTCTTCTCAACCAGGAGTTTTCTGAGCCATTTTGTGATTCTACATTGTACCTGAATTGAAACGAAAGTGTTAGCTTACGAACCAGACTCAGACATGCTCAAAAAAGTAAAAGCACTTCTTCAAGCAAGATCCTAACGCAGTCTTTAAATGAAAGCTCCGTGGGATAAAATATTCCGCTCTATTCTAGTACGAACCAATATTTTAATACTTTTTCCTACTTACTGTTAAATGTATAAGACTCCCGCTCTATTAAAACTGTACTTAGAGGACGGGATGGAAAAGTAAGATAGGTCAGGGGGTTAGTGATATGATGAGCATGGAGGTTGGGCTAAGATCTCCGAAATTACTGTCCTTATCTTCTGGGAGGTTTGGAATCTATAGCCAAACCTCCCAGTTCATGAGTTTAATACCCTGAATTTCTTGTAAAATGCACTGAAATTTCCAAACGTAACTCGACAACGCTTTATACATTTGAAGAACTGCAATGTTTTAATTAAACCTCAATCATCCATTGCTTCTTAGAAAATCCAATAAAAATAGCCATGCACTTCGCACAAAATATCACACAAGCATGCAAATATCTGCGCAGGTCAGTGGTGCATCTGCTAATCAATAACAGTAGAAAAAACAAGAAATAATTGAGTTTGATGGTTGGTTCTGATGTAAGTGGGCCATCATGAAGAAAAATAGCATTGATGGCACGTGTCAGTTCACAGAGTTTCAAGCGTTGCAGCTACGAGAATACTTGGAACGATAAATTCATGGACAGACAAAACGTAATATGAGTTTTGTCTCTGTTTCTCGACAGTTATTTACTTGATAGAGGTGTTACACTGCTTCAAATTGATTTGTCGAATACTGGGCTTTTCAATCAGCTTATTGTTACAGCAGACTTTGTGGCAGCTTTTTCTTTTCACAAGCTATCAATTTTATTGTCGCTTTGCTTTAAATTTTGCAAAACTCAGCCTTATTAGCGAGCAAATTTTAGTTTCTGAATGTTTCGATAACTTTGATGTCAATGCGTAAGACTCGACAGTTTCTTTAGCAAACACCTTTATGCGTAAGATAAAATGAATTTACATGGATCCTAAAAAAGACCTGTTCGCTTCTATGAAATGTTTGCAAAATCAGACACATGTCGATGATATCAACTGCTTACTCGCCGTTCAAGGTACTAACAGAACATTTTCCCTCTTATCCACTATCCAAGTTTAACTGTTCCCCTACATCTTTTATAAACGAATTGTAAGCATGAGCATTACATTAAATTTAATGTAACTTTAGCTCTTGAGTGTCATTTCGCAGCTTTGATTCTGGCGCAAACAAAGTCTGCGACATTAAAACATAAAATATCCTATTTTTTCTCGGTTCAATAACTTTTTGAAAGGAAAAAAAATCTGATTTCGTTATGAACGAGAAGGATGACAGCGAATCATTGGGTGTGGCAATCTCTTCTTTTGAAAATAGTCCAAGACTTAGCACGCTGAAGCTTTTCTTTTTTAATTCTAAATTACACGATTAGTAATTTTCTAAATATAGAATAGAATTTTCTGCCCTCGAGCGCAAATATGTGGCATCAGAATTGCTGCTCGATGAGCTTATACCGCATTTGTACCGCATACCGCGCTCATGTGCCGTCTTACGTGTTGGAGTGAGCCATTTGTGTGACGAGCGCGGGTATACTTAATAAACTAAGATTTTCTTAAACTTTACATGATAATTTGTTGTAACATCACATTACGTACCTTATGTCATACTCTAAATTTTACACCGGAATTGACTGGACACACGTGGCACTCACCTAAAAAGAAAGGGCCCTCACTAAAATTATGGAAAGTCACTTTGGTGAAATTGTACGAGGGTTGTACCGAAAGTAATGCAAAAGTGGGCATAACTTTTTAAATAACGGACAGAGGTCGTTCAAATTTCACATGTTGGTAGAGTAACTCCTACTCTATACAAAGGTACTACTCAACATAGTCTCCATCACCCATTGTTGAACCCAACTCTTGAATCCCCTTTGAAAAAATCCAGGTGTGGAATGTTCCATCCCACTTCTTCACAGCCACTTTCACCTCGTCTGTGTCATTAAATCGTTGTCCCCGGAGACTGTTCTTCATTGGACCGAACAGGTGGAAGTCGGAGAGTGCCAGATCTGGGCTGTACGGTGGATGGGGGACCACCGACCAACCTAATTTGCTCATCGCCTGACTTGTTGCCGAAGATGTGTATGGTGTCTCATTGTCATGGTGAATGTGGATCCTTTTCAGATTCTTGTTCGGTCTCTTCCTCCTTATGGCTTCTCAAAGTTTCTTGAGTATCTCAATGTACAGCTGGTCACGGTACGGCCACGTTCCATAAAATCAAGGAGAATGGCACCCCTGTCATCCCCCCCCCCAAAAAAAACCACCATGACTTTCTGCGCTGATCGCTGGCTCTCGAACTTCTTAGGTCTCAGTGAAGAGGTGTGGCGCCATTCCATGAATTGATTCGTCGTTTCCAGATCGTAAAGATACGCCCACGTTTCATCCTCTGTCACCAAATCAGAAAAAAACGTGTCTTCATTGGCTTCAAACGCTTCCAGCAGATCAGGGCAGACTTCCACCATTTTCTCTTTCAAATCGGGTGTCAACTGCCGAGGTACCCACTTTGCACACACTTTCCGATACCCTAAGCCTTCCACCATCTTCTGTATGGCATTGTGACCACAGTCCAGTTGTGCAACAAGCTCACGGAATGTGACTCGTCTCTCCGCGCGAATCAATTCATCCACTCGCTGATGATTCGTGTCAGTGGTCGCAGATGATGGCCTCCCACTTCGTGATTTGTCTCCAATGCTGGTTCCCCCTTCTTTACACTTTTTCATCCATCTGTGCACATTACTCTTGTCAATGGTGTCATCTCCCTAAACATTCTGTAGCCATTTGTGAATGTCGGACTTTCTGCAGCCTTCCTTCGTCAAGAACTCAATGACGGCACATTGCTTCTGCTTGGAATCCATTATTGACCTGCAATGAAGAAGAAGCGTTACTATCGAGGAAGAGTTACTCTAAAAACATGTGCAATTTGAACGACCTCCGTCAGTTAATAAAAAAGTTATTCCCAGTTTTGCATTACTTTCGTTACAACCCTCGTACATGCTAGATGCATACGATGTCGCATCTTTCTTTTGTTGTTGCCTTGATTCTATCTTCGAAATGGCAGATATCGGAAAATATTTACTGCACGATAATGTGCGCGGTAGCTCAAAAGCAGATCCAAAGTTTGATAAAATTTTGCATTTTATGTAGTTGCCCACTTGCATGCAACTTTCACTGCGGGTTGTCTCGGTGGGTGAGTGGTCACAGACACGAGGTTTTGATTTTTTTTTATTGGAGGTTTAACGACCACCGTGAGCAACTCAATGGGCTATAAGCAGTCGCCCGTCCCTAATTTAGGGTCACTGGTTCCAGGGAAGGGAGAGAGCCAGTGCCGTAAGACAAACACAACATCCATGCCTGACCGGGATTCGAACCCGGACCCCTTACGGACGAATGATCAGAGGCCAGCGCCTTAGACCACTGCGCCCCCGGGGCGGCCACGAGGTTTTGGCTATTCGTCCAAGCCGTCCCTAGCTCGAACCCTGCTGAGGTATGAGCGCTGCCGGTTGCCCTAGGGAGCTGATTCTGTAACCTGCTTAAAACCAGTGTCCCCAAATTAGGGATGGACAACACCTTGTAGGCTTAGGGGTTCGCTAAATCGCGAAACAAAAAACACTTGTTATGGCTCGGCTTTGGATCCTGATGAGAGTGAGTCAAAACATTTTGATGTATATAGTTCATTTTCTTTTTTTAACGATCACCGTGAGCAACTCAGTGGGCTATAAGCTGTCACCCGTCCCTAACTTAAGGCCACTGGTTCCAGGGAAGGGAGAGAACCAGCGCCGTAAGAAAAACACAGCATCCATCCTCACCGGGATTTAAACCAAGACCCAACTAAGACGAATAGTCAGTCAGAAGCCATCGCTCAGACCACTGCGCCACCGGGGCAGCGATGCAGAGCATTCAGAACGGATTCTGTACGTCTGGCTACCTGAACTGAGACGGGCTGAGCCCGATCCCGAAAGCCGAGACCGGGCCCGAATCGGGCTCGGACTGTAGAATATTTAATGGGGTTCAAGCGGGCTCGGGCTCTTAGAGAGAGGAAAAGCGTGAGAATGTTTTTATATATAAATGTGATTTTATATGATTTAGCAAATGAGATACATAGTTGGTAAAGGGAATTCTTCAACAACTGGTTCTGGTTGGGGAACAAGCATTCGAGACGGTCATTTATTCTAGGCTTGTGTAGAAAATGCCATAGGCCGCGCATTAGTGTGTTTCTGCAGACAAGAAAAAGCTTTTTCAAGAACTATAGATATTGGAGAGTTGATAGCTTGCCGACGACAATTTACTCCCTATCTCCACACAATAGTTTCCTGCTAATTCTCTTCAGCAATGTACATATTTCAGCGCATTATGGCGCGATAATACAGTATTAGCATTATTTGAGCAACATACAATTGCAGCACCGCCCGATCATTTTGGAAGCCGGCCGCCCGAAGCACTTCAGGTGGAAACGAACGGTCGAAGAAAATCGTACAGTTACACTATAAAAATAGAGAGAGGTCCCTTCCCCACTCCCTATTTGATAAATACATTGGTTAAGTGAAGGAGGAGGAGAGAGTGGAAGTGCGGAAAAGGAGATGTTTTTTATTAATGGTTGAACAGGTTAGCCAGTTTTTGAGTTCGTTCGGGCCCGGGATCTATCTTGCAATATAAAATTCGGGCTCGGATGGACTTGGGCGGATATATCACGGCCTCGGGCTCCGAAAATTGATCCCGAACTCAGCTCTGCTGGCTACGTATGCTTTTGAATTGCTGTGAGCGCATCATGTAGATGATGTATTCACTGCAGTTCTAAAGTGTACCGAACCATTGATGAAACCTTACATGTTGGTTGCCTGTGCTTCCGCTTGCTGATCTACGTAATCTGTATATAGGATGCGGTTCCAGATGTAGCGAATACCTTCAAGTGTGCGGTGTGCATTTCGTCACAGAATACAATACGCTGCGAGTTATTTTAACCAACTTCGTGAGTTGCAGTCTGGATTTAGTACTCGAAAACTTCACCGGAAAGATGTTATGTCTAGAATAAAATGCCGTTCAACTGAAGAACGCATAGCTCTACTTCCATGAAACTCCGTGTATGGATGCCACTTGATCTTTCCTGTTAGACAGTTTATTAAAATCATGTTCCGGTTCTCCAACATAGTTCACCGGAGCATAAGCACTACCGGAAAAGTGATTAAGTGCATTTCAATTACAAAGCACTTTGAATGACTTCGTTAAAACTTTATGTCCTCAAGTCAAGTTGAGAACATAAAGTTTTAACGAAATCATTTTTTTTGTCGAGTTCTTCAGCAAGCAATACATAGTACTGACAAACAAATGCCTCTATAAAATAGGTTCAATATTATCCAAAATTTTACAGATGATGTGCTCATAATTTGGTTCACAAATTTGGTAGTGCGGAATGATAGTCTCAGTCTAAAATGGTATGAAACGTGCCGCAATTCTGAGCGCGTAAAAAAGTTGTAATGAAATTTTGTAGGGAACTGATAACCAATATTTTATCTTGTGTTTGCCTACGATCTTATAACACAAGGAGAGAGGTGGTATCAAGATCATGCTGCAACAGGAGAGTTGACGGCTTTATGTTGTTTTATTGATTGTATATGATTCATAGAAGTATTTAAGTTGTGTTTCTATCACTTAGGCAAGAATGAGGTTTAGGAAGAGACAAAGTGAAACACATTGTACTTCAAGAAGGCATGGCGATATCTTGATGTGACTTCATTGTCATTGTTTTCTATAGAACACTGAGACGCAGTATCGGTATGGAGATTCATCTAGTTTGTAATTTGAAATGCAGTCAGATGAATTTCAATAAAAAAAGTAAAGGAAAAGACATGTCCATATGCAGTTTCAATCACAAGTGAAAATTGTCTAGGTTGTTTCACTAGAAAAGAAGATAACAACAATAAAACACAATAGGGTTATAGGAGGGTTGTAGTATTAAATATCAGCAGTTTGCTTAAATCTGCTAATTTTTTCATGTTTTTTTGCAGGTATTCCCAGCCGTTTCCACTCAGGACCACTAAGCCGGTCGTTTCTAGCATTTTGGTTTTTCTACGTCTGCGTTCTTTCTTACAGTTACAGTGGCACATTACTTTCTTTTATAGTTGTCCCAGAACTTGAAATGCCTATCAGTAATATAGATCAGCTAAAAGTGGCTGTACAAAAACATGGGTTCCAATGTGGTGCTGTGGAGAAGACATCTGTGCATCAAAACCTTAAGGTATGTAGGCTTATCTACGTCAAATATGTTTAGCTAGCTCTGTAGTGCCGCCAAAACTCCACATAGTTATCGTTTGGGTGGCAAAGTTTATAAAACGCATAGAATGTTTTTTATGTTGTATTACACTTTCCTCTTTATTATTTTATTAGCATGTATCAAAAATGGAGGAAACCTTCCTTTGACTGAACCTATTCGTTAAAATGTTCTCGTAACTCTGCAACGCTCCTAGACCCCCCCTCCCGAATGAGGTTACTTTACAAGGCTAATATCTCGGCTTTAACCTGTCCTTTAGGGTTCGAGTCAGGCTAGGGCATAGGATGCGGTTAGACAAGCTCTTCCTCCTCAAATAACCAACTAAAAAATTACACATACACCAAAATCAGATTTATAATTATTTCTATAGTCAAGAATTAATTAAGAATATTTCAACATTATAAATTAGACAAAAATGTAAACATTATTGCAGAACTTAACTCAGCAAGCACGTGGCATCTTTACCATCTATCAAGTTATCATTAGCAGTTTACACCTAACTAGGCATTAATCAAGTTAGATACATCCACATAATTGTACAAATCATCTAACGAAACTCAATTCGGTAAACACTTAATATTTTCAACGTACTGTTCATCAAGTTCTCACTATCAAGTTACGCAGCAGTAAAGTCTGACAATGATACAATAAGGCCAAAAAAATACTGAGTACAAATGCACAATTCCTGCCAGTAAACTATTAAGAATTGTTAAATATAAACAAATCATAACTCACGCACTGCAATCCGGGAAATCTCTTCACAGGAACCTCCTTTTGATACAAGTTCATGCAGCAGAACCAACCCTCAAACATAATCCACTTCAGGAATCATAGTTCCATCCATAAATGTTCCAACGTATTCAGATAACTCCAGAATAGCACGGCAGGACCCCAATCGATGAACCCCAATCGATGAACCCGCAAGGCTTAACGGCTAGGTGACCCTTAGGAAGCCATGCAGCAAAAGCAACATTCACAGCCAGAGTCCTCAGAAAGCAGCTTCTCAGCAGGAACGTAACTCGGTCCCAGGCAGGTACTTCAGGAATCATAGTTTCATCCATAAACGCTTCAACTGAAGAACGGGTTCCAATACTCCCGAGTAATACGGCAGAAACAAATCAAGGAACTATTACTCAAGCTAATATCACCGCTCTCATCGTTTCACCAGGGCCTCGCCGGAAACATGCAACCTCGCCACGCAGAGCCTCCGACAGCCTGAAACCTGACACAGGTAACCCAGGAAAGCAAAACGCGAAGCGCCCAAGATCAGATCATATGTAGATGATTTTAGGTAGGGAGTGTCTGACTCTAGGTCTTAAACAACCCTAGAAATAGGAAGCTAAGAAATTTTAGCTAGAGTGCTCGATATGAAAGTCACATGGAAGAGAGGTAGAAAGACGCCCACATTTATTACCGGGAGCCAGTACCCCTGGACCCGACGGCTTAACGTGCCCATCCGACGCTCGGCGGATACTTAGTAGTTCGAGCGTTCGTCCCTGCCTGGGATCGAACCCGAGGTCTTCTCCGTGGTAGTCACGAACGTTGACCACTCGGCCATCCGCGGCCCGAAGCGTCCAAGATTCAGATCAGATGTAGAGGATTTTAGGAAGGCAGTGTCTGACCCCAGGTCTTAAACAACCCTTAGAAATAGGAAGCTAGGAGATTTGGGCTGAAGCGTCCAAGATACGTGGAAGTCGATATAAATAGTGAAGCAAGCCTCGGACCCCGACGACTTTCCATTTCGCCTTCAACAGATGTCAGCACATTACATATTTACATAATACTTTCCACCCAGAACTCTATTTTTACAACACACAACGTAAATAACATTTACATAGCAATATATATATATATATATATATATATATATATATATATGGGATGTAAGGTCAGGTGATGCGTAACATCACAGCCTCTCCTTGACAAATGTCAACCCCGCCTTCTCGTGGTGCATCCTGTTCCCACTAAAGGGGCTCTGACGACCGCCCATAGCGGTATAACTATACCATCGGGATTAGAGGAAATTCTATCCCACACTCACCAACCCGCTTGGCCAGCGTGGTGAGTTATGGCCAAACCCCTCCAAAATGATTCCACAACTTAAATCTTGGCCCTCAGTCTCCGGCAGCTGGAATGTACCTGGCCAAGGCAGCGGCCAGTGCGACATGAAGGCAGAGGGTGCTAAGAATCCCCGGAGGACCGGACTAGGCTGCCATCTGATGCTGACCTTGGCTACTTACAATGGACGCTCCCTATCTTCTGATTCAAGGCTTCTTGAATTGGAAGAGGAACTACAAAGGATCAAGTGGGACATCGTGGGGCTAAGTGAGGTAAGGAGAAAAGGAGAAGATCTCATCGAACTGAAAAGTGGACATCTCTTCTACTATCGTGGGACAGATACTGGCAGAACTAGTGGTGTTGGATTTATAATAAACAAGAAACTGAAGGATAAAGTTGTAGAAGTTGAAAGTTCCTCTGACAGAGCTGCACGACTTGTTATCCAACTCTCGAAAAGATACCAGGCTCAGATTATTCAAACTTATGCACCCACCACAAGTCATCCTGAAGAAGAAATTGAAGAATTTTATGAGGAAATTTGTCATCTAAATAATAAAGGTAAGCAGCACTTGAAAATAATTATGGGAGATTTCAATGCAAAAATAGGGCAACGGCAACAGAATGAAACTTCAGTAGGTAAATTCGGTCATGGCAACAGAAACCAGCGTGGAAATACTCTCGTTGAGTTTGCAGAGGCAGAAGGGTTTTTCATCTTGAACTCCTTCTTCAAGAAAAAGCCACACAGGAAATGGACATGGAGACATCCAAATGGGACGACAAGTGAAATTGATTTTATTATGTGTAACAAAAAATTCGTCATAGAAGACTGCAGTGTGCTAAACACGTTCAACACAGGTAGTGACCATAGATTGGTGAGATGTAAGATGCACCTCAACACTAAACTTGAACGTGGCAAGCTCATAAGACAAACAAAATCTATTGACATAACCAACCTTAAAAAACACCATAATACCTTCAAGTTAGAACTGAAGAACAGGTTCTCTGCTTTAGAAGGCCTAACATCGGAAGAAGTGGACATCTCTGAAGTTAACAGAAAAGTAACCAAAGCTCTTATGGAAACAGCAACAAAATTAGCTGGGTCTAAGAACAAGTTGCATGTGAACAAATTATCAGGAAAAACCAAAATGTTGATGCAAAAAAGAAGAGAGATGAGGACAACTAAAGAAGATGTGACTTCCAAAGTGGAATATATAGAGCTATGCAAGACAGTAAGAAAAAGTATCACTGAAGACGTAAGGAAATTCAACTGTGAACTAGTGAGGAAAGCAATTGAAAACAACCAAAGCCTAAAGATAGCAAAGGGACATCTCAGTAAGGGAAGAAAACAGATTATGGCACTGAGAAAAGAAGATGGTTCTGTAACAAGAAATAGAGGCGAAATTTTGACAAGAGTGAAAGATTTCTACTCCAAATTATATGAAAGGGATGATATATGCACTCCAGACATCATGAAAGATACCAGTACCAGAGTTCCTCCAGTCCTCCTAACAGAAGTTGCACATGCAATCAAGAACATGAAGCGGGGAAAAGCTCCAGGAGAAGATGGAATTACTGTAGACATCATACAAGAGGCAAGTGGAGAAATCGAAACAGTACTCGCCCAAATTTTCACTCGATGCCTTAATGAAGGAAAGATTCCTGAGGATTGGAACACCGCTACAATGATCCTGCTACATAAGAAAGGTGACATTGAGGATCTCGGAAACTACAGACCTATCAGCCTCCTATCAGTAGTTTATAAAATCTTCACTAAAGTTCTTTCACACCGCTTAAAGGTAACACTGGACATGGCTCAACCGAGAGAACAAGCTGGATTCAGGAGTGGCTACAGCACAATAGATCATATCCACGTGCTGAGAGAACTAATTGAAAGAGCGAGGGAATATGAACTTCCATTGTGCATGGCTTTTATCGATTATGAAAAAGCCTTTGATTCGGTGAAACCATCAGCAGTTACAATGGCTCTGAAAACCTGCGGTATTGAAGATGCATACATTAATATTATTAATAACATCTATGAAAATGCAAGTGCAAAGATTAGGCTGTTTGAAAATACAACACACGTAAAAATTGGAAAGGGAGTGAGACAAGGTGACACCATATCTCCGAAGCTCTTTAATGCCACACTGGAGGGTGTTTTTCAGTCGCTGAGCTGGGAAAACACGGGGATAAAGATTAATGGAGATTATCTAACCCACCTTCGTTTTGCTGATGACGTAGTCATTTTTGCAACTACCCCATCAGAGCTGCAGAGTATGATCCAGGAACTTGCTGACAAGAGTAAAGAAGTGGGATTAAAAATGAACTTTCAGAAGACAAAAGTGATGTTCAATGCTTTTACAAGAAATGAAGATTTATCGATTGATGGAGAAAAGCTGGAGATAACAGACACGTACGTTTATCTTGGACAGCAGATATCAAGTGAGGGTCACATTGATGAAGAAATTAATCGGCGTACAAAACTTGCCTGGAGAGCTTTTGGAAGAAACAGCATAATTTTCAAGAGCAATATGCCATTATGTCTTAAAAGAAAAGTGTTTGATCAATGCATCCTTCCAGTGCTTACGTATGGTGCAGAGACGTGGACCTTAACTAAAAGAGACATACAAAGGCTGCAGACAACTCAAACAAGCATGGAGAGGTGCATGCTTGGTGTAACCAGGAGAGATAAGAAGAGGAACTCGTGGATCCGAAAAATGACAAGAGTGGAAGACATCATGATCAGAGTTAAATCCCTGAAATGGCAATGGGCTGGACATACTGCCAGAAGGACAGATCATCGATGGACAGCCGAAATTTTAGATTGGATTCCACGGGACAGGAAAAGACCCAGAAGAAGACCACATGGGAGATGGGTGGATGAAATTCGAAAGTATGCAGGGGTGACATGGAGGAGACTGGCACAAGACAGACCGTTGTGGAGGAAACTTGGGGAGACCTTCGTCCAGCAGTGGATTGATAATGGTTGACAATGATGATGATGATGATATATATATATATATATATATAATAACAAAATAACAATTTTTAACCTCGAACGATAAACACACTTGAATAATATAAATTATACAATAATACTCCCGGAACGCCAGCACGTGAACTGTTACCATAAAAAAAGTACACAGAATTTAAATTTAATTAATTTTTAATATTACTTTAAGCAAATAATCTATCCTTTTTAAGATAGTACGTACCTCCAGTCAATGACCTCGGGTCGAAAGCCCTACCAAAACGTCACAACTCCCTCAAGTGATGTAAGTCATATAACACAAGTATGTCAAAACCGGGAATCTATGCGATATTCCAGGCGTTTTCTGGGTACTGCAACTGTTTTCAGAGCTCTTCGAGTGTGCTACAAATCAGTCGCCTCCCCGGAGGCGCAGTGGTCTAAGCGCTGGCTTCTGATATCGGTCGCATGTGTTGGAGCTCCCGAGATTGAGTTGGTCGTTTTGCCGGATCTGGATATTTTTACGTGGTTTTGTACTGTGTTTGTGCATTCCTTTTCACCGCACAAGTAGTGACGGTAGTCACATTTACGTACGTTTTTTAGTTTTGAGTGTTGCAACAAGCAACACTTATCGTTAGGGCTAGAGGCCGAGATGGCTTCTACCCAGCTTCACGAGCTCAACTCTTCTTGTGTTGTTATGGATTCTACATTGTCTTCTGCTGTGTTTTCTCAGGCTACTATTCCTACCATTATCAATGTTTCAGCGTCGTCTATTAATACCATTTCTACTGATAAAGTGCTACGTGTCCCAGCAGTGATTTTGGGTGCTGGGGTTGAGGTAAACAACCAACCTCCACATTCTACTTATGCTGCTGCTGCCAATTTTGGATTATATGTGCGACCAGTGCCTTTTGCTTCATCCAAAGTGTTTCTTTCTAGGGAAGCGGGTGTGCTCAGGGTTACTGTTCCTGAGGACTCTGATGAATGTAAGAGCTTTTCATCGGCTCTGTTATTAAGTGTTTACTTTCCCACTGTATCTTGATGCTATCTGTAAAAATATCGCATCTGAGAGCGTCGTTCCAGTTATTAGAATGGGAGGGGAGTAATTGCTCATTTCACTGTTCGCCAAGCTGTTGATACTATTTTACTTTCCGGTATCGATATTGGTCCCATTCATCTTACTGCCATTCCTTGTATCCAATAACTGTTACTCTTTCCCCAGTTCCAACTGCTGTCCCTGATTCGATTCTGGTCCAAGCCTTAGGTACCCTTGGCCGTGTCATCGGACTTACCAAGATTTTGCTGGCGGTGGGGCGCGATTCCCCTTATGTTAGAGTACAGGGCGGTAGGCGCCAGTACCGAGTTATTTTTCCTAGTGAAGCTGCCTTCCTTCAACGACCCACTACTCTGGAGCTAGACTTTAGTAATCGCAAAATTACTTGTAATCTGTTTGTCGGCGTCCAGTGTTTTTCCTACAAAGCAGAAGGTCATATCGTGAAGGAGTGATGCATTACACCAAGAATTGCTTTCTACTCCGACGACGTCGCCAAACCACGTATTCCTTCAAGCGAAACTACGACATCATAATACTACTTCCGCTTCAGCTGCCTTAACTCGGCTGAAATACTCAACTCTTCGTTTTGATGATACCCCATTTCACAGCCTTCGTTATTTGGAACGTTCAGCTGTTAAAAATACCACAATTGCTTTTCTCACTTTGTCGGATGGCACAGAAACTTGCGCCGCCCCGGTGGCGCAGTGGTCTAAGGCGCTGGCCTTTGATCATTCGTTCGTAAGGGGTCCGGGTTCGAATCCCGGTCTGGCATGGATGTTGTGTTTGTCTTACGGCACTGGCTCTCTCCCTTCCCTGGAACCAGTGACCCTAAATTAGGGACGGGCGACTGCTTATAGCCCATTGAGTTGCTCACGGTGGTCGTTAAACCTCCAATCAAAAAAAAAAAAAAAAAAAAAAAAACAGAAACTTGCGATGAATTTCGCATTTGTACTCTTACCCATGACTATTATAAACAACGTTTTAGCCCTTCTGTAACTTCCAATGCTGAGGGTTCTTCTTTTGTTCAAAATCTACCGCAAGTTCCCGAACACTTCCATGCACAGCTTTCTGTGCCGATCTCTCCTGCTGAAATCAAGACTTCAATCTACAGCCTTAATGATCGTTCTGCAACGGGAGATGATGGTCTCCCTCCCCTTTTATCAAAAAAATTCTTCCGGTTTTACTTCCTTTATTGATTGCAGCTTTTAATTATATTTTTTCGGCTTCTCATTTTGAATCATCTACTTTTTCTTTTGCAACTTTCCGTCTAATTCCCAAATCCGGTATTCTCAGTCCTTTGACTAACTGGCGGCCTATTTCTGTTCTTAATACTGACTATAAAATTTTTGCTAAAATTCTTGCCCTCCGTCTCAATCCCATTCTTGTTGATATAATACACCCTGACCAATCTTACACGGTTCCTTCTCGTTCTATCGCTTCTAATATTCTCACCATTCGTAACCTTTACTCACTTGCGTCCAGGCTCTTGGAATCCCTGGTGATCTTTTCTCTCTACCAAAAACAGGCTTTTGATTCTATTAACCATTCTTACCTCTTCAATGTTCTTCGCCACTTTGGCTTTCCTCCCGCTTTTGTTGCTGCAGTTCCTAATCTATACACTGAAGCCTCATTTCGTATTCGTACTGCCGCTTTTTCCACTTCCACTATTCCCTTCACTAATGGGATTCGACAGGGTTGCCCCTTGTCGGGTCAACTTTTTTCAATTTCTTTTGAACCATTGTTAATCGCTCTGATTCCGCCTTTGCTCGACGATTCCTCGAAATTTCTCTAACACACGCCATCATCACATTGTTCTGACTGCTTATGCAGATGATTTGACATTGTTCCTTCGGTTTGATAATGCTTTTTCAATTCTAGCCAATACTTATAAAGAATACTCTGCTATTTCCGGTCTGCTCTGAACGTGGAAAAATGTTCTGGACTTTGGGCCGGAGCCTGGGCCTCCCACAGCGATCGACCGTGGGGAGCTCAATGGTCTGCATCTATCATTAAAATACTGGGAGTGTACGTTGGATCGCCTGCAGCGGCCACAGCCGCGACTTGGACTCCCTCCTTCGGAAGGCTGGTCGCTCCCTGGGTTCCTTCCGCCATCTGAAAACGCAGCTCTCGTTCTCAAGCCGCTCATTTTTACTGAACACCTTTATATTGCCGAAGCTCTTCCATACTTGGATTGCCAATTCTCCACCCAATTTTTTCTGACTCACGTTCAACGCATCTTCACTGATTTCATTTGGGCTGTTATTCCTTGGGTACATCGTTCTACCATTGTTCTACCCCCTACTAACGGTGGCCTCGGTCTCGCTGATGTGTCCCGTAAATTCTTTGTTCCTGAATTTACTCTTCCTCTGTCTTCCTCTCACACCATTGTCGATACTCTGTTCTTTCCCCGTAGCCCATCTATTACTGTTTCTACTTTTCTGCAGATGGATCTTTTCCCATTCGTTCCCAGCCACTTTCCTGAAACTTACATTTCGGTACTTTCCTTTTGGCGTTCCTTATGTCCAGTCTGGCTCACTCCCTCCACTACTAATGATCTATTAGCAGAACCACTATTCTTTTCTTACGCTATTCATTCTTCTACCACCCTCTACCTCCACTTCTCCACCTGGCTTTCAAGTGGAATGGTGAAGGTTTCACAGCTTGTTGATTCCCCACTTCGTTGGAAATCGTTCCATTCTATTTCGCTTTCTTTGCCAGACACATCAGCTTCTCGTCTTCAACTCCGGTTTATCCAAACTTGTATCCAAACTCTTTATCCTTCTCTTGCCGATCAGCATAGATTGATTTATACCCCGTCGGCTGCTTTTAGTTTGCCTTATACTGTCTATTTGAATGATGTACCGTACCTACTCTATAACATCACCATGAAATTGATTTACCGTCATTTTCTAACCTACTTCGATGAGCCAAGACCAATTCCAACAGTTCCAGTTGAGGCTCTACCAGCCACATGGACGGACATCAATATCTCTCGCTTTACCAAAAGCAAAGGCAATTCACTGGCTCCACCTCCATCAACGTCTTCTCACCCCTGTACCCTCCATCGATTTCGTCATCTCACATCGCCGAATTTCTTTTTTTTGTTCCACCGTTGGTGATGTCCATCATTCGTATTCTATGTGTCTCATTTTACAACCTTTATTTTCACTTGTGTTCTGCCTTGCGGATAAGGTTTGTTCCTCAATTCATACTACAATGCATTATCTTATCCTTCGACGCCATTGTTTAACTGAAAATAGTCATAATCAACTCTGTGCTTTTTTCTTTCTTCAGGCAAAACTTATCATCTACCATTATTACCACACTTCCGTCGATAATCCCTTATTGCGACGTTATCATGTGGCACGTCGCTTTTTGTGTCGCAATTTTCGTTCATCTATCCTTACCATCTTGCAAACTGAGTATGACACGTCAAAAAATACTGATACTCTTACTTCTTTTTACGAGACCTGGATGTCTGATAAGTCTTGGTTTCATGTTCACAATGAACGTGTTTCCCTCAACGTGTGATTTTTTTCTGTTTATGCTTCCAAAGATTTGAATAGTGTTTGGTTGTTGCATTTTTTTTTTGTTTTTTTTTACTTTGCATGTTGCAATTTTGTTTTGACGGAATCATGCTGTTGATACTGCTCTTTTGCTTTGGAGGTTTTTTGTTGGAGTCTCTTCCTTGCTTGTGTTTTTTTTCAGTGTCTCGTTTTTATGTTGCTTTCTATGTTTATTTGGGTTGTCAAATCCTCAGTGGACAGAGCCTCTTTCCTTCTTTATTTCACAGTATGGTTTCACTGTGATTTTTTTTGACCAATTTTTCCCTGCGCTTTATATATTTTGTTTCGTTTCAATCATGTGCTTGTGTTATGTTGTTGTTGACCAATTTTTATGGAATCATTATTGTTTATATGACACGGCATTACCCATCACTTTTATAACACGTTATGATTACTTACATGCTGATGGTCAAGTATATTGTTTATTCTTATGCTGTATATTGATGTTTTTCTTATTGCTGCTGTGAGCTGTACATGTGATAATCATTGGCTTTGTTTCTTCATCTATAAGTCTATGATACCCCTTTCCCCCCGAGCCAAATGGAGGCTTTTCTGTTTTATGTAAGTTTCTTATAAAGGGCAATCTGCTGGCAGTACCTATTCGGAGTTTTCTTTTTCATTGGTTGGACGAACAGTCCGCTGATTTAATGATTTCAATTTACTTAATGTCTGTGAGTTTTACCTGTCTAGTGTGTATAATCAAGTGTTTAGTTTTGTACTAATAATGTTATCTTGCCTTTATGTATTTGCTTTTATTTTTCCCTTGCACTCACCTCTACAATTTGTTTCTCTTCAAGGTTTTTTTACAGCTTACTTCCTTACTTCCCAGTTAAAGTTGTGTTAGGCCACGTGCATAGTGTCGGTTATTGCGTTTTTCAATTGTTGCTTTGCTTTTTGCAGTTAGTTACCCCACGATTGTCAATAACTTTTTAATGTTACGTTAGTATGTGACGCGGGTTTTTTTTTTGTGTGTGTGTCGCGTATTTTGTTCTTCTATCATTGGCATCTTTGCACTATTATTACTTGCAATGCTTCTTGAATTAATGATGGGTAGGCATAGAGGTAATCTATCTTAAAATGTTTATGGTTGTTGTTATTATTGCGCGTGCTGTACATTTTGTACTTTCTTTTTGCCTCTTCCTTTATAAGTCTTGATAGTTCTTTCTTTGTGCTATTTGAGTGCGATATACAGTATGTTTAGTGCGGTTTTGTTATCAAGTAATATTTGCTTGCAGCACCTGTTTGACGGTTTATTTCTGTTGTTGGCCGGTCAGGCCGATGAATCATTATTATTGATTTGTGAGCGTCTTTTCCCTGTTTAGTGTGTATTGTCAAGTGTTTCCTTTACGCATGAATGATATTATCTTGTTACCTAATGTACTTTCTTTCCTTATCCTTGTTTCCCCTTCTGCAGTTTGTTTGAATACCTGAGCAGATTGTTTAATTCCCTAACTAACAGTTGAACCACTTTTATTTTGTCTATATATCTTTTGTTCATTTTTCTTTTTCTGCTGTACCTACAATATTTCCATGAAAGTTTCATTTTAAATTGCTGAATCTGTTTGCATGTTGTGGTGATTTTATATTGATTATTATTTGGTGGTATGGTTCTATGTGGTTGGAATTTGTTGATTTTGTACTCATGTTTTGTGTTTCCATGAGGTCTCTTTGAACTGTATTGACAGCATTTGTTACTAGAGCAGATTGTTTGACGTATCATTCCTTTCCTTTAACTTTGCTTTGTATATTGTTGTTGTTTTTAATTCTTTCTCTGTTTATTTAATTCCTCATGGTGCTGGTATGTCAATAGTGCCCACAGGTATTGGTTTTAATGTTTTATTGTTATATTATTGTTCATTGTGACGCCGGAGGTATGTTTTTCCCGGTGGTTTTACTTGTTGTATGTTTTTTTACCTGCAATAAAGATCTTCTGATTTCTAATCATTTACCCGAGATGATTCTGGGCTCGAATACCGGTGAGGCATGGATGCTGTATTTGTCATACGGCATTGGCTCTCTCTTCCTGAATCCAGTGACCCTAAATTAGGGACGCGCAACTGCTTATAGCCCATCGAATTACTCATGATGGTCGTTAAACCTCCAAACAAACAAAAAAAAGGTTGGCATGTTTATTAAAGCTTAACTAGGTTTTTCTCCTATTTAAGTTAATGTTCAATGACGGCAACATTAAACTTCATGTGAGATTCCCTCAGTTCATAAACCAAATTTTTTTCCATTGAAATTACTTCTAGATCATTTATTCTGTTTTGCCTTGATTAGATCGGTAGCACGATTCTATTCTTTTTAAAGCAGCGAACCAACATTAAAATTTCACACTTCAACTAAGTAACTCAAGCGTGGGTCTTCTTTCCTTAATTTGAAATCTCTCTGAAAAATCTCGGCAAATGGAAGACTTATTCCGTAAATTTTTGCTAATTTAGTCACATAAACTAATATTTGGAAAAACACAGTTGTTGACCGGACAAGTAGTACTATCATCCCTTGCTGTTTTTTTCACGTCAGAATCTAATTAATAACAAGGAACTGTACACCAACTATACTTAAAATAGTATAACTACACTAGTAATCAGAATTTATTGGCGTAGAATAAAAAACAAAGTTTTCCAAGTTTTCTCACATCAACCAGATGACTTTTTCAAGGGAGGTCTGTCTATCTTTCCTTTTACATTCCAAGTATTTTTTATTTCTTTTTATATAATGACAATATGTCTTCGCTTCTACAAACTCATTCAATAGAGATTTTTTTTTCTCACACGCTTTGAAATTTAGTAAACGAAAATTATATCACTGATAAGTATACGTACAATAATAAAACTGTGGAAGTTATTGTAAACTAACAAAAATAAGCGGAAAACAATGAAAAGTTAAACTAAAATGTCTGGTTAATTTCCTGATTCTTATGGGGGTTTATTGGAGCATGAAAACTATTTTCACGTTCTAATAGAAATGAAGAACGGCATTATGAAATGATAGCAAGATTCTCAGCTGAAAATGTCAGATACCTTTTTTTTAAAAAAAAGACAAAATTGTACGATTGGGATCTGCATCTAACGAAGTCTCTAGTTATTAATATTTGAGACGTTAACTAAAGCTCATTGTTTAAAAAATTGTTCTGTTTGTGTTCTGTTAGATACGTGTACTTTGTACTCAATTTTGTTTTAAATATAAAAAAAAGCATCTCAACAATTTAATAAAATTTTTATTTCGTTTTAGTCATATGAATAGACTTTTACGATGAAGCTCAGTCCTTATTTTCTCATCGGATCATTCCATTTCGAAACACATCAGCAAGATCACTGCATATCTGCTTTACCACAGTCTCGATACTGCTTAATACTATGTGACTCAAACGTGCAATGCCAATTCTGCAAAAACGGAATGCATTCTACATAGCATTAACGCCAAAATGAAAAACTTCCAAGTTACTTACGGTTAGCACCGTAAAACATTATACCTTTTGATTATCCAAATAGAGTTCTGTTGATTTTGTCTAAAGCAATTAACACACCAGCAAATATGAGGTTAATTCCAAAATTTTGGGGCACTTCACTGTTTATACCAAGACATGCATTTACCGAATTAACTTCAATCCTACACATGCCGACTCGGTGGCGCGGTGGTCTAAGCGATGGCTTATGACTATTCGTTCCAGATGGGTCCGGGTTCGAATCCCGTGAGGCATGGGTGTTGTGTTTGTATTATAGCACTGTCTCTCTCCCTTCCCTGGAACCAGTGGCCTTAAAATAGGGACGGGCGACTGCTTATAGCCCACTGAGTTGCTCACGGTGGTCGTTAAACCTCCAATAAAAAAATTCCGCACACTGATAAGCAGACCTTCAGGCTTAATACCCTTCTATCTATCTATATTTTTTTTGATTGGAGGTTTAACGACCACCGTGAGCAACTCAGTGGGCTATAAGCAGTCGCCCGTCCCTAATTTAGAGCCACTGGTTCTAGGCAAGGGGGAGAGCCAGCGTCGTAAGATAAACACAACATCCATGCCTCACCGGGATTCGAACTCAGACCCATCTCGGACGAACGATCATAAGACATCGCTATGTATGTATATATTTTCAAATTTGAGGGCAGGATCAAGTTCCGATAATGGGTTTGAGGTTATGAGGAATTTTTCTCCATACACATTTTACCAGAGCATCAGTAATTGCATGAAAAGCACGTGACATTTTGTGCAAGACAACAAAGCTATTCCACAACATGTGGAGTTTATTAGATTGAATTTCGACAGTAAGGGGTCTTGCAGAAACTTTCTGTCAAACTCCATAATCACCATTATCCTAATTTTCGATTACTGATAGTAATTTTTTTCGGGAGAGGAAATGTGGATTATTTTCAGGGCGACGATTTAATTTTTTAGTTGTGGTGCATAGTAATGTTTGCAAGCTTCATAAAAAATCGAATTCTTTTGCAAATGTCGTGTCGTTCTCTTCCACCTCAAAATCATGAAGTATTTCTCCCGAGATTAGTTTTCTTGTGCTTTTCAGGGATTTTACGAGGTTTTGTAGGACAATGAGTCAACTTTTTTTCAAAAGATTTTAGTCAGAATTCAGAGGGCAGAGGTCATAGACATGTTTGCATTGTGGGCAATTTCTTTAAATGACGAGAGGTTATTTAAAGGCTTTTAACTGCTGTATCTCTTTCTTATTCCAGTCAGCAGGTTTCATTTCGTGTGCTCAGTGCTGTGCTTTCCTTGACGAGGGTGCGTTGTCCAACGTGATATTATTTTGCGATCCACTGTACTGCTACTACAGTCTTCTGAAATTTCAGGTTTGTTTGACAGGAGCTATGTGACACGCAGTACTTTATCTGAGTCATTGCGAAATTCTGTTTCGGCACGCAATGACGCGGAATGCAAGTAACTTATGCAGCAGATGAAAATACTAAACTCAGGTAAAATCTGGCCTCCAGTTGGTAAAAAACCCTATCGCATGTTCATTCTGATTGCACAAATTTACTGCACAGTATATTTGAAATAACCTTTTGCGCAAGCTTACTGAACAGAATATTTGAAGCTTACTGCACAGAATATTTGAAATGACCTTTTGCTTAAGCTTACTGTACAGAATATTTGAAATGACCTTTTTATTGATACATCAAAATGTCTTTTTGTCAAATTTGTTTCTGAATTTTCAGACTGCGGAAACAGGAATTATGAGTATTGCTGGGCAATCTATGCTGAAAAACAAGAACAATGGAGTTCCTGATTTAGAAGCCGGTTTACAAAGAGTTTTGACTACAAAGTACGCTTTCATTCTTCCTGACATCCTAGGAGAAATCTGTGCTGCTTCTTTTGGCAGAAATAAGTTTTATTCACCACCTGATCAATTCTACACACTTTACTTTGCGGTTGCTGTGAGAAAGCATTTTCGATGTAAAGCAGCTCTCAGTAAAAGGTGAGCTCTGTTTCTTTTTAAACTTAAATTAACGATTGCTGCATGTGATACATGTAGTTATGTTTCACCAGATTTTATTTATCGTTTTACTCACTTACGTACCTCAGTTTAACTTCAACTTATGTCATTTTATCAACCGGTTTTATTTTACATGACTTCATCAGTTCCGTTTGGATCTCACTTCAACTGATGCAGTCTGTATTATTGGGAAATAATTCGTAATATTGATCAATTAATAGCAATACTGTGTTTCAGAAACATGAGTCTTGTTTCCAGAACTGCTCATCCAGCATCCCAGCATATATAAAGGTCATTTGAATAATCAAGCTGAAGCAAATTCACTAAGTATGGTGCATGGAAAGGGAAAACGTTTTGCATAGACGTTGCGATAGAGTCACAGCATGTAACTACCATTGCTTAAGGTAAATTCCGATAAGCGGGTTTCTAATAAAATTACTGAAAAGCTGATGGCTGAAAACCTACTCCTTTCTGCTTCGCCTCTACAATACCGACAGATGTGCATGTAAGCTTACGGTAGGTGGTTTCCATTGCTTGGAAACACCTAAGCTTATTCTAAAATGGAATTGTCCCAAAGAATTTTTAGTATTCAGTGTTTGATAGTCGGCGTGAATCTCTGCAACTGGCCAACGACAGTTGGTCAAATTTGCACTGAAGTGATTAACTATCGTGATCTGGATGCCATTTACCAGGAAATGCCAGAGAGCAGCAG
The DNA here is from genome assembly GCA_039090855.1 of Macrothele yani. Lineage (NCBI taxonomy): Eukaryota > Metazoa > Arthropoda > Arachnida > Araneae > Macrothelidae > Macrothele > Macrothele yani. Next base: position 95,368,890 of record CM077016.1, on the reverse strand, counting down.
TTATCTGAAAACTGAAAGGGTATAACATCTCTTTGAAGCAATGCTCGACCTCACACCTCGCGAATAATTTTACAAAAATCAAACTAGATTTGTGAAAACACAAGTTTGTCTGCGCCCCTCACTCCGGAGTAAGTTGCTCTCCCAACTAAACTACACGAACGGAATGTACCGCTGCAGTTTTGTCATCTTGACATGTGCTTTACCTCTGTAGTACGTCACAGATTTTCCGATAAGAATTAACGTTATTTCGTGTCGCCATAAGTACACTTTGAGTGGAAGGATTTTGAACAACAATTGCTTTTTCTCAGATTGATCACTCAACGTTTTCACCATGCTTGGCACTGACCGACCTTTAATTCCAAAAATCATGTCTACCCAGAAAGGATACGAATTTGCATCCATCGAAGAAGTTCAACGAAATGTGATGCAGGTTTTAAAGGAAATTCTCATGGAGAAGTCCCAGAAATATTTCGAATAACGTCAACTTCGTTAAAATACGCATATGAAACCTCCAAATGAGAACTTTGAAGGGGCATAACATTTATTCCGATGTTATAATTTCTACTGTGTTTGCTAACAGATCAGTCTCGTTACTGTATATCCAAAATTACAGTCATACACTCATTGCATGTAACTCGAGCTTTCGTGACCAACATGTTCGATCCATAGAATATGTTAGGGATAATGTGGATGAACAATTTTCATAACCGGCCTGAAAGTGTGGATGGAATGTTTCTATGAAAAATATGGTAGAAAATTCCACAAACAAACAATCTAGAACGATATGGCAACACTAATACCAATACTCAACTTTGGGTCTAGTATTGATATTACACAAGGAAGGTTTCACTCATTTCATCAGGAGTTGGTCCAGTGGTAAGAGGCGTAAGTTTCTGACTAGTCGTTCGAATTGAGAGGCGTAAGTTTCTGACTAATTCAAATTTTGAAGATGACAATCCGATTTTTTTTTAAATCATGATTTATCTGCTTCTCCGGGCAAACACGGGATAAGATTCTTAACCTCCAGATCCGCTAAACATGAATGCCGGTTGCTTCGACTAGCGAATCCTGTGATGGTTATATTCAAATTGATCGGGAACTTGAAACTTGGTCGGTCTGGGTGGTGTAGTGGTTAGCATACCCGGGAGTGTTCTGGGAGACGCGGGTTCGAGTCCCGCTCCAGGACGATGAAAATTTTCAAGTTTTCGGATATTATTTGACTTACCTTCCTTGTCACATTTACACCAAAAATCGGATTGTCATCTTCAAAATTTGAATTAGTCAGAAACTTACGCCTTACAATTCGAACGACTAGTCAATTCGAACCGCTCGCAGACGATTTCTTTGATTGCTCTGGTCGGCGAACTTTGTTCTCTAGATGTGTGAAAAGCTTTTAAGTTGTCTTAAATGGCACGGAGGAAATGGGCTGGAAGAAACTTACTTCTGTGTATAAATCTGTGCCGTATTTTCCCCATTCGTACTCTCAGGCAGCCGTTTTCCAAACTTTTGTGACCCCTATTAGCTGGGCAGTCTGTCGTTGTTTTCCCTTAGCATATACTCAGTTTAGTGTTGCTGATAAATAACTCTTCAATACTTATTATGGAGTTTAAGAAAGCGAAAGATTTTCGCGAAAAAATCGCTTCCGGAGAATATGTGCTTGTAGACAATGTAAAGGGGAAAAGCGATATTTGGAAATATTTTAAATTACTGTCACGTTCTGAAAATAGTCGGCTGGAAAACGTTGTGCAGTGCACTATATGCAAAAACTTTTTGAGTTACGATAGCACAAAATCTGGAACATAGCATCTTAAGCGGCACAAATGTGACCCCCACCCTCTCCCCACACACGAGAGACATATTGGGTTCCAGCGTTATGCTATGCAAGTAGAGATAGATGCAGTTTATAAAGCCATAAAATCTTCTCCTGGTAAAACGATCGGACTCATAATTCTGGATATTTCGCACTTTTCGAATTAACCCCCCCTCCTCCTTATCCCCAAGGATACTTCCGGGTCCGGCGGTAGGGAATGATAATTTGAAAACCCAGAAAATTTGAAAGGCATGGAAATTGTCCTTTTCAAGCAATATTTTTGAGTATACAAGCCCCCCCCCCTCCTCGGACGTCACGTGACTTATACAGAGTCTCAGAAATATTTTGAATTAACGTTTATTGTAATATAATACGTGTAGCAATTAAGAAAACGAAAGCTCTTCAGGAGTCTAATGACAGAGTGCACCAGGTGTCAAATTCGAGTTTTGGTAATTGTTCAAATTTTACGGGCCGGCCCGGGCCTTGGAAACAGGAGAAATATACGGGCCATTTACAGCAATCTTGACATACAACTCGTGCTTCATTGATATCCATTACACGCCGTACACAAGATCTTTTATACTTCATACTCATAATCTTTTTCTCATGCAGACACTCCTGAATCTGATCCACCCATGCCTTCCTTGGCCTTCCTCTGCCTTTCCTTCCTGTCACTTGGGCTAAAAAGATTTTCTTAGTAAGCATCTCATCACTCATTCTTTCAACATGGCCAAACCACCGAAGCATATTAGTCTCCACCTTGCTAACAACATTTTGCTTCACATAACACAACTGCAACACATCTTCATTCCTTACACGATCAGAATGTGTCTTGCCACAAACGCATTTCTCCAGCACACAAATGTCTCCCATGTTTCTTCTGTAGTACCCAGGTTTTACTGCCATACATCAGAGTAGGAACAATTACACTTTCATACACAGCTATGCGGGACTCCCTTGAGAACATATAATTCCTGTGAAAACCTCCCAAAGCAGCTATGACTTTCAATGAAGAATTCACTCGCGTACTAATTTCACCATCCAGTTTGTTCTCTCTGTCAAACATGCTTCCTAAACACACAAACTCATTCACCTGGTCAATCACTGTGCCATTCAGACATATAATACATTCAGTGCTAACAGTTCCTCTCTCAAAAACCATAACTTTGTTTTTTCCGTTATTTATAGTCAGTTTGAATTTTATGCAAACTTCGTACATCCGGGACAACATACTCTGCAACTCACTTTTGCTCTCTGACAACAGGACAGTGTCATCAGCATACAGCAATCTGCACATACGTAGTGCTTGCGCCATGGCTAAGAAATAAGATATCGTTTAGCAAATGGATGAAAGACTTTGTTGGAAGCAGTTAGATGTGATTAAAGTGCATTTCAAACAGACCGCATATACGCAAAGAACATAAATTACCGAAAAACAAAGCTTGGTGCTTTAGCTATGTCATACATAATGATGATAGAGAGACGCTCTAAGTAGCTATTTTATCACGTACACCCAGTGCATTTTTGATCTGGAAAAAAAGTGACGTAACTCTTAACCATAAGTTGTAAAAAAAGGGGGAGGGGGAGGCGGGTAGTGTTGACCTAATAAAAAGGAACGCAATTTCTAATTTCTTGAACATTATTCTTTAAGCCTTATTATTGTTTCTTGTAACTTCAAAAACATAATTTGCATGCTCACATTATATATCAAAAAAGCTAGTATTCCGCAACAGTTTTATAATATTTATCAAATAGTGAAATTTGTGTCAAACTTACCCACAAATGAAAGTTATATTTGCATTAAGGATTACATTATACTGAAGAAAGAAGGCGAATGGATCTTGTCCCCTTCATGTTTACGGAACAGCTCACACGTAATGAAGGCGTGAATGAGATACGAAGAGGTCTGAGAAGGGTGAAAGTGACATGGAACTGACCTGTTGTTCGCATGAAGGGCCACACAAAACGGACTATGGGAAGAAGCCAGCGCTTTTTCTGAGAGAGAGGAGGAGAAAAATGTTCTGGCTGTCGTGGAAAGAAATGTGAAGCAGATTTGGTGATTGTGCAGAAAGGGAAAGATTTTCGAGATACTCGAGATGGAAAAACAGCGGGAGAAATTAAGTTGGAAAACGAGAACGCGAAGGAGCTTTGCAGATTTAGATACGATATTAATATAGCAATCAAGACAATCAAATCCGTGAGCTCTCCAATATACTGCAATGAATAAAGAGCACTATTGCAGAAGAGCGAGTTCTCATTTAGCTAGTAATCAGCAAAAGAAAAAATAGCTAAAATCCCGCAATTTAACTTAAGACCCGACGAACCCATGCAATAGGGCACTGAAAGAAATCCCCTCTGTAACTGTTTCATTTAAGAATATAAGAATTCTCTCTACACTATTACCGAGGTTTATGAGCGCCCCTTAAAAACACACGCATACACACATGCAAAAAAGAAAGACAAATTTTCTTGCCTTTTGAGTATCCCCCACTTTTATTTATTTATTCTTTTAATTAAGTTTGGTGACCATTCTCTGTTCGCCAGCCTCCAACAGTTTAGTGAATTGATCTCTTCTTAGTTTCTGGCTTTTTCTATAGTACTTTAAATAAAAGATACGCCAATTGTAACAATAACAAAAATGCAAGTAACATAAAAATGTTCGTCTATTAGTAACATTGTGTTCCTTCTGGCGCAGTGTCTTCAAAATAAAGCCCGAAGACGCATACCAATAAACAAAACAGGAATTAATGCTGTATGCGTCACGTGATACCATAATTATTTAACCTATATAATAGGCTAAGCCTGTCCTTAACGCTCTGACGTCATTCAGTACTTGCAGCAACATCTGCTTTCATCCGGTGGTCGAAATCGGAACTAAGCTCACCGCTATCGCACATACGTAAAATCAAGGAGAAATACCGGAAAATAGTAAGACAAATGACTTCATCTGTGGCAACACGCACGCGCTCGAGCAACTGTCTGTGACGTTTGTTCTGTTACGTAGGTGTTATGTCGTGTTTTATTTCATTTTCTTCGCACTGCAGAATAACTTCACAAAAAAGAATAAAATTGCAGAGTAATTTCATAAAAAGAAATCAGCGTTATTTTATTTCATAAAAAGGAACATATAAAATTGTAAGAAAGTAACTGCAGGTATAATTTTGATTCACTGCGATGGAAATTTAAAACATTATTACTTCCGTGACATTTTTTTCTTTGTAGTACAAGTTGGAAGAAGATAAAGATGAAAGAAAACGTCGCTTAAATAGAGAACGACAACGGTGATGGCGTGCAAACCAATCTTCTAATACTTTGCATAACTTGAACGAAGATAGAGCTAATCGCAGACGAAATGAATCTTTTGACTTTAACCGTTTATTATATATATATGTATTTTACGATTCGTGTTATAAAATTTTCAGTCACAGCTTTTTCACCCGTGTATGGCATGGGCTATGAGCTAGTATTTCCATATTTAGCGTGAAATTTAAAGTTAGTCAAGTTTCAAATCCTTTTTCAGTCTTTGGATTAATTTAATGTTGCCTTGAAAATTTGTTCGTTAGTTGCCCTTTTTTATCAGAAAGACTCGTAATGATCCCTTCAGCTAAGAACCCCGACGAAAATATACAAGAAAAACACATGAGGAGCTATCTCCCTTCATAAGCAAGTTCAGAATGAGGAAAATCAGATCAGATCATACACTGCCGGACAATTACTAAGGACGGATGACAATAGCAACGATAGCAACCATAAAATGGAAGGCAGGAAAATGTGGAAATTAGCATAAGTGCGGGATACAGTAAGACGTGTTTTGCGTATGCAAATTTTGGATTGCCGAACTTGTTCGTGACGTCATAGCGCTGATAAGAGATATAATGGATTTGACGCGTATTGACCGTTGTTGTTCAAAGGCAAAGTTGAAAGGGAAAGAATCAATTGACGAACTTGCAATTTTCAGTATGTCTTCCTGACATCACCTAGATGATTTTACGCGTGGCCGTATTATTGGCAAGATTGAAGAAGGGCGAAAAATAACAGATGTTGCCAGGGAGTTCGACGTCAGCCACAGTGTTGTTTCAAGGCTTTGGAAATCATTTCAAACAAATGGAGAGTGTAGCAAACGTCACGGGGGAGGTCGTGTTCGCAGTACGACACCTGCAGAAGATCGGTACATAGTGCTATCAACAAAAAGACACCGGCGCAGCACAGCTAGTGAGGTAGCAAATCAGTTTATATCTGCTACTGGCAAGCGGATCTCCCGAAAAACTGTCGCCAGACGTTTGCATGAAGGAGGACTATACGCCCGCCGTCCTGTTGTGTGCATCTCATTGTCCAGACGTCACCGTACCGCCCGTTTGCAATGGGGCCATCAACATCGCAATTGGACTGATAACGACTGGTTTGCTGTCCTCTTCTCAGATGAGAGTAGATACAGTCTATCGTCTGATTGTCAACGACAACTGATCTGGCGTGATAGTGGTACTGCATATTGTCCAGCAAACATAGAGGAAAGGGACCGATATCCGACATGTAGTGTCATGGTATGAGCTGGCATCATGATCAATGGCCGTACGTCCCTCTATGTGCTTCCAACTGGGACTATGACTTGCCAACGATACATTAATGATGTTCTGCTACCTCATGTTCGCATGTTCCGTGGTGTTGTCGGTGATAGATTCATTTTCATGGACGACAACGCAACATGTCATCGAACAGTCGCTGTCCAGGAGTGTCTTGAGAGCGAGGATATTCAACGCCTCGTATGGCCAGCACGTTCTCCAGATCTGAATCCCATTGAAAATGTGTGGGATGCTTTGGGAAGGAGTCTTGCTGGTCTCCAACGCCCTCCAATAAACAAGGACACCCTCATCCGTGCACTGACAGAGGAATGGGATAAATTACCCCAACCAACAGCTGCTTGATAATGTTGTGCAAAGCATGACACGACGTGTGGAATCTTGCATCGCCCTCCATGGTGGCCATATCCCGTATTGACATCTTACGCCGGAACGCCTGCGGACGGTAATGGCATTTTTTTCACGTTTACGTATTCTGCACCAAATGGCCTGTTTTTCCCTTGAACACGTTCCAAAGCCTTCTGGATTTCAGAGCACAATAAATAGTCTTTCTTGTAATGTCCAGGCATTCTGACATTATTTTATTTCACTTGGCATCCAAACACACTTACTTTTTATGCGCTATGAAGCCGTTTATGATATGTCCTTAGCAATTGTCCAGCAGTGTATAACCCTTGAGTGAACTGGGAAGCAATAATCATCACTTAGCTTATTGCTGATTTGTTGTGCTTCGTTTTATCGGGCGAGGAGGAGATTTTGCATAATTATTTTCCTTTGTTTTTTCTTTTTGAGGGGTAGGTAGCTTATCAGTGTTGATGAATATCGAAGTATAAGAGAGTTCCCCTATCAATAGTTTCGAGTTACTCCTTTGAAGAACAAGAAGAGAAAGTGAAAAAATTCTAACCATTGGAAACTAGCCCTAAAGCTGAAGACCAACGTGCTAGTTATTTAGCAATAGGGAGATTAATGTCATAAGCGTAGACCGCATCTCATCATGAGCTACAACGCACTTAAGAACATTTTCAGGGGTTTCTTTTTATTTGGAAATATCGGAAATCTCTGAAGGAGGGGGGGCGCCTTACTGGTCAACGTTCGTGACTGCCAGGGAGACGATCTCGGGTCCGATCCCAGGCAGATACGAAAGCTCAAACCACTAAATATCCGCCGTGCGTCGGATGGGCAGGTTAAGCCGTCGGGCCGCGGATACTGGCCCCCGGTAATAAATGAGGGCGTCTTCCTCCCCTTTTCTACCTCGCTTCCGTGTCACTTTCCTATCTGGCACTCTAGCCCAAATCTCCTAGCTTTCTATTGGGTTGTTTAAGACCTGGGGTCAGACACTCCCTTCCTAAAATCTTCTACATATGATCTTGATCTCTGAAGGCGGCCTTTGCGTTTACTTTGCAATCATCGTGAAACAAACTTGACTGAAACTCGCTGCAATCCCAAATCTTTATCAAAATGGACTGAGATGCATTGGCGGCTCGCCAGATGAGGCAAGTGAGACGCCGCCTCACCAGAAATTTTTCGCCCATGTAGAAAGTTCTTAGATATGTAAGATACAATACGCCTTTAATTGTGCATGCTAAATCAAACTCTGAAATTCTCATTGGGATTCGTAATTTTGTTAAAAAAGGCTTCAACCAGAGAATGAATCTTAATTTCTTGAGCCTTAAATTTATAAAGTTCAAATACTATTTTTACAAAGAGTTTGAAACGAGCATATGCTAAGTGCCCTGAGAGGCGATCATCTGAGGCGGCGCGCAGATGAAAAGACAACAACGATACCCCCCCCCCCCCAAATAAAAACGGTTTCCCAGACTTCCTCTACGGATTTTGAAATGAAACTTGAACGCCGCTTGCTTAAAATCGACTGGTGTCTGTGTTTCTATTGGAGGAAGGTGCCCAGCAAAAACAGTGGTGCTGGGCCAGCACTGGAAGCCAGCAGTAGCCCAGCACTATGTTGCCGCCGCCCAACCATCAATAAAATGTTCCGGTGGCCAGCACATGGGCCAGCAGTTCAGGCCACCTCATCAGTTGTCATATGCCAGAACAGGGCCATCAGTTATCCATCACAGGCAGTAGCAGCCACAAGTGGCCCTTCAGCGGCCCTGCAAGCACGTGCCATAAATGATGGCTAGCCTAATGTGGTCCGCTAGTTTCCCCGGCAGTGGCAATCACGTGACGTATAATAACTGATGGCTTGCCGAATATTGTCCGCCAATTTCCCAGTAGTAGCCATTAAAAAAAAAGGAGAACCGCAGTTTCCCAAAGTCACAACTACAAAACCCAAGTTTGTCCTCACTCCGGAGTAAGTCGCTCTCCCAACTGAGCTACGCGGACAGGGTGTCTCGCTGCAGATTTGTCGTCTTGACACATGCTTTCACCTCTGTAGTCTGTTTTATAGTGTATTATCCACACAGTTTTGAGTGCTGACTTTTTGGAATGAGTTTCTACTGTAGTTTCTGGTTAGGCCAGAAATGAGCTGAGTTTTTCTTTCTTCGTATTATTACTCATAAATTTCGATTTATTAGTAGCAATAAAAATAGTTATTTCAGAATTGAACTGATTAATAAAAAGTAAATTGAATGTATTCTGTTGGGGGAGGGGACAAATTTTACAGGCAGCTACCTGTTTTGATTTCTGCCATGTTTAAGTCGCATAACCTGTTTTGAAAAGATACACTCACTTCCAAAAGTTAAGCACGGAGCTGTAGGATGTGAAAAAAATGGAGAAGTACTGCTTGGATTGACACGAAATGCAGCAGGAACGTAGGAAATATGTTTATTAATAAATCAAATCAAAGAAATACAGACAGAGATGAAAATAATATTGAATTTTCAGAAATTATGAGATGACATCAAATTGGAGTCATTTACATAGTGAGTAATAAAGTCACAACGAACAACAAAAATTGACATCAATAGGGTATATGAGCACCCCTCATCTGCATACAAAGTTTACAGCGTCTGACCATGCTTTTTATGAGGTGATCAACCACCGCAGAGTCCAGTAATCGCCATTCCTCCTGTAGAGCACTTTCCAAAGCAGTGAGGGTGGTTGGGGGCGGGAGACGTGAACACACAACACGGCCGAGGGCATCCCAAAGATTTTCAATGGGATTAAGGTTGGGCGAGTACGCCGGCCACTCCATACGCGCAATCTCCTCACCCTCCAGGTAGTCGTTGACGATGGCAGCTCTATGGGGACGCGCATTATCGTCCATTAAAACGAAGGCAGGACCAACTGCTGAAGCGTACAATCGCACAGTGGGGTCTAGGACTTCATCCCGATACCGTACAGCCGTCACAGAACCCCGTCTGTAGATGTGGAGGTCGGCGCGATATCGCAACGAAATTCCGGGCCAGATCATGATGCTTCCACCTCGGAATGCATGATGTTCGGTGATGTTCTGGGGTCGATTGCGTGTGCCTTCTTCCCTCCACACCTGTACATGCTTGTCATCGGGTTGCAGGGCAAATCTGGACTCATCCGTGAACATAACGTTGCCCCAATCAGCCACAGTACAATTGACATGTTGGCGACACCACTTTAATCGTGTCCCTCTGGATTGGACGGATAGAGGAACACAAACCCGTGGTACCCGGGCGTACAGTTCCTTCATGTGTAGCCTTCGACGCACAGTAGTGGCAAATATCGTCTTACCAATGGCCGCCGTAACCATAGATGTCACACGTGTGGACGTCGCTCTTGGATTCCGCTTGGCTACAACAGCAATATATCGGTCTTCCGCGGGGGTCGTAACTCTTGGGCGACCGGCCACAGGTCTGCGGACAACTGTTTGGCTGGTTAGAAATTGTTTCCATAAACGTGAAATGATGGAATGATTCACGCCGAAGAAACCAGCAACATCTGTGATTGACTGTCCTGCTTCAATGCGTCCGACGGCACGCCAGCGCTCAGAATCTTTCAATCGTCTTCTGGAAAATATAAAATCAAGTCTGTCTTCAAAACAAATCCTCCGACAGTTCTCAACACCTTGTAGCAGCACTTGCATGCAACTCCTGTACCCCTTCAGAGTGTTGGCTTCTTATACGACTGCCTGTTTTGCATATTTCTCGGCAAGACACCGTGATTCGCTGTTACCTACCACATTTGCATACTTCCATCTACCGCTGCAGAGAATTGCAGTGTCTCCAATTCCGATTGGCTTCCGGAAATTAACTTCTCCCTCTGCGTGCTTAACTTTTGGAAGTGAGTGTACATTTATATATATATAGAAATGTGCTTCCAGTTTGATTTCTCCTAGACACCGTTCCCACGGGTCAGTGCATTAATTTGTGGCCCGCGGGCCTTAAATGTGATCTATCTACATGAGGGGTGCACCTTCGGAAAAAGACGTTGCTTTTATTCTGGACTCAGAAACATTTTTTGAGAAAAGTAGTTCTTCTGTTAAAATTATTTCCTTTGAAATTTTAGAGGAGTGAACGCTCGATTGGTGTTGTGAATGATGCAATCACCACTCGCTCATTAGCTATTGCTAGATAAAGAAATTAAGCGCAAAATGTGCGTTTGTACTGAGGAAGGATGATATAAAGTAAAACGGGTTAACCATTCTTCCTCTTTTTTTTTTTTTTTTTTTTTCATAAAATATACATTTTTCTTTCCGAAACTGTTTCGAATGTTTTAAGTCTACATCTCTTCCCTCCACCGTGCTTGATGTCTTCCTATGATTTTGTTAAAGTATCGTTGAATATTATATCTAGATATAAATATACATAAATGTATATACACTGCTGGCCACCCAAAAGGCAACACCAAGAAGGACACGAGATAGCAAAGCCAGATTTACTGGACACATAACATCAGATACAAAGATGAAACGATTGAGCTTACAGGCCCGTGCGACTTGCGGAACACGCAGACATCAATAGTTCGTGTGGCCCCTATGGCTGGCAATAACGGCCACTACACGCCGCGGCATCGAACGAAAGAGGCTTTGGATGTGGGCTTGGGGTATGTCGGTCCAGGCTGCTTCCACATGTTGCCACAGTTCATCAGGCGTAGCCGCGGGTGGTGGTTGCCGATCAGCGACCAGACTTGTTCGATGGGCGACATATCGGGAGAACAGGCAGGCCACTGCAGCAGTGACACCTGGTGGGCCGTGAAGAATTGTTGCACCACGTGCGGGTGCGCATTGTGCCACGTGCGGGTGCGCATTGTCATGTTGAAACGTGGCCGCTGGCAGGTCCTTCAGGTAAGGGACGACTACAGGCTCCAAAACGCCGGAGATGGTGCGCTGGCTGTTGTGTGTACCAGCGATGCGTTCCAGAGGGGTGCGGGTGTCATATCCAATTGCGCCCCAAACCATAACGCCAGACTACGGACTGGTATGGCGATGCAACATGCAGGCGTCATACAGTCTTTCGCCGCGGTGCCGCCACACGCGGATGTGACCATCGTGGTGTTGCAGGCAGAAGCGGGATTCGTCGGAGAAGACAATGCCGTGCCATTCCGTAGTCCAGGTGCGGCGTTCAACGACCCACTGCCGCCGCACTCGCCGGTGGTGTAACGTCAATGGTAATCGGAGCAGTGGGCGCCGTGCAACAAGTCCCCCGCTCCTGCAGACGACGTCGAACGGTACGTGCTGACACAGGTTGTTGCGCAACACACCCTAATTCTTGCGCTAACGTTCGCGATGTGGCAGTGCGAGCCGTCAATGACCGCCGCACAACATGCCGGTACTCTCGTACGGTGGTGTGCCGCGGCTGCGGCAATCGCTCACGTCGGTCGTTCCGTCCCTCCTGCACCCACCGAATCCATACTCTCCTCACTGTGGCTGGATGTCGTCCCACACGGGTGCCGATGTCTCGGTACGATGAACCGCTGTCGCGATAAGCCACTATTCGTCCTATGTCGAACTCCGAAACGTTCTGGAATGACTGCCGTATTCTGCGACGAGGCATCAGGAAGCTTCCCACGCACAGGTCCGGCAGCACAACAAACTTCCACTACTTACACCCCGCCTTCTGTGCACCCCTCTTATAGTGCTTCTTGGTGGCGTGTCGGGCGCACAGGATTTGCATATGCCCTGCAATGCTAATCGTTTGCATGTCCTCTCGCGGGCGACGCATGCTGCGAATTTCAGGCCAATCGGATGCTTCCTTCTTGGTGTTGCATTTTGGGTGGCCAGCAGTGTATATACATCAAATCGCTTCTCTACAAAATTTGGTTTTATTTTTCATAACATATACACTATATTGACAAAAGTCACCGGGCACTCCTTCAAAAACAAATGAAAGGATCCACTGCGTTGTTAAGATGCGCGGTACAGCTGCAAACGGTATAAAAACAAGCCTGCAGCTGACCGCGATCATATCGCAACTGTGAGGTTGAGTGCAAATGTCTCAGTGGGAGAGAACTGACTTTGAGAAAGGAAAGATTGTTGGGTGTTATATTAGTGGATTGTCCATAATAGAGAAACCGGGGGGGGGGGGCGTTTAAACGTACCCAAGCCAACTGTTTTGGATGTGCTGAATAAGTGGAAGATGCATGGCGTGCCTGAAACAGCAAAACGTACCGGCAGACCAAAGAAAATCTGTGATAGAGGACGTTGAAGCCTCAGGACAGTTGTTACAGCTAATCGACGGCGTACTGTACAAGACGTCAATGTACAGGTGAGTAAAAATGCTAGAACCTCGGTATGTACAGGTATCCTTCGAAGAGAACTTCATTCCATGGGTCACTGTGGTTGTGCGGCTGCTCATAAGCCTTTCATCTTCACTCGGAATGCTACTCGTCGTTTAGCATAATGTAAAGAACATTTATCGTGGACCGTAGATCAATGGAAATGGGTCCTATGGACTGATGAATCCAGATACACGATCCATCAGTCTGATTGCCATGTGTGGTTATGGCGGCAGCCGGGGGAACGCTATTTACCACAATGTACTGTTCCCACGATCAAGTTTGGAGCTGGCAGTGTACTCGTGTGGGGATGTTTTTCGTGGTATGGTAACGGCCCATTGGTTATCGTGGACAAACCTGTTAACCAGCACGTCTACCTCGATATTCTGGACACTTATGCCCTACCAGCTCTGTGGCAATACTATGGAACCGAGCCTTGTTGGTACCAGCAGGATAATGCACAGAGCCATAAAGCAAGGTTTCAACATCGCTTTAAAAGTTCTCTTGGAGCATTACATTGACATAACGGGAAAATCATGGCAATACAATAAAACCAGGAAAAACATACAAAAAAAACCTGCGCAAAACAAACCGTGTCAAGGGACACATTACAGTAACGTGAACACACAACGATGAGCATAGGGCACGAGGCAGGGCTCAATGAGTAGAAGTTAAGTACAGAAAGGATCACACGAGCCTGTGGAACACAGCGAGAAAACAATAAAACAGGGCTAGTCATCCAAAACCGCGTATAACAAACCGAAGCAGGTGAAACATTACGCTAACGTGAACACACAATGATGAGCGTGGAGCACGAGGCAGGACTCAATCAGTAGAAGTTCAGTACAGAAATGTTCACACGTGCCGGATGAACACAGCGAGAACAGGGCGGCAACATAGGCCTGAGTAGCACAGACGTGGCAGGGCAAACGATGAAGAACAGTAGTCGCGGCTACAGCGGTCACTGCGTCTCATGAGAGAAGATCATGGCGTTGGCAGAAGGTGATACACGGCAACAGGTGGTGCGGGCTGGCGGAAACTGGAAGTGTCGGATGTAGAGGCAGATGGCTGCGGATGCGAAGACGCGCGTTTAACAGCGGCTGGAACTGACTGTTGCAGAGAAGCGGGTCCAGAAGGCGGTGGAAGCGAAAACACGCTTTGAGCAGAGGCTGTAAATGACTTGTGCAGCGAACCGTGTCCAGAGGGCAGCGTAAGTGAAAGATACGCAATAAGAAGAGGCTGTAAATGACTTTTGCTGGGACAAAAGTCTGCAAGCCGGGTCGTGTGTGATGCCATGTGAGTGATGGCACCGGGGGTGTATCGTCTTAAAAGCAGAACACCATTTCTTGATGGGAGTGTCAGGCAAGGCCTCGAAGGAAACTCCATGGTCGATCAGTGTGCAACTGTTAACCAGTGGGAGAGTCTTCAGGAAAATCTAGGAAAAGTTCATGGCCATAGAGAGTAACATAGGAATCCAGAGCATTTACCGAGGAAGATGAAGCAGGAGACGAGGCAATATGAGTATGAGCAGGTGGTTGTTGCAGTCCTCGAGGAAGGCGAGGCTGTTCTGAAAGATGGAATGCCAGGTGAGGGAAGAGGAGCAACGTCCGGAGCAGCAGCAGGCAGAGATGAGGCTATACGCAGCTGGAGGGCACAGCATCAACGGCAGCAACAGGAGAAAAATAGGTATCCATCACACCATCTGACGTAGGCAGGAAAGCAGAGGCCACAGCTGTGAAAGAAGAAGCATCCTTGGCGCCATCGGAAATAGGTGAAGACAGGACGGCATTATGGAACGCAGTGGCACGTCAGTTGTAGGCACGGTAGAAAGAGGCTAAGAGAGATGGGCAGGGCCCTTAGCCAATCCAGGAGAAGACGCCATTTGCAATGGCGAAGAAAGTTCGTAAAAAGACCAGCTTGGTCGAGAAGTAAAACGAGGATAATAGGAACAAACGAGCACTCACCGACTTGGGAGATATCTCAAACGAAAGACGAGAACTTCATGAACATCACACACAACAAGGCAGACGACGGGAATCACTGAAAAAGCGTAGAAGGGCGCAAAAACACGGAGCAAGGGCACACACACGTCCAGAGCGCCATGAAACAAGGACTGTTACGGCGTGGTTTGACAATAATTCCTTATCGTGTGTGTAGTGGTTAGCACAGAGCCCTGATCTAAATCCCACAGAGCACCTATGGGATGAATTAGAGCGCCCCATACGAAGTTTGGAACCAAGGCCTACTACTAAGCACCAGTTAGCGGCAGCATTATGTACTGAATGGAAGCGCATACCTATCGCTGTGTTCCAAAACCTTATCGAAAGCATGTCTCAAAGAGTCAGTGCATGCATTAAGGCCAATGGTGGACCGACACCGTATTAATGTATGTCACTAAATGCTATGTTATGTTTCTCTTCTAGGTATCGGTGACTTTTGTCAATATAGTGTAGGTTACGGGCTAGATCGTCGCTTCACCAACATTTTACTCCACGAACCGCCACTGCTGAGATGAGCCATTAGAAACAGAATTTAGGTCACCCATTTCGCGAATAATCATCAAACTGCCCGCCAGAGCCCCGATTCATCGTTTCTACAGGTTGACGCCTGTCCAGGGCGACCACGTAACGTTAGACGGGTGTTATTGCCACTTTTAAGAATCTCTACCAAAAGCGTTATTTTATCTCTAAAAGCTACTTTCACCAACTGATAAGTTTCGGTTGCTGACTCTCCATTTTTATTCCAAAACATAGCGCATACGAGTTGTATGTACTCTCATTTTCTTTTTTTCTTTCTTTTTTGTTGTTGTTTTTTGATTGAAGGTTTTACGACCACCGTGAGCAGCTCCATGGCCTATAAGCAGTCGCCTGTCCCTAATTTAGGGCCACTGGTTCCAGCAAAGGGAGAGGACCAGTGCCGTAATACAAACACAACGTCCATGCCTCACCGGAATTCGTACCCGGACCCATCTCGGACGTATGATCCGAAGCCAGCCCTTAGATCTGCGCCACGTGGGCGTCCTCGAGTATATTACATGTTACATTCGGCGCATGACAAAATAATCTGAACGTACAAATAGGTTAGTAGTGACTGAACCAATGAACTATTGCTATAACATAGATTGCCATTTTAACCGAAGTTTCATTCCTACTCAGTTTTATGCACCTATATCGTTCATACAAATTCATACTTTTTAAATCAGCACTTGTATACTTCGAAGTTAACAGCTGTGTGTTCTCATTACAGAATTTTAAGAATCGTTGAAGCTGGCCTCATCAATAAATGGACTGAAGATTATCTGAGGTCTCTTCGCCACGAAGTACAAGTGCAAGACGATAATGCAAATGAAGAAAGAAAAGCTTTAACAGTTGAAGATCTCCAAGGAGCCTTTTATATCCTGGGTTTCGGATACATCGCAGCGAGCGGATGTCTCATCGCCGAATTATTAAAGACTCCTGCTCAGTCTTTACTTGGTTGCCGCAGAAGTGTTTATTTGGATATCAGTTAATGACAGATATTAAAGAAAATTATATGATCCATTTTTCTGTAGTTCTTGCTCTGAAAATATGTGTATTTTTTAAATTACTCTAGAAACTTTTTTTTCGTATTTGAAAGTAACATAACAGAAAATTACTTCTACCTAGAAAATACAGTTCATGAAAATTTTGAGAGGAAGGCTCTCTGCTACCACCGATTATTTGGTAAATTTATCAATCATAAAAGGTTTTATCAAAAAGTATACGAAATGGTCGCATAAGACAATAAAAGCAACACGTAGCAGCCATTATGTTTTATTTCTCCTCAATTTACTCGCCTTGGGAGCTGATATGTCGATCCCAGCGATTGTGTTGGAAACACTTTTGAAAAGTCCATTTAATGGTACATTTTCAACGCTTTCTGCGATTCTTCCTGACTAACATTAATGTCCTCAAATCATTTTTTTCTGACCCGCATCTTAAGGTTTGGGAGCAAAATAATCGCAAAAAGCCAGATCAGGAGAGTAGGGAGAATGAAGAATAACAACCATTCCATTTCTCGCTATGAACTCACGAAAGGAAAGCACTACGTGTGTAGGTGCACGGTCGTGATTTTTTTTTTTTTTGGATTGGAGGTTTAACGACCACCGTGAGCAGCTCAATGGGCTATAAGCAGTCGCCCGTCCCTAATTTAGGGTCACTAGTTCCAGGGAAGGGAGGGAGCCAGTGCCGTAAGACAAACACAACATCCATGCCTCACCGGGATTCGAACGTGGACCCCATTTGGACGAATGATCAGAGGCCATCGCTTAGACCACTGCGCCACCGGGGCGGCGCATTGTCGTGATGGACAAACCACTCTTCTCTGGGCCATTTTACTGAACGTTTACTCTGCACATCTTTCCACAATCTTCATAGAACATTTTTGTAAAACATGCGATTCACATTTTGTCCCTGTGTTGCGAATTCCTGATACACAATCTCTTTAGTATCTAAAAAGACAGTCAGCATGTATTTCAAAGTGGACCGCACTTGTCGGGTTTTTCTGAGGGGGCCGTAGAGACAAAGGACTTTTGCACTGCGACGATTGCTGTTTTGTATCAGGGTCTTACCCAAAAATTAATGATTCGTCACCAGTTATGGCCTTGAACAAAAAGTTAGGGTTTGTTTGAAGTTTCTTTTCAACTCTATGCGCATATTCACCCGGGGCTGCTTCTGTTCATTGGTCAAGATGTGTGGCACAAATTTCGCGGATTCTTCTCATGCTCAGATCAGTCGTTAAAATGCTCTGACTGATACCAAAAGAAATGCCCAATTCAGATTCTGTTTCCCTAATAGTGACACATGTATCATCTCTTACAATTTCCTCAACCCGATTCACATCTTCGTCAAATTTGCTTTTTGATGGACGCCCTGAGCATTCTGCGTCCTCAGCTGATGTCAGACATTTCTTAAACTTCGAAAACCACTTAAAGTTTTGTGTTTTGCTCATTGTTTCTTCCGCAAAAGCCATTTGCAACATCTCATGGGCTTCTGACTCAGTCCTACATAATTTGGAACAAAATGATGCGCACGCGTTGTTCTGTGAAATCTGAAATTCTTACAGAGTTGAAAAGTTTGAAAGGGCAGTCGACACTTGTTCATTCTACACCGTAAAACTGGGCATTGAAATAAGACAAAGACCCAGTGAAGCGTCATAAATCCTCTCATTCCACTCTTTCAACTGTTCTAAAATCACCGTTATGGTGTATAACGTAACACTTTTTACGTTATGTAAGATTTGTTATACAGTATTAAAGTTCCAAATGTCCGGTTGAATAGATGTTAAACTAAAGGTAAATGCGATGCAACTAACTGTACCGGATAGCTCACTTTAAATTAAGATTTTTAGGGCAGACGAAACATACAGAAAGTCAATTCACTTACGTAAATTTTTTATTGGTCCAGCAACTTTAGACGAAATCCAAAACATATCACGACGAGGTACACATACAACTTCACATACCTTAATTAGCTGTCGTACAATCAAACTCAACAACGATCTAACATCTCCATTTCAAAAACTGCGTTGCCAAATGTATATCTCACTTTAAATTAAGATTTTTAGGGCAGACGAAACATACAGAAAGTCAATTCACTTACGTAAATTTTTTATTGGTCCAGCAACTTTAGACGAAATCCAAAACATATCACGACGAGGTACACATACAACTTCACATACCTTAATTAGCTGTCGTACAATCAAACTCAACAACGATCTAACATCTCCATTTCAAAAACTGCGTTGCCAAATGTATATCTCTTCTCGTTCTTATCACATACATACGTCATTTTCGTTCCGACTTTAGATTGTTGCTAACATCATTCTCGTTTGTGGGAAAAGACATAACGGGTTTGAAAATGTCTAAGAGAACGAACTCAAAATGATAGTTAAAATAGAATATACGTCACAGGTGTCACAGTTAAGGTCTTGGCGACCATTGCGTTGTAAGATAAATGTCCCCTCTGCAGGGGAATTTTACGTTAAGGGTTGTTGACCATGAGCTGAACGAGATCGTTTTCGCCCTGATTCTGTAAGGGTAAATGATGGAGACGTGGTGACGTGAAGGCGGTAATCTATATTTTGCCGATTAGGGAAACAATACCTCTTTTGTGTTCCATTTAGTGCTCAATTCTGTTACAGTGATTCTTTGCTCTGTTCCTGCTTCGTATTGTACCCCACAAAACTGCGATTTTGTCACCGATATAAGTAATGTGGTGACTCGCAGTTCTGTCTTCTTTACAGCTCCGTCCCCGCTGTCATAAACGGCGATTTTGTCACCATTTGAAGTCTCCGTTACTTCCGCGGAACAGTCATTGTCCTCACTGTGATAGGAAAATCACTATTAAGCCCATCTCTTAGTTCAAGGTCCAAGCCCAGCACACGCACTCTGGTGATACATTGAGGCCATTCTGGAAAAGTTTTAATCAAACCCCGAATTTTTAGTTCAGTCAAAATGCATTTCTTCATATTTCCATTCGGTGGTCGAATGATCACTCGTTGCTGTCATGGATAAAAGGTGCGAACTTTTGACCATTGCAGTGGGTCGAACCCCTAATAAATCACCGATAGAATGTTCGTTTCTTTCCTTCAGCATCAAAGCTACACCAGTGGTGCCTACCCGAGCTGCGTAACTTTCCCTCTCTTTGACCGAAGGATGTGTGGGTGGGGCAAGCTTGTATTGGAGTTTCTATGGGTCTGTCGACTTTTGTCATTCCAAAAATAGAAAGAGGAAAAAGTACAGAAAAGAAAGGACAAGAAAAGAGGAACCATTATTCAATGTCCAGCGTGACCTGTAATTCGCTTTTTTAGTTCTATTCATGATATTAAAGAAGTAGCGTTATACATTTTACAAGCAGTCGTTTTAAGTATTACACATGAATCATATGAAGATTATTATTGTTTGGAATTCATTTGATCACGATTAAGTTCTTCCTTTCTAAAATACATCTAGTGAAACTGCCACCATGATTTCACTAAGAAGCATGTAGAAAGCCTTATTTTTTTCGTACATGAAAATAGAGACAAAATAGTTTGGTTACTAATTTTTCTTTTTCCCTTGGTTCGTAAGAAAACAACAATGGAATGAGGGAACAGCAGTTGATGACATTGACAACGGTATCCAAAATTAAAGAAATTTAGAACATTTTAAATTTATCTCTTCATGAGACCTCAGCTGTGCATCCGAAATTCGATTTTAATTGAAATTTTCGGCATTAATGGAAATTTGCCTTTCCATCGGCATCCAAAATTCAGCGGTATCTTAACTACGCCTTTCCATGTGAGCTACAGCGGCATCCAAAGTTGGCCGTTCCATGAGAGTTATGACGTTTTTCTAAATTTTTCTGTCCATGAGAAAGGCACCAGTATGCAAAATGTACATATCCATGAGATCTACAAAGCAGTGCGTGCCGCCCCGGTGGCGCAGTGGTCTAAGCGATGGCGTCTGATCATTCGTCCGAACGGGGTCCGGGTTCGAATCCCGGTGAGGCATGGATGTTGTGTTTGTCTTACGGCACTGGCTCTCTCCCTTCCCTGGAACCAGTGACCCTAAATTAGGGACGGGCGACTGCTTATAGCCCATTGAGTTGCTCACGGTGGTCGTTAAACCTCCAATCAAAAAAAAAAAAAAAAAAAGCAGTGCGTAGCTAGTGAATGCCTGATTGCCTTAGGGAAGGTCAGTAATACACAGTCGAGTCACATTATTGTGACCACCTCCTGCATTTGACGTCAACAGCGCGTAGCCAATGAAAGAAGGCACGTGTCGTGAGCTGGCTTAGAGGGTATATAAGGTGTGCCGTAGATATTCTGAAAATACCCGGGTACTGGCCGCCCGGTAATAAATAAGGGCGTCTTCCTCCCCCTTTTTACTTCGACTCCGTGTCACTTTCCTATCGGGCATTCTAGCCCAAATCTCCTAGCTTCCTATTTCTAAGGGTTGTTTAAGACCTGGGGTCTTACACTCCCTTCCTAAAATCCTCTACATATGATTTGATTAGATTCTGAAAATATATCACTCGTTGCTGTCATGGATAAAAGGAGCGATTTATCAGATTTGCAAAAAAAGGATGATTATCGGCTTTCGGGCCAAGGGCGGCACTATTTCTGAAACAGCGCAGTTTGTGAACTGTTCGCATGCTGCTGTGGTTAAAGTGTATCGTGATTGGAGAAATGGCACCATTGCAAATAAGCGACGTGGAAACTGCGGATGCTTCTTCGTTAGCATAGGTGCAGCGGCTATCCGTCTGCATCGGAGCCCCATACGCAGCAGGGTTCACTGAACCGTCGTTTTTAGACACACTTCTGGTAGCCCACTGGTTCATTCGGCCAGTGATTTGCTCCACTGAAACATGCCGATCAGCCCTCACGCACCTTCGAAGCTAACGTTCACCTCTTGCCGGACCTTAACCCCATTGAGAATATGTGGGACGGAATAGAAAGATCTATTCGAGTACAGCAAGCCCCACCGGCTACTGTGGATTCTCTACGACTGACGATCCTCGCTTCGTGGGCGGCAATATCACCTCCGTGTTTTCATCACCTTTATTTAGTCCATTCCAAGAATTCTGACTGCTGTTGTGAGGGTAAAATATGAAGCAACATGTTGTTAGATAGGTGCATATGATGATTTGTAAATTCAGTTTAGGAAACGCTTTAGATGACCAGTCACTAAAATAGTTGTGTTGGAAAAACCGTCACAGAAGAGACCAAAAAAAGAAAATAATTTGAATTGGAATACCGAGGGAAATCATATGTTACCACAGGAAGAAACACCTTCATTTAACCCTTTTTTCTGGTGTATGATCATTGAGACATGGTTTTATCTGGTTGATCATTCATGCCGGATCACATAAAGTCCTTCAGATGAAGGCTCAAGCGTCAGTTATGCGATCATTTATGCAAGATCTCTTGGAGGAAACCTTCAGATGAAAGTGTGGGTTCCGTTAAGCGATTGTTCAGTTGAAATCGTGCAGTCCGTTGTGTGATTATTCATGCATGATCACATGAGTCATGGCCTTTAGTCGAAAGCGGGGGGAGGGGTCCGATACTTGATCACATGAATCAAGACCTTCAACAAAAGTGTAGTGAAGGTGGTGTGATTACTTTTATATGTTACGGGATCCGTTGTGTGATCACAGATACTTGTTCACATCAGTGAAGACTTTCTGGTGGAAGCGTGTTATTACCGCCACGGTGTAGCAGTGGTTTAAGAGCTAGCTCCGGACCCTTCGTCCGAGATGAATCCGGGTTCGAATCCCCTGAGCATGGATGTTGTGTTTGTCTTACGGCACTGACTCCTGACCACTCGTCCGAGGTAAATCCAGGTTCGGATCCCGTGAGCATGGATGTTGTGTTTGTCTTACGGCACTTCCTCCTGACCATTTGTCCGAGATGGGTCCGGGTACGAATCCCGGTGAGCATGGATGCTGTCTTACGCCACTGGCTCTCTATGTCTCTCTCCCTGGAACCAATGGCCCTAAATTAAGGATGGGCGACTGCTTAAACCTCATCACGTTGCTCACAGTGATGGTTAAACCTCAACAGAACAAAATAAAATAAAATAAAAAAGAAGTTGTTTTCGGTCTTGTAATTACTTCCGCATGATTATATAGCAAAATATCTTCTTGTGAAGGCGTCCGCGGTGTATCAAGGACTGAAGTGAAATAAACATAGAAAACAAGCGTAGATCGTGTGGTGTGATACTTGCACTAATCATTGTCACCAAAATGTTATGTTTTCAAATGGCGTAACGTGTGACTCGCTTTGGCTGTGCATAATTTTCTTTAATTCTTCAGAATCGTAAGAGCCCAGTTTAATTATGACGAATTGAACTGTCAAACATCGAAGAAAGAAAATGCAAAATAATTTTACTGAAAGATTTTTATTTAAGTTTGTGTTGAACAAATATCTAATGAACAGTTGTAACCAATAAACGTTCCATGGGTTAGAACTATGCACTTGATTTTTGAGGACCTTCTCACTGTCTGCGTACATTTCGCTTTAAGACATGACAATCATATAAAGATTTAACGGCATACATTTACAAACGGTTTTTATACTTTGTCACAAGAAGCAAAATAAATAACGAAAATAAATAAAAAAATAAATGTTGAAATGTATATTCACAGTGAAAATGCCTCCTTTACGCTAGACACAAAACATACGATGCAGTTTATACAGGAAGAATTCTAAGAACTTAAACAATAATGAGACACATTAAGTTAGTTTATTCGTTTAACATCATTGGATTTCTACCGTGCTGCTACTATGACTAAAACTAACAGTTTATAGGAAAACCTAGTCACCTTTCACTGTGAATACAGTTGGTAGGAAATAAAAGCTTCTGCAAGATAATGACAAGTTAGTAAAATCATGCAATGCATTGATTATGATACGCTTTCCAACATACCAGAAATCATTACTCAAGTTATGAGGATAATGGCTGTGGTATAAATCTCGCTTCTGTACCCTGACTTTTGACCCCATTTCGATGATATTTAACAGAACCAGTTCAGTATACCTCTGAAACAACATATTAAAGTTTTACCGTAATAGAAGCATTTTTAGTCAAGTTATGAGGCCAGTGGCTGTGGAATAAATATCGCTCCTGTGCCCTGACCTTTGACCCCATTTCGATGATATTTAACAGAGCCGGTTCAGTATACCTCCGGAACAACATGATAAAGTTTTTGTCGCAATCGAAGCAGTTTTACGTAAGTTATGACGCATAAGGTCTATGGATGGATCCCGCTCCTATGTCTTGACCTTTCACCCCATTTCGCCCTTTCTCAATATGGTTCGTCCCCAGTTGTCCCCTACCACATGCTAAAATTTTATCGAAATCGAACCATTTTTACGCGAGTTATCGTGCAGACAGACAGACAGACAAAGATGGGGCATATACGCTTCTTCAACCTACGGTTGGAAAGCGTAAAAAAATGATAAGAACAAAAAGATCATTTTTTGTCCTTTACCTCAGTGGAAAAACACCAAGATGGCAAACTGTTTTCACAGGATCGTACTAGTTTAAAAAAATTACCCATACCACAGACAAAATGAAATAGAAAAAATGTTTTATGTATTCGAAATGATTTTTGGTTCACTGAAATTTTGCGGCCCATCCTAAGCACTAAAATCACGTAAAAATCATAATGTAACCAGCAGCTTTTTTAAACTCTCGTTGCCTGATTATCAAGTGCTTATCTGATGAATATGGAAGCGTGCTGCATTTCAATGTAGTGTCGTTTGAAGCCAGTGCACTGTTTTTCTCGATGCTGAATCCAGTTGTATGGAAAGCTTTGTCTTGGGCCTCCACCAATGCCTTCACTGCAGAAATGTCTTTTTTTGGTTGAAGACACAACGACTACCGTGAGCACCTCAGTGGGCTATAGCGGTCGCTGGTCCCTAATTTAGGGCCACTGATTCTAGGGAAGGAAGAAAGCCAACGCCGTAAGACAAACACAACATCCATGCCTCGCGGGATTCGAACCCAGACCCATCTCGGACGAAAAATCAGAAGCCGTCGCTTAGACCACTGCGCCACCGGGGCGGCGTTGAAATGATGTCGTCCTTGCTGGAAAAGTAGTGTTAGTTGAGTGCTTTTTTTTAATGATGAAAAGAGAAAAGGCATATGGTATATGCTGGGAATGATCTACACCGTGGAGAGCTTTGCCATAGTTTTTTCTTCTCACGCATGCATCTTTCAAGATCTGTCTAATGTGCCCTGGATACCTAGTGGCAGCTGTAAAGGATTACCTTTATAGATGCCTGAATACGTCCTAGTTATGTGGTGGCATCTGTAAAGGATTACCCTTATAGATGCTTGATTATGCCCTGGCTAAGTGATGGTATCTATAAAGGTAACCCTTCATAGATGCTGCCAGATTACGAGGGCAAATGATCTTGAGAAGATGTATGAGTGAAGAAAACAAAGAAAAACTATCGGCAAAGCTCTTGGAAGCTCTTTTCCCACTGTTTGGATTGTTTCTGTGTCCCTGGAAAAGTTAATGAACTCACGTCTCGTTTTTACAAAACCTTGCCTGGAAATATACTAGATCTGCTTGAAAGTGACGCCTATTGTGTTTTTGATTAGCTGTTAACTACTTTTGGAGCCATGGTGATGATACCTTTTGCATATCCAGCACCTCTGTGATTATGTGGTGCGCACTCTCAGATGAGATGACAACAGCATTAGAGATGTGGCGAACTGTTAACTCTCCAATCACTCGTCACTAGATCATGTACAATGTCAACAAATGTAAGAGTGGTCAACACACGAAAATATTTCAGACACACACTGTCAACACGTGAAATTATTTCAGACCAATTTATCAAAAATGTTTTGAATTTAGTCTGAGCGAAATGTATGCAATTGCTAAGATATTGAAAAGAAGGTCTGATGGGGTATGGAGATCCCATACTGGGAGAATATTTATTTTTGGATTGCATTTTAATGTTCCTGCAGTAATGCACAACTTATTATACTTTCCTTGAATTTCTGAAGTCCTGAAGTTCATGTAAAATAAAACCATTAACCGAAAAACCATGTTATGTAATCACACGAAGTCGGTAGAATGCGTTTTATCCGCAATTGTTCGACGCCTGTGAGATTTTATGAGGTATCGACCGTGAATAATGAAGTCACTTGTCTGCAAAACAAGAAGATAAGCAGGGCCAAGATTCACACTGTCTATAATATATAATAAAATTCATTTCTAGGCCTCATAACATATGAAGTTAACGTCCGATTTAGACGTCAGTACACTGGGCTACAATTAGTAAACCCAAAGTGACGCAAATTAAGTATGAGTTTATCCGTAATGGACATTGAGTTGCACATTTCTGAGGTACTGTTATGTCAATAATATTCCTGGAAATTTTCAATATATCAATGGAAACATCGACACTAAGAAAGAAACAGCTGAAATTTGGGCGGTACTCCCCGCGACTGCGTTTTTTCTTATGTTAATACTTTTTCTCATACACTTGCATTTCGCTCAAATACTTTTCTCAGGAACATAGACTATGTATATGTAAATTTAATCGATCGTTTAATGACTTGAAACCTGCTCATTTAATTGGGAAAACAAGGCGTCGATAATTGGTGATAATGGTGTTCGCCCACTCTAAACACAAAACGTATTTGTTTTTTTCTGTTCAACACTATTGGATAAACATTACATGAAAATGTTGCCCATGTGGCCAAGAGGTCAGAGGAGCTGGTTACTGGCTGGTCGTCCGAGCTGGGCAAAAGGTAGAGTTCCTTACGACGCACGGGGTGCTCCTTCCCTATGAAGCTGCCCCTCCACCCCTGGAACCAGTAGCCCCAAATTAAGGACGGGAGACTACTCATAGCCCTAAGAGTTGCTTGTGATAGTCGTTAAACTCCGAAACAACAACAACAAAAAACTACATAAACCTTCTCATTAATAATCAAAAGTTGATAAAATTTAATCAAATTCAAATAATCTCAAATAGTTTGTTTTCGTACAACAGGGTCAAAGAGTAGTGAAAGTTACCTTTCGAAGATTTGTGCATATAAACGTCAGTGGCATTTGTTATTTGTGATCGTGTTTGTGTTTTCGAACAGCATTTGTCCTTGGTTCAAGTAATGATAATGTTCTTGTCTAAATATTTCAACTCGTAGGTGAAACCTAAAACATGGAATGTTGAATTAAGGTAAAACCCAGATGTGAAGGATACAAGTAACTTCGCAAACTCATCTGTAGTGCACCTTGTAATGTTCGTGGAATTTGGCTGTCTGAACACTACATAGATCAGTCTCACAACTTCACCTACATTTAAACAGGAGTCATTCAATTACTTCAGAAAATGTTACTTACGATTAGTCTTTATTCAGCTAAATATCCTTTAGCACAACTCAGTCTTCAACAAATAAACAAAGACATCGCTCTTTCCACGTTAAGCAACGCACAGCAACCGAAAAATTGTTATTCGGCCGCCGCTAGATATCGAGAGATCCAGGGGTTCAATTCCCAGCCTTACCGTGGTGTAAGGCTAACGTGCTCGGCTAGATATCGAGAGATCCGGGATTCAAATACTCGGAGGCGGCCAAATAAAAATTTTTCGGTTGTTGTGCGTTGCTTAACGTGGAAAGAGCGATGTTTTTGTTTATTCACTGACGCCACGTATTTGAAGGTTTTTCACTTCAGTCTTCAACAATGTTAGTGAACTAATTCAATTTACTTGTGAGAGAACGTTTAATGGAAGAAAAAAAAACAGCACTAAATATATAATACGCAGACGTCAAGAGATCACAACTTCAATTAATTCAATTTCGCAACTACTATTATATCGTCATACTACCAACGTCTCCACATACTGCTACTGCTCAAAAATTATATATAGTCCAGTTCTCATCTGACACACACACGTCATACGTTCTGACCTCAGAGTGTTGCCAATCATACTCTTGCGAGAGAGAAGATATCACGTTAAGTTTGAGAAACGCGAAGGAGTACGAACTGAATTTTACATAGAGAAAGAAACTAAAAAAGAAACTTAAATTAGAGTATACGTCACAACCTTTGTCGCAACTTTGCATAAATCAGATTCTGTACTCTCTGGATTTCGAGTTTCAAGCTGAAATACGTTTACTAGTAACAGTTCAAAAGGATCTACCTAACATAAAATAGTAAAAAAAGTTAAAATATAGCTGATTTTGTTCTCCTGAAAGCATAACCAATCCTTGGTTAGATATGAAGGGATAAACGGATTTATTTATTTTTTTTTTTTTTTTTGAGGTTTAACGACCACCGTGAGCAACTCAATGGGCTATAAGCAGTCGCCCGTCCCTAATTTAGGGTCACTGGTTCCAGGGAAGGGAGAGAGCCAGTGCCGTAAGACAAACACAACATCCATGCCTCACCGGGATTCGAACCCGGACCCCTCACGGACGAATGATCAGAAGCCAGCGCCTTAGACCACTGGGCCACCGGGGCGGCTAAACGGATTTAATCCCATTCACTAAATGAAACGTCATTGCTAAAAATAATGCTTTACTACGCCTACTACATTTAAAACTCTAGCCTAAAGCTGATAGGAGCAGATCGAAACTATCCATTGGCTGTAAAATGTTGTCCTCTCTTTTTAACGAAACTGGTTCACTTTTCCCCCGGAAGTATGTAACGTTCAATTTGGGACGGGGTAACGTGGACTTCTCTTCGACGTTCATGGGGTACACCTGTGAATTATCTCTATGGAAAATAGCACTCGTAGGTGAGATAATTACTGAGACTACATTTGCATGTAAAAGCTGTATTTAGGAAATGTTGAATTGGACAAAATCTACGCAAAGCAGTCAGACTTATTGTTTACTGAATATCACGAATTTGTGAACTGTATGAAAACAATTCTTAGCCTCACATATTGAGTTTCTGAATTTGATTAAAAACGAAGGAAAGGCGCGGTCATTGGCTGCACAACTGTTTTTTGTCGGTGCTCATTGGGGCACAAGCAGTTGCCCATCCGCGGTTACAAGAAGGGGACAAGGCTAGAGCCGTGAAACAGGTGCGTCACTCGATCCCGGTCCAACTCGGACGAGCTATACGAAGTCAACACCTCAGACTGCTCGGCTACCTTATAGGTTGTTGCGTGAGTTGACTATGTGAGCGAGTGTGAATCGACATTTTAAGTTTTCTTTAAATCAAATGGAAACTTTCCTGTCCTAAAGACACTGGTTGAAAAGGCTAAGTCTTCATATTTATGCGATTTAACTCATGCTTCATATTCTGCACTTTATACAGACCAAGTTTAGTACCATACTATACCAACAAATTCCTTCTTGCAAAACTCTTAAGATGTTACTGCTGTGATATATACATCTAAATAACCTTCCTTTTGAGTTTTTGTTTTCTTATGTAAACTTTGTCTTCTCGTTAAACGTTTCCTAACTGAAATGGAACTGTTCGTAAGTTATCACGTTGTTTCTTTCCTTGGCTGTTTCGGTCCTAATTTTGACATAGTGTGAAGTATGTTCACGAGATTCATTACGAAAGTTGAAGAAACTCACAGTTAAGCATATAAACATTTAAACCTGAGCGAAAGTACTTGCAATTTAACCATAATCTCCACAAGCTAACAATTAGTGTTCCTTTCTTTAGATACGCAGTGCGATCAAAAAGTTCGGAGACTAGGAACGTTACGAGTGAGCAAATGGCAGTACGCTGATGCGCGAGCAGCGGTCGAGGGCAGTGACCTTCATGAATCATTGTGCCAAGTGGCGTCGTTCTGTTAACATCGGCAGTTGTGCTACACGATATTTGGTAACCACGTGCAGAACACAACTGCTATTTCGGTATGGACTGCAAACTAGAGCAGCGAGCGAACATCAAATTCTGCGTCAAACTCGGCAAATCGGGAATGGAGACGCATGATATGTTGTGGCAGGCTTATGGCAATGAAGGAATGAGTCGTGCGAGGTGTTTTGAATGGCATTCGCGCTTCAAGAGCTACAGAACGGCCCTGGAAGACGACAAGAGGTCAGAGCGACCGTCTACGAGCAAAACCTTCGAAAATATGTACAAAATTAGGGAACTGGTGCATGAGGATCATCGGAGAACCATTCAAGACATTGCCACTATCGTCAGTGTGTCATACGGAACAGTGCGAAAAATTCTAACGTCGGTTTTGAACATGCACCGCATTGCTGCAAAGTTTGTGCCAAAGATTCTGAACTCCAAACAGATGACTCTCCGTGTCGAACTTTGTCAAGATCTTAGTCAGCAGGTGGTGAATGATCCAATGTTCCTGTCGCGGGTCATCACTGGGGACGAGACTTGGGTCTACGCTTACGACCCGGAGACCAAACAACAGTCGTCGCAGTGGAATAGCCGGGCATCTCCACGACCGAAGAAAGCCCGACAGGTCCGGAGTGCAACCAAAAGCAATGCTCATCGTGTTCTTCGACATTCGTGGGGTTGTGCACCGTGAATTCGTCCCCCAGGGCCAGATCGTCACCGCCCTTTTTTACTGCGATGTTCTGCGGCATCTTTGGGAGGACATTTGCCGCAAACGACCTGAAATGTGGCGCAGGGGCGATTTCCTGCTCCATCATGACAATGCAGCAGCTCACAGAGCGTTAGCAACACGTCAGTTTTGCAGCCGCAATAGCATGACTACCCTTCCTCACCCGCCTTACTCGCCGGATTTGGACTTCTTTCTGTTCCCGAAGATGAAACTGAAGCTCAAGGGTCGCCGTTTTGAAACCGTGGAAGAGATCCAGCGCGAATCGCAGACGGTGCTTAACACGATTCGCGAACAGGACTTCCAGGGACCGTTCCAACAGTGGCAAAAACGCTGGCAGCGGTGTATCGCTGCCCAAGGAGACTACTTTGAGGGAGATCATAGCCACACTCAAGTGACGTAAGTACTTTGTTGTATATCGGCGTAGTCTCGGAAATTTTTGATCGGACCTCGTATAATACGAGCATAGTACTTCATAAAGTGGACAGATATTTCAGAAAACGGGCTTTTACGACAACCGAGAAATTAATTTCTTTTTTGCTCTCTGAAATGCACTTGTTTCTTATCAGTTTAACATGTATAAGGCTGTGTGGTCAAAGCCATGAAAACGGACGCCCTAATCCACTGTATATAAATGAAACATTCTCAATCACAAAAAAGAATTACCTTATCTACATCACAGTGTAAATTTGTATCAAAATAGCAAAATCAATATAGAATTTACTCGCAACTGGGCCAGCAGTGGAAGGTTTATCTTGGCATCCTGTATGTACACGCCTCCCGACGTGAGATGAATCTTCTTTTCTCTTTAGTGTTTACAAAATGCCGTTGCTAAGATATTTCAGAGCTCATTAGTTCACTAAATGTGGATCTCAGAAACATATGCGAACAATAACAAGAACGCACCAACAGAATTGCTGATATTGCGAAAGATATAGCATAATAAATAAATAGATTATGTTTCATCACACACACACTTAAGAAAGACATAAACCAATATTTTGAAATAGCGTTTAAGATTGATTTTTCTATTATAGTTTTTCAAAGGGAGCATGTTTCATACGAAATAAGCACTTCATTATCACATGATGTAAACAATATGCACACAGTACGTTTCTCATGTGTTTGTACGCTACATCTTCGTGCTGTGTTTAATCAAAACCTTTTATGTTTTATTGTTCTCATTCCCTGTAACTACGGAAGTGTGTTACAAAATCATGCATACTAACGCGGCATTTAATCGAGCTAAAAGACGTTTAATCATCAGTTAAAAGTTCAGAGATGGTACAAAGAAGGACATGAGTACGACGTCTCCACAACACCGCGGAATTATGTACAGAACACATCATCATTCCCAAACTTTTAATGCTAAGGCCATCCGGAAAGTAAGTATCGTTTGAAGATAAAACAAAAAATATATACTGATAACTAATTTTAAATCAGCGATGAATTCTACGTACCTTAATCTACTTTTCAACATATTCTCCGTGAATGTTAAGGCATTTCTCATATCGTGGCATAGTTTCTGGATACCCTTCTCATACAAGTCTGCCCTTGGGTTTTGAGCCATCGCTCAACCGTCGTCTTCAGGTCATCGTCGGATGAATGGTGCGTTTCCATTGCAGTGACTGCTGTTTCGATTCAGGTGTGATGTGAGAAACCCAAATCTCATCTGCCGTTACATACGGCTATAAAAAGTCATCGCCTGTCTTTCCGTACTGCCCAAAACATTCCAAAGCACATCCCATGCTCCTCGTTTTGTGCTCTTCCTCCAACGTCTTTGCAGCCATCGTGCACACACTTTGAGGTACTGAAGCTTTTCTTTAATGATTTCGTGCAATAATGAATTCGGAACTTCAGCGAAATGTTCTGATGGATCAGAAAATTGTGAAGCGTCCGCGCACGTTCTCTTTAATGTTTTCATTCACTGTCACCACTAAATCTTGCGTGGCCAGAGAAGGCCAACCTCTTCGAAATTCGTCATGAGCTCTCTGTCGTCCTTCATTAAACATTCGAACCCACTTGTGCACTCATTGCGTTTTGTGTGTAAATTTCGCCAATTTTCCGATGAATCTAACTTGATCTGACATTTCTCTCATTCAGAAACCTGATCACAGAAAGGACTTCGTAGAGTCTACGGGGCCGTTATTTTAACTTAAACATTATTAACGCACAGCACAAACCCTTAACAGGCACAACCTCACAAAATGGCATCAGGACGAGGCAACACAACTGCGTATGCGCGACTCTCAAGTTAATACTTGCGCGGGAGTGATGCGCGAACGGTACTTACTTTATAGATGGCCCTCGTAATACTCATAGGCACTGACTTTTAAAAATTTTCGGAGGTGCTCCTTTCAGAGAGTTTTCTCTAGTGAATTACGAACCAGATGTTGCTAAATGTCCTGGCAGAGAAGAACTGAGGCACATTCGAGACCAATGAAATTATTTTCAATATCATGAAATTAGGATTTTGTGAGTAAGCTGAATGCGTGTGTCAAAAGTTGCCGAACTCGTTAAAATATTTGCAATGCCTAAATATTTTGCAGGTTTTTTACCAACTTACAAAGAAATGTGTGCATAAGTATTTAAAATTATTTCCTCCTGCGGAAAACTTTTGGACAGTGTGTAAATTCATTCAGATCATGACAATGCTATTTATCTCCCATTGTGATCCAAGTTAACTTTATAAAGGAGTGAACATTTCCCATATCTTTAAACTTCCTTGTTCTTGGAGTTTAAACAAATAGCTTATTATTTTCAAGTTTTGGCTGCCCTACAAAAATGCATTGATGGAAACTGAAAAACTATGACAAAAAATTCGGCAAGCAAGGCTTCAGGATATTATGCTTCTATTAAAAATATATATGCTTCTCAGCAAGGAATGCATAGTTTCCGAAAATATTTCCAATAAGTATGCGACGTATATTCTATTTTACCTTTCATTTTTAGTTCATTTTCCTATGGAAATTTGTGTTCGTTCTCTTTTATACTTTCCAAACTTAACGTGATATCTTCTTTCTCACTTAAATGGAGGTTTGGCAACACCATGAGGTCCGTACGTAAGCGGCGTATGCATGTGATAAGAACAAGACGAGATATATAATGGCTACACAGTAGCTGTGAGAGGGGGATTTTCATGGTGAATGTTAATGCTCCTTTTGGATACGAGACTGCTTAATTGCCGTTTAAGTATTTTTGAAGGCTCCGTGTTCTATATACTTTAATAACAGTGTTGTGTTTCGCAGTCAAGTATTATTGTGGATATTAACTCAAGTTCTAGTGTTGTGTTTCATAGTTAATTTGTTATTGTGGATATCAACACAAGTTTCGTTATTTCACCTTGTTGAAGAGCAAGCGATCAAGTGACTATTGACAGCAATAAAGGATTAGCTGTAAGTAACAACACATTGAACTTTATTTGCGTGACTCGTATTTCACTGTAGGTGAAGTTTTTGATCTACGTAGTGTTTTAGCAAGTCAGCTACACTCGAATGCTACAAGTAAAGTGAAGTATCCTCTAATTTAACCTTCCTTTTGAGTTTCTGCGTTCTCCTATAAATTTGGCTCCTCTTAGCTAAATATTTTCTGACTTAACGCCACGTGATTTCTCTCGACGAGCTTTAAAAAGCTGGCATCCTGACAGTGTTTCAAAGTCCATTCAAAAAGGTAAATAAAGCGAAATTCGATAAGAGTTGAGGTAGAGCAGCTACACTATCTACCAACAAGTAATTGGACACCTCTGCAATCGACGATATCTGCGGTCCTGATACACGTCATGGCCGCCGCCGTTAAATATCGTGTGGGAAACAACAACGCAACCAGTCGCATGCAAGATGCCACGCAGTTCGGAGCTCTCTGATTTCAAGAAAGGTGTAGTCGTCGGGTATCACAGAAATGGCCGATCCATACGTGACATATCCAGCGAGTTGAAGTACCCAAAATCGACAGTGGCCTACGTGATTGGCAAGTGGAAGATGAGAGGTGACTGTCGGAATGTGCCCCAACCCGGCAGACTCACAAAGCAGGGAGTTAGAGACCGACGGGTGCTGGCCGGAGAAATTCGGAAGAACCGCACCAAATCGATGAACCACATCCGTGAGGAGTTTCAACCGGCATCCGGGAGTGTTCTTCCGATGAATACCATCCGTAAGGAAGCCCATCTGCTCGGTTATCATGGACGTGCTGCAGCCCACAAGCCTTTGATCACCAAGTCCAATAGCGCTGCTCGGCTAAAGTGGTGCAAAGAACGTCGACAGTATACTGTTGAACAGTGGAAACAGGTTCTCTGGAGTGACGAATGTAGGTTCACCCTCTACCGTTCGGATGGCAGGGTCTGGGTTTGGCGTCTGCCTGGAGAACGCCTCCTGCCGGAATGTATTGTGCCAACTGTGAAGTTCGGCGGCGGTGGAATTATGCTATGGGGGTGTTTCTCCTGGTATGGAACGGGACCCTTGGTCCCAATTCCTGGTAGACTCAACGCCGAGACCTACTGCACCATTTTAGGAGACCATGCGCTTCCTACGTTGTGGCAGTTTTACGGGGTGTACACATGTTACTTTCAGGATGACAATGCCACCTGTCATGTAGCGAGGTCCACCATGGCTTGGTATGGTGACAATGGGGTTAATCGAATGGACTGGCCTGCGCAGAGCCCGGACCTTAACTCTTTCGAGCACCTCTGGGACAAGTTAGAGCGTCGACTTGAGGGGTGCCCCCACCGTCCGAAATCGGTGAAGGAACTGACCTGTCTTCTCCAAGCCGAGTGGAAGAAAATACCGCTAGCCGTCATACAAAGTCTGGTTGAGAGTATGCCCCGAAAGGTCGCAGCTGTAATCGCCGCTCGTGGAGGCTCCACCAACTATTGAAGGTGAATCAACTTCGTTTTACTTTGCTATCACCGGTGTCCAATTACTTGTTGGTAGATAGTGTATATTCGACGTGCAGGGAGCTAGCTGTATTCAGAGTGAGAGCTATGTTGGTGGAGAAAGAGTGCTATGTTCAGAGACTGAGAGCAAATGTTCTGAGAGATATGCAATGAGAGGACTAAGATATGAAATATAAGATTGTTCTTATGAAATATACACAGTCGAGTAACATTATTGTGACCACTGTGATGGCGAGAGAAAAATTGGGAGATTTTAGGGTCAGAAAGGTGAAAAATAAATACAAGCTGGGAGATGGGGCGCCATTTCTTGTCAACGAGAAGGAAAACAACAAAATCCTTTCCTCAGTGAATTCTGCGGGGGAGAGAGGCTCTACATATACGCGAGCCTGGGATGTCACGGGAAGTTTTGCTGGGCGCTGGATATTGAGAGAAACCACATGGCCCGGCAGCTCAGCATTCTTGCACGCCATTGGGCGAGCACTCTTCGGGGATGAAAAGTTCGAAGAGGCGCAAAAAGTTACAACGGACTTTCGCTCTCTTATGTCTCGGAACTTGGACGAATAACACGTTTTTTTTTCGGTCGTAGCGGCGTGGAATATGGAAACCAGCCGTTAATAACGCTGTTCCACCGAGGTAGAATAGCAATGTTGCAGGACCGACCTGCGGGTTAGGTTATACGAATGATGTTCTAATAATTGAGGGTTATTTAGGGACATATAAAAATTCAGGCCGCGGTCTGAGTGATCAAAGTTCACCCTCCATCTGTGTTTCCTAAATGTTGTGTTGCTAATGAAATCAACGTATGTTGCTGGACATTGAATCTCATCCAGAACTGTGTGCTGAATCCGCTCAAAAGTATGGTGTCAACAGTCCGAAAGATGTTCTAATACTTTATATTCTCACTCAAGCCAAGATGTAATAATATTTGAATATTCTCACTCAAACTAGAGAATGTAAATAAAACCGTGTACAGACTGTAATTGTTTCGCAGCTATATGTCATATCACTCACAGATCCTTCACCATGCCTCAGATGAATGGCTAAGTAAGGTAAGGTGACCGGTTCATGTAAGTAGATTAATTGGTCTGGTGGCAGCTACTAAGAAGTGTGTAGTAGAAAGGAAAAGTCATCTACTCATTCACTATCCTCTTACGTAAAAAAAAAAAAAAAAACTAAGCAACTTGCAATACAAAATACCATACAACTGATGGACACCCGAAAAACCAACACACCGCAACCACCTTCTACATCTGACGTGAACAGCGCGTAGCCAATGAAAGAAGGCACGTGTCGTGAGCTGGCTTGGAGGGTATATAAGGTGTGCTGTAGGCAATCTGAAAACATATCACTCGTTGCTGTCATGGATAAAAAGAGCGATTTATCAGATTTGCAAAAAATGATGATTATCGGCTTTCGGGCCAAGGGTGGCAGTGTTTCTGAAACAGCGCAGTTTGTGAACTGTTTGCGTGCTACTGTGGTCAAAGTGTATCGTGATTGGAGAAATGGCACCATTTCGAATAAGCGACGTGAAAACTGCGGAGCACCACGTGCCATTGACGTGAGAGGTGAACATCGGCTGCGAAGGTGCGTGAGAGC
This sequence comes from Macrothele yani, assembly GCA_039090855.1. Lineage (NCBI taxonomy): Eukaryota > Metazoa > Arthropoda > Arachnida > Araneae > Macrothelidae > Macrothele > Macrothele yani. Next base: position 95,332,373 of record CM077016.1, on the reverse strand, counting down.
CGATCTACCGACTACAGTGGATCAAATCACTGGCCGAATGAACCAGGGTGCTACCGGAAGTGTGTCTAAAACGACAGTTCAGCGAACCCTGCTGCGTATGGGGCTTCGATGCAGACGGATGGTCACTGCACTTATGCTAACGAAGGTGCATCGGCAGAAAAGGCTTACATTTGCACGGTAGAATTGGAATTGCACCTCCTCTGATTGGCAAAGGATTGCCTTCTCCGATGAGTCACGTTTTCTGCTTCATCGAACGGATGGACGTTGGCTTATAAGGCGAGAAACAACGGAGAACAAACACTCTTCAACCATTTCTGGCAGAACACAAGCTGGTGAGGGCAGCGTTATGGTCTGAGGAATGTTTTCGTGGCATTCTGTGGGTCCACTCATACCTGTGAAAGGCACTATGGACCGAATTCGTTATGAATGCATCCTTGCAGACCACGTACACCCATACATGCTGATTGTCGTCCCTGGGACGTATGAGATCTTCCAGCACGACAATGCGATTTGTCACACAGCTAGAAATGTCCAAGAGTGGTTCGAAGAGCACGATGAAGGCTTAAAAGCACTTCCCTGGCTCCCTAATTCCTCAGACGTAACCCCAATTAAGCATCTGTGGGACCACCTCGATCGTGTTGTTCGCTCTATGGATCCGCCACCACGCACCCTCTAGCAGCTGTCAGATGCACTGCAGTCAGCATGGCTGCACATACCTGTGAACACCTTCCAGCACCTTATTGAGTCACTCCCAGCCCGTCTAGCTGCTGTCCGCACTGCACACGGCGGTTACTCTGGATATTAGCTGGTGGTCACAATAATGTGACTTGAACGTGTATTTGATGACGGCGAGCGATAAATGTCAAACGTATATTGTTACAAAACGGTAGCTCGAAGTGTGTTTCATCCTGCTGTTAGAAGCGACGTGTTGATGTGACGAATACTTGACATGTTGAGAGATACATTATAAAGTGGACTTTGAACTGTCTCAACACTCTCCCTGGACCGTTTACTTGAAAGCGTCTGACTAGATATTTTTCCATGTTTAATTAAGGTTGCTGATACTAAAAACAAGCAACGAACGAATTAGAATAATAATAAGGGCTCATCAAATTAAGTTCAGGACAAGTGACATTTAAGTTGACGTTGAAGTTAAACCTTAAAAAACGTCATATTTCTACAATCAATTAATCGTAATTATTCTGTGGTAACTTTGAGTAATAAATAAACGAGGAACTGGTTTAGTAATGATGTAAAACAGAAAAACAGAATGATGTGAATTTCAAAATCCAGGTATATTTAAAATGTGAATTCTTTTTTTATATACTGTATAATGACCTGCCATAAACGATTCTAACTAGTGATCACTTTATCAGTTCCACTGTAATATGCTAGTAAGATATTACTACAGCATTCGAACTGCAGCTAGCTAAAAAACGGGGGGGATATTAACCCCTCAGGATTAATTTAGTATATGGATTTGACACGCAGAAGCTTTTACTTCTAATTTTTGTCGTTACTATTTTCGAATTTTCGGTGTTAATAAAGAAGATTTTGTTTGCTAATAATCGTCATCATTATGCGATGCATCTTCATCCCCAGTAAAATCAGTTCTTCGGATTAATTCCAGTTTAATGGCTCTGAGAAGGGGATATTGCACAGAATAGCAGTTGCCATTATAATCGTCAGACCCTAAGTCCTTAAACAATACTCCTCCAAAGCCGTTTTCTGCAACGTAACGTGCTTTGATCACGACTTGTCTACTTGAGTCGTAAGAAACCCATTGATTGCCACTGTATGCGTAAGTTCCTGTACTGGGATCCTCTTCTTCGGTCCAGCCATCTGCGTTTAGGTACTCGCATATCTGCAAGAAAAGTAACGCGATCAATATCTTTTACACTTTTGTTTCAGAAGAGTATGCATATAGTGAATGAGAACACTCATATGACGCAAACAACAGAGAGTAATGCTTTTTGCAAACCAGCTTTAATTAGTACCACTTCATGCCACTGACTATAACTCCCATAGCTTATAAGTTGGAGCCGATGGCATTAACCTTCTCTGTAACTAAAATGGCCCAGCGTTTTTGTTTCATACACACTCTTTGCACAAAAAAAAAAAAAAAAAAAAAAAAAAAAAAAGAAAGCAAGAAAAAGAAAAGAAAGAAAGAAAAAATACGAAACACTCCGAGAAGGTCTTTCGGTTCTGATGACACTTCGCGTGCAATTACCTTAGGTCCAAATTTGCAAATGATTAAAATATAAAGATTAATGAAGAAACAGTGGCCCGCTGCAGCGCATGGGAACCGCGCATCGAGGAGGGTATATCAAGAGCAAAGCTCGCACGCAGGAACAATTGTGACAGCGGAAAACCTCAGTTTTCAGGAAGCCTATGTCTGTCCCTAGCATCATCCCTTACAACTCTATGCACCCTCTAAGTCATAAACTTGTAGCCATTCGATTCATGATACAACGAGCCATTACACACTCCTCCAGTAACCAACTGAAAAAACAAGAGATTGCAAAAATTAAAGAAATCGCCCGAAACCATGGCTATGAAGATCATTTGGTGGATTCGGTTTATAAAAGACTCAGAAACTCAACCATGTCTACCCTCGAGAGAGAAACTAGGACTAAGAAATTTGTTGGGTCCATGTGATATGTCCCACACGTTACTCGCACTATGAAAACTTGTGTCACCGTCATAAAATCGATTTTGGCCTCAGAACATCAAATATGTACTCTATTATTCGCAACGACCGCGATCAAATCAAACAGGGATCCCGTCATGGAGTATATAGCATACCTCTTTACAGTATTGAGCCAGATGATCCACCTCTCACTTACATAGGATCTACACAGAGGACGTTCGATATTAAAGTGAAAGTACATAGAATGACAACACCTTGAATACCTTAACACCAGATGACATAGCCACCCACTCGGCGATCCGGATCCTCCCGTGAATAACCCAGGCATGCGCAGTGAACGCACAGATTGAATCTTGACACCTGCCCTTCTGTTATTTAAAGGTCGGAATCACCAATTCGTGCGCACAACCTGAGGATGATCTCAAGAGGGATCGAAAGATCTTGTGTTGTTTTAATCTGGCATTTAAATCATTTTCACCACATTTGGTGCATCAGTTCTGTTAACTTTTAGTTATTTTAATCGTGCATAGGACGGCAACATTTTATCTCATAGATTTGATATGTTAATGATACAGGGTGGCCTAAACAAAAATATACCCATAGTGGCCTAAACAAAAATATACCCATAGTGGCCCAAACAAAACTATACGCATAGTGGCCCAAACAAAGCTATGCCCATAGTGGCCCAAACAAAACTATACGCATAGTGGCCCAAACAAAGCTATGCCCATAATGGCCCAAACAAACCTATACCAATGGTAACCCAATTTAATGATAACGTATTTGGTTACAGGTACTGACAATCTACAGTATTAACGGAACAGTTTGTTACTTGTTAATAATAACTTTTTTGGTTATAGGTGCTGACAATCCATTGATCAACATACCATTTACTTGTGAGGAGTTTCCTAGCAACAGAGAAGATGGTCCTGACTTTGCAGCAAAGAATTTTCATCGTCGAGACATATGTGAAGCATACGTCCTTTAAAATGTGTTAAGATTCCACCACAACAACAACTTCAAACTGTGTTCTAAAACATGCTGCGAAGAACCGACCTGCGCCTTAATAATGACGGCGCTCATTTCCAACATCTGCTGTAGGAACTGTCTTGGACACTATAACATTAAATAAAACTTGTGCTTATTTGATTTGTTCATTTGCTATAGTTTTGTTTGGGCCACCCTGTACTTCAGTCATCAGCATTTCTTCACCCTATTTTTTTGGTTGTAAAGCAACCGAAATAGCTATGAATGAAGTCCCACTCGGAACACGACATTTCTCCTGTTACATATTTGATCTAAAAAATAAACTTCGATGCATAATGAGGAAAGATTAAGAATTGCGCAATATTAATGCTTATAACTGCGCAGCACTGCTAGCCGAGTTTCATTATTTGCTGTGACACACCGCAGTGAAAACAGTTCTGAGTAATGTTACCACCTTGTTAAGTTAGAAGCCACAAATTTATGTTAAATTACTGTGCTTTACTTTTCATTAATACTGTAATAGTAATTTAACTTCAAAACATGTATATGTTTATTTGACAGCAACAACACATCCGTTATTTCCGGAGATGTGGAACAAGATCAGAACAAGCCCGTGCACCATCTTAAAGATCAAAATCATTTACTGGAAGTTTTCGCTTGTTTTCAAGCGCGTTTCACTTATTTATTTGAAGTTTTTTTTAAGATACTTTTATATGTCTTTCGTTTCACATCCTCTTTGAAGAAATATCTGATTACGAATCTTGTACACCATCCATGTGTTACTGCCCGAATAGAAGGCAGTAACACATGGATGGTGACAGTGCTTGAGAGTATTTCATCGCCTTTTCGCAATACAAATAATAATCATGCAGCCACTGGATGATATCAGTTGCTGGAGCTCACCAAGTACGTTTATACGTCTTTCAGTAATGGCAAGGGGAAAATAATGAAAGAAGAAACTGTGCCAACCAATATTTAAGACCTTATGTTCAGAGTGTACGGAGACGGAGTAGCATCCAATGCTATCTTAGGAATCTTTATTTCAAACCGTGGAACAAGTTTCAGGCACACACGACTATGAAAGAGCTCTAAGAACCCACAGAGAAAGGTATGGACATAAGAAAGACTTTTATTACCAATATTCACGAGCGTATGATTAGAGTCTATGGAGACTGTGCACCATCGTATGCCATCCTAGTGACCTTTACCTGAACCCCCTAGACACATTTTAATATTGAATTTAAAACATGACAATAGATATCAGACAGTCAATTGGCATGTCAGTTGACTTTGGGCAGGTACCTAGGGGTGATTTTAGTGCATTCCCTACTTTTGATAATGTACACTGAGTGATCACTTAGTTATGACCACCTACCTAATACTTCGTAGGTTCTCCTTTCGCCCTCAATACAGCAGCTGTCCGACGTGGCATCGATTCAACATACACTGAGTGATCACTGAATTATGACCACCTACCTCATACTCTGTAGGTCCACCTTTCGCCCTCGGTACAGCAGCTATCATTCGGGGCATCGATTCAATAAGATGCCGGAAGCATTTGGTAGGTATGGCCAAGCAAACTGTGAGTAATGCGCCCTTCAATGCAGGTATGGAGGTGATTGGTGTACCCAGGTGCCTGATATGCCATTCCATTGTGTCCCATGGGATTGATATCGGGAGAGTTCGGAGGTCAATCAATATGCTGGAAGTCTGAACTGTGTTATTCGAACCATTCCAGCACAACACTGGACCTGTGGATCGACGCATTGTCATCGTGGAAGACACCGTCGCCATTCGGGAAAAAGTGCAACGTTTCTGGATGTACAGAGTCAGTAAACAGTTCCCGATGTTGGGTACCAGTTCTACGTTGTTCCACATGCACAAGGGGTCCAAGTTATTGCCAGGTAAACATGCCCCATATCACACAACCCCCTTCATTGGCCTGCACTGTGGAGACCACGCAGGATGGATCGCGTGTCTCATGTTGTTCGCTCCAAATACCTACACGATTATCCACGGAGTGGAGTAAAAACGCTCTCGTCAGGCTAGCATACCTTTTTCCAGTCATCCGACGTCCAACTTGCATGACCTTTGCAGCAGGCGGTTCTTTTTCGCAGATGAACCGTGGTTAGGAGACCATGTTGTCGGGGTCGTCTACTGTTCTAGCCCATAGGTGTGAGTGGTCATGACAGATACTGTTCCAGGTTGACCTCTGTTGTATTGTGTAGTCAAGTGTTGAGCAGTGCTGCAGTCGTAGGAGTCTTCGTTCACCTCTCACATCCACCTTCCGCTGTCGTATGCAGTTTTCCCTCCTGTTCGTTGTTTGACCATTTCCACGGCATTCCTGATGCTCTTTAACTACTGCCACTCACGGAGGGCCCACTAGTTTAGCCGTTTGGGAAATCGAGGCACCCGCTCTCCGAATCCCCACAATAGGTCCTTTCGCCAAGTCCGATAAATCCTTTCGTTTACCTAACACTCTCCGAATTTGACTACCTACTGCTCCACTAACACCTCATATATGCTACGTCGGTCGATTAATCGCACCCGCTCGGAAATCACGTGGTCAACGAGCTGCATCCACTTTTGATAGGGGTGGTCATAATTGAGTGATCACTCGGTGCAAGTCTGAAAATGATATTTCGTTAACAATAGATAAAAAACATGCTTGAAGCTACATTATGACGAAGTAAATTTCTCCGTCATTTTTGGTCTACGCCGGGATTCGAACTCGAGGCCGCTTATTCCGGAATAAGTCACTCTACCAATTGAGCTACGCGGACGTTTATTCTGATTCCTATCTGCCTTTATGTCGTGTGCGTCCTGCTGGCAGGTACGTCACATCTCCCCCCAAGAGGGCCGGGGGCATGGCCCACGGGTCAGCCGTGACCATGAATCGTTGCAGGCAGCCATCCACTGTAGAACGTGCACTTGAGAACTCCCAGTCAATCTGCTGTGTGGAATGCAACATCACACATTTTTATTTTTCGAAGCGCTGGAGAAGGAATTTTCTGATTTTTCCTGTCTCGCGGTGTGGAAATAACATCACACCAATGCGAGATTTTGAACGGCCGGGTCATCCGGATTGTTCGGGCGCCATTATAACGAAGTAAATTTCTCCGTCATTTTTGGTCTACGCCAGGATTCGAACCCGAGGCCGCTTATTCCGGAACAAGTCGCTCTACCAACTGAGCTACGCAGACGTTTATTCTGATTCCTATCTGCCTTTATGTCGTGTGCGTCCTGCGGGCAGGTACGTCACAACATTGATGACGTTTTCTTTTCCACAGTTACGTTTCCGATTTCATTTCATCTGTCATGACATGAAATCGGATTCCTATTACAGTACCAGGATGAAAGGAATCAACATCGTGACAGCTCCATAAACGAACTTCACGTGGAACATCGTTATGACAATTGCACTTACCATGGCGTTTCTTTAAGTTCAAATAGCTCAGCCGAATTCTGAACACCAAACAATGAGTTACCGATGCGTTTGGTATTCTAGACTCTAGCCCGATAGGGCTCATTCTGAGTCCTAATGAGAAATGGAACATTAGTTCTTTCTTACTGTAGTCAGTTACATTAATTTAGTGACGGCTTATAACTCTCAGTTCTCGTGGAAGAGGAAAATCGCTAAGAAAATGAATCATGTTATTTTCGGTATTACAGAAGTAGGCAAAAGTTACTTAATGTGAAGGTCAAATGTGAACAATGTAAGATAAACAACTATCTTGTACTGACAAAAAGCGGTTTAAAAATGGAAAACAAAAATGTTAGGAAGAAAGATGCTTTATTTTCTATAATTTTCTTTTATCATGACTGCATTTTATACAACGGCCGTGCCATAAAAACTGAAAGTAAAATCGCACAAAATGAAGAAATATGGGTACAGTAAAATATATATTATTGTTTCTCAAAGTGCCTTCTCTCGGACGATATGCAACGGTCCCATCATTCAGTCCACTTTTCAAAGCATGTGGCGAAGGCATTTTGTGGAAGCTGCTTTAGCGACCGCTGTACAGCTTGAATAACGTCAACATCTGTGTTGAATGTTGCGCCACGGAACTTCTCTTTTGTTGTTGGAAACAACCAGAAATCGTACGGGGCCTGATCAGGATTGTATGCAGTCTGCGGCATAATTGCAATACTGCATTTCGTAAGAAACTGTTGAACACAAGCAGCCATATGGGAGGGGGGAGATCATGGTGTAAAGTCCACTTGCCCACCAGTTCCGGTCGCTTAATCGATATGTGTCGTCGCAGACGCTTTAAGACTGAAATGCAATACTCAGCATTGACAGTAATTTGTAGAGGAACGGCATGCTGGTAGATTACACCTTTATGATCAAAGAAAAATTTCCCCATCACCTTCCCAGGTGATTTGATTTGGCGGAAGTTTTTCGGATGAGGCGAGCCTGTGTGATTCCAGACACTCGTTGCGCGCTTCGTGAGGGGGTCGAAATAGTGGACCCATGTTTCATCGGCAGTTATTGCTTTGTTTAGAAAGTTTGGATCCTTTGCAATCATTTGTTTCCACTCATGACACACTTAAACTCTGGCTAACAATTGTTTTCTCGTCAGGGGATGAAGTACCCATCTGGAACACACACGATGCAGCAGTAATTTGTCGCTTAGAATGCGCAATGCTGACGTTTTAGAAATATCAGTTGACGCCGCTATGTCTTCCCACGTCATTCGTCGATCTTCTTGCAGGATTGCTTAAACAATGTTAACAATACCTTCCGTAACAACACTTTCAGGTCGGCCAGGCCTAGGAGCGAGTTCTGCCGACAAACGCCTTTTTGATGTCATGGTGTCATCTAAAAATTGATGACTCACCCAAACATTTATCTTTGTAAGCTTTTTTCATTAATCCAAGTGTTTCTGGAGCCATTTTACCCAGATGATAGCAAACTTTTATCGCACGACTCATTTCACTTCTTAACTCCATAGCTGTATGCCGAAATGCAGGCGTACCTTAAACAACAGCGCAATAACAAAACCAGAATCGTCTGTCACGGCTAATAACTGTTGCCATAGATACTTCCTTAATTCAGTTAGTCGTTTGCATGGTTATTTCACCCTTTCTCACTGTTGCCAACTCAAAACAAATTACTCTCAGCTTTTATGGAACGGCCTTTGTACTAGGAGAAATTGCATTTGGAACACCAATAAAGAGTGGTGCGATTTTGATAAAATCTGACGATAACATTAAAAGATATTGTAGGAATAAATGAACAAGTTTCCAGAAAATTTAATTCAGATTTTTAAAATATATAATATTTATGAAACAATCATATATAGAGAGCTGAAGTTACACTCATTGTCATAAAAATCCGCGCACCAAGAAGGAGGCGTTGGATTGAAATGAGATTTTAGTCGTGAGATGGTACATACCAAGGACAGAAGTGATTACAATATCACAGCAGCAGAACAATTTCTCGTGGACATACGGTACACATTCCGGTTAGCGTTAGTACCGCGTCGGACCGCCTCGTGCTCGGATGCATGTAGTGATACGGTCCGGCATGGAGTCAAAGAGACGCTCGTATGCTATCCTGGGACAGATTGGCCCACATTTCTTGTAACTGACGCTCTAAATCACGAACACTGGGACATGGAGAAAGCTGGCGTCCCATCTGGTCCCACACGTGCGCAATGGGCGAGAGATCAGGCGATCTAGCAAGCCACGAAAGCGTCGAAGCATGATGTAGATTGTCCTGGGAAACCCGAGCCGTATGCGGACGGGCGTTATTGTGTTGAAAAATGGCTCCGGGACGCCCCGCCGGGAAAGGCAGCACATGGGGCCCCAGGATCTCCTGCACGTAGCGTTGAGCTGTCAATGTCCCTCGGATTACTGCGACGGAAGTACGGCTGTTATACGCGATGGCTCCCCAGACCATCACGCCTGCAGTTATGGACATGTGCAGCTGTGCAGTGAGGTTGGGATTGTAGTGCTCACCTGTGGTCCTCCACACTCTGACACTGTGGTTATGCTTTCCCATACAGAAGCGGGATTCGTCGCTGAACACTACACATCGCCAGTCCGTAGCATTCCACGTTGCTCGCTACTGACACCACTGCAATCGACGCCGACGATGGTCCGACGTTCATGGCAGAAACCGTAAGGGCCGTCAAGAGCGCAGATTCACCTCTTTCAGGTGTCTGGAAATGGTTCTGACGGACACAGAAACCCCTTGTACAGCCTCCACATGGCTCTGGATTTTGGACAAGGACGTCGTTGCATCTGTCCTCTCTGCTGGTGTCTGGGTCGTCCAGAACTGGTCCGCCGTATCTGGGTGCCTTCCCGTGTCCTTTGCTCCCAACACGACCGCACCATGCTGTCCGACCGGCTTAAATGGCGGCCGATCAGGCGCACTGGCCACCCATACTGCCTGTGTCATCCCGAAGATACGGCCTCGTTCAAACTCCGTCAGTTGCCCGTACGCACATCAACGGCGGCTCCTCGGCATGTCTATCGCTCAGGGATCTCACCTGACTCTTACCGTGCACTTCGGCACGAATGTGGAGTCCCCTGCGCGGCGCCTTATGAGCCCCAAGGATTGCAATTTCAGCGCCGGTCTTGGACGCCCAAGTATGCGGAATCGCACGAAACTTTAATCATTTGCATGTCTGCCATCCCCGTGAGTTTCGCGTTAATCGCGCGGTTTTTTCTTGGTGCCGGGATTTTTATGACAATGAGTGTATTTCCGTTATAACTCTTGATGAACTTTGGACGTGGATCAATACAGCCTGGATGGCTATTCCACAGCACAGCATTCACACATTATTTGAGCGTACAGCTATTTCAGCGCATACAGCAGGTGATACAAGTCAGAGGTGGCCACACCGATTATTATCTACATCGACGCACCTGGTACGTATGACACCGAGATGCTAATAATTTGTTCTGTATTGCTTAATGAACATATCATGTAAAAATCAAAGTCCTAACTCGACTCCTTTCAGGTGTTCTGTTTTTTACGAACACCGTCTTGCGTGCAATCCTTAGTTGAGTAAGTAGCCACACTTGAGCCAATTTTGGCAACAGTGAGAAACATAAAAGCCTTCCAGCTGAAATTTTGCTGCTGCTGTATGTATTTGTGACCTTAATGTAAACCATCTCATGACAGAAGGCGTCTTTATGAGCAGCTGCAGTCAAGGGGGAGGGGGGACTAACGCATTCTATTCTTGTCTTAGAATGCATTACAGTTTCGTTTCGATTATTCAGCTGAAACAGAAATCAAATACCTTTGGCATACATTTAGTACTACAGATACTGCATGTTGCGCATCAGCCGTAATTTTACGATGCCTAACTATAACCGTTCGGCATTAGATAGATGAATTGTTCGCGTATGAACAGAAAATTGTAGTTAGCTCTAATAATGATTTTTAAATATCATCCTCACAGTATAAGTTTCTAGAGAGTTTTTTTTTTCATCATTACTTAGTAGTTTGATCATGCATATGATAGATGAAGGGTAAGAGATGTCTTGTTGCCTAATTTAGAGTTATTAGCTCCAATAAAGGAGACAGAACCAGGAATAACAAGCACAGCATATGCATCTCATAAAGGATTCCAACCTAGTTCCTTGATTTTTTTATTTAAAATTTATTGTTATCATCATCATTAACCATTCTCAACCCACTGCTAGATGAAGGTCTCTCTAAGTCTCTTCCACAACTCTCTGCCCTGAGCCACTCTCTTCTACGTTGCTCCAACATGCTTTCAATTTATCCGCCCATCTTCCACATTATCTTGTCCTGGATCTTCCAGTCCCATAGTATGCAGTCCAAAATTTCAGTTGTCCAACGACGGTCAGTTCCTTTAGCAATATGTCCGGCCCGTTGCCATTTGAGAATCTTTATACTGATCATGACGTTATCAACTTTTATCCTTTTCCTGATCAATGAGTACCTTTTCATATTTTTCTTGGTTACACCAAGCAGGTATCTTTCCATGCTTCTTTGAGTTATCCGCAATCTCTATATGTCTTTTTTTAGTTATAGTCCTTCCTTCTTGGTGCGCAAATTTCATTGTCCGTGAGTGTATTTCGAATAGTTGAATCCATCATCATGTGTAACGTACTACAGAGGTGACGTACATGTCAAGACAGCAAGTAGCAACGACTAATTTCGTCGGTGTAGCTTAACTGGGAAAGTATTTGGCTCCAGAGTAGAAGGGTATCTGTTCGAGCCTAGCCACCGGCAAATTTGGGTTTCCATATTGGTGCCCGAATGTAAAAATGGATCCACTGGCCGTTAGGTTCTTCGAAAGTTTCGCACATCATCCGGAATTAATGAGTTCCTCCTTCGCTTCAAAGAAATGTGTGATGCTTCTTCAACAAATCGTCTGGAATTAGTGAGAATTCCTTCTTCTACAGAGAGTTACTTCAAGTATGGTTTGTCGGCTGACCCGGAAACCTACGATTCCGTCCCAGCCCATTTTCAAATGGAAGGCGATATAGGTGACGTACTACAGAGGTGGCGCACAGGTCACGACGGCATGTATCAGTGATAAACACTCGTTGATGTAGCTTAACTGGGAAAGTATTCGGCTCCGAAGCAGAAGGGTGCTGGTTCAAGTTCGTCATATTCAAAAGATTTCTTTCGCTGTACATGATTACGTCAAAAGCCAATAAAGCTGGTAGTATTAGTAAAGGAGTGAAAAGAAAACATGTACCATTGATATTTAGGAAGAAGTTGGAATTTTAAATTATGCAGAAAGAGGCCTAAATCGGAATTGTTTTAAGTGAATTCAGCATTAATTCTTTAACGATTTATGACCCAAACAAAATCAAAGATAAGTTGCGAGCATATTTTTTTCTTAAAGGTAAAACACCTAGGAGAAGTACCAAAGTACGGCGGCAACTCTGAAAAGCCTAAGGTGGTGGTGCAATTGGATGCATCCAAATTTAAACAATTCTACACAAACCGTTCTGAAGAGAAGCCATCGTCATGGTAACCACAATTTACTTATTATCAGTTAGCCTCCCGGGTGTCCCAGCGGTCTTCGGATCAGCCGTCCAAAATGGCCTGGGATCTATGCCCGAATGAGGCACGGGTGGTGTGGTTGGAGCTGGGTTCTGCCATCTTCCTGGAAACAGTGGCTCCACATCTGGGACGTTCGACTGTTTATAACCAGCCCTGTGAGATTCTCACTGTGGTTGTTAACCCCCCCCTTCTCCCCCGAAAACGCATTAATGGTGAGTAAAAGTCTACTAATCATGTTTCCTCTTATCAAGACTGTCTCAGGCATGCGTTTGCACGGACACGAAGGATACATAGTTCAAGCCTTACCTATCCTTGGAACACGTATCTGCTCTGATGATAAGCATTATGTAGTATGCCAAATAAACAAATTTCTCTTTATATAAAGTTTACTAAGTGAACATGTAATTTAAGGTGTGTTATTGTTCAAACAAATCACTCAGTGCGTTTAAGTGAATAATTTGCTGTATTACAGAGCACTTTATACATTTGTACTTAAAAATATAGCACATATACAGGGTAATTCAAAATAATTCATCCGATTTCAAGTTTATGTGTTTCTAAATATACAGTGATTAAATGTACATAGGTTAAAGAAAAAGCTATCCAAATTTTGTTTTCATACCTTATAAATGTTCTATGCGACTTCCGTTGGTCACGCGAACTACGTCGTGGCGATAATCGAATTTCTGTCACACGTGATCAAGCATGTCTGTCGTCGACGACTGTAGAGCACTATGAATGCGAACTTTGAGTTCATCTAGCGTTGTGAGCATGGTGACACATACACATTATGCTTAATATACCCTCATAAGAAGAAGTCGCAAGGGGGTCAGGTCCGGGGACCTGGCCTGTCACCTGTCGTCGTGTCCACAGCGACCAATCCAGCGGTTAGGAAGCTGTTCGTTAAGATAACGCCGGCTTCCTAACCGCTGTTCGTTAAGGTCGCGCTCAGTTTCAATGACTGCATGTGGGTTTTCCGTGCCCCATATGCGAATGTTGTGACGGTTGACTTTTCCACTTAAATGGAATGTTGCTTGTTGCTTCGTCACTAAACCAGGCGTGAAGCAAATTCGTACCTCCCCGGTGGCGCAGTGGTCTAAGCGATGGCTTCTGATCATTCGTCTGGAAAGGGGTCCGGGTTCGAATCCCGGTGAGACATGGATGTTGTGTTTGTCTTACGGCACTGGCACCCTCCCTTCCCGCGACTGCTTATGGCCCATTGAGTTGCTTACAGTGGTCGTTAAACCTCCAATAAAAAAAGAAGCAAATTCGTCTTCCTGCATGACCGTTTTCATAATAATATTCTTTCACCCAGGTGCAGATACATGGGTTACACTGCGCCATCTAGCGATTTTATTCGTAAACTCGGTGCATTTCTCTGCATTTTAATGTGTGGTACGCTATTATTGCCTTAATTTTTACGGAGCTATGATCTAAGGAAATCGGATGAATCATTCTGAATTATCCTGTAGTGCATATAAAACCGTAGCACAGTAGCTCCTAATAGTCCAGCACCACCTCGATCCCGATGACACTAGACTATGGGAAGTCGACTGTACCTAGAAAGAGAATAGAGAAAGAAATTACTTCGTGATAAGCCATGTAGCCTCCTTCTTGAGATCTCTCTCCTGGTTTTCCAATGCCAAGGGCCGGTGAATCCATACCATTCATCGTTTCATTGCTTAAAGTAAATGTTCGGCCGTATGATGGAATGCCCATATTTATCTTGTTTTTCGGTGCTCCTAAATCCGCCCAGGCATGAAGAGATGCTTGCTGAACAGAATCAAATAAGATACTGATTAATATCGCATGTCACGGAATAGCAAGATGTCAACACACAAAACAAAGCATGAAAGACATCATCTTCATTTATATTCTACTTAAATGAAACTCTCTAAATCACGCTCTTAGGTTATGCTTTGCTTTCAACACTAACATAATATTCACCGAAAGGTTTTGCAGATTACAAATTGTGCAAATTCAGGACAGCAATCGGAAAAACTGAGCATTAAGAGAAATTTGTAAAGGCAAAATATTATCCTAATAAAAGTAGTATTTGGCCTTTCAATTTTATTAAGCACCCCGGTGGCCGGGTGGTCAGAAGCGTTTGTTTCTGACCAGTTGTCCAAGGTGTACTATGGATCGAGTACCAGCTGAAGTACGGGTAGTGCTCCTGCCTCACGGTGCTCGTTCCTCCGTTTCCTGGAACCATGGGCTCCAAACCAGGGACAATCTTTTAACCCTTAGAGTTACTCACCACAGTTATTAAACCCAGAAACAAGAAAGCCGTTTTATTCACTGCAAATCCATAGGGAAAATACAAAAGAGTAGTATTATAAAACAGGGCAAGTAAAGAATTGAAAAAGCATTACACAAATGGCCTTAAGTATTCTGAAATACTAGAAATATCCCTCTATTCTAAAAAACGTAACGGCCACCGCCGCTGTTTCAGAAATTTCGCGACACTCGAGCTTTCCTAGCTCGCAACGAAAAAAGTATTGAACACAAAAATATGAAATTTACATCGTTTGTAGATAATTGTTCGGAGAACACTCTGAAATAAACAGTTTTTCGATTCTGGTGGTACTTCAAAAGCTATTGTATTTCAAAGTTAAGGTAAGCAAAAATGTGCTATCAGTTCGCGTTCCGGACCCACTAACAGCAACAGAACCACGAAATTTGTAGGCATGTAGGGCCATGGCCGAATTTTTGCACCTCGTCGCCCTTTTTTTGAATTTCGATTTATTTTACGAGAAATTAAATTTTTAAATTTCACAAAATTCTCTATTTCGCGATGGGATCTATTTTAAGAAACGGATTTATGGCAAACTCTAAATCCTAACGCATTGCAATTTTTACATCATAAACTCATAACTATCATCATCCCTCTTAAGAAAATCACAATTTCAAAAAAAACAAAAAAACAAACCACATTATCTGATTTTTAAGCACTTTGTTAAAGACACAAAGGAAAGGAACGAACGGCTTCCTTTGTCTTCAACGGTAACCACACACGAAAGATCTTAGTCCCGTGACCTGCTGCCATGGTGACGCACCTATTTTTAGAGCTCTCTTCTTACTGGGTGAAAGGACAGGCTACAAACTGGTAATGACGCAATGTTTAATGACGTAGCGACGCTTTTAAAGTTCGGCGTTTTTCGCGGGCATAAAATAAAATACAATAAAAATTAAAATGGCAGCTTTTTAACATTGTCTGCTTGAATTTTTTGCGAATTGTTTGACCACTTCTAAATGACCTAGAGATTTGAAAATTGTCATGCTGATGCATCTTAAGGTCCGGATACCTAAAGAAGTCTAAAAATCAAACAGTTCAAAAGAGAGGCTTATCTTTACTGTTCAAAATGCTGATAGGTTTAAAGATAATTATGTCAGAAACGTTGAAATGCTGTAAAAATTCCATGAAATTTTGATTTAAAATTAAGGGGCGCGACAGCCTGATCCGTTTTGCGTCAAACGGCATGCATTGACGTTACGACCCTGTTCTAAATCATGCAACAGTTACGGATCTTAAATTACTTTTCTTTCCCTTAATTATTTTTCCCTTCTTTAGTTTTATGTTACAAAAAATACGAATTCACCGTTCGGAGAACGGGCGTAATTGCTAGTATATATAACAACAAAGATGACACCGAATTTTCGGGTGTAATAAGCACGTCTTTTGAATCCGTTCTGACGCAAATTAAATTTATCAAAGTTATTCAAAGTCAATAGAACCCCTTATGGAAAACAATATATCTGACGAAAGAAAGAAGATTTTCAATCGGGTTTTTAATCTCTCAGATATTGCTGTAAACGGAATCGTGAGCTTACGAACTCTTAAAAACAGAGATATCGACAAAAATAAGATGTCACTTTACGTCCCCTGGTGGGAAAACCGTGCATTATTTTAGGAAGGAAGTATTCTCAAAAGGTTTATCCATATAAGCAGTATCGGTCCAAGAAAAAAAATTAGTTGAGTTTTCAGGAGCCCAGATTTTGCAACAAATACTTCACGAGCAGAAATTAACACTTATGACCCCTGGTGGCCGAACCATTCTTTACCAAACATTAGAAATTATGTGAAAAATATTTTCCATCAGGTCTCGAATGCGATACAGGAAGAATTTTTCAAATCAGAGCTTTCGGAGCAGAAATAACGCCGAAAACGCAATTTACCTTTGTGCCCCCTAGCGGAAAGTCTATGATTTACTTGAAAATTTTGAACTTATAGGAAAAACATTTCGCATTTGAAACACTATCCAACAAAGAAGGAATTTTTCAAATCAGACTCTTAGAAGTAGAGATAAGATATACGTCTACACCCCCTGGCGTGGAAACCATGCATTTTTTCAAGAAGAAAAGTTTCCTAAAAGGTTTGTCGATATGAGTAGTATCGGTCAACAAACGACTTTTTTTTCAATCGAGATTTTAGAAGCTCATATTTTGCTGCAAATACAACAGAAGCGGAAATGAAGACTTACGCCACCTGGTGGCCAAACCATTTCTTACAAAAGTTAGAAAATATGTGCAAACGATTTCCCATCAGGAGCTGTATGCGGTGCAGAAAGAATTTTTCAAATCGGAGATTTAGAAGCCGAGATATAAGGGGAAACGCAATTTACATTTACGCCCCTAGCGGAAAGTCTATGAATTGCTTGAAATTTTTGAAATTATATGAACCACATGTCACACTAGAAACACTATCCAACAAAAAAGGAATTTTTAAAATCGGACTCCTAGAAGTAGAGATATTGACAAAAATAAGATATACATCTACGCCCCCTGGCGTAGAAACCATGCACTATTTTAAGAAGAAAATGTTTCTAAAAGGTTTGTCGACATGAGTAGTATCGGTGAACAAACGACGTTTTTTTCAGTC
The DNA here is from genome assembly GCA_039090855.1 of Macrothele yani. NCBI lineage: Eukaryota > Metazoa > Arthropoda > Arachnida > Araneae > Macrothelidae > Macrothele > Macrothele yani. The sequence continues at coordinate 95,314,859 of CM077016.1, read as the reverse complement.
GAGAATTTAGAAGCTCATATTTTGCTGCAAATATAACAGAAGCGGAAATTAAGATTTACGCCCCCTGGTGGCCAAACTATTTTTTTACAAACATTAAAAATTATGTGCAAACGATTTCCCATCAGGAGCTGTATCCGGTGCAGAAAGAATGTTTCAAATCGGAGATTTAGAAGCAGAGATATAGGGGGAAACGCAATTTACCGCTACGCCCCCTAGCGGAAAGTCTATGAATTATTTGAAAATTTTGAAATTATATGAAAAACATGTCACACGGAAAACACTATCCAACAAAGAAGGAATTTTTCAAATCGGACTCCTAGAAGTAGAGATATTGACAAAAATAAGATGTACATCTACGCCCCCTGGCGGAGACACTGTGGAATATTTTAAGAAAAAAATATTCCAAAAAGGTTTATCGATGTGAGTGGCATCAGTAAACGAAAGAATTTTTTCAATCGATATTTTAGAAGCTCCGATTTTATGGCAAATATATCAGAAGCAAAAATTAACAGTTACGCCCCCTGGTGGCCGAAGTATTCTTTACCAAAAATTTGAAATTATATGCGAAAGATTTTCCATCAGGAGATGTATCCGCTGAAGTAAAAATTTTTCAAATCGGAGTTTTAGAAGAAGAGTTATTCGGGAAAATGTAATTTCCTTTTACGCCTCCTAGCGGAAAATCTATGTGTAATTTGAAAAAGTAACTATATCTAAAATACTCTTCGACATAAATGGAATCGAAAGATAAAAAAAAAAATTTCAATCGGATGTTTAGAAGTAAATATGTGGAATAAAACGTATTTTTTGAATTCGACATCATCTGCATTTACGCCCTCTACCGGCGAAATTGTACATCGTAAAAAAAAAAACGAAATAAAGGATCATGATTTGCATATTTCAAGCTTCCCAATGTAAAAAGAATGTTTCAAATCGGACTAATAGTTGCAGAGATACCGTGGGTAAACAGACGGACGGACGGACAAACCGATAACAGAAGCACGATCTTTTTTTACAAAAGACGTGCTAAAAATATATGAATCTCTTTTAGAAAACTAAAAACAAACAAAAAAGGTGACACCAAATTGTGAGATTGTAATGAGCACATCTTTTAAATCAGAAAAATATGTGGTAATATAAAAAGCAACAATCGTCGAACATTTACTGGCCATGCATCTGGCACCTAAGGGACTGTTATAATAAGTAGAGTCTGCTCCTCATGGCGAAAGCAGTCCGATGAAAAAGTTTTCTTAATCGGTCTTTTAGAAACAGAAGAACGGCTGCAAACCAAAAATACCAGTTGCGCCCCTACTACACTAGTGTTCGGAAGGCAATAGCGGGCAAATAACCCAATGCGATCAATGTAATGTTACGATGTCAACAGGACATTTGCAAATTGACTCGAAAAACAAATGCCCGCAGTGAAATTTGCGTATTAGTGAGTAAACTGCTGCCCAATATCTAAATTGAGTTACAGCCGACGGAGAAGGGCAGTGGCATTTCTCGTTGACAGCGCAGGTAAGAAGCGTTCCGTTGGATCATTAAAATCAAGTAATATATGCAAATTTGTGTTATAATGACTCCTATCACAAGCAGATAACGAATTCTTTCAATCGTCATTTTAGAAGTGAAACTATGTTTTCGAATACAAATATGCATTTCAACCGTCAGTGGCAGAACTGCGCACTTTAGGAAAATAGAAAGAGTACGCAGAACGTTTCCAAAAATGGAATTTTTCCGACATAAAAATATTTTTTCAGAGCAGATTTTTAGAAAAGGAGAAAATCAACGAAATATAGGAAGTGCATTTACGCTCCCGAGCGAAAAATTGCGCTTTCTTTGGAATACAGAATGTCGGCAGTGCTCTTCAAGGTGTATGGTACAAGCGAATTTTTTTTTTACCTGGGATTTCTAGAATTGGTTACACATTTGCGAGTAGGAATATGTGCTTTCTTCCACCAATGGCAGAAATGTGCTATATGAAAAATTACAAACTGCACGCAAAATATTCCTCATAGCTGAAGATATCAAAGAAAAAAAGAATTTTTGAAATGGCACATTTGGAAGCCAAGATATGGAGTAAAACCTAACTTTACACCCATAGCCAGAAAGCTGTGCCTTATTTGAAGAAGAAAATGGCCGCAAAATGTTCTTCACAGTCAAGTGTATTCATCCCGGACAGGATATTTTCCAGTAAAATTTCTAGCAGAGGAGATACTCTTGGAAACAGAAATGTACACTCAATAGACAAAACGTTAGAGATAGGGTGATGGGCAGTTGACATAGGCATCCCCCGCGCAGAGTGGTACTATACGCTTTTTACCTAGCATTTTGCCTGTGGCCTAACTGGTACCTACAGATTCAGTGATCATATCAGCGGCGAAAACTGAAGCGTCTCAGGAATCATCTTATTGTCGGGTGCCCAGGGGCTCTCCGCCCCATTCTTCGTTACAATACTGATAGCGGTTAGAGATAACCACTGTTAGAGCAATTTTTTATTCCGACCGGGAAAGCTGAAGCATCGTCGAACTAAAAATAGAAATTTACTCCACTTTTGTGGAACATGCTGCATCAGAAAATAAAAATGTGCTAAGAAAATTTTATAGCATTATTATAACAATCGAATGAAAAAGTAGCGGATACCTTGAAAAATGCGATTATACATGAGCTCAACCTCGCATAAATGCACATTCATGCCACCTAGCTGCAAAATTGGGCATTGTTCGAAGCAAAAAAAAAAAAAAAAACGCGCGTAAAGGTTTGTACTATGTTCCAGCAGTAGCATGCAGAAGAAATTTCTCCAGCCCAGTTTTTTTAAAGCATAGACATCGTGCCAAACATAAAATATACCCTTATGCCACCTTGCGGGGAACACTATGAATCTTAAAAAAAAACAAAAAAAAAAAAAAAACAGCGTGAACCATGGTACTCAGGTCAGCTACTGTATATCGGGTATAAAACAAATATTGGGTTGGTGCACATGAAATTTCAGACAAAGGACTAGCACACGTGGATGACGAGAACGGAAAAGTAGGACAACTTACCTAGGCAAAATAATCCCCCTCAGTACCGACACATCGTTGCCATCTGTCCGGCAAGGCCATGATCCCGGAACGAAAAAAGTCTTGTGGCTGGGACCCGAAGAAGTCATCAACTGAACGTTGAACCTCGTTGTCTGTCTTGAACTGTTTCCCGGACAGGAAACAGGTGATAGTCTGTCGGAGACAAGTCCAGGTATTAGACAGGATAAGGCTGTACTTCATTGCTCAAGGCACGTAATGTCGTCATCGTTCGTTGTGGGACATGAGGTCGGACGTTGTCCTGGAGTAGAAGAACACCGTGTCTGTTGACCATAGCCGGTTGTTTGTGCATAAATTTTCGGTGCATCTGGTGTAATTCAGCACAATAACGTTCTGCAGTGATGGTTTGGGCTCTTGCCAAGAAACTCCGATGAATTACCTCGGTTGTGGACCACCAGACAAGGAGCATCATCTTCGTGGTGTGTAGGGGTGGCTTAGGATGCCGTTCAGCAGGCTGGGCCTTGCTTAGCTATTATGCAGATCGTTTCCGATTATAATAAAGGACCCACTTCTCGTCGTAGGGGACGATTCAATGCAGTAGAGATTAAAAATGGCTCCTGTTTATTCCTGGCAAGCAGCGACGTACAGACTTCCAAACGCCTAGTTTTGTTGGCAGTTGTCAACTCATTCAGCAGCTACATGTCCAGCTCTTTGACCTTACCCAGCGCAGCCAGAAGCCGAACAACTGTTGTGTGGTGGACACCTATCTCTGCTGCTATCTCACAACACGTTTTTAGGGGACCCGCTTAACAGGTCGATGACCACGTGCTTCGTTTTGCAGGTCCGCATCTCCGCTTCGAAACTTTACAAACTATCGCCGAATGGTTCGTTCGTTGGCTGTATTCTCCCCAAACGCTTTGCTAACGTTTCCAGTGGCAATTCCTGCAGAATGGCCCAGTTTAAATTCATAAGAGGGAGATGACTCTCAAATCCGGCGTCTGCATGTTTCCTTTGCAAGCCACGTTACGTCCAAACACACCACGCCTTAACCTTGTTCTTCACACATGTGCTAGCTATTTATAGTAACTCTGTGACGTGATAACCGCAACATCTGTGGCTGGTTCCATTCCGCTGTGGTGGGGGCTTGTCTCCACTGCTCGTTCGCGCCGGACATTTCATTCGCACCAACCCAATATTTGAAAATCATACTCTGATACGGAACATTCTGTCCACAAGCTGACTGACAAAACTGAAACTATAAGTAAGTACTTCTTTGAAATCAAAATACATGCTTCAAACGGTCTCACTCTCTGGAGCAGCAGAAATAGACTGATGTTGAGTTGATATGGCTATAGATGGGCACTCCAAGTATTGTTTATCTCTGCTTTAATCCAATTCTTCTCATTCTGTACCATTTCATGCGACTCCATTGACTTTCCAGTAAAGAAAATGCTTTTCTCCTAAACATTTTGCATGTAATACATGGCAAAAAAGTAGGGCAAAGGACGACAGTAATGGTAAACAGTAAAAAGGTGCATTTTTTAAAAGCATTCATAATTCACCAACATACCGCGTTCACGTCCGGGTTTTTGTCTGTAGGACGAGGTGAGTATTGTGCGTGATGACCAGTATTTCGTTCCCAGGGCCCATGAAGGTCAAATGTAAAGACATTAATATGATCCAGATATCTGTGAGAATAAAGCAAAACATAAAAAAAATTAGTGTATTAAACTTGTTCTAAGAAAAACGTAGATGAAAACAATGCACGAATAAAGTTTATTTTTATATACACTGCTGGCCACCCAAAATGCAACACCAAGAAGGAAGCATCCGATTGGTCTGAAATTCGCAGCATGCGTCGCCCGCGAGAGGACATGCAAACGATTAGCTTTGCAGGGCACATGCAAATCATGTGCCCCCGGCACGCCACCGAGAATCACTATAAGAAGGGTGCACAGAAGGCGGGGTGTAAGTAGTGGAAGGGTGTTGTGCTGCCGGACGTGTGCGTGGAAGTTTCCTGATGCCTCGTCGCAAAATACGGTAGCCATTCCAGCACGTTTCGGAGTTCGACAGAGGACGAATAGTGGCTTATCGCGACAGTGGTTTATCGTATCGAGACATCGGCGCCCGTGTGGGACGACATCCAGCCATAGTGAGGCGAGAATGGATTCGGTGGGTGCAGGAGGGACGGACGGACCGACGTGAGCGATTGCCGCAGCCGCGGCACACCACCACACGAGAGGACCGGCATGTTGTGCTGCGGGCATTGACGTCTCGCACCGCCACATCACGAACGTTAGCGAAGGAATTAGGGTGTGTTGCGCAACAACCTGGGTCGGCAAGTACCGTTCGACGTCGTCTGCAAGAGCGGGGAGTTGTCGCACGGCGCCCATTGCTCCGATTACCATTTACGTTGCACCACCGGCGAGTGCAGCGGCAGTGGGCCGTTGAACGCCGCACCTAGACTATGGAATGGCACGACATTGTCTTATCCGACGAATTCCGCTTCTGCCTGCAACACCACGATGGTCGGATCCGCGTGTGTCGGCACCGCGGCGATAGGCTGTATGACGCCTGCATTATGCATCGCCATACCGGTCCGTGGCCTGGCGTTATGGTTTGGGGCGCAATTGGATATGACACCCGCACCCCTCTGGTACGCATCGCCGGTTCACTCAACAGCCACCGCTACATCTCCGACGTTTGGGAGCCTGTAGTCCTCCCTTACCTACAGGACTTGCCAGCGGCCACGTTTCAACATGACAATGTGCGCCCGCACGTGGCACGCATCGTGTAACAATTCTTCACGGCCCACTAGGTGTCACTGCTGCCGTGGTCTGCCTGTTCTCCCGATGTGTCGCCCATCGAACACATCTGGTCGCTGATCGGCAACCGAGTGGCCCGGCAAGCACCACCCGTGGCTACGCCTGATGAACTGTGGCAACTTGTGGAAGCAGCCTAAACTGACATACCCCAAGCCCACATCCAAAGCCTCTTTCGTTCGATGCCGCGGCGTGTAGCGGCCGTTATTGCCAGCCATGGGGGCCACACGAACTATTGATGTCTGCGTGTTCCGCAAGTCGCACGGGCCTGTAAGCTCAATCGTTTTATTTTTGTATCTGTTGTTATGTGTCCAGTAAATCTGGCTTTGCTATTTCGTGTCCTTATTGGTGTTGCATTTTTGGTGGCCAGCAGTGTATTAAACAGTCATCAAAAAATATTGTAGGCAGTTAAAAGACGCAAACATGAATAGTAGCTCTTTTAATATAGAAAAACTGCTTCAGTTTGCAAAGTTGTAGTGAATCAATTATATAAAACGATCGATTCCTCACCATATATGCCATGCAATTTTATTTAGAAAAGGCAAAACATATGAAATATTTGACTGAGTATAAACGACTTAAACGTCATTGTGCACCTACAACAGCAGAACTCCATTTCTTCATATTAACTCCAAGATGATTAATAAATTTTCACTTTTTGAAAATTTGCATTGTTTTACTACAACTGTTGGAATAGTACCTAAGTATAATACTTGTAGAGAAGCATTTGATCATTTTTTTTTCATTTGGTAAGATGACACCGGAGGAAAACGACAGATTTTAATTAATCTAAGGACGATAATAGGTTTCTAATGAACCACAGAGAGATGAAGAATTTCTACTGAGGCAAAGCAAGACAATGTGTTTTTAGGTAACTACAGGAAGATGATAGGTACTCAGTAGGAACTATAAAAAGACTATTGGTTTTTAATGAAACAAAAGAAGACGATGGGCTTCTAATGAATAAAAAATGAGGGGGATTCTTTCATAATGATAAATTTCTGATAAACCAAAGGAAGACGATAAATTTCTAATGAAACTGGCAACGGATTTCATGAGATTAATGAGAGTTCGAGCGTTGTGCTCATGGACTGATGCTTTCACTTCTTATACCTTGCTTTCAGTTCATGTACAAGTTTGTCTTGTATTGATCAGTTGCAGCTTTGTTTGGAAGTTTTTTTCTGTAGAGGTAGAGAGAAAATCTTTTTACTGTAATAGTTTTTGACCTTGTTCGTCACAAATATTTAGTACTCCATACAAATTCGTGCACGATCAAAAATAACAAAGACATCGTCAGTTATAGTCAGCATTCGTCAATTATTGGAAATATCAGCCTTTTTGGTGATTCTTCATGACTCATGAATTTCAAAAATATCAGTTAATCTTCTTTGACGAAACTTTCTAGTAAACTGCTGCTTATAGCGTTTCAATGCTGTACTCGAGATCGAGAATAATTTCCCAAAGGCTTGTGTTGTATCCGTTCTTCGTATTCACTTTGCACATATTCTACAGTTCGGCTCTACAGAAAATAATCAACTTTTATGAAATCGAAATCTGTCAATATCATTGTCACATTTCGATCTGTATTGACAGATCATTGTGTAAGGCTCTTGAGATCGTGATTATTTCCCCAAGAACTGTGGTTTGATCTCCTCCCTGTATTTACCTCCTCAGCAAAATATGAGTTGAGATCTCCACACGTCAGCAACTAAACCTCTCTCCCGAAGTTTCCATTCAGGTGCCGCACTGTGTTGTGATGTAGCACTTGAAATTGAGCATGTTCCCGGAAACTGCAACTTGTATTCACATCTGCAGAAAAACGCTCCACCAGAAATACCCTAGTCTCCCGAAATATTAGCACTGGCACATACTGTGAAAACAGGAATTTTTCGGGGACGGAGATCGAATGGCGTGTCCTCGCTCCGGAGTGAGTTCCTCTAACCGATTAAGCTACACCGAAAGAATGTGTCTTTGCAGATTTGTCGTTTTAACACGTGCTTCACCTATGTAGTACATCACATCATCTCCCTCTTAATTTTTTTGAAGCGAAGAAAGAACCTTTCATTGATTCCAGACGATGTGTGGAACGAACATCACACATTTTTCGAAGAACCCAACGGCCATTTTTCCGTTCGGGCCCCAATGTGAAAAGAGGAATTTGTCGGTGACGAATTTCGAATCGCTCCAGACTAAGTTGCTCTTACGACTCTGCTACACTGACAGAATGTATCGCTGCAGATTTGTCGTCTTGACACATTCTTCACTTCTGTAGTACGTCACAATACCTTTCCGCGTATGAACACCTTTGCATCCGAAACAGCTGAGTAAATGAAGAGAGCAGTGTTAATAAAATTGGAAAACGACATGAAAGATAAAAAGGGGCCACAGCTCAGCTTATTAACTCTAGTGATGACCTACTTACATAAATTAAGGAAAAAAGAACATTCCATACCTTTTTCTTCCGTCTGACCAAGATTTTGGAGCCATGGCATATTTAGTGATGTTGTTCTGTGCCGTACTACAGAGGTGAAGCACATGTCGGGACGGCAAAGTTGGCGCGATAAATTCCGTCGGTGTAGCGTAATTGGGAAGCATTAGGCTCAGGAGCAGAAGGATACTCGATCTCTGTCACCGGAGAATTTGTGTTTTCACGCCTGTTTTTCCTTTCCTCCCATGTCTGAACGGCTATCACACGTTTCCACATCCTAAAACTGCTTTCTTTTCCTCCTCTGCACATTATTCTCCGGTTTCAGTCGGGTGTGCTTAGAACTAGATGTAAATAAGAGAGTGAAGATAGCTGTTCTTCTGATACTCTAATTCTGTGAGTAGAAGTCCTTGTTTCACTGTTGAAGCGAATACATAAAAGAAATCTGCCACGTGCTACAGCAAAAACATTGCGAATCTCAAGAACCACACAGCAGCACAGTGCTGCCGCCTCGGTGGCCAAGGCGTCTGAGGCGCTGGCTTTTGATGTTCATCGGAGATGAACCCAGGTCCGAGTCTCGGATGTGGCATGGGTGGTGTGTTTGATAACGCTGACTGGCTCTGTCCCTTTCCTAGAACAAGTGGCCCTAAATTAGGGATGGAAGATTGCTTTCAGCCGCTAGAGTTGCTCATGGTGGTCGTTAAACCCCTCCTCACCCCCCAAAAATACACAGTGTGACTGTCTATCGAAGAGTCTCATGAAACTCAAGCAACGAAATCCAGCAGGCTAAAACTGTAAACAAAGTACTTAATGTTTCCCACAACATGATGAAAGAAGAAAAGCTAAAAAGCATTTCAAAATTCATGAGTGGATGGAATTGTTACAGCTTTCTATACAGAGAGTTTATGCAGCAATCCCAGCTGCATTCGTTCAAGATATGCACAAGTGCATGAACTGACCGAAAGTGGCGGACAAGAAATGAAAGAGTCAGTGCAAAAATACAATTCTAACTTCCTCATTTTTCTACAAAAAAAAAAAAAAACATTGCTAACTTCGTTAACGTATCAATGAATGAAATACGGGATTACATCATTGTACAATACAAATTTGGAAGATATGAATCTGTTTATTGGTGTATGACATGGATGTTAAGTCAGATAATATCCGAAAACTTGAAGATGTCGTCGTCCTGGAGCGGGAATCGAACCGGTGTAGTGGTTAGCATACTCGGGCGATATCCGGGAGACGCGGATTCGATTTCCGCTCCAAAGCGACGAAATTTTTAAGTTTTCGGATATTATCTGACTTTACATTCATTTCATATTTACACCGATAAACGGATTCATCTGCCAAATTTGTATTCGTTAACGTAATTCGTTAATGTAAGCCACGCCTTTTTTCGGCCACAAGCGCACAGGCTGTTCACTAGTGACATGCATGCAAATACGAGTTCACTAGTGGCATCGTAATTCTTCCAAACGTATAAACTTCTCTAAAAATAGATGTTTCTGTCTACTCATAATTTAGCTTAAAATGCAGTTTCGGATTACTTTTAAAGCACAGATTTTAGCTGGGCGACGATTTCAGAAATCAGAAAAAGTATATATTATATGCATCCTGAAGTAAGGAACACTACAGCTACGTGGTTAAATGAATACTCTTAAAGACGTGTACCATCTTTCTATATTATGTTGCTCACGTTTAAGTTAACTACAGCCCATGGTGGTGCATAAAATGTGGGAACTACTATATACAATTCAATTTTAATGTTCAACAAATTTACTGCCATCCACCAAACACCCTGAGTTCCGTTGTAAGTATTGCATGCGCCTATAGTAGTAATCCAACGAAAATTTGCTTTTTGGCCTATCACTTCCAGTCTTGTGTCCATGCCAGTTGTAACCTGTAAGCACTGTGAAGCAAAGTTCCTTACATATGAATTGTTGTTTCCTTCTGTTGTAACAAATGTAATTCTTGAGGACTAGGACCTGCATCATTAAGTCAGCAGCGGTACCAGTTTATAATTTTGGTTCAGTGGGGACGTGGGGTTAAGGTTGTCAACTTACCCAACACAAGTATCCTTGATGCGAAATATAGACTGAACGAGAAAGTATAATACAAAAGTTGATTATAAAGTCTCTATGTACACCATATACATCCACCACGCGCTGCTATCCATTATATACCCATATCTCGTGGTGTATGTGGTCTAGCAGTAATACAATGTAAGTTCGTTTATAGGCCTATCACTTCCAGTCTTGCGCCGAAGCCAACTGTAGGGCACTGTGAAGTAAAGTTCCATACTATGAGTTTTTATGTCCTTCTGTTGTATCAGAAAAAGTGTGATTTACGCTGCATTTAGCAGTTTTAGAGTACGAGTGTTACTTAAGTTTCACACAAAACGTTCTTTCGTCCTTGAAGAAAAATGACAAAGAGCTATAGCTATGACAGAAATTAAGCGATAAAGTCTAGCAAAGGGAAAAAGAGGAGATGGGCTATTGCTGAAGTAAACCGTAGGGTTTCTGGTATTAACATGAGGTAACAAATTATTAGACGATTTCACTGTGAACTGAATATTTTTGGAGAAAATGACGGTCAGTAAATATAATGCAGGGTGCTATGTAACATTTCTTTTTCTTTGCCTCCTACCGATACGCACCGTATAATACTTGCTCGTTAGCCGATGACCTGGGTTTAAGTTTGAGTTCCAGTAAAAATTATATTAAAAACTTTCACAACAAAGTTTTGTTGATTACTAAGAAATTCAGTGCTATAAAACACTATTCAGAATTCGCGAATTTATAGAAATCATTTACAGACAGTGCAGATTCAGGCTGCAGAGGTATTCGTCGGTTCTGTCTCATTGTCACTAAATATAATTATGTATTTCACTCCGAAAAAGAAGGAATAATGATTTTTCATGCAATAAATAATCCTGGAAATGTATTTGAGAAACATGCTTTCAAAAAACTGTGAAACTATAGGTAACCTTTAAAAATAAAGAATTGTTCTTCAAGACATAATTTTCGAGTTCTGATTTTTTCAACGCCGAAAGAAAACCTGTCGTAAAGAAGGTGGAGAATAAAGTCTAATATACACCAAAAAATATCAGAACATTTCATCAGTGGTTAATGGTTGCCTTCCTTTTCAACAGGGGGGATCGAGAAAACATAAGATTTTTAACTTACTGCATAACTTTCGGTACATCATACGCTGTCATGATTTCATTCTTCAAGGCTGCCACGCTAGCAGTTAGAAGTAAAGACAAGGGATTAAAGGCATTCCGCAGTTCCTGTAAATATCAAAAGGACTTTGTGTAAAAGCATTTTCAAAGGAGTACAAATTATTTATTAGTGAACAGTAACAATTCGTAACTACGAAGCTGTCATATGCTACGCGCACACACAAATAAAGTGCAATGGTTTTTGTTGAAGCCATGGCCAGTTTTATGAAACGTGAAAGCGTACAGAATTTTTTTCCGTTCGCGTTTTATGTAGATAGAAATTGTAATTTTTGGAAAATACCTTATGCACTTCGATATGGCAAGAAATAACGAGGTGACGAATAGATTTCCACCATAGTTACTCGATTGCACACGAAAAGGACGTTTAATCGCTGCATTTTTTTCAGTGCGAGTATAAACCAGCCGCTCACATCAACATTAATAAATATCTAATAGGTGATTTTTGCCCCAGGTGGCTTAGTAGCACGAGGCCCGAGCTTCTAATCATTCGTAAGAAACAGGGCCGGGTGAAGCACAGATGGTACGTCTGCCTCACGGCACTGTCTCTCTGCTCTTGCTAGAACCAGTGATCCCAAGTTAAGGACAGGCGATTGTCTATAGTCCTACGCGTTGCTCCTGGTGGTCGTTACCCCCTTCCCCCACAAAAAGATAATGATGACGTGGTGTTCCAGACAGTAATTTCTCAGTCTGTTTACAACTTTTCACGTTTTCTTAAACTTCAGTACTTATTTAAGAAATTGTGGAGGCACTTTCGATTTTACAATAACAAGGAAGCAGGTAATTAAGAAAACAGAATTTATCATTGAAATCTTTATAATGAGGAATCAAAGTCTACACCTGGTATACGCAAGTTGCATAGTAAGACACAGATGAAAAATATTTTGAATCGTATATGCCAAGATGTCATAGCCAGTTGTTTGTTGATTACGGCCTAATTAATTGGTTGCCAAAAACAGCACCCACAACGAATCCTATTTTCTCTTAAAGAGTGTGGCTGTATTAACTGAAACTCCAAAATGTAACGCATAACACAAAACCAGTTTTAGCCGTCGGTTTAGTTTGTATCGGTGAGTTCCATTTCATGAAATGGGCTTTGTAATTATCACAGTTTTTATGAGATAGACTGGTAGCTATTGTTAATAATGCATAAGTCCCTCATTACGGCAGAGAAGTGACAAGTTAGTGAAATCATGCAATGCATTGATTATGAAACGCTTTCCAACATACCAGAAATCATTACTCAAGTTATGAGGATAATGGCTGTGGAATAAATCTTGCTCCTGTGCCCTGACCTTTGACTCCCATTTCGATTTTATTAAACAGAACCGGCTCAGTATACCCCCGGAACAACATGCTAAAGTTTTGTTGCAATAGAAGCATTTCTACGTAAGTTATGACGCTTAAGGGCAATGAAATGGATCCCCGCTCCTATGTCCTAACCTTTGACCCTATTTCGCTCATTTTCAACAGGGTTAGTCCCCGGGTGGTCCCCTACCACATACTAAAATTTCATCGAAATCGAACCACTTTTACGCGAGTTATCGTGCCGACAGACGGACGGGCAGACAGACAGACGGACAAAGCTGGAGCATATACACTTCTTCAACCTACGGTTAGAAAGCGTAAAAAAAGACTTCATGAACGAAGAGTAAAGAGCTAAAATGTTACGTCTGATACCTATAAATACAGACTTTTAGTGGTTGACGGAAATCGAACACGCTCCGAAGTGAGTTGCTCTGACCGACTAAGCTACATCGACGGAATGTATCGCTGCAGATCTGTCATGCCGCCCCGGTGGCGCAGTGGTCTAAGGCGCTAAGAAATTGTGGAGGCACTTTCGATTTTACAATAACAAGGAAGCAGGTAATTAAGAAAACAGAATTTATCATTGAAATCTTTATAATGAGGAATCAAAGTCTACACCTGGTATACGCAAGTTGCATAGTAAGACACAGATGAAAAATATTTTGAATCGTATATGCCAAGATGTCATAGCCAGTTGTTTGTTGATTACGGCCTAATTAATTGGTTGCCAAAAACAGCACCCACAACGAATCCTATTTTCTCTTAAAGAGTGTGGCTGTATTAACTGAAACTCCAAAATGTAACGCATAACACAAAACCAGTTTTAGCCGTCGGTTTAGTTTGTATCGGTGAGTTCCATTTCATGAAATGGGCTTTGTAATTATCACAGTTTTTATGAGATAGACTGGTAGCTATTGTTAATAATGCATAAGTCCCTCATTACGGCAGAGAAGTGACAAGTTAGTGAAATCATGCAATGCATTGATTATGAAACGCTTTCCAACATACCAGAAATCATTACTCAAGTTATGAGGATAATGGCTGTGGAATAAATCTTGCTCCTGTGCCCTGACCTTTGACTCCCATCTCGATTTTATTAAACAGAACCGGCTCAGTATACCCCCGGAACAACATGCTAAAGTTTTGTTGCAATAGAAGCATTTCTACGTAAGTTATGACGCTTAAGGGCAATGAAATGGATCCCCGCTCCTATGTTCTAACCTTTGACCCTATTTCGCCCATTTTCAACAGGGTTAGTCCCCGGGTGGTCCCCTACCACATACTAAAATTTCATCGAAATCGAACCACTTTTACGCGAGTTATCGTGCCGACAGACGGACGGGCAGACAGACAGACGGACAAAGCTGGAGCATATACACTTCTTCAACCTACGGTTAGAAAGCGTAAAAAAAGACTTCATGAACGAAGAGTAAAGAGCTAAAATGTTACGTCTGATACCTATAAATACAGACTTTTAGTGGTTGACGGAAATCGAACACGCTCCGAAGTGAGTTGCTCTGACCGACTAAGCTACATCGACGGAATGTATCGCTGCAGATCTGTCATGCCGCCCCGGTGGCGCAGTGGTCTAAGGCGCTACCTTCCGACCATTCGCCCTAGTTGGTTCCGGGTTCGAATCCCGTGAGGCATGGATGTTTGTGTTTGTCTTTCGGCGCTGGCTCTCAGTGTGTTACTTGATCAACACTGGCTCTCTGTGTACATTGGTCATTTAGCATACTGTAAAACCATGTTTGATGTGTACTTGTTCATAATATGTTATTGATCAACACTGGCTCTCTGTGTACATCGGTCATTTAGCATACTGTAAAAACCATGTTTGATATGTACTTGTTGATGTGAAACATCTGTCTCCTGTCTATGTCTGCCTGTTTGTCATGTCTCTGTACCACCAGGTCCAATAAATCATTTAAACCTCCAATCAAAAAAAAAATTGAAAAAAATATGTGACTTCTTGACACATGTTTCACCTCTGTTGTATACGTCACATACGTCTCACAAACGAATCTACGAGGGTACCAGTATGTCATGGAAAGACTAAAACTCCGAAAGTTTACGCTTATAAGTTCAAAGCAGAATAAATTAAATTTGGCTTATCATGAGCAGGATGTGATAAGAATATCCCTACTTAGTGTAACATTTGTGTGGAAACTTCAGCAAATCAGCGTGTGGTGGCTAACAGACGCACAGAAACAAAATATCCTCAAACACTCGAGGAACATCGAAGTCCTGCCATCACGCGAATTGGTCTTCAACAAACAGTTTTTCGAAAAGAGTTGTGCATTGATTGGTACTGTCAACTTATGATTTTGATTTCTGGTATAAGTCTGTCTCGTGCTGTCGGAAAAAACCTAGTTGCGCTGGCGTGCAACGAAATAGTTAACATGGTATACCGATAAATCACAGCAGGCCTAACAAATTTATAAACTACACATTCGTCAAACAACATTATTACTCAAAATATCTATGAAATGTCCCCGGATATTGACCACAATGATGAAAAAGCTGCTAAGATATATGATCTCTAGGTAGGTGAAAACATTGACTGAATAACAAAGTTCAGTGAAATTTTCGTTGAGGAGTAAAATGAAGTAACTCAGCAGTTTCTCCTTGACTTCTGAACATGACAGCCCTGCATATATTTTCAACGTAGTGGTTTCGCGTTAAAATAAACAGTGGTTACGCATTAAATATACAGCCTGCTGTGAGTGATCGGTATACCATGTTAGTAAAATCATGCAATGCATTGATTATGATACGCTTTCCAGCATACCAGAAGTCATTACTCAAGTTATTACTCAAGTTATAAAGATAATGGCTGTGGAATAAATCTCGCTCCTGTGTCAGACGGACGGGCAGACAGACTTTGACCCCATTTCGATGATATTAAAGAGTTGGTTCAGTATACCTCAGGAACAACATACTAAAGTTTTGTCGCAATCGAAGCATTTTTAGTCAAGCTATGAGGATAATGGCTGTGGAATAAATCTCGCTCCTGTGCCCTTACTTCTGACCCCATTTCGATTATATTCAACAGATCCGGTGCAGTATTACCCTCGGAAAATCATACTAAAGTTTTGTCGCAATTGAAGCATTTTTACTCAAGTTATGAGGATAATGGTTGTGGAATAAATCTTACTCCTGTGCCCTGACCTTTGACCCCATTTCGACTATATTAAACAGAATTGGTTCAGTTTACCACCGGAACAACATACTAAAGTTCTGTCGCAATTGGAGCATTTTTAGTCAAGTTATGAGGATAATGGCTATGGAATAAATCTCGCTCCTGTGTCCTGGCCTTTGACCCATTTCGATGATATTCAAGAGAACCGGTTCAGTATAATTCCGGAACAACATGATAAAGTTTTGTCGCAATCGAAGCATTTTGATGTAAGTTATGGCGCATAAGAGCGATGGAATGAATCCCGCTCCTACCTATGTCCTGATCGTTGACCCCATTTCGCCCATTTTCAATATGGGTCGTCCCCAGGTTGTACCCTACCATATACTAAAATTTCATCCAAATCGAACCATCTTTAAGAGAGTTATCGTGCGGACAGACAGACAGACGGACAAAGCTGGAGCATATACGCTTCTTCAACCCATGGTTGGAAAGCGTAAATAAAAAAAAAGCGCAGTGGTCTAAACGATGGCCTCTGATCATTTGTCCGAAAGGGGTCCGGGTTCGAATCCCGTGAGGCATGGATGTTGTGTTTGTCTTACGGCACTGGCTCTCTCCCTTCCCTGAAACCAGTGACCCTAAATTAGGGACGGGCGACTGCTTATAGCCCATTGAGTTGCTCACGGTGGTCGTTATACCCAGAAGTCAAAAAAAAAAAAAAAAAAAAAAATTAAGATGTGCGAATTAGAAAAATCCGAATCAACGTTTTCCATTTCTTTTTCTTTTTCTTCTTTATTGAAATGCTGATGCAAAGACACAAGATGGCATTTCTTCTACAAATAATAACATTGAGGATTTCCGCAACTTGAAAACTTCTGTACCTAAATGCAGTGGATACACTTTTAACTGGAAGAAATGGCAGACTGTAATTGTGGAGGGACTGTTGACAAGAAGAAAAAATACAGAGCCACAGGTGAAAGCCTAAGTACGGATTTATGACCCCGACAATAAATTTGGCTTTTTTCATGCAATTGCTCACAATCTGAGATGTTCAAGGTTAGAATTTTCATCATTTAAAAAGAACACTTGACTTCGTATAAGCCTTTTGGTCTTTAAATGAATTGATTTACAACTAGTCACGCTTTACATTTTGAATGAGAACGCTTGATGTTATAAATAAATGGTGTTACAAGTTGACTATTTCCGTAATACAAAATACGGCTTTCTTATTTTGCTTTCTTAAGAAATAAAATCTTTTGCCGCTTCAAACAGGAAAGAATCAATGAAGTCCGGATGGGAATTGGGTCAAAGCGCTATGAGGAAGCCTGGATGCTTCGACTAGCAAAAATCTGAGGACTTCAGATTCCTATGTCTCAGATGCTTGGAGCTTCACTGTCCTGGATGTTGTAATGGTTAGCATACTCGACCGGTAATCGATCAATTCCCGCTCCAGGACGATGAAATTTTCAAGTTTTCTGAGGAATGTTACACGGATGAACAGTAAGTGGTACAAGGAAATTCAGTTTGCTTTGAATATTCTAGGAAAGAATGTTTGTCAATTTACTAATATTTACGAAATAAGAGCCTTCTTTTGCATCATGTGTATTCACAACTAGAGTGTTTATCTAATAAAGTAGGATTTACGGACCATTCGCTAAAATTTCAAAACTTTCATCACCGTAAATAACTAGCGGGTGTTACTAATGGGAAAAAGATATAAACAATACTTTCTCACATGTGAACTAATGGAATAAACTTGAAATTAACATTTTAAAAGAAGTTAAAATCTTTACAAGAAATTCACATCAGCTGTGAGTCGCCCACGAAAATTTCGAAGTACATTTTTCTCCAAGTATTTAGAAATGAAATATTTACGAGATAATAGCCTTAAAATAATCACTAGATCTGTAGCTGTTTTTATAGTTTAAACATTTTACGTGAATATTTAAACTTTTTATATCGTTGCAATGTAAAGAATTTGGCAGTTGTTACAACTGTTATTAATTTTAGTTTTACAATTCTGAACAAAGTTTTGTGCTCTTTTTTTTTTCCTTTTCTTTTTTCCTTTTTTTTTTTTTTCCTTTTTTTTTTTTTTTTTTTTTTTTTTCCTTTTTTTTTCTTTTTTTTTTTTGTTTTTGGCGAGGCCAGGGTTTTGGGCGACTTTTTTATGCTTTCCAACCGTAGGTTGAAGAAGCGTATATGCTCCAGCTTTGTCCGTCCGTCTGTTCGTCTGCCCGTCCGCACGATAACTAGCGTAAAAATGATTCGATTTCGATGAAATTTTAGTATGTGGTAGGGAAACACCTGGCGACGAACCCTATTGAAAATAAGTGAATTGGGGTCAAAGGTCAGGACATATGAGCGGGATCCATTCCATTGCCCTTATGCGTCATAACTTGCGTAAAAATGGTTCGATTTCGATGAAATGTTAGTATGTGGTAGGGGGCCACCTGGGATGAACCCTATTGAAAATAGGTGAAATGGGGTCAAAGATCAGGACATAGGAGCGGAATCCATTCCATCGCCCTTATGCGTTATAACTTACGTAAAAATGCTTCGATTGAGACAAAACTTTATCATGTTGTTCCGGAAGTACATTTAACCGGTTCTGTTGAACATGATCGAAATGGGGTCAAGGGTCAGGGCATAGGAGCGAGATTTATTCTACAGCCATTACTTTCATAACTTGAGTAATAACTTGAGTAATGATTTCTGGTATGTTGGAAAGCGTGTCATAATCAATGCATTGCAGGATTATACTAACTTGTTATATTTTTACTTGGTAGTTTACAGGACAAAACGTGCGCTTTATTTATAACCAGAATAAGTTTATCACGGATGAGTTTGTCGCGAAATTTTTTTATTTCTGTGTCGCGAGAACAAAAAACTTTGGGAAACATTGTTCTACAATTGTATAGTTATATTCATGGTAGCATCTGCAAAAATAACAAGAGTTCTGCTACACTTCTGTCTAAAGTCACTTAGTGAGGGCAGGACGGACTTTGGATTTTTGAACGTCTAACAAATGGAAAATAACGCAACTTCGTGGGCTTCCCCTTCAACATTTTTCATCTTTGCAAATAATTAAAACTAAAATCACAACTTTGCTAAGTTAAAATTGGAATAAATATTCGTTGATGAATCTCTTAAAAAATATAAGGTAAATTAGCTTTCATCCATTAAGAAACTTCGTTATTTGAAAAAGATTTGCGAACTCTCTTCCTTTAAAAATACTTCCCTTTTATGTCCATAAAACGAAAATCTGATAGAGTTAATAGTTTTGTAGTTTCCTCCTGAAACGTTTTCGTAGCTTGGCTCCCAAATTTGTAGTTTCTATAGCTTTCCTTCGAAAGTCCTCTATCTTGATCCAGTCCAGAAGATAAATATCATAACTTCCCTGTTGTGTGTTTAGAAAGGTATTGTTACGACCTCGGTCGCTGCCACCAAATGTAACGGTCTTGGCCGCTATTTCACCGCGGTCAATCAATTTGACATCCGTAGCCGAGCAATTATTATATTTCTTCTCCGCGGTCAATCAATTTAACTACCGTAGCCGAGCAATTATTATATTTCTTCTCCGCGGTCCTTCGACGTAGTTCTTGGCGCGTAAACTGTATTATATGGGCATACACTTAGACAATTCGAACCAATCACATGCGGACACATAAATAATGTGTTCAATGACTTCGCTGACTGCCTAAACAAACATTTAATTGGCTATAAAAACATTTCATAACAATGGCACACATTCGACTAAAAATTAGTTGTATGCTGATCATAAGCGTTGGGTCATCTTTGATCTAACTCTGTTCCCGCTAGATAGTTTTAATGAAATTAAATTCCACAGTTCAGTCTTACTATTTCTCAATTCAGTTCCTCACTTTATCGCGTAGCAGATGTAATAATAAAAACCAAATGTTTCTATTTGCATGGATGCTGTCAAGAATATATCTATTATTGATTTCATCTGTAAATGTGTTAGGTATCCAAGCCACTGCTCTTGCGCTGACAATTTTCCTTGCGTCGGCTTTATTCCGTCGCACTTACACGTAGTGGCTGCGCTGCTTACGTAGCCACACACACACATATGGCCTCGCTTCGCCCCGCAAGACCAGGTCGCCTCCTTCGCTGCTTCAGGGAGAGGATGGTGATTCCACACTGCCATAGTTGGACTCGAACCCGAGTTTCGGCTTGGCTTCACTTCTCATTGGAGTGACCACTGTCCACTCGCAGACTTCTTAAATCCTCTGTAACTTTGCTTTCATTGGGCCAATCAGTCACTAATTTCCATTAGGCTCCCAGCCTAGAAATTGCTGATTTATCACGCGGATATTGGCATTCCGCTGTCTTAATGGCAAACTGGCATCTCCAGTTGCCCCCGAGTTGTTGCTTCTCCGTTTCTTACCAAATACGGGCAGATTCGCTGCTTCATTTATCCCAATTCATAAAACAGATTCATATATCAATTCATATAGCAGATCTTTTCACATCGGAGAGTGTACAGACAACTGAACTTTCTTCCTTATTTTCATGCCAAATGCGAAATCTTATTTTTCTGCAAGGACCACACACACACAGAGCAATTGTTCTCGAAAATGCCCTAAACAATCGACGAATTTACGATTATTCGTCCAACCTCTTGTCCCCTATTTTCATTCATTTCTACAAGTGGCCCTCTTCAAAACGTACCTCTTTCCTTTTCCGTGTCGCTTAGGCTGCCCGTCAGCTGCGCCCTGATATTTATGACCTAACAGCACGCTAGAAACTCCAGACCACCCAGCCAGAGGGAATTCTTCGCCTCCTTTCTGTCCTATCCCCAGATAGAACTTTATCTGCTGTTTACACTTTTAAACTCCAATCAAGCCTCGAACATAATTAATACTTAATTAATTTCATACATCCAACACGCCCATTAATTCCCTAATTAATGGCGGGGGTGTGTCGTAACAGTATCATATCATTTATTCACACATACAGACACACTGAAAAATGGTGGTCTTAAATTTTCCTGTTATTAGGCATAAAACTAACTCAAAAACTGGTGGACTTTCGCTTTCCCCAGGGAGGCTTTTTTATGCTATACGTGGAAGCAGGATTCATGATAGAACAAGTAAATAAAACTGGAATCTTGCCTGTTAAGGTGAACACGTGTGTCAAAACACAGTTTTGTCCACGCCGGCCATCGACTCCGCGTCCCCTGACTCCGGAGTAAGTCGCTCTCTCAACTGAGCTACGCAGACATGTGCTCTCATTGCTATCTGCCTTTATCTCATGTGCGTCCAGCAAAGCAAGCACGTCACACTTGTTAATAACGAAAAATAAATGAAGGCACGTGGAATACAAAGTCATCATAACAGGCCTAATGCTGCTTGATGATAACCTCGATTCTACGGTCAGAAAACTGCTCTGTGAGCTGAAAGATTTATTTATACGTAGGGGAGCTGATAAGTCCTTGGCTTTTCCCATTTCACATACTCTTTGACTGATAACACTTTTGTCATATCAAAATTGATTTTATTATATGTGTCTGACCAAGTATCATAATTTTAGCCTAATTATTTCATTTTTTTTTCAGGTGTGAAATCACAATGATGCAAAACAGCATAGATTTCACCACAAAAGAGTGCTGAACAGCGATGAAATATCTTTTCTTTAAAGAGAACTCGTCCAAACAAAGTTATGCTGAGACGTCGATTACATTAGCTGGTAAGCTTCCTACTCTGCGAAAACACAAATTTATCCGTGACGGGGATCAAACCGCACGCCCCTCACTCCGGAGTAAGTTGTTCTCCCAACTAAGCTACACGGACGGAATATATCGCTGCATATTTGTCGTCCTGACCAGTGCTTTACCTCTGTAGTACGTCACATCCTCTCCCCTTAATTTTTTTTTTCATTTGTTTGAAGCGAAGTACGAATATTTTTATTAATTCTAGACGATGTGTGAAACAAACATCACACATTTTTCGAAGAACCCAACGGCCAGTACATTCAGTTTTACGTTCGGGCGCCAATGTGAAAACACACATTTTTTCCGTGCTGGAATCAAACTCGCGCCCCTTACTCCCGAGTAAGTTGCTCTCCCAACTAAGCTACACGGACGGAATGTTTCGCTGCAGATTTGTCGTCACAGTAACAACTGTGACGACAAACCACAACAACAACTGTTGAGGAACAGTAACACTGTGCTTCTTTGATTTTTATATGATGAAAAAATTTAATCAAAGAATTCATACAAACACGTAAATAATGGGGTGTCTCAATTAGCACGGTTAAACAACGGAATGCTTATAATTGTTCCTTACATTAAGCCAAGTTACGAAGTTCTGTCTGTCACGGACACTGACTCCACAAGCGCCTTTCCAGCAATTTGGATATTCCCATGCCAAGTCCAGTCCATCGAAATGATACTGCTGAATGTAGGAAATCACATGGTCTACGAAGGCTTTTCTTTTTTTAGGATCTGCAGCAAGCAGGGAGTATTTCCTGGTACTATCGTTCCAACCACCAAGCGATATCAGAACTTTCAGGTTCGGGGCTTGGCTTTTCAGGCCTGTTACCTTCTGTTTAAGAAACACAATTAAAGGAGAAATTTTCAGATTAATCAAATTAGGATTGTTTTTTCATTTATTAATATATTCAATGATTTGCAGAAAACATCTTAGACACCAAATGACAAAAACTTTGATCATGAAATATCTACAAAATATATAGATAAAACAGTACTTGAAACATAATATGTATCAAGGGTGTACCAGGACTGGATTAACCATGCACAGACATTCAGCAGAATTGCTAACATTGGTTAGCCACACGCGGTTGGTCTTAGAAGTGAGCATCAGGTGTCCCGACTGGTTTCTCAGCAACTAGGTGCAACAGTCACCCAGCTCACCCACCAGTACAACAGCAATGCAGTTAGATCTATTTCCACATTCACCATGTGTCGTACCTTGCTTCTCCCGAGGTTCCACTGCCGGAGACCAAATGGGGTATACATGATGACACCCAGTCATCGCAAACAACGCCTCGCATGGGCGAAGGAACGTCAGCAATGGACCCTCGACGGATGGAAGAAAGTCATCTGGAGTGATAAGTCCCGTTCCTGCTGCACCATGCTGATGGCCGGGTTAGCATACGGCGTAAACAGCATGAAGCAATATCCCCTGGCTGCACAGTTGAGGCTCAACTTTCCAGTGGAGGTGGTGATCTGGTATGGGGAGCTTTTCCCTGGCAAGCCCTAGGTCCATTGGTAATCATACCACAAACACTGAATGGTGGAAGCTACAGGAACCTGTTAGCCGACCATCTCCATCCATATCTGTAAGAGGTTTATGTGGACCACAGGGCCATCTTTCAACATGACAACGCACCTCGTCACCGGGCTGGTATAAATACTGAGAAGTTGGAGGAACACCACAACGAATTCGCTACATTGCCTACGCCCTCAAAATTCCTTGACACTAACTCAATCGTACATTTGTGGAATATCGAACAGTTGTGCCCATGTTCCGGCCCAAAGGCCTGAACATTTAGTTGCGTTGATAGAGGAGCCAGAGACGTCTGCATATTCTTGACAAGATCAAAAGCAGAGTTGTTGCGGATGAACACAGTAAGGTCGCCTGCGTAAGCAAATAGAATTGTAGTATGATGACGGGTGCTTGCTACAGCTGGAGGAAGGGTGGAAAGAAGTCGATGTCGAAGTTGGATTAATAATGTTTCAAAGACAAGAGATAAAAGTTGGCCCGGAAGAGGACAGCCTTGACGGATACCGTTTTTAAAAGGGATGGCAGCAGTTAGAAAGGAATTAGTACGAAAGCGAATTATGGCGCCAACATAGAGATTTTGAACAGTAAGACAAAACAGGTGGGGAAAGCTGAATTGATGAAGAACAGCAGACAGGTGGGAGTGGTTAAGAGAATCAAAATCCTGATGCTGGTCGATGTTTAAAATGGCCAAAGGTTCAGAGTTACGATGTGCTAGGAAAATTTCCTCAGGACTGATGGGAGCGATGAGAGATTCTTTCTGACTGTCAGTGAGTTGTGGTAGGCTTTGTAGAACTGGAGCATTTACATTGGGAGCAGCAATAGAAGGTTAAAAACGGTGCGTGAAATGAGGACGTACCAGATCACAAATACATTCGAAGTCAGCAGTAACCGTGCCGTCAGGCAAGAATAAGTGCGTGATGCTTTTAGTTTTACAACGACGCTTTTCGAGGTGTCGTAAGAGAGCAGTAGGGTCATATTGATGATGAAGGCGTTGAAATTTAAGTCGTTGCAGAGCAGCACGGGCACTCGATTCCAGCAGTTGTAACTCAGCGAGATGAACTGAATAGGCGTCTAAAGTTGACGGAAGAACATTGAGCAACTGTCGCAGGCGAGTAATTTTCATTAAGTTTTGAATGTTAAAAGTGAAAGAGAAGTATTTGGCAAAGGCAATTATTTCAGTTTTTGTATCCAACCAAATTTGAATGGGATCGGATGTGAAGGCGAGTTTGGTGGTTGCATCGCGTAAAATGGAGAGAACATGAGCTTGAAATTGCGGATCATTGAAACAGTCATCATTCAGAGTCCAGATTTTTGGCGGAGCAGTTGTGGGTGGTAGCAACTGTTGAGTGAGCGAAACAACATTGTGGTCGGAGGAGACACTTGGATGATGAGAGATTGAATGTAATCTTGGTTTCAAAAAGCTAGTGATATAAAATCTGTCGCGTTTGGCTGCTGCGTGAGATTGGTGAATATTGGCATGCCGGGTGAACTGTTGTAGGCTGGGATGAAGAACTCGGAAAGCGTCTAAAAGGTCATACTGTTGAATCATTTCCGAGAGAGCCTCAACAACTGTATGACGATCTTCTCGAGAGTTGACAAGATCCAGAGTTGGATCGATCGTGCAGTTAAAATCGCCGCAAATGATTAAAGCTTCAGCAGTCGGAACTGAATGGAGATCGGAGGAGAGTTGCGCAAGAAGAGAAAGTGCTTCGTGATGGGTGGGAGGAACATGAATATTGAAAAGATGATATTGTTCATTGAAAATCTTGAATTGGAAGTATTGAAGAAGTCCTGGTGTTGTGTCGATTTCCGTGATATCAGGGATCACGTGATCCGTGCTATTGTGAAAAGCCAGAGCTAGTCCTGAGTAAGTGTGAATTCGAAAATTATTATGAAAGGAGTATGGCCAATAGCGCCATTTAGCGAAGTCTGTGATTGTAAGGCAATTCGTCTCTTGTATGGCCAGTACATCCACGTTGACTGGAATTCAATCTTCATAGACGAGAGAATTCGCCAGTGGATTAGCGAATCCTCTGCAGTTGAAGCTATCAATGATCAGCTGCGACATCGTGATACGGTTGTAAACCTACATCTGCGAGCTGATGTAGGGCGGTGATCTGTTTTTCTAGGCGAAATCGGAAGTTGCGTGCTGTGACATTTTCAGCAGCGCTGGCAAGAAAGTCGGCAATGGTTTGTAACTGATAGACACCGTGTGGAAGAACATGCATGTTAGCAAGTATGAAGGGCTGATGTTTAATCTTCGAATGCTGTAGAAGGCTAAGAAGACGCAGAAGTTCTTGATGTGTCAATCGACCCTCTGGAATATCACAGTCCGAGAGAAAACGGGTGACTTCTCCGGAGAAACAAGTAAATGTGGAGTCCACAGTGTCCGCACAAGAATCATCACTAGTGTCAGTGTTAACTACGACGATATCTTGAGGCTCTTCAGTGGCGGCCTCACCAGATTCTGGCACCGAAGGAATGCCAGAAAACGTACCGGCAAGAAAAGAAGTGTCCGAAGAAATTTGGGCGACGATTTTCTGTTACATCACTTCTTCTTCTTTTGTTTTCCGTCATCGCTCGGTCTTTTCTCTGATTGTTTGACAGTTTTAGTATCAGCATGTGGGATATCTGGTCCACCATTTTCAGCAGAGAGTTCGGTGGTGTCCATTTTTTCAGTTTTCTCACAAACTGAGGGGGTGGAAAAAGCTCTGGATTTTCCACAACCTTTGCGAAAGATTAGAAAGTGAATAAGCCGACGAAGTTTAGTTGCGAATCTGCTATAGGAGAATTTTCTACTGCGGAGACAGGAGGAAGCACGACACTTTGAGGTGCGGAAGATGAAGAAGCTCGGCATTGGAGGACATTGTTTGAACATTATTTGTGTCGTTTGTACGATGTGGGTATTCAGAAACCAAATGCCCTTCACCCTTGCAGTTGAAACACTGAACACCGGCATAGAGGTTGAAAGAATATGCTCTGGTTTCTGAACGAAGAGTGATTGTTTTCGGGCGCTGAGAAATGGCTTGGTCTGATGGAAAAACAATTCTGTACTGTCGTCGGAACCCCTTAACAAAAGCGTAAGGAGAGTTGAGTGGCGCGGAGGAAGCATCCGGGGCTCACCCACAATCTTGCCAAGAGTTGAGAGAGCTGCAATTAATAAAGAATCTGTAATTTCCGGGGGGATCGGCGCCAGTGTAACAGTGATAGTGCGTTGAGAAAGTGGAGTGGGGTTCACATGAATGTTATTGATACCAACACCGTGAGCAAGGACACGTTTTACCGCTTCCATGGTTACAGGGACGTCGCTAGACTTCGAAATCAGGATGGGCGACGGGTGGGCGAGCATTATTTTTGATGGGGCAAGCTTCGTAGCAACTTTTTTTTTTTTACGAAATACTGGAAGAACGATTTTTTAATGCTTTTTTTAATTGAAGGTTAAAGGACCAACGTGAGCAACTCAATGGTCTGTAAGCAGCCGCCCGTTCCTAATTTAAGGTCACTGGTTCCAGGGAAGGGAAGGAATCCGTGCCCTCAGACAAACACAACATTCATGTCTCACGGAATTCGAACTCGGGCTTTTCTCTGACGAATTGTCATAAGCCAGCGATTAGACCACTGTGTCACCGGATCGGCTTCAATGCTTTTCATTACCAGCCAAGAAAGAATTTGTGCAATTCCGACCTTCTCCACCTGGACACGCATACATACATGGATCTCACTAGTTACGCCACTGGTGCAAGATAAAGAAGTGTTGGTAGAATATCGCGTTCAACTTTTTGCTTGCTCCGGATGCATTGCCTTAAATTTCGAAAACTTTCCATTTTTGCTTACGAAAATAGTACTATACTTGAACAATTTATTTAAAAGAAAATGTTGTTTTTGTTTATCTAAGTCAAATTTTAACGTTATGTCACGCAAACACAATACCCCCCTCTCTCCCTCCTTAACTAACTTCCTTCCAGCCAGCGACTTTGCCTTGCACTCCTCTCCTACAAAGCAGTCGTCAGCCACTTTCTGCACTTTCACTGTCCCGGGGCAATCTTATGAGCGCTAGTTTAGTTTTAGACTCCACTTTCCGTGTTAGAATCCCCAATGTTGCAAAGAAAACAAACAGCAGAGAAATTAGTAATTACCAGCCTCAGTGAAACTCCTCATTCGCCCCCTGCCCATACAAACATGAAAAAGAGGATTAAAATAAAGAATTGGAAGAGTGGAGAACAAGTGAATTTTCATGGCCCTAGGGATGCTATTTTGATAACCTTTCTACGGAGACGTAAACAACGCAATTCCTAGGGGGAAATACGTAGGATTACATGAAGTAATATACAAGACTTATCATTACTTGGCCTTTTTAAGGTTAAGTATATTGAAAAATGGCCCATTTTGAATTGGGTGGGCGGCAGTGTGGGCAAAGCAAATTTCAGGGTGGTCTTGAGCCCACCCTTTCACCCCCTTGGTGACATCCCTGCATGGTTACAAAATGAATGACAATTCCCCTGTTTGCACCAGAAGTGTTAGCAATGCTTTGCTTCGGAACAATTTTCTCAACAGCGTCTATATAAACGTAGAGAGGCGTTACTTACAATGAAGGAAAATATAAGCTACGTTGTATAGTTGTACTGAGTTCTTGTCCTTCTGACGATAAATCGTTGAACCGAATTTGTAGAGTATCATTAACCCTGAGAATCTCAGGGACAACTAAATCAGGTGGAACCACAGCAGGAGCAGACGATTATGGTCGTAAATTGCGTTGAACCGCCGCAAAGGAAGGGGTTTGTTGTGGGCGAGATGCATTCAATGGCTTCGTTGAGGACAGCGCTCGAGAGCCTGAAGGAGAAGAAGAGGTGTTCTCATTTACATACGCAGCAAGAGACGCAGACTTCGTGGAGCGCGCGCTTGAGGCAGAGAAATTTGCATAGCTTTGCGCTTCCGCTGGAGTCACGTTTGGGTTAGCATAACCAAAAGTTGCCATTATTCAAAAGTAAACAAGCGGGCTGCTACAATTTTTAACACCCAAAATAAACAAAATAATCACTCACCCCTTTCGCGGAGGATGAAAAAGTGTATCAAAACGTTTATGGAACTGAACATACAAAAAGAACGAACCACGTAAACGAAAGACTTCAAAAACTTGCGAAAACTTGGGAGCGATGAGATACACGTCTCTCCAAAAATCTTCATACGCAGTCTCCCTCAGCACCATAGTGGAGCCCTTTGTCTGGTAAGTCTGCATGTTTTAGTTTTATATATATTTTTTCCTGCTTGGTTTGGTTTTTGCTTGTAGGTTATTATAATACAGGGTGATTAATAAAGAAGTATACAGCTCCCAGATGCTGTAAAACAGTAACAGTTGAAGACACGGACCACAACTGCGAATCGTTAGGTAGATGTACTCATAACGTTTGTGTCCCGCTACTGAGGGAAGTGACGTAGGCGATAGCGCGCGTGTCACGTGACTAGTCAGTCGATGAACATCTCCCTCACCGATGGATTGGACGAGCCGCGGAGGATTACAACAACATGCCAGGGACCCAATGGCCACCCAGAAGTCCTGAATTAACACCTTGTGACTTTTCCCTGTGGGGGTACGTAAAGGACAAGGTATTTGCCCCTCCCCTTCCTGTTGATCTAGCGTAGCTGAAACAGCGTATCACAGCCACTATCACTGCACTTGATTCAGATATCTTACCTCGCGTTTGAGCGGAAATGGATAACCGGCTCGATGTGTGTCGTGTGACTAAGGGTGCACACATAGAACATCTGTGACTGTCTCTAAAATAACTTGAAACATTCCCCTACAATTCTGTTACAGGTAACATAAAATATTTTACATTGTTCTGGTTTTATAGTGCGTTGAAACTGTATACTTCTTTATGAATCGCCCTGTATTGTATTTCTAGTTTTTTTGCATTTTTTTTGTCTGCGCTTCTTAGCATTACGTCTTTGGCTTTTGCCACGTATCTTTTTGAGCAAAGTGCAGTACTTCTATTTTGTTCTCTTTTGTGACTTGTTTTTAGCTCATTTTGTTCAATCTTAACTTTCCTTACTTAAAGATATAATGAAATATTTGTTGTAAGTACTATAACATTTCATGTTAAACTTTTTCAACATTTGGTGTCCTTTGTATGATCTTAACGAAGGGCCAACTTTCGACAAGTTTGTAGTATTATTATTTTCTTTTAAGTGATGGAAAAAAATTTCATTTTAAGGGTTATTTTAACTGTTTAATTGTAATATCAATATCAAAGTAGGGTATATCAGATGTAATAAATACTTAATTTGCTCATATATAAGTTTGTCGTAGCAGAAATGCAAGTTTACTAGGTCTTCGCAGGAATGAGAGAGTGTTATCCATGCTGGTCCTTGAAAACATCATGGCTGGCAGTCTCAACATTTCTGCATTCATTTCCTACTTTCTTTTTCTGCTTGTTTCTTGTTCCTAGTTTGCATGTTTTTTCAGTTTGATTATTATACTAGCTGCATTTTATAGCTCTTGAATAATCTTTTCAGCTGCTTTCGCGAGGTTAGATTTTCATGACTTTTGCAGTTTTCGTTGGTTTTTTGTAGCTTTCTAGTCTATTATTTTATATCGTTCGCAGAGAATAATTCTTCCGAAGTGATTTTATTCCGAAGCATTTCAGCATGCGTTGAGTCAAAAACATCTGCCTCAGATGTTCATTTTATCACATCGGCAGCTGTGCAAGTTTTTGCCGCGACATGATCTGTCTGCGTTTAGTGGTTCTGCCTTTCTACGTAGGAGTTTGTTTAATAGATAGATAGAATATTTCTGAAAAATACCGGAAAAAGAAAAGACGACCTCCGAACTCGCAGCAGGGAATATCAATTTCTATAAAATCGTTAGGAAGAGAATTAAACAGCATGCGTAGAGTATCGCGTAAGACTTTGAAATAGGCCCTTTATCTCCATACTGTGTATTTTGGCAGATCGACATTATGTAAAATAAGTGTAATCAGTATAAACTCATGGCGACATATAAAATGAATAATAATGAAAGGAGAAGAGAAATGTGTGTGTGTGTTAAACTTTTGCCCGAGGTCTGGGAACTTATCCGGGGAGAAGATTTTCGTTTTGAATTTCAATGAAATGCAGAAATAAAGTCGTCACTTACACACGCTTGACTTTTGTATCAATCTTTTCACACAAATATCGGGCACCTTTTCAGTTTAAACGAAATTTATATACAAAAAAAAAAAAAAGAAAAAGAAAAAAATGGAAAGCCGAAAAAGATGAGGCTGCTAACTGCGCACGAGAAATGAAAGAATGCTATACGACAGGAACTAAAATTTGTTAGCTGAGATGTACGAAGTGTGTGCAGCTCTAGTCGTCACTGTGAGCAAGTTGTGCAGTTTGAGCATTTTCTAAAAGGATCGATTTTTGGTGCTCGGAGAGTACACCCCTTTTTCTGAAGTAAAGCTTTTGGGGTGCGTTCTTGGGCAATAGTGGGAAGAAATTTTGCCGTGACTGGCAACGTATAGACTGAAGCCTTGTGTACTATACAACTGTGAGCCACTAACAAATAAAGGACCCAAGCGCCCAGTGACGAATGCAACGTGTGAAGCATACGAGCAGGCAAATGACAATGGCTGCCACGACTTAGGCGGACAATGTGGGAATGTCGAGACACGTTTCCAGAAGGAGAGTGAGATGAACTCTCAACAAAATGGGGTAAAATATCCACCGATCCGGCCTGTAGCACAAATTACTAGCCAATCGAGTATTAGAAACGGGTTGTTGGCTTAGTGAGTAGTTTTCAGCAGCATCAATCTTTCAGTAAGTATGGCAAAAAATACATGTGAACCTAGACACGTGTGGCACCAGGCCACAACGCATGTTAATGACAGTACCGTGATAAGAGGAATATTTCTTAATCTCTGGTGCACCTGGTACATGCGAAAGATCACGTAGTTATTGTACATACATCACTGCATACAGTGCATATCCATCTGTGATCCTGTTTCTTAATGGCGATGGCACATTTCAGTATGACTATTACTTCATTTGTCATCGTGCCAGTATAATGAAGATACTTAGATGGAATGAACATTTGACGCCGCCCCGGTGGCCGAGTGGTCAGAAGCGTAGGTTTCTGGCTAATCGTCTTAGGTGGGACCGGATTCTCGTCTGGGATGAGTTATGAGAGTTGTGTTTGTCTCATGGCACTGGCTCTCTTCATTCTTTCGAATTAGCGGCCCTGAATTAAGGGCGGACGACTGCTAATAACCCTTAAAGTTGCTCATGGTGGTCATTAACACCCCATCCCCCGAAAGAAAAACATTTGACAGTTGGCGTCTCTCTTCCATATCTTCAGATTTGGAGTTTCGAATCCTATTGATAGTCTGTTAAACAAACTAGAAAGAAATGTCTGAAGTTCGTCTTGTTTAACGCCTTTCTGTTTTGGTGTAAGAATGAGCGTAAATAAGAATTTCACCACTGTCACTGCAATAGGTAGGAAATCGTGAGAATTCCTCAAATAAATACTATTGAGAACCATTGTAATAATGAACCCAAGTGATGCGTGTTTGTTCACACACATTTATGCCTAGATGTGCAACTTGATTTTTATTAAAGATTCATCATGAAAAACTCATTTCTTGGGTTTCTCCCTTTCGCAGTGCTTTGTCGTGTATTACATTAATATGGAATAATTCACTGAATGTGAGGTTCAGATGCAATTTTTTTACTTACCTTATAAAATCCCATGTCTAAATCCAAGCTGGAATCGCCTTCAGTTATAAGGTACGACTGAGGGTTGAGAATTGCAAAATCGTAATTGATATGAGTACACAGCGTTGGATCAATTAAATCCGGCGTAAACTGTCCTCTGTAGTACGACTGTGAATTGAATTTGCAAACAATCCTTTGCTTCAATTCTTTGGTCGACGCATCTTGGGCATCTGTAAAACACCGGAAAAAATTAGGAAATGAAATATTTTCGTCATCATTAATTTCAAAGTAAGACATAAACTAAAGTGACGCAGCTCCATTCTTTTAATCTTCACTGATTAATTTTTTGGTACCGTTGAAATGATGGACAGATTTTCTGACGCAAGGGGCAGGCGTTTTGTGAGCGCTGTGTACGCATGAAAAACTCCGGATGTGGCAGCGAACGTAATCCAAATCCGTGCTCATAAAACTACGTTTTACGAGCATGGATTTGGTGGAACAAAGACAGAAAAGAACAGCCCGATTCATGAAAAGAATGAAAATGCAGTAACCTTAGTCACGTTAAAGCTACTTTCCAAAGAATTGGAATTCATTCACCTGTGAAAACACAAATTTCCAACCCGCATCCGTCTGCTCCTCAGCCGAATGCTTTTCCAATTAAGCTACACCGACGAAGTTTGTCGCTGTAGCTTTGTTATCTTGACCCTGTACGCAGCACACCCTCCGACAGAAATGTAAGATTCTGCATACGAGGAGCAAAACGTTCTTCATAAAAACGAAAGGAAAATTCGATTAACATAGTAATCAGAAAAGCATTTCCTTCTCCTTTTATCAGTACCGAACGGAACATTTTTAGGACCTATTCATAAATTCTTGTTTCCGGTAGGCATTTTAATTACATTGTAACCATGAATTTTGTGTTAGGTATGAAAATTATCTTATAAAGTTCATGAAAGTTGAAAAACTATAAACTTTGTACTGGTTGTGTTGTTCTTATTTAAGTCAGATAGAATATTCAAAGCAAATTCAGAATATAAATTCTGAATTTGCTGGCAACTCTTACTGTTCATCCATGTAACACCTGTCAGAAAACTTGAAAATTTCATCGCCCTGGAGCGGGAAACGAGCTGGCATCTCCCGATTTCCGTTCGAGTACGCTAATCATCACACCACCCAGGACAGTGAAGTTCCAAGCAACTGAGACTAAGAAAACATAGCTTAGGAATCGGAACATCCGCAGAGTTTCGCTAGTCGAAGCTTCCTGCTTCCTCATAACGTATTGACCCATCTCCCATCCAGAAAAGGATGTAGGTCAGAATTCACCAGCACCACAGATAAATCAATGAAGGAAGAAATATTCCTCCTAACACATGGGAAATCGATAGAATATTCAAAGCAAACAGAATAGAAATTCTGAATTTGCTTGTAACACTTCCTGGTCATCCACAGATAAATCAATGAAGGAAGAAATATTCCTCATAATACATGGGAAATCGATAAAATATTCAAAGCAAACAGAATAGAAATTCTGAATTTACTTGCACCACATACTGGTGATCCATGTGACACCTCTCAGAAAACTTGAAAATTTCATAGCATACTCGAACGGAAATCGGAAGATGCGGATTCGATTTCCGATCCAGGGAGATGAAATTTTCAAGTTTTCTGAGAGGTGTCACGTGGATGACCAGTATGTGGCGCAAGTAAATTTAGAATTTATGTTTTATGTTTGCTTTGAATATTCTGTCGAATTCCCATGTGTTATGAGGAATATTTCTTCCTTCATTGATTTATTTAAGTCAGCGGAATTTCTCTGATAAACTTTTATGGTAATTCGCTAATATGGAAGAGGTGACTGATGGTATTTCTACCTCCTCCCCCAGCCCAACATATCCCTATGCTTTAATTTCCTAGGTGTGCGAGTGTACATGCACTGTGTAACTACTTATACTACTTCTATGCAAAGAAACTCCAACATATAATGGGGTTTATTTGCATAGATGTAATATGGACAAATCATGGTATACACTGCCTAATAACGTTTTGCCCCCACAACAGCAGCCAGACATCTTGGTAAAGACACAATGGGGTGTTGAAGTCACGGAGGAGGTATCGACGCCCATGAAGCGAGGATCGCCTGTTGTACAGCATTGGCGGGCTTCAACAAATCTTTCCCATCCGTTCCACATATTCTCAATGGAGTTGAGATCCGACGATCGAGGGGGTTATTCGAGTGTGGCAACCTCCACACTTGAAGCCAGTTAGATGCCACTCGTGAAGTATGTGGTATGGGGTAGTGCTGTTGACAGATGGCGTCATTTTGCGGAAAGAGAATCGTTACGAACGGGTGTGGATGGTCTGCGAGAAGATGTTCATATACGAGGTGGGATCAGTTTGCTTAATTTCGGAATCGCGAGACACAGTAGAAAGTAGTTTGGCACAAGTTGAACTTGAATACGTGCCAAGAGCCACGTCTCACCTGCTCGTCCGGTGTTTTTTTTTTTTTTCATACCCGTGTGGAGCAGCTGTTCGTCGCATTTGTCATGTCGGAAAAATTGATCAACGAATTTGCATCAGATTTTGTCGAAAACTTGGTGAAACGTGCAAAGACACATACTTAAAGTTAGAGAAAGTCTATGGGGAGTATTGTATGTATGAGTCATGCACAAGTTTTTATGAGTGGTATAAATGTTTTAAAGATTTTCTTTTGTGAAAGTGAAAAAGGGTCTGGGAGGCCTGCAACCTGCAAAAGTGAAAACGATGTCGAAGCTGCGGCCACAGCTGTGTGGGAAAATCGCCGAATCACTATTCGTGAGTTATCTAAGGACTTCAACATTACTTACGGTTCAGTTCAGTCGATTGGGGAATGGGACGCGTCTCAGCCAAATACATAGCTTGTCCCAAGACAACTAATAATGTTTTTATAAAAAATGTGCAATACTTCGTTCCACCTTGAGATGAGTGTCGAAAAAACGGTACTCGTTGTAGTAACCATAGCAGCCGGGCACACCTGTTTATCATGCATGCGTCGTCGGTAGTGCACAGTTTAATAAGCGTTGTTTCGTGAACCCCTAACAAGTGTTTTCGCCCAGTGATTTTTCGAAAAAAATGGATGTAAAAGAGGAACAAAGATGGACAATTAAATTTTGCTTTCGACTTAAGAAGTCTGTCGGAGAGACTTTCCGTCTTATGCAAAAAGCTTATAAAGATGAATGTCTAAGAAAATGAACAATTTACAGATGGCGTAAAGAATTTATGGACGGCCGTGAGTCAGCGGGCTGTAATCGCGCATGGAGGAAGACCTTCAACGTGTGTTACAGACGTAAACATCAATACAATAGGTGTTATTATACGGGAAGACAGACACCTATCAATTAGAGATATCGAAGATATGGTTCACATTTCAAAATGAGCAATTCACAGAATATTAACCAAGCAGTTGAGCATGAAACGAGTTTGTTCAACTTAGATTCCCCATTTGTTTTCATGTGCGGCGCAATGCAAGGCCACACATGGCCAGTTCTGTCGTTTCTTGTTTAGAAAAAATGAACATTAAATTGATGCCCCAACCTGCATATAGTCCAGACTTGTCACTATGTGACTTCTGGTTGTTCCCCATTTTAAAAAGACATTACAAGGACGACAATTTGAGATTGATCAATAACTTATTATAGCTGCTCTGGGATGCAAAAAACAGCATTTCAGAAGAATTCCAGAAGACATTCAAAAAGTGAAAGGAACGTTGGGACACCTGTATTCGATGCAATGGACAGTATTTCGAAAAAGATGACCACTTCCTTCATAATTAAAGAAGCATATTATTTTTATAAAAATATTCTCAGTTGCTTTGGGGCAACCCTTGTATGTGTTAAAATTGCTCTCCGTTGAGCAAAAACATGCCCGTGTTCCAGCTGCCGGTGACCTGCTTGAGTGCATCGAAAACGACGAAATTTTTTTTAAAACTATCGCAACTGGTGATGAAATTTAGGTTTCTAGGTATGGCCTCGAAACTAAAGCCCAGCTTTAAGAGTGGAAGACCCCAAACTCTCCCATACCCCCAAAAAAGCACGACAGAGCAGCAGCACTGTCAAGACGATGCTGACTTCTTTTTTCAATCATGAGTGAATTATGCATGATGAATGATTTCCATCAGGCCTGACAATCAACAAGGAGTACTATTGTCAAGTTTTGCGGCGTTTGAGCGTCGCAGTTCGTCGCAAAAGGCCGGTATTTCATGAGAGTGGCATCTACACCATGACAACGTGCCTGTTCATGCATCACAACTTGTGTAGCAGTTTCTTGTGTGAAAACCAAATTTGTCTGTAATGGAAATCGCCCCTGCGCCCCCTCACTCCGGAGTAAGTTGCTCTCCCAACTAAGCTGCACGGACGGAATGTATCGCTGCAGATTTACCTTCTTAACACTTGCTTACCTCTGTAGTACGTCGCATCATCTCCCTCTTAATTTTTTTTTTGTAGCGAAATAGGAATTTTTCATTAAATTCAAACAATGTGTGGAACAAACATCACACAGTTTTCGAAGAACCCAACGGCCAGTACATCCTTTTTCCACAATCGGGCGCCAATGTGAAAACGCAAGTTTGTCCGCGACGAGCATCGAATCCGTGTCGCCTGATTCCGGAGTAAGTTGCTCTTTCAACTGAGCTACGCGGACAGAATGTCTCGCTGTATATTTGTCGTCTTGACACATGTTTTCACCTTTGTAGTACGTCACACGCTCTCCCAACTGAGGTACGCGGACAGAATGTCTCGCTGCATATTTGTCGTCTTGACACATGTTTTCACCTCTGTAGTACGTCACACGCTCTCCCAACTGAGCTAACCGGACAGAATGTCTCGCTGCAGATTTGTCGTCTTGACACATGTTTTCACCTCTGTAGTACGTCACATAATCTCCCTCTTAATTTTTTTTTTTTTGTAACCGAAGAAAGAATATCAATTAATTTTAGACGATGTGTGGAACAAACATCCCACATTTTTCGAAGAACCCAACGGCCAGTAGATCCATTTTTACGTTCGGACGCCAATGTGAAAAAACAAATTTGACTGCGTCCCCTCACTCCGGAATAAGTTACTCTCCTAACTAAGCTACACAGTAAGAACCCCATTGCACAGGTCCGGTAGCCAGATCTCGTTCTCTGCGACTTTTTTCTCTTCCCCAAAATCAAGTACCACTTGAAAGAAAAATAAAATTCAACATACTGAGGAGGTACAATAGAATGCGACGAAGCAGTTGTTCTATATTACAGAAGATGACTTCAAAACATGCTTTGAGCAGTGGAAACAGCGCTGGGTTAAGTGTGTTGCTTTGGAAGGGAGCTCCTTCGAAGGCGATGAAGTTTCATATCTGTAGGATTTGTACTTTATTTTTAATAAATCCAGTCTGGATATTTATTTATCACATCTTGTACCTTGTGCCGGTGACGGAGGTCCCGACGGGTACGAGGGGCCTCAAGGAAGCCCATGTAAATGCACCCCAAATTATTACACCGCCTCATGACCCTTATTTGACAAGCCCACTATTCAAAATTTCGCGGTAGATTGCACCAAAAAGTGATGCTACTCCAGCTTCACCACTTTCTGAAAAAAGATACACCACTCTGTAGTGCAAACAAAACCCGTGTATTTCAATTTAAAATAAAAATGGGAAGGAACCTCAAAATAATTAAGAATTTTACAAATTCAGCTTTTTCTCACACATCAGCAGCAAGTTACGATGTAAAATTGGAAACATTTGCGACGAAAGAAGGCGATTCGGCCAACACAAAAGGCATTGCAAGGGGCTCGAAACTCATGAGCTTTCCCACACGTTGACGGCCGTCGCTTGCGGTTACAGGCTTCACGCAAAGCGGTACTGCTCTATTGACAAGGGCATCTCTAGATATCTGATTCTAACCTCCTTGGGTATAACACAAATGGACGTAGACCTCTACTCGTCTTCGATGTCGGTCATAACTCATCACTACTCTGAGGTACTGAAGTGATATTCTAGAACCACGCATTCGTCTTTTCAGAAATGTCCCCTGCAGAGCAAACGAGAGATTAATGCAGCTCTTGTAAGAGAATGGGACTTCAGTACCTCAGAGTAGTGATGAGTTATGACCGACATCGAAGACGAGTACCTGGTCTAACAAACTTAATAGCTCGTTTACCTGGTCTACACAAGCTCGTTTACCTGGTCTAACAAACTTAATAGCGCCAAGTGATTTTTGTCGATTGAGCTCTTTATTTTTTAAGTAACGCCGTGAAATGAACTAGGTTGTGTTGAACATTGGACTCCCTTCCGCAGAACCTATATATAGGTTTCACGACCGTACATCAGTGTAGGAACAATCGCACTTTCATACACAGCCATTCGGGATCTTTTCGACAACCCATCAGTCCTGTGAAATTCTCCGAAAGCAGCCATCACTATCAAAGCTGAATTCACTCCATACTAATTTCCCCATCTAATCTGTTTTCTCTAACAAACGTGTTTCCTATAGGTACACAAGCTCGTTTACCTGGTCTAACAATGTACCATTTAGACTGGCCTTGCATTCAGTACCAACTTTCCCTAGCTGGAAAACCATGATTGTTGTTTTTCAGCTTTTGACCTTCCGTATGGAAATAAGAATTTTCGTTTCGATTTTGTGATCCGAATATTAATTCATTT
This sequence comes from Macrothele yani, assembly GCA_039090855.1. NCBI lineage: Eukaryota > Metazoa > Arthropoda > Arachnida > Araneae > Macrothelidae > Macrothele > Macrothele yani. The sequence goes on along the minus strand of CM077016.1, from coordinate 95,276,279 downwards.
TTAAAACCCAAATTTCGATATCAGGATATTCAGCTTTTAATTTCTGATTCCGAACAATTTGGATACTAAAAATCCGGATAACCAAAATATCTGAATCGGAAAATCCGAATTTCGGGTAGTGAAATACCCGAATTTAAAAAATTTCCGAAAGTCGTGAACAGCACTAAATGGGACTCATTTCCTGTGAGATTTAATTATAATTTAGCTTTCGGTGTGGGAAATCGTTGAGCTTGCATTTCAGTAAGGGGTAATTATACCCCGTATTAAAGCTCGTCGGTGCGTTCTCACACGTTTCAGGGTTTCATCCATATGCTTTCTTAAATTTTTACATGGGCAACGAACAGTGCTGAAGTGCGTTTGTATGTCGTATTTTATTTTGTAATCTGATGACTTAATAGCGCCAAGTGATTTTTGTCGATTGAGCTCTTTATTTTTTAAGTAACGCCGTGAAATGAACTAGGTTGTGTTGAACATTGGAATTGTTTCTCAGAGGACATGACTTGCACTGTTTTTCGTATGGATTCAGTGTTCGATGCTGTTTTCCCTATATTTTTTTCTCTCGTTTTTTCCACATTTTGGAGGTTGAACGTCGAATATTATTTCCCCTATAATTTTTTTTTTTTTCACATTTTTCCCGTTTTGAGGAGGTTTTCCTTTCCGTTCAGTCTGAGCATTTTTTTTTCTGCTGTAGTTCTTTAGCTTTAATTTTTGCTATGAAGTTTAGATCTTATATTTCGTCTTCACCACTTGAAAACATGATTTTCTCTATGACAATGTTCCGATGCAGCTTGAAGTAAAAGTGCCGTAATACTGTATGTAACAACAATGCAATGCCTTGCAGACGTAAGTTTCCCAGTTTTCGGGAGATGGCGCCACATGGGAATATTTTAGAGATTTAAACAAAAATTACCTCGAAAACAAAAAGGAATTTCTGGTTTCCTTTTTTTGTGTTCAACAGGAAACGAAACTGTGTTCAGTATTATAATCTTGTACGCAACAAAAGCAATTCTAGCCAATGATAACTGGTAGACAACTTTTTTTTCTAATTTAATGCACAGATATATCATCTAAAATCGGAACTCTGAAAAAAAATGTTTAGGAAATGAGTGAAAAAATAAATTGTTGCACAGAACAATTGGGAATAACTTTTAAATTACCTGGATATAATTTTACTGGTACTTCCGAAGTCCGGATACTATAAACCAAATTTCAATTTACAGCGGGTCATACACTGGTGTGCAAAAATTAAGGACGAAGAGGAAAAATTAGCATAACAGCGGAACGAGCCGGCAAAACAGACCGAAAGACCACTCAGGAGACACTCAGGAGATAGGCTAGGGTCCGGTACGCTAGGGCATGCGCATATATGCAGCATGACGTAGGGGGGAGTGTCGGAAGGGTATAAAGCACACGGGCGGTGTATGCTCAGCAGTTCGGTGAAAGCTATTGCACGGTGTACATCGGTTTGAACGACGTCGAATTGCAACAGGCAATCCAGTAGACGACATCTGGAGGACTTTACCCGAGGTCGCGTCATTGGGAAGTTGGAAGAAGGTCGAAGTGTGACTAGTGTGGCCGAGGAGTTCGGGATCGCTCACAGCATCGTTTCACGAGCTTGGAGAGCATTTCAAACGACAGGAATAGCTGTCCGAGAGTTTAGCAGTGGTCTTTCACGAGCAACCACGGCGTCGGACGACCGGTATATTGTCCTACAGGCGAGAAGAGACAGACGGCAGACAGATGGAGAAATCGCAAGGCACATGCAACAGACAACTGGACGTCCGTTATCGCGTTTTACCGTGGCACGGGGACTGCACAAAGGTGGTCTATTTGCACGACGACTAGTACGGTGTGTGCCATTAACGCCTGCTCATCGGAGACAACGGTTTCTGTGGTGCCACGAACACAAGACCTCGACATATCAGCAATGGGGTCGAGTTCTCTTTACGGATGAGAGCCGATTTAGTCTGACGAGCGATTCTGGACGTACACATCTAGAGAGAACAGGGAATACGCAATCATACCTCCAACATCATCGAAAGGGGCCGGTTTGGAGGTGGCGGAGTTCTCGTTTGGGGCAGTATCATGCTTGGTAGCCGTACTGACCTCCACATCTTCCCAGGAGGTTCAGTCACTGGTGTCCGCTATTGTACCGAGGTTCTCCTGCCTCACGTGCGTCTGTTTAGAGGTGCTGTGGGTCCTGAGTTCCTCTTCATGGACGACAACGCTACACCTCATCGTACAGTGGCTGTCGCAGAGCTGTTGGAGAGTGAAGATATTCAACGCATGGATTGGCCCGCAAGGTCCCCAGGCCTAAATCCAATCGAACACGTGTGGGACCTTCTCGGGAGATGCTTAGCAGCACGTCACCAGCCGCCAGCAGCGATTCCGCAGCTGCGATTGGCGCTACAAGAGGAATGGGCCACGATGCCTCAATAGCTCCTTGACAACCTCGTCCTCAGCATGGACAGACGGTGTAAATCCTGCAACGCAGTCAGGGGCGATCATATCCCCTACTAAAGACTGGATTTTTCTTGGCAGCCGCCTGTCACATGGACGTTTCTGGCTTCTGTACAGTTGTGCTCTAAGCTACCTTTTCAATAAAGTGCCTTTGTATCCTTTGGATTCCTTGTTTGGACGGTTTTGCTCATTTATGCCATGTTCGTACATCTTGGGGATTTTATGGTATGATTTGAGTCGATGTGAACCATTTCTGCACGACGTTACATTCGAAAAACCGTCTCGTCTTTAATTTTTGCACGCCAGTGTACAATTACTTTTTTTTTAAAGAAATTTTAACGCTAATTTCTTAAACCGTAACATTGCTACAATTCAGTAAACTACCAATGCTTTTCATACATGAAAGACCACATAGAGCAAATCAGCCACCCGAAAAAAGTCAGAAAAATTGAAATAAAAGAATATGGTGCGTAAGATTGTACACCCCCACGTTTGCTTCCAGACACAACTTGACCCGTAAGCGGCTTTAACGTCAGATATATTATACCAGTGGCGTAGCACAAAAACTACGTGGGAGGTGAATAAGGATTTAAGATCCCTTCTCCCAACCAAAATCAGTTTCGTACATGTTCGATGATTAGAATAGATGGTGTGACAACTTTTAATCGCACATAGTAAATGCGTGTTAGTATATCAAAAGAACTCCATTGCCACATTGCTGCTTAGTTCTTGTAGCAGCATGGCAATGGGTTGGACATATTGCTAGAAGAATTGACCCGATGGACAACTAAAATATTAGACAGGAAACCAAGATACAGAAAAATTCCAGAAGACCACGTGGAAGATGGGTGGATGAAATTCGAAAGCATGCTGGAGTGACAGGGAGGAAACTGGCGCAAGGCAGACAGTAGCGGTAGAAACTTGAGGAGACCTTCATTCAGCAGGGATTGATAGTGGTTGTTGCTGATAATGATGATATAATGTTATGTAAATGATGTAAAAATCAGGAATCTAGAAGTGGAGAAAAGTCGTGCCAACAAAAACACCAAAGGAGTAATGGTTTAGTGGAAAAGGGCGATTACTGATTGGAAATTTTGCTAGCTAGCAGCTTAGCTAACTTCTCGGCTAAGGAAACCAACACAAGATCCTTACTCCCACGGAAGACAGATCAGATCAGATCAGATCATATGCAAAGGATTTTAGGAAGGGAGTGTCTGACCCCAGGTCTTAAACAACCCTTAGAAATAGGAAGCTAGTAGATTTGGACTAGAGTGCCCGACAAGAAAGTAACACGGAAGCGAGGTAGAAGCCCTTATTTATTACCGGGGGCCAGTACCCCGGGCCATACGGTTTAACGTGCCCATCCGACGCACAGTGGATATTTAGTGGTTCGAGCGTTCGTACCTGTCTGGGATCAAACGTGAGGTCTTCTACGTGGCAGTCACGAACGTTGGCCACTAGGCCACCCGCAGCCCACGGAAGACAGAAACAATGGGTGTTACAGAAATATGTTTAGAGTCTCATTTCGCCAGGTCTGAGAGATACAATCAGCTAGGAAAATAGTCGAAACAATAAGAGTAGATGTGGCAACAGTGCCTTCCTCTTCTGTTAGGGATTTAAGAAGAAGTACAGGATATCCGAAAAACAACTGTGCACTGAAAGTAACACTTACCATGGCGAACTGGTTCCTACAGGAGGTGTTGGAAATGAGCCCCACCGACACGACGTCCAGACATGTCCGCACACGCTTTTGCATGTTGGTGAAGACCTTTCTCAGGGTATAGTGGTGTGATTTGTTGGACATGTGTCATTATTGCGGCCTGTAGCTCTTGAAGTGTATGCGGATTACCTGCGTTCACCTTCCCCTTCAGTGCTGGAACCATTCCTCATCTGTAAGAAAGTCACGTCCAGAATGTCCTCACCCTCTTCAGACAGGAGCTCTTGGAACCACCTGCAGTACAGAACACGGGCCTCATGGTCCGTTTCTTTCAGCTGATGCACCACAGACACTTTGTACGGGTGAAAACGCAACTTCCTTTTCAGAATATCGTGGGCTGCACTCTTTGGCACATGAGCTTGTTGTGACAGCCGCCTCACGGACTTGCGTGGACTCCTCTGTATCCTGTCCTGGATATCCTGTACGGTCTCTTCTTCCGTAGATGGCCTACCTGGGCGGGGGCACCCAGAACACTGCCAGTTTCCCGAAACTTCGCTGTGAGATGACGGACCACATTACAGTGAGGGGCGTCTGCATCAAGAAATTTCCTAGCGAACTGTTTTCGCACTTCATCCGTGTACTTGTCGTCATGGCGAAATACATGTTTCAACGAAAACACTCTCTGTTCAACCGTCAACACCATTGTCCTTCTGCCGACACGAGGGATCAATCGACACGTGTGCCTCCGTCGACCAAGCGCTCGGGAATGACCTTCGTTTGGAATGACGCCTCGGAATGGGGAGACATGAAGGTTACCTGACACAGAGCACTTCCAGGTGGCTGGTCACTTCTACTGTAATTCCATTCAAAATTTCTTTATTATTACATTACTGCAATTCGTACATTCAGTGCACAGTCATAATTCGGATACCCTGTATATCCTGTTATGCGCAATGAAAATTAAAAAAAGGAACATTAGTTTTTCTCCGACATGTAAAGTTAAGTGTTACACAGTAGTAAAAGAATTTCTTTAAAATTTCAATGAAAGTTAAGGAAAGTATCATTTACGGAGATCTTGCATCCCCTGTCCATCAAGGAACTATGCTACGCTACTGCATCGTACGGGAGCAGATCTAAAGGCAATGAATGAACAATAAGATGTGGGTAACTGGAGCAATTACGACGTTATATGGAACAACGACTAAGATTGCTCATATAGTCCCTCCCAGTCATGGCAAATTTGAGAATGACTTGGTTTCTACTTTACGGTACTATCACCAAATGAACTACAGCAAATTACGAAACAAATTCGAGAGCGAAAATCGTCTTCTCCATTTTGTTTAACGTTGATAAGAGGCAGTGACCTCGAGTGAATTGAGTCTTCAGAATGAGAATAATTTTCTAGAATGTTACCCCTTGCAAGACAGCTCTATAAGAAGGTAAAGCCGAAAATCGTAGCAATTTTTTTTTCAGGAAGAAAATGTTTCATAACCTGCGTGAAGCATGCCTTAGATAATTCATTATTAGCTTGATGTTATGAAAAAGATTTACTCAAAATAGTATAACTATACTAATTATTCAAATTTATAGCGTAGAATAGAAATCAAACTTTCCAAGCTTTCGCACATCAACCAGATGGCTTTTTCAAGAAAGGTAGACAGCAAACTGAATAATAGAACACTTCAACAATTTGAACGCGGTGACTTGACTAGACAATAAACGAATAGATACAAATGTGATCATTCATTTGAAGAAACGAGGCGTCATGTTGGTTGGCCGTATCGTGGGTGAAAACGCAGCATTATTTGACGAACTGGTTCCAAACTCGTGCCAATTCTAGAGAGACGCTATCATTTGCAAACCTCACTGTTGGTAATGATCTCTAAGGTTTCGCGAATGGCAGTAGATTTAGTCGTGGAGTAGGAAGTTAATTTCTTTATATCATCCCACATAGGATCAATGGACTTAAACTTGACTTCTCCGGAAAAGGCAGTAGTTACTTTTCCGTCCCTTGTGTCTCTTTTATGTTCGTTGAGTCTAATTCTGTACGAACGCTTGGTCATTCCGATGTAGTATTGCTTGGAGCCGTCCGGATATTGTAGGGGGATTGCATAAATATCTGCCTCGTTGAGAATATGGGGCTTGGAAATATTTCTCTTTAGCATGATATATAAAGATGCCGGAGATCTTATGCCGACACCGAAGTTCATCCGCCCGAGCGCGTTCTTGAGTTGATAGAAAACTCTTGATATGTAGGGAATAGAGCCCAAGATTTGATTATGATTCATATCTGCAGCAAATAAAACCCTACATACCAGAAACTGTTAATGTTTTGCATCTTTCACCGTTAGTACATTTTTAGGTTACCAGCAGTGATGTAGCCGAGATTTCACACACTTAGCTGTTTCATTGATTTTCTTAAATGTCCTAAAAACGTTACAACTTTTTCTCTACGGCAACTGATGTATAAAATCCCTTTTCTCGTGAAGAATCTCCTGTGATGTAGAGATCGGAATATAAACTACGCCGGAAGTGAGAATTCAGAATCTGCTACAATTCAGATCTTCCATTTTTAACTTCTAAAAGAACTCAAAAGCCCCGCAAAATTCATCAACACCGTAAAAGAAACATTTATTTACAATTCTCCTAGATGTTTCGAAGGCGCTAGCCTGTCCGAAGGGAGGTATGTTAGCTTTGGCAATCGTAGAAAATCATAATTCCGCATACAAAGTATAATTTTTAGACTGATACTTATGCTTTACTTTAAGGAGAAAAAATTTTCTTAGTATTAAACCGCGACAAACTTTAAGCAATCCATTTATTTCGCGAAATAAATTTGTAATTTCGAAACTGCAGGAAAGTGCCATATACCACGAAAACGTTTAGTATCGCAATGTGCGAATTTCCTTGTCGTGAACGTGTCATGCGCACTGAGATTTCTTGGTCTGACAGAATAAATACGCTGTCCGACCTCCTTCTTTCTGTTTGACGGTTTATTACCAATTAAACGAAGATAAAACCACGGTGAATATTCATACTTGGGTGTCCAGTCGTTCAGCTGTCGATCGCAATTAACGGCGTCATCTTATTGGTTGTCATACCACGTCATGATTCCACACAGAGTTAAAAGCCTCAGAAAACAGAATTCTAGTGTTAATGGTGTCGTTATTACTATGTAGCCAAAAGCGTCTAGTCAGCACTTTGGACATCACAGCTGGTTCAATTTTATGAAGAGGAAAGAACGATTTGATCTGAAGAGAGAACTAACTACTCACTAACTCTGTATCTAGCATTTAAGATGATAGGGGAAGCAAAGGTAATGTCCCCGTGCTTTTTCTCTGTAACCCCCTCCTCCTCTTTTTTATTTGTTTCGGGGTTAAAAGATCCCCATGAGCTACTTTACGGCCCATAAGCAGTGGCTAGTTCTAGGGAAACTTTCGGCCCATAAGCACGGCCGCTAGTTCTAGGGAAGGAAGAGAGCCTGCGCTATAAGCGCAAACACCCCACCAATGATTCATCTGTAACTCAAACTTGGGTCCAACTTCGGACGACTTACCAGAAACTTACGCCTCCGTATGTGAAGCGTAAACAGAAGCGTAAGAAGCGTTAAGGGGTCTTAAACCCTTAATGCTTATAATTGGTTCTTTTTTTTTTCATTGGAGGTTTAACGACCACGGTGAGCAACTTGATAGGATGTAAGCAGTCGCCTGTCTTTAATTTAGGGCCATTGGTTCCAGGAACGGGCCAGTGCCGTAAAACAAACACAGCATCCATGCCTCACCGGGATTCGAACCCAGATCCATCTCAGACGAATGGTCAGAAGCCAGCGCTTAGACCGTCGCGCCACCGGGATGACCTATAATTGTTTTTCTGAGTGTGTCTGTAAAATACAAGTAAGAAGAATTTACGTATTACAGGACTGCACTATTTGATGAGAAATATAGGTCTATAATGAATTAGCTTTGTTTATCTTTTTGCTAAGCTAATTATTATGAATGAATAATGCTCTAAGCTTCAAAATAATGAATTCCCAAAAGGGTGTTGTTACTCGTTAATTATGAACTTAAACAAAGTCTCAACGCTGGTTATTTATATTAAGTAATCAAAGTCATAAACCTAACAGCCAGACAGAGGTCTGACAAAACTAAGAATTGAGAAAGACTGAACTTACTGACAAACTTGTTTATTTCCAAAGACTCTTGGTCAACTAAGGTACTCATATATCTTGTACATAATAATGAATAAACTTTCCTCTTACAACCAACACAACACAACTCAACCTCAACAACTCTCCACAACTCCCACACAACTCTCGATGAACGCGCCTATATACTAGCTACCACCACGTCATGACTTACACTCATTGCCAGATCTCATTCAGCGGGTGAAATAATATTCCGTTCAGTAGGAAGATAATTTACATAGTAAAATAAAATAACCAGAGATAGTAAAATCAAAAGGAAAGTGAATATAGAGTATACGTTACAGGTCTTTTTTTTTTATTCTGCTCAATATGTTTACGCCACCTCTTAACACTAGACCTAAGACGGAAGTCGAACCAAACATTTTGTCGCCCTAGTGTCAGAGCACTCAGAAGCGCCGGCTTCTGACTGATCATCTGAGTTGGGCTGAGGTTTGAGTCCCAGGTGGGGCATTGTTGATGTGTTTTAGTGATTTCTACAGCGCCAGAATGACCGCACCGTTATTTCGGTATTCATTCCATGGAATTCCAGTATCAGTACCGGTTTTTGGAAACTTTTTATGCGCATTTGCATAACACAAAATATGAATTACGCTAAATGTTTGATTTATTGGAAATGCGGATTTTAAATTCTTAAGCATTCAGCATGAACAATGAATTGACAAGGAGAATTTCTTAATAATTTTTAGAAAGAGAATAAAAATTTCAAGTAAGGAAGTTCCTAAGAATCTAGAATAAACATTGACAAGGTGAATATCTTAATAATTTTCAGAAACAGTATAAAAATTTCAAAATAAAAATAAAATGTTATTCAAAACAATGGTAAACCAAGCATGTGGATCTTATAGAAATTTTTAAAAATTTGATGATTTTTTAAAAAAGTGATTTTAAAAACAAAGTGCGTTAAAGGTGACATGACTATTACGAACAGGTATTGGAAACAAATTTCCATGCAGCTGCAAAAAATCTCTTTCTCCCTCTAAACTAGTTGCAAGAATAGTGACAAGAGATTTATAAAGTGATTCCAAACACTCTCCTCTAACTCATTTATCTTCACATAATGCAACTCTGGTTTGACAACCTAGATGGCATTTTTTTCCGAATAAGTTTTATTTATTGCAGAAGTTACGATCTTTTTATTGATGTCAGACATTAGATTTTATTTCAACCTCTATTCTCTTGACTTTTTTTCATGTATATACTCAATGGACAAAACATTAGAAATACGTACCTAACTGCGTGTTGGTCCTCCTTTAGCGATAATAGCCTGTACACGCTAAGACATAAATTCCAGGTAATGCCACCTATGCCTTTTACGGCATTGTTAACAACTCCGCCCGAGACGTTGGTTCAGGATCCATGGATCTGATGTTCGGCTCCACAGCATCTCAGAAAGCTTCCACAGGGTTTAAATCCAGAAATCTTGGGGGACCAGTGGATGGTTCTAAACACAGGTGAGTGTTCCTCGAACCATGCCTGGGTGTTTGCTGCCCAGTGGGGCAGCGCATTGTCCTGCTGGAACAGACCGTCGGGCGTAGGATGCGCGACGGCCATGAAAGCGTAGGGATGATCAGCAAGCATATTCTGGTAGCGCGCAGCGGTTAAGGACCTGTCCAGGCACACTAAGGGACCAAATGTGTCCCATGAGAAGGCTCCTCAAACCATCACAGTGCCACCACCGCGTTGAACAGAGCCGGTGTGGCACGACGGGGCCATGGCCTCATGCTGTCGACGCAACACCCGCACCCCTCCCGTTAGTTTGGTACAGCGTAAAAAGGGATTCATCTCACCACTGTGCAGAGGTCCAGCTTTCATGTTCCCAGCCCTAATGTCCGATGATGATGAGCAGGCACACGAGTAACCCAGTGTACGCCGTTCCATTCGCTCGCTGACGTTGTTTGGGCCTCCGACATTTAACATGGATGTGATTGCCAAGCGATCGGTATGTACGAGCCTGGATAGTCTACGTCGACCCCGGTCATCAATGGTGTCTGGTCGGTCATCGCTTGCTCTCTGGGCGCTGGTACGTCCGTTGATGGTATACTCGCGGTACACCCTTCATACGGTTGCCTTCGGGAATCTCAGGGTTCTTGCCATTTGGGCGATAGAATGACTCATCTTTCTTGCGCCGACAATGCGTCCACGATCAAAGTCGCTCATATCACCACGTTTATCCATGTTCGTCGATTGCGATACACTATTGGGAAGTCCTGCTCTCTGCCTATTTATCGCCTGCATTCGGTTTGAGTTTGTTCCACTCTGCGTGGGGGATGCCCAAGTCAACTGCCTATTACCCTATCTCTAATGTTTTGTCCACTGAGTGTAGATAAAGACGCGTAGGCAGAGTAAGCAGTTTTAATTTGGCCATGTTTATATTTTACAATTTTAGAAAGCATTTGAACTAAAAACGTTGTTGATTTTGCAATGGGCTGCCCCGGTGACTAAATGGTACGAAGCGCTGACCCTCAATCATTCGTCCGAGATATGCCCGAATCTCGAGCGAAGCATAGATGGCGCCGCCCCCCTTTCCACCACCACAATCACACACACATCCCACCACCACCACCGGAACCAGCGGCTCCAAATTAGGGGGCCCAGCACGGGGATGACTGGTTTTCCAGTTATTTGGAGAGCGGCGCCCCCACGGCCCGAGCTCACCTTGTGACGGTATACATTTCGTTGACTCTTGTTCGATAACATCACCGAATAAAACAGATTAACTTTTTAAAACTTATTTAAAAAAAGTTATATAACAATTATAATAGTAAATTAATAAATTTATATATAAGCCTAATTAACTAACTAGTCTTCACAGCTTTCATCATCCTCTTTTCTAACTTTTACCAAGCCTGTCTGCTCTTAATCATTTTCCACGCTTTTAAAAATCTGTAGCTGATAGTTCTGTGTCTGGCGCTCTTTATCCAAGCCTGGCCCTTGCGCCACTAAAATCAATTAACTAACTAACTAACTAACAAATTAGGGGCGGGCGATTGTAGCCACCTGAGTTAGTCATGACGGTCGTTAAACCCCCAAACAAAAAAACTATTTCAGTGGAAATTTTGCTTTGTTTGCAGTGCCAAATACAGGGATACAGAAGAATCTTGCCAATCTTGAGGAATACAGGGATACAGAAGAATACTGTTTAAATTAGTGTTCTTTTGTTTGATTCGAAATTTTCTCTCTCCGTACAAATCTCTGGCCACAGAAAAATTCTGTGGGGCAAGTATTTTTCAAAAACTGCAAAGTTGCACTTGCAGTAAAAAAATTTGCGTCTTGCCGACTTTTTTTCCAACAGCCAACTTTACCTGGAGAAGAGCTAAAATTGCCATTTATATTTCAATACAATAAAAGAGCTCCGTCTTAACACGATTTATTTTATTTTAAAAAACGAACATATATTTACAATTAAAAGCCATTAGCACCTTCGGATTACGTTCACTCCATCCTCAGATGATCTGTTCATCTGAGGATGGAGTAAACGGGACTCCGAAAGTGCCAATGGCTTTTAATTGTAAATATATGTTCGTTTTTTAAAATAAAATAAATAGTGTTGAGACGGAGCTCTTTTATTGTGTTTTAATAGCACGACTTACTCTTCATATTTGAAGCATTTATATTTCTTCTTTTAACTGTTCGATTTGAAAATTTGGTTGGCCTCCCCGGTGGCGCAGTGGTCTAAGCGATGGCGTTTGATCAATTCTCCGCGAGGGGGACTGGGTTCGAATCACGGTGAGGCATGGATGTTGTGTTTGTCTTACGGCACTGGCTCTCTCCCTTCCCTGTAACCAGTGGCCCTAAATTAGGGACGTGCGACTGCTTTGTAGACCCCTGAGTTGCTCATGGTGGTCGTTAAACTTCCAATCAAAAAGAAAAAAATTACTTTGTCTCCGGTACCTTTCTTCTTCTATGAGAAACCTTTTGTGCGCCATTTGTTAACTTTCCTAACATTCTTTTTAGTTGCTGGTGGAAGTCAGTGGCTTGTTTTATTTCTGGATGTTTTATCGACTGTAGAAATCCAGGTGTGATTTTTTCCTAACCGGCTGCATTGACTTTGAATAACTTTGATAAATTTAATTCGCATCAGAAAGGTTTCAAAAGACGTGCTCATTACAACCGAAAATTCGGTGTCATCTTTCTTGTTAAGAACTCCTGTAGCTACCTTATGTGAAAGATAGTACCCCTTTTCGTTTGCTTGCTGCACAAGATAAACTTTACACATGCTTTAAATTTTGTTTTTATTATATGAATAGATCTAATGATTCAGACCTGTGATCTACAATTTGTGAATAAGAAATGTAATCTTCTGCTGTGTCTTTGATACAGAAATTGTTACAGAAATAGTTTATTTTCAAATATCCTGATTTATTTTAGTATTTATTAAGCACGTATTATTTATGGAGAAACGTTATTTTTCGAGTATTACTTGATCAGAAATATGAAATGAGTTAATGTTTTTGAGCTAAAAATTAAGTTGTCTTTTGAGTGCTGTTATGTGCTAAATTCTGCATAATCTTGTGCTACGGACTCACTTCAGTCACATCCTGGATGTTGCGTCAAAATTAATTTTCACGTATTTTTAAGCTACTTTTTTTACCATTATATACAACATAATATTTTGATATAAGCATTAACTGAAACCGAGACTCTAACGTTTTATGAGACAATGTTTCATTGTAACGTTTAAATGGAATAATACGTATCGATTGGACATAGTTGGCAAAGAATGCAATTCAAAGGCCCTTAATAATCAAAGAAGTTATGGGTGGACTTGAGAAATGTTCCGGGCTGCCCCGGTGTCGCAGTGGTCTAATCGCTGGCTTGTGACCATTCGTCCGTAATGGGGTTCGAATCCGGGTTAGACATGGATGTTGTGTTTGTTTTACGGCACCATCTCTCTCCCTTCCCTGGAACCAGTGACCCTAAATTATTATAGCCCATTGAGTTGCTCACGGTGGTAGTTAAAAACCCAACCAAAAAAAAATAAGTATTACGATGTTTCCTTCTGCTACGGTTGTCTGCTTGTTGGTTAACCTTTTAGGCCGCAGCTCTCTGTGTTCCTCTACACAATATAAATTGTTCCAGTAGCGTATAGTGATTCTGAGAAGTGGGTAATCTATACTTAGTTGTAAATCGAAGCAATGTAGATACAAACATATTGTTACGACTTTGGGGTACGGTAATTAATTCGATTAGCAGGCTTTGCAAGAGGTGGGAACAGCATTAATTATTATTGGTTGAAAATTAATAGCTAGTGGTTTCCCGCATTGCAAAAGAGGAGAAGAGATAAGGGTCCCTTTTCTTGGAAGGGAGAAATCTTAGCCAGGTGTGGGGAACGCGATGCGTCGCCCTTTAAGTGCGTGACGGTCAATTTGGGTGGCCGTGTAAGTGCCAGATGGTAGGATGTTTGGAAAAACCGTTAGAGTGTCAACAGATCGGAAAACTTATGGCGTTTGCTAATCCGAAACTTGGCAGGACAAAGAAGTGTTAGTTAAGTTATGTGTTTCCGTACTTATCGAAAACAATAAGACTGACAGGAGAGCTAAAACAGATCCCTAACGACAGAGCAAGGAATTTGTTGACGAAATGTGAACAAGCGAAAAAGATTAGTCTGGAACAAGCTCGTGAAGGGAGCTGGATTCGTGCGGGACCAAGGAGATCCTGCAGCGCGGTATTTTGCGGGGATAGAAAAGATTCTGTCCGAAGATGCCGGCCATCTGAGCTAGGTTCGGCCGGGCGGTTGACGTTACCGCGAGGAAAAAATAGGAGGGAGGAAAATACCTCTTTTCCTGCTGCTAGATTGCACGTAAGTTTCTACAGAGAAAGCCAGCAGCATCCCGGGGGTCACACGAAGTGATGGAATTGCGGCCCTGAGTGACTGAGGTGCACGACCGGTGACGTAAGGCGAATCACCTTTGGACAGACGGACGAATCAGCTGGGACAAACAGACGGACGGATCCTGTTATCACGTCAGCGGCCTTGTTCCACCTCTACATTGGTGCGCATAAATGCGTACCTGGCTTCATGCAGGTGAATGAACCGAGGTGTGTGCACGAGAGTAAAAGGGGGGTTCGACTCCCCTCTCCATTGGTCATAGAGTGCTCTCGGAAATGGGCGTGTCGTCACACGGGTGCGCTTCCAAAGCCAAAATAGTGAGTGCATCAAACATAAGTGAGTGCACCATATATGGATATCCGAGGAAAAGCTGCATATCTGTAAGTACTGAATTTATGTATGCATGTATGCCAGTTGTGAAATAATTGGCTCCGGTCAGCCAATAGACTTTTGTCGGCTGAGAACTGTCTTTAAAGCCGGACTGTGTACAGGCCAATGAGTAATAATCATTTACTTTAATGATAAATTCAGCCGCCCCTCCTTCACCATCCTCTGTATATAGACGCCTTCATCATTAGCTTTATGTTTTATTTTCAATTGATTAAATGTCTGTTGTCTCGTGCCAGCCCTGAAGTTGCATGCATAATTTATGAGTGTCAGAATTTCTTGGTTTTAATTGGCTAAATTGCAGGCTAAATTATTTTCATCAGTACATAAGATTTCGGCGATAAAAGGGCTCACAAATATTTATTCTAAATTCTAATGTATACCTCCGGGTCGTCAGCCATTGCTTGACATCCTGACATCTAAATTCTTGAAGCTATTTTTTATTCGATAATCTGGCGCCCCGGGGCGTAGATGAATACATTAAAATATTCGTTTTACCACAATAATAAAATTTGCATTGCAGTTGTAGATTTAAGAGCGTACATCATAGCATATATAACAACTAATTTACATACTAATTTACATAACAACTAATTACATAATGGCATTTAGTTAACTTAAACATGAATTCTAGAGGTCTAGTTTGGGCCAAAACATTTTCTGTTACAGCGTTATGGAAATTGAACTGGGAATCATTTCTGAGCTGTTCCTCCAGTAAGGCCATTTCTATACTGAGAAGAGCTTAACCACTAAGTCTTTCTTGGCTCTAGTGATTTTTTCACATCGTTTTTTTCGAAGCTAAAGAGCAGACACGGCCAGAAAAATTTATTTACATTTGAAAACCTTGCTAACCACAGATAATTAGAATAAACGGAATTGGAAAAGTGCCTCTACAGTAAATAAAAATTATCTATAATAGTTTGTATTTCTTTGTGGAGCTAACTTCTGAATCTCAGATAACAGCTTAGTGATGATGATGTTGGTGATGATCGAAAAGGGCTTAGTGTATTCACGATTTTTTATCTTTGTATTTTGCAGTAAGACTTCGTTCAGGATTTGGTCTCTCATTATTCATAATCAGTTTTTTTCTCCGTAATCTTTTCTTCCAAAAGGACATCCCTTCAAATCTATAATACGCTTCTGCGATTCTATCACGCTTAATATAAAAATACACGCTCAATTTACCAAAATTTCAATTTAACTGAAACGATGAAAAACCAACAAAAAATATAAGGGTGGTAAAGATGTGTCGTGTGGCTTTTAATTCACGAACTTTTAAGCACCCGCCGTCCGCTTTAGTCCATCTCACGATGTAGAGATGGTCTTACCTCTCCGCTTTCACGTGGCTTGTTCGGAGTCGAGCATGCGCAACAACCTCGTTTCTAAATTTAAACCTTGGCATCTCCGGGAGCGCCAGGGAATCTTCGCTGAGCTGAGATTCCCCGCTACTCTCTGGTGGAATTCTCCGAAGATATCCTTTTGCTTCGCATTGAGATAGCAGCCTCAAATTTCACCATCCCAGAGTTGAGTGGATATTTAAATAAATGAAAATAAGTGTGTGTCACAGAACATTTAATAAAAAAATTACTTCAGAAAAAAGATGGTATATCTCCGATTTCCTAGATCCCTTTAAGTATGCGCCATTGAATAGTTCGACAATAAAATGCAAAAGAGTGACGGATTTGTTTAAGAATAAATATACAGAATATATTTCACTGAAACACAAGCAAAATACAAAGAATTGAATGTGAGATACTCTCCGTGTGTTACTATGCGATAGTTTTCCAGCCTTCTGTCAGTTATTTCCTCAGATCTGGAGGCACAGCTATGGCTAATGAAAAAGAAGTACAGAATTTTTTAAGAATGTTACCACTGAAACACAAGTAAAATGTAAAGACTGCAATGTGAGATGCTCTCCGTGTAACACTACGCGATAGTTATCTGTCCGTTGGTCAGTAATATCCTCAGCTGTTAGGGAGCACAGCTATGAAAAATAACTTCAATTCATTGTATTTTACGTGTGTTTCAGTGAAATACACTCACGGACAATAAAATTTGGCACCAAGAAGAAAGCATCGGATTGAACTGAAATATTATGGATGTAATGATGCAGATGAACGATACACATGATGGCAAAAACAGAGCTGCAGGACAATTAGAGAGGGGATCTCTAGCACGCAGTTCGGTCATCTTCAATAGCACGCCGCACCGCCTCGTGCGGCGATACATGCTGCAATACGGTCCGGCATTGAGGCGAACAAGCGCCTGATGTTGCCCTGCGGCAGACTGGCCCACATGTGTTGGACAGTGTGCTCCAAATCCCACATAGTGCGGCACGGCGGCAGCTGGCGTTCCAACTGGTCCACACATGCTCGATAGGTGACATGTCCGGGGAGCGGGTAGTCCATAGAAGTGGCCGAACATGTCGTAGGAAGTCTGGGCAACCCGAGTTATGAGCGGACGGACATTATCCTGTAAATACAGCGCACCTGGAATCCCGGCCAGGAATGGGAGCACATGGGGCCGTAGGATATCATCCACATACAGCTGGCCCGTCAATGATCCACGTCCCACTGCTAGAGCTGATCGGCATCGTAAGCAATAGCTCCCCAGACCATAATGTCTGCAGTTGGGAAGGTGTGGCGCTCGATAGCAAGGTTGGGATTGTGCCGTTGACCCGGGAAACTCCACACCCGGACACGATGATCATCTGTCTCCAAAACGAAGCGGCACTCATCGCTAAAACCCACACACTGCCGGTCTGTGGTGCTCCACGTCGCTCTGGCCTGGCACCACTTCACATGGAGCCGGCAATATTCCGGTGTTAATGGCAGCACGTGTAAGGGGCGTTAGGATCGCAAATTTGCTTCCCCGAGGCGTCGGGAAATGGTTCGTGGGCACACAGGAGCCGCTACATCTGCGTGTATAGTGATCGGGTCCCCGTGGGATCCGTTCATGTCTGGCGTACGATCTGTCGATCCTCTCTACCGGTGGTCCTCTAGTCCATCCAGAGCCGCTCCGCCGTGTGGCAGTGCCGTCACGTGTCCACTGCTCCCAACACAGTCGAACGGTATGGTCGGAACGATCCACTTGGCGGGATATACGGCCCACCGACCATCCTACGGTTTTCAGCTCAATGATCAGACCTCTCTCAAAGTCCGTAAGCTGCGTAAAACGACGTCTCTGGCATCTACCCGGCATTCTTGTCAGTCTGTACTCTTGCTTACGTCGGCCGGTGCTTTTCGCTTTCATGGGGCATCGACTACACGCCGGTTTCTAAGGCTGCCGGTTCGTGCTTGCAGCGCCACCTCAGGGTGTGCGGTCATGCGCACTTGCACAAAACCTGGATCATTTGCATACCAGCATGCAGTCTAGCTATTTACGAAGTTTCGCGGTTGTAGTATGTTTTCTTCTAGGTGCGCAAATTTCATTATCCGTGAGTGTATATTCTTGATTAAATCCCTCCCTTTGTTGCACTTGATTGTGTAACAATTTATGTCGCGTAGTGAGCCCGCCATCTAAAACATAAACAAACACGGCTACGGAAGGATAGACGTAACACGGCCACGGAAGGATAGACGTAACACGGCCACGGAACGATATACGTAACACTTCCTAATTACTACAGATAGAACTATCCGACGTTCATAAAATCTGCAATAACGTTTGTTTTATGGGAGATGAAGGCTCGCACAGAATACGTTCTGTGGTAGTGAATTGTGGACACCTTCTCTAAGGCATAGCTGCGAAGAAATCAGATTTTTAATAAATACCAAAATTTTACCGAAGAAAATGCCGGTGTTTTGATGCCTTTTAAAAGTAGCACGGTATGCAGATATTCTGAGTGCTGAAGTGCTGATATTGCAATGGTTAGTGCGTTTGTTCTACGCGGCTGACTCATCTGAGATTATTGTGCAGCTCTTTATAAAAACATTATGTTGTTACTCGGTTATCAAACAAGTGAATTTGTAAAACTAATATTTGAATTTCATTTAATTTTTAGATTCACAACCACCGTTGTCAAAAGATATCTCAATAGCAGATGATAACTCAACAAGAAATACCTCCAGTTTATTACCCGGAAGCTTACTGCCTGGCATCTCATCAAAATACACGGTCGACATCGAAAATGCCACACAAGGAAGTATTTGTCAGAGACCATGCGTATTGATTGGTATGTGTTGGCAGTTGAGTTATGTAAATGATTGCAGTTGAGAAACAATCACGCGATAGGTGATGGAGATAAAAAGGCAAAATGGCTGGGCGTAGCTAAGTTTAGTCGTACTCGCCTGGGCGTGTGCACCACTGCATAAGAGTGATCTCGGTAGCGAAAGCACGTACAAGGAGTGATGATACCTGGGCTACGTCATTGGAGATCCTATCATCACGCAGACACCTATGACGAAGTAAATTTCTCCATCATTTTATGGCAGGGGCGGGATTCGAACCTGCAACTCTCGGCTCCGAGTGCTATCCACTATACTACACTGGCATGTGCTCTCACTGCTATCTGCCTTTATCTCATGTTCGTCCTGCGTGACAGGCACGTCACACACCTTTAGCAGAGGCCTAATTATAGAGCTACCTACTGTTGGTTGTTTATTGCACCGCATCACTGTGGAAACGTATCGGGATGCAACAACTGTCGATCGAAGGTGACAATAGTGGTTGAAGAAAGTAATGGGCGTCTCCGTAGTGGGACTGGTGCACGTAAGCCGACGTCCAAACGTTTGGATCGCTGCATTCGATGGAAAGCCGTAGTTGCTCCATAATCCACAACGAACGACATTCGACGAAGTGTACCAGAAACTATGGTCATCTCCGTACTGACACGGACCTTTATTCACAGATTGGCTGAGGGAGGTTTGCGCTATCCCCATCCATTGCGACGACTACCACTCACGGCAGCACATAGTGGCGGTTGCAATGGTGCCATACCAGACATAAGTGGAGGGACGAATGGAACAATGTCATTTTCAGCGACGCCATTCAATTCTGTCTCTGCGCCAAAGATTGCCGATTGAGAGTTTGGAGACGACGTGGTCACCTGGCTCATCTTGCTGCTATCCGTGACTATACCCTACTATTCGTACGAGCAGTTCACTGCTCTGCGCATAGTGGGTACAATGACAGCACGACGAAACGTCGATGATTTGTTGCAATCTGTTTTGTTGGCGTTTCTCCGTGGTATCCCTGATGCCAAGTTTCAACAAGATAACGCCAGGGTGAACGCTCCCAACATTAGTAGACAGTGCCAAAAAGATTTTCAATTGCTGCCCTGGCCAGCGCGATCCTCAGACTTCTCCTTAATAGAGAATGTGTAGGACTTCATTGGAAAATTCTCTTTTCAATTGCTTAACTCCCGGCTTGAAATATATTTATATATTTTCTACT
Source organism: Macrothele yani (assembly GCA_039090855.1). Taxonomy (NCBI): domain Eukaryota; kingdom Metazoa; phylum Arthropoda; class Arachnida; order Araneae; family Macrothelidae; genus Macrothele; species Macrothele yani. The sequence goes on along the minus strand of CM077016.1, from coordinate 95,256,347 downwards.
TTTTTCATAATACACGTTTCTGACACTAGGGGCGACAGTGTATGTATCTATTTACAAGAGCTCCTCCGATTCTAAAAATCATTTCTTGGTCCGTTACTCTTTACTATGAAGACCATTTTGGGGTAGTGTGTGTGTTTTCTTTTTTAGAAACGCACAATTTTTCCACTACGGGAAGTAAAGTTACATACGTTTTCCTCGATATCTCTCCATCCAATTAAAAAATTTTTTTCAGATAACGTCTACTATGAGAAACATTTTGCCTTCAATTTGTGATTTTTCGTAACGCACATTTCTCCCACTAGTCAACGGAAGCTACTATTTCTTCTTTAAAATGTTTTACCTATTCTAGAAATCCAGATGGAGATATTCTTGTCGCTCCGGCGGCCAAGTGTTCAGAAGCGTTCGTTTCTGGCTACTAGGCCCAGGCTCGAGTTTTGGATGAAACCTGGGTGGTGGGCACGTTTTTTGGCGCTGGCCTCCTCCCTCTTCTGAAACCGGTGACCCAAATTTGTAATGGGCGACAGCTTATAGCGCATAAAATTTCTCACTGTGGTAGATAAATTCCGAAATAAAAAATTCTTTTTGTGAGTGGTTCCGTTCAATATCAATAACACTGAGCACATTGTGCGTTTTGAATAATTAGCACCTTTTCTGCTAAAGGCATAAACGCATTTTCTTTTCGCTGATTTCATTTTCTAAAAATGCGCTTTGAAACTTTCTTTTTCGTGCCGGAAAAGACGTGCTCCTTACACTCAAGAACTCGGTGTCATCTTTCTTGTCTATTTCTTGGAAGTGATTTATCTAGCAAAAAAGTGGGCGTGCGATATTTTCCGTTACGGTAGGTGTGCTTGCGAGCGAAATCGCATAACGTTACGCAAACAGAAGACATACTTTGATTCCTGACTCTGTTTTTTTTCATCACCAGGCATCTTAACAATAGTTTAAGATTCTTCCTAAAATCGAGCATTTGTAAAAGTCATCTCATCGCCACAGTGAGGTTATCTCCTACATAGCGTGGCTTACTAAATATAGAACGCTGAATAAATGAATATTAACGACTCTTCTTGAGAAGACGAGAAAAATATGCAGAATTTACATACATGAAACTAAAATGTCAAAAATATGGAATTGAACATTTGGTGAAATACAGACGAAAGTGAAGACGACCTAATGGCATTTCCTTTCAGCACAGGTTTAGAAAAAGACACGTGTATTTGTGACGTACTACAGTGGTGACTCACCTGTCAAGACGGCAAGCAGTAGTGATAAGCCCTTGCCGGAGTAGCTTAATTGGGAAAGCATTCAACTCTGTAGTAGAAGGATGTGGTGGGTTCGAGTTGAACAACCAGCAGAGAGAGATTTTGACTTTTCCATTGGCGCCCGAACGTAAAAATGGATCTATTGTCCGTTGGGTTCTTCAAAGAATGTGTGATGAACCTTTCACACATCGTTCGGAATTAATTAGAATCCCGCCTTCGCATCCAAAAATGTGTGATGCATCTTCCACACGTCGTCTGGAATTAATGAGAATGCCCTCTACAGAGCCTTACTGGAAGCATGGTTTGCGACGCATCCGAAACCTGCTCTTTGGGGCCCCGGCCTTTCTCAAGGGGTGGAGATATGTGTGACGTACTACAGAGGCGACGCACATGTCAGAACGACAAGTAGAAGGGGTAGGATTTTGTCGGTGTAGCTTAATTGGGAAAACATTCGGTTCCGGAGCAGAAGGATATGGTTTAGAGTTCCGCACCTGCACAGAGAGGGTTTGAATTTCACATGTTGCAATGTCACTTTATCTGCCCGTCCAATAGCGTACCAGATTAAGCTTGGATCCCCCGCATTATTTATTTTGCCATCTACCCTAACCACCTTAATAAATATTATAAGAAATAATAACTATATATACACTATATTGACAAAAGTCATCGGACACCTGGAGGAGAAACACAACATAGCATTTATTGACATACATTATTACGGTGTCGGTTCACCTTTGGCCTTAATGCATGTTCGACACATGCTTTCGACAAGGTTATAGAACACTATGCACTTCAATTCAGTACATAATGCTGCCGCTAACTGTTGCTTAGTAGTAGGCCTTGCTTCCAAACTTCTTATGCGGCACTCTAATTCATCCCATAGGTGCTCTATGGGATTAAGATCAGAGCTGTGTGTTGGCCAGTCCACACACGATATGGAATTGCATGCCGTAATAGTCCTTGCTTTATGACTCAGTGCATTATCCTGCTGGTACCAACAAGGCTCGGTTTGCCACAGAGTTGCTGGGGCATAATTGTCCACAATATCGAGGTAGACCTGCTGGTTAACAGGTTTGTCCACAATAACCAATGGGCCGGGACCATACCACGAAAAACACCCCCACACGAGTACACTGCCAGCTCCAAACTTGACCGTAGGAACAGTACACTGTGGTAAATAGCGTTCCCCCGGCTGACACCATACCCACACACGGACATCAGACTGATGGATCGTGTATCTGGATTCTTCAGACCATAGGACCCGTTTCCATTGATCTACGGTCCACGATAAATGTTCTTTACATTATGCTAAACGACGAGTAGCATTCCGAGTGAAGATGAAAGGCTTATGAGCAGTCGCACGACCACGGTAACCCATGGAATGAAGTTCTCTGCGAATGGTACGTGTACATACCGAGGTTCCAGCATTGTTACTCACCTGTACACTGAGGTCTTGTGCAGTACTTCGTCGATTAGCTGTAACGACTCTCTTAAGGCTTCGACGTCCTCTATCACTGATTTTCTTTGGTCTGCGGGTTCGTTTTGCTGCTTCAGGCACGCCATGTGTCTTCCACTTATTCAGCACATTCAAAACAGTTGACTTGGGTATGTTTAAACGCCTCTCGGTTTCTCTTATGGGCAACCCACTAATATAACACCCAACAATCTTTCCTTTATCAAAGTCAGTTCTCTCCCGCCGCGACATGTTCACTCAACCTCACAGTGATGCGATATGATCGCGGTCAGCTTCAGGCTTGTTTGTATACCGTTTGCAGCTGTACCACGCATCTTAACAACGCAGCGGATCCGTTCATTTACTTTTGAAGGGGTGTCGGGTTACTTTTGTCAATATAGTGTATTTATTATTGAACTATAACATTTTTTAACATGTTGGTTTTTACTATGAGATCACTTACCAGCCGCAACAAAGAAATTACGTAATTCAGTCTTCAGTGCAACTTAAAGTGGCGTGATCGGCTGGCAATTTGCGATACAAACATTTCTACTATTTTACTTACGTGTGTTGATCTTTCTTTTTCACAGCCTACCCTTAAAATACCGATATCACTCAGTCATTCTTGAGATATACTGCGCATATAATCGTTTATCAATTTCGGTTTTGAAGAAGATCACTCTGCTGTGAATACAGTCACTGGCAAGGAGGTTAGGAAGAGCAGAAAAGCTGTACAGAGATGTGTACTGCTAGATGCCATGATGTAGCTATCAGTTAGTTCCAGATCGGCCAATTCCCTAACTGATGTTTTGGACTTTATCTCGTTATGCAAAGCAAGTCTGAAGCTTCGAATTTCAGAAAACAAATTCATCTGTGAGGTGTTCATCGTGCTCTATTAAGTACACTGCTTTCAACGTTTACCACAATGAAAGGTTTGTTATACATCGACCAAAGTTTCGCAGAGCTTTTGGCTCGGCTTCATCAGGGCCATTCGTCCTGATGAAGCCGAGCCAAAAGCTCTGCGAAATTTTGGTCGATGTATAACAAACCTTTCATTGTGGTAAACGTTGATATTTTTATTCTATCTCGACACCACAAGTTTGTAGTCATAAACTATATACACTGCTTTCCTATTTAAGTCTTCATCCGATGCAATTTACAAAAACTCAGAAGTACTGTAAACAAATAGCTCAAATATTTCATTCCTCTATAGCTCGTTTCGATTTGGTTAAAAATAATGTCTAATGTGCTGCTAAACACAGCTGTATTCGACCATCTTAGTTGTCATACAATACGTATTCAACCATTTTAATTGTCAAGACATACATATTCAGCTATCTTAATTGTCATAATCAGCATATAAATCATTTGATTGCAATTATTTCCATGAGATATATACTAACTTGAAGCTCCCATTTGTGAGGCCCCTTGCATAAAGGGCATTCTGAAAGTAATGCCTCGTCCCTCATAGGATTTTTATTTGTAGCAGCGAAAATGTGAAACTTGGTGGCAAAAAAATTGGATATATTGTTAATAATGCTAGCCTATTCAAAGTTATTGTCCATCACTTTCTATACATTTCCATCATCTTTGAACCCATTGGTAAAATCCATTTTGGAAAAATTCCTGAGGCAGTCGTTTCACCCATGAGTTCACAGCCAGTTTGACATCTGTCACGTCGTCGAAACCTTCCCCACGAAGGGTGTTTTTCAAAGGAGCAAACAGGAAAAAGTCCGAGGGAGCCAAATCAGGACTGTAGGAGGGTTGGGGCATCACCGTCCACCTCATTTTGGCAATAGCCTGTGAAGTCTCCATTGAGGTGTGGGGACGTGCGTTATCGTGGTGTAAAACAACACTATGAAGTGGAATGTCACGTCTTTATCTTCGTATAGCTTTCTTTTAGCGTCTTCAATGTCTGCACATAATGAGCACTGTTTATTGTTGCACCTCGTTCAAGGAAATTAGTCAAAATCACACCACGTTTGTCTCAGAAATCACTTCTTTCCCTGCGGAACGAGTTGTTTTTAACTTTCTCTGTGGAGGTGAAGATCTGCGGTGCCATTCCATTGCCGCGCGTTTTGTTTCTGGGTAATGAAAGAGCACCCAGGTTTCATCCTTCATCACCTCACCCTCCCTCTCATAACAGCCCAAAAGGTTCCGGCACATGTCCACCCTTTGCTCACGGGTTACGTTTCTTGGGATCTATTTTGAACTGTTTTTTTTGTAGCCCAGATCCCTAATTAATATTTCCATAGCACTATGACCACAATGAATTGCATCACACAACTCCTGCATGGTGACACGACGATCAGCTGTGATGAGGTCTTTCACTCGTTGCCTGTTGGCACCTGTCACTGCAGTTGCGGGTCTTCCACTGCGTTTTTTGTCCGACGCTGAACTTTCTCCCTCTCGAAACCTCTTCATCCATCTTCGGACAGTACTGATATCGACTGTGGCAGCTCCACACACCGCCAGGAGTCTTCTGTGGATTTCTGGAGCCTCACATCCCTCTTTTTCCAGGAACTCGATTACGGCTCGCTGCTTTTCACTGTCCTTCATGATCTTTACTTCCGATTCTGAAAAACTTGTACCCACATTGGTAACATATCATAGTACATGTGAGTGTAGTTTCATTAAAATCACTTCAAAATTTCAAAAGTTATTAAGGAGGAGGCCTTACTTTCAGGATGCCCCTTGTATTTTGTGATCCTTGCGTTGCAGACCTGGGCACCTTGACTACCATGCCACTATAACCTTGTTTAGGCATGAATATAACCCTTATTTATCACTATAACTCTCTTATTAACATTCGAAAAGTGCTGATCGTGAGAATGATAATTCCTGCTCTTACAAACTTTCGTGATGCAGATTTTCGATGTAGAGGGTGTAAACCCATTTTTTGTTGTTTACACGGTATCTCTACTTCTTAAAAAAAAACCATATTCGAAAAATTCTGTTTGCAGTTGATTACTAGAACTATGATCAAAACTTTTCCGTATACTTCGCACATTTTATTTCTAGTGGGCGTAAATGAATATTTTTGCGATGCGACTAAATGTGTTGTTTTCCATTTACCGCTGATAATTCCGTTTACCATTGTATCTCCACTTTCTAAAATTCAATTTGGAATATTCTTTTTGCATCCTACAGTTGTTATTATGATCTTTTTTTTTTTTTCAATTTTTTTCTGACGCCTATTTTTCTTTTAGTGTGCCAAAGTTTAACTTTTGTGTCGTCTATATTTCAATTTCTACAGGTGCCAGCTGAAAAGTTACTTTGACGTTGGCTATCTTTAGCCATTATCAATATCTGAATTTTACCCTCGCAACCGTGACCGTATGTATGCATTAGGAACTACTGCTACTCCTCCACAAACCACATTTAAAAAAAATTGTATGCATCCGGTTGTTGTAGTCAAGATCCCTATTTGCACGTATTTTCGATAATTTCTCATACGAAATTTTCCCACTAGACGGCGTAAATTTAGGTTCTTGTTTCGATGATATATCTGCTTTTACAGATCAGCCAGGAAAAATTCCTTGAACATTGACTAGATCTAACCACAAACAATATTAACCAGATGTCATCTGATTTTTAAGATGTACAATATTTTCAAACTCCTTGGCGCGATGGTATATCTGCGCTTCTAAACGTAATAAACACTATATCTGCGCTTCTAAACGTAACTAACACTATATCTGCGCTCCTAAACGTTCTGCTTCAAACACTTCTTTTCAATCCGATTGCAATAATCACTTTCACGATTATCAGTAGATTTTCTGATGAAAATTTTTCACGCTGGTAGATTTGAAATCCGAAACTAACTGCATGCGTTAAAAAAATGCCTTGAAATATGCAGTTTTAACACAAAACAAGACTTTTGCCAAATAGCGTGCTTACTGTGTCTGATGATACTGTTGCATTTTTTCATATCTCCACTTCTAAAAGTCAAACTAAAAAAACCTGCATTTGATATTATGAGCAATACTTTCCTGGTTTGAAATGTGTTGCACATTTCACTATCTTGGTGACAGATGCATTTCTGCGGTGTGGCGTACATGGAATTACATTTCTTGCAGTTAATCAGTATAATCCATTAATACACGGTCGAGTCACATTATTGTGACCACCCGCTAATATCCAGAGTAACCTCCGTCTGCAGCCCGGACAGCAGCTAGACGGGCTGGGAGTAACTTCATAAGATGCTGGAAGGTGTTCACAGGTATTATAACGAAGTAAATTTCTCCGTCATTTCTGTCCACGCCAGGATTCGAACCCGGATCCCCTCATTCCGGAATAAGTCACTCTACCAATTGAGCTACGCGGACGTTTTATTCTGATTCCTATCTGCCTTTATGTCGTGTGCGTCCTTCTGGCAGGTACGTCACATCTCCTGGTACGTTACATCATCTCCAGCTTATTTTTTATTTTATTTATTTTTTTTTTCGAAGTGCTGGAGAAGGGATTCTCTTATTTTTCCTATCTCGCGGTGTGGAAATAACATCACACCAATGCGAGATTTTGAACGGTCGGGTCATCCCGATAGTTCGGGCGCCATTATAACGAAGTAAATTTCTCCGTCATTTCTGTCCACGCCAGGAATTGAACCCGGATCCCCTCATTCCGGAGTAAGTCACTCTACCAATTGAGCTACGCGGACGTTTTATTCTGATTCCTATCTGCCTTTATGTCGTGTGCGTCCTTCTGGAAGGTACGTCACATCTCCTGGTACGTTACAGTATGTGGAGCCATGCTGACTGCAGTGCATCTGACAGCTGCTGGAGGAGGCGTGGTGGAGGATCCATAGAGCAAACAACACGATCGAAGTGGTCCCACAGATGCTCAATTGGGTTTACGTATGGGGAATTAGGGGGCTAGGGAAATACTATGAAGTCTTCATCGTGCTCTTCCAACCACTCTCGGACATTTCTAGCCGTGTGACACGCAGTATTGTCGTGCTGGAAGATCCCATCCGCTCCAGGGAAGACAATCAGCATGTATGGGTGTACGTGGTCTGCAAGGCTGGATTCATAACGAATTCAGTCCATAGTGCCTTCCACAGGTACGAGTGGACCCAGGGAATGGTTCAAAAACATTCCCCAGACCATAACGCTGCTACCACCAGCTTGTGTTCTTCCAGCATTGGTTGAAGAGTGTTTGTTCTCCGATGTTTCGCGCCTTATAGGCCAACGTCCATCCGTTCGATGAAGCAGAAAACGTGACTCATCGGAGAAGGCAATCCTTTACCAATCAGCGGAGGTCCAATTCCGATACCGCCGTGCAAATGTAAGCCTTTTCTCCCAATGCACCTTCATTAGCATAGGTGCAGTGACCATACGTCTGCATCGGAGCCCCATACGCAGCAGGGTTCTCTGAACTGTTATTTTAGACACACTTCCGGTAGCCCCCTGGTTCATTCGGCCAGCGCCACTGTAGCGTGTAGATCAGCTCTCACGCACCTTCGTAGCAGACGTTCACTTCTCGCATCAGTGACACGTGGTGCTCCGCAGTTTTCGCGTCGCTTATTCGCAATGGTACCATTTTTTCAATCACGATACACTTTAACCACAGCAGCACGCGAACAATTCACAAACTGCGCTGTTTCAGAAATACTGCCACCCTTGGCCCGGAAGCCGATAATCGTCCCTTTTTGCAAATTTGATAAATTGCTCCTTTTATCCATGACAGCAACGAGTGATATGTTTTCAGAATGCTTACAGCACGCCTCATATACCCTCCAAGCCAGATCACGACACGTGCCTTCTTTCATTGGCTACGCGCTGTTGACGTCAAAAGTAGGAGCTGGTCACAATAATGTGACTTGACTGTTTATGATCAATCAGGAACTACCGAGGACAGCGGTAATCGCTGCAACGCTTTGGAGATTCATTTTCCTTTTTTGTTGGGGGTTTAACGACTAACTCAGAGGGCTATTAAACCGGTTGCCCGTCCCAAATTTTGGGCCACTGGTTCCAGGGAAGGGAAAAAGCCAGTGCCATAAGCCAACGCACCACACATGCTGAACGGGATTGGAGCCCGGACTTATCTCTGCTGAACGATTAGAAGCCAACGCTTTGTCCTATTCGACCACTAGGACGGCTATTTTACTTTAATATCACATCTTACAACTGTTGATATCTAAAGCATACATGCTGGCACTGAGTATTTAGTTTTATAGTTCTATCTTTGAACGAAAAAAATTATCATGGCCCTATGCACTGTTAGATTCCACTTCTCGTGATCAACTAAAAAATAATAGTAAGAAAGAAAGGAGTTCCGTAACTATAGGATCCTTAATAAACAACAGCCAGTTCATAAAGCGCTGGTAATTGTTCACGGTGGTTTATAAAACGCTGATGATTAATGGTAGGAAATTCAGTGGCTCAATGATCAAAACTAATGTGAATGTGATTTTCAGAATTAATATATCTTTCAATATTTGGGATATTATAAGCACTGTCCTAGTGTTCTCATTAATGCTCTTAGAATTAATATCATTTTTTCTTTATTAGAGGTTTAACAACCACTGTGAGCAACTCAATGGGCTACAAGCAGTCACCCGTCCCTAATTTAGGACCACTGATTCCAGGGAAGGGAGAGAGCCAGTGCTATAAAACAAACACAACACCATATGCCTCACCGGGATTCCAAACCGGACCCCTTTCAGACGAAAGATCAGAAGCCATCGCTTAGACCACTGCGCCACGGGGGCTGCTAATATCGTTGTATTTGTGTTATTATAAGCATTGCCTAGTGTTCTCACTAATACTCTCTGATAGATAAAATGCTGTCAAATTTTGAGATTCAGCAGTTTAAATCATGGCCGCCATTCTTCAACCGTTTTGACATCACAAATAGTTTTTTTTTTTTTCAAAACAAAGTGAGAATACACAAATCTTACAAGAATATAACGTTTTTTCAAAATATCTCCTCCTTAGCTGTTTTTTTTAATTGGAAGTTTAACGACCACCGTGAGCACCTCAATGGGCTATAAGCAGTCGTCCGTCCCTAATTTAGGGTAATTGTTTCCAGGGAAGGAAGAGAGCCGGTGTCGTAAGACAAACACAACATCCATGCCTCACCGGGATTCGAACCCGGACCCCTTTTCGGACGAATGATCAAAGGACATCGCTTAGACCACTGCGCCACAGGGGCGGCATTAGCGTTTCATCTATAGAAATTTCATAATTTTTGGCTGCATATGACTCTTTCTGTGGTCTACAGACTGTGGAACAATTGAAATATATGCAATCAGCCTCCCGAAGGTGCAGCGAAGGATGGCCTACAGCTACAACATCCGTGGGTGACCGATATCTGCGATTAATCGTGCGGAGCAACAGGACGGCTACCTGGACACAGCTGCGATCTTCCCTTGATGCGGCTACCGGAACGGTGGTATCTGTTGCCACTGTGCGCAAAAGGTTTCACGAAGGAGGTTTTTATCCTATGCGACCAGCACTCTGTGTGCCCCATTACCTCCGTCACAGGAGGGGGTGTTTGAATTGGGGAAGACTTCACGTCGATTGGACTGAAAATCAATGGCCAGCAGTCTTCACAGATGAGTCCAGTTCTTTTGACAGATCAGATCACACTTGCAAGCGTGCTCTGATCTGGAGAGAACGAGGGACACGCTGTCATCCCTCTACGACTCGTGCAAGGGACACGTATGGTAGTGGCGGTAACGTGCTTGTTTGGAGTGGCATCTTGTTAAGTGGACGTATGGACCTCTTACGTGCTTCCAAGAGGAACCATGGATTCTCGACGCTATATTGATGATGTCGTGGATCCCGATGTTCGCCCATATGCAGGTGCCATAGGAGATACATTTTTCCTACAAGACGAAAATGCACATCTCTACTGAGCGTGGCTGGTAGAGCATTTCACTGAAGAGAAATTGAATCAGAGACAGCTGGCGTTATGCAAAAGTGGCGCTGTGGGCGACCCTGTAAACGGAAACGGCATGACGTATGCAGCGATCCGACAATATAAGGAGTGATGCGACGGGAATCAGTAAGAGTCGGACGCAGTATGGGTAAGACTAAGTGCATTTGATCGTGGGCAAATTCTCGGGGCCCGACGAATGGGTTACTCCATCTCGGAAGTCGTGCAGGCACTGGGATTTTCACGAGCCACTGTATCACGGGTGCACCGTGAGTACATCGAATCTGGTAAAACCATCCCTGCAAGGGCCAACTGCCGTGGACAACAGCGCGTGTATAAGCGGGGTAATCGTCGGCTAGCTCGCATTGTAACAGCGGATAGACGGGTCATAGTGCAAGAAATCACTCGGCAATTTAACGCTGGTGCACAAAAACGTGTAAGCAGCAACACCATCCAGAACCATCTCCTCGCTATGGGATACAGAAGCCATCGTTCCACGAGGGTACCGCTGCTGACCGCACATCACAGGGTGCAAAGATTAGCATGGGAGCGGGAACATCGCCACTGGACCCTAGACATGTGGAAAAATGTTGCCTGGACTGATGAGTCGAGATTCACGTTGGTACATGCGGATGGCAGGATACGAGTACGGCGCAAACCACATGAAGCGATGGATCCTTCTTGCCAGCAGGGTATTCTTCAAGCTGGTGGGGGTGGCATTCTCGTCTGGGGACTGTTTACGTGGACTGAAGGGGGACCCCTGGTACGTGTGACATCGTCCCTCACAGGTCAAAGTTACCGGGATATCCTGGACGACCATTTGCTCCCGTTTGTGCGTCTTCAACATCCTACTGGGGACCTCATCCTTCAACAAGACAATGCACTGTGCCATCGCTCCCGAATTGTATCCGAATGGTTGGATGAACACTCCACCGACGTGACCTCGCTTCCTCGGCCAGCTAGGTCACCTGACCTCAATCCCATCGAGCACATCTGGGATGCCATCGAGAGAGATGTTCGAGGCTCTGACCCCCTCCATCAAATCTTCGTGAACTGTGGGAGCTTATTCAGGGGTCGTGGAACCGTATGGTTTCCCAACGCTTCCGGTGTCTTGTCGAGTTCATGCCGAGACGAATCGCCGCCGTCATCAGAACGAAAGGTGGTGGTACACGTTACTAGACAGATATCTCTAATTCAATTGCTCTTCAGTGTATATACAAGAGGAGGCCAATTATTAATACATGCGCATTTATGTTGGTTATTGTAATTTCAGTGACATAATCTACAATAAAAAACCGTTCGGTCTCAAAACATTCCATTTCTCATTATCTTTAGTAAAGTATGGAGTAACGAAAAGAAGAAAAAAAAGAAGAAAACATGGGGAACGATCATTTGATGATAATTACGCAAATGTCTCGAGCGCATTGCAGTTCACGCACCTTGTCCAAACTTCATAAAGAATGCCTGCATGTGGTAGTTTATTTGAAAGACAAACAAATAAGTAGGTATGTAGTGACATTTCTTTTTCACGAGTGAAACGATTGGTGGAATTTTGTTTGTTACGTACTGATGCTTGGGGCTGTTTTCTTTTGAGAGAAAGGTCATGAATGATTCATACGAAACCATCTTACAATTGTTCTCATGCGACAGTTCACAGCATACTTTCGATCAATAAAACTCAAAGGGACAAAATTCATGAAGAATAGAGCTCTCTCTCTCTCTCTCTCTCTCTCTCTCTCTCTGATAAATTATAAAAAGAATAAATGCAATCGTTTTGACACACCTGTCCCCCAAGGTCGAATAGATTTTCCTAAAGCAATGGATCAAAAGAATCATTCTATCATCAAAAGACAATGTAGTTTCTCAATAAATTCAAAATACAGTAATATTGCGTGAACAAGCATGTGAACAAATACTTTTCTTAGTTAAATTTTTGCGAGAATGCGTGCTTAAAGAATGTTGCAAATTTATTTAACAGTGTGGTTTAAGCCGTTATCTAGTCCTTTATACAGTTAGTTTAAACTGGTGGCAGCAAATCTGATTGTACCGGCAGATTAATTATGAAAAGTGTTTTTTCTAGCAGTGTAGCACTGCACAGAATCGGTACATATGAGCAACAAGAAATTCAGTATGCATGCGATAGGATAAATAGAGCAAAAAGAAATGCAGTACGTATGCGATAGTGTGAAAACGCAGGTTTGTCCCCTCACTCCGGAGGAAGTCGCTCTCCCAACTGAGCTACGCGGACAGGGTGTGTCGCTGCTGATTTGTCGTCTTGACAGGTGTTTCATCTCTGCAGTACGTCACATCATCTTCCTCTTAAATGTTTTTTCTTTGAAGTGAAGTAGGAATTTTTCATTGATTCCAAACAATGTGTGGAACAAACATCACACATTTTTCGAAGAACCCAATGCTCAGTGGATCCATTTTCCAAAATCGGGCGCCAATATGAAAATACAAGTTTGTCCGTGTTCCCTCACTCCGAAGTAAGTAGCTCTTTTAACTGAGCTACGCGGACAGAATGTCTCGCTGCAGATTTGTCGTCTTGACACATGTTTTCATCTCTGTAGTACATCACACGCTCTCCCAACTGAGCTACGCGGCCAGGATGTCTCGCTGTAGATTTGTCGTCTTGACACGTGTTTTCACCTCTGCAGTACGTCACAATAGGCTACAGTATTTTAAAAGTTAAGTTCAGGACCTTTACAGAAGTGTAAAAAATTAGGAAACATAACATGATGGTTTTTTTTTATATACTTTTGCAATTTTCCTTAAGACCTATAACTACTCGGGTGGGGTCAGTTGACCCCAAGCGCAAACTTTTTAAAACACACTTCAGTAACATTTTTTTAAACATTGTTTTATTTTTCGGGGGGGAGTTCAACGGGCACCGTGAGCAACTCGATAGGCTATAAGCAGTCGCCCGAACCGGCCCTAATCTAGGGCCACTGATTCCAGGGAATGGAGAGATAGCCAGTGCCGTAAGACAAACGCAACACCCATGCCTCACAGGGATTCGAACCCATATCCATCTCAAACGAATGGGCACAAGTCAACGCTTAGACCACTGAGCCACCAAGGTGGCCTTGCTTATGCGTTTTTAAACAAAATCTAAAGTGCACAATGATTTTTACCGCCCCGGTGGGAGAATGGTCTGAAGCGCTGGCCCCTTGCTATTCCTAGGAAGGTCCTGGATGGGGCATGGATGACTCGCATGCCTGATGGCGCCGGCTCAGCCCTATGGAACCAGTAGCCACAAATCAGGAACGGGCAACCGTTTGTAGCCCAAGGAGTTACTCATGACAGTCGTAAAACTGCGGACAACAGAAATGATTATTTTTTCATTGCGGGTCTCACAGACCCCACCAATGTATCGATGCAAGTGTGAATCACCATGTTAATCAGTGGTTAAGAATAACTTGTAGAGTACTCATTTAAGTATAAAAGTTTAAGAGAAATACAATTGCGCCAAAAAAAGTTGCTAGTTTTTGGATCACGGTTATCAGCGACATTCACAGTTCTTTGGTAGAATTCGGTGAATTTTACCATACAGTCCGGAATGGTACTCTTAAATCTCTATTAGCCGTTAAACTGTCAGTTATGAATATGTCATGAACTACACTGGTTTCTACAGTATAAATTAAGGGAAAAAAAGAAAAATGTCGATAACTCAAAAAAATACATGATGAAGCTTTATGAAATTTGATGAAAAACTATAGTACATAAGAGAAAGACCATGAAACATTTCGTAAAAACACTTCATTCTGACAAAATTAACGGCATACAGAACCAGGTGAAAAATAAGGTGTCAAAATGAAATAGACAAAGTATCTAAACCGGCAGTGTGCACCATCTCCACAACAATACAGGCCCCACAGCGATGTTTCATGCTGTTATGATAGTGTCTAGGAGCTCAGCAGGTAGCAACGCCTATTGTTCGTGCTAAGCATATCTAAGCCCCTTCAGGTCTTGCGGAGGGTGGTTGACGACAGCAACAAATCTCACTAGAGCATCCCAGACATGCTCTATCGGATAAAGGTGGAGGTGACCTGGTTGGAAAATCCATTCGGACAATTGTCTCCCCTCGCAGATGTTGTTGTGCCAGCGTCGCTCGGTGGGGGCGAACGTTATCGTCTTAAAGGATAAATGTATCTCCTATAGCACCAGCCTAACGGCGAACGCAGAGGTCCAGGAAATCTAGCGTCGAACATTCATGGTTCCTCTTAGAAGGACATAGAGGTCTGTGTGTCCACATAACAAAATGCCGCCCAAACCAGCAAGCCACCATCGCTATAAGTATCCCTTGCATTAGTCATAGAGGGATGATAGCGACTCCCTCATTCTCTCCGGATCAGAGCACATCTGCAAGTCTGATCTTATCTGGGAAGAGTACTGAACTCATCTGTGAAGAGTACTGGACTCATCTGTGAAGAGCACTGACCTCCACTGGCATTTCAGTCCAATTGGCGTGAAGTCTTCCCCAATTCAATCATTCCCCCTGTTGCGGGGGTAAGGGGGCACACAGAGTGCTGGTCGCTTAGGATAAAAACTTTTTCGTGAAGCCTTCTGCGCACAGTGGCAGCAGATACCACCGTTCCTGTTGCCGAAGCAAGGACAGATCGCAGCTGTGTCCAGGTAGACGTCCTATTGCTCCGCGTGGTTAATCGGATATATCGATTATCCATGGATACTGTAGTCCTAGGCCTTCCTTCGCTGCACCTTCGGGAAGCTGATTGCATATTTTGTAATTTGTTCGACACACAGAATGACTCACATGCAGCCTTCTTGTAACTTCCACCTGACTCTGGGTTGCCTCTAGTCTTTCAATCTTTTTTCACCTCAGTTCATATGTTAAATGATATCTCGCAGCCATTGCAGTAAATCTGCTATCTCAAAATCCTCTCTTTACATCCCCCAAACGATGTGACGCACCCCTCTGCAACAACCCGTTTCCTGCTGCGGCTCATTTGCATAAACCGATGCCATCAGCACTCATTTGCATAGGATACCCTCACTTCATATCATATTTCACGTTATATACCCTAATTTCTTGTAAGTCCAACTCTTCTTTCAAAAACAATCGCGATTTTTCTGGGTTTTTTCTTCTTAATTTAAGAAAACAAGTGTAATTTTATTTACGAATCTCTTGTTACATAAATAGCTCGATCAAAAAGTAAAATCAATTTCGTACCAAATCTTATTACAACATAAGATCAAATTGTTTTTGTTTTCATTAAGTTGTGACGTTCAACGACATTTTCAGTTTATATTATACAGGGTGCATAGGATAGTCCCTTTAGCCTGGAATAACTTGCGGACGGAGAGAGGTACAGTTATGCAAGTGAGATAACGGTATTGTAAAGTGACTACGCCTGATCGAATGCAACGAATTACAGCACCCCTAGTGGTGAAATGCGGAAGTTAGCCATTATAAATCGAAAACGAAAAGAGATAGAGCGACATTTCCAATTACAAAGTTGTATAGCATCAATTAATTAGTACAAAACGACATTGGTTTCCCACGGATAAGATAAATTGTCTCCTGAATACCCTAAAATGTCCTAAATCGATGCGCGACCTTTTGTGTGAACGTTTGAAGGGAACAGGCATAGGTATGAGAAAATACACACAATTTATTGCATAAATGCGTACTTATGTCAATACAGTTGGATGACGTCAGACAAAACAAAAACTAAAAAGGCAAACTGGCACACAGTGATAAAAAGTTAATGTCGAGTCGCCATTGCCCACGATACACATTTGTATTCGTGAAAGTAACTCTGCATGCACTTTTCTCAGCATGGAAGGTGTCACACTATTGCAAGCATCTGTAACACGACGACGTAGATCCAGCAGACTTGATGGCGCTGTTGCATACACCTGATTTTTTACGTAACCCCAGAAATCCAAACTCGCCATTCTCACACAGCGTACGTAAACCTAAACTTCTGATCAGGGTACATCCTGCTACTGGTTTTTGTATCGTAGGTACGGTACAACGTCACAATCTGCATTTTCATACGGCTGCATTTGCAAAATGTGAATATGCAGATTCGAAACGTCGCACATCGATTTCTGACATTTTAGAGTATTCAGGCGACAATTTATCTTATCTGTGTAAAACAAATGTCGTTTTGCACTAATTAATTAATGCTATACAGCTTTGTAATTGGAAATTTTTCTCTATCTCTTTTCGTTCTTGATTTGCAATGGCTAACTTCCGCATTTCGCCACTAGGGGCGCTGCTATTGGTTGCATTAGATCGGCCGTAGTCGCTTTACTATATCGTTATCTCACTTGCATAACTGTGCCTCTCTCCGTTCGCAAGTTATTCCAGGCTAAAGGGACTTTCCTATGCACCTTGTATCTACACTGGTGGGCAAAAATTAAAAACAAAGAGGAGAAATTAGCATAACAGCGGAACAAGCAAGCAGAACGGACTGAAAGACTACTCAGGTGATAGACTAGGGTCCGGTACGGTAGGGCAAGCGCATATATGAAGCATGACGTAGGGGGGAGAGTGTCGGAAGGGTATAAGCACACGCCAGTGTTTATACACTGGGTGGCCACTTTATTATGACCACCTGACAGTTTTAAGCAAATTAGCTATGTCTGCACGCTGTTGCCGCCAGAGGGTGAGGTTGGTATAAAAAGAAAGCTTAGTGCTTGCGACAGTAGTAGAAGTGATTTTTGGGTGACGAGATGGGTAAAAAAATCGTTTCAACAGAACAATGCGTGCCCGCACGTGGCACGCATCGTGCAACAATTCTTCACGGCCCACCAGGTGTCACTGCTGCCGTGGCCCGCCTGTTCTCCCGATATGTCGCCCATCGAACACGTCTGGTCGCTGATCGGCAACCGAGTGGCCCGGCAAGCACCACCCCCGGCTACACCTGATGAACTGTGGCAACGTGTGGAAGTATCCTGGACCGGCATACCCCAAGCCCACATCCAAAGCCTCTTTCGTTCGATGCCGCGGCGTGTAGCGGCCGTTATTGCCAGCCATGGGGGCCACACGAAGTATTGATGCCTGCGTGTTCCGCAAGTCGCACGGGCCTGTAAGCTCAATAGTTTTATCTTTGTATCTGTTGTTATGTGTCCAGTAAATCTGGTTTTGCTATCTCGTGTCCTTCTTGGTGTTGCATTTTGGGTGGCCAGCAGTGTATATATAGCTTAAAAATTGCGAGGAGTCACAAATACCTTTGAGAGCTATCCAAAAATAAATAAATTTCAATTGGGATTTTTTCCCTTTTAAAAAATCTGATAAAATTTCACACCGGATAACTAAAGATCGAGGCTTAATTCAGCATCATTTTTTTTTTCTATCTTAACAAACGCTAAGTCTTACTTCGTTGCAGGCAAGCATTTCTTATTTTCTTTGATTGCGTTCCATTGCAGTTTTTCTTTTTTAGTCTTCGTTTTCGTGTTTCTTAATTTTGATTTTTTTCTCTATTCTTTCCTCCTTTGTCTATGTCGCTGTTTTGTGCCAGTCTCCTTTCTGATCTTCATTCGTTTATAGATTTTACATTACACGATTTCCCAATATTTTCATTCTTGGCTTTATCTAATCTAGTTTTATTTAATATTTTCTGAATGTTGGCACTTCTGCTGTCTGTTGTTTAGTTCTGGCCATCCCTGCTCTTGTTTGGTTTGAATATATCATCAGTGGTCAGATTACGGTCTTATGAATTCTAACTTTCATTTCTGTTTGTATACATTTACTTCTCCTTGTTAAATTTCACATCTACGATAAATATAGTTATGTACATACGCGGCTTGCATGGATATGAGCTGAGGCATGTTAATATGTATCCAGGTGTGGTTACAACTTATTTATTTATTAAATTTATTTATGGTTTGCTTTTAAATTAAGTTATTTTATTCCTGTACCGTATTTAACGGTATCCGACAATACGAAACACAGCGGCATTAATTTTGAAAAGAAATCGTTCAGAGGCCTAAACTTATCACATGATGCACATAGTATAGCGTAGCACTATAGCTTTCTGAAATTTGTGTTTGAGAAAGCTCATTCAATGCCGAGGTGTATTAAGCGCAGGTGATTTAACGAATGATTTTATTATTATTTCACTTTATAAATCGACATGAAAAACTAAGCGCGCATAGTTCGTCATCGCGGGAAGACAGCGTAGTACTTACTATAAGTTTCTTGAAATGATACTTGAGAAACTTTACTTAGTATTGAAATATGAATTATTATCGTTAAATTTATTTCATCGCAAACCGTCATTAAAACAGAATACCCCCCCCCCCCATTGCAGGAATACAGTGGAGCAGTGCAAGTTTCTGGAATTTATATTTGAGAAAATTCATTTTCTATTGAGGTGTAACAAGACTTTGGAGCTTGAGTATCTTATTTTATTGTTAGAATTGCTTTTTTTTTAACTGTAAGTCATCGTGAAAAATACACTCACGGACAATGAAATTTGCGCACCAAGAAAGAAGCATCGGATTGAACTGATATTTTATGGACGTAATGATACAGATGAATGACACATATGATCGCAAAAACTGAGCTGCAGGACAATTACAGAGGGATCTGTGGCACGCCGTCCGCTCATCTTCAATAGCGCGTCGCACCGCCTCGTGCGGCGATACATGCTGCAATACGGTCCGGCATGGGAGCGAACAGATGCCTGACGTTGTCCTGCGGCAGACTGGCCCACACGTGTTGGACGGTGTGCTCAAAATCCCCGATAGTGCGGCACGGCGGCAGACGGCGTTTCAACTGGTCCCATACATGCTCGATAGCGGACATGTCCGGGGAGCGGGCAGGACATGGAAGTGTCTGAACATGACGTAGGCAGTTCTGGGCAACCCAAACCGTATGCGGGCGGGCATTACCCTGCTGGTATAGCGCACCTGGAATCCCGGCCAGGAATGGGAGCACATGGGGCCGTAGAATCTCATCCACATACCGTTGGCCCGTCAATGATCCCCATACCACTACTAGAGCTGATCGGCTATCGTAGGTTGTGGCTCCTCAGACCATAATGCCTGCAGTGGGGGAGGTGTGGCGCTCGATAGCAAGGTTGCAATTGTGCCGTTGACCCGGGGACCCCCTCACCTGGACACGATTATTATCTGTCCCCAAAACGAAGCGGCACTCATCGCTAAACACCTCACGTCGCCAGTCTGTGGAGTTCCAGGTCGCTCTGGCCTGGCACCACTGCACACGGAGCCGGTGATGTTCCGGTGTTAATCGCAGCACACGTAAGGGACCCTGGGATCGCAAATTCGCTTCCGCGAGGCGTCGGGATTTGGGTCGTGGGCACACAGGAGCCGCTACATCTGCCTGTATAGTGGATCGGGTCGCAGTGGGTTCCGTTCGTGTCTGGCGGACGATCCGTTAATTCTCTCTACCGGTGGTCCTCCTGGTCTGTCCGGAGCCGCTCCGTCGTGTGGCAGTGCTGTCACGTGTCCACTGCTCCGAACACAGTCGGACTTTATGGTCATGACGATCCACGTGGCGGGCTATATGGCGCACCGAGCACTCTGCAGTTTTCATCTCGATTATCAGGCCTCTCTCAAAGTCCGTAAGTTGCGTAAATCGACGTCTTTGGCGTCTACCTTGGCATTCTTGTCACTCTGTACTCTTGCTTGTGTGGGCCGGTGCTTTTCGCTTTTATGGGGCATCGACTACACGCCTGTTTATAAGGCTGCCGGTTCGTGCTTGCAGCGCGATCACAGGGTGTACGGTCATGCGCAATCGCACCAAACGTAGATGATTTGCATACCAGCACGCACTCTAGCTATTTGCAAAGGTTCGCGATTGTAGCATGTTTTCTTCTAGGTGCGCAAATTTCATTGTCAGTGAGTGTATAACACGTAACATCATAGGTTTCTTAAATTTATATTTCATAAACTTCATTCTATGTTAAAGTACAATAAAACTGAGTGGACCGTCTTGGTGGCTTCTGATCATTCGTCCGCGATGGGGTCATGATTCGAATCCCGGTGAGGTATAGATGAGTTTGCCTTGCGGCACTGGCTCCCTCCCATCCCTAGAACCAGTGGCCCTAACTTAGGGACGGGCGACTGCTTGTAGCCCATTGGGTTGCTGCTCACCGTGGTCGTTAAACCCCAAAGAAAAAGAAAAACAAACAAACTGAGTTGATGTTTTAGCGTATTTCAGTCGTTTTTTCTCGCATACGACCATGAAAAACAGAATGCACGAAGTTTATCATTGTGTACATATGGGTTACCACTACAGGTCTCTTACATTTATATTTGAATAATTCCATTAAGTACCGAACTACGTACCTTCAAAGGTCTAATAATAATAATTATTATTATTTTAAACCTGGTGAAAAGCAAAACGTGAGCAGATAATGATTGCAAGTATAAATTGCAACAATACAGGTTTCTTCTGTTTGTATTAAAGAAATTTCATTCATTGCTGACGTACATTAAAATTTCGTGATTTCAGTAGTTTATTTGTGTTTTTTATTCGCAAACAGTCTTAAACAGGTTAGTAAAATCATGCATTGCATTGATAATGATACGCTTTCCAACAAACCAGAAATCATTACTCAAGTTATTACTCAAGTTATGAGGATAATGGCTGTGGAATAAATCTCGCTCCTGTGCCCTGACCTTTGACCCCATTTCGTCCATTTTCAATAGGGTTCTTTCCCAGGTTGTCTCCTACGACATACTAAAATTTCATCGAAATCGAACCATTTTTACGCGAGTTATCGTGCGGACAGACAGACAGACGGACGGACAAAGCTGGAGCATATAAGCTTCTTCAACCTACGGTAGGAAAGCGTAAAAAAGCAGAATGCACGTATTTCATCTTTACAGGAATACTGAGTAACATCACAGGATTTTTAAATTTATAATATTAAAACTTCATTCAGCATCGAGGTATATTATGATTAGATGGCTTTTGTGGCTCAATTAATTATCCATCCCGCTCCTAAATATCGTAAAACGGCCATGCGCAATTCAACATTCCAGAATATAGCGTACTACTCTCTACTTTTAAAAACCGAAGTTTGAAAAACCCTTAGTTAACAAAACAGTCAATAATAACTTACCTGTTGTGAATGGGAATTTGAGGAGCGTATAACAGATGATTAGCAGGAAAAACAAAGGTGAGCAATGCATTTTAGAAATTCTCCAGATAGCTCCGATGAGACTAGGATTGTTTTGATGGAAAATCTGTTCCCGATTTTTCAGAGATGTCATTTCATAAAGGCAGTGATCAGAATGAAATAGTAGTTTCTCTGCTTGCGTCATATGTACAGGCAGCTGTGAACATAAAGTTTCGGTAATGCATTCGCAAGACTCGTTCTGCCCAGACGAGTGCGCTCAAGTGTGGGAAGATTACTCGTGCTGTTTTGTTCTATCCTCGGAAACGTAAAACGAACAATTTGCGACACAATTTTAGCTCTAAAAGGGCACCACGTGTATGCTTCTGAACAAAACAAAACAATACTTTTGCACTTGTTTGGGGAACACTAAAAGAAAAAGTGGGAAAGAAAAATAACCGGATGGAATGTTTCAGAGTTTCTGTATTGTATAATCATTCTTTTGTCTTTACTTAGTTTCATTCCCAAAATAAATCGTATTCACCGAATTGGGCAGATTCTCAAAATGATTTGCATTTCATATTCTTTTTGTACGGAAAAACATTCAAAGCACGTTTTAAATAATATTTCTTTATTGAAACAATATATACCTTGAGCGAAATTTGAAGTCGATCAAATTTAGCAAAATTACACCAACTTAGTTTATGTTTTTATCAGATTACAAGAATGTTGAAATTTAAACGTTTGAAAGTATTTTCACGTGTAGCAAAAAACTGTCTTTCGGGCGTGGACTGATCCATATATTCTGGGAAGGTAGGCCTTATGTTAACTCAAAAGTAAAAAATAAAAATATTTATATATATAATCATGATTATTCTCACTGTCCACCATTATTAATCCACGGCTGGATGAAGGTCCAGACCATATATGTATGTACACATGCATACATCAAAAGTCCCCGGACACTTGCCTATCTATAAACTCCCTGTAATAAGAAATGAATTAATATCGAGTTGGTCTGCCCTTTGCTGCTATCATAGCCTCCACTCTGTTGGGAAGCCGTTCTACTCGATATTTGTACGTTGCTGCAGGAATCACCTTCCATTCTACCACAAGAGCATTAGTCAGGTCGGTCACCTATGTCGGGCGGTTCGGCCTGGCTCACAGTCGGCTTTCCAATTCATCCCAGAGGTGTTCCATGGGTTGAGATTGGGGCTTTGTGCAGGCCAGTCAAATTCTTCCACACCCATCTTATCAAATCATTCTTGCACGGTTCTCGCATTGTGGGCGCATTGTTCTGTTAGCAAAGGAAAGACCCTTCACCAAACTGTTGCCATAACGTTGAGAGCACAAAATTGTTGAGAATGTCGTTACAGGCCGCAGCGTTTAAGATTCCCGGGCACTGAAACTAAGGCGCGCCGCCAAAATGATCAAAAACAGCCCCAGAGCATGACGCCTCCTCCACAAAACTCCACAGTTTACACAACACAGTCGGGATGGTAGCGTTTACCTGGCATCTTGCACACCCAAACCCGTCCGTTGGACTGTCAGATGGTAAAGCGTTATTCATCACTTCGGAGAACACGTTTCTACTGCTCCAGAGTGTACTGGCGCAGAGTTTTGCACCATTAGAACCGACGCTTCTTTTTGATATTACCGATGTTAGGCTTCTGTGCGGCTGCTCGCTGTGGAAACCCATTCCCTTCAGCTCTCGACGAACCGTTGTGGTTCTGGCGTTGCTTTCAGAGACATTTCGGAACTCGGAGATGAGTGTTGCATCCGAGAACAGGCGATTGTTTCGCATCCCCCTCTTCAGGACTCGGCGGTCCCGCTGTGTCATTTTACGTGGATTACCAGGTCGCGATTGCACTGTTGTTGCTCCTAGGCGTTTCCACTTCACGATAGCATTTCGTACAGTTGATCGGGACAGATGCAACATGGCAGAAATTTCCCGAACTGACTTGTTGCTAAGATGGTATCATATTACCGTGCCACGTTGGAAGTCATTGAGTTCTGCCGTGTATGGCCCATTCTGCTATTCATGTTTGTCTATGCTGTTTGCCAGGCCACATGCGCATTTTTATACCTGTATGGGTCATGACTGCGACGTTGTAACGAACCAGGAGATGTGACGTACCTGCCAGAAGGACGCACACGACATAAAGGCAGATAGGAATCAGAATAAAATGTCCGCGTAGCTCAATTGGTAGAGCAACTTATTCCGGAATGAGTGGACCCGGGTTCGAATCCTGGCGCGGATAAAAATGACGGAGAAATTCACTTCGCTATAATGGCGCCCGAACTATCCGGATGACCCGACCTCTCGTAATGGTGTGATGTTATTTCCACACCGCGAGATAGGAAAAATAAGAGCAGCACTTCGAAAAAAAAAAAATAAGGGGGAGATGATGTAACGTACCAGGAGATGTGACGTACCTGCCCGAAGGACGCACACGACATAAAGGAAGATAGGAATCAGAATAAAATGTCCGCGTAGCTCAATTGGTAGAGCAACTTATTCCGGAATGAGTGGACCCGGGTTCGAATCCTGGCGCGGATAAAAATGACGGAGAAATTCACTTCGTTATAACGTATATGGACAAATATACTACTCAAAGGGGGTGTCCAGATGCTTTTGATCATATAGAGCATACCCAATTCAAAATTAAATAATTACAATAAAGTGAAAGATTTGCATAAAAGCCAGGACCCTCGGGAAAAGATATACCTTTTTAACTATATGACGAAAACTAGAGCTACGGTGGAGCAAATAGGAGTTAAAATTTTAATTTTAATGGAATACTAGGAGTCTGTCCACCCCACGACTGACTGATCAAGGAAGCTAATCGTGGGTAGCTCACTCTCCTAGTATAAACCAGTGGGATGTTGGGTTTCGTCATTTTTCCTGACAGACAGTAAATATTCCGGAAATTGCCAAATAAAGTACAGAGGGTGAGTCGAAAGTTTTGCAATATTTGCATAAACGCATGTGCTGCGGTGGGTATGTCACGTGTTTAAACTAGTTCAAGTCGCGCACTGCAGTCAGTCGAAAGGGATATAAAGTGGTAGTCGTTGCTGTGAACATCATTGCATGTCGTCTTTCTGTCTGTGGTTGGGACGCCTAAAAGATGAACAGCCACAACCGGCTAATTAGGGAACTTTTGCTTTACGAGTTCGAACTCGGCCATAACGCTGCTCAAGCAACACGAATCATTTGTCATGCTAAAGGGGAAGGTTCCGTGGACCACAGCACTGCAACCAGATGGTTCAAGAAATTTCGATAGGGTGACAGAAATCTCAACGATCAGCAGAGGTCAGGTAGGCCGCGAACCGTGGATTTGGAGCGGTGCGCCAGGCCGTAGAGGCAAATCCGACAACGAGCACTCGGAGATCATCAGGCGAGCTGGGCATATCACAGACCACCGTGGTTCGTCCCCTTCAGGATCTCGGCAAGGTCTATAGGAGCTGCCGCATTGACCCTCGCGAACTGACGCCAGCTGAAGCAAATCGCCGAGTGGAAGTGTGAACGAAACTTCTAGAAAACCCGTGCCATGTACGTTTCATCAACAGAACTGCTGCGTTCAATGAAAAGTGGGTATGTTTCCGTAATCCTGAAACACAACGGCAGGGGTTGAGCCCGGGCAAGCTTCCAGAACCTGTTGCCAAAGGTGAGCGCTTTGAGCATAAGGTGATGCCCTGCGTCTGGTGGAATTTCGAAGGGATAATCCATTACGAATTTGTTTCAAACGGTCGGACCATCAACGCCAACCTCTACTCTGAACAGCTGGAGTGGATGAATGCCGTTTTGAAAGAGAAGTACCCGGCACTGGTGAACAGAAAGCGTGCTCTCCTACAGCAGGACAACGCTCGGCCCCATACCGCGGGAACGACCCGGGCAAAACTCTAGGAAATTGAGGGTATCGAACTGATGCCACACCCAGCATATAGTCCGGACCTTGCCCCCATCGGATTATTAGCTGTTCCGCTCCATGGCTGACTTCCTTAGCGGGCGGCACTTCAACAACCAGGAGGAGGTGGCAGCTGGGGTGAAGGAGTTCTGCGCCTCGAAGGACAAGAACTGTTACCGCCGAGGAATCGAAGAACTGGCAGACAGATGGCTAAAGACGGTGCAACACGATGGCCTATACTTTGAATGCTAGTCAGCTTTCGTCGTAAAGGTACGTATGAAGACATAAAGTGATCCAAATATTGCAAAACTTTCGACTCACCTCCTGTATTAATCGAAGAACTGGAAGACAGATAGTTAAAGAGGTGCAACACGATGGCCTATGCTTTGAATGCTAGTCAGCTTTCGTCGTAAAGGTACGTATGAAGACATAAAGTGATCCAAATATTGCAAAACTTTCGACTCACCTCCTGTATTAATCGAAGAACTGGAAGACAGATAGTTAAAGAGGTGCAACACGATGGCCTATACTTTGAATGATAGTCAGCTTTCGTCGTAAAGGTACGTATGAAGACATAAAGTGATCCAAATATTGCAAAACTTTCGACTCACCTCCTGTATTAATCGAAGAACTGGAAGACAGATAGTTAAAGAGGTGCAACACGATGGCCTATACTTTGAATGCTAGTCAGCTTTCGTCGTAAAGGTACGTATGAAGACATAAAGTGATCCAAATATTGCAAAACTTTCGACTCACCTCCTGTATTAATCGAAGAACTGGAAGACAGATAGTTAAAGAGGTGCAACACGATGGCCTATGCTTTGAATGCTAGTCAGCTTTCGTCGTAAAGGTACGTATGAAGACATAAAGTGATCCAAATATTGCAAAACTTTCGACTCACCTCCTGTATTAATCGAAGAACTGGAAGACAGATAGTTAAAGAGGTGCAACACGATGGCCTATACTTTGAATGCTAGTCAGCTTTCGTCGTAAAGGTACGTATGAAGACATAAAGTGATCCAAATATTGTAAAACTTTCGACTCACCTCCTGTATTAATCGAAGAACTGGAAGACAGATAGTTAAAGAGGTGCAACACGATGGCCTATACTTTGAATGCTAGTCAGCTTTCGTCGTAAAGGTACGTATGAAGAATAAAGTGATCCAAATATTGCAAAACTTTCGACTCACCTCCTGTATTAATCGAAGAACTGGAAGACAGATAGTTAAAGAGGTGCAACACGATGGCCTATACTTTGAATGCTAGTCAGCTTTCGTCGTAAAGGTACGTATGAAGACATAAAGTGATCCAAATATTGCAAAACTTTCGACTCACCTCCTGTATTAATCGAAGAACTGGAAGACAGATAGTTAAAGAGGTGCAACACGATGGCCTATACTTTGAATGCTAGTCAGCTTTCGTCGTAAAGGTACGTATGAAGACATAAAGTGATCCAAATATTGCAAAACTTTCGACTCACCTCCTGTATTAATCGAAGAACTGGAAGACAGATAGTTAAAGAGGTGCAACACGATGGCCTATACTTTGAATGCTAGTCAGCTTTCGTCGTAAAGGTACGTATGAAGACATAAAGTGAT
The DNA here is from genome assembly GCA_039090855.1 of Macrothele yani. Taxonomy (NCBI): domain Eukaryota; kingdom Metazoa; phylum Arthropoda; class Arachnida; order Araneae; family Macrothelidae; genus Macrothele; species Macrothele yani. Next base: position 95,229,191 of record CM077016.1, on the reverse strand, counting down.
CCAAATATTGCAAAACTTTCGACTCACCTCCTGTATTAATCGAAGAACTGGAAGACAGATAGTTAAAGAGGTGCAACACGATGGCCTATACTTTGAATGCTAGTCAGCTTTCGTCGTAAAGGTACGTATGAAGACATAAAGTGATCCAAATATTGCAAAACTTTCGACTCACCTCCTGTATTAATCGAAGAACTGGAAGACAGATAGTTAAAGAGGTGCAACACGATGGCCTATACTTTGAATGCTAGTCAGCTTTCGTCGTAAAGGTACGTATGAAGACATAAAGTGATCCAAATATTGAAAAACTTTCGACTCACCCTCTATATAATTAGAAACTCTTGAAATTAACAATTAAAGTGTTATTGAAAGCAAAGCATTTTGTAAAGATAAGGTTGATATTTTTCACTTTATGGAAAGGAATTAATAAACAGTATATAAACGGGCAGCAAATTTTTTAGGATGGTCAGCGAAAATCAACTCTCGACCCAACCACAAACTTATAGGCATATATTTACAAATTTACGAAATGGAACTTGTGGAAGTGGACCCAGCAAAGAAAAAAAGAAAAAATGGGAAGAAAGTTAATAAACACAAAAACACAAGCCAGCTCAAATAACGCCCATGAAGAGTAAAGTATTTGGCTAATTCAGTTGGCCAGCGATGCCAATTGAGTTAACCAACTATCCTGTCAGTTCATCGAAAATATTTACCTGACAGCATAATTAATTTTATTAACATCGTGGATTTAGTTAAGCTTTACAGTTACATGGATTCTTGAACTGCAGTTTTGAAAAGTGTTTCAGTTGCAATAAAAAAGGTTTTTTTTTTCATTTCAAAGCAATAAAATAAATATCAATTTCCGCGTTCCTTAATTTTTCTCACTTTACAAATTTGCACTGAAACTCTTGCTGCTCCCGAAATTTTCAAATTTTTCAAGAGCAATTTTTGCAATTATTTTGTTTGTGTTTTGAAAAAAATGTGATGTTGCCATATTTGGAGCTCGTTTCTCTCTAAAGGCGAAGAAACCTTTGCAATTTTGAATTTAGCTATCGCGAAAAAAAATTCGAATAGCGGAATTAAATTTTCGCCAGTCTCTTTCTATGAAAGGGAGACTATAAAACATACCATGTTTATTACTTCAGTAACCGAAGTAATACTTTTTTCCATTAAGTTTTACTAGAGACAGGATATCCTATGCTGCAGTTCACAGAAAAATGGCCCAACTCACTGGGTTTTGTTCCAGAATACTTAGGTTGAATGACCAACTGGAACCCTCAGCTGTGGGCTAATCCCCCACACTGATGTACTTACCTGATTAAAAAGACAAAAAGAAATATTAAGAATGACTCAAGTGTGGGATATGGTGGACCTACCATACTTGAGGAGGACGGTCCACCACGGAATCGACCTGGACTTTCTAAACGGCGTATGAGAAAGCGATCTCGGCTGAGTGAATGTAAGATTGGTGTATGGAATACTAGAGGTATAAATGGCAAGATGAGTGAGGTGATTGAGGAGATGAATAAGTATAGACTGGATGTGCTGTGTGTAAGTGAAACCAAAAAGAAGGAAATTGGGGTAGAAGAAGTGAATGGCACGGTGAGTGTGTGGTCTGGAGTATTGGATAATATGAGAGGACAGGCTGGTGTAGGTGTGATTTTAAGTGAAAAGATGAAGAACAACTTGATTCACTATAGTTGCATAAGTGAGAGAATTCTCTGGATTCGTTTGAAAGTGAAACTTCAGAGAATTGTAATTGTTGTAGTGTATGCTCCTTGTGACTCGGAACCTTCTGATAAGAAAGAAGATTTCTGGAATGAGCTAAAAGCTGTTTTGAGCCAGTTTGGTGTGTAACGTACTAGGAGATGTGACGTACCTGCCAACAGGACGCACACGACATAAAGGCAGATAGGAATCAGAACAAACGTCCGCGTAGCTCAATTGGTAGAGTGACTTATTCCGGAATGAGGGGATCCGGGTTCGAATCCTGGCATGGACAGAAATGACGGAGAAATTTACTTCGTTATAATGGCGCCCAAATTATCCGGATGACCCGACCGTTCAAAATCTCGCAATGGTGTGATGTTATTTCCACACCGCGAGATAGGAAAAATAAGAGAATCCCTTCTCCAGCACTTCAGAAAAAAAAACAAAAAAATAAAAATAAAAATAAGGGGGAGATGATGTAACGTACCAGGAGATGTGACGTACCTGCCAGAAGGATGCACACGACATAAAGGCAGATAGGAATCAGAATAAAACGTCCGCGTAGCTCAATTGGTAGAGTGACTTATTCCGGAATGAGGGGATCCGGGTTCGAATCCTGGCGTGGACAAAAATGACGGAGAAATTTACTTCGTTATAGGTGCTAAAGAGAAAGTTATAATAGCAGGGGATTTCAATGTGTGCAGAATGCAATTTCTGACAATGTTCTGGGTAAGTTTAATGATCCTTGTGTGAATGATAATGGTGAAAGATTAATTGAACACTGCATTGAGAATGATTTGTGTGTATCTAATACATTTTTCAACCACAAGTATATACACACATATACTTGGGAAAATCGTACTCTTGGTCAAAAGAGTGTGATAGATTTTGTTGTTTACGATCAGCGTTTGAAACACTTAGTTGTTGACACCCGTGTGATGAGAGGTGCGGATGTTGGTTCTGATCATTACTTGGTAGTGTCACGAGTGAAACTTAATGTTGGTTGGAGGAAAAGGAATAGGAAGAGACCCAGGATAGAAAGAATAAAGGTTGATAGGCTCCTTGAAGATCATCAGCGGTATTCTGACTTACTCAGAGAACGACTGAAGGATCTGAAATCTTGTGAGAGGGATGTAGAAAAGAAGTGGGAATGTTTTAAGAACTGTGTTGTTTCTGCTGCTAAAGAGGTCTGTGGCACCACAATAGTGGGTAACAATAGAGGTGATGCTTGGTGGAATAGTGAGATTGATGAGGCAGTAAAGAAAAATAAGGAAACCTATTTGGGGATGTTGCAAGGTAGAGTCTCTGTGGATGAATATCGCTGTAAGAAGCGTGAAGCTGCTAAGCTGGTTCACCACAGTAAGGCAAAAGATAGGAAAGAGAAAGTGGAAAAGCATGAACTGGCTTTTTGGAAAGATATAAAGTCCTTCTGGAAGTACATGAGACTCAGGAAAAATAGGGGAAACAAAGTTGTAAGTTGTGTGAAGAATGAGATTGGGGAAATGATATGGGAGCCCAATGAGTTAAGTGAGAGATGGGGCTAATACTTCTGTGAGTTATTAGATCAGGAGAGCAAAAATGATTCTGAGACAGATGCAGATGATGTCACAATGAGGGATGAAAGCACAGGAGGGATCTCAAGAGAAGAAGTGTGTAAAGCTCCAAAATCTCTTCAGAATGGTAAGGCTCCAGGAGTTGATGGCATAACTGCAGAGATGTTGAAGTATGGTGGTGACTCTATAATTGACTGGTTAACTGAAATTTGCCAGTTGTGCTGGGAGTTAGGAATGGTCCCTCGGGATTGGAAGGATGCTATCATTGTTCCCTTGTATAAGGGAAAAGGTGATCAAACTGAATGCAAGAACTATCGTGGTATTAGCCTACTGAGTGTGCCAGGGAAAGTGTTTGGTAAGGTTGTTATGAAAAAGTACGGGGTCTTACATCAGAGAAAGTGTGGGATGTTCAGAGTGGTTTTCTGCGTGGTAAAGGCTGCACTAACCAGATTTTTGCATTACGCATGCTGATTGAAAAGTATCTGGCTGTTGGGAAGAAAGTTTTTACTGCCTTCATAGATTTAGAGAAAGCTTACGACCGAATCTATAGGACACTTTTGTGGAAAGTATTGAATGAATATGGTGTTACTGGGAATCTTAATAGTGTAAAAGCCATGTATGCTGGTAGTAGAGCTTGTGTACGAGTGAATGGTGTTTTATCAAAATGGTTTTCCATTGGTGCAGGAGTTAGACAAGGTTGTGTAATGTCACCATGGCTGTTTAATATATTTATGGACGCATGCATGCGTGAGGCCAAAATAGATAATAGTGGTTTATGTTTTGGTGATATCCGTGTGTGCATATTGCTGTATGCTGATGACACTGTCCTGTTGGCAGAGAGCAAAAGTGAGTTGCAGAGTATGTTGACTCAGATGCACGAAGTTTGCATGAAATTCAAATTGAGTATAAATAAGGGAAAAACCAAAGTTATGGTGTTTGAGAGAGGAACGGGTAGCACTGAAAGTAATGTAAGTATAAATGGCACTGTGATTGATCAGGTGAGTGAGTTTGTGTATTTAGGAAGCATGTTTGACAGAGAGAACAAGTTGGATGGTGAAATCAGTAGGCGAGTGAATTCTTCTTTGAAAGTCATAGCTGCTCTGGGAGGTTTTCACAGGAATGATGGGTTCTCTAGAGAGTCCCGCATGGCTGTGTATGAAACAGTATTTGTTCCTACTCTGATGTATGGCAGTGAAACCTGGGTACTGCAGAAGAAACATAGGAGTCGTTTGTGTGCTGGAGAAATGCGTTACTTACGTGGGGTTTGTGGCAAGACACGATATGATTGTGTGAGGAATGAAGATGTATTGCAGTTGTGTGATGTAAAGCAAAATGTTGTTAGCAAGGTGGAGACCAATATGCTTCGGTGGTTTGGCCATGTTGAAAGAATGAGTGATGAAATGCTTACTAAGAAAATATTTTCAGCCCAAGTGGCAGGAAGGAAAGGCAGAGGAAGGCCAAGGAAGACATGGGTGGATCAGATTCAGGAGTGTCTGCATGAGAAAAAGATTATGAGTATGAAGTATAAAAGATCTTGTGTACGGCGTGTAATGGATATCAGTGAAGCACGAGTTGTATGTCAAGATCGCTGTAAATGGCGAAGTTTGATACGACAACAATAAGTAAAAATATCTGGAAGTTTGTATTTCTTTTTGGAGCTAACCTCTGAATCTCAGAGAACAGCTTAGTGATATGTATGTATTATTACCACACACACATAACACAATCTTTAGACTTACGCTGAAAAGAAGTTTTTAAACAGAAAATGGTGATGACATGTCATTGATTTCAGTTTTGGCGTGCCTTGACTTTTTTTTTTTTTTTTATTCTAAATAATGGGCTGCAAAAATCTTCTGCCAGGGCCGTTTATCGATCGTTCTGTAGCCATGGTTAGCATTTTCTGAAGAATCAATCAAAAAGTTAATTGTTCTATTTATTCTTCGTCTTTTTTTCATTTGTTTTCAGTCAACTGTATGTAGGTTGTCCAGATTTCTTTTCCTGATTTCGAAATCTACACGTGACACTAATGTTGAAATTATTATTCAATTTCAGATTCCCGTAACTTTCTAAGGGATTTGTTTAAAAGATATAACCCAAATGAAAACACAGGTACAACGAATGTAATGTTTAGAAACAGTAATACTTGTGCTAGATAACGGTGAGTTATCAAAATTCATTCCTTAAAAAAGCGTTAGACTGAAGGTAAGCCTCTCTCAGGGCGACCAGCACTGTTAAAAATTGGTATTTAAAAATAAGCAAATTGTACTCGTTTTTGAGTACATTCTGGGCTTATAATAGCTCCGAGTACTTGTGTCTCATTTTTGGAAAAGATATGTGCTCATTTTTGAGTACATACAGGGAATCAATTGTGAGTATATCTGGTATTTCTTATTTGAAATATATGTACTCATTTTTGAGTTCATATATTTCAAATATATGTACTCAAAAAATCCATATATTTCAAATATATGTACCCAAAAAATTCATATATTTTAAATATATGTACTCAAAAAATTCATATATTTCAAATATATGTACTCAAAAAATCAATATATTTCAAATATATGTGCTTTAACTTCATTCAGTTTCTGGGCTCTTTCGGGTAGGGCACAGAAACTGAAGGACGTTAGAGCGAATCTAGCAGGATATTTTGTAAGTGAGAGGACACTAGATAGCGCCACCGTACGATTTTGTGCATAGAAGGCAGAGAGAAATTAGGGGGAGGCTTAGGAATTATATTTGAGCATGTCCTTTATATGTAACCAGGGGATTCCTACCCGGGATAGTCACTTAACGTGCTCGTCCGATGCACGGAGGATATTCAGCGATTGTTAGAAATTACCACCACCACGGAGAACCCCCAGGCTCAAGCTTATCAGGCTAGATTTGAACCTAGGGTCCCTCCATCAGCAGTCCGAACCTCTAACCACTAAGTCATCCGCGGCTCGATTCATGTACTCCATACATACTCATTTATTCATAGAATCAACTGGAAGTATATTATTCGATGGCACATCTGGGATAATAGATATACTCGTTGTTACATGCTGGGCTAATGGACCGCACTATTTTATGACAAATATAGTGATCAAGCGACAATATATTATTTATGAGATTGACACAAACATAGTTAATGTAAAAATGCACGCAAAGATACTTTATGCATAATTAAATTACTTGTGATCAGTGACTTTGTTGGACTACGTATTTATGTGTGTCACTTTACACATTTATTAAACAATTTCTCTTTAAATCTATATTATCTAAAATGAAGTAATACGAGATTATATTTATGTTTATTGTCGCAGTTATTTGTAAGTACGTATGGTTACTTATATTTGAGCATGTCACGTATTCGTTTACGATACGATTGCACTTTAAAAAAACCGAGTAGGTTCAGATTCTCATTTTTAAGTAGATTTTTTTAACAATGTACGTCAGTTCTATGGCAACAAAAAGAGAAAACTTGTTGAATTGCTCCAAAATATTCAACGAATATCCATCCATTACTTCAGTGATCACGTTAACATTGATGAAAATGCGCAAATGTACATTTGCGCATTTTCATCATTTCTTCTGTTGACCACTAGCACGTGGCCAACAGAAGAAATTAGGAGGACTGAGTTCCCACGCTCTCCATGCATTCCGGATCTAGTATCACCAGGCTTCCCCTGTTTGGTTCTCTAAAGAATCTATTGTGTGAGAACAGTTTTATGATTATGAAGACAATAGAAAACACAAATAGTCGCATGAAGCACCCGATGACTACTGCCTCACAGGAACACAGACTGAACAATTGCAGTGCCAACAGCATTGAAAAAGATGGTAAGGAATAAAAAAATGTGAAGGGAAAAAGTAGCCAGACTTTTCTGTGCGAAAATGACGATATATATCGTGGTGAAGGCTTTTTTTTTTTTTTAATGAATCCTGTAATGTACAAAATTCATATTCTCGGATATGTAAGCTTTCTTGTTCTTGTAATTCGCTAAATTACTAATGCTGAACTTCGGAGCTACAATTCATTGAAAACAATGAATTTCGTTCGATTTAATCATGCTAGGAAAAGGTAATTTCAAGAGCTGTTGGTGCTTTTCTATAGGCAAAGGTAGAAGATCAATTCACAAACTTTGAACATGAATGAATACTTTCACGTGATTTCAATTGCATTTTTTGTAAGCGAAGTTTTGGTGTTGCTGTGATTATTTCTACTCCTTACTGGCTCTTTCTTTTTCACGCTTTCCAATCGTAGGTTCAAGCAGCGTATATGCCCCAGCTTTGTCCGTCCGTTTGTCTGTTCGCACGATAACTCGCGTAAAAATGGTTCAATTTCGATGAAATTTTAGTATGTGGTAGGGGACGAACCCTACTGAAAATAGGCGAAATGGGATCAAAGGTCAGGACATGCAAGCGGGATCCATTCCATTGCCCTTATGCGTCATAACTAAAGTACACTGCTAGTAACCCAAAATGCAACACCAAGAAGGAAGCATCCGATTGGCCTGAAATTTGCAGCATGCGTCGCCCGCGAGAAGACATGCAAACGATTAGCATTGCAGGGCATATGCAAATCATGTGCGACCGGCACGCCACCGAGAAGCACTATAAGAAGGGTGCACAGAAGTCGGGGTGTAAGTAGTGGAGGTGTATTGTGCTGCCTGACCTGTGCGTGGGAAGCTTTTTGATGCCTCGTCGCAGAATATGGCAGTCATTCCAGCACGTTTTGGAGTTAGACAGAGGACGAATAGTGGCTTATCGCGACAGCGGTTTATCGTACCGAGACATCGGCGCCCGTGTGGGACGACATCCAGTCACAGTGAGACGAGTATGGATTCGGTGGGTGCAGGAGGGACGGACGGACCAACGTAAGCGATTGCCGCAGCCGCGGCACACCACCAAACGAGAGGACCGGTATGTTGTGCGGCGGGCATTGACGGCTCGCACGGCAGCGTCACGAATATTAGCGCAGATATTAGGGTGTGTTGAGCAACAACCTGTGTCAGCACGTACCGTTCGACGTCATCTGCAGGAGTGGAGACTTGTCGCACGACGCCCATTGCTTCGATTACCATTGACGTTACACCACTGGCGAGTGCGCCGGCAATGGGCCGTTGAACGCCGCACCTGGACTACGGAATGGCACGACATTGGCTTCTCCGACGAATTCCGCTTCTGCCTGCAACACCACGATGACCGGATCCGCGTGTGGCGGCACTGAGGCGAGAGACTGTATGACGCCCGCATTATGCATCGCCATACCGGTCCGTCGCCTGGCGTTATGGTTTGGGGCGCAATTGGATATGACACCCGCACCCCTCTGGTACGCATCGCCGGTACACTCAACAGCCAACGCTATATCTCCGACGTTTTGGAGCCTGTAGTCCTCCCTTACCTGCAGGACCTGCCAGCGGCCACGTTTCAACAGGACAATGCGCGCCCGCAGGTGGCACGCATCGTGCAACAATTCTTCATGGCCCACCAGGTGTCACCGCTGCCGTAGCCTGCCTGTTCTCCCGATATGTCGCCCATCGAATACGTCTGGTCGCTGATCGGCAACCGAGTGGCACGGCAAGCACCACCCGCGGCTATGCCTGATGAACTGTGGAAACGTGTGGCAGCAGCCTGGGCCGACATACCCCAAGCCCACATCCAAAGCCTCTTTCGTTCGATGCCGCGGCGTGTAGCGGCCGTTTTTGCCAGCCATGGGGGCCACACGAGCTATTGATGTCTGCGTGTTCCGCAAGCCGCATGGGCCTGTAAGCTCAATCGTTTCATCTCTGTATCTGTTGTTATGTGTCTAGTAAATCTGGCTTTGCTATCTCGTGTCCTTTTTGGTGTTGCATTTTAGGTGGCCAGCAGTGTAAAAATGCTTCGATTGCGACAAAACTTTATCATGTTGTTTCGAAGGTATACTAAACCGGTTCTGTTGAATATCTTCGAAATGAGGTCAAAGGTCAGGCCACTGGAGCGAGATTTATTCCACAGCCATTATCCTCATAACTTGACTAAGAATGCTTCTATTGCAACAAAACTGTAGTATGTTGTTCCGGAGGTATACGGAACCAATTTTGTTTAATATCACCGAAATGGGGTCAAAGATCAGGGCACAGAAGCGAGATGTATTCCACAGCTATTATCCTCATAACTTGTGTAATGATTTCTGGTATGTTGGAAAGCGTATCATAATCAATGCATTGCATGATTTTATAAACTTGTTTATCAGATACTCTTTTAAAACCATTCTATTATCGTTTCTGTATCTCAGTGTTTCAGTTTCAGTGTCTTTGCTGAATGCTGAATGTTTCCCTTTGTTTAATATAATAATCCGACCTCACTCTTTCTGCAATCTCTCTCTCTCTCTCTCTCTCTCTCTCTCTCTCTATATATATATATATATATATATATATATATACACATACACATAACCAACCTTAAAAAACACCATAATATCTTCAAGTTGGAACTAAAGAACAGATTCTCTGCTTTAGAAAGCCTAACATCGGAAGAAGTGGATATTTCTGAAGTTAACAGAAAAGTAACCAAAGCTCTTATGGAAACAGCAACAAAATTAGCTGGGTCTAAGAACAAGTTGCATGTGAACAAATTATCAGGAAAAACCAAAATGTTGATGCAAAAAAGAAGAGCGATGAGGACAACTAAAGAAGATGTGACTTCCAAAGTGGAATATATAGAGCTATGCAAGACAGTACGAAAAAGTATCACTGAAGACGTAAGGAAATTCAACTGTGAACTAGTGAGGAAAGCAATTAAAAGCAACCAAAGCCTAAAGATAGCAAAGGGACATCTCAGTAAGGGAAGAAAACAGATTATGGCACTGAGAAAAGAAGATGGTTCTGTAACAAGAAATAGAGGCGAAATTTTGACAAGAGTGAAAGATTTCTACTCCAAATTATATAAAAGGGATGATACATGTACTCCAGACATCATGAAAGGTACCAACCAGTACCAGAGTTCTTCCAGTCCTCCCAGCAGAAGTTGCGCATGCAATCAAGAACATGAAGCGGGGGAAAGCTCCAGGAGAAGAGGGAATTACTGTAGACATCATACAAGAAGCAAGTGGAGAAATCGAAACAGTACTCGCACAAATTTTCACTCTATGTCTTAATGAAGGGAAGATTCCTGAGGATTGGAACAACGCTACAATGATCCTGCTACATAAAAAAGGTGACATTGAGGATCTCAGGAACTACAGACCTATCAGCCTCCTATCAGTGGTTTACAAAATCTTCACTAAAGTTCTTTCACACCGCTTGAAGGTAACACTGGACATGGCTCAACCGAGAGAACAAGCTGGATTCAGGAGTGGCTACAGCACAATAGATCATATCCACGTACTGAGAGAACTAATTGAAAGAGCGAGGGAATATGAACTTCCATTGTGCATGGCTTTTATCGATTATGAAAAAGCCTTTGATTCGGTGAAACCATCAGCAGTTGCAATGGCTCTGAAATCCTGCGGTATTGAAGATGCATACATTAATATTATTAATAACATCTATGAAAATGCAAGTGCAAAGATTCGGCTGTTTGAAAATACAACACACATAAAAATTGGAAAGGGAGTGAGACAAGGTGACACCATATCTCCGAAGCTCTTTAATGCCACATTGGAAAATGTCTTTCAATCACTGAACTGGGAAAACAAAGGGATAAAGATTAATGGAGATTATCTAACCCACCTTCGTTTTGCTGATGACATAGTCATTTTTGCAACTACCCCATCAGAGCTACAGAGTATGATCCAGGAACTTGCTGACAAGAGTAAAGAAGTGGGATTAAAAATGAACTCTCAGAAGACAAAAGTGATGTACAATGCTTTTACAAGAAATGAAGATTTATCGATTGTTGGAGAAAAGCTGGAGATAACAGACACGTACGTTTATCTTGGACTGCAGATATCAAGTGAGGGTCACATTGATGAAGAAATTAATCGGCGTACAAAACTTGCCTGGAGAGCTTTTGGAAGAAACAGCATAATTTTCAAGAGCAATATGCCATTATGTCTTAAAAGAAAAGTGTTTGATCAATGTATCCTTCCAGTGCTTACGTATTGTGCAGAGACGTGGACCTTAACTAAAAGAGACATACAAAGGCTGCAGACAACTCAAAGGTGCATGGAGAGGTGCATGCTTGGTGTAACCAGGAGAGATAAGAAGAGGAACTCGTGGATCAGAAAAATGACAAAAGTTGAAGACATCATGATCAGAGTTAAATCCCTGAAATGGCAATGGGCTGGACATACTGCCAGAAGGACAGACCATCGATGGACAGCCGAAATTTTAGATTGGATTCTAAGGGACAGGAAAAGACCCAGAAGAAGACCACATGGGAGATAGGTGGATGAAATTCGAAAGTAGGCGGGAGTGACATGGAGGAAACTGGCACAAGACAGACCGTTGTGGAGGAAACTTGGGGAGACCTTCGTCCAGCAGTGGATTGATAATGTTTGACAATGATGATGATGATGATGATGATATGTACATATATATGCTTTGCTAGTCTACCTCGGGTTTGGTTTGTTTTTTGTTTTTTAAGTATTGCATCCTTTTTGCGTAGCAGTTCTTTAATTTACTATTTTTAGGTTTTTCTGGGAAAGTGTACTGTTTGTTCGTTTGGCGAGTTCTTAGCTGGCAGAAAGCAGTGGTCTTCATACTTGCCAATGACGAAGCCATAAGAGACTCTGTCATGTGTCTGCAATCCCTATGTTTTTCTGTTTTTGTTTTTAAATTGTTTTTTTTTGTTTTTAGCTTGCTCCAGTGCTCGCTTGCTTCGGAAGGTTTGGGGTTTTTTTTTTTGTTGTTTTTTTTTCTGTGTTATATTATCTATTTTAATATTGTTTTATGCTTTATTTAAAAAAAATGTTTGCTTCGTTTTTAGCATTATTTACTTATTATGTTTTGATCTTTCTTTTATGTAGCCTTTGGCGCTTTTGAATTTCAAAGTTGAATTTTGTTTGGTGCTTCTATTTGATTTTTCAGCTATATATATATCGCATGTTCTTGAAACCTCTTTCATTGTGAGTTATTCACCATTTTTCTGATAAATAGTTGAAGGATAACGGAAAAATATACAAGCAATTTCATTTCTGCAATACTGAATTATTGGTTAATATCGTAAAAGCATTAAATAATAATCTTTTTAACTTATCCTTATGTCGCCCCGTTACAAATTCATTGCGTTTTCTAGAACAAAAGTGTCTTGAGATCAGTGTATCAACAACACGGTTGCTAACATATCGAAACGTTGAACACTGCTAGTTAACCACACATTCCTTTCTCCTGAAGTAGGACTTTGCTTCGCCTGTGTGATATTACTGTTTCATTCTTTCACTTCCAACATTTATTTTCTACAGAACGTGTTGCACAAGGTTCGGTTAAAAGGTAATGCACAATCGGTCATCTAAAAAAATATAATAGTAGAATCAGTATCATTTTTGGTTTATTGCAATATATACTCTTTATTAACATATCTATAAATGTGTCTAATGAAAACTATCTGTGCATTGTCATTCGAAAGGTATGGAACTTGAAGTAAGTACTAGAATCAAATAGCAGTAAGTCATGGAGTTCCTTTTCAAGACCAATGAAACTTCACCGTCTTTAACTCACGAAGAACTGAAAACTGCTTTTGGTGAATGAAGAATTATTGTCAGAAGCAATGTCGAGAGATGGGTTTAGCGCTTCAAAAACGGTGATTTTGGTATCAGGGACAAAGATACGTTGGGCAGACCAGCAACAGTAACAAGGGACGAAAATGCGGCCTTCGTTGAACAAATGATCCAAGCTGACAGAACAATAACAACAAATCAGATAATGGAAAAACTTTCAATGTGTAAAGAAAGTGTTGTGCAATTGCTTTCAACCCCTTGGATATAGAAACATTTGGCTCGACTTGGATACCAAAGCTTCTTACATATAAGTTGAAGCAATCTGCACTGACTTGATTTATGAAGAGTTTCTATGGCCCGCCATCTGAGGCTTTCAAAGGTGTCAGGGGTCATAACATACGACGAGACCTGGCTTTATCATTAAGAACATTGGTCTAAACGTCAGTCACTGAAATAGAACCACAAAATAACCCCAGCTAAAAAAATCCAAGTTTTCTCTATCAAACAACAAAATCATGATCACCGCTTTTTGAGACTAATATTGCATTATCTGCCTTGATACACTTGAAAAAATGACAATGGTGACAAGGAAAGATACTGCAAATCCTTAAGGGAACCAGAGAACCATTAAAAGCAAGAGACCAAGCGTAAAAGACGTACAGATTAAGTTTCATCAGGATAATGCAAAACACCCACACAACGCATCTGACTCTTTCGACACTACAAAGTTCGGTTCAACTTTAATGGTTCACCCTGCATATACACTATATTGACAAAAGTCACCGGACACCCCTTCAAAAGTAAATGAACGGATCTGCTGCGTTGTTAAGATGCGCGGTACAGCTGCAAACGTTATAAAAACAAGCCTGCAGCTGACCGCAATCATATCGCACTGTGAGGTTGAGTGAAAATGTCGCGGCGGGAGGGAACTGACTTTGAGAAAGGAAAGATTGTTGGGTGTTATATCAGTGGGTTGTCCATAAGAGAAACCAAGAGGCATTTAAACATACCCAAGTCAACTGTTTTGGATGTACTGAATAAGTGAAAGACACATGGCGTGCCTGAAGTAGCAAAACGTACCGGCAGACCAAAGAAACTCAGTGATAGAAGACTTCGAGACCTCAGGAGAGTCGTTACAGCTAATCGATGGAGTACTGCACATGACCTCAGTGTACAGGTGAGTAAAAATGCTGGAACCTCGGTATGTACACGTACCATTCGCAGAGAACTTCATTCCATGGGTTACGTTGGTCGTGCGGCTACTCATAAGCCTTTCATCTCCAATCGGAATGCTACTCGTCGTTTACCATGGTGTAAAGAACATTTATCGTAGACCGTAGGTCAATGGAAACGGGTCCTATGCACTGATGAATCCAGAAACACTATCCATCAATCTGATCGCCGTGTGTGGGTATGGCGGCAGTCGAGAGAACGCTATTTACCTCAGTGTACTGTTCCTACGGTCAAGTTTGGAACTGGCAGTGTACTCGTGTGGGGGTGTTTTCCGTGGTATGGTCACGGCCCATTGGTTATCTTGGACAAACCTGTTAACCAGCAGGTCTACCTCGATATTCTGGACAATTATGCCCTACCAACTCTGTGGCAATACTATGGAACCGAGTCTTGTTAGTACCAGCAGGTTAATGCACCGAGCCATAAAGCAACGACTGTTACGGCGTGGTTTGACGATAATTCCGTATCGTGTGTGGACTGGCTAGCATAGAGCCCTAATCTTAATCCCATAGAGCACATATGGGATGAATTAGAGCACAGAATATGAAGTTTGGAACCAAGGCCTACTACTAAGCAACAGTTAGCGGCAGCATTATGTACTGAATGGAAGCGCATACCTATCGCTGTGTTCCAAAACCTTGTCGAAAGCATGTCTCGAAGGGTCAGTGCATGCATTAAGTCCAAAGGTGGACCGACACCGTACTAATATATGTTAATAAATGCTGTGTTGTGTTTCTCTTCTAGGTGCCCGGTGACTTTTGTCAATATATTGTAGTCCTGATCTGACGCCCTCGGATTTTTTTTCTTTTTGGTAGGCTAAAGAGATTTTGAGGTGGGAAATAATTTGATTCCGATGAACACTTGATAAAAGTGGTCAAGCTCTGGTTTCAAAAGTTGCGAAAGATGTGTAGAATTTGAAACGAAATTAGATTTACTGAATGACACGTAAACCTAAATAAAGGTTGGGTCATCATCTTCACCAAGTTTCTTTATTGTAACTGCTATAGAAAAGTTTTTATGACCTATTGTGCATTACTTTTTGGCCGACCCTTGTACGTTGTGATCGTTTACTGTCCATTGTCTCCTCCTGTTTCGTTCTGTAGATTTTCCTTTCTCTTTTTTTATTACACTTCCTTTGATTTTTTTCCCTTTGAGATAACATATATCGTTTATTTTTTCTATGATATATTCAGGAATTTCTTTTGTCATTGCTAATTTAAATTTATGGATACCTTTTATTGTTTTTTTCCATTCTGTTCTTAAGTTGTTTTGATTAACTCGTGAGTAACATTTATTTTATTCTCATTGTTTTGCGTGCCATTCAATACACGACTTGAGGTTGCTGTTTTGTTTTACAAGTGCTTGTCTTATGAGAGTGTTTCGCACTTTTTCATTTGGTCCTTCTGCTCGTTGGTATGCACTTAACCTATCTTTTTTTTCCTCCCTCTCAGATATATTTGTCCTCTGTAGTTAACATTTAGGAAAAAGATAATCGCAACAGATTTAAAACTTACTGCAAGGCATTTTTTTTTACCTTTTTTTATCTTTCTTTCTTTTTATTTACTTATTTATTTCCTACTTTTTGTGGAAAACGTGTCTCTTAAAAAGCTAAGATTGTTGTACATAGCAGGGCGAGCAAGTTTCTCACCGCTTGTTCAAAAGCCGTTAGTTTGTTCATGGTTATATAATGGAAAATACTAATGCTTAGAAAAACTGTTTCCTTGGTAATAAATACCAGGTAACTTTTTTTTCTGTTTTGGGAGGACTGAATTCCACTTGGTGATGTACGGAATATTTACTCAGCTGCATACAATATCAATGCATGGGGGACTGTAATTCTTACAATGCCGTGGAAAACTTCAGGAGGCGAAATAAGGACTGACCGCTCTATGAGCAATCGCATGCCTTCGGAAATATCAATGCATGGGGGCTGTAATTCTTACAATGCCATGGAAAACTTCAGGAGGCGAAATAAGGACTGACAGCTCTATGAACAATCGTATGCCTTCGGAAATATCAATGCATATGGGACTGTAATTCTTACAATGCCATGGATAACTTCAGGAGGCGAAATAAGGACTGACCGCTCTATGAACAATCGTATGCCTTCGGAAATATCAATGCATATGGGACTGTAATTCTTACAATGCCATGGATAACTTCAGGAGGCGAAATAAGGACTGACCGCTCTATGAGCAATCGTATGCCTTCGGAAATATCAATGCATGGGGGACTGTAATTCTTACAATGCCATGGATAACTTCAGGAGGCGAAATAAGGATTGACCACTCTATGAGCAATCGTATGCCTTCGGAAATATCAATGCATGGGGGACTGTAATTCTTACAATGCCATGGATAACTTCAGGAGGCGAAATAAGGACTGACCGCTCTATGAGCAATCGTATGCCTTCGGAAATATCAATGCATGCGGGACTGTAATTCTTACAAGGCCATGGATAACTTCAGGAGGCGAAATAAGGACTGACCGCTCTATGAGCAATCGTATGCCTTCGGAAATATCAATGCATGGGGGACTGTAATTCTTACAATGCCGTGGAAAACTTCAGGAGGCGAAATAAGGACTGACAGCTCTATGAACAATCGTATGCCTTCGGAAATATCAATGCATATGGGACTGTAATTCTTACAATGCCATGGATAACTTCAGGAGGCGAAATAAGGACTGACCGCTCTATGAACAATCGTATGCCTTCGGAAATATCAATGCATATGGGACTGTAATTCTTACAATGCCATGGATAACTTCAGGAGGCGAAATAAGGACTGACAACTCTATGAGCAATCGTATGCCTTCGGAAATATCAATGCATGGGGGACTGTAATTCTTACAATGCCATGGATAACTTCAGGAGGCGAAATAAGGACTGACCGCTCTATGAGCAATCGTATGCCTTCGGAAATATCAATGCATGGGGGACTGTAATTCTTACAATGCCATGGATAACTTCAGGAGGCGAAATAAGGATTGACCACTCTATGAGCAATCGTATGCCTTCGGAAATATCAATGCATGGGGGACTGTAATTCTTACAATGCCATGGATAACTTCAGGAGGCGAAATAAGGACTGACCGCTCTATGAGCAATCGTATGCCTTCGGAAATATCAATGCATGCGGGACTGTAATTCTTACAAGGCCATGGATAACTTCAGGAGGCGAAATAAGGACTGACCGCTCTATGAGCAATCGTATGCCTTCGGAAATATCAATGCATGCGGGACTGTAATTCTTACAAGGCCATGGATAACTTCAGGAGGCGAAATAAGGACTGACCGCTCTATGAGCAATCGTATGCCTTCGGAAATATCAATACATGGGGGACTGTAATTCTTACAAGGCCATGGATAACTTCAGAAGGCGAAATAAGGACTGACCGCTCTATGAGCAATCGTATGCCTTCGGAAATATCAATGCATGGGGGACTATGGAAAACTTCAAGAGGCGAAATAAGGACTGACCGCTCTATGAGCAATCGTATGCCTTCGGAAATATCAATGCATGGGGGACTGTAATTCTTACAATGCCATGGAAAACTTCAGGAGGCGAAATAAGGACTGACCGCTCTATGAGCAATCGTATGCCTTCGGAAATATCAATGCATGGGGGCTGTAATTCTTACAATGCCATGGAAAACTTCAGGAGGCGAAATAAGGACTGACCGCTCTATGAGCAATCGTATGCCTTCGGAAATTGAAAAAAAGAAGAGAAAATATTTTTGACAGAGCACAAACGGCACATGCACAGCACCTTTTATTTAACTTCTGGTTAGTAGTAGAACAACAGCTTACGAAAGCATTTTTCGGAGTATCAAGAGGATGAATCCGACGAAGTAAAATCATGGATGTACAGTGTATTCTGAACGTTCGTTCGAGATTGGTCGGAGTTCAAATCTCAGTGAGACATGGATATTGTGTTTGTCTTATGGCATTGGCTCCAAAGGCGGATTTACAGGGAGGCAAAAGGGGCAATTGCCCCGGGCCCCCTTAATAGGAAAAATGTAATAATTAAAAGATCACTTTATTTTATGAAGAAAAAATTGTGACAAACAATTTTTAATAGTGAACTAGTTTTTAATTCTAGTTACTAATGTAGTTATCACCACGAAATTTATTATTTAGCTCAGCTTTTTTATGTACTCATGTAATCATTAGGCTTTGAAAAAAATCGGGAAACCAAATGTGGGAGTTCCCATCGTACTTTTGTTTCTTTTGCTATGCAGTTTCACATCTCAGTTTCTGCATGAGAAAGTCCATTGTAGGCCACTACAGATTTTTTCTTTTCAGATTGCAGTATGCCGCGAAAAATTCAGCTGTCTGGGGCTCAGAAGAGAAAGGCTTCCAAAGAAAGCAGTGAAAAAACTGCTGCTGTCTTGGCAAAAACACCACGCCTTACAGAATTTTTTTCTATAATCGGGGCAAAGCTAACCTGATTGCACTGTTAAGGTTATGAAACCGATTCACCGACATGAAATCTCTTGTTTATCAGTATTTTTCCGCGCGCTAGTGGGGTGCCGTGGATCGTGGACCCTTCTCCTTAAGGGTGACTGAAAACGAGACAAAAGGAAACTTCCCGCGTTCCATCACGATGTCCCCCTCCACCCCTACACCTTCTCAACTTTGCCGACCACCAGACAAACGATTTCTGAATGAGTATTATAAAACTGCAGCCACGAAGAAAGGAGCAAGCTCATTGCAATGACCACCAAGATTATCTCCCCGCCTCTGGCTAACAATTCTTCCCTCCCAGTTGCAGTAAATGTCTTCCGTGTTAACTGTATAGCTTCTCTGAAGCAAAACAGAAATGACAATGACGCCGCCAAAATGCGAATATTTGTATTTTTTTAGAAACGCGATCGAAACTGGGATCGTCATTTATTTTTAATGTGCGTACGTACGACATTTAGAACATCTATATATCCACGTGCTTTTTTTAGGTCCCAGTTTAAGCTCGAACACGGCTTTTAAACTGGAACTATATTATGCAGTGGAAGTACACACTCTGTAACTTAAACTCCATAGTCAGGTTAACCTTGCTCTGAGTATAGTTCGAAAATTGAAAACACAGAAGCCATTGATGAAGAACCAGTACTAGATGTCCCTTCTGAAGAACCAGCCGTACTCCCAAATACATCTGCAGAAATTAAGAGTAACGTATCACATGAAGATATTGAAGGCGATGGATCATCACATGGCACATGTCCCGGGTACTACCCCCGGTAATAAATAAGGGCGTCTTCCTCCCCTTTCTACTTCGCTTCCGTGTCACTTTCCTATCGGGCGCTCTAGCCCAAATCTCCTAGTTTCGTATTTCTAAGGGCTGTTTAAGACCTGGGGTCAGACACTCCCTTCCTAAAATACTCTACATATGATAATTTGATCACATGCCACATGTACTTCAAACTTAGACAGCGAAGAGCCATCATGTGATCGAGATCCAGCCATGTGGTTTCCTGTCAGAGAAAAACATGTGTTCTTTTGATCAAAATCAGCTATGATATGTCAAAATAAAAATGATTCCGACTCCTGCCCAGAACCTCTACGCCATTATCAATCGGAAGAAGTTGAAGGCCAGCAGAAAGGCAATTGTTATTTCAAGAATTCCCTGTTTTACACTAGGCATGACAATGGTGAGCAGCATTTGAGAAAGTGGCTCCTATACAGCCCGTCGAAGCGCGCAGTTTACTGCTTTTACTGTACTTTGATGACCAGCCGGCGTGACAGGTTTTCCAGAGATGATGGCTTTAATGACTGGAAAACAGCAGTAGAAAAAATGAAAACTCATCAACAAAGCTAAGGCTAAAGAGATTCTGTGTTGAAGTATAATCTTGGATTCAGGGAATCTTCTCATGTTGACAGGGCGTTGAAAAAACAAGTGCAGGAAAAAAATACTGGAGGGAAATATTGCGCCGTGTTGTAGCCGTGACAATTTTTCTTGCTGAGAGAGGCCTGGCATTTAGCGGCCATGAAGAGATCGTTGGATCCAAGCATAATGGTAATTTCTTAGGAATTATGGAACTTATTGCTCAATTTATCCCATTTCTGATGGGTCACCTTAAAGAATTTGACAATCCTGGGAGTGGTAAGCAGTCATACTTATCACCAACCATCTACGAAGAAATTGTTCTGTATATGGCAAAATTCGTTAAGAATTACATCGTGGCAAAATTTAAAACTGCCAAGTATTTCTCAGTTTCAGTAGATTCAACACCAGACCTGGCTCATGTTGACCATCTGACAGTCATTGTGCGATATGTTGTTTCTGGAAAGCAGGTAGAAAGGTTTTTAAGTTCCCTGCAGACTGGTTCTCACAAGGCTAAAGAACTGACTACAGCTCTGCTAGAATTTCTAGAAAAAGAAGGCTATAACGAAGTAAATTTCTCCGTCATTTCTGTCCACGCCAGGATTCGAACCCGGATCCCCTCATTCCGGAATAAGTTGCTCTACCAATTGAGCTACTCGGACGTTTTATTCTGATTCCTATCTGCCTTTATGTCGCGTGCGTCCTTCTGGCAGGTACGTCACATCTCCTGGTACGTTACATAATCTCCCCCTTATTTTTTTTTTCGAAGTGCTGCTCTTATTTTTCCTATCTCGCGGTGTGGAAATAACATCACACCATTGCGAGAGGTCGGGTCATCCGGATAGTTCGGGCGCCATTATAGCGAAGTGAATTTCTCCGTCATTTTTATCCGCGCCAGGATTCGAACCCGGGTCCACTCATTCCGGAATAAGTTGCTCTACCAATTGAGCTACGCGGACATTTTATTCTGATTCCTATCTGCCTTTATGTCGTGTGCGTCCTTCTGGCAGGTACGTCACATCTCCTGGTACGTTACATCATCTCCCCCTTATTTTTTTTTTTATTTTTATTTATTTTTTTTTTCGAAGTGCTGGAGAAGGGATTCTCTTATTTTTCCTATCTCGCGGTGTGGAAAGAACATCACACCAATGCGAGATTTTGAATGGTCGGGTCATCTGGATAGTTCGGGCGCCATTATAACGAAGTAAATTTCTCCGTCATTTCTGTCCACGCCAGGATTCGAACCCGGATCCCCTCATTCCGGAATAAGTTGCTCTACCAATTGAGCTACTCGGACGTTTTATTCTGATTCCTATCTGCCTTTATGTCGCGTGCGTCCTTCTGGCAGGTACGTCACATCTCCTGCTACGTTACAAGGCATTAATTTTGAAGACTGCAGAGGACAATCATACGATAATACTAGTAATATGTCTGGTCACTGCACAAGAATGCAAGCCAAACTTAAACAGAAGAACCCAGCAGCAGTTTTCATTCCCTGTGCTGTTTACTCGTTGAATCTTGTTGGACATTCTGCTGCCTCTTGTTGTGTTGAAGCTGTTTATACAAAAGTTATTCACCTTTTTTTCTACGCCAACACGGAGATGGGCAATTCTAATGAATTCTTTGAAAGGAAATAAAAGAGCACTAACGGTTAAGTCCCTGTCAGACACTCGTTGGTCAGCAAGAGCTGATGCTACTGAAGCCCTAGTAGATGGATACAACTGTACATTCAAAATGCCCTCAGAGATATTGAAAGTGACTTGGAGCAAACGCCTGAAGCAAGACACGAAGCTCAGGCATTGGCAGACAAAATGGACTGCCTTGAAACTACTCTGATGGTCAAGGTCTGGAACTTAATTCTTGTGCGATTCAACATTACAAATAAAGCTGTTCAAGGAGTTGAAATTGACCAGAAGAAAGTGGTAGATCTAACTGATTCTCTGGAAAAGTTTCTGGAATCACTTCGGAATAGGTATGAAGAGTTGGAACTAGATGCCAGGAACCTTTGTGGCACTACAGACTACAAGGCAGCTGCAGTCAGGTCAAGAAAAAGAAACCAACGTTATGATGCTAATCCAACCTCTGTATCAGAGGAAGTTGTCTTTTCTTCGAGTGATCAATTCAGGTGTGGAACTTTCAATATCATTTTAGATCAGTTGTCTGTTGCCTTAAAAGAACACAGGGTAGCGTACCAATCAGTGAATAACAGGTTCAAAGTCATAGTCTACTTATGTAAACTACCTGATGCAGAGATAAGAACTGAAGCTGAGAAACTTATAACTGCTTACCTCCGTGATTTCAGTAATGTGTTCATAGAGGAAATTGTCCAGTTTGCAGCCTTTGCCAAGCTCAGATCGTGTTTCAGTCCATCTCAACAGGCGGTTTTACTCTATAATGAAGGGCTTTGTGATTCCTTCCCAAGTGTTAATGTAGCTCTTGAAATATATTTGAGCATGATGGGCACTAGTTGTTCAGGAGAGAGATCATTCAGCAAACTGGTACTGATTAAGAATTATATGAGAACCACGATGACTCATGAAAGACTAAGTGCTCTGTGCTTACTGAATGTAGATAGCAGTGTTCTTAAGATCATACAGTTTGAGGAATACATTAAATATTTTTCAGATGTCAAGTGTAGAAGAAAGGCTTTCTGTAAGTATTGGACAGACTGCTTCCCTGTATAATGTACCTTCCTATGTATGTATAACTTGTCAGTTCCAATTACAAGTAGTACATTGACTGTGATATGCAAATTCGGTGAATTCTCCTTTCTGCTGTTTATTTTAATTTCCGAATTCCAGGGACCACCCGAAACTAAAGTGCCCCGGGCTCCCCAAGATCTAAGTCCGCCCCTGACTGGCTCTCTCCCTTTCCTGGAACCAGTGGCCCGAAATTAGGGACGGGCGACTGCTTATAGCCCATCAAGTTGCTCATGGTGGTCGTTAAACCCCCAAACCAAAAAACAAAACAAAAAGATGTATGCTGTATGTTCTAAGTTCTCAAAGTGCAACTGCTGGAGTACTTTTCGTATAAGTACTGCAGAACACAGAAGTCAAACACTTCGATTATAGGCATTGACCTCAAATATTTTATGAAACCGAAGGCAGCCTGCTCGTTGAATGCTATGTTTTTTTTTTCACTGCGAGGAAAATTTGCTGTGATTCCGTTTGCTCCTGCCATTTGTATCAAACTTTCTAAAGTTATCGTGATTTAATTTCAAAGCAGTTTTAAAACTTACTAATAAAATGAGTTTATCTGAATCCAAGTACACAGTCGAAGACTTAAATTCGAGAGGGATTTATACCAGATTGTATGTGAATATGTCCTGTGATATGTTGGCTAGATCTGCAGCGCCTTGCGTTTCAGACTGAAAGAACTGTGACGTATACTCTAATTTAACTTTCTTTATTAGTTTCTTTCTCTATGTAAATTTGAGTTCGTTCTCCTTACCATTTAACTTAACGTGATATCTTCTCTCTCCCAAGATTATGGTTGGCAACACCCTGAGGTCAGAATGTATGACGCGTGTATGTGTCTGATGAGAACTGAACGTTATATAATGTTTGAGCAGCAGCAAAACTGTGGAGATGATGTAGTATGCTGATATAATAGTAGTTGCGGAAGTTGAAGTACTTGAAGTTGTGATTTCTTGACGTCTGAGGATTTAATATTTAGAGTTGGTGCTTTTGTTTATCGTTAAACGTTCTCTAACAAATAATTGGATTTTGACGTAGGCCTACGTCTAACTCCGCGGATAGCATGGGGCGACTTACGGCCCACCACCTGTGACAAAAATAGGTCCCAATTGAAATCATTATAGCGTTAAAAATACATGACGCACACTAATCGTGTTGGCATATTCGTAAAAGCATGGAGTCCAATTCGCGTAATGCGCAATTCATAGTGCGCGCGACGCTCTCCTCGCTTCCTGTGCGCTGGGGAGATAATGCAATATTTTTGGGTGTGACCAAGGAGGTTAGAATAAGATATCTGGAGATGCCCTAGTTAATGGAGAAGTATCACTTTGCGTGAAGCCTGAAACCGCGAGCGGCAGCCGTCAAAGTGTGGGAAAGCTGATGGGTTTCAAGGCTATTGCAATGCATTTTGTGTTAGCCGAATCGCCTTCTTTCTTCGCAAATGTTTCCAATTTCGCATCGTAACTTGTTGCCAACTGTGAAAAAATGCTGAATTTATAAAATTCTTAATTATTTTGAGGTTCCTTCCCATTTTTATTTCAAATTGAAATACACGAACATTCGTGCGAATTCTAAACAAAACGTAGCAGTAAAATTGTAAACTTCACTCGTGTAAGAAGTATAATTCATTCCGGTTTGATATTAACACGGTTTCTGCAACCAAAAACCACGCAATTCGAAAATACAAATAGATGAAATTACATAGGTACTATGTAAGCAATGGCAAATTCCCACACCTTGCGACTTCACGGTTAAGAGACCAGGGCATCTCCAGAAGGATTATTCTGATCTCCTTGGGTGTGTCGCCGCGTTTGACTCACGTCAGTTTATCTCAGCAACCGTGAGCGCAACACGACAGTGTGTGGTATCGTTTTAAAGCTCTCGACGAGATCTATTCAAATATACGAAGAACATTTCGCAGTGATTTGAACTGAACATTTTTAAATTTGTATTTTTGTGAACAGGTGAACACTTTTGACAATATCGCGTTTTTTTTGGACAACCGATTGTGCAAACCGACTATGCATGGTATCATTTTAAAGCTCTTGACGACATCTATTCAAATATATAACGAACATATCGCAGTGGTTTAAACTAAAATTTTTAAAAATTGCTTTCGTGTGAACGGGTTAACATTTTGGACAATGCCGCGGAATTCTCAGAATGAACGCAAGCAAAAGTGGAGAAAATCAAAACAAGAAGCAAGAGCAAGTGATGAGGAATGTAAGAAGCCCAAGAAGACAGAGCACCACGTTGGGTAATTCGTGTACCGATCCGGTTTGTGTTCGCAATGTATCCAGCAGTATGTGTAAAAATTATGCAAGCTACTTTTCATGTCACAGACCTGTGTTTGCTATAACAAATTAAATAAACGCTTTGAAACTATACTCAACTAGCACATTTCAATTCTCCGATCTGCAAATCGTTGTCCTACGTTCCGAAATGTTGGCTCAGTCAGAACTGAGCCTACCTGTTTTTTTTTCACTAATGTTGTTGAAGACTCAGTCGTGCTAAAGAAGTGTTTGCTGAATAAAGACTAATAGTAAGTAACCTTTTCTGAAGCTATTTGAGTGACTCCTGATTCGCTTAAAGGTGAAGTCATTAAGAACTGATTTGTTTAGTGTTCAGACAGCTATACTTAAACGAATATTACCGAACATAAAGCATGTACAAAGAACGGTGAAATAAAGAAGTCTTTCATAGCTCAACACTGTCATAAAGATTATCATAAATCTCTGTTCGAGGGTGCTAAAATGATTGTCAAACCTCATTTAGTCATGAAGCTGGATATTTTGAAAGCCTTTTATACATTTGAAAGTTGTTCACAACTTGTTGAAGATTTTACCTTTGCTCCATTTCTCAGAAGTGTTCGGAAATAACTTTCAAAATTGTGGCCTCAATATCTCTGATGTCATAAAGGACAGAGTGTGCAAATTACCCCAACTATCTTGATGAAAAAGGACTATATGCTCAGCAAAATTCCAGCACACAATTAATTAATTTCATTAAGCCTAAAACTTTGAATGCATATCTTTATTTTAACTCCACGATACTTCAGTCAACCAGCTTTATCAGACGTGAAACGTATTAACCAAACGTGGGGAAGCTAAACTATGTGGACAAAAGTGATTGGACACCCGCAGTCCCGCACACGGGTGCAATGGTGTGCTCTCTCAGCAGACAAGTGGTGGATGGGGCATAAAAACGGCAACGGGAGTGCTCTCAGATCAATAGCTGATAAAATGGCTAGCAGAAGAGAGCTCTCCGAGTTCGAAAAGGGCGTTATAATAGGCTGCTGAGTTGGAGGTATGAGCATAAGACAGGTCGCTACATTTACTGTGGCTTTTGTCATCGACAAGTGGAAGAAGACGGGACTTTGCAAGAATTCACTTCGCTCTGGAAGGGCCCCAAAACTGCAATCCAGGGGACCGAAGAGTGCTGCAAAGGGAAATCCGAAGAACCAGGTCCCGGCAAATGCACACCATAGCACACGAGTTCCAGACGGCCAAAGATATTATGGTCTCCACTAAGACACTTCGAAGAGAGGCCCATGCACTCGGATATCATGACCGAACAGCAGCCCATAAAGCTCTCATCACAAAGACCGATAAAGCCACGCCGCTGCGATGGTGTCAACAGCACAAAATTTGGACAGTGGAACAATGACGACTGGTGTTATGGAGCGACAAATCTCGCTTCACGTTATTCCGATCGGATTGACGTTTTTGGATTGGCGGTTACCCGGAGAACGTCTGCTTCCGGAGTGTACAGTGCCGACTGTGAAGCACAGAGCCAGTGGAGTTATGGTATGGGGCTGTTTCAGCTGGTACGGAGTAGGTCAACTGGTTATTATTCATGGCAACATGAACTATGGGCTGTATATATTAATAGATATTCTGGATAACTCAGTGCTCCCAACGTTGTAGCAGTTCTACGGACATGACGATTGTGTCTTCCAGGACGACAATGCGACTTATGTTTCCAGGTCTACAGTGGAGTGGTATGAAGATAATGAGGTCTTGCAGATGGGCTGACCTTCTCAGAGCCCGGACCTCAATCCCACTGAACACCTGTGGGATGAACTTGAACGATGTGTGACGTCTAGACCAACACGTCCTTATTGATTGACAGAGTTGGTCGGTGTACCTAAGGCGGAATGGAGGAACATCCCGCTCTCCGTACTCCATGAACTTGTGGACAGTTTACCTCGACGGGTGGCTGCTGTAATCTCTGCAAATGGAGGATCTGCCCACTACTGATGTAAAAACAATACTGTTTTTTTTATTTACTTACAGCGTTCAATCACTCTTGTCCACACAGTGTACTTCTATTGTAACATACAGTAAGTGCGATACCGTCGTTTCCTGATGCCTCCGGAGTTTTATCTTCTGGGTCACTGTCATGTCTGCTTGAATGTTTGTGGTTTTGGTCTGTAGAAAGCAGCACCGTCATAAAGAAAGATAGAATGTGCGTCCTTGTGAATAATATTGCATGATATGAAAATTAGTTTCTGTTGTATTAATTGCTTGTGATTGTATGATGAAAAATGATTAACATAAGTCTTTTCTCTATTTGGACATCTGCACCAACAAGAAACTGTTTTATTTGTGATACCGATGTTTCTATGGCACACTGGTTGTGAATACATGCTGCATGATAAGTGCGCGACGTATTTTTCAATGAAAGTTTCCCCAGGTAATGTAGACACAACATAAATTTCCCGCATTACAGTTCATATTAATTTTTTCTCATTTAATTAATCACACTAGGCGCGCTCGAGGGTATACAATTGTATTTAATTAATCATACTAAATGGGTATCTTCATTTTGTTCACTCTTCAGCGGTCGTCATCATTAACGTGAACAGTGTTTTCTTGGTTTTTTCTTTCCCTATTGCACGTCTAGGTTAGGAACCTATTTTTCTGTAACATCGAATTATGTTTATTATCGTTTGACATATGTATGCTGAAATTTTGAACTTTCAAGGAAGGTTTGTCATTAAATCAAAAGGGTGCATCATAGCTCCGGAAGACTGAAATTAGAAAGCCGTGTTCCTTATTGCTATATAAGATCGCTAAACATACTTGAAACATTGACATTTGCGATTACACACAATCCAGTCAAAAATTATGGCCACCCCTGATGTAAGAAGGAACCTTCACCAGCAGCCAGATAGTGTGCGAAGCAACATATGCAAATCAAGTAAGGCATTTAAAAGGACACAAACTCGCGGACGGTATACAGTTTAGCGTGTAAATGGGAAAAGGACGTGACCTAACAGAGCTTGAAAAAGTAATTATTGTTGGCTACCGACTGAAGGGTGGTAACATTACAGAAACTGCCAATATTGTGGGCTGTTCACGTGGTGCAGTTGTTAAAGTGTTACACGAATTGAAGAAAACCGGCAAGACCTGCAATAATCGGGGAGATAGGGGACGCCCACGGAGCATTCACAACCGTGGGCAGCGATGGCTATCCCGACTAATACGATCCAACAGACGAGCCACAGTGGACAACTGGACAGATCATTTAATGCACGCACTTCGACGAGCTTACTGCAGCCAACAGTCCAACGAACTCTGCTCCCTATGGGTCTTCGGAGCTGCCGTACACTCAACGTACCCATGCTGAGGCCAAGTATTGACGATTACAGCATGAATTTGCATCTGAGAGGAGGCATTCGGCCATCGAACAGTAGAAGAAAGTCGCCTTTTCAGACGAATCACGTTTTCTTCTTTAACGTGTGGATGGTCGATGGAGAGTACGGCCAAGCACTGCTGACAGAAATCATCCCGCACGATGCTCAAGAAGAAACAGGCAGAAGATGGCAGTGTGCTCGTGTGGGGCATGTTTTCCTGTGAATCATTGGAAGCACTCATGCCCCTCGGATCGCACGATGAACGTTTCAGGCTAACTATCCATTGTGGCGGATCAGGTGCTCCCATTAATGATGACTGTCTACTACGCTGGCATGAGTTGCTTTCAGAAAGTGTGACGTACCTGCCCCGCAGGACGCACATGAGATAAAGGCATATATATAGCAGTGAGAGCACTCGCCAGTGTTGTATAGTGGATAACACTCTGAGCTCCGGAGCCGAGAGTAGCAGGTTCGAATCCTGCCCCTGACATAAAAATGATGGAGAAATTTACACTTCGTCATATCCTGGCTGATAGGTTTCGCGCAATGGTGTGATGTTTTTTCCACACCGCGAGACAGGAATATTGAGAATCCCTTCTTCAGTGCTTCGAAAAAATAAATCAGTGTGATGTTACGTTCCACACACCAAATTGTCTGGGATTTCTCAAATGCACGTTCTTCATAGGATGACTGCCGACAGCGACACATGGTCGCGGCTGACCCGTGGGCCATACCCCAGGCCCTCTCTCGGGGAGGGGGAGATAGATGTGGCGTGCCTGCCCCGCAGGACTCACATGAGATAAAGGCAGATAGCAGCAAGAGCACTAGTCAGTGTTGTATAGTGGATAACACTCGGAGCTGCGGAGCCGAGAGTAGCAAGGTTCGAATCCTGCCCCTGGCATAAAACTGATGCAGAAATTTACTTCGTCATACAAGATAATGCCCCCTGCTATGCGTCTGCGAGAATGGGTTGAGGAGCATTCCAGTGACTACTTTAGCTTACTATCCTGGCCACAGTGATCGCTGGACATGAGCCCCATTGAACATCTGTGGAACTGTCTTGACCAATAGGTTCGATGTATGGATCCACCACCAATTACTCTTGATGTTCTGCTATAAGCTCTGGTATCTGCTTGGTACAGCATTCCTAAAGAAACATTCAGAGATCTCACTGAATCAATACCACGTCGTGTACCTGAGGTATTGGCGACAAGAGGAAGTCATACCTCATACACTGGCGTGCACAAATTAAGGACGAAACGGTTTTTCAAATGTAACGTCGTGCAGAAGTGCTCCACGTCGACTCAAATCATACCATAAGATCCCCAAGATGTAAGAATATGGGACAAGTGAGCAAAACCGTCCAAACAAGGAATCCAAAGGATACAAAGGCACTTTATTGAAAAGGTAGCTTCGAGCACAACTGGACAGAAGACAGAAACGTCCATGTGATAGGCAGCTGCCAAGAAAAATCCAGTCTTTAATAGGGGATATGATCACGCCTGACTGCGTTGCAGGATTTACAACGTCTGTCCATGCTGAGGACGAGGTTGTCAAGGAGCTGTTGAGGAATCGCGGCCCATTCCTCTTGTAGCGCCAATCGCAGCTGCGGAATCGTTGCTGGCGGGTGGTGACGTGCTGCCAAGCGTCTACCGAGAAGGTCCCACACGTGTTCGATTGGATTTAGGTCCGGGGACCTTGCGGGCCAATCCATGCGTTGAATATCTTCACTCTCCAACAGCTCTGCGACAGCCACTGTACGATGAGGTGTAGCGTTGTCGTCCATGAAGAGGAACTCAGGACCCACAGCACCTCTAAACAGAAGCACGTGAGGCAGGAGAACCTCGGTACAATAGCGGACACCAGTGACTGAACCTCCTTGGAAGATGTGGAGGTCAGTATGGCTACCAAGCATGATACGGCCCCAAACGAGAACTCCGCCACCTCCAAACCGGTCCCTTTCGATGATGTTGGAGGTGTGATTGCGTGTTCCCAGCTCTCTCCAGATGTGTATACGTCCAGAATCGCTCGTCAGACTAAATCGCTTTTCATCCGTAAAGAGAACTCGACCCCACTGCTGATGTGTCCAGTGTTCTTGTGTTCCTGGCACAGCAGAAACCGCCGTCTATAACGAAGTTAATTTCTCCGTCATTTTTATCCGCGCCAGGATTCGAACCCGGGTCCACTCATTCCGGAATAAGTTGCTCTACCAATTGAGCTACGCAGACATTTTATTCTGATTCCTATCTGCCTTTATGTCGTCTGCGTCCTTCTGGCAGGTACGTCACATCTCCTGGTACGTTACATCATCTCCCCCTTATTTTTTATTTTTTTCGAAGTGCTGCTCTTATTTTTCCTATCTCGCGGTGTGGAAATAACATCACACCATTGCGAGATTGTGAACGGTCGGGTCATCCGGATAGTTCGGGCGCCATTATAACGAAGTTAATTTCTCCGTCATTTTTATCCGCGCCAGGATTCGAACCCGGGTCCACTCATTCCGGAATAAGTTGCTCTACCAATTGAGCTACGCAGACATTTTATTCTGATTCCTATCTGCCTTTATGTCGTGTGCGTCCTTCTGGCAGGTACGTCACATCTCCTGGTACGTTACACGTCTCCGATGAGTAGGCATTAATGGCACACACCGTACTGGTCGTCGTGCAAATAGACCACCTTTGTGCAGCCTCCTGGCCACGGTAAAACGCGATAACGGACGTCCAGTTGTCTGTTGCATGTGCCTTGCGATTTCTCCCGCTGTCTGTTGCCTGTCTCTTCTCGCCTGTAAGACAATATACCGGTCGTCCGCCGCCGTGGTTGCTCGTGGACGACCACTGCTTAACTATCGAACAGCTGTTCCTGTCGTTTGAAATCCTCTCCAGGCTTGTGAAACGATGCTGTGAGCGATCCCGAATTCCTCGGCCACACTAGTCACACTTCAACTTTCTTCCAATTTCCCAAGGACGCGACCTCGGGTAAATTCATCCAGATGTCGTCTACTGGATTGCCTGTTGGCCATATCACACGGTGGCAGCAACTCGACGTCGTTCAAACCGATGTACACCGTGCAATAGATTTCCCCGAATTGCTGAGCGTACACCGCCCGTGTGCTTTATACCCTTCCGACACTCCCCCTCCCTTTCACCGACGTCATGCTGCATGTATGCACATGCCCTACTGTAAGGGACCCTAGTCTATCTCCTGAGTGGTCTTTCGGTTCGTTTTTCCGGCTCGTTCCGCTGGTATGCTAATTTCTCCTTTTCGTCCTTAATTTTTTCACAGCAGTGTACTAACAGCTGGTCATAATTTTTTGACTGAACTGTGTATGTATGTATTGTACACAACATTAAATAAAAATAAATTACTGTATTTGCTGCAGTTTTTTCAAATATTCTGAGCTATTTTGAGTAGTTGAAACACTGTGAGTGGTAAAAACGCAAAATTCAAGGTGCTGTTAGCTTAAAGAGAAGAAAACACCCTTAAAAATCCTTTGTTATATAAGTTCTTGTTTCTACGAGGGCAAGCATAAACTAAATTTTCCCGTATTTTCATTGCGTTTGTCCCTACTGTTGAATTCGCGCGCCATCAACCCTTTAACCTGTTGGAACGAATTAACTCGGGGTTAGCAAAATGGGCATAAATCAGCTCGAACGAATGTATTAATTGTCTAACAAGTAGGATGAACGCGACTGGGCCGCCCCGGTGGCGCAGTGGTCTAAGGCGCTGGCCTCTGATCATTCGTCCGTAAGGGGTCCGGGTTCGAATCCCGGTCAGGCATGGATGCTGTGTTTGTCTTACGGCACTGGCTCTCTCCCTTCCCTGGAACCAGTGACCCTAAGTTAGGGACGGGCGACTGCTTATAGCCCATTGAGTTGCTCACGGTGGTCGTTAAGCCTCCAACAAAAAAAAAAAAACGCGACTGGAATAAGTGAACCTGCGTATCAGATATCGTTGCTTTTCCTTCAGGCCTTTTATTGAAATTGGTCATTTAAAGGAACTGATTGCCATAAATGATTTCTGTCTAATTACCTTTTCCGCTAAAAATTCTATAAAACTGGCGACGAACCTAAAAAAAGGAGAGAAAAAAGATGCTTGAATGACCTGTTTTTACCTAGTGGCATGATGTCTGTGTCAAGAGGACTCGCCGTTCCCAATCATTCCTTGGGTCATAGAGCAGAGAATAAAGGACGATACCGGAATCAGACTGTAGACTGTAAGACTAAGGACTTTAAGGGAGCACTCATCACCAGCGACAGATTTACAGTCGATACTGCTGAGATGAGATGGGAAAGGAATTGTTTTGCTGTAGCTTTCGTAAAAAGTTGTTGCTATGCGAACATACATATCTGTATGTTCACAGAAAAGGCTATAAACAGTCGCCCGGCCCTATTCTCAGGCCACTAGTTCCAGGGAAGGGCGAGACAGCCAGTGCCGTAAAACAAATACAGCATCCATGCCACACCAAGATTCGAACCCGGACCCATCTCGGACGAATAGCTGCCTCGGTGGCGCAGTGGTCTAAGTGCTGGCTTATGATCATTCGTCCGAGATGAGTCTGGGTTCGAATCCCGGTGAGGCATGGATGTTTTGCTTGTCTTAAGGCACTGGCTCTCTCCCTTCCCTGGAACCAGTGACCCTAAATTAGGGTCGGGCGACTGCTTATAGCCCATTGAGTTGCTCACGGTGGTCGTTAAATCCCCAATAAAAAAAAAAAAGAGTCTGGTCGGAAGCCAGCGCTTAGATCACTGCGCCACAGGGGCTGCAGAAAATGGTTTGAGGACGAAAAATTAAAAAAAAATTGAAAAAAAGAAGCTCATGAATGGAAAACAGGATTACACCATACGATACAAATTTTTATATCTGACTTTATATCTTTTATCTTTATAACTTTTTTTTTATCTTACTTACCATCCTTGTCATATTTACACCAAAAAACGGATTTTCATCTTCAAAATTTGTAAAAAAGAAACATCATTTGTTTTACAGCCTTAATTTCACGGAGTGAAAATAGTCGATAAAAGGTCGAAATCGAAAACAAAAGTAATCGGTGTTAATTTTAATTATTTTTTCTGTCTCTTCCAAAAAGCCATTACCTATTTCATAAAATGAGGCCGTCAAACTTAATCAACATCATCAACAAAATGCTTTCTTTGTCGATACTACACCATATTAGCCAAGACTGAATTAGGTAAAAAAAATAAAAATAATGTCTGTGTGTGTGGCGGAGTGAGAGGTTCAGATCTATTGGAACCACTCCTGGTTGCGCTACTAGGTATGAGAAAGTAAAAACTGAGTACCATCTTAGCTTTGAGCTCGAGTGGGCGTAATTTTGTTCCGGCCTAGTCCGTTCGGAAAATAATTTCAAATTACTTATACATCATATACAGTATACCGTACTGAGAGTAGTACCTCCAATTTTTACAGAGTGGTATGTCGAGCAAAATTTCTGAAGATGAAAATAAGAGTGTCTGGCACTAATAGAGAAAGAAATCTACGGACTTTTGATTTGTTTTATAGAAAAGCTTTTACTGCTGAATTTAAGCCACCTGCGACATGATTCAGAACACAAACAGTCTGTTATAAATTCAAGATATATATATATATATATATATTTCATTTAAGGTTTAACGACCACCGTGAGCAACTCAATGGGCTATAAGTAGTCGCCCGTCCCTAATTTAGGGTCACTGGTTCCAGGGAAGGGAGAGAGCCAGCGCCGTAAGACAAACGCAACATACATGCCTCACGGTATTCGAACCCGGACCCCTCTCGGACGAATGATCAGAAGCCATCGCTCAGACCACTGCACCACCGGGGCGGCCAAGATATTCTGTTAAGCATAGAGTGATCTCATTGCATAGCCCATTTGCTAGTAACTACTACATTAATGAATAAAATTACATGAGAATTGGTAGCAACGTCTGTGACGTACTACAGAGGTTAAAACATGTGTCAAGATGACAAATCTGCAGCGAGACATTCTGTCCGCGTAGCTCAGTTGGGAGAGCGACTTACTCCGGAGTAAGGGGACACGGAATCGATGTCGCGGATAAACTTGTGTTTTCACACGTCTAGGGGGTCAAGCTAGTCTGGCAGATTACAAGGGATGCTGGAAATGGTCCACATCGATATTTGAGTCCACCTGCACCCGGAGCTCCTAAAGAGTATTTGTTTTATTTCGTTTACGGTGCAAAGATTTTTCTGGTGCACTTCCAGCTTTACCAGGCCCATAACAATTATTCAAGCGGGAACAAGTATGGAGGTCTGAGGAGCTGTACTTCTATTATAACTACCACGACATCGAAAAGACTTTAAATGTTTACTAAACTTGAGTAATGTATTTGATAGATTACTCCAGCCTATTAAAAATAGCTTGGCTTTAATTCAGTACCTTTTAGCTGATGATCAACTGCTTGATCTCACAAGTTGGTCTAGGGAGGAAAATGGTGCCATGTTTCGCATGAAGCGAGTTTTCTTTTTCTTTTTCTTTCTTTTCTACTTTTTAATTTTTTTTAGTGAGAATTCAGTGGCTCTTTGTGAAGTGCATAAGGATTATCGATAACCTACAAATGTATATGTTGTTTGAGTTGGTGTCCACTAAGACAAAGAAAAGAAAAATAAAGAATGTTAAGTAATGAAATACAGTAGCTACATACCCGGGAATTTCAGATCCCCGAGTGCTCTGGATCTAACAATGTATGAGCGATGTAATAGACCAGCAGGCAGTGTTTCTTTCAGGCATACATCCGGGAGGGCGAAGCCCCCTTCCCCCAGGACCTTTTATTTTTCCGAGTCAAATGTTAATAAATGCAGGCTATAATGAAAAACAAAGTTTCGTTTCTTTTGATGATACAAATATTTTTTCAAATTATAATTTTTTTAAATATTTTGTTCAAGTATTATTGTTTATTTCGCCTAAAAAGTGTATAAAGACACATACCGTTCTTCAAAATAGTATAATAAGTAGACTTCTCAATACCTCATAGTCAGGGAACTGCGATTCGGGAGCAGTAGTGTGTTGAATGCATTTTAATAGATGAGAATTTCAAGCCGTTCCGTGTAAAAAAAATGAAAAAACACCAGTGTAACAGAATGAAAGTGATTAAATAAACTGTCCATTATGAACTTCATGGATTATTTCCTATGCTGTATTTTTTATGTAAGTATAATAAACCATTTGTAAACCACTCATTCCAACTGGGGTTTTCGTTCTACAGTTTTAATTTCACATGTGCATTTTAAATAGTAAGCTAGATCATGTGAAAAAAAGTTATTTTACAGTGCTGCTCTATTCTGAAAGTTTTCTTGGTGAAAACAAAACAATTTTTTATAGAAAATTGGCAAGTTAAATTTTACATTTTAACTTAGTTTCCCCTTACGTGGCAGCATTTATATGATTATATATGTTTATTTGGCGATTGACTATTTTATTTTCAGAATGAGATTTTGTGGGTGTAGTCCAATTTGCAATATTTTGCAACCCCCCCCCCCCCCGCCTTTTGTTTAGCTGGAGAAAGTTCGTTCTTGAAACGTTTGAAGGAATAATTAGTATATGTACATTAATTACTTCTATATATGTAAATATAGTACATAAAAATTACATAGTACACATATGGCAAATGGAAAACTTGATCCCTCTAAGGTTCCATTTGCTCCCCCGGCCAAAAAGTCCTGAAAGAAACACTACCAGCAAGTGACAGAAACTGAACAACACACAGACAAAATGGCATAACGAAAATATACTTTTTTCAACTGTTTTCTTAAA
The DNA here is from genome assembly GCA_039090855.1 of Macrothele yani. Classification (NCBI taxonomy): domain Eukaryota; kingdom Metazoa; phylum Arthropoda; class Arachnida; order Araneae; family Macrothelidae; genus Macrothele; species Macrothele yani. The sequence continues at coordinate 95,193,152 of CM077016.1, read as the reverse complement.
ACTTAGTTCACTAATGGAACCGGTAGGGAACTGTACTTAATTCCTTAAGGAACAATATTTAATCAGAAACGTAGGTGTTAACGGACAAATAGCGTCTTTTACGTACTATTCACGCAAAAAATGCAGAATAGGCACTTTCCGAAGGCTTAAAAATGTAATAGCTTTCATTCTTTGGAAAATTAACGAAGATAGTAAATTTTCAAAACGAAATTTTCTACAGAAATTGTAATCATGGCTTCAAAATAAAAACTAAACTGAATGTGTTTCGAATCTACATTTATTAAAGAGAATACCTCTGTGCATGTATCGCAGTAACAACACATTGCGAAATCGTGGCAGACACTTCAAAATTTGGCACAATGTCATTGCCGCCCAAGTTGCAGTGATCGGTTTCAAGCCGAAGTTCCAAAGGGGGCGGTATATCGGAGGCCAAAATATTACATTTCAATCTTGAATGTGTGTGTGCGCTGCTATTGGCACCCTCATTAAAATGTTTTGTCACGTGCGCATTGCAAGAAACAAAACGGGTTCCTTTAATTGGGTATTGCTGTTACATCGGTGATCACAATCTGGTGGTCACGAGTGCACGTCATCTCACGAAGCATGCAGTATTTCACTACCGGCCTCGGGTTGGAGTAAATTATTTTACCTACGGATCATAAAACAATATGCAAGGTGTGTTTGTTAAATTCAATTTTCTTTACGTTCCTTCGGAAAGAAGAAACTCATGGCTGCAGCTGAAGAAGAAAAAATATTCAGAGAAAAGCAACAATTGAGCACTTAAAGGAAAGACGAATAACCTAGTTTATAAAGAGGTTTTATGAACTGAGATTTTTCTCTATTCATGTATTTCAAAGTTGTTATTAATGAACTGTTAACAACGTTTGCACACGTTTGAACGCATACAAAGCGAACAGTTTTCGTGGCCAGGGGGTTCGAGGGGGGGGGGGTACCCATAACACAATCATTCACTGCAGTAACAATTAGAATATGCAGGTTGCATCTTAAATGGCATACTCGGGCTGCGCCGAGTACATTTCAGCTAGTTGGAAATAAGTCCAAAAAAATCAGTTCTTTTTATATCACGATTTCGTTTGTTCAACACTCTCACACCAAAAGTTTACTGAAACACTTCTTTTTTTTATTGAAGGTTTAGCGACCACCGTGAGCAACTCGATGGGCTATAAGCAGTCGCCCGTTCCTAACTTAGGGCCTTTGGTTCCAGGGAAGGGAGAGAACCATGGCCGTAAGACAAACACACAACATTCATGCCTCACCGGGATTCGAACCTGGACCCTTCTCGGACGAACGTTTATAAGCCAGCGTTTAGACCACTGCACCACCGGGCGGTACGGAAAAACTTCACTGCATATAGTAGACTGTAAAAAAATTGCAGCACTGACAGGATCCCAATAATTTAGCTTTAGAAGTGATATCTACAGAACTGGGATGTAGTACCCCATCCCAGCTTGCCATGAGACGCTACTGTTCTTAAACCTGATCTTACACAGCAGCTCATTTTTCTAAGCCACTTCGCCAGCTAACGTGAAATAACACACCTGTGTTGATGTTCATATTATTGCACTGGAAAAAGATGTCTTATTTTGAAATGTGGATGTATTTCAACAACCAGGTCTCCAGCGTTTGCAACGAAGTTCTCCAGTTGTTGTTTAGATATACTGCTCGACCAGGTGTAACGTATATTCTATGTAAATTTGAGTTTGTTCCCTTAGATATTTTCAAACCTTAACGTTATGTCTTTTCCCTCAAACGATAATGATGTTGGCAACATACTGAGGTCGGAACAAGAGTGACGTATGAATGTATGTGATAAAAACGTTATATAAAAAAGAAGATGCAGCAGTTGCTTTGTGTATGTGGAGATGTCAGATCGTTACTGAATTTTGATGGAAAACTTCTTGACTAAGATATGTGAAGTGGTGTGATGTGTTTTGGATTTCGTCTAATGTTGCTGGACCAGTAAAAAGTTGACGTATGTTGGACTTCTGTATATGTTTCGTCTGGCAGTAAAACCTTAATTTAAGCTATCCGGCACAATTAGTTGCATCGCATTTACCCTTAGTTTAACATCTATTCAGCCGGAAATAATAAAAGAAGGCAAAGTAATTCGGGTTAGCATTTGTACGACAAAAAGTTTTGTAAAACATATGCAAGAAAACGTTGTTATGAGTATTGTACAGCCCCATCAGTTTTCTAAGAAGCGCCAGTTAACATCAGAACAGCTTTAAATAACGAATTATTCTGTTACAGGGCTATTCACAGGGATTTCCTTCAGTGCCCTGTCAAGTTGGTTCATCAGGCCTTCGCTGTGAGGTAATTAAAAAGTTCTGAGCTTCTAGTAATTTCTTCCTTTACGATGAAATGAACAAATTACTAGCTAATCACAACAAGCTATTTCGAGAATCATTTCTTTATTCTTGCAAGAGAGAGCGTCACACTGCTTTCTGGGTTGTTCTTTCATTTACTCATCTTTATACTTAGGCTACAAATGTATCTATTTACGTCATTCCTGCTTTTACTTAGTTCTCGCTTCAATATCCCTGTTTCGACGGGGCATCAGAAATCTTCCTTATCATCAAATACATTCCCCCTATTCAGGGAGAGAAGAAACATCACTCTCGCACGAAGAATCCTAAAATCTATCTCCCAACTACTTCGAGAGCCAGATAAAACTTTTTCGTTTTCCTCTCTTCTCTAAGAAAAGCGCGGGCTTCTTCCGCTTGCCTTACTCCCTTTTTAGGATTATCTAGGTCGTTGCTAAATGATTAATAAGTCAACTCGGTGCCCCCTGTCTTCCCTTCACTAGCAACTTATTTTGTTTGTATGCATTACTATCTTTCGTTTCTTTGTGAAAAGGGAATGAAATATTTTCGTTTGAACCTAGAGCTATAAGAAAAAGCTATGCGTTAGAATCCCTCACTACGTGAACGCTACCATAAAACCACTCAGAGGCGTAACGCCTACTCTTTTTTTTTTTTTTTTTGATTGAAGGTTTAACGACCACCGTGAGAAACTCAATGGGCTATAAGCAGTCACCCGTCCCTAATTTAGGGTCACTGGTTCCATGGAAGGGAGAGAGCCAGTGCCGTAAGACAAACACAACATCCATGCCTGACCGGGATTCGAACCCGGACCCCTTACGGACGAATGATCAGAGGCCAACGCCTTAGACCACTGCGCCACCGGGGCGGCAACGCCTGCTCTGGGCGCAGCTCGAGAGAGGGCGCAAAAATAACTGCTTACAATCTGATTAAAATTGGAATTTAAACTTTGCACCAGTTTCTACTCCAGTCAATTTCACACCGTACTTTGTTATTTGTCCATTTACAGAGTTTGCTTATGATTCGCTTCACCAGTTTCCGTAACCTTCGCATTTCTTTTTCAAAATGTTCAGGGGATATTTTTTTTCTCAAATTAAAAAATTAAAGAGCCGTTGTATGTACGCTGGAAGAGAAGAATGTTCATTTATTTATTTTATTGGAGGTTTAACGACCACCGTGAGCAACTCAATGTGCTATAAGCAGTCGGCGGTCCCTAATTTAGGGTCACTGACTCACCGGGATTCGAACCCGGACCTCTTCCGGACGACTGATCAGAAGCCATCGCTTAGACTACTGCGCCCCTGGGGCGGCAGAAAAGAATGTCCTTGACATTGTTAAAGATTCTTTGGCGGTTATTTGATCGTGACTGCGAGCCGCGACTTCCAGCTGTATTTGGTCCGTTTGCTGTCGTACCGAAGGTTCGAAGGCCGAAGCAGTTGGAGAAAGCTGTGCGAACAGTCGGTATGATTTTGCGTTCCATTTAGAGACAGTACTGGGGTGTGACGTTCATTTTGTTTTCCCGAGCAATGCGCACACACACACACTATTAAATTAGTAATATATACAGTATAGAAAATGATGAAATTCGAAAACATGCTGGAGTGACTTCGAAGAGGGTGGAAGTCGAAGAGATTTGATGAGGCCTTCAACCAGCAATGGATTGGAAACGAATACACACCCACACCTACACATTGTGTGTGTGTAAAATAAAGTTGTTTGCCCGGGCGCAGAAATGCCTAGTTAAGCCTCTGATACCACTAAACCATTCATTACAGCTCTGAGGTTCCTGAACAGCAGACGCAAGGAACGACCATTAATAGTGTTTTCTCCGAACTCCAGAAGCAGGGACGGTCATCTCACCTGTCTCATTAACAGCCAAAAGTTGCACAAGGGGACAGTCTCCCTTTTCTCAAAAACAGAAGACAAGGGGAAGTGATTTTAACTTATGACATGACCAAATGAAGGTTATTAGTGCTAACTTTTGCTGCAATTAGGTAATAATACAACGGTTGTTCAGCTTTTTGCTACTGCTCAGAATTTGTTTTTGTTCGATTAAAAAAAATGAAAGAACTGTTGTTCTTAACTGCTGCAACCCCTTGTAAATACACACAAATGCAGAAAGACACCCAGTGGCCAAATGGTCGGAGGCTTAGATTTCTGGCTAATCATCCGAGCTGGGCCCAGGTTCGAATCTCGGATGAGGCATAGGTAGTGCATTTGTTTTAACTCACTGGTTCTTTCTCTTCCTTGGAACTAGCGGCTCTAAATTTGGAAGAAGAGACTGCTCATATCTCTTAGAGCCGCTTGTCGTGGCCGTTAAATCCCGAAAAAGATAAAAGCACAAAAAGCAGTACTAGATGTCCAAGTACCTTTTTTAAAAATGATTTCCCTGAAGTGTTTGCCTCATTCTGACCATAGAATGGCCGAGAAAAGGCGTTGCTATTTGTCTTTGACGTAATGGTGTACCATGAGTAGAATGTTTTTCTTAAAGTTCATTCTTAAGCAAATTTTTTTTATAGAGAATTAAAATCTGTGAACGGGTTTCATTTCCGTATGGTGACTGTTTATATTCCATCGAGTTGCTCACGGTGGTCGTTAAACCTTCACCTCCCTTCCTTCACACACACACACACACACACACACACACACACACACAAAATAATAATAAAAAGGTCACCTTAGTGTTCCGCACATAGTTACTATCAACCCTCGTGAAACAAAACTTTTGAGCTATTCTTTAAGAATGCATGCTTACTTTTGGCCGGCCCGGTGACGCAGTGGTCTAAGCGGTGACTTCTGACCATTCGTCCGAGATGGGTCAGGGTTTGAATCCCGGTGAGGCATGGAAGTTGTGTTTTTTCTTACGACACTGGCTTTATCCTTCCCTGGAACCAGTGGTCCTAAATTAGGGACGGGCAACTTCTTACATCCCATCGAGGTGCTTACGGTGGTCGTTGAACCCCCAGACAAAAGATAAAAATAATTATTTTGTAGGCTCAGGGCTTTTTGGAAACTGCAGCTGTGGAGTTTCAGTTGGGCTCACTGACAGTGAGTATTGTTGTAATGATGGATATAGGAGACATAATGCAGAAAGCCTTTAGATTCTCGCTCGGAAGCAAAGCTGTTTTTAGAAATGATCCGGATATGATGAAAAAAGGTTCTGCGTTTTCCATGGAGTCGAAGTTGAAAGTTGGAGTTAAAGACGAAACAAGGTGGGCCGCCCCGGTGGCGCAGTGGTCTAAGGCGCTGGCCTCTGATCATTCGTCCGTAAGGGGGTCCGGGTTCGAATCCCAGTGAGGCATGGATGTTGTGTTTGTCTTACGGCACTGGCTCTCTCCCTTCCCTGGAACCAGTGACCCTAAATTAGGGACGGGCGACTGCTTATAGCCCATTGAGTTGCTCACGGTGGTCGTTAAACCTCCAATAAAAAAAAAAGAAACAAAGTGATTTTTTCCATCGGAATTCGAGGATGGCAGGTGCACTCGTAGACAATGGTATTAGTTTTGACGTAATGGCGAGGATGGTGAATATAATAAACGACTACAACTTGGAGCAAAAAATTAAAAAATAAAATAAAAGCAACTTTAGGAGATGCCTGTACAGCGCGGTGTGTGTGAAACAAGTTCTCCTCAACAGATTTCAGGGATGCAAACGCTGTTCGTTCAGCCACGCGAAGCGGCGGGGACTCGCCAGTTGCAAATCTGGAATGGTAAGAGCCCCGTATTGCAAACACCGAGGAACAATGTAAAAGCAAGATTCAAAATCTTATTGAGCTGACAAAGCCAGCGGAAAGGGTGGTGATTTCGAATGGTGCCCTGAGTGTTTGCGCCGTACCGGTTACTGACCAAGGAGGTTAGAATAATACTTGTGGTGGTGCTTTGAGTCTCTTAACCGTGAAGCCTCAATGAATGGGAATTCGAGATTGTTTAGATAATACCCATGTAATTTCAACTGAGTGTATTTTGGAACTGAGTAGTTTTGGGTTGCAGATATCGTGTTAATATCAAACCGGAACGGATTGTACCTCATACAAGAGTGAAGTTTTCAGCTTTAATGCTATGTTTTGTTTTGAATTCGCAATAATGTTCATGTATTTCAATTTAAAATAAAAATGGGAAGGAACCTCAAAAATAATTAAGAATTTCAGCATTTTCTCAAGCAAGTTACGATGGAAAATTTGAAAGATTTGCGACGGAAGAATGTGATTCGGTTCGGCCAACACAAAAATCATTGTAACAGCCTTGAAAACGAACTGCTCTCCCGCACTTCAACGGCCGTCGCTCCATGTCACAGGTCTCTCACAAAGCGGTGCTACTTCATTAACCAGGGCATCTCCAGATATCTTATTCTAACCTTGTTACTGACACTGCCAGTGAAGTTGACTCTTTACACGAAAGACAGTATGATGTTTCTCCTTCTTGGGGTGAACGTGCTGAAGCTGAAGGAAAGTTAGCATTTGCGAGTTTGCGCCTGAGGAATGAAGAAAAAGACACAAATCCTGAACTGTGCAGTGCTAATTATTATTGTAACGATGTGGTAAAACAACTTTCTGTGTTGATTTTACAGCATTCCGGTAAATCGTCTGGACAAAACTCATGCACATATACGTGCTGCTTAAATATGTTTATATATTGATAGCTGTTAAAATATATGCACACATGTTCGGTGTTTTTTCTTTTTTTTATTGAAGGTTCAGCGACCACGGTGAGCAGTTCAAATTCTTTTTTAAAATAAGATATGGAACAATGAGTCGCTCGACAGCAAATTAAAATGTCAAAACAATGAGTGACGATGAGATGGTCTATACATGATGCAAGTGGGAAACCGTCCCATAACAAAAAAAAATCGAATGATAAAAGACAATATCGGGGGTCAACACCCGAGGTATACATTTTATGAACAGAGGATGGGTAATGCATGTGTTATGTATATTGTTATGCAATACAGTTACCGGACAAAATGGAAAGGCAGAAGAGCACGGTGCAAACAAAGAGGAGGAGCACATTCGACGAAAACAATAGTAGTTGGGACACACGAGCTTGTGGTTCGAAAGAAAAAAACACACAGGTAACGAGCAAAATGCATATAACAAATTATTATAAGGTATGTACAGAGCAGTTCACAGAAAGCACGGCGCAAAGAAATTACAGTACAGTAGCGGAGAACTGGGGTGTGCCACGAAGACACACACACAACACAACACTGATAATTATGCAAATCGGTTTCCGTGATAAAGCATAAGACACGACACCAGAGGCAGAAAAGCACGGTGCAAACAATACCGAAACACATTTGACGAAAACAAAAGTGATCGGGACACACGAGCTTGTGTTCTAAATAATCAAGAACAAAACGTGCAAAATGCGTATAACAAGATTGTAAAGGGTATGTACAGAGCAATTCACAAAAAGCACGATGCAAAGAAATTACAGTACAGTAGCAAAAAAACTGGGATGTGCTACGAAGGCACATGCATAACACAATAATAAAGGAAGGATATATGCAATACAGTTATTGCGATTAAGCATAAGACACGATACTAAGGCATAGAAGCACGGTGCAGACAAAAACAGGAGCACGTTGACGAAAACAACAGTAATCGGGACACAAGAGCTTGTGGTCCTGAAAAGCAAGGACCTAACGTGCGAAATACAAAAGAACAAAAGGAAAAAGAAAAAGAAAAGAAGATATGTACAGGATAATTCATAAGAAACACGTTACAAAAATATCTTCTATTGAGTCTTGACTCAAGCGCGATGTCATTACATACTTGTAGTTCAAGGTTTCTGTTAGATATTTTAGTAGAGAGATAAAGTGACAAAGTGACTCGTAATCCTGCTGCTGTGCTAGCACTTAAAAACCCAATCTTCTTATCTCCTGCAAAAGCTTCCCATTTATCTAAATATAACAGAAAATCATTAAGTACATTTCATCCCTCAGAATCTACGCGGAGACTACTTGATGGACTCCTAGAGGTCATTACAGTTGTTAACTGCATCATCAACTTAATGAAAAATGCAGTTGCATTAGTACTTCCAAACTGTATTTTAATATGATGCTTATAGAGAAAAAGGCCTTTTAATACTTCGTTGCTAAAAAGCTGCAAAGCATAGCTTGCCCTCATTTTCTCAAAGTTATTCGGGTGAATATGAACGCGTGTGATTTTTGGCATGGCTTTTAGAGTAGTTATGTCAGAGTCCTTCCTCCATGCTGCTTCAACATGCTCTGGTCTTGCTTCTCCTTTGGGCAGAAGAAAACCTCTGGTAACAAATGCGTTCCGTACACATTTTATTAAGTGAGGGAAATCTGATATGAAATGTAAATTTCTAGAACAATTTGTAGGATGCATAATGCTGTATTTAGTTCCAGAACAATCTACTGATATACCAAATGTCTTTCACATATTCCTGTTCCAAGAAACCCCATCACACATAATGAAATCAACAAACACACCTGCATTTTCAGTGAGAATAACAGCTTCAATAATTAATTTTGCAAGCAAAGTTCCACTTATATAGTTACTTGTGGCAAAAACACCAATTATTTGGGTCCAATCTCCATTTAATGGCTGGAACATCATTACCAGTCCGTGATTACATGGGGTATGACTAACAGTTTCTGAAGTGTATGGCCCAATATCAACAAACCCTATTATTTCACCAGATGATTTTGCTTGCAGTTTTTCTGTAAGCTTCACTTCATCTATTAATATACCACCATGTCTTGCAAAAGGCTCAATTTCACTTGTTTTCTTTGAAATAGTTTCAAACGTCAGTGCATTGAATCCAAAACCACTGTTGTAATTTGAAATATACTTTCTAATAGTTGTTCTATTAGGTAGGATCATGATTTTGTGTTTCCGTATGTGCTTGTACAATTTTGGATTTTTTATGTGCATTAGTAAGCATTCAAGTAACCATTCCTTCGTATATGACATACCTCTTGCAGATTTCCTTTTTGCTGCCTTACAACAATGAATAACCATTTGCTACTGCTTAATGGGTAATTCTGCTATTTTTTCATTAATGGAAAGTTCTGTAAAATTCTTATTTTTGTTTTGGATTTTTTATGTAATCAGAGAGCGAAATAACCCGTTTCTTTTTTTTTGATTGGAGGTTTAACGACCACCGTGAGCAACTCAATGGGCTATAAGCAGTCGCCCGTCCCTAATTTAGGGTCACTGGTTCCAGGGAAGGGAGAGAGCCAGTGCCGTAAGACAAACACAGCATCCATGCCTCACCGGGATTCGAACCCGGACCCCGTTCGGACGAATGATCAGAGGCCATCGCTTAGACCACTGCGCCACCGGGACGGCATAACCCGTTTCTTCAGCCTGTTGATTTTCCTAACTTTATTCTGATACTTATTTTTAAATGTAGCCTTTTTTCTATGATAAGCTATTTTGTGCAAAAGTAAGCGCCGCAGATACTTACATTTGAGGCAAGACTCTGTTGTTCCTTTCCTTACACAATTTTTGCTGTACAAATTATTCTCAAAAATAACTCCACTTTCAAGGTACTTCCTGTTATTTTCAAATTCAGAAATGGAGCCTGCATCATGACAAACTGTTAGCCTATCAGTGTCTCGAATAATGGATTCTAATTCATCTTTAGAAGTAATATTAGAAACTGTGTTCATTTTTAATCCACGTAAATACACTTCACAGGTAAACTCTGGTTCACTTTCGGTTACAACAACCAGTTTTTCAGTTGTCAATGAATTTGACAATTCACATTTGAATGAATGAACATGGAAAATTATGCACTTTGAATTATTAGCAGGAATTTGCTTACCCCGAAATTCAGAAGGAAGGTTGTTATTCAGAAGGCAGTTCAGTGTAACTCCTTGGGAAGTAAATTCCAAACTATTTAAATTACCATCAGGTTTATCATCGGTTTCCCTAACTTTCCTTTTTTTTGCCAGAGGTTTTGGTAAATAATGGGGAAGGTTTGGAAATATTGTTGGAATTGCATCTGGTGTCAAGATGGGCCGACTCTGTGTATTAACACAGTCTCCTCGTTTATTTTATGCACAGAATTTTGAACCACAAATCTCTCATCAAAGTGCAGTTCACATACAGCACTAAATTTGTCTAAGTTTTTATCTGAACGGGGAATCAATTTTTGCCATTGCTGTAAAAGTTTATCATTTTGGGGTATTCCAAAGAGCGACAGCTTACTATTTTTGTACTGAGTATTGCAACCTGGCACAAAACAATGGTTATTTCTCTTCCGCATAATGAGCTAAGCATAACTTATATACAATATTTAGGTAATCCACATTCCTTCTAAAACCAAAAACATAACACATCTTCGTCTAAATTGCCGCTCTTTTCACAGTAAGCAACACGAATTTAGTTTCCCGCTGCCCTCACAGTAAGAAAGAGGGAAGGGAAGGCGATCGCAGCGCCATCTACGAAGGAGACAAATTTCGGTATCTACGCCAATTATTACGAATGCATGGCGCTCGGCACACTTTACCTTCTAGACGCTATAGTATTGGCTTACGTAGACGAAGACGTTATAGGTTTAGATGACATGGGGAAGGTACCGTTGCACGATACATCCATTGCGTCGTCGTCAGCAACGAGGGTGATAGCAGCTTGAGATGAGTGAGAAGGCAACTGAACAGCCTGAGGAAAGGGGTTGTTCACATCACGCGTTGAGGGCTGTGAAACGCCGCCACTAGGGGAGGGCAACGGAGCAGCACTCATGGAAGAAGAAGAGGATGTCGTCAACATCGATAGGACACCGGAAGTGAGGTCCAGTTGCGGGCCTCCACCGCCGGAAGACACTATCGTAGCTTCGACCAGCTCGGCCGAGAGATAAAGCAGACGAAATAGGAAAAGAAAAAGCAACTCACCAATCTGGGAGTATTCACACACGATAGCGGAGCTTTCCAAAGGTAAGTGCTTTGAAACTTGGGATGCACAACTCACTAGAAACACACAAAATACGCACGAATTGACGGAGCTCAGAAGTCGCAACTCCTACCACCGTGAGCAACTCGATGGGCTATAAGCAGTCACCCATCCCTAATTTAGGGCCACTGGTTCCAAGGAAGGAGGAAGCCAGGCCAGTGCCGTAAGACAAATAGATCCATGTCTCAGTGGAATTCAAACCCGGACCCATCTTGCACCAATGGTCATAAGCCAGCACTCAGACCACTGCGGCCATGCTCGATGTTTTTAATTATACAAAATCTCAATGTGTATGAGTACAATTTTTTTTATTGGAGGTTTAACGACCACCGTGAGCAACTCAATGGGCTATAAGCAGTCGCCCGTCCCTAATTTAGGGTCACTGGTTCCAGGGAAGGGAAAGAGCCAGTGCCGTAAGACAAACACAACATCCATGCCTCACAGGGATTCGAACCCGGACCCCTTACGGACGAATGATCAGAGGCCATCGCTTAGACCACTGCGGCACCGGGGCGGCGTACAATTTTTGCGTTGTCCCCCAGGTGGCGCAGTGGTCTAAACGATAGCTTCTGATCATTCGTCCAAGGTGGGCCCGGGTTTTTTTTTTTGATTGGAGGTTTAACGACCACCGTGAGCAACTCAATTAGCTATAAGCAGTCGCCCGTCCCTAATTTAGGGTCACTGGTTCCAGGGAAGGGAGAGAGCCAGTGCCATAAGACAAACACAACATCCATTTTTTTTTTTTTTGGAGGTTTAACGACCACCGTGAGCAACTCAATGGGCTATAAGCAGTCGCCCGTCCCTAATTTAGGGTCACTGGTTCTAGGGAAGGGAGAGAGCCAGTGCCGTAAGACAAACACAACATCCATGCCTGACCGGGATTCGAACCCGGACCCCTTACGGACGAATGATCAGAGGCCAGCGCCGTAGACCACTGCGCCACCGGGGCGGCCACAACATCCATGCCTGACCGGGATTCGAACCCGGACCCCTTACGGATGAATGATCAGAGGCCAGCACCTTAGACCACTGCGCCACCGGGGCGGCGAGGCCAGGGTTCAATCCCAGTGAATCATGGATGATGTGTTTGTCTTACGGCACTGGCTTGCTCCCTTCCTTGGAAACAGTGGCACTGAATTTGGGTCGGGCGACTGCTTATAGACAAATGAGTTGCTCATGGTGGTCGTTAAACCCCTAATTAAAAAAAAAAAAAACTTGCGTTTGAAATGATAATATACTCAAAGGAAAAACGCTGTAAACCTCCTAGCAAAAAAAGGGCGAAGCCCCTGTGGTGCAGTAGTCAAAGTGCTGGTTTATGACCATTTGTCCAAGAATCCGGGTTCAAATGAAGCATGGATGTTGTGTTTGTCTTACGGCATTGTCTCACTCTCTCTTCCCTGGAACCAGTGACCCCAAATTAGGGACGGGCTACTGCTTATAGCCCATTGAGTTGCTCACGTGGTCGTTAAACCTTCAATGAAAAAAAAAGATTATTTTGACTTACCTGTTGTTCGTGCTACATCATTTCACTACTTCTTTTTTACAAAAAAAAAAAAAATCTATGAGGAAAAGGTAAAATATTTATGCTTATGATGAACACCAAAGTAATTTTCACAAACCATCGAAACAAATGTTCGGAGCATTTATAACAGCCACCATTATTCAGATTTAGCCCAGGTTAGCTACTGTTCCGTTAATATTTCTCAATGTACATTTCGTGACTGATCAGTATTGAATTAATGATCCGTGTTTTTTATTTCTTTCGTTTTTTTTTTTTTCTGCCCAGCTTAGGCCTGTTCAGGACTTATTTTCAGCTTCTAGTTACCACAGGGATATTGTTCTACTGATTTGTGCCATATTGTCGAGTAAAACACTGTAGTAAACTGAGTACGAACTTTCATCGGTATACGTATGGGTGTGGCCGCCCCGGTGGCGCAGTGGTCTAAGCGATGGCCTCTGATCATTCGTCCGAACGGGGTCCGGGTTCGAATCCCGGTGAGGCATGGATGTTGTGTTTGTCTTACGGCACTGGCTCTCTCCCTTCTCTGGAACCAGTGACCCTAAATTAGGGACGGGCGACTGCCTTAGCCCATTGAGTTGCTCACGGTGGTCGTTAAACTTCCAATAAAAAAAACAAAAAAAAGTAAGGGTGTACGTCTAGGCTAGCACGCCCATTGCGCTAGCAGACGACTACTCCCGGTTTCAGCGTCAAGTAAATTTGAGCCAGTTCCTCTAAAATATCATCGATGGCGATGTCCGTAACACACACGTTTCCACTGAGATCCATTGCGAACTATCAACAAAGATCAAGAGCAACTCATGTGGATAGGAAGTGTAGGTAAACTGTGTGTTGATATTTGTGTGATGTGCTCCAGTGATTTTTTGTGTGAGTGTGTAACCTATTTTTTGCTGTGGAGAAAAATTGTTTACAGTAAAATAAGCACATCTAGGAACAGTTATGGACCTTAAATGTAAGATCGTGGAAGATTTGGGCATCCAAAGTGGCTATATCAAAGTTATTTCTAGTGATCAAGTGTTGTGTCTGGTAAGTGTTACTCCCATTTTGTTTTGGAGGCGGTAATCGCCTTATATGTTTATCGTAATTGCGCGTGTAAATAAATTCACTTATAACCATGCTTTTCCAAATGGAAAAGTATGGTTATACGTGAATTTATGTATGAATAGTTTTAATTTTTGAATTTCTGTGTTCTAGCATATGTTAAGCGCCCGATGTTTGTACAATTGTAAATATTGTGCATTAATTTCTAGTTTCGGTAGCCCTGTATTGATACTGATTACATGCAATAGTGCTTTTAATTTGAGGGCAACTTTCCTGTTTTTAAAGACGTGGGAAACCAGCGGTTGGCTGTCTGCAAACGATCTTGAATTTAGGGCATTTTAAAAGTGCGTGCAGGATATTTTGAGTTAAACCAAAGAGGGGACTTATTCAGGAAATTTGTTTCAGTGATTGTCAACAGAAATTTATTTATAATAATTTGAAGTAATGGAGTGGCAGTTATTTTCCATTCAAGATTGTCAGTTCATACACACACACACCCACACAATTTTTTTTGGAATTCTTACACTTGAATTGAGGAGGGGCTTAAAGATCACCATGAAGAACTCTATGGGCTATAAGCAATTGGCTATCGCTAGTTTGGGGCCACTGGTTCCAGGGAAGGGAGCAGTGGTGGCACCAGATGTTTTTGTCTGGGTGGGCCACGTTTTTTGAATTACATAAAGTAGCCATTAAAAAGTACTAACCTCATATAACAAAAGCCAAGGCAAGTTAATATACTCTGCATTTTATTTCATTAGGTAGACTAAGACTAGGTACTTCAAATTTAATTAAACAGCACAAGTGAAGAAAGCATTCATTTGGGTGTTAAAAGTACATTTTGCGAATTTCAACTCAGATAAGACTTTTTAAAGTTTAAAAAACTGGTTATTAGTTATACCTTATTTATGTTCAGAGTTTTACGCACTTGTACCTGGTATGTTGGCTTTGAATTTCTTTTGTTTTCCTACTACATCATTCGAAAAATATACTCTAATTGTACCTGTACGGTTTGGCAAATCAGCCATTATTAAGTACATTGAACATAGGCCAACACACGACATCACACACAAATTGTTTACTGGACACAGGGTAACTTACTCAACAAAAAGATCTGCTCAAACTGCTGCTAAAATATCAAGTACGGTATACGGCGCCAGTCACTTAATTTAGCCACTATCGCTGGTGCTGCTCTTGATAAGAGATGCCATGCCGACTACTGTTGAACCTGTAACCTCACTTCTGCCTATCTAACACACAGCATTCCCACACTCTGCATAGATGCAAAGGCAAGTGCCAATTTTTGGTGGTGTCACTGATGAATGATGAATACTTGCTGGTGTCAAATTCTCAGCACGAGTCTGTGCCTTAGCTTTCTGGTTTTTGAAACATATAAAAGACCTTATTTGTGTTAGTCATGAAACATTGACTCGATTAGACTAGTGTACAAAGTTCAGTTTTTTCGACAGAAAATTTTTCTGGGTAGGCCATGGCCCAACCCTGGAAGGGAGAGAGACAGTGCCATAAAGCAAGTACTCTACCCATGCCTCATCTCGGACTTAAACCCAGACCTAGTCAGATTACTAATCAGAAGCCTATGCCGCTGACCACCCAGCAACTAGGGTGGCATAAAGGTCTCATTAGGTGGTTAGATGTGATTACTCTGAAAGCAGCAGCAGTAATATCAGGGGAAAATAGATGGATTCAATGGTGTTTGCCAGGATTAGTACTACAGATATCAATTCTGACTAGAAATTATTTTGTAGAAGACGAAGTTAATGAAAATATTCTTAGATGGTCTGGGCATATGTGTCATATGGAAGAGAAAAGATTAGCACAGGTGTTATGTCTAAAGTGGTTCACAGAACAAGACAGATGGTGTTAAGTGGGCTATTAGCAGTGGTCTCAGTAAGTTCTGGACAGGGAGTAAAAATACTTCTCATATGATTTTCAAGAAGTATTTTGTGATTTCTTGAAGTAGCTCTGCCCCTCCCCTCCAGTTTGCAAATGACCGCCATAAATATTCTCACTTCTAAAAAACTTTTTTTTTATTCTATTAAAAATATATGCATTAAAGTAAAAAACATTTCTTTGTACATGCAGTTATTTTAATTATTTTAATAAGTATAGTGAAATTTAAAATCAGTATTCCTAAGGCTAGAAACATGCATCCTTACCTCTGCGGCAAAGATGAAAATTCTGAGATATATGTATGTACAATTTTTCCTACACATGCATTTTAATATTTCAACAGATCTGTCTCTCATATTTTTAATAAAAAATACAGTCTGCTGTGTCAAATCCAGTTCTGTTCATTTGCTAGAAGTCGCTTATCTGTACAATGAGAATTAAAATCCATAGCATATTCACATTAAATTTGAATTCACTTATTCATAATATCATCATGTTGAGTACACCAAATTAAGTGTTATATATATATATCATATTCCATTGTAAACCAATTTTCTACCTTATATTCTGTTGTACATGTTTACTACTATCAGATTCTAAGGTGAGAACGTCGTAATACAGGAACTTCTGATATGTAAAATGCCCTTATTGGGCCTTTTATTTTAACATAACATCATAAAAGAAACTTATGGACATACATAATTCAACAAATTATTATGTGAGTACTTACAGTGTATGTTGTTTATATTTCTTATTAGGTTTTTCAGTAAATGCATCCTGAAATCATATCCTTTTAATAAAAATCTTCTTGTGTATGGCCAGGATGTATTTACTGAAAACCTTCTTGTGTCTGGGGTATTCTAAATAAAAAAAATGTAATAAGAATTGGGTGGAGAAGGTGGATATAGTTTGCTTTTTGACTGATTGGGACCCATTTCATCTCTTTTGATTTTGTAGCCATATCAGATTAATAAATATATATATGTAACAAATCATTATGAATTTTAATAAAATGCAGTTGTAGTGTTATTTCCACTTTTGAAGTAGAAAGATAGCATATTGCCGTGGCGCAGTGGTCTAAGCGATGGCCTCTGTTCATTCGTCCGAAAGGGGTCCGGGTTCGAATCACGGTGAGGCATGGATGTTCTGTTTGTCTTACGGCACTGGCTCTCTCCCTTCCCTGGAACCAGTGACCCTAAATTAGGGACGGGCGATTGCTTATAG
Organism: Macrothele yani; assembly: GCA_039090855.1. NCBI lineage: Eukaryota > Metazoa > Arthropoda > Arachnida > Araneae > Macrothelidae > Macrothele > Macrothele yani. The sequence goes on along the minus strand of CM077016.1, from coordinate 95,176,198 downwards.
CCCATTGAGTTGCTCACGGTGGTCGTTAAACCTCCAATAAAAAAAAAGAAAAAAAGATGGCATTGACTATTGCCATGAAAAAAAAAATTGTGTAAAACAAGTGTTAATAATTCTAAACAATTCTTTTCAAAATATTATTATTATTTATAGTCTTTCTTGAAGTTCATCTAGGGATTTGCATTTTCATGAAAGTTAGCATTTGAAATTCTCCAGGCCAAAACTAATTTGAAATGTGATTACATTGCTTCTTGTACTGAACTTCTGAATTCCATAAATTTATGTACATCTCTTAATCAGAAATTTAAAACTGGAATAGTGTGATTTTTATTTGACTGGTATATATGCACTTACTGCTCTCACTCGTGAAATCTATTATGTACCTTTTGTGGAATAGTTGTTGCTTAAACTCTTTTATAAATTAGTAGCTTCAACTGTCTTCATGCATGATGCAGGGCTTGAAAAATACCATGCGCGAGTTGCCCAGGGCATGTAAATTATTGGCTTGGGCAGGTAAAAGAAAAAAAAATCTAGTTGCCCAGTCGGGCAAATAGATTTTAAAATTAAAAAGTTTGGAATGGAGAATTTCTTGCTAAAAGAAAGACAGTCGCTGCATAACATTTTTCATTTCACTGCAAGTCATATTATTGTTACAGAATGCCAAGGACAGGAGAATATCACTTAGCTTTAATTATATTATGCTCTAGGTACAGAAATTGGGGCCATATGACATGTCCATTGTACAATATGTTTTCAGCAGTGGTTCAGCGAGCATGACATATATGGCATATATACATTTGTCATATACACTATCTACCAACAAGTAATTGGACACCTGTGATAGCAAAGGAAAACAAAGTTTATTCACCTTCAATAGTTGGTGGAGCCTCCATGAGCGGCAATTACAGCTGCGATCCTCCGGGGCATACTCTCAACCAGGCGTTGTACGATGGCTAGTGTTATTTTCTTCCACTCTGCTGGGAGAAGACAGGTCAGTTCCTTCAACGATTTCGGACGGTGGGGGCACCCCTCAAGTCGACGCTTCAACTCGTCCCAGAGGTGCTTGATAGGGTTAAGGTCCGGGCTCTGCGCAGACCAGTCCATTCGATTAACCCCATTATCACCATACCAAGCCATGGTGGACCTCGCAACATGACAGGTGGCATTGTCATCCGGAAAGTAATATGGGTCCATCCCGTAAAACTGCCACAACGTAGAAAGCGCATGGTCATCCAAAATGGTGCAGTAGGTCTCGGCGTTGAGTCTATCAGGAATTGCGACCAAGGGTCCCGTGCCATACCAGGAGAAACACCCCTATGGCATAATTCCACCGCCGCCGAACTTCACAGTTGGCACAATACATTCCGGCAGGAGACGTTCTCCAGGCAGACGCTAAACCCAGACCCTGCCATCCAAACGGTAGAGGGTGAACCTTGATTCGTCGCTCCAGAGAACCTGTTTCCACTGTTAAACGCTCCACTTTGCACTACATTAGCCGAGCAGCGCTATTCGACTTGGTGATCAAAGGCTTGTGGGCTGCAGTACGTCCATGATAACCGAGCAGATGGGCTTCCTTACGGATGGTATTCATCGAAAGAACATTCCCGGATGCTGTTGAAACTCCTCGCGGATGTGGTCCATCGATTTGGTGCGGTTCTTCCGAATTTCTCTGGCCAGCACCTGTCGGTCTCTAACTCCCAGTTTTGTGGGTCTGCCGGGTCGGGGCACATTTCGGCAGTCACCTCTTATCTTTCCACTTGCCAATCACGTAGGCCACTGTCGATTTTGGGTACTTCAACTCGCTGGATATGTCACGTATGGATCGGCCATTTCTGTGATACCCGACAATTACAACTTTCTCGAAATCAAAGAGCTCCGAATTGCGTGGCATCTTGCATGCGACTGGTTGCGTTGTTGTTTCCCACATGATATTTAACGGTGGTGGCCGTGACATGTATCATGACCACAGATATCGTCGATTGCAGGGGTGTCCAATTACTTGTTGGTAGATGGTGTATATCACTAAGCTGTTTTCTGAGATTCAGAGGTTAGCTCCACAAAGAAATACAAACTACCATCTGGATAAATTTCTGATTATTTACTTACTGTTGCCGTATCAAACTTCTCCATTTATACCAATCTTGACACACAACTCGGCTTCACTGATATCCATCACATGACATGCACAAGACCTTCTATACTTCATACTCATAATCTCTTTCTCATGCAGACACTCCTGAATCTGATCCTCCTTGGCCTTTCTCTGCCTTTCCTTCCTGCCACTTGAGCAAAAAAAAAAAAAAAAAAAAAAAAAAGACATTCTTAGTAAGCATCTTATCACTCATTCTTTCAACATGGCCAAACCACCAAAAAATAGTAGTCTCCACCTTGCTAACAACATTTTGCTTTACAATATACAATTGCAACACACCTACAGTGAGCATGACACAATGAGAAAAACAAAGAATCTTTTGTAGTTTGATAAAGAGCTTACTTATTGTGGGTACCTATCTGGCTGGAGCGATGATTTTGGAAACAGCAAAGCTCATTGGCTTCTCAAAAGGTGAGACATCCTGGGTCTTTAATCAGTGAAAAAATTTCCCACATTGCTTGTCTAAAGGCATAACTGTGGCTTGACGACAGTCTGTCAGGAATGAGATCGCCATCATCTAAGAAGGCTTGTAAAGAGGGATAGGACTTCTTGTATGTAGCAATTGACTGAAGCATTCAATGTTCCTGGCCAATATCTCAGGAACTATGTGCAGGGAATCGAAGAGGATTGGTATTAGCAGTGGCATACCTATACAAAAACCAGTGATTTTTGTGAAGGACTGAAAAGTTCGTGTACATTGGTGTCAGGAACACCATGACTGGATACTGGAAGACTGGAAAAAGAGTCATGGGGTTCAACTAGTTGTGGTATACCTTGTTTTGTGCTGACAATAGGCAGAGAGTTTGGTAGGATCTCCTTGAAGCAGTGGCCCAGCTTGCCTTGTAAATGCAACTCAAGGTTCTGGTGTTAGTGTCATGGTGTGAGGTGCATTCTGTTGGTATGGAACATGTCTCCTGATATAGCTGGAACAGGGTGACCAGATGACTGTTTGGAATTGGAGAACATTTTCATTAAAAAAGGAGAACATTTCGAGAAAAAGAAGAACAACATAAATTTGTACAAAAATAAATATGGATGCACATACTCTGTTTGAGAGTTTATACGTGTAAAACTTTAAAAAAGGAAGGAAGATTTTAGTCTGCTGCATATTTCTACTTACATTTTTCACCAGAAGAGATTTTCTCAATAGATCTGGTTTCTTTAACAAATATTTCTGAAATTCCGAGCATAACATGTCTTTCAAATTATATTTAACTAGCAGTATACCCCTCACTGATTGATTAAGAAACTTAATTATAAATAGAAAAAAACTTGTAGCAACAACTCACAACACACAAAACAAGCAGTATGAGCTGACTGCTTAAGTGACTACACCACACGGCACCGTCTACATGCAGTGAATGACAGACTAATGCACAATGGTGAGTTTTCTCTGCACTGTTGACTTACAAGTGATGCACTGCTGCAGGATTGCAGGAATAAACTGATCAGGGAAGGAGGGAGGGCGGAAGCGAGAATCCAGAAATTAATGAATATCTTTTAGCGGTGGCTTGATAGGATATATGATTACAATAGAAGAATTTGATCAACATGTATTTGAATTATTTTTTATTGAAAAAGCTGAATATTTGGACTATTTCCCTTAATGCCTGGAGGACATGGTAAGAAAAGAGGACATGTCCTCCAAAACCGGACATCTGGTCACCGTGAGCTGGAAAGGCAGGTGGCCTCCAAAGGTTATCTGAACATCATTGCCAATCAAGTCCATCCTGCAATGTTGATTTTTTGTCCAGCAGGTGATGGCTGTTTCATGGATGATAGTGCTACTGTCCGTTGCACAAGTTTTGTTCAGCAGTGGTTCAGCAAGCATTACAGCAACTTCCACCATCTTCCTTGGCCACCGCAAAACACAGATCTGATCTCCATTGAGAATGTATGGGACATGTTATAAAAACAGATCCCTGGGAGCAAAGTCCTCTTCCATCAAATCTGAGCCAGTTAAAGGACTGTCTGGTGAATGCCTGGTATGCTGTAGACATAGATGCAGGCCAACACCTTGTGGAATCTATGCCAAACTGCATATGTGCTGTAATTCAGGTTAAAGGAGGTCCAACCTGGTGTTAAATAAAAGTTTCTAATTCAGTGGCCAGTTTGTGTAGAATAAAACACTTAGAAGCAGTATAATTTGTGTTGAAGTGCAAATATATTCGAAATGTAGATGTCCATTAGGAAATGCCAGAGTTGTCACTAGCTGTTTGCTGAAAATCTTAATGTGATGCAAGTATTTCTTGTGATAGATTTTAAGGCAATTTTTTTGAAGATGAATGCATTTGATTTTGAAGAAATTTACCATTGAATTTCATTTTGTTTTTGTTGATTTTAGATATTCCCTGCATTAGTAAGGTTTTAGGAAATTAATTTTGGAGCCACTGAAGATGGGTGTTATTTTACATTGACACCCATGTTCAATATAAGGATGTTATAACTCAGCAGAGCCACCCCACTTCTACTTTTTTAGTCTTTCCAATAGATTTGGTGAGTTTCAGGTAAAAAGGCACTAAACCTTTTTGCATTTTCATCGCATCATATCGTATCTGCAGAGCTACACAGCTCTCTCCTCCTTGGGCTTGGCATTGGCTTTGCAGAAGCAGTTGATGCCAGCCTCACAGCTGTCATTTTGTAGAGAAGACTATCAGATGCTACATCATCGGTTAGCATGAGTTTAAAAATTTATTTCAAGGATTGGCATACACCTGAGACATTGTTCCATTTAGAAAGAGCTTTTCCAAAGCATTGCGTCATCATAATATTAAGAATGAATGTCAGTGCAAAATAGAATGCTTTTCCAATTGTCAAGGTCACCTGTTATAATATCGGTGTAATGTATCTTTCTGTGCTGTGTATGTGTATGTGTATGTCAGTGGCATATCTTGGGTCCAAGACTTGGGCTATCTCACCCCCCCCTACTGTTTCTTTTAATTGGAAGTTTAATTGTTAAGTAATAGAAGTTACTTTTCTTCTAAGTTTTAGGTACATGTTATTGTTAACATGATACCAAATAATTATGAGGATTAGGATTTGAGCACTTATTTGTACATGAACTCCATTCTTCTTCTGAATACTTTATTGGTACATGAACTCCATTCTTCTGAATACTTTATTGGTACATGAACTCCATTCTTCTTTCCTTTTATGTGAACTTGAGTGTTATGTTTTCACAAAAATGTTTCTTCCGAGTACTTTTTCATATTTAAAAAGAATGTTTTTCTCTATTGACAAATCAGCCAAGTTGCTTGAATGTACATGTCCTTGTGTGGCTCTAAGATATATCTTGATTCTTTTTAATACAGAGAAACTTCTTTCGACAATTGCAGTTGTTGATGGAAAGTTTAACAATTAGGTCTGCTAATTTGTACACCTCAATAAACACTACATTCAATTTATTCAACTTTATGTAACAAGTAATGTCTTACTAATTTGTTTTGTATTCACAAGGAAATAAAACACCTTCAGTTCATTTTTCAGTCGAGCTGCATCAAAATTTGAAGCATAGTTTTTTAAATGAAAAAATCCCGTGCCGCATCCACGTAACGGAAATATGGATTGAAAGCCAAGCCCCACGTGCGGTAAGTGTTCATCGAACTTTACCAACTAAAAGTGAAGTTCAAAAATGCAAATGCATTAATGCACGTTAAATAATTAACCTCCAATATCGGAAGTAAATTGAAATAGTTTTTTAAGTTCTGACAGTAGATGTTCAGGGGAGCTTTCACAAAATTTATCAAAACATCCAACAAAGCCACGAATTTAAGATATAATATCACTGATTTTAATTCATTGACACTTCACACAAACTGAAACAACTCTCGCGAAAAACGCGCTGTTACACGCGGAAGCATGCAAGTTACTGAGATAGTCCAAGGCTTCTCTTTTTCTGAGCGAACCATTGTGCAAAGCAATGTTCCATTCACCTTCATACGCTCTTTCATGTTGTCATGGAAATGCTAGCGGGCGATTGCATCGAAGCTCTTTGCATCAGAACAGCGAAGACTCTCGAAGACCTGCTTGCGTTATGCAGTTGGTCATCGCTCACCAGACTGATTCTCATAGTCAAAAGAAGCGAATCCGCTCGTGTGTTTTTTTTCGCACTGAAAGGATCGACATATCTTAACACCGTTGATAATTGACTTTTATTTGTGCATTTTCTGGGCTTCGCAGCTAGCCTAGCTAGCCTCCTAGAATATACACCACTGGTGTGTGTGTTATGCTGAATTAATGTCTTTCAGTTTGTGCAGTTTATCAATGTGGTTACACTGCTTCATGTTGTATACATTTTGTGCTAATTATTTTGTGTATTAATGAAGTCATGGCAAAATTCTAGTGATGAAATATCTTAAAAGTGTAATTTTGCAATATGGGGATTACTACAGGGTTTGCACAGGACCTGGAAATTCTGAAAAGTCCTGGAAACTGAAAATTTTAATTTCCAGGCCTGGGAATCCTTGAAAATGGTAGATTTGCTCTTATGGGTTAATGGAAAATCGTATTTTTGGGAATAAAGTCCTTGAAATCGGGATACTTTATTTTGAAATGCGAATGTTTTTGGGTATTCTTCTGTAAAACTTAATATAGGTAACTCCTGCCATTGTGGCTACCTTCTCTTTGTGTCATAAACTGGGCTATGAAAGGTCCAATAGCTGGCGCCCGGGCTGTTATGCCAGAATTCCTACATGCGCCACAATGCAAATTGGCATTAGATACTTCCATCTTCACCTGAGCTTCATTTATTTTATTTTTTTGTTCATGTTCACCTATTTGTTTTCCATTCCATCTCTCACATTTGTTACTTTGTTCATTTAACAACAAGGTTGTGGTTTGTTTTTCTGTCACTGGTTACAGATTATTTTATTCCTTCTTTCAGAGTTTGGCTGGAAAATGCATATTCTAAGAAATTTGGTTAGAGAATAGTTTGTTTTCAGGTTGGCTATTACATAATACCAGTAACAAATCTATAGCTCGTTGCAAATTGTGCATGAAAAACTTTGACACACACATTTCCAACATAGGTGTACCTGAATTGAAAAGCCACATGATGAGACTTAATAAATCTAAAGTGTTAACTAAAAGTCATTTGACATAACTGTATTTTTTTTTTTTTTTTTGTATGGTATCTATCTGCTAAGTAAAATGAGAATGCAACAATAATAAACTCACTTGCAGTAAATAAAAAAAAAAAGTGGATTATAAAGAATCAATCTAAGCTGTTTCACAGTTATTGAGGTAATTTATTTATTTCTATGTTAATTATTTTAATAAACTAATGTATTTATATTATGTATGGCAATAAAAAAAATGCAGACCTGGAAAATGATGTATATTAGTCCTGGAAAGTCCTAGCCATGTATGTTGGGTTGTTGGCAATAGAGCATGTGTACAAGCGAATGGTGTTCAGGGCCGTGGAGAGCGAGCTCGAGCCCCAGTGCAATAAAATCTCCGCTCCCCCCTCCCCACCACCTCAGTTCCTCCACTAACCACATAATCCGTATTTCCGTTTCCGCACCTACCCCCACCCACCAAAAGATTGAAGAGTTGCAACCCTACCGGTTGCAACTCTTCAATCTTTTTTTTTTTTGCGGTGGATAATTTTTCATATTTTTCCCTCTGCACATCAGTGATATGTTGTTGCAAATAAACAGTGGTAGTATGTCAAAATTATGATCGGAGTTTCAAGGTCAATTTTTTTTTAAATGGAAGTAAAATTAAATTAAAAAGCAATTTTAAAAAATAGCATGTTTTAATGTGTATTGTGGTAGTAGTAGTACATATAAATCAAATATCGTATATATTTACTAAATTTTATTTTAAAAACACTTTCGAAACAACACTTATATTATTTTTCATTACAAAACAGAATGCCTTTCCATTTCTACAGAATGGCTTTTCGTGCCTTTTTATGAGCATAATCATCACATTTTTCACCTTTCATTTTTAGAGTGTAATATACGTCTAAAGATGCAGCCTCTGGGAAAGTATCCACAAAGAATTCTCATAAATAAACATTAAATTTTGTGTTTTCTCTTTTAAGCTGCTGCTGCGAACAGGACGGCGTCATCGGAATAAAGGAAAATAAATTAAGTCGGAATTACGCACAGGCACTATTATTCATTTATAAAAATTGCCGCAATGTGAAAATAATGAGTTGAGCATAAAATAAAAAGACAAGATGCCAGCTTCTGGTGGGAAACACAAAGTGACAAAATCCACATGATGAAAACTGTCTGCAGCCTTTGACGACTAGCAATAACGTTGTATATCATACCATAGCTGCCAATCCTTCGATTTACCCGGAAAGTTTCCGATTTTGGGGCATCTTTCTGATATTCCGACCGGAAAGTGATTTATTCTGATTTTTCATTCGCATACCAAAAATCCGTATTTCTTACCTGGCAAGTTTTACAATTTATCCGTAAAATTTACTGAAGTTCTACTTGTTTTACGAAGCGACTTTTTTTACAGATCTTTTTTAACCTTACCTGTTCAAACATTTATTATTTTGAAACTTAAAGCTTTCTTTTAGGATCGCCAACTTCTTGTACTAGCATCTCCTGTTTTCTGTCAATTAAGTGAATTCGCAGCAAGTTTTTCATCACTTAGAATGTGCCCTGTGGAGGCGTGGGTTTGAAAGACTGGAAGGAGGCAGATGGGAAGGGCGTAGCACCCATATGTCAATGTGTTTGACCATTCCTAGCACTGTCAAGTGCCGAAGTGGGGGACTGTGCTCTTTGCTGCAGACGGCGTGGAGAAATGTTTCTACATGAAATTTTCTCTGATTCTTAATATAAGCGAGTGAAATTTTTGCAGTGATCAAGATGCTGCAACATAAATTTCGGTTTTAATTTTTGCTAGAATCCAGTGAAAACTGTAGAAGTTATGCATAAATTTTTTCTAAGTTTTTAGCTTCTATTCAGCCCGTCCATTAACTAAGAGAGAGAGCTTTTTTTATATATAAATTTCTACCATTTTTTTTTATTTAAAGCTTTTCTTACGCATTCCAAGCCACTGTTTGAAGAAGCATTTATTTACTGTTTTAGAGAATAGTGGTTGCAGTTTAACAGGATTTTTATATATAGTGTTTGTCATTGAGACACTTTTCCCACAATGTCATTAACATGAAACTTAATCAGTGATGAAAGCATTATCTGTCAAAACAAATGTGGTAGTATCAAGCTTTCTTTTTGCAGACTACAGGAAAAGTACAAAACTGCCGATTGTAATGCCACCTTGCAGCTCAGAAAGAAAAACAGGACACATTTTTGTGAAATCTCAGTATTTCGTAAAGTCTGCCAATAATTACCGTATTTTCCTGCGTACAGTCCGCACAAAACTATTTTCGACCCCCCCCTTCCCCCTAAAAAGAAAAAATTATCAGGTAGTCGGCACTTAAAGTATCTCCGATTAAATCAGATGGGCAGGGAGATAAATTCCATAAATTGTTACAACGCCGTTAAAAATAAAGATATGTAAAAAGGGATAAAAGGGGGTGCTCAGAAATGTTGTTGGTTGTAATGACACCATAAAAACAACTAACCTATATCGACCCATATATCGAATTTATTTTTTAAATGCTGAATATTTAAGGTGCGGTGGGCAAATTTTTTTTGCTGTGTGTGGATATTTGCATGCAATAATAGTTAAAATATTTATAAAAACATTAACAAGCACCAGCGATATAACGATTAAAATCGATACAGAATAATCCATTACAAAACGCTTATTTTCTGTGAATTTAATCGAACATATCAGCTAAATGCTTGCATAATTTTTTATGGATTTGAAATCTTGAAAGTTGGTAGGTATGTCATACACAATGATCTGTGTCAGTGAGTAGCAAAGCAACACAGAGAACCCAATGTGTGGTGTCGGCATGTCGTAGGGAAGGAAAGAAGAAATGAAAAATGTAATATGGAGAGCTTGTTTGATTTGCCGCAGGTAACCCACTCATGTGTTACAGTTAGCCTGGGAACTCAAGTAACATTGTAACACTTCGGTTTTTTTCATTATATTTGAAGCAAGTTTTGAATTTATTACATTTTTTACATATTTATGACATAAATTACGCATTTTTACGCGTATTTTATGCGTCACATAGAAAATATGTTTTTACACTTAACTTCCCAACCCTGGTGACGGTATAGCTTGAAAAATATTCAGATACCATAAAATAATAATTAGAAAAAGATTACTTTAGAAACGAGCTCGGGGCCTCATTAGGGCCCCGGTGATACAGCACCGCCTCCCCCCCCTCTCGTCAGGCCTGATAGTGTTTTACCAAAATGGTTTTCTATTGGTGCAGGAGTCAGACAAGGTTGTGTTATGTCAGCATGGCTGTTAAGCTGTTTAATATATTTATGGATGCATGCATGCGTGATGCCAAAATAAATAATACTGGTTTATGTGTTGGTGATATGCGTGTGTGCAGGTTGCTGTATGCTGATGACACTGTCCTGTTGGCAGAGAGCAAAAGTGTGTTGCAGAGTATGTTGTCCCGGATGTACGAAGTTTGCATGAAATTCAAACTGAGTATAAATAAAGGAAAAACCAAAGTTATGGTCGTCAATCATAAAAGTTACATGCTAAAAATATCAAGAAGAATAAAAAGGCAGCTGTCTAAGCATGTAGAAAACTACCCAAAACGTACAATTAGAATTTTACTACTAAAAGGCATATTAGGTAAAAACAAGATCTTTCGCAACAGGCGCCCTGTGCGTCATCAGGTTAAAAGAACTGGCGCTAGGAGAACACACACACTTAATATATAGATAGTCCCGAAGACAACAGCGATCCCGGTGAGTGACATGATATCCGCGTCACAACTCGGTTACAGCAAGAAACAAAGCAAAGAAAGAAAACACCAAATAGATTACAAATACATATTCACCGAAGTGAAAAATAAGCACAGGGTCCGTTATCAACACCCGCAGTAGGGTACTTCGCACAACATAAAAAATTAAATAAGCGAATGTAATATAAGTGTAAATGGCACAGGGATTGACCAGGTGAATGAGTTTGTGTGTTTAGGAAACATGTTCGACAGAGAGAACAAATTGGATGGTGAAATTAATAGGCGAGTGAATTCTTCATTGAAAGTTGTGACTGCTTTGGGAGGTTTTCACAGGAATGATGGGTTCTCAAGAGCATGGCTGTGTATGAAAGTGTAATTGTTCCTACTCTGATGTATGGCAGTGAAACCTGGGTACTACAAGAAGAAACATAGGAGTTGTTTGTGTGCTGGAGAAATGTGTTACTTATGGGGGGGGGGGCAAGACATGTTCTGATTGTGTGAGGAATGAAGATGTGTTGCAGTTGTGCAATGTGAGGCAAAATGTTGTTAGCAAGGTGGAGACTAATATGCTTTGGTGGTTTGGCCATGTTGAAAGAATGAGTGATAAGATGCTTACTAAGAAAACCTTTTTAGCCCAAGTGGCAGGAAGAAAAGGCAGATGAAGGCTAAGGAAGTCATGGGAAGATCAGATTCAGGAGTATCTACATGAGAAAAAGATTATGAGTATGAAGTATAGAAGATCTTGTGTACAGCGTGTAATGAATGTTAGTGAAGCACGAGTTGTATGTCAAGATTGCTGTAAATGGAGGTTTGATACGGCAACAGTTAGTAAAAATTATCTGGTAGTTTGTATTTCTTTGTGGAGGTAACCTCTGAATCTCGGAGAACAGCTTAGTGATATGCATGTATGTATGGAAAGTCCTTAAATAGTCCTGGAAAAAGTTTTGGACCCTGCTGTACAAACCCTGTTACTAGGATGACATAAATATTACTTTTCATCAAATTTTAAGAGAGCATCTACTCTCTTGAGTCAGTCCTAATGACGGGTTGGTGTGCAACCTGAAATTTTTACAAAAAGTAGTATTTATGTCATCCTAGTAATCCCTGTATTATAAAATTTTGCTTTTAACCTATTATTTTGTTGTGGTGCCACATTTTTCTTTTTGTGACTGTGTTGTGTTGGCACTCTGTGAGACTGAAGCCCTTGCACCACGAAACTCTAATAACCAACCAATGGCTCTCCTAATTTCCCAGAGTCCTCATTGTAGGCAGAAAATACCTGAAGTCACCAAAACAAGAGGGAAATTTGTTGATAAATTTCTTCAAAATTGGGTGAATTGTTCCTGATGAAACTCTTGCTAAAAACTAAGGCAGGGGTCATGCTGCCAGTCGCATCCTTCACAATTCGCAAAAAAAAAAAAAAAAAAAATGTTTTGGCATAAATATTAGCGAATACTTTTTTGTACTGTTATAACACTTTGGCAAAAAAAAAAAAAATTGAATTTGGCAAATGGGTTGGCGAAAACTAAAAAAGCCAGAGCAACCGCTGCTAAGGTATATAAAGGTATGCTGAGAGAAAAATTTCAAAATCTGTGTTAAGGGAATAGCATGTATATTTATGTATGGAAGAAAGGTCTCTTTAATCTCCCATAAAAGATCAAAATTATCTTGGTGTTAAATCTATTGTCATGATCTTAACTGACAAGTACCTTGTAGTTTTGTTAGCAAGTAACAAGAAGTTAATGGTAAGATTCACAGTATCTGTAAAGCTAAATGATGAAATTCTGCTTTTGTAATCTGTGTCCAAGCAACTTGTTAAAGCACACACACACACACACACACACACAAAATGAAGAGCATTTACCCATATCATTATACTGAACTATAACAAATGTCAGCTTGGTTTGCCACCTTGTGCATAACTGAGATAATTTAGTTAAAAAGCCAGCTATCCAACTCTTCTTGAAATTGGATGGCATGTAATTACATTTTTATTTATATTTTATAGCTGTTGAAAACAAGCCATAAGTATAAAAATTTATGGCTAGAAAAACTCGCAAACTTTAATAAATGTTATCTGAAAATTCATTTACTGTAGTTTTTGTTTTATTTTCAGACTGCAGAGAATCAATGATAAGTACAAAATTAGGTTTGCCCTAGGCCTATCCAACAGAATAACTTTACCTTATGCTGCTATAGGAAAGTTGCCTATAATGTTAGCTCTGCATGCAGACTCAGTTACTTGAAAGAGACAGCCTGGCAGTTAAAGATCCATGTTGTTGAACATAATACAGCTATATCAAAAGCATTTCCAACAAAACAGAACTGGAATAACATGTACAATCTATATGACTTGCACTCAGCTGGGGCTTTTTTATAAATGATTGGCCTTCAAAAGTACTGTGTGAAAAGGAAAATGATGAAAGGTCTTCAGATTGATAGTAGATTGAGCAACATAGTAAGTAACCATAAGGGCTTATAATTTTTATCAGAATGACAGCACCACCTTGTGACACTCATCCCAAGGATGGCTAGTGTTCTGTTCAAAAATCTGAGAATAAGTGATTACTCCATTATCCGAGTATCACTGCCTGTATGAACCAATATTCCGAAAGTTACAGAGCTTATATTAGAGGTTACCGTGAGCACTTGTTTAAACTTGTCACTTCCACTAGCCTGTTGATTAATCTTTTGGATTTTAAATACTCACTGATAAAATTAATACAAAGAAAGAAAAGTTATTTTAAAAAACTTGCACACAGGAGTAATTATGCAAGTTTTTGTTCCAGTTGTTGTTCTTAATGCTCACAATACATTTCCGTTTCATATACAGGGCTGACTGTTGGACTTTTGCATTTGCCATCATAAGTTCAGGTATTATTACCTTTTTTTCGCTGCTTAGCAACCACCACAAGCAACTCAAAGGGCAATAAACAGTTGCACATCCCTAATTTAAGGCCACTGGCACCAGGGAAGGAACAAAACCAGCATCATCAGACAAACACACCACACATGCCTTGTCTGGAACTTGAACCTGGACCATCTTGAATGAATTGTCAAAAGTCAGGATCTCAGATTACTCTGCCATTATCAGTTTTAAAATGCAGCAATGTGTGACATCACTTCAGAAATGATGTATTAGAGAGAAATCAATATTTAAAAGAGTGATACTTCATACCATTTCACATCATGTAGCTATTAAATAAGTATTTATACTAGTTTTATGGAAATAAACAAATGGGGTAAAATATTGAGTATTAATAAAAATTAAAATATGAAGTAAAAATAAATGAATTTTAAATTGAAATTATCAAATATATGTTAACTAAAAAAGAAGCCTGAAAGTTGGTTTTCAGCCAAATCATATTTTTAATTTAATTGTAGCACAAGTTTTCTGTGCTAAACTTTGGTAGTGAATAAACACCTGCCATTTTTATTTATTTGCTCTTTGTATTGTTGAAAAAGGTCCCCATTTTAATGTGATAATCTGTTTCATCTTTTCAGGTTGAAAATAAATGGATTGAAAGTTTATTGACAGAAAACAAAATTCCTTCAAAATTTATTCAGAGTGATGTGTTAAGTACAGAGAGATGTGATCAACTTCTAAACCAAGTAGATGCGCCAACTCCTCACCCATGGAAGGGCATTATTATTCAGGCTGTGATAAAAGAAAAAGTCAAAACGTGCAGGTAAGGTTTGTGGATTTAATTTGACCTACCCATTAGCTACATTTTTAGGAGGAAAGGGAGAACATTTTCAATTGACACTAAGAAAGCAATAGTCATTGGCTTAAAGGCCAGTGAAAGGGAGATCATTAGGATTTAAAAAGTTTATTTAGGTCTTGGTAATTCTGTCTTGTAAACAAAATAGTTTGGTAAAATCATAGATATTAGTGAATAATAAATCTTCAAGTAACATGGCAGGCATAAATGAGCTAGTAATTTCTAGTCTAATAATAACAAAGTTCACTTTTCTTCTGTAAAACTTAAAAGTTGCATCATCCCACAAAGATATAGTTTTTCAAGTTTTCTGAGAAGTTAACCACATGGATGAACTGTGAATTGCAGCAATCTCTAGGCTAAAAATAATGTGCTAATACATAGGGGCACTGGATAGCATTTCTCCTAAAGGGGGATTTTTCATGTGAAGGCTACTGGGTTTAGTTTTAAATATTTATTTATGTAATTTTTAGAATTTCAAAAAAAAAAACACCTTGTGCTTGAAAACATAAAAAGGCTATCACTAGAATGTTTATACTTTTTGAGGCATTTTTCTTCAGTTTTATAAAGTACAGGTTGTTTCACTTGCTCTCGGCCCCTGATTTTCCTTTATAACTTGCAAAGTAATGGACATAATTCAGTGAAATTTGACACGGACCTACTTTGGTGTATGAGAAGCATGGTCAGCGAACACGCAGTCGGCCTTCACTTCGTGCAGGCGCAGCACACGGGCTAGAGAGTAGCAAGTGGTTGCCCTACTCTTTAGCCCGTGTGCAGTGCCTGCCCGGAGTGAAGGCCAATTGCATGTTGCTGTCCTCGGCAGTTGGTGTGACGCATCTGACTGTGCTGTTGTTACAGGATTGTCTACAGTCATCATGCCTTTGTGTCACGAGCAATTACAGTATGAACCAGTACACAGTGGAACAGTGCGTGTTTATTGTCCGCGTGTACTGGAAAACTGCGCCGATAAAGGAGTGCCAAAGACAATTTATTGCGCAGTTTGGAGTTCAGAAACCACGGGAACATTGTGGGATATCCACAAAAGAGGATGTCTGAAACTGCTAGAAGCCATGATGCAGGAAGTAAAAAACAGACTGCTGGCATCCCCACAGATGTCCTTGCATAAACTGTCACAGGAGATGGGGGGAAGGGGAGGGGTTGAGTCCACTAACACATGTCAAGGAACTGCAGAAAAAGCAAAGCTTCATGCATATCGAGTTACTGCTATGCAAGAATTGAAACCTCCCAATGAACAGAAGAGACTGAAATACTGTCATTGGTTCCAGCAGTTTTGTCAATTCACATCCATGAATACTGGACTACACATGGTTCTCCGAAGAGGTGTCTTTCCTCCTAAGTGGGCACGTCTATTCCCA
This sequence comes from Macrothele yani, assembly GCA_039090855.1. Classification (NCBI taxonomy): domain Eukaryota; kingdom Metazoa; phylum Arthropoda; class Arachnida; order Araneae; family Macrothelidae; genus Macrothele; species Macrothele yani. The sequence goes on along the minus strand of CM077016.1, from coordinate 95,160,151 downwards.
GAATAGCCATATTTGGGCTAGGGAGAATCCTAACAGCATGCATGAGACACCTCTTCATGATGAAAAAATTGGTGTGTGGTGTGCTCTGTTGTGGTGCCACGTTATTGGCCCAATCTTCTTCCATACAATGGTGGATACTGCAGTCTACATGGAAATCTTCCATGAGTTTGTGAATCAGTTGGGTGATGTAGAACTCAGTACTGACTATTTTCGGCATGGCTGAAATTGTTTCTTTCTTTGAAGATTGTGTCCTTTCTAAGGGACTTTGGCCACCAAGGTCGCCTGACCTTACCCTACCGGATATCTTCCTGTGGCATTTGCTGAAAGGGAAAAGTGTATCGCAACAAATCACAAACTCTCGTAGAACTGCAGGAAAACATTTGATGCGAAATTGAGGCTGTGACTCCTGATGTAAGATGGAGAGGTGTGTGCAAGCATACCTTGATGCTAATCGCAACCACTTTCAACACTTGCTCTGAAATCATTGTGCTTCTCATACACCAAGGTAGGTCCGTGTCAAATTTCACTGAATTACATCCATTAGTTTGCAAGTTATAAGGGAAATTCAGGGGCCAAGAGTGAGTGAAACACCCTATATAAAACACTTATTTTAAGTAAATCAAACAATTAAATGCTTATTCTAAGTACATTATAATTAAAGAATATCACTTCTTTAATTTATAATGTACCAAACACTTATTCTGAGTAAATAATTTTAATGGCTTTGCAAGACATTTGGTATGTTTTTTGGGGAATGTACTTTCCTAAAATTTTTAAATCATAAAAATATCAAGAAAAGTTACTGACACAGAATCAATCATTACAAATAATGTGTATAAGAAAATAGTGTTAGAGACACTTTTTTCAAAGAAGTGCTGTTTAACTATGAAGTCCTTATAGGCATTCTTCACAAGAAAATGTTTCATTTGAAGGAGGGTTGGGGGTTGCATTCGTATCAGCTTGCGAGTATCCTATTGTCTGTGACTTAGCATCAGCAGTTAGCTTATGAGTTATCCTCATCCCAAAATTTTAGCACAACCTAACAGAATCAAGGCTTGAAAAATATCATGCCTGAGGCATGTAATTTATTGGCCTGGGCAGGTAAAAAACATTGTTTGGACCGGGCAACTAAATTTAAAAATAAAAAAGTTCGTAATAAAATTTCCTACTACAAAAAAAAAAAAAAAAAAAAAATTGTCGCTCGCATGTCATGTTTCATTCCACTTCTAATCACCGGAAGTTGTATTATTGTTCTGGAGTGCCAAGGACAAAAGAATATCACTTCTTTAATTATATTATGCTTTTTAGGTCCAGAAATTGGAACCATATGTAGTTTCTCTCTAAATGTTGTTTTAGCCAGCAACTGGATGCATGCCTCTGATGAAACTCGCCTCCGGTGTTTAGTGACAAAGGGTGAAAACTTCAACAAAAGGAATGTTGCAGAATCACTAAATTTCTCAAATACTGATTTCATCATCATATCATTTCATACCACCATCTTAAAACTTTGAGGTACGCGCTTTTGCGCGTTGAACATTTTGAATACAGACTCTTAAAACAGAACTGCAAAACATGTAAAAAAGTTCATCACATTTTTTAACTTAGAAAAATGAGGGTTCTGATTTGTTCCTGGGCATCCAGCTTTTACTACGTACCTGGGCAGGTAAATAATTTTTGCACATGCCTGGCTGGGCATGTAACATTTCCAATATTTTTCAAGCCCTGAGAATTCATCATTTGTTAATTGATTAAATTTATTTCCGCAAGGTGTCATTTGAAGCTCAGTGCTACATGTAGGAGTGTTAGTCCTCTTTCTGCCTTGTGTTTTCCCTTTTCTATTTTTTCTTGTAGTATGATGTTGTTACAAATGCTTATTTATTGTTATTTTTTTATGTTATGGGCATATGAGACTAATAGTAATCTTACTTTAAAATAAAGTTACTACCTTCATAGACAAGATATTAAACTGATGCATAAGGGAAGGATGGTGAAAGGTGCTACATTCCATCTAGGAAGAACTTTGTAAGGAAATTACCTAAACACTTATATAAAAGCAATGGAAATTCTGTGGATAGGGTAACCGAATTCATGAAATATTGACCTGTTCATTCAAATGAGTCCTAAATATGTTGTGTTACTCATTGACCCATAATTCAAATATCAGTTAACCCTCATTATTATGGATTTCAATTTCAGTGAACAAAATGCGTGTGTCATAGCCGAAGTGTCTGTCCATATTGGAGTTAAAGGGCTGATTTCATTATCAACGATATAGACAGACCAGTTGTTCCTAACAAACCCCCTCTCTTGCTGTTGAGATTACTTCTACTGATGACCCCACAACTGCTGACCCTCATTTACCACTACTTTTTACAATTGGCATGTCCTGTCAGTGAAGTGCCACCCCGGTAGCCTGGGTGGTTTAAGGCACAGTCTTCTGACCATTTGTCTGAGTTGGGCTTGGTTTGAGGCACGGTATTCTGACCATTTGTCTGAGTTGGGCTTGGTTTGAGGCACGGTATTCTGACCATTTGTCTGAGTTGGGCTTGATTTGAGTCCTAGGTGAGGCATGGGTGATGTGTTTGTTTGATGATGCTGGCTCTCTCGCTTCCCTAGAACCAGTGGCCCTAAGTCAGGGACAGGCAATTGTTTATAGCCCTATGAGGTGCTCATGGTGGTTGTTAAACCCCGAAAATAAAAATGTCACTCTAGTATAGCTCCACTGGCCCTGCTCATCTACAATGTACATGCAATTTCATTTTGTTAACTTTTTTTTTCATTAGTACAGCATTTACAGTATTTTGTGTGCTTTTCTGTTTAGTGTATGTTTATAGGCTGTTTTTCCAATAGTGTACATATACCCCCCACCCCTTATCTGGTTTTAGTGGACAATCAGAAATAACAGACACCATCCCCTCTTTCTATTATACTGTGCATGCATGATGATATCTGGCATGCACAGTAATGATATCCAGTATGTATAGTAACCATTATCCAGGTGATTTCAGCAGTCATTCATAACCAGTGAAAAATACTTTGATTTAAGTGATTTTGAAATTCATTTTGAAAGAATATATGCCAAATATAAGTTTATTATGGTGCATCTCTAGATTGTTGTAGATCATGAGTGTCCAATGTACATCATATTGCTCAGCTTGAGTTTGAATCCTGGTAAACTATGCAGTGATCATGCTCTCAATCACCAAATCTGCCAGCTGTGATACAAATTCTAGTGGACAGGTTTTTTTTTTTTTTTCAATTTACAAATAGTTATAGTAATAAGCATATAAGATTGTTATTATCATAATCTTTTAGAAGTTGAATGCACATGATTTTAAAGAAATTCATTGACAAATTTACTTTATTTTAGGTATTTCTTACATTGGTGAGTCTCAGAAATAAATTTTTTAGCCATTGGGAAAGAGTTTTGTTTTGTGCCAATAATTATTACTAATACTGGCATGCCGCAATGCATCTGCAAAGTCATGTATTACTCTTCTGTCTTCCATGTACCCCAATCCAGTCAGATGCTACAGCATGAGGTAGTGACAATTCTAGGAAGTGGCATATATCTGACATTGAGCATTTAAATTCATGATGGAGAATGGCAGCATTTGGTGGAACTGCTGATCAGGCCTGTACTGGACAGCAGTGGTTATGGCTTTGTGGAAGCATCACATCTAAACTACAGAGAAAGAAAAAGAGGTATCTAACTAATCTATTAAAGATTTTAATTTGGTCTAAAGGAACATATTAAGAAATTATTTTTAAAACACTTTAGTATATACACTCATGGGCCAGGTCTTTATAACTACCTCACCACCATAAGTGGATGCATCCCACAGTATGTTGCAGTGATATTACTGATCTGTGTGGATACATATAGATGGCATGGGCAAAGTGTGCCACTTGCCCAGTGCAAAGCTTGTTCATTGGGGAAAGGGGTCTTGTTGGACTTTGAACAAGGAATGATTATTGGCACAAGGAGGATAGGTCTACAGGGATCGCATTCCTCCTAAAATTCCTAATATTTTGTGACCCTCCTTATTAACCTAAAATTATACCTAAAATTTACTATTCTTCCTAAAATGACGATGATGGGCAAAACACGTAACAATATTAACAAATAAAGGTAACTTGATCACGCTTAGTTATGTTACATGAAAAAACTTTTACAAGAAAGTTCATAAGTTGGGAGCTTTCAACCTTATCTTAGCATCATGCCAATGGAGGACTAAGATTGTTGCCAGATTCTACATTTGAATTTTTTCTATTTTTGTTGCCAAAACTTAGAATTGATCTCCAGATCATCGGAATGTAGAGAGGAGATTCGAAATTGCAAGTCATTGAGTTGAAAATAATTTCCAGGCTGGCACGGTGACGGAGGGCAAAATGATTGTCAAAAGAAGCAATTCGTTTTGCTTCGTTCCAGCGGGAAACTGCAGATGTGTCTTCCATTGTCAAAATAGACAAGGCTGTATTAGGATTGGCTTTCAAAACATCTTTTTTATGTTCTAAAATTCTGTGGTTAATGCTCCTGTATGTGCTTCCAATGTAAATCGTTTTGCCCTCCGTTACCATGAAAGCCTGGAAATTAATTTCAACTCAATGACTTGCAATTCCAAATCTCCTCTTTACATTCCGATGATCTGGAGATCAATTCTAAGTTTTGGCAACAAAAATAGAAAAAAATTCAAATGTAGAATCTGGCAACAATCTTAGTCCTCCATTGGCGTGATGAAGACCTAAGATAAGGTCAAAAGCTCCAACTTACGAACTTTCGTGTAAAAGTTTTTTCATGTAACATAACTAGCATGATCAAGTTACCTTTATTTGTTCTTCCTAAATTTTTCGTAAGCTTATTTATTAAAAATACAACCGATATTAACGCCAATAAATTTACCATTACGGTAAGGTAAAAAGACGTGCTATTGTAGAGACGCAGCCCATATGCTGTGCTGCTGAAGGGAGGGAAAATGGCGCCATCGAGATGCACATGCTTCGGGGGGAGGGGCTCCACTTTTGTGCCTTCAGTTTTCGAGAGTAACGGAGATCTAAAGAAAAAAACATGGGGGAGGGGTCATTTTCACCACTGGTTTGCGCTTTGCAGACGAACTCCGTGGCACGCAGAAGATCGTACTTTATTTTTGGACATGCCTCATGAACCCTCCTCTCTCTCTGCTGATGTTTTGTTATTGTAAACCGCAGGTGGGTGAAAGCAAAAAAAAAAAAAACATGTGGTCTCCTTCCGTAACCTCCGGTAATGACGATGGGATGGTAGCTGAGTGTTATCGTGGCTGGCAGTAGAGCACATGATCATTGACCTTCCATCCTGCGTTGGCGACGGCGACCTTCGATGCACAATATATCTCGGCTCCGACTCGCTTTGACTGAACTTGCATGAGATGCGTATGGTAGTTTCTGGTTTTGCGTCTTTTATGGTGTTCTCTGTGCTGTGTTCAGGTTCAGATCTCTAGTGTGGACTTGCTTTTTTTTTTTTGTTTTCTGTCTTCTGACATCCTCGCAGCCAAACTTCGGGAAGTTCTCTGGTTTTGCCATATTGGAACGTGTTTTTGTACTACCCTTTCATTTTCAGTTTTCTGGTTAGTAATACAAGTGTTTAAGATGCCTAAATCCAAAACGAAATTTCAAGATGCGTGGCTCGCCAAAGAATTGGACGGAGTGAAGTTAAAAGAATGGTGTTCTGCAACTGAAACAATATTTTCTGCTAAATGTTTATTGTGTTCAGAAATTTTCAATATTTCTAATAGTGGCTTTTCACAAGTAAAAGCACATCATAAAGGAAAAAAACATTTGCAGAAATTCCAAAGTAAATTTCAAAATAAATCCATCCTGAAAGCCTTTGGAGGACGGGATCTTCAGCCCAAAACAAATATTAGTGAAGTACTGAGTCATGATTTACAGCTGGCTAAAGCCGAAGCATTATGGGCCATGAAAGTTGCTAAAGACAATATGTCTTTTGTTTCATGCACTGAAACAGTTGAACTTTTCAAAGAAATGTTCCCTGATTCTGCTATTGGAGCCAAAATGCAACTTAAAGAAAAAAAGTTGCTTATGTGATATCACATGAACTGTCAAAATATTTTGAAGAGGATTTGAAAAAAGACATTACATCTAGTAGCCCAGGAAAGGTTACTATAGCATTTGATGAAACTACAAATACACAAGTGAAACGGCAGTTGGATGTATATCTCAGGTACTGGTCTTCAGAAATAAATTCAGTTTCTTGCCGATACCTAACAAGCGTTTTTCTGGGTCATGCAACAGCAGATATTTTGCTAAAAGAAATTCTTGATGTGTTATCATCTTTCAATATTTCGTTGAACAGAATTATTTGTGTATCCATGGACAGCCCAAATGTAAATAAGTGTTTTTTACGCAAATTCAATGAAGTTGTAAAACAAGAAACAGGCCAGAAATCTTTGGAACTAGGTTTTTGCAACCTGCATGTTGTTAGTAATGCATTAAATTTTTTTTTGAAAAGCTTAAATATAGATATTGACAAATTTGCTACTGATATGCATTACTTTTTAAAGAGTAGTGCTGCAAGACGAGAGGATTATAAATCTGTCGAGGATATAACATTGGTCACAGCCAAATTTCTTTTGCGGCATGTCAGCAACAGATGGTTAACCGTTGGTTCTGTAGCCCAGAGGCTCTTGGATCAATGGCTAAATATTACAGAATATTTTTTAAACTTCTTGCCATCTCACAAAATATTTGAAAAACAACTAAGCAATTCGGCAAGGTATAAAAGAATTCACTGTTTCCTGAAAAATTAGCTAACTCCTTGCTATTTAGCATTAATTTCATTTTCACACCAAAATTTTGAAAAGTTTTCATTATGTTATCAGAGTGAAGAACCAAAAATACACCAGTTATATTCTGATTTAAATACTTTAATGAGGAATGTTATGGCTCAGTTTATCCAAGATGATGTTATTGCAGGGAAATTTGGAGAATACATAAAGAATGTAGATTTTGAAAACAAAAATTCATGGAATAAACTAGGGGAGTTAGAAGTTGGTATGAAGACAAAAATCTCCTCAGGAATGTTCAGGAGATCAGGCAGACATTATTTCTCTTAGATGTAATATCATCACTAATTGCAACCACAAAATATTTAAAGTCAAATTTGCCATTCTGCAATCAAAAGCTAAGAGACATAGAAGTTTTAAAGGTAAAAGAACCAAAGAAAGAGTCAACTCAACTTTCAGTCACTGAAGGACTTTTGGAAATAACCAAAATTTCAAGTGTTTTGCATCTTTCTGAGGAACAAATTGATAGAGTAAGAGAAGAGTGGAAACTTTTAAATTGCGATAAGCCAACTCTAGATGAACTCTTGAAATTTTCAGAGGAAGGGCATATTCCAGTGCGGACTGATCATTACTGGCGTAATATATTTAGTATTAAAGACTAGCGAAAAAGAAAAATACTCAAATCTTGCTAAACTCATCAAGTCAATTTTAGTTTTACCTCATGGTAATGCTGATGCAGAAAGGGGATTTTCAGTTAACACTGCTCTGTTGAGGAAGGACAAGGCTAACTTGAAGGACTCAACTATAACATCATTAAGAATAGTTAAAGGGGCCATTAAACACTATGGATGTGTAAGTAAAGTTCCCATAACAAGAAATTTGTTTAATAGTGTTCGTGATTCACATAAATTTTATAAAGAGTATGTTGATAAGCTGAATGAAGAAGAATAAAAAAGGTAAAAGAAAGGAAGCAGAAAGAGAGGCGAAATAAGGAAAAGCAGCTAGAGAAAAAAGAAAAGCTGAGTTTGATGACAAAATAAAAGAAAATGATGCAGAAATAAATCAACTTAAAAAAGATAAAGAAACCTCCCTAGCAGTAATTCAAGAGGGAACATAAAGGATGAGAAAAGCTGTAGAAAAACAAAATACTGTTGAAATAGCAGTTGCCTCTAACTTGATCATACAAGGTTCAGCTGAAATAAAAAAAACTGAAAGTAAATTAGTTGTGGTGGAAGCAGAAAAAGATAGGCTTATCAGGAAAAGGTTAAAACAATAATATGAAAAAAGTAATTCAGTGAACAATTGTACATAGTTCTTGGTTTTCAATTACCTTTTTAGGATATTATAATTTAATGTTAAACCCGAAAACTTTACTGTGAAAATTGTGAATTGCTTCTGGTTCAACAGCATATTAATGTTCAAAGTGAAACTTGAATGTGATAAATATACTTGAATATGATAATAACGTGTGAAAAGATAAGAACTGAACATTTGAAGTAAATCATACTTAAACTTTAGACATTAGACGTTATGCAAAAAATTTGGGTGTGAACTTCGACCATATTTACTAAAGGACTGCGCATTGGCAATAGCTGTATCAAAGCCACCGTGGCTCCAACATTGGGCACGTCATCATCAGACTCGAAATTTCGTGTAAAAATACTGTTATGATTACTAATTTACGCTGCAGAACTTCAGTGTTTTCGGTGTATTATGTGAATGTGCCTCATATATAATGAAAACTCTTCAGGTAAGTTTACTAATGAGATATATACATGCATGATCGGGTGTTTACATTTCGTGATTTATAATGTGATGAACATTTGCTAAGAATTTGGAACATGCATTCCATTTTTTTCTGAAGTTAGTATATTTTTATATCAATAGCTGCAAGTTTTCTGGTTAAGTAATTGAACTTTATTGACTTAGGTATTTAATTCCTTTCTTACCCATGAAAAATCATAGAACTTCCTTTACTATATCGCTCAGAGTCACCATAAGCACAGCAGGTGTAACCCATCTTTTTGACTGATGTCATGTGATTTTATGTTGGCGCCAGAAATTTTGATGCCATGCCCAGTCTATCAGTATATGTGGTTGAAGGGTGTGAAGCAAACTCTTTACAATGTATACAAAGTTTTTACTAGATGTATACAAATATACATTTAGTTTTTATTGAAATACACTCCTAAAATTTTTCTAAAAATTCCTAAAATTCCTACCTACAATTTTCCAGAAGTATGCTATGATCCCTGGGCCTAGCATCTCAGAAATTGCTGCAAGTGTTGGCTGTTAGAGAACCACTGTGGTTAAGGTGTGGCAAGAATGATCTGAAGAGGGACACGCATGTACCTGATGTTCCAGAAAGGCAAAACCACCACTCTTTGACAGTCCAGGTGAACACTGATTGGCATGTGCTATCCAGGACAACAGATAGTTCACAATCCCTCAATTAATGGCAGACTACAACCAGGACACACAGAGAAATGTTTCTCAGCATACAACCCAGTGGACATTCTTGCAGATGGGCCTAAGGAGTTGACGGCATGTTCGTGTGTCCATGTTGACCAACTATCATCTTTTAGTCTGATGAGTCCAGATTCCAGCTCCAATATGGCAATAGATGGTTCAGTGTTTGATGCTGCATGGGTGAGCAGCTGCAACCAGACTGCATGATTGGATAACAGCAGGATTGTAGCAGTGATATCGTAGTAGATTATTGTCAACAGCAACAGAATGTCCCCTCATTCTCATTGAGCAGACCCTCGCTGCTAGATCCTACCTAGGCATTTTTGGGGCCAAGTGTTTCCCTACATGGTGACTGTATATCTAGATAGCCTGGAACTCCTTCAGAAAGACAGTGTCCAAGGTCACAAGGTTCACATTGTTCAAAGATGATGTCCAAGAATTTTGTCTGCTCCCCTGGCTGCCAAATCCTCCAACTTGAATTCCATCTAACATATGTGGGATACAGTGGAATTTCACATTCTCTGGTCCACAACAGTGTCTCACACCATCACCGAACACAGGAATGTCATTATATCATCTGGTACAGAATACTTGAGGGTACATGCCACAGTATAATGGAGTCAAATGCCATGCTGGGTGCAAGCTGTTATCATCACAAAAGGTGGCCCAGTATGCTGTTAGGTAAGTGGTCATAATTCTATAGCTCATTAGTGTAGGATCAAACCACTGAACACCGTAGTACACTTGTGCACATTGTAGATGTCTATTCTATGCACTGTAGCTGCTATGCAAAATTAGAAAAAAGGTTATTAGTTCCCCCAAAAATGGATTATTTTTTCAGGGTTTCAATTGCTTGCCAATGTGTGCTTCACAAATGGTATATGAGGATCTTTGAGTATTGGTTTGCAGCTGTTGTAGAAAAGTAGAGTGCTATCTTAAAATTTGAATTCACCAAAAAGCCATGACATATCTATAAGTTCAGGGATTATGAAGAAAGATTGCTCATATTCAGTAATGAGTAGTAGACCATTCCATGAGAGCTGGGCATGTGTGTGTCCTTAGGAGGTAACCAAAACTGCTGTTATGTGCTTTCTTCTCTTATTACTGTTTTGTTGCATGTTGATTTCTTAAACACGTAGCAACATTGCATTGCTTTATGTTCTCTAAAATGTTATCTATTGTTATGTTGTATGATTCCAATGAAACTTTTTCAGGTTAATCAAAACATCTCCACAACTATCACAAAATTCTACAGACCTCAGTTATTCTCAGCTGATCCATTACATCACTGAAACTAATTATAGAAACCTCTGGAAGCAGGCGTGGAGGAAATACAGTAGCATAAGCAACCCGCCTAAGCATAAACACCAAGAGCTTCAGGTAATACTTCCTTTATAATAGTAAATCACTGACATTTGAATATATATAATTTTATATATACTTCTTTCCTTTACATCATAAGTTTGTGAAATGTTGAATAAATATGTTGGGCCTGCGTTTGAATCCCTGATATGATTTAATAGATGTTGCATTTGTTCCTGTGGCATTGGTTCTTTTTACCCTTCCTGGAACCAGTGGACATGAGTTAAGGATTCAGTACCAGTAACATCCTTCCATCTAGATTGTGATTCTCATACGGGTTCTTAACCCTTCCCATCTCCTCCAAAAGAGGTGTATTTTGGGGAGGCTTCTTACCCGTAAAAATTCTGCTAGTACGTGGTCATGAAAATAATATGTGGCCTTTTCACTTGCTTCAGTGTTATTGTGTATGTAAAAGAGAAGACAATCTTTAACGTGCTAATATGTAGTCCTGAAAATAATGTGTGGACTTTTCATTTGCTTCGGTATTATTGTGTAGCTAAAAGAAAAGACTGTGTATTATATGCATTCTTTCGAAGTCTAGGTTAAATCCACCATACCAACATTAATGGTCTCATTTTCTGTTGTCCATGCTGAATGGATGCAGAAAATCTGTACATAGGAAATAGTTTAAACATTGCAAGATTTGAGTATACACAGCTTTCAGGCTGTTGCCTAAAGAGATTTCCAGATTAGTGAGGTAATGAAATGTGATTGTAATACAATGCATACTTCATGATCTTGTATCAGACAAATTCATTGTTATTTAGTGGTGACTGAGCACTTTAGCCATTCCTAGTTATGGTTGAAACTAGAGTGTTAGGAGTAATGGGCAACTTTGGACTTAGTGTGTTTGTATCCTTGACTGATTTCATATGGAAATCATTACTTCTTAGGTGCTGCATGAAAGAACACCATCTATTATTCCTTGAAACCCAGGGTGAATTAATTGCCTTGTAAAAAAATAAATAGATTACATACATTTGGTTCTTTTTGCTAACTGGGAAATGCAAAAGAGAAATAAAATTTTAAGTTTCTATTGGTTTGTAAACTGAAAAAAAGTTGACAGATTTCTTTTAAAAGCTTTTTTTTTCTTTTTAAATGATAGAAAGGTTGATAGTGAAGCCTAGAGTGCAAAATTTAGTTTCACAAGTTTCCAGTTTATTTTTTATTTATTTCCCCAGGTTTCAAAATAATTTGCTGATAATGAATTCTTGTCATCAGAGTTTTTATTCTATTATGCAAGGAAACAGGTTGCATGTGAAAGTTGATCAGCTGTATTAAAATGCCAGGGAAATGCCCTTTCATCCATTATCCTAGAAATCAACTTTTGAAACACAGTGTTTTCTTTCATTTAAGACAAAACTTCAGGCTCCTATTTATGTATGGTGTAATGATTTTATCTGAACAATTTTTAAAAAAACTGATTCAGTTTCAGTTGCTATTTTATCACTCAATTCAGTCTTTCATCAAGCAGACAGTCTTTAACAAAATTTGATTTGTTTAGGTTTAAAGGTATAATTCACAGTTTTTGTTATTAAATTCCTGTGGTTGGTTCATAATTAGTGTGCAGAGTTTTGTTTAAAAAAATGTGCTGGTTTGTAGCATGTACAAGTTCATAACTGTAAAACATCTAATATCAGGGAAACCCAATTAGAAGGAGAGATTTGTATCTATTTACAAATTGCTGTGAAAGACACTGTCTCCTAGATGGAAAAATTTCCTATATATTTTGAATTGTCTGTAAATAAAAAGCTGTTGTTCCCTTTTTGGATTCCTATGCTCCCTCTAGGAGGGGGCATATTGCCAGTTGAGCACTTATTTTCTAAATGGGTGACATAAGCTGTTGACCATATGTGTAGGCTTTGGACATTAGGATATTTTGCCTTCATGAATGTTATATAAAAATTTTCTGTGTCATATGGTGACCAAATTTATAAGCTATTTCCTATCAACATTTGTAAGCTGATGATGGTGCCCACACTTATATTCCAATATAAAAAAAGCAGCAAATAGTATGTCAAAAATCAAAACTCATTTTTATAGGACAAAAGAACAAAGTGCTCAACAGTTTTGGGACTTGATTGTATGCATGTGCAACATTAATTGACAACCATCACTGATTAATATATTAACTATAGTGTTTTCCTAAAGGAGAGCAGGTATTCTTGAATTTCTGTGGGGATAGGAGTGGGGTAGTTGGTTCATTGGTTGCCTCATTGGTAGTTGAAGTGTAAAATTTTGCATATTACAGTGCCACATAATTGTTTTCTGCCATTGCTTCCTTTCAGCTAGAGTATGCTTTTAAGTGAGGTTCATTCCAATCCACCGAAAGTACATTATCTTCACTGGTGGAGTAATTTGTGTTTGTGAAGTGGAAACAATTGCTGTCCAAAGTTATATACAATTGAAGTCTGTTGAAAATATTAATAGCAATATGAGAACAGTTGACTTTATTGACTTGTCCAGATGTTATGAAATGCTCAAAGTAAAATCATTTTTCAACTCTTCATAATTGGAGCATTTTCACAGATATCATAAAAACTAAATACAGGAAACTTCTTTCCAGAAAAAATATGAAAGACTGCCTGATATTCATTATGTCACTGTATGTACCTATTAACAGAAATATATGCATCATCATCATCATCATTGCCAACCATTATCAATCCAGAAATATGTACAGTATATCATCATCATCAACCATTATCAATCCACTGCTGGACGAAGATCTCCCTAAGTTTCTTCAGTGCAACGGTCTGTCTTGTGCCAGTCTCCTCCATGTTACTCCCGCATACTTACGAATTTCATCCACCTATCTCCCATGTGGTCTTCTTCTGGGTCTTTTCCTGTCCCTTGGAATCCAGTCTAAAATTTTGGCTGTCCACCGACGGTCTGTCCTTCTGGCAATATGTCCAGCCCATTGCCATTTCAGGGATTTTACTCTGATCATGATGTCTTCAACTCTTGTCATTTTTCTGATCCACAAGTTCCTCTTCTCATCTCTCCTGGTTACACCAAGCTTGCATCTCTCCATGCTCTTTGAGTTGTCTGCGGTTTTTATATGTCTCTTTTAGTTAAGGTCCATGTCTCTGCACCATATGTAAGCACTGGAAGGATGCATTGATCAAACACTTTCCTTATAAGACATAATGGCATATTGCTCTTGAAAATTATGCTGTTTCTTCCAAAAGCTCTCCAGGCAAGTTTTGTACGCCGATTAATTTCTTCACCAATGTGACCCTCACTTGATATCTGCTGTCCAAGATAAACGCATGTGTCTGTTATCTCCAGCTTTTCTCCACCAATCGATAAATCTTCATTTCTTGTAAAAGCAATGTACATCACTTTTGTCTTCTGAAAGTTCATTTTAATCCCACTTCTTTACTCTTGTCAGCAAGTTCCTTCTTTACTCTTGTCAGCAGTTCTCTGCAGCTCTGATGGGGTAGTTGCAAAAATGATGTCATCAGCAAAACAAAGGTGAGTTAAGTAATCTCCATTAATCTTTATCCCTTTGCTTTCCCAGTTCAGTGATTAAAAGACATTTTCCAATGTGGCATTAAAGAGTTTGGGATATATTGTGTCACCTTGTCTCACTCCCTTTCCAATTTTTATGTGTGTTGTATTTTCAAACAGCCAAATCTTTGCACTTGCATTTTCATAGATGCTATTAATAATATTAATGTATGCATCTTCCATACCACAGGATTTCAAAGCCATTGTAACTGCTGATGGTTTCACCGAATCAAAGGCCTTTTCATAATCGATAAAAGCCATGCACAATGGAAGTTCATATTCCCTCGCTCTTTCAAGTAGTTCTCTCAGTACGTGGATATGATCTATTGTGCTGTAGCCACTCCAGAATCCAGCTTGTTCTCTCGGTTGAGCCATGTCCAGTGTTACCTTCAAGCAGTGTGAAAAAACTTCAGTGAAAATTTTATAAACCACTGATAGGTCTGTAGTTCCTGAGAACCTCAGTGTCACCTTTTTTATGTAGCAGGATCATTGTAGTGTTGTTCCAATCCTCAGGAATCTTCCCTTCATTAAGGCATCTAGTGAAAACTTGGGTGAGTACTGTTTCAATTTCTCCATTTGCTTCTTGTATGATGTCTACAGAATTCCATCTTCTCCTGGAGCTTTTCCCTGCTTCATGTTCTTGATTGCATGTGCAATTTCTGATTGAATGACTGGAAGAACTCTGGTACTGGTACCTTTCATGACGTCTGGAGTACATGTATCATCCCTTTCATATAATTTGGAGTAGAAATATTTCACTCTTGTCAAAATTTTGCCTCTGTTTCTTGTTACAGAACCATCTTCTTTTCTCAGTGCCATAATCTGTTTTCTTCCCTTACTGAGATGTCCCTTCGATATCTTTAGGCTTTAGTTGTTTTCAATTACTTTCCTCACTAGTTCACAGTGGAATTTCCTTATGTCTTCAGTGATACTTTTTCGTACTGTCTTGCATAGCTCTGTATATTCCACTTTGGAAGTCACATCTTCTTTAGTTGTCCTCATCTCTCTTCTTTTTTGCATCAACATTTTGGTTTTTCCTGATAATTTGTTCACATGCAACTTGTTCTTAGACCCAGCTAATTTTGTTGCTGTTTCCATAAGAGCTTTGGTTACTTTTCTGTTAACTTCAGAAATATCCACTTTTTCTGATGTTAGGCCTTCTAAAGCAGAGAATCTGTTCTTCAGTTCCAACTTGAAGGTATTATGGTGTTTTTTAAGGTTGGTTATGTCAATACATTTTGTTTGTCTTATGAGCTTGCCACATTTGAGTTTAGTCTTGAGGTGCATCTTACATCTCACCAATCTATGGTCACTACCTGTGTTGAACTTGTTTAGCACACTGCAGTGTTCTATGATGAATTTTTTTGTTACACATAATAAAATCAGTTTCACTTGTCGTCCCATTTGGATGTCTCCATATCCATTTCCTGTGCGGCTTTTTCTTGAAAAAGTAGTTCAAGATGAAAAACCCTTCTGCCTCTGCAAACTCAACGAGAGTATTTCCACGCTGGTTTCTGTTGCCGTGACCGAATTTATCTACTGAAGTTTCATTCTGTTGCTGTTACCCTATTTTTGCATTGAAATCTCCCATAATTATCTTCAAGTGCTGCTTACCTTTATTATTTAGATGACGAATTTTCTCATAAAATTCTTCAATTTCTTCTTCAGGATGACTTGTGGTGGGTGCATAAGCATGAATAATCTGGGCCTGGTATCTTCTGGAGAGTTGGATAACGAGTCGTGCAGCTCTGTCAGAGGAACTTTCAACTTCTACAACTTTATCCTTCAGTTTCTTATTTATTATAAATCCAACACCACTAGTTCTGCCAGTGTCTATCCCACAATAGTAGAAAAGATGTCCACTTTTCAGTTCAATGAGATCTTCTCCTCTTCTCCTTACCTCACTTAGCCCGATAATGTCCCACTTGATCCTTTGTAGTTCCTCTTCCAATTCAAGAAGCCTTGAATCAGATGATAGGGAGCGTCCGTTATACGTAGCCAAGGTCAGCATCAGATGGCAGCCTAGTCCGGTCCTCCGGGGATTTTTAGCACCCTCTGCCTTGATGTCGCACTGGCCGCTGCCTTGGCCAGGTACATTCCAGCTGCCAGAGACTGAGGGCCAAGATTTAAGTTGTGGAGTCATTTTGGAGGGGTTTGGCCATAACTCACGATGCTGGCCAAGCGGGTTGGGGAGTGTGGGATAGTATTTCCTCTAATCCCGATGGTATAGTTATACCGCTATTGGCGGTCGTCAGAGCCCCTTTAGTGGGAACAGGACGCACCACGAGAAGGCGAGGTTGACATTTGTCAAGGAGAGGCTGTGATGTTACGCATCACCTGACCTTACATCCTATCATCATCATTGTCAACCATTATCAATCCACTGCTGGACGAAGGTCTCCCCAAGTTTCCTCCACAACGGTCTGTCTTGTGCCAGTCTCCTCCATGTCACCCCTGCATACTTTCGAATTTCATCCACCCATCTCCCATGTGGTCTTCTTCTGGGTCTTTTCCTGTCCCTTGGAATCCAATCTAAAATTTCAGTTGTCCATCGATGATCTGTCCTTCTGGCAATATGTCCAGCCCATTGCCATTTCAGGGATTTAACTCTGATCATGATGTCTTCCACTCTTGTCATTTTTCGGATCCACGAGTTCCTCTTCTTATCTCTCCTGGTTACACCAAGTATGCACCTCTCCATGCTTCTTTGAGTTGTCTTCAGCCTTTGTATGTCTCTTTTAGTTAAGGTCCACGTCTCTGCACCATACGTAAGCACTGGAAGGATGCATTGATCAAACACTTTTCTTTTAAGACATAATGGCATATTGCTCTTGAAAATTATGCTGTTTCTTCCAAAAGCTCTCCAGGCAAGTTTTGTACGCCGATTAATTTCTTCATCAATGTGACCCTCACTTGATATCTGCTGTCCAAGATAAACATACGTGTCTGTTATCTCCAGCTTTTGTCCATCAATCGATAAATCTTCATTTCTTGTAAAAGCATTGAACATCACTTTTGTCTTCCGAAAGTTCATTTTTAATCCCACTTCTTTACTCTTGTCAGCAAGTTCCTGGATCATGCTCTGCAGCTCTGATGGGCTAGTTGCAAAAATGACTACGTCATCAGCAAAACGAAGGTGGGTTAGATAATCTCCATTAATCTTTATCCCCTTGTTTTCCCAGCTCAGTGACTGAAAAACACCCTCCAATGTGGCATTAAAGAGCTTCGGAGATATGGTGTCACCTTGCCTCACTCCCTTTCCAATTTTTATGTGTGTTGTATTTTCAAACAGCCTAATCTTTGCACTTGCGTTTTCATAGATGTTATTAATAATATTAATGTATGCATCTTCAATACCGCAGGTTTTCAGAGCCATTGTAACTGCTGATGGTTTCACCGAATCAAAGGCTTTTTCATAATCGATAAAAGCCATGCACAATGGAAGTTCATATTCCCTCGCTCTTTCAATTAGTTCTCTCAGCACATGGATATGATCTATTGTGCTGTAGCCACTCCTGAATCCAGCTTGTTCTCTCGGTTGAGCCATGTCCAGTGTCACCTTCAAGCGGTGTGAAAGAACTTTAGTGAAGATTTTATAAACTACTGATAGGAGGCTGATAGGTCTGTAGTTTCCGAGATCCTCAATGTCACCTTTCTTATGTAGCAGGATCATTGTAGCGGTGTTCCAATCCTCAGGAATCTTTCCTTCATTAAGGCATCGAGTGAAAATTTGGGCGAGTACTGTTTCGATTTCTCCACTTGCTTCTTGTATGATGTCTACAGTAATTCCATCTTCTCCTGGAGCTTTTCCCCGCTTCATGTTCTTGATTGCATGTGCAACTTCTGCTGGAAGGACTGGAGGAACTCTGGTACTGGTATCTTTCATGATGTCTGGAGTGCATGTATCATCCCTTTCATATAATTTGGAGTAGAAATCTTTCACTCTTGTCAAAATTTCGCCTCTATTTCTTGTTACAGAACCATCTTCTTTTCTCAGTGCCATAATCTGTTTTCTTCCCTTACTGAGATGTCCCTTTGCTATCTTTAGGCTTTGGTTTTTTTCAATTGCTTTCCTCACTAGTTCACAGTTGAATTTTCTTACATCTTCAGTGATACTTTTTCTTATTATCTTGCATAGCTCTATATATTCCACTTTGGAAGTCACATCTTCTTTAGTTGTCCTCATCTCTCTTCTTTTTTGCATCAACATTTTCGTTTTTCCTGATAATTTATTTACATGCAACTTGTTCTTAGACCCAGCTAATTTTGTTGCTGTTTCCATAAGAGCTTTGGTTACTTTTCTGTTAACTTCAGAAATGTCCACTTCTTCCGATGTTAGGCCTTCTAAAGCAGAGAACCTGTTCTTCAGTTCCAACTTGAAGGTATTATGGTGTTTTTTAAGGTTGGTTATGTCAATAGATTTTGTTTGTCTTATGAGCTTGCCACGTTCAAGTTTAGTGTTGAGGTGCATCTTACATCTCACCAATCTATGGTCACTACCTGTGTTGAACTTGTTTAGCACACTGCAGTCTTCTATGACGAATTTTTTGTTACACATAATAAAATCAATTTCACTTGTCGTCCCATTTGGATGTCTCCATGTCCATTTCCTGTGTGGCTTTTTCTTGAAGAAGGAGTTCAAGATGAAAAACCCTTCTGCCTCTGCAAACTCAACGAGAGTATTTCCCCGCTGGTTTCTGTTGCCGTGACCGAATTTACCTACTGAAGTTTCATTCTGTTGCCGTTGCCCTATTTTTGCATTGAAATCTCCCATAATTATTTTCAAGTGCTGCTTACCTTTATTATTTAGATGACAAATTTCCTCATAAAATTCTTCAATTTCTTCTTCAGGATGACTTGTGGTGGGTGCATAAGTTTGAATAATCTGAGCCTGGTATCTTTTCGAGAGTTGGATAACAAGCCGTGCAGCTCTGTCAGAGGAACTTTCAACTTCTACAACTTTATCCTTCAGTTTCTTGTTTATTATAAATCCAACACCACTAGTTCTGCCAGTATCTGTCCCACGATAGTAGAAGAGATGTCCACTTTTCAGTTCGATGAGATCTTCTCCTTTTCTCCTTACCTCACTTAGCCCCACGATGTCCCACTTGATCCTTTGTAGTTCCTCGTCCAATTCAAGAAGCCTTGAATCAGAAGATAGGGAGCGTCCATTGTACGTTGCCAAGGTCAGCATCAGATGGCAGCCTAGTCCGGTCCTCCGGGGATTCTTAGCACCCTCTGCCTTCATGTCGCACTGGCCGCTGCCTTGGCCAGGTACATTCCAGCTGCCGGAGACTGAGGGCCAAGATTTAAGTTGTGGAGTCATTTTGGAGGGGTTTGGCCATAACTCACCACGCTGGCCAAGCGGGTTGGTGAGTGTGGGATAGAATTTCCTCTAATCCCGATGGTATAGTTATACCGCTATTGGCGGTCGTCAGAGCCCCTTTAGTAGGAACAGGATGCACCACGAGAAGGCGGGGTTGACATTTGTCAAGGAGAGGCTGTGATGTTACGCATCACCTGACCTTACATCCCTTACATCCTATATATATATATATTCAGAAGACTTTTTCAAAATTTGATGTGCTTCTTTGAAAAGATTACAGCATTTGACAACTCCCTTAGTGTGTTCGTGTGTTCTACCAATTTCATTCAGGATCGGTCGCCCATGCCATAGTCTCATGAAGACGAAAAGAAAGACAATCTGACAGCATAGTGCCTCTCACATGCAGGAGGCTGGGAAGCAGTAACCCTGCCTCTGAGCATCATGCACACATGGGCTCAGAGAGTGACACTCTAAAGGTAACATGAAAGAGCAAACAGATCTGCTTCCCTGCAAATCAGCAGCACTGGATACCTGTAGCCAGGGGTGCTGCCTTCTGGTAGCCTTTAATTTTTTGACAAAAATCCTTAAAATACATTTTTTTTTTGGCAACATATTTACCAATTGCAGCTTTTTAAAGAATTCACTATCACTGACATCTATTTGTGTAATTTAGGAGGGCAATACAATTAAGGGCTGACAAAACTTAAGATTACTTATAACACAGCATGCCTGTGCAACAACTGTTAATAGAAATCATGTTCAGTGATTTGCAACAACTGTTAATGTTCAAATCATGTTCTTTTGTTTTCTGTGAGTCTCGCAATTTTATTTCTGCGGCATATTTAGGTTTTTTTTTCTTTTTTACCTAAACCTATAAAGTGTCAAAAATACTCCTTGGAAGGTCTTCTGATGTGTGCCAAAAGGAAATGTGCATCACGCAGTATTGAGGACAAAGTAAAGTTATTAAAGCGACTATGTAAATTAGGTGCTTCCATAAAGTCGACATGTGGTGAATATGGCATAGGTTTATCCACCATTTATTTTTTGAAGAAGCAAATTAAGATGAATTGTTGAAGTTTTACTGTGATGGTGATGCACCAAAGTTAATGGCAGCAAGTAAAGCACTACTTCAAGCAAAGAATATTTCCATAGACAAAGCATTAATGGAATAGATTCAGCAGCATTGCAGTGTAGAGTTCGCACTTACTCGTTTCCTCATTATGGCCCAGACAAAAAAGTTTCCACGAGCAGTTAGGAATCTCAACATCTTGGGAGTATTCATTCAATTGGTATGGAAAATTTAAGAAATGTGACTGACTTCATATGTTGGCCATATGTGGTGAAAAATCTATGTCAAATTATGATGCTACTGAAGCCTATTTGGAGGAGTTTAATAAATTAATTGCCACAATAAGCACTTGTCAGCTGAGCAAGTGTATAATGTTGATAAACTTTTGTATTTTGGAGGTATATTTAACGGAAGACAGTTGCATCATAGCAGGAGATTGCACCAAGTGGGTTTAAAGACTCAAAAGAAAAATTAACTGTGCTTGCATTTTGTAATGAAGCAGGGACACACAAAGCAAGATTGCTTGTTGTTGATTAAAGTAAAAATTCATGCACTTTCCAGTCATGTATACAGACACAAGAGAGCATGGTTTATAAGACCAATCTTCCTGGATTGCTTTGAAAACCATTTTGGTAAATTTTCTTATGATGCTAAAATTATGTTAATATAGTATAATTGTATGATCCAGATCTTCTTGTCAAAGATAATGTGTTTGCTGTCTACTTGCCACCCAACTATACATTTTTTTTTTATCTACCCTCTTGACTAAGGCATTCTGCAGTCATTCAAGTCACATTATAAGAGTGATTTCTTGTATAAAATGCTGACAGAATGCAATAAAGGAGTTGGTATAAAATAATTTCAAAGGAGTTTCAACATCAAGGATACTATATGGAGTGTTGCAAAAGCGTGGGAAAAGGTTGATAAAGAAATTTTAATTAATGGATGGTATAACTTGTGGCCATTGACACTATTTTTAGATAGTGAGAATCAGCAAGAACTTGATTTTATTGGCTTCAGGGTATCAAGTGAAATACTAATTGTAACATAACTGATGAACTATGCTAAAGGTCTGTCTTGTCCTGAAGCTCAGCCACTGGATGAGGAGACAGTAGAGGAGTGCCTCAATATTGAACAGGATGTTCAGTAACTCTCCAAATGACAGACAATGAAATATGTAGTATGGTTAGAAAGGAAAATTAAGATGATGACAATGATGGTGATCAACCAAATGTCAGTGTGGAAGAAAAAAATTTCATTGGCTCCTTGGATGATAACCTTACTGAAGAACTGACTCATGGTAGGAACAGAAGAGCTTCATGTCAGAGGAACAAATAATGTCAATACCCAGTCTTAGCATAAATGCTGTTACAAACGTTCGACAGATGATTTACAGCCGGTGTGCAACGTCACTTACCAGCCCAGGGGCATGAAGCAGCTAGTGAATCATTGTGCGTTTTGTCACAAAGGAGATAACTTGTTTCATTATGTACTTGCCGCCGTGGAGTGGGCCAATTATGAGAATTGTGTTGCGGTAATAGCGCTGCACAAAGTTGGAAAATCACCTTCTGAGGTTTTCAACATGCTGAAGAAGCTGAAAATCAGCCAAATTTTTGTCTACCGGACCATAGAAAGGTTCCTTGAGACTGGGACTATTGCTGACCACACCAGAAAGGATCGGCCATGTACTGTGAGTGCTGCTCGCCTGGTGAAAGCAGTGGCAGCCGGTATTCAACAAAATCCTCTCAGAAAACAATTAGTGATGGCTCATGAGCTGAACATTTCAAGAATGTCGATGTCACATGGGCTGCAGAGTGACCTAAAAGTGAGAGCTTACCGGCAGCGTACAGGGCACTTCCTCACCCCACAATTGAACCAGCAGAGGGTGCTAAAAGCAAAATGTTTGCTGCAACATTACGCAGACAATCACCACAGACAGATCCTTTTCTCTGATGAAAAAATTTTCACAACTGAAAAGACTTTCAACAGCCAAAATGACAGGGTGTATGCGTCAACCTCATGAGAAGCTCAGGAGAAAGCTCCAAGGATCATGAGAGGCTATCATCTTGCTTCTGTTATGGTTTGGTGGGGAGTCTCCTACGAGGGTATCACGAAGCTCCGTTTTTGTGAGAAAGGAGTGAAAACATCTGCCGAAGCCTACCAGGACAGAATTTTGGAGCCAGTGGTCAAAAATGTGAGTCACACCCTCTTCCAAAACTGACAGTGGAGCTTTCAGCAGGATTCTGCACCTGCCCACAAGACAAAGACAACCCAGGAGTGCCTTCAGGCAAATTTGCCAGACTTCATTTCTCCAGCTGATTGGCCTTCAAGCAGCCCAGACTTCAACCCATTAGATTACAAGTTGTGAGCCACACTGGAGGACATGGCCTACAGAAAGAGACACCCCAGTATTGACAGTCTCAAATGCTCTTTGGTGGGGGCAGTAGTTGCTTTCAGTGTGGAGACCTGCGTAGAGCTATTGATGAGTGGCCACAGAGACTGTGGGGCTGTGTGAAGGCAAAAGGATGCCATTTTGAAAAGTGATTGGTGCCATGTATTCACAAGTGTACTACTTATGTCATATCACAGGTATATAAAAATATCTTTAAATTTCTTTTCTTATTTCGTTGAATACTTTGTAACAGTGTTTATGTTAAGACTAGGTATATACGATTCAAGAACAGCTCCTGAAGGAAAGACTAAAGTTTCTAAAATGACTTGCATTACAGGAAATGTTTCAAAATGCTTAAAAAATCCTCTCAGCCTCAACTTTTAACCTCTGGCACTTGTATTTCTGCAGCTAACTCAACATCACCAGGTGGTATTTGATGATATCTCATTGGACTTACAATTAATAATGTAATGACTTGCAATTAATGTTAATGGGACTTGTAATTAATGTTAAATGATTTGTAATTAATGTTAGCTAACCAAACATACCTTTATTTTAAAGGCAGAACAGTTTTTTTATTTTTTATTTCTAATGCTTTTAGGTATTGTGCTCCAAATTATGGAGAGAAAAACCCATTATCCAGAAATTCTTAAGTCCCAAGGTTGCTGGATAAAAGATTCTATACTGTATACTTATTTATAAAGTTTTCTCCCAAATGCGGTGCATGAGGCTACTGAGCTGCAAGAGGAAGAACTTGCCAAAAGCGTTGAGTTCATTAAGTAGCCCTAATCCTTAAAAAGTCTGGACACAACTGCTATGGAGAAACCCATGACATTTTGTATGGGAAAGGTCACTATATGAGGATCGTTCAAAAAGTGACGAGACTGATTTTACATGGGGCAGAAGTGAATGCAGTAAACATACATACTTTTGAAGAATTTTCCCTCTACCTGAACACACCAGTCCCGCCTTTCTATGCATTTCCGAAAGGCGTATTTGAAGACCTTCCTTAACGTGTAATTCAAAATACCCACTACAACATTGTTGAGTTCAGTATTTGATGCCCACAAAGTTATTTTTTCACTTCAGGGAATAGGTAGAAGTGACCTGTCACCAGTCCAGTGAATACGGAGGGTGCACCATCGTTTTGATGCCTAGATCTTGGATAACTTGCTGGGTAAGCAAGGCACAATGTGAAAGGGCATTATCTTGGTGCAAAATCCAACCAGTTAGTTCATATTCTGGGCGTTTTGGGGGGAAAAAATTCTTTAGAGGACCTTTGAGAACTTCAGAATAATAGGCACTGATAACAGTTTTCCCTTGTTTAACAACATGGTCATATACAATTCCCTTTTTATAAAAAAAAAAACCAGGTGCATGACCTTCCCTGCACTTGCTTGAACCTTTGCTTTCTTGGATTGGGAACTCTGTGTGCGGGTGTTTCCATTGGATGCTCTGTTGTTTTATTTCTGGATTGAAATGGAGAAAAAATGTTTGATGGCTCGATCCAAAAAGTATGGTTCACATTCTAGCCCCGGCACTTCCATTGGTGGCAAGTGATAACACGATTTCCCTTGTGTTCATCTGTAAAGAAGTGAGGAATCCACTTTGCATCGACTTTTCGGTATCCCAACCGGTTTCTCACAGTGTCATCAACGGAACTAACAGACATCTGCACCATATTAACAACCTCCTCAATGGTCATTCGGCAGTCTTCGCTCAATGGTATTGACAGTAACCTCTATGGTCGATGTCGAAGGCCTACCAGAGCATGGCACATCTTCCAGACACTTCACCAATTCACAATTTCTCATGCCACTCAAAACCTCTTGCACGGGACAAAGCATCTTCCTTATAGGCTGTTTTAATCATTTCGTGTATTTCTGTGGAGGTTTTATTCAAACGCAAGTAAAATTTTATAGTTGCTCTTTGCTCCAGTTTTAAATTCATACTGGGCTACAGAAATACGTCTGAACTCTATGCCATTTAACACAAGAATTAACTAGCAGAGCACTGTAATGACGCGTTGTCACATGAACGACCTTGCAGATGTTGGCACAAGCAGTTGTATTTTTCTGTGTGGGTTTGTTTTGGCATTATGGCATCCAGGGTTCCCATGGTCTTTGAAAACTCCTTGAATTTAATTTTCCTTTTCAAGGGCCCTTAAGAGTCCTTGAAAAGTACTTGATTTTTTTTTCCATTCACCAAATTTCAAAATAGCCGCAGTTCATTGAAGAGAAGCTATTGCCAAAATGTCACAGGTGGCAACGCTGTATTGTGGAATGCTCTCTTGGAATCAAGAGCACATACGTAGCTGTCACATTTCCAGTTTTCATGCGGTTGTGATTCTGAACTATGATAAGCCAGTGCAAGGAGAATTCTTCTGAACTACGATAAGCAAATGTGAGGGAGTGTAAGTGCAAGGTACTAGTGTCTCAAACCAGGTTTGCGATTTGCCGAATGCTTGTAGCACAGGAATCCAGTCTAAAATTTCGGCTGTCCATCGGTGGTCTGGCAATATGTCCAGACCATTGCCATTTCAGGGATTTTACTCTGATCATGATATCCTCCATATATACAGTATATATTGGGTATATAAATAAGTTTTGAGGGATTTCTGTTCGGTGTCATACTTATTACTGCTCGCATGTGTTTTAAGGTGGCAACACTGCTATATTGCAGTACGAGACGCCAGCTGTCAGAGTCAGTATACGACGTTTGATTGAGGTGCGAAGACGTATTTGTTTTACTCGATGGAAAATAGCAACTTTCATCCCGACAAAACAGCATTTCCGGGAAGTGTTAGTGCATTACTTTATTGTCAAGAAAAGTGCTGCCGACAGCTATCGCTTAATGTCAAATCTATGGTGAACATTCCCCATCCATAAAAACATGTGAGTATTGGTTTAGACGATTCAAAAGGAATGATTTCGATGTCAGTGATGTAGAACGTTCTGGACCACACAAAAAAAATTGCTGTTCCCGATTTGGAAGCTTTACTCGACGAGAATCCGTGCCAGACCCAAAAAGAATTAGCAGCAACATTAAATGTTAGTCAACCATGCATTTCACAACGTTTATCTGCCATGGGAATGGTGCAAAAAGAAGGGAATTGGGTTCCACATGCTTTGCGGGAAAGAGACCTTGAACGTCGAAAAACAATTTGCGAATTGCTGCTTCAAAGGCAAACAAGAAAGTTTTTTTTTGCATTGTATTATTACTGCCGACGAGAAATGGATATGATACGATAACCCTAAACGGCAGATAGCATGGGTGAAGCCAGATGAACCAGGTCCTTCAATGCCAAAACCCAATATCCATGGTTCAAAGGTAATGCTGTGTATCTGGTGGGACCAGAAATGTGTGATTAACTATGAACTGCTGAAACCGTCAGAAACTATTGCTGGTGATCGGTATCGAACCCAATTAATGCGTTTAAAACGAGCTCTCACGCAAAAACGGCCGGAATGGGAGAATAGACACAACAAAGTCATCTTACAGCATGACAACGCAAGACCACATGTTTTTCAACCTGTGAAAAAGTACTTAAAAGGATCCGACTGGGAAGTTCTACCCCACCCGCCATATTCACCAGATATTGCGCCATCGGATTACCATTTGTTCTGGTCGATGCAGTCAGCATTTTCTGGAGAACGGTTTAGTTCTTATGAAGACATCAGAAATTTGCTGGACAACTGGATCTCATCCAAGGAACCGGAATTCTTTCTTCGGGGCATACGTTCACTGCCTGAAAGATGGGGTAAAGTTGTAGCTTCAGAGGGAGCATACTTCGATTAATATTAAAATATTGTTTCTGTTCTCCAACAACGTGTTTTGTTCACCTCAAATCCCTCAAAACTTATTTATATACCTAATATATAAAGAGATACTTTATATAGCTGTGTAGCTCTGTGCAAAAGCCAGAAGAATTCCAAATGTAATTAAAACCAAATATGTATTTTATAAGTCAAAATGGATAAAAGATGAAATTTTGGCATAGAAACTGTACTTGCAACTTGATGATGCTTTTGTCTTTAAGTAATACTAATGAAAATTAAATTTCTGCAGTCAAGTGTTATTTTTTTTTTCTAGTGTTTTCTGTGTGTTTGCCTGCAACTGATGACCACATTCTATAGTGCCCTAGGGGATATTGCTTTCAATTTCTTATATTTTATTCTTCACTTAGTTTGACTTTAATGAAAATTTTTTTGCTTTTAACTGTTTGGTCAAATGTGTAACACATTGTGTTAGTGGTATCTTATGGAACAATAATACCTCACCAAGGTATGCCCCTATGTTTAGTTATAACTGTAATTTTAATTGAACTTTTTGATTGTTTGTTACAACTTATTTTAGTGTTTCAGGAGATTTCTTATCGGGCACGAATATAGTCTTGAAATGTTTTATTAGTCCTTGAAAAGTCCTTGATTTTTTTGGTGCAAAAGAGTGGGAACTATGGACGTCAGTCCTGTTACTTTTTGAACAATCTACGTGTAGTGAAATCTGCTGAATTTCAGCTTCAGCATTGTGTCTGAAATGAGTGTGTGTACATGTTTCTATTTTGGAAGTTCTTGTATGCTTGTATATCTGTTCTAGCACTGATTAATCTTGTAAACAAATTGTGATTCCTATCTATATGTTCTTAAATTGTTGTGAGTCCTAGAATATATGTGAAATGTGAGTTAGTGACATTATCAAATGGCTATGTCTATCCTTATGTACAATGAAATGTAAAAAATGCTGGTGTTAAACTGAAACATACAATATGAAAATGTGCATGAAATTTTAAGTGTCAGTGTGCCGGAAACTAAACATTTTTGTAATTTGGAAATTTTTTGCCCTCAAAATAGCTGCTTTGTTTTCAGTGTTATGATGAAGTTTTCAGAGAGGCCATCAAAAGGCTATTTAACTGTCCAATCATTGGAGCTGGTCACAGCTGTTTTGAGCAGAGCTCCTACTTAAATGGTAGGTTGTTCTATTTTTCATTCATTATTTGAAATCAGTAAGTTACTGAATAAGTATTTGTGAATAACTCTGCTATTGCTTAATAATTATACTGTTAACATCAGTGAAAAACAAAGCTTGATGCAATTTATTAAATATTTCACGTTCCATTCATGCTTTCTTTATATGGGAAAAACATAAATTATTTGAAACGTAACTAGTTGTACCTAGTGAAACATACTTACTTAGCTGTAAAAGATTCTCATTCACAACTGAACAGACTGAAATTTATTATTCAAAGATTTCTGTTAGTATGCAGTTGAATTTTCTTTTGTCTTTTCTTTTCTTTACATACATTTCAGTATTTAGTTTTCTCTCTTTGGCTTGCCTTCTCTTTCGGTTTGAGTTTTATAATTGGTTTATTCCATCAAGTGTTTCATTTACTGTCTTTTGTGCATTTCATGTTCCGTCAGTGTTTCACGTTTCTTTCCTTGGAGATCTGTTTTCTAATTGAAAATATCACTGTAGCTTCTCCTGGGACCCATGAAGAATATACTGGTTATAAAATTTAAAAAGAAAAATCAAGTAGATGAGTTGAAATGAAGTTGATGACTGGTGTCACATGTGTTGAGTTGAGAACATGGAATAGTGAAGTGATATGTAATTGTGTCATACATAATTGAAATGGCACCAGTTACATGAAGCATGTGATTGAAACTGTAGAAGGAAGCCCAAAGTACACCTAGAGTGTCATATGCAATGACAGTGTATCTTACTCAATTAGACTGATGTCACATGCTTAAAATTAACTCTTTCAGAAATCCTTGGCATATTATATATTGTTTTGTTTTTTTCAGTGTTTCGTAGCCTACTTTTCAAAATACATCTTTCATTATTAAAAGGTAAAGCTAATACCATTCCAGTAACCATTTATTTAGTTAGTTTCAAAATACATCTTTCATTATTAAAAGGTAAAGCTAATACCATTCCAGTAACCATTTATTTAGTTAGTTTCAAAATACATCTTTCATTATTAAAAGGTAAAGCTAATACCATTCCAGTAACCATTTATTTAGTTAGTTTCAAAATACATCTTTCATTATTAAAAGGTAAAGCTAATACCATTCCAGTAACCATTTATTTAGTTAGTTTCAAAATACATCTTTCATTATTAAAAGGTAAAGCTAATACCATTCCAGTAACCATTTATTTAGTTAGTTTCAAAATACATCTTTCATTATTAAAAGGTAAAGCTAATACCATTCCAGTAACCATTTATTTAGTTAGTTTCAAAATACATCTTTCATTATTAAAAGGTAAAGCTAATACCATTCCAGTAACCATTTATTTAGTTAGTTTCAAAATACATCTTTCATTATTAAAAGGTAAAGCTAATACCATTCCAGTAACCATTTATTTAGTTAGTTTCAAAATACATCTTTCATTATTAAAAGGTAAAGCTAATACCATTCCAGTAACCATTTATTTAGTTAGTTTCAAAATACATCTTTCATTATTAAAAGGTAAAGCTAATACCATTCCAGTAACCATTTAATTAGTTAGTTTCAAAATACATCTTTCATTATTAAAAGGTAAAGCTAATACCATTCCAGTAACCATTTAATTAGTTAGTTTCAAAATACATCTTTCATTATTAAAAGGTGAAGCTAATACCATTCCAGTAACCATTTAATTAGTTAGTTTCAAAATACATCTTTCATTATTAAAAGGTAAAGCTAATACCATTCCAGTAACCATTTAATTAGTTAGTTTCAAAATATATCTTTCATTATTAAAAGGTGAAGCTAATACCATTCCAGTAACCATTTATTTAGTTAGTTTCAAAATACATCTTTCATTATTAAAAGGTAAAGCTAATACCATTCCAGTAACCATTTAATTAGTTAGTTTCAAAATACATCTTTCATTATTAAAAGGTAAAGCTAATACCATTCCAGTAACCATTTAATTAGTTAGTTTCAAAATATATCTTTCATTATTAAAAGGTAAAGCTAATACCATTCCAGTAACCATTTAATTAGTTAGTTTCAAAATACATCTTTCATTATTAAATGGTAAAGCTAATACCATTCCAGTAACCATTTAATTAGTTAGTTTCAAAATACATCTTTCATTATTAAAAGGTGAAGCTAATACCATTCCAGTAACCATTTAATTAGTTAGTTTCAAAATACATCTTTCATTATTAAAAGGTAAAGCTAATACCATTCCAGTAACCATTTAATTAGTTAGTTTCAAAATATATCTTTCATTATTAAAAGGTAAAGCTAATACCATTCCAGTAACCATTTAATTAGTTAGTTTCAAAATACATCTTTCATTATTAAAAGGTAAAGCTAATACCATTCCAGTAACCATTTAATTAGTTAGTTTCAAAATATATCTTTCATTATTAAAAGGTAAAGCTAATACCATTCCAGTAACCATTTAATTAGTTAGTTTTGTATGTGATAGTGCTCAGGTTTAATCCTAGGCAAGATATGGATGATGTGTAATCATTATTTTTTGGAACAGATATGCCATCTATTTGTCTAAATCTTCACAGAAATTCTATTTTTCTAGAGTAGGAACTGTCTGTTTCCTTATATGGAAATCGAGTCATATTGTTTTAGTAAATAAATCCATCGCTCTTTCCACGTTAAGCAACACACAGCAACCAAAAAATTGTTATTCGGCCACCGTCGGGGAATCGAATCCCGAATCTCTCGATATCTAGCCGAGCGTGTTAGATATCGAGAGATTCGGGATTCGATTCCCCGACAGTGGCCGAGTAACATTTTTTTGGTTGCTGTGTGTTGCTTAACGTGGAAAGAGCGATGGATTTATTTACTCAACTGATGCCACATATTTAGATGATTTTCACCTTGGATCTCGCCCTTTGGATTATTGCTATAATTATATGTTGCCAGTGCTGTTAATGCCCACCAGATGGAGACGTCTCAGTAGCTGAGCCCATCTTACGGATTTATGATGTCAGATGCTGACTGAAAAAAGAAAAACATACATAGCCCCGTGAATTGTTGGCCGCTGTGGTGTAAGGTAACGCGCTCGGCTAGATATCGAGAGATTTAGGGTTCGATTCCTTGACGGCAGCCGAATAACAATATTTTTGGTTGCTGTGCGTTGCTTCACGTGGAAAGAGCAATGGATTTATTTACTCAACTGACGCCACATATTTAGATGATTTTCACCTTGGATATTGTTTTAATATTGTGAACTGTTCTGTCAATGACAGAATTTCTATGCCAAAATATGAGAATGTGTGTGTTTACTATGCACTTTGTAAATTAAATATTCAATAATTTCCGGGTTGTTCCTGTAGATGTTGATGTTTTATGGCCCATATTTTGTCTTTTTCGTGGAACTAGTTACTCTAAATACAGCAGAATTACTCCTTATGCCCTAAGAAACTCACAAGCAGCTCCAACCTTAGGAATGCACTACACATCCCCCAGTAGATTGGCATTAAATGCATTTCACCATAACCAGAAAGTAAATTTCAAAATTATCTAAAGTATTGCACTGAGATGTCCTTTCTTGGGAGCAGCATGCCAGTCTGGACAAGATTCTTTTGACTAATTTTGGCATCCATGTGCATGAGCATGAATCACTTTTGATATCCATGTAACATAGCTTCTGATTCTTGTCACCTGGATGCCAAAACTGATTCATGCGTAGGCAGTCCAGCCATCTTGTCTCATATCAAGAAGTCATTATGACGAACTGTGAAAAGGCATGTGTTTGCACATGAATGGTTTGTGTATGTCTCTTACATGAGGTCATCTCATAAGACATTCAAATTGGGGGATTTGGAACTTTGTATCCCCTCAATAAAAACATTGGTGGAGCATTTCCCCAATATCCCAAAGGAAAACTCATTGGTTTTGGAACTTTCTCTATTCCTCTTTGAGAAATATTTTGGTGAACCTTGAAACTATCACCTTCTGTGGTCCATGTCTGTGCTTCCCCCCACCTCCTTTCATGAATTTTTTTGTTGCAATACCTCTGATCCCATGATCTATAGAAAAACAGTTTTCTGGCATTATGTTCTTGTAAACTACTGATCTTTCTACAACACAGTTGCACAGTCTTTGTAACTACCGACATGCTGAATGCTGATTAGTATGGGTAAATGCTTTGAACAATTTTTACTTATCATTTTAGTCACTTTTCTTTCCTAACCATTGTTATATAATATCAAAAGCACCATCACATAAAATGATGTGCATTTCATGATATCAATGCAGCAAATGAAGAGTTAAAAAGCAGAACAAGTTCTTGGTGAATATATTTCAAATACGTGGTGATAATGTCAATAAACGATGGCATCGCTCTGTCCATGTTATTTTATAAACAACGATAGCAAGTGAACACACTCGGCTAGTTATCGAGAGATCTGTGGTTCGATCCCAGCGGTGTCAGAACAACAATTTTTCAGTTGCTATGCGTTGTTTATAAAATAACATGGACAGAGCGATGACATCATTTATTTAAGAACAAGTTCTTTTTTGAAATTCGTGCAACCTGCAAATGAAAGCAATAATAATGAAAGTTAAACTCAACCATTTGTGCAGAAACTAAAGGGAATTAAAATGAAGAAGAAAACAAAGGGAGGAGTACAGTAGATGAGGAAATTGAAAACTTGTTGTGGAAATAGAAAGAGAACCTTAGCAATTGGTATCATAAAAATTTGAATTTCCTGCTGATGATTTAAATAAAAGTTTTACTTTATATTATCTTCACAAAGTTTTAGTTAACAGTGAACAAATTTGTAGAAGCTGTTTAACTTACTGGTTTATTAAAAAAAATATTTTTTACTTTTTTGTGTTAAATTGTTCACTAGTTATATCATGTACATTAACAGCTAGAGAAATCCTTAATGATTGTAGGCGTTTGTTTCAAATTCTCAATGGGCATGAAATGTCAAAATACTTAGTTCTTTTCACAACGAATTAACTTTGTGAACAAAATAATATCATTTAATATAATAAATGTAATATAATACAATACAATACAATACAGAGTAATTCAAAATTATTCATCTGATTTCAGAAGAGCATAATTCCATGCATATCAACCGTGTATGGTCTGGGCATACTCCAAATGAAAGAGGAAATCTCCAAATTTTAGTAGGTCACCATGAGAGGGCCTCATTGTCATTGTGCTGTTCACCGTTTCCTCAACGAAGTACTCCCTTGCCATTGGATTGATCACAGTGGATCCCATGACTTGGTGCTCTACAGCTGGTCACTTAGGTCATTGGAACTTACACAGTGCAACTTCTTCTTTTGGGGGTATGTTAAGGATACTGTGTGCATGCCACTGTTGTCTGAGTAAGACCATGCCGTGGGAAGAAAGATTAAGAGACTCTAAGTGCTATGGATTTTACATAGTTACTATGGAAATCGTCAGTCCACTACAGACTACAGAAATCATCGAGTATGCAATGAAAATAGAAAAGCTCAGTGAAATAATGTTATTAAACATCTGTGTAAAGTTTATTTTCATAATTTCAAGATTCTAGCACTTGTTAAACATTTTTGGGAATGCGTCTTGGGTGTTTTCAATATGTTCATATTTTCAAGATTCTAACACTTGTTAAATGTTTTCGGGAATGTTTCGTGGGTGTTTTCAATATTGTCACATTTCTACAGTGTTGTCTTTTGTCGTTGTTGTTGTTTATTTTGTTTTTTGGATGTTATAAGTGTCTGGTCATGTGACAGAGTTCACATGGCCCCTAGAATCCTAGTAAAATTCTCAAACTTAATTTTCGTTTTTTTCTTTTTCCAAGCTTTAGAAAGTCCTTGGTTCTTCGCATTTCGGGGAAAGGTTGTGGAGTAGTACTACTTTCTTTCCAGCAATAAAAAAATCTTAAGAAAAAGATAAAAAGAAAATGATGATAGAGTAGGGAGCTATTGAAAAAACTGGGGGAAAAAGTCAGTGAATCTCACAAATGTGCTCGTAATCAAACCAAATATTACTGCTGTAGCAGTGATGAGAATGTCATCTCTCTCTCTCTCTCTCTCTCTCTCTCTCTCTCTCTCTCTCTCTCTCTCTCTCTCTCTCTGAGGGAGTGAAGTAGTGATTATGTTCCTCATTTGTAGTGAGTTCGTATTTTTTAAGAATTTTTTTCTAATGAAATACACTTCAAAAAAATAATCAATAGGGGCCAATCATTTTTACCCCTTTTATTAAACAAAATTAAATTTCTAGATCAGTACTTAATCTGTCCATGGTGGGATCTGCACCATTTCCGTGCCCCATAAAATTGTTTCACGGCAGAGTGAGCAACGCAGTATCGATTTTTCACATTTTTTTTTTCATAAAATTCATGTTTTCCAATTTCTTAGTCACTTTTTACTGATACATGAGATTGTTCATGGATTCGCGAAATTCCGCTTTTTCTGTCATCATTTGGCTTATTCTTGAGATCGATAAAAAACTGAAGGGAAGCCATTTTTTTGTTTTGGGTGGGGGGCTGAAACCTATAATATATATTAATAATTTTATTATTTATAAATTGTAAATACACACAGCACTGAACACGCGTTGATGTTCTTGTTTTTGATTTTGAAAAGTTGGCAGCTCTGAAATGTAGTAGAAAATATTGATTCTTTATTGCTCACATTCAGTGGAGTACCTTGAAGAATGACAGGGAATGCAGCAGTGCAAATGACCAAATGTAGTTTCAAGACTTGTCAGTGTACATAACTCGGTTTTTGAAATAAAAAATAATAAAACACAAAAATATTTTGCAATGAGAGGTCAAGAGAGATTGAAGTTATTGAAAAACATTTATTTTATGAAAATGTATTTTCTTTGTTTTTCTTTTCAGTTTTCTTTGTATCCCGTTGTTTTTAGGTATATATTGTAGCTTTTGTCAAAATTTCTTGTTAACACATTTATTTGTTTGAGCTAGAACATAATTTTTCAGTTGACGAAGTGATGCAGTGCTTGCATTGCCTCAGATCTGATTTTTTTCCCTCCTGCCACTCTGATTATAGTTAGATGTAGTAACATATAAGCAAAGTTGGTAATTTTTTAGTCTTTAATACTGATGGCATGAAATTTGTAAAGTGAAGTGATAGGATGTCAAATGTACAGTCAAATAGAATGTATGGATAGATGAACTGATTTTATATTTGTGTAAATGAGATGATTTCCTTAAGTGAAGGGAAGTAAATGTGTTTATTAAAATTTTCTAGTGAATTGTGATTACATTATTCCACTAAATGTAAATTTTCAACTAGTTGTGCTTTGAATGACAACTTTCTCATACCACTGTGAGCTTGAAATTTGCTTATTTTAAATATAAAATTAATTTGTGATTTTTATCAACCATTTTTCAGATGTATGCAAGTAGCTAAAAATTTCACAGTGGGAATAGTTTTTTTTTTAGTTTTTTTTTTTTTATATAGTAGCTATCAGTGCTATACAGAATTTTTTGATTCCTACATTTATATCCATTCAGATCACAACTTCAAAGTTCTGCATTTTTTCAGTTTTCAATTTAGCAACTTTGCAAGTAAATCACACATTTGGCATTTTTCAGTTTCTAAAAATTCCATTATGCATTGATAGATGAGTGGATAAAGTTATTATGTATACATTTTTAATTTTGGAAGATGTAGATATAAAAATGGTTGCTAAGAGGGTAAAAACCCATGTCAAAATATTTCGTGAGAAGTGCAGTTTTGGTCAGATGAATGGGGAAACAGAATACTATGTTTTTACCAACAAGGTATGCCACTGTTACTGGTGTATTATATACAGGGTGATTCCTGAAGTCCTAAGTCACCTCAATAACTTGGGAACAAAGACAGCTAGAGCTATGGAAGTAAGGTATGGTATAGTAAAACAACCATGCGCTATCGGATGAGAGTGACTGCAGCGCCCCTAGTGGCAAAATGTGGAAGTTAGCACTCCTATCTCGGAAACCATGAGAGATACGGGAAAGAGATCAATTAAAAACTTGTAGAGCATAAACGAATTAGTAGGAAATGGCATATGGTAGAAACGGCTGGGGTAAATAGAAGGCTGGAAACATGAGGGAAACACAAGATTTATTATACTCAGGCATGAATACAAATGGAGTACATTGGTCATATTTAATGCAACAGCGGTACTTACATAACGTTGCGTTTAGCGTAAATAGGGTTCAATATAACCACCATCTGCCACAATACACATTTGAATGCTAAACAGAACTTCCCGCTGTACGTTCGCCAGCATAACAGGTGTCACGCTCTCACACGCAGCGACAATACACAGTCGGAGATTGTGGAGACTCGTTAGTTCCACCCTGTACACGTGATCCTTTAGGTAACCCCAGAGGAAGAAATCCATGGGAGTTAGATACGGGGATCATGGAGGCCACGCTACAGGACCACCATAACCAATTATCTGTTGCCCAAAAGTGTCTGACAGGAAGTGCTGTACCACTGTTGGTTGATGTGCTGGAGCGCCGTCATGCTGAATCCATAATGAGCGTACATCTTGCAGAGACAGATCATCTAACCACTCAGGTAATGTGCTTTGTAACAGCTGTAGGTATCTTCATCCATTTAATGCACCCTCATAGAACACAGGCCCAACAAGCCGGTCCTTCCAGATGCCACACCAGACAATTGATCGACCAGCGCACCTAACGCCTCATTTCCCGTGTAAAAAATGGATTCTGAACTGCCCAGTAATGGGTGTTTTGTTTGTTCAGCAACCTGGCATGTGTTAATTGCGCCTCGTCAGTCCAAAGGATGTTTGATAGAAAGGCCGCATTTTCTTCTAGGGTGTTCATTACAAAATTGCACCAGTCTAGACATCGTTGGTTAGCCCCTGGCATCAGTACGTGCAGCGGTACTGTATGGTACGGGTGGGCACCAAGCTGATGCAAAATGTTCCACACACGGGATTGTGATAGGCCACATGCCATACTGACTTCCCTCGTACTGGTGTGTGGGTTGGCCAAAACGTATGCCAGAACATTGACTGGTTGCACATCCCTACCCATTCCTGTGGGTCGGCAGGAACAGGGATGCACTGTAATACTGCCTGTCTCTCGTAGCCGTCGAACCGCGCGATTGATGGTCCACGCTGTCGGCAATGGATGAGTCGGAAATCGTAAGCCATACTGGCGTGACGCTTCCCTCGCATTGCGTCTGAATTCTCTATATAGCAGCACCATCTCGCAATACTGTTCATTCGAATAGCCTGCCATGTTTGTTATATACCCGATACATTACAAATGACATAGCTCCTGACCGACGATCCTTTATACACTGGTGTGCAAAAATTAAGGACGAAAAGGAGAAATTAGCATAACAGCGGAACGAACAGGCAGAATAGACCGAAAGACCACTCAGGAGATAGACTAGGGTCCGGTACGGTAGGGCATGCGCATTTATGCAGCATGACGTAGGGGTGGGGGGTGAGGGGTGGCGGGAGTGTCGGAAGGGTATAAAGCACACGGGCGGTGTACTCTCCGCAATTCGGTGAAAGCTATTGCATGGTGTACATCGGTTTGAACGACGTCGAGTTGCTGCCACCATGTGATATGGCCAACAGGCAATCCAGTAGACAACATCTGGATGACTTTACCCGAGGTCGCGTCATTGGGAAGTTGGAAGAAGATCGAAGTGTGACTAGTGTGGCCGAGGAGTTCGGGATCCCTCACAGCATCGCTTCACAAGCTTGGAGAGCATTTCAAATGACAGGAACAGCTGTCCGAGAGTTTAGCAGTGGTCGTCCACGAGCAACCACGGCGGCAGACGACCGGTATATTGTCCTACAGGCGAGAAGTGACAGACGGCAGACAACGGGAGAAATCGCAAGACACGTGCAACAGACAACTGGACATCTGTTATCACGTTTTACTGTGGCCAGGAGGCTGCACAAAGGTCGTCTGTTTGCACGACGACCAGTACGGTGTGTGCCATTAATGGCTGCTCATCGGAAACTGCGGTTTCTGTGGTGCCAGGAACACAAGAACTGGACACATCAGCAATGGGGTCGAGTTCTCTTTACGGATGAGAGGCGATTTAGTCTGATGAGCGATTCTGGACGTATACACATCTGGAGAGAGCAGGGAACATGCAATCACACCTCCAACATCATCGAAAGGGACCGGTTTGGAGGTGGCGGAGTTCTTGTTTAGGGTGGTATCATGCTTGGTAGCCGTACTGACCTCCACATCTTCCAAGGAGGTTCAGTCACTGGTGTCCGCTATTGTACCGAGGTTCTCCTGCCTCACGTGCATCTGTTTAGAAGTGATGTGGGTCTTGAGTTCCTCTTCATGGACGACAACCCTACACCTCAGCGTACAGTGGCTGTCGCAGAGCTGTTGGAGAGTGAAGATATTCAATGCATGGATTGGCCTGCAAGATCCCCGGACCTAAATCCAATAGAACACGTGTGGGACCTTCTTGGGAGACGCTTGGTAGCACGTCACCAGCCGCCAGCAACGATTCCGCAGCTGCGATTGGCACTACAAGAGGAATGGGCCGCGATGCCTCAACAGCTCCTTGACAACCTCATCCTCAGCATGGACAGACGTTGTAAATCCTGCAACACAGTCAGGGGTGATCATATCCCCTACTAAAGACTGGATTTTTCTTGGCAGCCGCTTGTCACATGGACATTTCTGTCTTCTATCCAGTTGTGCTCGAAGCTACCTTTTCAATGAAGTGCCTTTGCATTCCTTGTTTGGACGGTTTTGCTCACTTGTCCCATATTCTTACATCTTGGGGATCTTATGGTATGATTTGAGGAGATGTGAAGCACTTCTGCACGATGTTACATTCGAAAAACCGTCTCGTCCTTAATTTTTGCATGCCAGTGTACATTACCACGCCGCGCCTGATACTGCAGGTGAGGCATTATGTCACACCAGAATTTGCATACAACACTCACAGGCATGCGGTCGCATACATCATACATTTCTCTCTGCTAGACTGTTACCGCAACAACGACGCGAACCGGCTTCACACAAGTTTGGGTTTCCAGGCTTCTACTTACCCCAGCAGTTTCTACCATATGTTGTTTCCTGCTAATGCGTTGGTGCTCTACAAGTTTCTAATTGATCTCTTTCCCATATCTCTCATGGTTTCCGAGATAGGGGTGCTAACTTCCACATTTTGCAACTAGGGGCGCTGCAGTCACTCTCATTCGATAGTGCATGGCTGTTTTACTATACCATACCTTACTTCCATAGCTCTAGCTGTCTTTGTTCCCAAGTTATTGAGGTGACTTAGGACTTTAGGAATCACCCTGTATGTATGCTTGTTGTGGATGTGTTCGTCAACATGCTAAGAGGGCAGCTGTAAATGAAAATCTGTTATTTCCTCACGAAGTTTCAGAATTATAAAGTAAAATTAACAACTTCATTCTGTAACAAAAAGTGATTCCCTCCACTTGATACCATGACTTTTTTCCTTCCTAAATATAGTAGGTTGAAATTGAGAATGCAGTTGTGCTTTTGTGCATGAAATTTCAAACTATAATGCTTCAACCTCATGTTTCTTGGTTTGGTTACAGTGTTGACTGGGATTCCTGTTTTCTACTGCTTGGGGAATTTGAAAACGTAAAGAAAGATGCCCAATTTTGCTGGCGCAGTGGTTTAAGCACTGGCTGCGATGGGTCTTGGTTTAAATCTCAGTGAGGCATGGATGTTATGTTTGTCTTACAGCCCTGGCTCTCTTCCTTCCCTGGAACCAGTGGCTCTAAATTAGGGATAAGCAACTGCTTATAGCCCGCCAAGTTGCTTATGGCAGTCATTAGACACCCAAGCAAAATTTTTGCAAGTCTTTGAGAGCTTTCATTTTCTTGAAAATTCAAGAACACAGCCCTGCATTGTTTTCAGTAAATGTATGTCACTGGTCACATTGTTATAAAATAATCATGAACAATATTTATTTAAAAGCTGTGGTGAAGGAAATTGTGATCATATACAATTTTCATGGGTTTCACTGCCATGGCTTATTGTCATAAAATCATCACAAATAATATTTAAAAGCTGTGGTGAAGGAAACTGTGATCCCACACCTGTCATGAGGTTTCACAGCCATGGCTTAAAGATATCAAAAAGTCATTATTAAGTTATATTTTCATGTTGCATTTCTCTGAGGATGTGAATTTTGTGGTGGGATATCACCATTCATATGGCATTATTATTTCTGCTTCTCTTCCAATTAGTAAAAGAAACTTCAACCAAAACTATCTGCAGACTACGATGTGAAAGAAAGCATAATGATAAGTGTAGGTGCTACAACTCTTTTTCCTAACACTGTTCTCAAAATTATGAAATTAGACATTAGTAACCAAAACTGAACTAATATGAAATGGGAGAAAATTAAAAAACTGTCAATTATGTATGTATAACTAAAGTGTGTGACAGAACTTCATATTCATTTTACATTTTTATTGCATCACATATAAAAACTAAAATCACTGGACTGAGAGACTAGATACTACTAGCTTTGATTACAGGAAAAAAGGAGTAACCATTCAAAAGTTCACAAAGAGGAGTTCTGTTATTTCATTCTTAGAGTGTTTAGTGATTGTGGTTGTAGTAATTTGCAAAAATTTAGTATTGTCATCTCTTTATTTTTGCTGTTGTGCAAAAAGCCTTTCTTTGATTATGTGCCTATAAAAATAGCTGGTTTCAACTTAATTAGAAAACTGTGAATGCCATATGAACAATCCATTTTTATGGCATGTATTTTAATGTAAGCAGTGTATTTAATATAAAATGTTTTAAGGCTGTTTTCTTGCAGTGTTTTTTTTTTTTCAGTATGCAGTACATATAAATCTTCCTTTTTTTTTTTTTCTTTTGTAGAAGTCATCCATCCAAACATGATAAAGGTTATATGTGCTATTGAATTTCCTACAGTATTTTATTTGGTTTCCCCTAAAATAGAATACTCACTCCATAACTGTGTTATGTTTAGTCCAGCCATCTTTGAAACTTCTACAATTCGTTCACTGTTTGTGATCTATCAACTATTACAAGTGCTTCGCTCTACTCACAACCAGGGTCTATTCATGGGCAGCATTAACCTCTCAGACATTGTTGTGAAGCAGAATCTTTGGATAGAAGTAATGCCTCACATATGGAAGGAATTGTGTTGTGATACCACAGACTACCAAATTGATGAAAACCCTACTTATGAGCCCTCAGCAACATCATCATGCTATGGCGGTTCAAGTAATACATCTAGTTTTTCAAGGAGCATTGCTACAGAATCTTTTCCAAAAGAAAAAAACATCAATGGAAATCAAGCGGCATTAAGTGCTTTGGTGGACAGCTGGGTTAAAGGATCAGTTTGCAACTATGACTACCTCATGGAATTAAATAAGGTTGTTTTTCATTAATGTTTATGATTTTGCATTGGTTCTAAATGTATTGAATATCACAGTTTTTCATGTTTGGTTTGAACTTAGCTGAAACTTTTGCATTAGGGCAATAAAAACAAATTGCATTTTCTAGATATTACTGGTCTTTTTCCAAGGTAACTGATCTTGAGCAAATTTTTAGCTGATTTTAATTCTTATCAGTAGGTCCGCAAATATGCTGATGTTTCGTTTCTTTTTTTCTTTTTTTAATAGTTAACTAGGAGTGGGAATGCCACTGTTTGATAGAAAATATTTTTTTTTACTCTAAGCAAGCATGTGTGTGTGTGTACATGCTCACATAAACATGTCTATTAGACAGCTCTAAGGTGTTATTCAAGCATGTGTGACTCAAAGTTTGAAATATTTGGAATTGTGAGCAACTGCAAAGAAGAGAGGTCTTTCTGTGCTATAATTTACCTCCCCCCTTCCCCATCTTAGTTTTGGTTAATTGTAGTCAGTTATCTTTTACTAATTTAGCTGAAAGTTTAATAAATTTGTGGGCCAGATACAAATTTTAGTTATCTGAATATTGATGGAGAATATGGAGACCAGGGGTCGGTCCAGGTTTTTAAAGATCATACCCATTTTTGTGAAATCTTGCTTATATTTTTGCGAAATTTGTCTATTTTTTGTTTTTGTTTAGAGCAGTTTTGTCAAAAATGTTGTTAAAAAGACCCTCAAAAGTATATGAAGGTTCAACTTGGTGTGGAAACATAGATTGAATCATCATTATCAAACCTGGACTTGCAAAATGCCATTTTCCATATGCAAGGGTCATCAAAATGATTGGTCTAGGCATGTAAATAAGAAATCCAGTTACTTGGTCAAGC
The DNA here is from genome assembly GCA_039090855.1 of Macrothele yani. Lineage (NCBI taxonomy): Eukaryota > Metazoa > Arthropoda > Arachnida > Araneae > Macrothelidae > Macrothele > Macrothele yani. The sequence continues at coordinate 95,118,060 of CM077016.1, read as the reverse complement.
ATGTAGAAAAAAACAAAAAACTTTCAACATCAACTGTTTAATCCAGTGTATTAATGAAGTCATGGCAAAATCCTTGTGATGAGATATCTTAAAAGTATAATTTAGTAATACAATATTACTAGAAACTTTTTTGTCAAATTTTTAGGTTGCACATTTTGCAAGTCTTAATTTGAAAATGATGATTCAATCTATACCCATAATGGGACTTACTCAAGAGATTAGGTGCTGCCAATCGGGCAGTAATACCCAGCCTTTCTGTTTTTTGATTGTGGCACCTCTTCTTTCGATTTCTAGACTCTCTTCCAACTTCCGTTTTATAAAGTGCTGTTGATGTGAAAGAATTTTTAAAGAGTCTCAGTTAATCGAATGTCCGGTGCTTTGCATATATCTGTCAAGGCCTGTCTTGTTGACAGACACATACAAAGCACAAGATTAGTGAACAGAAAGGCTGGGTACTACCGCCTGATTGGTAGCACCTACTCTCTTGAGTCAGTCCCGATGATGGGTTGGTGTGCAACGTGAAAATTTGACAAAAAAAGTTAAAGTCATCTTAGTAATCCCCATATTACTAAATTATACTTTTAAGATGCCCTATTTTGCTTCCACAGCAAAATAAACAATCTGAATGCTGAAAAAAAAATGCACATTAGTGAAACATGACAATATTCCAGATGCCTCTTATGCTAAAACATTTTTGTTAAAATAAAATTTTTCAGAAAATATGTTGTGAAGATACCATTACATTTCACGACATTTTTGTAAAGACACCGCCCAATGGTATCAAGTGCAGCTTGAATCGATCCCTGGAGACACTTAATTCTTTGTAGCAATTTTGCTTTTTTGTGTGTGTGTGTGTGTGGATTGCCTTCCTTTGGAACATTATGTATGCTTAAATAACTTTTAAATACAGCAAATTTCTAATACATTTAGTTTCATTTGCTGAGTGTGGTTCTAAATATCATAGTGCATTCTTCTTAAAGTTAAAATATGAAAGAAACATCAATTCTGGAATTATTAAATTCTCACAAGATGTGATAATATATTATAAAAAAAGTAGGTTTCTTTTACTAGTGTGCTTAGATGTGTTTTATTTTATATTTTATTAGATTCATTATACTCCATTAACCAAATGATTTTTTTCGTATATTGCTTCTCTTAAAACTCTTAAGAATTTGTCTTTAAAACTTTTCAAACAAATACAGTTATGTGTAGTATAAGTATAGTTATTCAGCAGGGTCAGGAGCCGATCACCTGTTTAAACCTTTTTTTAAAATTAGTCACCTTTTGCATCCTTTTTCAGCTTTTGTCACCTTTTCAAACCTTTTTTGACCATATTGGGGGAAAATGTACAATTTAACAATATAGTTTCAAAAGCTGCTACTTTAATCAGTGTCCTCGTGGTGACGTCACGCTCCCCAGTGAAGGGGGATCACGTTCAGGCGCTTGATGAGCCAGCCGTTACTCTTTCAGAAGCCATGCAGAGCTGGTCAAAAAGGGAGTTGTCATAGCAACGGTCGATTGAGCGCAGGGAATGTTGCATCATAGCTGTGAACTGGATGGAGAGTGGGGGGAGGAAGGGGTTTGCAAAAACTTGTTTAAACGGGCGCGCGATGTTGACTGATAAACATTTCTGGTACGCTACTGGAATAAAAAATATGATTTTCTATCTTTGCGAAATTTTGATAAAACTGGCTACAAATTTAATGAACTTCATAAATTGTTAAAAGGAACAAACCCACCAACTTTCATGCGAAATAAATAAAAATTGTGAAAATTAGATACTAAAATTTTTAATCACGTTTTCAATTTCGTACGACGGCAGTTTTCTGCTCTGAATGTCATAATAAAAATTGTTATGAGCAATTAAAAAGTTTTCATTTGATTGTAGTGACATTTGCAGGATAACCATGTATGACTCAGTTACGACATCTCACATCTGTAAAAAATTCAGATCTTTTAATTGAAAATTTCGAAGAGAGAAATGCGGCGCTTCGCTGCGCCATTAAAAAATTGACCCAGAGACCTTTCTTGTAAACACAGGAGGAAACTGTCTTTTGATCTAAAAGCCAGAAGTATGGAATGACGAGACGGAAAGTAAAAACAAATCGCCCTCCAATCTGAACGCATCAAAAATCCAAAATAAAGCGATAACATACCCTTAGGCCGGTGTAACGATGTTTTGTTACACCAGCCGACCGCCGAGTGTGGAGAATGTATAGCACAGCATACTTTTACTGTGATTCAACCTCATTGCCCCAGCACCCAAAGTTTGTCATTGATAAATACCAGCAGACTTGGGACAGGAAACTGTAATAACGATATCCTGAGCCCGCAAAATGCTGCAACTTTTTTGCTTGTCAAAACACACAATTGTTATTATTATTTTTTTGTGAGTAAAGTGTTGGATGCTTTAAGGTTAATTTTTTTTTGAAACTGAATAGAAAAAAAAATGCTGTTACATTAAAATCTTAGGCACCAGCCATTTATTTTCAGTCGCCACTGCGACCGGGCGCCTTGGTTTTGTCTACCGCTGATTGTAAGTATGCCTACAACTATAGTTACATAGTACAACTATGTGAATGTAGTTATTTCTGTACTCCTATACATCCCCTTATAATTGTAGGAAGGCCTGAACTTCATTTCAGATGAGCCAGGATTTCCCTTAGACTTGGATAGAAAAATAAAAGATGTATCTTTGCAAATATTTTATGAAACTGGCTGAAATTTTAATGACCACCATAAACCGCTAATAAAAACATGACCTCCAAATTTTGCCGGAATCGGTTAAAAACTTTTTCAATTAGCCCTCAAAATTTTATTAACCGTTTTTGTGTATATCATTTGTGTTACTGTTTACCGATGGTTAAAAATTTCCATGGCTAATTTAAAAAGTTTGCAACCGATTTCGGCGTAATTTGGAGGGTGTCTTCCTGTTACCAATTCATTTGTTGATCAAAATTTCAGCCAGTTTCGTGAAGATTTTGCAAAGTTAGTTTTTGCCTTTTTTTATGCCTAGTTCTGAATCAGTGATGGTGGGAGACTGGGAATTCACCATCTTTCTTTTGATTGTGGGGTGGGGGTGGCGGAAATGTAGGCACCTTATTTATTATTTATTGTTGCGAGGAGTCGAGTCCAGTCGGGGCGGGGCGGGCTGTCAATCAATTAATGTTATTGTTGCGAGGAGTCGAGTCCAGTCGGGGCGGGGCGGGCTGTCAATCAATTAATGAACAGGTTTTCTTCTTTTCATAAAGCTAGGGAGACCCATTTCAAAGCCAAAAGCCTCGTGGATTTCTGGTGCATTGAAAGCCCAAGGTGCAGTTTTAAACAGTAATTTCCTGTTAAGAATCAGTACTACGTACTTATGTTTTAGAAACTGAAAAAAAGAAATCCATAAAACTCAACATTTTCCCTGTTCATCTGTTTTAACTCTTAAATATCCATAAAAATGGCAGGCTTGATCTAACCCAATAGTTCTGCTAAAAATTTCAAAATGAGAAAATGTAAATTCCGTAGTGAATGGCTGGAAAAGACAGATAATTTGAAGGCTAAAGTTTCTGCATGGGATAGAAAGCATAGAGAAAGTGAACTATTTTGTACTGTGTGTTGCTGCACCATTAACTTTGAAACAGAAGGTTTCCAGGCGATTTTTAATCACCTGCTTACATCAAAACATAAATCAAACTTTGAATCTAAATTTGGACTAAACCAACTACGCTTAGAACTTGCACCTTCTCCTGCATGCTTAGAGCACTTACAACCTTCAAGTTCAACTTGTGCACTAACACTTCGCATTTATAGTGCCAAGGAAAGTTCTACTACTGCTGAATTGATTTGGACGATGAAATCAGTGTGTAGTAATTATTCAATGGAATCATCACGAGATATTCATGATGTTTTTAAAAAAATGTTTTCTGACAGTGTCCCTGAACATTTTTCTCTTTCTCCTAAGAAAATGTGATACTTAATCACTGATGGACTGGCTCCTTATTTCCGGGAACTAATGTTAGAGGAAGCATGTTCATCGTACTACACATTGAGTTATGATAAAACAACTAATGTTAAAGATAAAAAGGAGCTACAAACAACCATCACATTTTGGTCAGAAAGCAAACGTGGCATAACGACACGGCCGCCCTGGTGGCGCAGTGGTCTAAGCGATGGCCTCTGATCATTCGTCCAAATGGGGTCCGGGTTCGAATCCCGGTGAGGCATGGATATTGTGTTTGTCTTACGGCACTGGCTCTCTCTCTTCCCTGGAACCAGTGACCCTAAATTAGGGAAGGGCGACTGCTTATAGCCCATTGAGTTGCTCACGGTGGTCGTTAAACCTCCAATCAAAAAAAAATAAATAAATAACGACACAACACCTCAGAACTTTTTTTTTAGGTAAAGCGGATGGTGAAACATTGCATAAAAAACTATGTGAAGCGCTTTCTGAGGCCAATTTATCACAAAACAGATGCCTAATGCTTGGATCAGATGGACCTAATGTTAATAAAAAAGTTTTTAGGCTTTTCAATAGTAATGTCCAGAAGATACGAGGGACAAGTCTTATAAGCATAGATACCTGCAACATCCACACAATGCATAATGCATATATAAAATCATTGGAGTACTTAGGTGAAGAAGCTTCTGAGCTGCTGATTAACATTTACCATTATTTTGATGGTTGGCCTGCCCATTGTTAAGAGTTTGAAGAAATGCAATCTAAATATAATGTTCCACACCACAAATTTTTGAAACATGCAACAACAAGGTGGCTTACCTTGGGGCCTTCAGCCAACAGGATTTTGGAGCAGTGGGACATTATTCAGTTCTATTTCCTTAAGCACATTCCTCTGAGAAAAAATTCTGCTGCTCTTCAATCCAGATCCTACAAGGCTGTTGTGAATGCCTTAAAGAAACCTTCAATAAAAGCTGAACTTCATTTCATTATTTCATCTACAGAACTATTCATGAAGTTGACACAACGTTTTCAGTGCCAAGCACCCATGGTCCACAAATTACATGAAGAAATAGGAAATGTTCTTCAGACCTTCATGGCTCGTGTTTTGAAGACTGCTGTCATTAGAAAAATCACTAATTTTTTTAAAGTTGATCTTGATGAACTGTTTACAGTTGGTAATCTGCTTCCTCTTGAAAAACTTGCCATTAATGAAGAGGTCACAGATGAGCTTTCTAAACTGAAAGAAAGTGATAAGTTGTTGTTTCTGAAGGAAGCTCAAAAGCACTATATTACTGCTTGTAAGCATGTGATGGAAAAGACTTGTTTATCAAATGGATCACTTAAAAATTTTAGATTTTTAGACCCAAAAGAAAAAATGAATGATAAAAGCTGCAGAGACATATTGAAAGTTGCAAAAATTATGCCATTTCATGTTCAACTGGATTATTTGTTAGATGAATGGAAAATTTTGCAACTAGAAAAAGATGATACAGCATTTGAAAACAAAACTATTGATGATTACTGGCAACAACACATCTCAAAAAGGGACTCATTATCAAAAGATAGGAAGTTTCCAAATGTTGCAAAAGTCATAAAAGTAGCTCTTACTTTGTCACATGGAAATGCTGACATAAAGAGGTGATTTTTCATTTCTAAGCATATATTACGAGAAGATAAATCAGCAGTGACCGAAACATTTTTAAACAGTGTACTAACTGTGAGGGATGCCTTTAAACAGTATCCTAATTTTCTTTTCGTACCCATTAATCCAAAACTCTTTGCCGCCGCGGTGGCGCAGTGGTCTAAGCGATGGCCTCTGATCATTCGTCCGAACGGGGTCCGGGTTCGAATCCCGGTGAGGCATGGATGTTGTGTTTGTCTTACGGCACTGGCTCTCTCCCTTCCCTGGAACCAGTGACCCTAAGTTAGGGACGGGCGACTGCTTATAGCCCATTGAGTTGCTCACTGCGGTCGTTAAACCCTCAATAAAAAAAAAAAAAAAATCCAAAACTCATTAAGTACGGACAACAAGCACATTCAAAGTACACTGCCTTGATGGAAGAATGTAAGAGGAAAAAGAAAATTGAATTAGAAGAAAAGCAAAAAGAAGAATAAAAAAGAATGGATTATGAAGAAGATATGAAAGAGATAAAAAAGATAAAAAAAGTCAATCAAATGTGAGACTGCTGCTCTGAATGACAAGAAAAAAGAACACCTACAAACTAAGGAGGCAAGAGAAGAACTCTTTTTGGAAGCTTCAGCTAAACTGAAAAAAGCACTCGAAAAGAATGATTTAAAGGGAGCAAAATTAGTTGAAGGCATGCTCGAGGGAGTAAAATGTATGCAAACAGAAGAAGAGTGAAAGAAAAGGAAGTGGAAATTATTCAGAAGAACCTTGAGAAAAGAAAATCAAGTATGATTACACAAATAAGAAAGATAGCTGTCTAAGCACGAACACTTTAGATCAAACCAATTCCAACACTCCGATGAAGATAAGACGTATCACCGGTATCAAAAGTATACACAGTTAAAAATTATGATGACACGAATAACTCATTTCATTGAGGTTTAAAAGGTTTAATGTTAAAAACTTGCGAGATCTTTCGAACCCACAACTTATAGGTTCATCATCAGGCACCAAAACTCGCAAGGTGCACATGAAGCGCAGTGGTTATATACACGTGTGGTTATGGGCAGAGACTGCGCATGCGTACAAGTCGGAACAGGATGAGGTCATAAAATACATACATTTGAAATAACATGTAAGGTAAAAAACACAATGGTTGTCATAAATATAAAAAATATGAAATGAAGGTCAAAGTTCTTTCACCTGAGTTTTATATATGTACAATAAAATCAATTGTTGTCTAACCTTGTTTCTTGGTTTTTCAATAGGTATCTCCAAGGTGCTGGTATATTGGATGGAGCTTCATCATTACAACATTGTTCATTCAAATGATTAATATACAAGCTCTCGAGAAACAACAGGCCATTTTTGGTTTTGGTCGTCGATAACAGTTTTACATTGTCCCAGTCAGGATAGTGCTCTCTTTTTAGTACCTCTCGTGCTAAAGAAGTTGTTGAGGCATGTGTACGAACACTGTATTTGTGTTCTGTAATTCTTGTCTTTAATGATCTACAAGTGGACCCCACGTAAGAAGTAGACTGTGAGGAAGTTGAAATAGAGTTCAGTGGTACGAAGTAAACACCGTATTTATCTAGGGTTGATGTCCGGTCTCGGTCTGATTTGGTCAAATTGAACAAACGTTCCGAAGAAACACCAAAGGAACAATCGTATTTTTGCATGAATTTTGTAAAATTGGTACAATGGTTGGGTGGTAGGGAATGGATGCCACGTATTTTTTGGTCACTTATATTGGTTGTAACGTTGTGGAGATCCGTCGTTGATACCTGCGTAACAATTTTGTAAATCACATGGAGTGTGCCATAAAAACTTTTTATAAAACATCTCGAAAGTTGGCTGTGGAATATACACATCTGTCTTTTTTACAAAACTGCCGTTCCTTGGGTGTCATCCCTAATTTCCTACGCCTGAGAACCGCTCCACGTTCACTATCAGATGCTAAGTTACTACAGGGAACTGAATCTAGGCGCTTAACAACAGAGATAGGAATAAAATACGGCCTGATTGATTCTCTTAACCGGAAAACATACAATGCGTATGGTTTCCTTGCTCACAACACCTCTTTAGTTGTCTTTAACAAATTAATGATAGTAAACTATGCCAAGATTGCTCACGAGGTGGAAATGTACCAGCAGAGACAAATACGGAAATTGAGGGTCTTGGTGCACGTATCTACAACTGGAAAAAACTCCTTGACAAAATCTAACCTAATGACCTCAACGAATGCCTTTGTGAATTTGAGCGCAAGACAATTAACAGAGGACGAATGCAGGGCACTAAACCGAGGATATAAGTTTTCGTTTCCTGTGCTAAAACCAAAAACTTCCAAATACATTACACAACTTGAACAGGTCATAAAGTCATTGCCGATACATGCACAGGACCCACTTAGATATAAATTCTCACGTACTATTGGAAAGGAATCTACTCAACCACCAACTGAACTTCAGCATATATTAAAATATGATCGTACTACTTTGCTATCTCTTTCCGGAGACTCATCATTGGCAATTGTTTCTGCAGATAAATCGGACCAAATAGTTATACTTGATAACCCTACTTATATGAACAAGATGACCGAAGTTATAAATCAGATCCCACATACAGTATTATCTCGTAACCCTATCCCAGCTACCATTACTGCTCTTGCAAAACTTAAAAATAGTAATACCCTACCCCCAGCCATTTCAAATAATATGCAATCTCCTTTTGGCCCATGTACCCCAGATTTGTTTGGCAAAATAAAACTTCATAAACCGGAACACCTCATCTGTCCTTTAGTATCAGGCTATACCAATCCCACCCGAAATCTGGAAAAATCCCTTGCCTCAGTCCTTTCCCCCTTAACCACATCGTCACCTTTCTCAATTAAGAGTTCCAAGTCCGACCTGGAACGGATCCATTCCGCTACATCGGGTATTCCATTTAAAATGGCCAGTCTCGATGTAGTTTCCCTGTTTCCCAATGTCCCCGTGGATACTGCCATTGACCTGATTACCCCACTACTTCCATCCTTAAACCTCTCCTCTACTGAATCCGCTGCTATAGTTTCAGCCCTGAATCAACCGGACTTATTTCAAATTTAACAACATCACGTACCGCCAGGATTTCGGTACCCCGATGGGGTCACCTCTTTCCCCCGTCCTAGCGGAAATAGTACTGCAACACGTCGAACGTACCGTTTTTCATAATAGTACATTCCAACCATTACTCTATATATGATATGTCGACGATGTTTTAGTTTTTTGGCAATATTCACTCAGTGAGTTAGACACTTTTGCTGCCTCTTTATCAGCCGTCTTTCACACCATTTCCTTCACCCAATAGTTGGAGAGCTCCCACTCCCTTCCGTTTTTAGATACTTTATTACGACGCACCCCATCTAATGACATTCAAACTTCTGTCTACCTAAAACCCACTTGCTCACCACACGTGTATATAACCACTGCGTTTCATGTGCACCTTGCAAGTTTTGGTGCCTGATGATGGACCTATAGGTTGTGGGTTCGAAAGATCTCGCAAGTTTTTAACATTAAACCTTTTAAACCTCAATGGAATGAGTTATTCGTGTCATCATAATTTTTAACTATGTATACTTTTGATACCGGTGATACGTCTTATCTTCATCTGAGTGTTGGAATTGGTTTGATCTAAAGTGTTCGTTCTTAGACAGCTATCTTTCTTATTTATGTATAAATTAGCACGATAGTGTTTTCATCATATTTTTACAAGTATGATTGCATCATTTTTTGCTAAGATGCCTAGAAAACAGTAAGCCAAAGAGTTTTTTTCTACAGAATTTTTTTTTTTTTTTTGGAACATTAAAGAGAATTAAATGTATGTCATAGATTTTCAGAATTTTGTGTAATTTTTTTTTCTGTAATATTATATAATGACAATAAAATGGCCATACCCCATCCAGGACCATAATAAAAAATGTATTATGATCTTACCTGGCCTTTTTTGGTAGAGCAGTATAAAGAAAAATAAAAAAATATGTTTTTGTAACTGTATTTGGTGTTTTGTGCTATTGGCAAGAAGTCTCTTTTAATCACCTTTTTTAAAAAATTTGTTACCTTTCTCACCTTTTTCAAAAGTCGCCTTGGCTCCTGACCCTGTATTCAGCTGTGTATAAGCCCCCATAGCAGAAAGTTCGTAATCAGTCTGCGACAGATATCACAGTGTCACAAAATAATCTGAAGGGTGGTCACTGAAAAAGACAACAACTGGGTGCAAAATGCAATAAAAATTTGCACAGGTAGAAATAAAAGAAAATCACTACCCTATATTTCTTTTACCTAAAAAGTACTAGGCTAGCTAGGTACTAGAGCAATTGCAGTAATGGCTAGGATCAAGAATACTAATCTCTGAACCTAGAATTTCCTTGTTGAGTTGTGAAACAACTTAATTGAGTAACCAGGGCATACTGGTAAGCTTTTTCAAGGACGGCACTAAAAATTCTGAAAATTTAGCAAGGCTTAGCTCTAAGCAGCAGAAAGTTAGCATGGCATGCACTCCCATGCCATTTGAGTCAATCACTGTGTCATACGGCTCTAGCAAGACATAAACTGCATCATCATGCTGTCCTATTCTCATTTGTTCTTCCGAAAGCCTGACAAGAGTGACCAGCTAGTATAAATTGTTCTCTTGACCCTACAAAGTCTTATGATAGCCTAAAAATAATGCATTGAAAACTGTTTTGTCAAACAATGACACACAAATACCCAAATGGACGAAAGTCTTAGATCCTAAATGTTGGCCACACAACATCGAGCGAAACATTTGGTGAGATGGAAGTATATTAAATTTATGTAAGCGACTTGGGCTTCCAGAAAGACAGATCCTAAGAAGTGACTATGACTACTTAGTTCACAAGAAATTACCACCTGACCTGTTGCTTCTTATAAACATAATAAACAACATACCAATTTCTACCAGCGAGTGTGGACGTGGTTTCTCTCAAATGAATTTCATTGTCACACTAACAAGATCCTCAATACAATTGAAGACTGTAAGTTCACTGATGTTCATTAAGCTGGTTGGCCCTCCTCTACGCATGTTTTGACCTTTACCTTATGTAAATTCTTGGTTCCAAAAAGTAGGCATCCAGCGACTGACACTAAAAGCATGGCACAGACACGTGAAAATGGCAAAGTGACATAGTTCTGATGATGAACTAGGTTCTAGTTCAAACATTTGACCACCAATTCTTTTAAATAATTACTTCTATAATACCTGTAAAATAGTTATTTATACAGTGAACTATGAATAGAGGAGCCATAAATTAATTATTATTGTTATTATTATCATCATTGCACCGGTGAAAGAAATGGAGCTGCATAAGGGGATGGGATGAGAGAGTACCAGTAAACTTTATTTTAGAAAAAAGTACTGGATATAACTATCCATGAAAGTTAAAGGACATTGCCAAGACTGATTTTTTTTTTAACTCTATGACACCCTCCCACTTAACTGTAACGAATTAAGCTCTGTGTTAATAGCTGTCTCCTATATCTTCCTTTTTTTAATGTAATGCCACTCTATTATAAGGAAAAATTTAATTTTTAAATTTTCATGTCTTACCCCCTAAATTTGTTCCTTACCATAACATATACAAATGTGAAGAATTTCAACCTATTTGAAAAATGTTTTGTGGTTTCACAGCACCATCAAATTTTAATTGCACGTTTATTGTCACTGTGAATATTACATCCCTCTGCAGGAGTCAAGGTCTGTTGATTTCAACCATGCTGAACAATGACTGATAGCAGCATGCAAGCACAGAGCATGCATTCCTTAGTACACATTTCAAAGCTCTAAGTGCAAAGTAAGATCTTTCAACTTACTGGAGTGAGAGGGGATTATTGCTCCATGTGGCCTCCATTGTCCAAAATTTTTGCCTCCACTTTCACGCTGAAACTTAAAGATTTATGGAATAAAAGGATATTTAACAAAGCAATACAAGTCAGAAAAAATATTGCTAGAGAAAAAAATAAAAACAATTACAGCAGAAATCTTCACTCCATCAACTTCTGCTTTCAGAAAATTTTCACCTCCATTTTGAGTTTTAAATGTAAACATGTAATTTATGTTATTAAATAGTATTTAACAGAGGTGGAATAAATCCGAATCCTAAAAGGTTCTCGAATCTCCCGAATCTCAAATCTCTCGAATCTTTCATGTAAGAATAATTGTAAGGAAAAAGGGAAAGAAAAGACTTCTACTTAAAATTAAAAGTTTTTAATTGAAGCAAAATTTGAAATCTGTGTTTAATGAAAAACAAATTAAAGAATACAGTTTTCAAACATGACGATTATGGGCAAAACACGTAACAATATTAACAAAGAAAGGTGACTTGATCACGCTAGTTACGTTAACTAAAACTTGGTCCTCAAATGCAAATCCCTGGCAGCCAACCATCCTCATACAGTTGTCTCTACTTCAAACTTCATCCACAACCTTCCTAATTCCTTTCCTACTTGTGATAATCTGTATACTCTTGATGTAGAATCTTTGTTTCCCTCTGTACCATATTTTGATTCCTACATGCTCCTCATGAAGAAATTGATTCTTCATTTTAAACCCCCCGGTCCTCTTATCAAAGATCTTTATGATTGTTTCCACACTATTCATCAACATAGTTGTTTTGTTTTCAACAAAATTGTGTATAGGCAACAATCTGGTCTCCCCATGGGCTCACCTCTTTCCCCTCTGCTTGCTGAAATCTACATGCAACATATTGAAGTTTCCATAATTCCTCTACACCCTTTTCAACCTTCCCTATGGTTAAGATATGTAGACGACATTTTCATTAGCTGGCCACATTCCGAGTCTGAGCTACAGATACTGATCAACTCCATTACAGAAAAATTTCCTTCCATTAAGCTCACTATATCTAAGGAAGTAAATCACAAAATTGATTTCCTGGATGTATCTATCTGCAGAAACGCTGATCTCTCCATTACTCGTTCCGTCTATCGAAAACCTTCTGCAGCCACTAACATCATTCCCTACAAATCTTGCACCCTGCATCTCTACAAGCTTGCAGCATTGAAGTCCTACATCCACAGGGCTCATATCATTTGCAACAGCCAACTCTCTCTTCAAGAAGAACTCTCCAAAATTTCTACAATAGCCCTCTGTCATGGTTTCCCTGCTGTTACAGTCAACTCCCTCATAAAGAAATATGAAAACCATTCGAAAATCGAATGCCTCCTTCCTCACAAGAAAGAAGACCTGAAATTCTGTGGTTCTGTTCCTTACCATCCTTCCTATGCTTATAAGTTACAGATTCTTTTTAGAAGTTTTGGTTACCATCTTGCCATTAAATCTACCCCAAACATCTTGAAACTTCTACAAAGGGATAGGGACAAAGTTGAAAGCCTGAACCTCCCAGGAGTTTACTGCATTCCTATCTCTTCTTCTACTGGGGATAACTTATACATTGGAAGCACATACAGGAGCATTAGCCATAGAATTTTAGAACATAGAAAAGATGTTTCGAAAGGCAATCCCAACACTGCCTTGTCTATTTTGACAATGGAAGACACATCTGCAGTTCCCCACTGGAACGAAGCAAAACGAATTGCTTCGTTTGACAATCGTTTTGCCCTCCGTTACCGTGAAAGCATAGAAATTATTTTCAACTCAATGACTTGCAACTCCGAATCTCCTCTCTACATTCCGTTGATCTGGAGATCAATTCTAAGTTTTGGCAACAAAAATAGGAAAAATTCAAATGTAGAATCTGGCAACAATCTTAGTCCTCCATTGGCGTGATGAAGACCTAAGATAAGGTCGAAAGCTTCCAACTTACGAACTTTTTGTAAAAGTTTTAGTTAACGTAACTAGCGTGATCAAGTCACCTTTCTTTGTTAATATTGTTACGTGTTTTGCCCATAATCGTCATGTTTCAAAGCTACGCAACTTCCGGGCATTTTATTTTGGACTGGACGAAAGATTGGATTTCCTTCCGGAAACTTCGGACTCAAGTCACTAATTCTCTTTGCAGCCTTCGTTTTCTTGTTTCCTGCAAGACTTCTGGCATTCTTCCCCAAGCTTTTCAGATCTGCAAACCCATCTTCAAAGGACGGTGCCGTGCGTTACTACAGCAAACCAGCCATAACCTCCTATCTGCCGCTATCCGTGACCTGCGTTCCTCCATTGCTAAAACTGAACTTTCCTGCTACATTAGCTACCAATCACTGGCTGCTACCACTCATCCTGCTTTGCTTGATATTTTCATGGTTCGCATCAACCAAACCCTCTCAACAATTGAAGTAAATGAATATGCTCGCCATACAAAGAAATTCAATTTTCTACTCTCCAAGCAAAAAAGTCAAGCAACATCTCCGTCATCAGCCTCTACTGACAAGCCAAAGTATGTAAATCTTTCTTCTGTCACTATTCCTCCTAGCTTGGATAAATTCTTATCATTAGGCCCAAAATTTTCACCTGCTCTTCCTATCAATCTTCCACAAACTGTTTCTGTTATAGAATCAACCATCCACAGAACTGAGACTGTTCAGCAGCCTATCCTTCGTGCCAACGCTGCTGTTATCTTATCCAAGCAAAATTCTGTGCCAATCAAGTACTCTTCTTCTTGTTTAAAAGAATTCAGGTCATTTATTCAAGAAAATGACCTAGCCGTATGCAAAGCAGATAAAGTTGGTTGCCCAGTCATCATTGGTAAAGAAACTCTAAACCAAAAAGTGCTTTCTTTTCTTACATCTGCTAACTGCATCCCTTTACAGTCAGACACCACCAACTCACTCAAAAACTCAGTTGACAGATTAGCTAAGAAAGAAACTCTTCAATCCTTCCTTGGTGATATATCACCCCCTCCTTACTTTAGAACTCCCAGGCTCTTCCTGCAAGTGAAACTGCATAAAGCTGGTAACCCCATCAGACCTTTAGTGGAATATTCTTTTTCTCCAGCAGTAAACCTTGAAAAGAGATTGGTCCTCAAATGCAAATCCCTGGCAGCCAACCATCCTCATACAGTTGTCTCTATTTCAAACTTCATCCACAACCTTCCTAATTCCTTTCCTCCTTGTGATAATCTGTATACTCTTGATGTAGAATCTTTGTTTCCCTCTGTACCATATTTTGATTCCTACATGCTCCTCATGAAGAAATTGATTCTTCATTTTAAACCCCCGGTCCTCTTATCAAAGATCTTTATGATTGTTTCCACACTATTCATCAACATAGTTGTTTTGTTTTCAACAAAATTGTGTATAGGCAACAATCTGGTCTCCCCATGGGCTCACCTCTTTCCCCTCTGCTTGCTGAAATCTACATGCAACATATTGAAGTTTCCATAATTCCTCTACACCCTTTTCAACCTTCCCTATGGTTAAGATATGTAGACGACATTTTCATTAGCTGGCCACATTCCGAGTCTGAGCTACAGATACTGATCAACTCCATTACAGAAAAATTTCCTTCCATTAAGCTCACTATATCTAAGGAAGTAAATCACAAAATTGATTTCCTGGATGTATCTATCTGCAGAAACGCTGATCTCTCCATTACTCGTTCCGTCTATCGAAAACCTTCTGCAGCCACTAACATCATTCCCTACAAATCTTGCACCCTGCATCTCTACAAGCTTGCAGCATTGAAGTCCTACATCCACAGGGCTCATATCATTTGCAACAGCCAACTCTCTCTTCAAGAAGAACTCTCCAAAATTTCTACAATAGCCCTCTGTCATGGTTTCCCTGCTGTTACAGTCAACTCCCTCATAAAGAAATATGAAAACCATTCGAAAATCGAATGCCTCCTTCCTCACAAGAAAGAAGACCTGAAATTCTGTGGTTCTGTTCCTTACCATCCTTCCTATGCTTATAAGTTACAGATTCTTTTTAGAAGTTTTGGTTACCATCTTGCCATTAAATCTACCCCAAACATCTTGAAACTTCTACAAAGGGATAGGGACAAAGTTGAAAGCCTGAACCTCCCAGGAGTTTACTGCATTCCTATCTCTTCTTCTACTGGGGATAACTTATACATTGGAAGCACATACAGGAGCATTAGCCATAGAATTTTAGAACATAGAAAAGATGTTTCGAAAGGCAATCCCAACACTGCCTTGTCTATTTTGACAATGGAAGACACATCTGCAGTTCCCCACTGGAACGAAGCAAAACGAATTGCTTCGTTTGACAATCGTTTTGCCCTCCGTTACCGTGAAAGCATAGAAATTATTTTCAACTCAATGACTTGCAACTCCGAATCTCCTCTCTACATTCCGTTGATCTGGAGATCAATTCTAAGTTTTGGCAACAAAAATAGGAAAAATTCAAATGTAGAATCTGGCAACAATCTTAGTCCTCCATTGGCGTGATGAAGACCTAAGATAAGGTCGAAAGCTTCCAACTTACGAACTTTTTTGTAAAAGTTTTAGTTAACGTAACTAGCGTGATCAAGTCACCTTTCTTTGTCAGTTTTCAAAAAATATACATATAGGCCTACTTATTAAGAAGATACAAATGAAATTTAATTAATTTAAAATTTACATTAAATGAAGTACATAACTCTTGAGTATTGAAGTTCATTTCCATTTTCTGAACATAATTTGACAAAAAAATATTTGCGTAACAATTCACATTTTTGACATTTTTCTTTAATAACAAAAGTTCCAAAACCACCTTTTTAAATCAAAGCAAGTGTAGAGGTGGGGAGGATTATTTCAAGAGTTAATGTAGATAAACACTAAACATGGAACGCTAAATTGAGTAAATTCTTTCCAGAAAATTAAAAAAATCAAAAACATGTTTGTTTTAAGAGTTAATAAAATCAATAAACTCTGAACCTTTTCAGGGTAATGTAAAAAAATCAGAAACCTTTAATGGAGATTTTTATTTAAAAACACTAGCATTCGAACTCGCTCTGTGTCTAGCCTACTTCGTTTTTATCAGCTATGACAATTGGTGTGCTGAATAGTCTTTCTGACATTACTGTCGGTGGTGGTGTGATTAAGAAGTTTTTAGAGTTTCATCAAATTTTGATATTTTTTGTTGTCTTTCTAGTATTTAAAGATGTCTGCAGATGGTAGAAGCAGTGTTTCTGCTAAGTAGGCATTTATTTCTTCTTCAGCAGACAAACTGTAACTCTGCTCACTGCTGATAGATGGTGTCATCAATTGAGAATATTAACTCCACATACTATGAACTCCTTGTTGTTGAGTTAACGGTTTTTGAGTGGTATCTCTTTGACTTTGTTCTAATGACTGCAGATCACTGTCATCTGCTTGTAAAATACTAATATCAGAAATTTTAATTGCCAATGTTGATTTAACTTGTTTAAGGTTTTCATTGCTCAAAAATACACTTCCTTTGAATCAGGGATCCAGTATAGTTCCAAGAGCATACAATTTTTCAGTCTCAGCAGACTGATAGCAGCTTTTTACAGATGTAAGCAAGTCTTTTTTAAAACCCTGTATGGAACCTAAAGTTGATTTGAAGTTTTGTAGAATACTAATGGTGCTATTCTCTAAAGGAATTATTTCTGAGATTGTTACTTCGCTGGAACTGGCCACAAATGTGGCTCTATCGAACACATCTAGGATTCATATCACTTCTTCTATAGTTGTCCACTGCTGAGCACTAAGATCTACTTGAAAATTTAACTCTGAAGCAGATAATAAAACAGCTTGCTTTTGTTCCATGAAACGAATGAGCATGTGAAGCTGAGAATTTCATCTAGTCGGTTTGTCTTGTTTCAAACGATGAGGTTTAAGACTTAGCTCAGCTTGAGAAGCTCGTAAGACTTTCATGGCTTTAGAAGAGTGCTTGAAATGCCCCACAATACTCCGGCAAGTTGACATTATTTCCTTAATTTCACTCGCGTTCAGTAAACCATCTTTGAGAACTAATTGAAATGTATGAGAAAGCATGGCAAGTGGTCAAAGGTGCTGCTTTTTAAAGCTGCATCCATATTAGGCCCATTGTCTCGCATGAAACACAGCTTTTTCTAAGAGATTCCATTCTTTCATAGTGTTGGTAATGAAAGTTTCTGTTACAGGTGCTGTATGTGGAACTTCTGCAAAGGGAATATATTCTAAACACAAGTAATGATACTCAAAATTTTCATCTATGAAATGAACTGTGAAACTGAGGTAATAATCAGAAGACATTGATGTCCACATGTCTGTTGTGACTGCAATAAACTCGGTTTTATCTAAAAGATTCTCAACTTATGTTTTCTTCTTCATACATCTCTGAAATTACCTTTTGGGCAAAGTGTTTCCTGCTTGGGATCATATATCTTGGCTGAAGGTGGTTTATCAACTTTTTAAAACCTTTATCTTCTACTATGGACAATGGTTGGTTATCTTTGCAGATCATTTCGGCAACTAATCTGGTAATTGGTTTAGCTCTTTTGTCTCCAGGCTTAAAACTTTGCATTTTATCAATAAATGCTTTCAGTCGGTTGGTTAGAAGATACTGCTTCACGTTTCACTGGGGCTGCTTCGAAAGGGGTTTGTTCTCCATAAGAAGAAGCTGCTGAACCTGGACTAGGAGTTGAACTAACTGATGCAAGACTCCCAATGACAGCTGGTTCATCTGGGTCATTATTGTCTTCCAATTGGTAGTCAACTCTGACAGTCAAATAGCTTAAAGGTAAAGCTGGAAAGCTGGAGTTAGTAATGGGGATGGGGGAACTTCTATCTTTCAGTTCTTGAAATTTGGATGAATGTTTGCTTTCAAATGTTTCCACATTGCTGAAGTAGTATGTGACCCTTTTCCTCTGAATATTTTTGCAGAACACAGACTGCAATTTGCATAATTTTCATTATCCAAAATTTGGAAATAGTTCCAGATGTTAGAAGATGCTTGAGATGATGTCATCTCATGGGATGACATTCGTTGCAAGGTTATAAGAGACACGATGGTTATGTGACAGGCACAAGATAAATCACTCCTAAGTATGCGTAAATGCTATGGTTAGTGTTAGAAACTATGTAGGAATGAAAACAATAAAGCGTGATAAACACTGAGATTGAGATAAAAAACAGACCGGATAATGCCGGACGCATACTGATAGCATGTGCAAGTGAGACGCTGCTGGGAGTTCTAGAAACGCTGAGCTGCAGACAGAGTAACTTGAGTCATGTGCGCGATGCAACTCAAGGTTACGCACTCCTCTCTGTTCTCACGTTCGTTACCATGGTAACGGCTGCCGGGAAAGAGATAAAATATGGCTAAGTCACTTTTCCCACTATACTTGAGGTATGGTGGCTAAGTTGCTAACCAATGGGAGATGCCACTCGCTTTGGCGGTTGCTCTCTGTGTTTGGCTGAACAATTTCTTCACTGTTGCATTCGGTTTGGAAGTAAGGAGCTATTTCAAATAGCTGTGTACACACTGTAGACAATATTCAATTTTTTTCTAATGTCAGAACTCTTCATGCTGACAAAAATTCGAACAAATATCGCTCTAGAACAAGCACCAAATGCCAATTTTTTTAGTTTAAGATTCAAATGACGAAAAAAATGCGAAGATTTGACTTATCGAATCTCTAATCTTTTTCAAGATTCGAGGATTCGAATATCCCATTCTTAGTATTTAACAATTATGTAAGACAAGGAATACCATGAAAAAGTTCTGTCCAACTTCTGTTTTTGGAAATTTTTCCACCATTTTTAAGCTGAAATACAAATATTTATGGAATAAAACATTTAGCAACAACAGCAAGTAAAGGAGGCATTGCAAAAAAACAAAACAAAAAAAAACCCAGCAATTTAAGAATACAGTGCTCCATCTAACTTCAGTTTTTGGAAATTGTTGCTTGGGTTTTCAAGCTGAAACACGAACATTTATGCAATAAAATAATATTTAACAATGATGGAACGAACTTCATGAGGGGGAAAAACTACGATTATGAGATAAATCTTTGCTTCATTTAATTTCCGTTTTCAGAAGTTTTGGAAGTCGGAATTCCATCCACAGATGGAAAACTTGCTGCCATGACTGGGAGTCTACGAGAAAGGATTAAAAATGGTTCTTGGGATGTCATTTTTTTTTCTGGAAGACCAAAATAAAGATTCGGGGATATTGTTTTTGTCTGCAGGACCAAAATA
The DNA here is from genome assembly GCA_039090855.1 of Macrothele yani. Lineage (NCBI taxonomy): Eukaryota > Metazoa > Arthropoda > Arachnida > Araneae > Macrothelidae > Macrothele > Macrothele yani. Next base: position 95,098,380 of record CM077016.1, on the reverse strand, counting down.
AAAGCTGTGCCATATGTCGTCCATTGCTGTGATTCTGCTATCATGGGGATATAAACGTGTTCATTGATTTAAAAATTAATATATTTTAAGATAAAGATAGGAATATAGATACTCTGTGTTTGCAACAATAATTTGATAATTGTGTGAAAACAATATGTGTGAATTTATGTCCACTGATCTGTACCATACTGAGGAATTTTATTTTTAATAATAGCAGCCTAATGAAAGTTTTTGTTGTAGGTCTGTTACTGAATGTGTTTGCTAAATGTGAAATGAAATATATTTCAGGAACATTTACTGAAAGAACTGTTACTGGTTTTTAACATATCCTGTCATTTCAGTGGCAAAAATAGTTTTGCAAAATAAGTTTAGTTTTGCCATTTAAACTTTTACAAGAATATGCTAGTGGTTTTGTGTGGGGGTAGGATGGGGGAATGTTAAAGATGTTTCCATGCAATTACATTATGAGAATAAGATAATGTAAAAAATCCAAATCATAAAAGTACTAAAAAAACTCTTGTGTGTCTGGTTCCTTATTAATTTCCAAATTTCTACATAACATTTTTATAACACATCCTTTTTCTGTGAGCAAGATATATATATATATATATACACCAATGAGCCATCACATTATGACCACCCCCAGCCTAGAGAAATGAGTGCTCCTGGAGACCGAATGGTGGGGGCAGGTGAAGTTCACAGAGCAGTACATATATATCACCCGAGGACCGGCTTTCAGTTAGTAGAGTGTTTGGAGTCAGAATGGAAAAAGCTGCCGATTAATCAGAGTTTGATAAAGGACAAATTGTGATGGCACAGTGCCTCGGAACTACAACCTCAGAAACCGCGCAGCTTGTGGGTTGCTGTAGTGAGTACATATCAAAAGTGGTGCACAGATGGCCAAACGACAAACCGTTGTCCAGCCATGTGCCATCCGCAGCTCATTGATGCCAGAGGGGATCGGAGACTGTCGCGCATTGTTCACAGCGACCGCAGCGCCTCAGTGAGACAAATCACCAGCCGCAACAGTGGTGATCAAGTTAATGTGTCACAGCACACAGTTCATTGCAACCTTCTGCGCATGGGCCTGCATAGCCGAAGACCTAGCCGAGTACCCATGCTCACTGCACGTCATCGCCAACAACTCATGAAATGGGTCCAAGATCATTGAGGTTGAACCATGAATGATTGGAAGAAAGTGGGCTGGTCTGATGAATCAAAATTCCTGGTGCATCACGTAGACGGCCGAGTTCGGGTACACTGATTACTAATGGAGGCTATAGCACCTAGATGCACTGTTGGGCAGAAACAGGGTGGTGGTGGGGTTATACTGTGGGCTATGTTTTTTGGAACATTTTAGGCCCCATTATCCCAATAGCACAATCCCTGGCAGCTGTCAGGTATCTGAACATCATTGCAGACCAAGTTATTCATGGCAACTGAGTTCCATGAATAACTTGGTTCACAATGATGTTCATTGCAGACCATTATTATTATTTTTTTTTTTTCCATTCATGGCAAGTGTGTTCCCTGCTGGTGATGGCCATTACCAACAGGATAATGTACCATGCCACATTGCCAGAATCATCAAGGAGGGATTCGAGGAACATGCTGGTGACTTTCTGTTAATGCCCTGGCCTCCAAATTCACCTGACAGGAACCTAATCGAACATTTGTGGTTCGACTTGGAAAAGTTGGTTCGCGCTAAATCACCACCACCCTGAAATATACAGGAAGTGGAGGACCTGCTGTTTACATTATGGTACTAGATACCTCAGGATGCCTATCGCCACCTCATCGAATCGATGCCTTGCTGAGTTGCCTCTGTTTTGCAGGATAAAGCGAGTCCTACAGCTTATTAGGTAGGTGGTCATAATGTAATGGCTCATCGGTGTACACACACACACACACACACACACACACACACACACACACACACACACACACACACACACACACACACACACACATACACTGCTGGCCACCCAAAATGCAACACCAAGAAGGAAGCATCCGATTGGCCTGAAATTCGCAGCATGCGTCGCCCGCGAGAGGACATGCAAACGATTAGCTATGCAGGGCATATGCAAATCATGTGCACCCGGCACGCCACCGAGAAGCACTATAAGAAGGGTGCACAGAAGGCGGGGTGTAAGTAGTGGAAGTCTGTTGTGCTGCCGGACCTGTGCGTGGGAAGCTTCCTGATGCCTCATCGCAGAATACGGCAGTCATTCCAGCACGTTTCGGAGTTCGACAGAGGACGAATAGTGGCTTATCGCGACAGTGGTTTATCGTACCGAGACATCGGCGCTCGTGTGGGACGACATCCAGCCACAGTGAGGCGAGTATGGATTTGGTGGATGCAGGAGAGACGAACGGACCGACGTGAGCGATTGCCGCAGCCGCGGCACACTACCAATTGAGAGGACCGGCATGTTGTGTGGCGGGCATTGACAGCTCACACTGCCACATCACGAACGTTAGCGCAGGAATTAGGGTGTGTTGCGCAACAACCTGTGTCAGCATGTACTATTCGATGTCGTCTGCAGGAGCGGGGACTTGTCGCACGCCGCCCATTGCTCCAATTTCCATTGACAATTACGCCACCAGCGAGTGCGGCGGCAGTGGGCCGTTGAATGCCGCACCTGGACTACAGAATGGCACGACATTGTCTTCTCCGATGAATCCCGCTTCTGCCTGCAACACCACGATGGTGGAATCTGTGTTTGGCTGCACCATGGCGGGAGACTGTATGACGTCTGCATTATGCATTGCCATACCGGTTCACCGCCTGGCATTATGGTTTGGGGCACAATTGGATATTACACCCGCACCCCTCTGGTATGCATCGCCGGTACACTCAACAGCCACTGCTACATCTCCGACTTTTTGGAGCCTGTAGTCCTCCCTTACCTGCAGGACCTGCCAGTGGCCACATTTCACAGGACAATGCGCGACCGCATGTGGCACGCATCGTGCAACAGTTCTTCATGGCCCACCAGGTGTCACTGCTGCCGTGGCCTGCCTGTTCTCCCGATATGTTGCCCATCAAATACGTCTGGTCGCTGATCGGCAACCGAGTGGCCCGGCAAGCACCACCCGCGGCTATGCCTGATGAACTGTGGCAACGTGTGGAAGCAGCCTGGGCCAACATACCCCAAGCCCACATCCAAAGCCTCTTTCGTTCAATGCCGGGGCATGTAGCAGTCGTTATTGCCAGCCATGGAGGCCACACAAACTATTGATGTCTGCGTGTTCCGCAAGTTGCACGGACCTGTAAGCTCAATCATTTAATCTTTGTATCTGTTGTTATGTGTCCAGTAAATCTGGCTTTGCTATCTCATGTCCTTCTTGGTGTTGCATTTTGGGTGGCCAGCAGTGTATATATAGTTTTCAGTGTTTCATTATGATTTCACAATGTACCAACTTCTGAGTTTATAAATCGTTAATGGTATTATTTGGCATATAATGGTAAATGCGGTTTTAGGCCCTTCCTTTTATGCAATCAATCTTTGTACTTTTGACATTAATGAAGTTCCAATTTTTCACAGCTGCATCATGTTAATAGAGTAGCATAGCTTAGAGCCTTTATTTTGCAACACTTATTTTTCATAAGTTTAGGACCTAATATGGCTGCACTCTATCACCACACTAGCAACACCCATGCCTTCTCATTGTGGATTTGTTATGCATTTTTAATAGTTTCTAGATGTAGATTCAAACATTTAGGAAGTATGTTTGACAGAGAGAACAAATTAGATGGCAAAATTAGTAGGCAAGTGAATTCTTCATTGAAAGTCATAGCTGCCTTAGGAGGATTTTGCAGGAATGATGGGTTCTCAAGAAAGTCTGAATGGCTGTATATGAAAGTGTAATTGTTCCCACTCTGATGTATGGCAGTGAAACCTGGGTTCTGCAGAAAAGACATAGGATCCGTTTGTGTACTGGAGAGATGCGTTACTTACGGGGGAGGGGGGTTGTAGTAAGACACACTCTGATCATGTGAGGAATGAAGATGTGTTGCAGATATGTAATGTGAGGGAAAATGTTTTTAGTAAGGTAAAAACTGATATTCTTAGGTGGTTTGGCCATATTGAAAGAATGAGTGATGAGATGCTGACTAAGAGAATTTTTTCTGCCCAAGAGGCAGGAAAGAAAGGTAGAGGAAGGCCAAGAAAATCTTGGGATGACCAGATTCAGGAATGCCTGCTTGAGAAAAAGATTATGAGTATGAATCACAAAAGGTAGTGTGTGTGGCGCGTGATGGATATTAATAAAGCTCAAGCTGTGTACCGAGATCATTGTAAATGGAGACATTTGATACACCAACAGTAAATAATTTCTAGTTCTATCAGTTAAACGTGTACTTGGCTCTTTGTCTTTCTTTGAGGAGCTAACCTCTGAATCTCAGAGAACAGCTTAATGATATATATGTAGATGTAGATTTCACTCCACATGTTGTTGAGCTACAGTACTGAATATGTGTTTGTGAAAAATTCTTTTGTAACTAATCCTTTGGCAGGTGATGAGAAATTTTAAGATTTTTGATGAACTGCTTTACTTGATAGATGTGCTTCATTACTTTGTGAGAGCCTTTTGTTTGGAAGTATTTTGAGAAACTTCTGTTTGAGTCAGACATTAGAAAAATGCTTGGAGAAGTTTGAATCTTTGGCTTATTGATTTAACATTACATTATTTAGCCATGTTGTACCAAGTCATGTGAAGCAGTAGTTGGCTATTTTCCTTGCAGCTCATAATGGTTGGGCTGTTGATATGAGCTTCCCTAAAATTAGAGCTGTGCAGCACTATTTCTTATTTCCTGTTGTATCAAGCTTTTGCATGTAAACCATTCAGAATAAGTGGATACTGCTAAAATGTAAACTCTAATTTAGCCTTAGAGGAAGTTTTGGGTAAGATACAATATATCCATGCAAGATTGTTTATTTTATCCATCTTGGTGAGCTGTGTTAAATTGGTTGGGAATGTTAGAACTTGCTGTTGAGTTTGTATATCAGAATTGTGTTTTGCAGTTGTCAGTGAGAACTTTTGTAAACCATTTCTGTGTAGTCCTTCAAGATATGCCCCATCTAGTTCTGTTTGTTGACAATATAATGTGATACCAAAGGCTGTGCAGGTTTGACAAAATGTGTTTTGAACGAAACAATTTCCCTCTTGTTGGGCAATATGGATCATTACTCTGTCATGCATTTTTTCCTGATGCGAATCCACACTAGACAAAAGAATGACCCACCTTTTCAATGTATATATGGTTTCTTATAATTGAATAATTGGTTCCACTTTCTTGAGACTCAGTATGACCACAGTGCAATGGAAGATATTCTTTCCTTGAGTGCTTTGAAAGGTACTTTTTCTCACCTGCTTTTCTTTGTTCCAGTTTTTTTTTTGTCTCATGTTGTTACTAGCACATCAGTCTGCTTTCTTTCTGTTTGTGATTATAAATTTATTGCAGTAGTTTGCCCCTATCTGTTAATAATGAATAATTAGTGCAGTGCTACTGAATGTGGTAAAGTTGACAAACTTCATATTAGCATTGTATTTAATGTTAAATTATATGTTATGAAGTCCAGTAAAGCAGATAAACTTGCAATTGATATTGTCTGTCACACAATTACAGCATCAACAAGTATGCATTCAATAATAAAGAATGATGCTGAAATAGAAGGTAAGGCATAGCAAATCTTATTTGAAAAGTAAATATTTGAAAATAAAAATAACCACATAAAGTAAAGTCATAGAAAAATAGAATGGTTGCTGGCATTGTAGAATTAGATCTCCACTATCAGAATATGCCAATTTGCCAACTCCCTCCTCAGTTAGAAAGTGTATATGAAGTCCTACAAAAAAAAAAAAAAAAAAAAAAAGGGAGTGGGGTGGGGGGAATGCCATAAATGAGAGAGACCACTAATTCAAAGCTTCCTGTAGTTGGCTCTTTTAATTTTTGAAATGGTATGGCTTTGAAATGTTAGGACCCAGGAAGAGATAGTCAATATCAGTACAAATGCTGCAGTTTTATTTATCTTGTGATGAACTTGATAAAATCATAAAGTAAATATGATTGAAAGTGTACAATATTCTAGAAGATAATGCTTACCTTGGCATTCCTTACTAGCGATGAAACACATTTCGTGACACGTTTTCCGGTCTTTGTTGATGTTATTGTCCTAATGTCTGTTGTATGAGATGTATAACTTTACTTCAACACACTTTTCGCTGGGTATACTCAGTGAATCTTCACTTTAGGATTCAAAAATATCAACTTTTACTGTTCTTTATATTCGAAATTAAACAAAGACCGGAAAATGTGTCATGAAATGTGTTTCATCGCTAGTAAGGAATGCAAGGTCAGCATTATCTTCTAGAATATTGTACAAGTTATTTTGAAATTTGCACGTAAAAGAGAATAGTAGCATGATCAGAGCTATTTAATAGTCTGAATTAGAACTACTAATAGGAATTGATGATTGAAAGTATTTTGGAAATTGTTTTTTTCTTACATGCATATTTCTGCTAGATCGAAGACTGCTCTTACTTTCAAAGTCTGAAAGTGTAAGTGTGCTCTCTTTGTAGTTGGCAATGTTAATGGTGACAAGAAATTGATTGAAACCATTGCTCATTTGTTGAAGTGTACATCCACAAATACTCAAGAATATTGTGAAATATACTTCATGTAATTTGGAAACCCAGTTGTAAGGAGTGGATTACAAGGCAAATTTTCTGCGAGAGGTTTGTTTATTAGTTTTTGTATGAAATCTAAAAACACTTCAGAGACAATAATTCAATATTCAAGATCCTTTTGATATCAGAAAAGGGAAGTGGCCATATTAGTATAGGAGAAAATGTCTCTTTTTTACATCACTTCTTTTTGGGGTGCCACTTCATAGTCCATAATCATGGTGTACAGCAGGAACCTCCTGTATTTGGTTTTGTGGCTTCATGTTCAGTGTCAAAAGAGATGGTACAATATGTAAAATTAAACGTGGCAGATACTTGTTATTAGTTTGGTTTATTAAACTTTATTAGAAATGCTAAAGGGAGTTATAGTAGTTTGTGTTGCTTATAAACACATTTTTAATGAGAGTATTTTAAATTCTACCATTTTCCACAAATGAATGTTCATTACTTCTCTTTCAGTATTATAAATATTTAATGGGAATTAATGAGGATAAATTTATAAAGGTACATTACCTCTCAAATTTTTGATCTATACACTAGATCATCTTCAGGAGTTCTTGCGTCTTACTACTTTCACAGGTCTGGCAACCAAGCCTGGTGGATTTTCCATCCAGCATGATCGTTGATGCTGTGCTTAGTCGCCAGACCTGTGAAAGTAGTAAGACGCAAGAACTCCTGAAGATGATCTAGTGTATAGATCAAAAATTTGAGAGGTAATGTACCTTAATAAATTTATCCTTGATAATTCCCATTAAATATTTATAATACTGAAAGTAATAAGAAGAAGCCATTAAGCCGTTAATTATTTCTATTTGTTAATTAAGTATGTATCTTTATTCTTCTTCAAATGCCTTGTCTTCCACAAACATTGGCCATTAACATCATAAACTGTACATAGCCATGATGATGAGTTTTCCTGGAGAATGGGGATTTTGATCAGGTGGCATCCCTTTGCCTTCCTCGTTGCAGTATCATGGCTGTTCTTGTCAATCTAGCTGTGCCTATCATAATCCAGGTGGTAATCACCAGAAATGACTCAATATGTTCAGGGCTGATTTTAGGAAATGACCCATATATTCAAATTACATTTACAGAAACCCTGGAAAACTACAAACTGGTGGTCAGTGATGGGAAAGGAATTCCCAACACATTGCCTACCATGCAGCTGTGAGGTTTGCACTTTAGCTAACTGCTTCACACTGGTGGCTGTATCTTTATTAGAACAGTTTTTTCATGCTGTCAGACAATAAAAACGTTAATTACGAACAGTTGCGGCTTGTGCTTATAGATGTTCTAACACTGAATAAAAAACTGTGTGAAAATGATTTATAAAAATCAGAATAAAATCAAAATTTAATGTGTATTACAGTTTCTTATTGAAAAAATCCAAAATTTATGATACAGTGTATCCAAACAATTAATGACTGTTGTGTGCAGTAAATGTTACCTGAAATTAACCCACTAACAAAGCATGTGGCTGTTTCATTTTGTGCTTAAAAAAAATCAGAGTCAGTTGGAGATTTTGCCTGTCATTTAATGTACTTTCCATTTAGTATTTCACATAATTTTCATGCATTTCTTTTTTAGTTAGCTGGAAGAGTTATGAACAGTCCAAAATGCCATCCAGTCTTGCCATGGATAATGGATTTTTCAGTACCTGATGGGGGCTGGAGAGATCTGACAAAATCAAAATTCAGGTTGAATAAAGGTGATAAACAGTTAGATTTAATATATGAATCAGCAGTTGCCGCTTCTAACAATACTACTTATGGAAATGTGACAAATATCTTGCAAGATTCAGCTACTCTGGTATGTTTTTTCTCACATTTTTGAAAAAAAAAAAAAAAAAAACATTTCTGAAGTTAAATTACATAAATCTGTAGATAATTTCTGTGTACAAAATTTGAAACTTCATTGCATTTACATTTTGTCTTTATTCTTTAATTCAGTTTATCTATTGAAGAATGAATTGTTTAATAGCTAAGCAGTTATAACAGATAACCTCTTGTCCATTGGCTTGAGTCAAATGCAAATATGTATGTATGAATGAATACTGTATTTGCTATTTCCCCTCTTTCCTGCTAAAAGGCATGGCACCAGCTATATGTATCCAGCTACAATACCTCTGCAATTCTGTAAAATTATTTCTTCCAAGTCTTCAGTCTATATTGTACTTTTTGCATTCTTGCATTTTTTATTTTTATTTTTTTTGGTTTAACTATGAAATTATCTTGTTGGTGCTTCACTGTAATTCCCACACCAGTGCTTTTGGGTTCATGTACATCAAATCATATAATGTTTTGCTGACAGGCAATATACAAAAAGTCAGTATCTGAAAATTAAACATTCATATACATTATAAATAACTGCAGTGTCTGGTATTAAGGATTTTGCTTTTCATCCATGGCTTCCATGTATGATGCATGCTATAAAAATGTGTGTTAACAGCTTCAAGTGTAAATATTATCTATAATATATATAATATATATATATATTATTATATTATATATTATAAACTTTGATTATGTATTGATTTTCACTTCAGATTTTTTGAAAAAGTTTACAGAACTCTCCATGTGGTCAGATTTGCCAGCTTGTAGTTCTATGCATCACAGTTTTTATGAGAAAATTGTTTCAGAGTGAATAATTTCACATTTTTGGTAATCATAGTTGGATGTGTGTTTCATGTTGAATTGTCTGTTGGTACTCATGGCTTGAAGATGCAGTTAGGATTGCTGCCACCTTCAGAGTGCAGCAGTTGTGAGTTATACATTTCTGTCTCATAGAAGTGTATCTGAGATAGCTTTTCTGGATGGATATGTGAAAAAGGCTGGTTAATCCAAAAATTGAAGAATATGGTCATGATTTTTTAAAATTGCATGTGCCTCAAACTCCAACATGGCAAGGGAGTTTATTTGAAGCCAGATAATAGTACCATGAGGGATCAAGAAAAGATGGGCTCAGTGTTGAGTGCAGTGATTCAGCAAGTTGCAAGGTGTGTGGAATTTTAGAATTTCTTGTTTGCCTGTGATGCATTATCAGTAAAAATTTCATCAAAATAAATGTCTCTTTAAAATTATAATTGGAAGCTGTAGATAAATTAAAAAAAAAAAAAGAAGAAGAAGAAACCAGGTAGCTGTGGCAAAAGAATTTGGAGTTGGCTGTGCTTCTGTTCATGGATGAAACAAAGATGAGATGAAACTATGAAAATTTTTAGAAAACAGTGATAAAATTGAATGTATCAAAGGAAAATGATAAGATTGTTCAAAGAGGATGAATTAGATCAAGTCCTGTGTCTATGGTTTTTTGAACAATGTGTGGTGGGAAAACTGTTAGCAGGCTAACTTATTAAAGACAAAGAAAAACTTTTATCAAAGAATATGAAATCTGATGCAGAAATGGAATTTGAAACAAGCAGTAGATGGTTTTGGCACTGGCAGAAGAGTCATACCATATGACAAGTCCAAATGCATGGAGAAAAGCAATTTGCTTATCATGATACAGCAGCTGCATTTCTCATCCAAGGATTTCTTGACAATTCAAGAAATCCTTGGATGACCCAAGTTATATTCAATAGTTGATTCTTTAACAATTTCATTCTGACAGTATGCATGTTTACAAACCATGGATTTGGAAGAAAGAGTTTTTTGTTGTTTTTTTAATTAATGAATATCCAATTTATTCAGAATAAAGTGAACTTGCGTCATCTGACAAAAAAAAAATAAAAAAATAAAAAGGAAAACAAGTTTTCCAGCTCCCAAGAAACACAACAGGCCTTCTTCAATTTATGGATCAGGGAATTATTAAAATATTTAAAAAGAATTGCTAAGCACATAACTCATAAAACATGGGCAGTGGTTAAACTGTCACGAATATCTAAAAGTTCTAGGTCAGGAGACTGAATCTGGTAAAGATGATGTTAATCCCATACAACTCTTAGTGTGACCTGCCAAGGCCATGTGAATGAATGTTACTGGAAATGAACTTCAAGAATGGGTTCATACTGATGATGAAGAATCGTGAAGAACCCATATTTGAAACCCTTTCTGTGAAGGTGACATTACATTAACTATGAAACTGGAAGAAAATATGAATATTGAAAGCAGGAATGATGAACTAGAAACACTCTCACCTACAATTGTATCTATGAAAAAAGCTGTTGAAATAAAGAGTGGAAGAAATATTCTTCTCATAATACATGGCAAATACGTCATGATAATTAACACAGCAATCAGACATCGCTGAATTGACTGTAATTACTGTTTCACACGTGAATCAAATCACAACCGAAAACTTGAAAATTTCATCGCCATGGAATGGGAGATGCAGGTTCGTGTCCCGCTCCATGGCGATGAAATTTTCAAGTTTTCTGTTGTGATTCAATTCACGTGTGAAACAGTAATTACAGTCAATTCAGCGATTTCCTATTTGCTGTGTTAATTACCATGAGCTGTTGAAATGTTAGAGGAAGCCTACACAGCATGTGAATCTTATTATTCAAGTTACATAACTGAGATGCAATTAATGCATTTTTGTGCTTTAAATTTAAATGGCCACCAATCCATAAAGGAAAAATAGAAGCAATCCACTATGGATTGCTTTTTTATCAGGAGTTCATTATATTTAATGTTATGACATGCAGGATGCCTTCTAGCAAAACTGTAGGTATGAATGAATCTCTTCTGTAAGTTTTTTTTTTTTTTTTTTGCACTGAAATTGTGGGGAAAAAAAAAACGGTTTTCCTTTTACTCTGTGTAGAAAATGTTAGACACACGTTTAAATTCTTTGCCAAAAATTAGTGTATTTTCTTTGTGCCAGGGTGGTACAGTGTATCATTGGGAAGTGTACAAATCATTTAATTGTTTCATAAAAACTTTTAACAGTATTACAATAATTTAATTATGTGAGTTTTTGGTTATCTGGACAAAGTATGGACAATCATTAAATTGGGAATGGTTCTTATGATATCACATTCCTTTTTTTTTTATATATCATCCCCCTGGTATATCTTCCAATTTGCTTGTCTCCAGAGAGGCACAATATAACCAAGAATTACTGTATGTTACCATAGTAATCTGTGCTTGGTACATTCATCATTCAGTATTTATTGTCATTGACATTGGTATAGATTTTTTTCTTCGGGTGATGAGGGAATGTGATTTATAGGAAGAAAGGGGTAAAGTTTGGATATACTACTACATTACATACATACATATTACTCAGCTGTTCTCTGAGATTCAGACGTTAGCTCCACAAAGAAATACTAGTACAAACTACCAGATAATTTTTACTTACTGTTTCCATATCAACCTTCTCCATTTACAGCGATCTTGACATAACAACTCGGGCTTCACTCACATCCATCACACATTGTACACAAGATCTTCTATACTTCATACTCATAATCTTTTTCTCATGCAGACACTCCTGAATCTGATCCACCCATGCCTTCCTTGACTTCCTCTGCCTTTCCTTCCTGCCACTTGGGCTAAAAAGATCTTCTTAGTAAGCATCTCATCACTCATTCTTTCAACATGGCCAAACCACCGAAGCATAATAGTCTCCACCTTGCTAACAACATTTTGCTTCACATCACACAACTGCAACACATCTTCATTCCTCACACAATCAGAACGTGTCTTGCCACAAACCCCTCGTAATTTAACACATTTCTCCAGCACACAAACGACTCCTGTGTTTCTTCTGTAGTACCCAGGGTAGGAACTATTACACTTTTATACATAGCCATGCAGGATTCTCTTGAGGACCCATCATTCCTGTGAAAACCTCCCAAAGCCGCTATGACTTTCAATGAAGAATTCACTCACCTACTAATTTCACCATCCAGTTTGTTCTCTCTGTCAAACATGCTTCCTAAATACACAAACTCATTCTCCTGATCAATCACTGTGCTATTTAGACATATATTACATTCAGTACTACCAGTTCCTCTCTCAGAAACCATAACTTTGGTTTTTCCCTTATTTATACTCAGTTTGAATTTCATGCAAACTTAGTACATGGGTATTGAGTACTAATACACTGGTGTGCAAAACTTAAGGATGAAGTAAAAACAGTAAATATAATAACATCATAAATAGCAACAGCACTCAAACACAAATTAACTCAGGACTGTGTCTGTGAACAGGAGCAACAGCACTCAAACACAAATTAACTCAGGACTGTGTCTGTGAACAGGAGCAACAGCACATGAATAATAAAAATAATGGATAATGACATGTGGTTTGCATGACATGAGAAAAAAATGTGCTCATGCAGTCCATAGCATCAGTTGAATGGAAGACACCGGATGGTCTGCATAAGTGTTACAGACATTCGATTGTGTTTGTTGTGCGCTAGAGATGACGAAATGGCCTGTTGACAACATCTTGATGAATTTACTTATGGTTGAATAATTGCATAGCTCGAGGAGGGGCAAACTGTGATTAGTGTGGCCCAAGAGTTCAGTATCACCCATGGCATTGTATCATGTGCATGGTTGGCCTTCAGGATTACAGGTACAGCTTTGTGAAAGACTGGTGCTGGTCGTCAAAACCATCCCCAGTGAGGACTGCTATCTGCTTCTACATGCCAAGAGAAATCGGCACCAGACAAGTAACCTTGCAGAATAACTGAACATGAGCAGGTGATGCACAATAACATGGTTTGCAATGACCAGGTGACTACACAGAAGTGGACTGTTTTCTCGCAACCGATATGCTGTGTTCCATTAACAACTGCTCACCAGAGGCACCGTTTACAGTGATCCAGAGAACATAAGGACTGGACACCAGAACAGTAGGGTATGATACTCTTTACTGATGAGAGTAGAATTAGTCTCTCTAGCAATTCTGGACGTCAGTTAATCTGGCGTGAGATTCGCACTCAGTATTGACACAAAAACATCAATGTGAAAGGAATAGAAATCGTGGCTGTGGTGTCGTCATTTCATATGAGGAGTCATTCTATTTGATGGACACGTAGAGCTCCAGATACTGGAAGGAAGTACTGCAACTGGTACGCTCTACTGTAATAAGGTAATCCTTATCTATGTTCATCTGTTCTGAGGTGCTGTTGGCCCACAGTTCAAATTAATGGACGATAACACCACACCCCATCATACCATGGCTGTTGATGAGCTGTTGGGAAGTGAATACATTCAGTGGGTGCATTGGTCATAACATTCTCCTGACCTAAATCCCATGCAACATGTATGTGACGCTCTGGGGAGACACATTGCGGCACATCAATGCACACAGAAAACTGTCCAACAGCTGAAGATGGCGCTGGTGGAAGAATGGGTGATGTTACCACAAAAACTTGTGAACAACCTAGTGTGAAATATGGACAGACAGTGCAAATCATGCATCGGCATTAGGGTGTGATCATATCCCCTGCTGAGGACCTTCTCTTCCCTTCATACCATCTTTGGCAGTAGTGATGCATCAGTATAATGGTACCCAGTGCTATGTAGCTGATTCTGAATAAAGTCCCATTATATTCTTTAGTATTTGGAGTTGTGTCAGTGTTTCCATCATCATTTCGGTAAGTAATGGAGTTCCTATGGTTTGTGTTTAACATATTCAATCTGCTCCTGTGTGGCACTACAGGTCAAAACTTGGCTCATCCTTAAGTTTTGCACACCAGCAGTGGGGGAGAGAGAAAGGGGTGGGAGGAGGAATGGAGACCCTTATTTGTGACCAAGGGGACAGTACCCTGGGTGTGATGGCTTAATGTGATCATCCAACACACTGCAGATATTTAGTGGTTTCAGCGTTTCTAACCTACCTGGGATTGATCTGGGGACCTTTCCATCAGTAGGCAGAAGTGCTGACCACTAGGCCATCCACTGCTCCTGTACAGAAATAGCTGGTATCTCAACAATATTTATACTGAAGGCCAAATTTATGTGAGCTTCTCATAGTCATCTAAGAGGCCCCTTTTATTGTCATGTGTGGCATTGTTGTCCAATAGGATGCCCCATAGAGGCAAACCTTTCTCTCACTGAGATCATCAGCCGTTTGTTAAACCAGTAAAAATATTTTGGATCATGATTTAAATTACCTTTTTAATGAATAAATGCATTACATGTGACAACATTAAAGTCATTTTTCTTTTCAGATTCCTCATCATACATCAGAGGTTCTTTCAGATATCACGTACTATGTTTATAAAGCAAGAAGAATGCCAAAGAATGTACTCTGTCAGTATGTTAGGCAGAAATGGGTTCCTGCAGAATATCCATCTACCATGGAAAGACTTCAGGTACTTAGGATACCTATAAATTGTTAATTTATTGTACATTGAGTACTGTGCTTTTATAGCATAGTATTATATTGTTTGGCACAATTGTACAGCCTTCATTATTGTATGTAGGTTTGTTTCTGCTCCTTATGATGTCTTTGGTTTAGTAGTGTTATAAGGAATAATGAAGTGTAATTTTCTGATGAAACTGTATGCATAAATTGTAATATTATAAAGTTCTGAGACCCGAGCTCTATTGCAGTTCATCATGCAATACTTTTTCAAGCAATAATGAAGTGTAATTTACTGATGAAGCTGTAGGCATAAATTGTAATATTATAAAGTTCTGAGACCTGAGCTCTATTGCAGTTCATCATGCACTACTTTTGCATGTTATGTTTTTAATAACACCCTGTGATTCTTCAAAGGATTTCTTTTCACAGTGAGAAGAAACTGTAGATGGGATGCTGTACTCTGAATAAACCATGCTGAGAAAATCTGGAAATCTGTTTTAGAGAAACTCTCTGTAACTCAAAGTAATTTACAAACTTCAGGATGAAAAGAAATTTATTCTAATCCTGCTTTTATCTGTTTTGCCATTTAAAATTGTTTACATACCAGTGAACACAGATTAAGTTATACATGTGATTGGTGAAATTTTTGGTGTCATTTGCACTCTTCGTTTTCCCAACAGACTTTGCTGTATCAGTTGCATACAGCTGATTTTTAAGTGCAACATAGCTGTCACTGCTAGATAACAGTTTGACCAACATCAGACATAGACATAACTGTGCCCATTATTTGGTTCTACGTCAACTGATGCTATATTAGTAAAGAGTTTGGCTGGCACCTGATTAGGTGGTTTACCATGAGGTGGAAATTAAAATGTGAGATCATACTTATCAGAAATCCTTTACAGCCACATTTTAAGTGAATCCTCCTAGTGTATAAGATGGATAAAAATCTATTTCATGGGGGTATGAGTGCTAGACCAAAAGTAATTTAGTTGGTATTTTGACATTTGGTGGTGATATCCATTTGTTCAATCAGCATTAGGATCTAGTTAAATCAGTGCTACTGTCTTGTTTTACCAGTCTTAGACTGCATGTATCTGAGAGTCACTTTTATGTCATTGTTTCAGAATTTTACAGAATTTAAAAGTGAGATGGTAAATTTCCTTGTCCTGTAAAATTTTGTCTTCCTGCACATAGTTTCTAAACTTTTAAAACTATTAATTATGTGGTTTGGGGGAAGACGCTTGAACACATCAGATTTTGACTATTTGATTGTTAGTAATTGATGAGGCATGATAACTTGTTAAAGAATTGAACAATAGAGTTTGCAAACCAAGGAAATTCTCATATCAACTGTATCTTCACTAAGAGGAGGTTAGACAAAGAACAAAGTTGGCAGTTTATAATGTAGTATTTAGATTTACCAAAATGTGTGACATGATCGCTGGATGCAAAGTAAGGATCTCATTAGACTGTTGGGTATTTCTGGTATGCAAGTGGTAAGAGAAACAGAAAAAATTGATGCATTCAATGGCATGGCAGGATTAGTTATGCAGATATTAGATCTGAGATGGTATTTTCTCTGTAGAAGTCAAAGTTAAAAAAACAAACATACATAGGTAGTGTGTGTGGTGTGTGTGTGAGTGAGTGAGAGAAAATTTCCATGCAGGTGTTTCATTCCAAAGCAAGTTGTTATAGATCAAGGGAGTGATTTGTCAGAGGCAGAAAATGTTGCATTGGGGTGAGAGAGAAAGTTTGTAGGTAATCAGTATTGAATTTTTGTTATATTCTGTTTTATGTGTGGTGCCTTATCAATCTGGACACCCAGTTTTGGATGTAGGTAGGTGTGATACAATAATGAATAAATTTTGGTAGAATATTACACACAGATTTCAAAACTGTCCTGCACTTTGTTGTAAGTACCTTATTTAACTAGAAAAATAAATTGACATGTACCAAAATTTTGGAAAATCATTGATAGAAAAGATGTAACTGAATTAGCAGAAGCAGGGTTAATTTCACATGCAACTGTAAATGATGCTTGGTACATGATCTCCCATTTCAAAAGAATGTTTCATTGTGTGTGTAAAGATAGAACATAGAAGAATATTCTTCAAAATCGGCCTTCTGTGGGAGTAACCAGGCAGAATGTAACACATGCCTATGCAATAGAAACAGGTATGTGAGGGTTGCCTCTCTTCATTATGAATTATAATTGGTTTTAATTTCTAGTTTTTATTTCTGAAGGTATTGGATAAATAATAATTTATGTTTTAATTTTCCACCCCTGTTGTGACTAAGTTCCAAATCATTTAATTGATGGAATATAGTTGTACTTGGCAATTCATAAATCCCCCTTACAATACAGTATCTTCAACTTACTGAATTTGTCATTTTCCATTATTTTTTTAGTTTAATTCTTCAACTTGTTTGTTCTTGCTTAGCAACTGAATACATCGTCACCTATATGTATTCTGCAATGAAGCATGCTAAGATTTCTACATTAAATTTACATCTTCACGAAATGATTGTTATTGTGCCGTTTTGTTTGAAATTGTTTATATGAATGTATTAAAAAATTATGCTCTGAATTTGTTGGTTGTTAGAAGAGCATTTATTAAACAAAAGGTAATGCTTAAATTGTTTAAATAGGGCCTACATTATTGAAGTTATGCAAGTTGGTTTGTTACTATTTAGTATTCCACGATTTATGTCGACCTAGTACTTATATTTTATCTTTTCTTACTTTCAGTCTTGTACATGAGATTCTTCCGCAGATTGCAGAATTCTGCCTTTTTTGTCATAATTTGAGTCATTCTCAAGATCGATGCACAACTGAAGAGAAATTCTTTAGGGATTAGTGGGGTTAGTGAAGAGTCATTTATCATGTGGGAATGGTATTTCATCTTTCAAAACTTTTAAAGACATGTTAAACGGAGTGAAGATTTTACCCATCATCGTAATCTCATTTTACTCACGATATTGCCTCTGTCCAGTATTGTTGTCAAACATAATTTATTGCATAAATATTTGTATTTTGGAATGAAACTGTAACAACAATTTTCAGAAGTGGAAGTTAATATGGTGCAAAGATTTACTTATAATCTTCAGGCATGAAATTCTTTAGTGGACTCGAGGAATTCCGTGTTTTCCAGTATCATTGGAGTCATTTTCGAGATTGATGCACAACTGAACAGAAATTTTGGGGGGAATTGGTGGGGATAGGGTTATTTTCCACATTTGAGGATAGAATTCTGTTTTTCGAAACTTTCGAAAACGGAAGTTAGATGGAGTAAAGATTTTTCCCATAAGTGTATTTTTTTTCTTTTGATGTTTCTTTGTTCCAGTATTGTTTTTAAATATTCTTTTTTTCTATAAATATATGTATATCAGCTTAAAAATGGGGAGAAAATTTCCGAAAACAGAAGTCAGGTGGAGCAAAGATTTATGTCGTTATTTCCCCTAATAAATGTTTGCATTTAAGCTTGACAAGGGAGGGAAAATTCTTCAAAAACAAAAGTGATGAAGTTGAAAATTTGTAAAAATTGATGCATGGTGTTTAAAAGTATTCATATTCTCAGAGTTACACCATTTATCTGAAATAGTGAAAGCTTTTACATCGTGCATTCACGGTCCTAATGCTAATATTTCTTTCAGCATGATGAATAAAATTATTATCATCTGAGGGAATAAAAAAACAAACAAAAAAAAACCCCAAGAAAATGCAACAATGAAAAAACTGGAAGGGAAAGATATGATCCAAAAGAAAAATTAAACAATGGAAGCTGTGTAGAGTCAACAAAAGACAAATATGGATGTGGGACTAGCTGAGAAGAAAGCAAGGCTTGCTTGCAGGAGGAAACTTCAGCTGATGTTCTAGCATGTTCAACAATAAGACAAAAAAAGTAAAAAAAAAAAAAACTGTCTGAAACACTGTCTTTTAAAACCATTTTATTTTGATTCAGTGATTTTATATTGTGAATATAGTGGTGTGTTCCAGTATAATATTTACACAAATAAATTATAGTGGACAATTCCACTTTTTTTATTTTTTTTTATTGGAGGTTTAACAACCACTGTGAGCAACTCAATGGGCTATAAGCAGTCGCCTATCCCTAATTTAGGGCTACTGGTTCCAGGGACAGGAGAGAGCCAGTGCCGTAAGTCAAACACAATATCCATGCCTCACCAGGATTTGAACCCAGACCTCTTTCGGACGAATGATCAGAAGCCATCACTTAGACCACTGCACCATCACAGTGGCTCAATTCCACTTTGCTCCTGCTGTATTGTATTCACATTTTCTCACCCAGTGTTCTGATTTTTTACCTGGTTAAAAAGTTCAGCTTTTTTCTTTGTCAGTCTCCTGTATGCTGTCTGCTGGTGTTTTTTTTTATTATGGTTTTCAGTATCTAATTTATATTCCGTTATAAAATTGCATATCCAATAAACTTTTTCAGACGACGTACTTTTCAGATCGTTTTTTATTACTTTTTGTTTTAAAAATGACAATTTAGATGTTCTCACAGAGGTTAATATAAATATTAGTATGTCCAGAAAGGATAAATATAGATCAGAGAATCATTAACCATAATCTGGTAGTTCTTAGTTTAGAGTTTTATAGTGTGTCTATGAAGGTAGTGAAATTTTAGTATTCATGCTTTTATATATTGGGTATATAAATAAGTTTTGAGGGATTTGAGGTGAAAAAAACACATTGTTGGAGAACAGAAACAATATTTTAATATTAATCGAAGTATGCTCCCTCTGAAGCTACAACTTTACCCCATCTTTCGGGCAGAGAATGTATGCCCCAAAGGAGGAATTCCGGTTCCTTGGAAGAGATCCAGTTGTCCAGCCAATTTTTGATGTCTTCATAAGAACTAAACCATTCTCCAGAAAGTGCTGACTGCATTGACCAGAACAAATGGAAATGATTGACGTGTTGGAAGTGTGTTGTCGATGGAGGTTACCATAATCTTTAGGGTGAGTGATTGGTACTTTCTAATAGTTTTTCAAATGGAAATGTGATGGCGCAATATCTGGCAAATATGGCGGGTGGGGTAGAACTTCCCAGTCGGATCCTTCTAAGTACTTTTTCACAGATCGAGAAACATGTGGTCTTGTGTTGTCATGCTGTAAGATGACTTTGTTGTGTCTATTCTACCATTCCAGCCATTTTTGCGTGAGAGCTAGTTTTAAACGCATTAATTGGGTTTGATACCGATCACCAGCAATAGTTTCTGATGGTTTCAGCCGTTCATAGTGGATCACACCCTTCTGATCCCACCAGATACATAGCATTACCTTTGAACCATGGATATTGCATTTTGGCGTTGAAGGACCTGGTTCATCTGGCTTCACCCATGCTATCTGCCGTTTAGGGTTATCGTACCATATCCATTTCTCATCGGCAGTAATAATACGATGCAGAAAAAAATTTCTTTTTGCCTTTGAAGCAGCAATTTGCAAATGGTTTTTCGATGTTCAAGGTCTCTTTCCCGCAAAGCATGTGGAACCCATTTCCCTTCTTTTTGCACCATTCCCATGGCAGCTAAATGTTGTGAAATGCATGGTTGACTAACATTTAATGCTGCTGCAAGTTTTTTGGGTCTGGCATAGATCCTCGTCGAGTAAAGCTTCCAATTCGGCATCAGCAATTTTTTTGGGTGGTCCAGAATGTTCTTTATCACTGACATCGAAATCGTTCCTTTTGAATCGTCTAAACCAATACTCACATGTTTTTATGGATGGGGAATGTTCACCATAGATTTCTGACATTAAGCGATAGCTGTCGGCAGCACTTTTCTTGACAAAGTAATGGACTAACACTTCCCGCAAATGCTGTTTTGTCGGGACGAAAGTTGCCATTTTCCATCGAGTAAAACAAATATGTCTTCGCACCTCAATTAAACGTTGTATACTGACTCTGACAACTGGTGTCTCGTACTGTAATATCGCAGTGTTGCCACCTTAAAATACATGCAAGCAGTAATAAGTACGACACCGAACGGAAATTCCTCAAAACTTTTTATATACCCAATATTATTTGTGAATTGTTTCTATCATTTGTATGTTCAGAGTTATAAAACTTTGAAAGCATTTAAAGTTTTATTATTGGCCAGTATTACAACTTAAAACTTTGCCCTCAGTCTCCGGCAGCTAGAATGTACCTGGCCAAGGCAATGGCCAGTGCAACATGAAGGCAGAGGGTGCTAAGAATCACTGGAGGACCGGACTAGGCTGCCATATGATGCTGCCCTTGGCTACGTATAACAGACGCTCCCTATCTTCTGATTCAAGACTCCTTGAATTGGCTCACCAACCCGCTTGGCCAGCGTGGTGAGTTATGGCCAAACTCCTCCAAAATGACTCCACAACTTTAATCTTGGCCCTCAGTCTGCGGCAGCTGGAATGTACCTGGCCATGGCAGCGGCCAGTGCGACATGAAGGCAGATGATACTAAGAATCACCGGAGGACTGGACTAAGCTGCCATCTGATGTTGACATTGGCTACGTATAACGGATGCTCCCTATCTTCTGATTCAAGGCTCCTTGAATTGGAAGAACTACAAAGGATCAAGCGGGACATCGTGGGGCTAAGTGAGGTAAGGAGAAAAGAAGGAGATCTCATTGAACTGAAAAGTGGGCATCTCTTCTATTATCATGGGACAGATACCGGCAGAACTAGTGGTGTTGGATTTATAATAAACAAGAAACTGAAGGATAAAGTTGTAGAAGTTGAAAGTTCCTCTGACAGAGCTGCACGACTTGTTATCCAACTCTCAAGAAGATACCAGGCTCAGATTATCCAAGCTTATGCACCCACTACAAGTCATCCTGAAGAAGAGATTGAAGAATTTTATAAGGAAATTCGTCATCTAAATAATAAAGGCAAGCAGCACTTGAAGATCATTATGGGAGCTTTCAATGCGAAAATGGGGCAACGGCAACAGCAACAGAATGAAACTTCAGTAGGTAAATTTGGTCACGCAACAGAAACCAGCGTGGAAATACTCTCGTAGAGTTTGCTGGGGCAGAAGGGTTTTTCGTCATGAACTCGTTTTTCAAGAAAAAGTTGCAAAGGAAATGGACATGGAGGTATCCCAATGGATTGACAAGTGGAATTGATTTTATTATGTGTAACAAGAAATTTGTCATGGAAGACTGCAGTGTGCTAAACAAGTTCAACACAGGTAGTGACCATAGAATAGTAAGATGTAAGATGCACCTCAATGCTAAACTCGCGTGGCTAGCTTATAAAACAAACAAAGTGTATTGACACGACCAACCTTAAAAAACATCATAATACCCTCAAATTGGAACTGAGAAACAGATTCTCTGCTCTAGAAGGTCTAACATCGGAAGAAGTGGACATCTCTGAAGTTAACAAAAAACTAACCAAGGCGCTTATGAAAACAGCAACAAAAATAGCTGGTACTAAGAACAAGTTGCATACGAACAAATTATTAGGAAAAACCAAAATTCTGATGCAAAAATGAAGAGAGATGAGGACAACTAAAGGAGATGTGACTTCCAAAGGGGAATATATAGAGCTATGCACGACGGTACGAAAAAATATCACTGAAGATGTAAGGAAATTCAACTGTGAACTAGTGAGGAAAGCAATTGAAAACAACCAAAGCCTAAAGAGAGCTAAGGGACATCTGAGTAAGGGAAGAAAACAGATTATGGTGCTGAGCAACGAAGAGGGTTCTGTAACAAGAAATAGAAGTGAAATTTTGACAAGAGTGAAAGATTTCAACTCAAAACTATATGTAAGGGATGATACATGTACTCCAGACATTACGAAAGGTACTAGAGTTCTTCCAGTCCTCCCAGCAGATGTTGCACATGAAATCAAGAACATGAAACGGGGAAAAGCTCCAGAAGAAGATGGAATTACCGTAGACATCATACAAGAAGCAAGTGGAGAAATTGAAACAGTACTCGCCCAAGTTTTCACTCGATGCCTTAATGAAGGGAAGATTCCTGAGGATTGGAACAATGCTACAATGATCCTGCTACATAAAAAAGGTGACATCGAGGATCTCAGGAACTACAGACCTATCAGCCTCCTATCAGTGGTTTATAAAATCTTCACTAAAGTTCTTTCACACCACTTGAAGGTGATAATGGACATGGCTCAACTGAGAGAACAAGTTGGATTCAGGAGTGGCAACAGCTCAATGGATCATATCCACGTACTGAAAGAACTAATTGAAAGAGCAAGGAAATATGAACTTCCATTATGCATGGCTTTTATCGACTATGAAAAGGCCTTTGATTTGGTAAAACCATCAGCAGTTACATTGGCTTTGAAATCCTGTGGTATTGAAGATGCATACATTAATATTATTCATAACAGCACCCATAAAAATTAGAAAGGGAGTGAGACAAGGTGACACTATATCTCCCAAACTTTTTAATGCCAAATTAAAAAAGGTCTTTCAATCACTTAACTGGAAAAAAAGGGATAAAGATTAATGGAGATCATCTAACTCACCTTCGTTTTGCTGATGACGTAGTCATTTTTGCAACTACCCCATCAGAGTTGCAGAGTATGATCCAGGAACTTGCTGACAAAAGTAAAGAAATGGGATTAAAAATTAACTTTCAGAAGACAAAAGTGATGTACAATGCTTTTACAAGAAATGAAAATTTATTGATTGATGGGGAAAAGTTGGAGATAACCAATACCTACATTTATCTTGGAGAGCAGATATCAAGTGAGCGTCACATTGATGAAGAAATTAATCGGCGTATAAAACTTGCCTGGAGAGCGTTTGGAAGAAACAGTAGAATTTTCAAGAGCAATATGCCATTATGTCTTAAAAGAAAAGTGTGGTCAATGCATCCTTCCAGTGCTTACATATGGTGCAGAGACGTGGACCTTAACTAAAAGAGACCTACAAAGGCTGCAGACAACTCAAAGAAGCATGGAGGATCGGGAAAATGACAAGAGTGGAAGACATCATGACCAGAGTAAAATCCTTGAAATGGCAATGGGCTGGACATATTGCCAGAAGGACAGACCATCAATGGACAGCTGAAATTTTAGACTGGATTCCTAGGGACAGGAAACGACCCAGAAGATCACATGGGAGATGGGCGGATGAAATTTGAAAGTATGCGGGAGTAACATGGAAGAGACTGGCACAAGATAGACCGTTGTGGAAGAAATTTGAGGATACCTTCGTCCAGCAGTGCATTGATAATGGTTGACAATGATGATGCTGATGATGATTAAGTATTAATCAGTGATTATTTTGTTAATGATGATTCCATGTGAGAATTATGTATTGCTCAATTTTCAGCTGTTTATTATGTTCAAACATGCTTATTGCAGCATCATGGTTGTCAGCTAATCACTGTCTTTATTTGTTTCTAATTGAAATAATAGGAGCAATACATGACACCAATTGCTGTGTTACCACCACCTTTAATGAGGTGGTGGAAACAATTACAATTGACCAGTACAGTAGCCGCATAATATGTATTGCTTTGGCAATACATATTACGCAGCTACTGTACTGGTTAATTGTATGTGGCACATCTCCATGCCCTAAGTTGAATTTGTTTACTGATATATGTGTGCCTGGTGCCCTATCATCAAATATGGCACGTACGCAAAACTGTAAAGGGAACAATATATATTGTTATGACCCACCCCTGCCATTAATTAGGGAATTAATAAATGTGATGGATGTATGAAATTAATTAAGTATTAATTATGTTCGAGGCTTTATTGGAGTTTAAAAGTGAAAACAGCAGAGAAAGTTTTATCTGGGGGTTTGGAAAGAAAGGAGGTGAAGAATTCTCCCTCGGGCTGGGTGGTTTGGAGTTTAGCGCTCTGTTAGGTCATAAATCAAAGGTTGCTGCTGACGTGCTAGTCTAAACAGCAAAATAGGTGCATTTCGAAGAGAGCCACTTGTAGAAATGAATTAAGAAAGGGGACAAGAGGTTGGACAAATAATCGTAAATTCATCGATTGTTTAGGGCATTTACGAGAACAATTGCTCTCTGTGCGGTCCTCAGAACAATAAGATTTCGCACTTGGCGTGAAAAATAAGGAAGAAAGTTCAGTTGTCTGTACGCTCTCTGATGTGAAAGGCTGGATGCCTTGGATCTGCTATACGAATTGGGATAAATGAAGCAGCGAACCTCCCCGCATTTGGTAAGAAACAGAAAAGAAACAACTCAGGGCAGCTGGAGAGGCCAGTTTGCCAGCGGAATGCCTAAATCCGCGTGATAAAGCAGCAATTTCTAGGCTGGGAGCCTGATGGAAATTAGCGATTGGTTGGCCCAGTGAAAGCAAAGTTTCTGAGGAATTGAGAAGTCTGCGAGTTGACAGTGGTCACTCAAATGAGAAGCGAAGCCAAGATGAAACTCGGGTTCGAGTCCAACTACGGCAGTGTGGAATCGCCATCCTCTCCCTGAAGCGGCAAAGGAGGCGAGCTGGTCTTGCGGGGCGAAGCGAGGCCATATGTGTGTGTGTGTGTGTGTGGCTACGTAAACAGTGCAGCCACTACGTGTAAGTGTGACGGAATAAAGCCGACGCAAGGAAAATTGTCAGCATAAGAGCAGTGGCGTGGAAACCTAACAAATATACAGGTGAAATGTTAAATCACAATTTGGATATATTCTTGACAGCATCCATCTAAAAGTAGAAACATTTGGTTTTTATTATTACCTCTGCTACGTGATAAATTGATGAACTGAACTGGTAAATAGTAAGACTGAACTGCGGAATTTAAGTTCATTAAAACTATCTCGCAGTAACTGATTTAGGACAAAGTTGACCCAACATTTATGTTAAGAAGACAGCTAATGTTTATTTGTATACGTGCCATTGTTATGTTTTTGTAGCCAATTAAATGTTTGTTTAGTGCAGTCAGCGAAGTCATTGAACACATACCGCGCAAGAACTATGTCGAAGGACCGCGGAGAAGAAATATAATAATTGCTCGGCTACGGTTGTTAAATTGATTGACCGCGGTGAAATAGCGGCCGAGACCGTTACATTTGGTGGCAGCGGCCGAGGTCGTAACAATATGTATTATGGAATGGATGCTCTTCCTCTTTTAGATTTGGTGGCACTGTGCTTAAAATATACTTATGTCTGTCATTCCATTGGTTTTTACAAGATTTTCCACATATGCTAACATCAGTGGGTGGTTCCCTTGCTAAAGGCACTCCTCAACTCTTCTTATCACTTTTATCCTGTCTAGAGTCAAAGATGATTAATGACTTGTAATGTTAAAATTACTCATCCCAGCAAAAGGCTGTGTCTGTTTGTCCAAACTAAATGAATTAATAATCATAGGTATAAATAGGTTTATACATTTTTGCATCAAATAGAAGTAAATAATGCAAACTAGTAGCCAATGTAATGTAATGTCAGGGCTGAGCACGGGTTACTTTTTCAACTTTTTTGGTGTTGGTCTCTAAAAGTTACTGTTTGACCCAAAATGGTCACTTTTTGTAAATTTGGAACATGAAAAAAAAAAAACGTAACCCCGTTGTTTGCAACGATCATTTGTGGGCTTGGAGAGCAGTCACGCTCTTTTGGCAAAAAGCCAAGTACTCCTTGTAGCCTAGAACGCAAAAGCTAACTGCAAGCTGCGTGTTTAGAAAAAAATGGCTGTTAGGTCACGTTCTCCTTTGCAACTGTACACAAGTCTGTTTTGTGTGTTGATTGTGTTATGACTGTTGGTAAAGTTATTATATTTTTTCGTGTGCTTCGTGTTTCTCTCTTGCATACTTTAACATTCCGTGGAAAACAAATAAATGAATTCTGAACTTCGTCAGTCACATGGTTGACATACAACTCTTTGTGCTTCTGCTTTCCAAGTGATGAATTGGTACCACACATTCAACTTTCAGTGAGGTATGTATTTATATTTTATAAATCATTTATTGCTGTTGAATGTTAGCTATTTTATGAAGTTGTATTTATTTATATTAAGTTTAACATTTTATAAATATCTCATTTTTTGACATGCTTATATATTTGGATTATATTTTTACTTTCTCATATGTTAGTATGAGGATGTATTGTAATCATGCAAAAATTCAAATGTCAGATTAATTGGATTTCAAGAAGCACGTTGTTGTTTTTTCTTTAAATAAACAATTAATTGTTACATTTTGGTAAGATACTGTGAACTATGTATCGTTTCTAGTTAGTTTATTCGGTGGCGTTGTTATCGTTAAATGGCCGGAGGCCATGTTAGAGATTGCTATTGGTTTTTGTTTGAGTCATTTTTTACGGATTAATATTTTTCTAATTTTGCCATACATCGAGATACGTTTTTTTTTTTTTGGGCCCTTGAGATGGCTTCTGATTTGGAAACTTAGGGATTTCGATACTTAAGGCTTGGCCTTTTCTGTCAATAGCTAAACTTTATTTTTCATTAAATATCGAAGAGAAATTAGGTTGTTTACACTGTCAGCACTAACTTTCGCTCGCGAAAAACAGTTGCCTTTCGAAAACGCTGATTACTGTCCCAGAGGTAACGACCATTACGGATTTTCCGTAATTATTACGGATTTGGCTGTCTGATTATGGACAGGTTGGAAGAATTACAGATCTCAATTTTGTATCCTTTTTTGTTAAAATAATTAGAATTTATGGAAAATTTGTAAAACTAAATAAGAAAAGGTTTAACATGGCGCTCGAAAGACCACCCATCTTCGATGGTCAAAACGTTGCGGACGGTTAAGTTCTCGAACATGACATCCTCCCCGGCGGCTCTTTTTATCGCAAAGTTGTGTTCTGATTGGGATCCGCAAATTATCGTTTTTCTTTAACCTCCTTTTAGCCAGTTTTAAATTTCTGCCAGCCAAATTCCCCGTTTTACGAAATTACTACTGTTGCGCCGTGAATTTACGTTCGACGGAAGCTCAGTATTTTCCGGTGGATTTCGCCATACATTGATGGAAATAAACATCAACAAAATGGTAGAAAATTTTATTGAATAGATCAAAATTGTTAACTTATCTTTCCATTTTTCGTAATTTTACCCGATTGATTATTTGCTCAGTTCAAATTTTATGGACCGGGGCGAGGGGAATTCGGGGACTCGTTCAGCGAAGCAGAGAAGCAAACTTCATTGATTAGCTAATCATAATTAGTAAATGAAAATAATATAATGAAAATTAAAGTATATAAAGTGTAATCAAACTTTTGAACATCGAAAAACAAGTCCCAATAGCATTATTGTACTAACTTGGAGGATGGTTTTGAAAACCGTGTAATCGTGATCCCGTTGTTTGTGTTTTTAAAGTTCTTTCATCAATTGTAATGAATTTCTCACGAAATACCATTTCCGCGCATGAACAATGAGGCTTCGTATGGTGATGACTGATAGGCACCTCAGAAGGTTGGCACCTCTGCTGTCTGATGCATTAAAATTAGGGGAGGGGGTATTTTGACAAATGTCTGGTATTTTTTCACATTTTGAAAACAAATGGCTTAATATGAAATTTTTGGAAAACACAATCCCCACCCCTTAAAAAGAACTCATCATTCTACAACCTTACCACATAAAGTTATTTAATGCATGCATGTTTTCCTGGTCTCACTTTAACACTGATTCGCAGAAAATAGTTTAAAAAAATCGCTGACAGTAATCACGAAGTTGAAGTTGCTGAGAATTATTTGTTCTTTTTTTCTTTTTAGAAATTTTCTGCCAGTATTATAAAGTCAATAAGCACCTGAGCATTCAAAACCTATCTGAAGGGAAGTGTTTTGAATTTGTGAAGGTGTCTTATAGCAATGTTTTTGAATGACCAGGTGTTCCCCATTAAATAGTGATTGATGTGAGATATGAAATTCAAAACTGCTGAAATATATATTATCAGCAAAAATAAAAAAAAATATCTTCATTTCAGAAATTCCCTTCTTCTGGAATTAACAGACTTGCATTTCTGTTTTATCATCATTTAAAATTTTGTTAGCTCACAGAAATATAAATTGATGTTACAAATATCAGCAGGGTTGATTGTATGAAATTTGCTTTGTGAAATGTGATTATCCTGTGCTAAATAAAACTGTATTAAAGTTCAGTTGTACTTCTTATTATTTTGATTTTTTTTTATCCTGGTGTTTTTGAAGAAATTCAAAACAGTTCTGAAAAGATTGCTGAAAACTTGCTACGTTTTACTTTTTGTTTTTATTTTTTCTAACACAGTTTTTACTTCTTTTTTTAGATGATCTTCTGAAATGTCCTGCCAGAAAGCCAGTTTCCAGATTTGAGGTTTCATACCAGAAAGAGGATATTCTGCTTCATCATGGGAAAATGCCATTTCAAAGAAGGTTGGCTTCTAAAGACTGATTCTTCAGGATAAAATTTCTACATGGGCAAAAAAGCAGAGTGATTCAGAACTGTTTTGTAATGTATGCACATGTACTGTGAATGTAGGAAAGGGTTTCCAAACAGTAACCTAGCTTTACAATTCTAGTAAACACAAGGAAAATATTCACTTGAAGTTGCATCCAGGCCAACTGCAATTGGTTGCAGGTAATCTAAAACATGGCACAAAATCTAAAGGTGAGTGTGTATATGGTGCTGCTTCACAGTCATCTTCATCAAATGCTACTCGCATCTTGCAAATGTGCATGGCAAAGGACATGGCAAGAACTGCAGAACTCATATGGGCAATGAAAACAGTGTGGTGCAATTTGTCATCTACTTCATGTGATGGTATTGCAGAAACTTTGCAGCCATGTTTCCAGGGTGTGTTGCTGAGGGATTTTCTTTAAATCGTAAGAAACTTTCTTACATCATTACTGAGGCCTTAGCACTTTATTTCAGAAAACAAGTTATTGAAGATGCACAGCCATCTTTCTGTGTTTTGAGTTTTGATGAAACAATGAATAGTGCTGGAAAAAAGGAATTACAAACCCAAATTCGCTTCTGGTCAGACTCAAAAAATGAAGTGGTTTCTCAACACTTGGAAACTTTCTTCATAGGTCAAGTGACAGGATTAGTAATACACAATAACTTATGTGCTGCACTGGATAATGCTCAGCTGCCCTACCAAAATCTGATTGCCCTTAGCTGCGATGGTCCAAATGTTTGATAAAACAGTTATTCGGCTCATGAATGAAGAAATGCTAAGGGTGAGGAAAAAAGGACTTCTTCATATTGGCACATGCAACCTTCATGTTATACACAGTGCATTTCACAAAGGACTTCAGGATCAGGGTGAAGATGTTTTGGAACTTATAATATCAGTGTATTATTTCTTTAATGGGTGGTCATTGAGGTTGGAAGATTTTGAGAAAATCCAAAAAGGTTTAAGACTTCCAACTCACCACTTCATCAAACATGTCCCATCAAGATGGTTGACCCCCCTGGAGCCTGCTGCTTCGAGACTATTACAACAGTGGGACATGTGTATTTCCTAACACATGTGCCAAAGAACCGTTCAACTTTAATGAATACAAAGGGTTACAAAAAGATTGTAAGTTATTTGAAAGATCAAACAATGAAGTCCCATCTTTTTTTTTTTTTTTTGTTACCAGTAGTGTCCACATATTTACCAAGTTTGCAAAACTTTTCCAGATAAATGAACCTTTGATTCATGTAATGTATGATTCACTGAAGTCACTTGTCTATACCCTCTTTGGGCAGATCATCATCATCATCATCATTGTCAACCATTATCAATCCACTGCTGGACGAAGGTCTCCCCAAGTTTCCTCCACAACGGTCTGTCTTGTGCCAGTCTCCTCCATGTCACCCCTGCATACTTTCGAATTTCATCCACCCATCTTCCATGTGGTCTTCTTCTGGGTCTTTTCCTGTCCCTTGGAATCCAATCTAAAATTTCGGCTGTCCATCGATGGTCTGTTCTTCTAGCAGTATGTCCAGCCCATTGCCATTTCAGGGATTTAACTCTGATCATGATGTCTTCCACTCTTGTCATTTTTCGGATCCACGTGTTCCTCTTCTTATCTCTCCTGGTTACACCAAGAGAGATAAGAAGAGGAACTCTGCATCTCTCCATACTTCTTTGAGTTGTCTGCAGCCTTTGTATGTCTCTTTTAGCTAAGGTCCACGTCTCTGCACCATACATAAGCACTGGAAGGATGCATTGATCAAACACTTTTCTTTTAAGACATAATGGCATATTGCTCTTGAAAATTATGCTGTTTCTTCCAAAAGCTCTCCAGGCAAGTTTTGTACGCCGATTAATTTCTTCACTAATGTGACCCTCACTTGATATCTGCTGTCCAAGATAAACGTACGTGTCTGTTATCTCCAGCTTTTCTCCATCAATCGATAAATCTTCATTTCTTGTAAAAGCATTGTACATCACTTTTGTCTTTTGAAAGTTCATTTTTAATCCCACTACTTTACTCTTGTCAGCAAGTTCCTGCATCATACTCTGTAGCTCCGATGGGGTAGTTGCAAAAATGACTATGTCATCAGCAAAACGAAGGTGGGTTAGATAATCTCCATTAATCTTTATCCCTTTGTTTTCCCAGTTCAGTGATTGAAAGACATTTTCCAATGTAGCATTAAAGAGCTTCGGAGATATGGTGTCACCTTGTCTCACTCCTTTTCCAATTTTTATGTGTGTTGTATTTTCAAATAGCAGAATCTTTGCACTTGCATTTTCATAGATGTTATTAATAATATTAATGTATGCATCTTCAATACCGCAGGATTTCAGAGCCATTGCAACTGCTGATGGTTTCACTGAGTCAAAGGCTTTTTCATAATCGATAAAAGCCATGCACAATGGAAGTTCATATTCCCTTGCTCTTTCAATTAGTTCTCTTAGTGCGTGGATATGATCTATTGTGCTGTAGCCACTCCTGAATCCAGCTTGTTTTCTCGGTTGAGCCATGTCTAGTGTTACCTTCAAGCGGTGTGAAAGAACTTTAGTGAAGATTTTATAAACCACTGATAGGAGGCTGATAGGTCTGTAGTTCCTGAGATCCTCAATGTCACCTTTTTTATGTAGCAAGATCATTGTAGCGTTGTTCCAATCCTCAGGAATTTTCCCTTCATTAAGGCATCGAGTGAAAATTTGGGCGAGTACTGTTTTGATTTCTCCACTTGCTTCTTGTATGATGTCTACAGTAATTCCATCTTCTCCTGGAGCTTTTCCCCGCTTCATGTTCTTGATTGCATGTGCAACTTCTGCTGGAAGGACTGGAAGAACTCTGGTACCTTTCATGATGCCTGGAGTACATGTATCATCCCTTTCATATAATTTGGAGTAGAAATCTTTCAGTCTTGTCAAAATTTCGCCTCTATTTCTTGTTACAGAACTATCTTCTTTTCTCAGTGCCATAATCTGTTTTTTTCCCTTACTGAGATGTCCCTTTGCTATCTTTAGGCTTTGGTTGTTTTCAATTGCTTTCCTTACTAGTTCACAGTTGAATTTCCTTACGTCTTCAGTGATACTTTTTCGTACTGTCTTGCATAGCTCTATATATTTCACTTTGGAAGTCACATCTTCTTTAGTTGTCCTCATCTCTCTTCTTTTTTGCATCAAAATTTTGGTTTT
The DNA here is from genome assembly GCA_039090855.1 of Macrothele yani. Taxonomy (NCBI): domain Eukaryota; kingdom Metazoa; phylum Arthropoda; class Arachnida; order Araneae; family Macrothelidae; genus Macrothele; species Macrothele yani. Next base: position 95,065,900 of record CM077016.1, on the reverse strand, counting down.
TCCTGATAATTTGTTCACATGCAATTTGTTCTTAGACCCAGCTAATTTTGTTGCTGTTTCCATAAGAGCTTTGGTTACTTTTCTGTTAACTTCAGAAATGTCCACTTCTTCCGATGTTAGGCCTTCTAAAGCAGAGAATCTGTTCTTCAGTTCCAATTTGAAGGTATTATGGTGTTTTTTAAGGTTGGTTATGTCAATACATTTTGTTTGCCTTATGAGCTTGCTACGTTCGAGTTTAGTGTTGAGGTGCATCTTACATCTCACCAATCTATGGTCACTGCCTGTGTTGAACTTGTTTAGCACACTGCAGTCTTCTATGACGAATTTTTTGTTACACATAATAAAATCAATTTCACTTGTCGTCCCATTTGGATGTCTCCATGTCCATTTCCTGTGTGACTTTTTCTTGAAAAAGGAGTTCAAGATGAAAAACCCTTCTGCCTCTGCAAACTCTACGAGAGTATTTCCACGCTGGTTTCTGTTGCCGTGACCGAATTTACCTACTGAAGTTTCATTCTGTTGCCGTTGCCCTATTTTTGCATTGAAATCTCCCATAATTATCTTCAAGTGCTGCTTACCTTTATTATTTAGATCACGAATTTCCTCATAAAATTCTTCAATTTCTTTTTCAGCATGACTTGTGGTGGGTGCATAAGTTTGAATAATCTGAGCCTGGTATCTTCTCGAGAGTTGGATAACGAGTCGTGCAGCTCTGTCAGAGGAACTTTCAATTTCTACAACTTTATCCTTCAGTTTCTTGTTTATTATAAATCCAACACCACTAGTTCTGCCAGTATCTGTCCCACGATAGTAGAAGAGATGTCCACTTTTCAGTTCAATGAGATCTTCTCCTTTTCTCCTTACCTCACTTAGCCCGACGATGTCCCACTTGATCCTTTGTAGTTCCTCTTCCAATTCAAGAAGCCTTGAATCAGAAGATAGGGAGCGTCCGTTATACGTAGCCAAGGTCAGCATCAGATGGCAGCCTTGTCCGGTCCTCCGGGGATTCTTAGCACCCTCTGCCTTCATGTCGCACTGGCCGCTGCCTTGGCCAGGTACATTCCAGCTGCCGTAGACTGAGGGCCAAGATTTAAGTTGTGGAGTCATTTTGGAGGGGTTTGGCCATAACTCACCATGCTGGCCAAGCTGGTTGGTGAGTGTGGGATAGCATTTAGCCTACTTGAACATTCCGAAAACCTAACCCTGATTACAGAGATCATATGCAGTGATGATGTGGAGAAAGTATTAGCCAAACTTCCAGAAAAAGACCAAATTGTTTTTTGCAGACAAGTGCAGAAACATTTTGTTAGTGCTTTTAGACACATACTTAAGCAAACTAGACTAAGAGATTCACATCAACTTCTGCAATATTTTTGATGTCTCAAGTGTGAAGAAAGGAAGTCAGAACGTAGCTTTAGTGACATCGTCAAACTGGGCCAAGCATTTCCATGCTATCCAGTTTGTATTGACCAACTACTTGATGAATGGAAAGTACTGCAACTGAAAGAAGAACCTGTGGTTCCTGTAAACAAGAATGAATCTGATATTTGTGAATGAGGAAAAAGAATCCGTATTGACTACCACTGGCAGCATTTTTTCAACCTTCGTGACAGTGCTTCTGGGAGTCCAAAATACCAGACTGTAACAAGATTACTAAAACTTTGTTTAGCTATATCGCATGGAAGTGCTGATGTAGAAAGAGATTTTTCACTTTCAGGAAGAGTACTGAGTGATGACAGGGCTTCAATAAGTGTTCGTACATTAAATGCATGACTCACTGTGAGTAATGCTCTAAAAATGTATAATGGCAAACCTGAATTTGTTCCCATTACTAAAGAGCTGCTTGCCTTGACTCATAGTTCTGCAAAAAGCTACAAGTCATACTTGGAGGAGAAAAAAGGGCTGACGATGAAAAACACCAAAAGAAGGAAGAAGAGGGAAAAAGAGTTAAAGAAATGGAATTAACACAGAAATTCTCTGAAGACCAAAAGGCTATTGAAAAGATGGAAGAGAGCTTAAAAGCCCAAAAGCAACAAGAAGCAACAAAGAGAAAAGCTTGTGACACACTATTTCATGAAGCAAATGAAAGGCTTAACAAGTTAGTAAAATCCTTCAATGCATTGATTATAATACGCTTTCCAACATACCAGAAATCATTACTCAAGTTATGAGGATAATGGCTAATGGCTGTGGAATAAATCTCGGTCCTGTGCCCTGGCCTTTGATCCCATTTCGATTATATTCAACAGAACCGGTTCAGTATACTTCCGAAATAACATGATAAAGTTTTGTCACAATCGAAGCATTTTTACGTAAGTTATGATGCATAAGTGCTATGGAATAGATCCCACTTCTGTGTCCTAACCTTTGACCCCATTTCTCCCATTTTCAATAGGATTCGTCCCCAGGCAGGCCTCTACAACATACTAACATTTCATCCAAATCGAAGCATTTTTATGTAAGTTATAACGCATAAGGGCGATGGAAGTGATTCCACTCCTATGTCCTGACCTTTGACCCCATGTCGCCAATTTTCAATAGGGTTTGTTCCTAGGTAGTCCCCTATCATATACTAAATTTTCATCAAAATCGAACCTTTTTTACGTTAGTTATGATGCATAAAAGCATTGGAATGGATCCCACTCCTATGTCCTGACCTTTGACCCCATTTCATTGACTTTTATTAGGGTTCCTTCCCAGGTGTTCCCCTACCACATACTAAAATTTCATCGAAATCGAACGATTTTTACGTGAGTTATCAATCATGCGGACGGACATACGCACACAACACGTGACGTAATGAGGCAGATGGGAATTGCGACCATCTGCTTGCAAGAGTGTGACGCCATAAAATTTTAATAGGATCCACACACAACGCGTGACGTAATGAGACAAATGGTGTGACAGCGCGCCAACGTCTCAATCGCGAGATTGTGATGTCATAAGATTTCTAAGCATGGGTAACATTAATGGGACGACGCCATGACATTAAAAACGTGGTGATTCGGGGTGGTTATTTAGCCCACTAAACGAATTTTCCTAAAGTCGAGATCAAGCTAAATCGACTTCTAGTACCAGAAAACGGTAGGTTAACGATTTTCATCAAAGTCCTTAGAGGCGTTTTCGAAATAAAATTTACATACATACAAGAAGTGCTCCTTTAATAGTATGGGATAAGGGCGATGGAATGGATCCCGATCCTATGTCCTGACCTTTGACCCCATTTCGTCCATTTTCAATAGGGTTCGTCCCCAGGTGGTCGGTCCCCTACGACATACTACAATTTCATCGAAATCGAACCATATTTACGCAAGTTATGACGCATAAGAGCAATGAAATGCATCCGGCTCCTATGTCCTGACCTTTGACCCCATTTCACCCATTTTCAATAGTGTTCCTTCTTAGGTGTTTCCCTACCACATATAAAAATTTCATCAACATTGTACGATATTTATGCAAGTTATGACGCATAAGGGCAATGGAATGGATCCTGCTCCTATGTCGTGACCTTTGACCCCATTTCGTCCATTTTCAATAGGGTTCGTCCCCAGGTGGTCCCCTACCACATATTAAAATTTCATCGAAATCGAACCATTTTTACGCGAGTTATCGTGCCGACAGACAAACGGACGGACAAAGCTGGAGCATATACGCTTCTTCAACCTACTGTTGGTGGAAAGCGTAAAAAAGGCTTTGAGAAGTAACAGTATGGATTAGGTTACGTCTAGCTCAGGCAATGCTAGAAGGAGTGAAATCTGTCAGAAGTGAAGAACTTGAACATAAAAGCGCAGTTGATATGCTTCAACGTCGTGTTGAAAAAAGGAAATCTTTTATAAATGACTTTTTGGCCATAAGGGGAAAAATTAAACTTTATAAAAATTGTATTTCACAATTTCACAACAGTACAGGATATCAAATTTTCCCCTACATTAATATAAATAATATGGATCAGACTTAAATTATCAAATTTTCTTTCACATAATCTTTGCAGGTTGCCTGTTCTCAGTCAGGAAAAAATTAATATGCTGAATAATGCTCCACTTTTTACCCTGATGGTCTAAAATAATTGAAATTCTATAGCCTGCACCACCTTATGAAAATAGGAAGTGATAAGTTGGGGGGGGGGAGGGCATTTTTCTTTTCAGAATGTGAAAATAAAAAGGGAACAGTAAATTGCTTATTAACTATTCCAAGGTGACTGTTACCCATAATGACCTCTGCTTGTTAGGTAAGCAATTATTATTATGGGGGTGAGTTACTTTTTTGGCTATATTTTGTGAAATTTTGTTCACTTTTTGATTACTTTTATAGAAATTTTTTTCGACTTTTTTGTTACTTTTTCAGAAAAATTGTCACTTTTTCAACTAGTTTGGAGCTATGTGGTTGTGCTCAGCCCTGTAATGTTATTACAATATAATGTATGTTGTGTTCAAAGTCAGTTCATGTGGTCTGTTATATGTTTGATGACTTCTAAACCCATAGTTCAAGGGTACTTTGTGTTCTCACCTGGTTCCTATAAGAAAAATTCTGCTAACAAAGCAAAACAATATTTGTAAATCATTATTCTGTATAATTCTAATAAGTTTGTGTGTTCACTTGATTGTATTAGGTTGGTGCAAATGAAATGTCCGGCAAAAAACCAGCACACATGGACGGCAAGAACGGAAAAGTAGGACTACTTACCTAGACAAAATAATCCCCCTCGGCATCAATGCATAGTCTGTCTGGTAATGCCATGATCCCGGAACGAAAAAGTCTTGTGGCTGGGACCCAAAGAAGTCATGAACTGCATGTTGAACCTCGTTGTCTGTCGTGAACTGTTTCCCGGACAGGAAGTGATCCAGGCGACGAAACAGATGATAGTCTTGTGGCTGGGACCCAAAGAAGTCATGAATTGGATGTTGAACCTCGTTGTCTGTCGTGAACTGTTTCCCGGACAGGAAGTGATCCAGGCGACGAAACAGATGATAGTCTTGTGGCTGGGACCCAAAGAAGTCATGAATTGGATGTTGAACCTCGTTGTCTGTCGTGAACTGTTTCCCGGACAGGAAGTGATCTAGGCGACGAAACAGATGATAGTCTTGTGGCTGGGACCCGAAAAAGTCATGAATTGGATGTTGAACCTCGTTGTCTGTTGTGAAATGTTTCCCGGACAGGAAGTGATCTAGGCGACGAAACAGATGATAGTCTCGTGGCTGGGACCCGAAGAAGTCATGAATTGGATGTTGAACCTCGTCTGTCGTGAACTGTTTCCCGGACAGGAAGTGATCCAGGCGACGAAACAGATGATAGTCTTGTGGCTGGGACCCGAAGAAATCACGAATTGGATGTTGAACCTCGTTGTCTGTCGTGAACTGTTTCCCGGACAGGAAGTGATCCAGGCGACGAATCAGATGATAGTCTTGTGGCTGGGACCCGAAGAAGTCATTAATTGGATGTTGAACCTCGTTGTCTGTCGTGAACTGTTTCCCGGACAGGAAGTGATCCAGGCGACGAAACAGATGATAGTCTTGTGGCTGGGACCCGAAGAAGTCATTAATTGGATGTTGAACCTCGTCTGTCGTGAACTGTTTCCCGGACAGGAAGTGATCCAGGCGACGAAACAGATGATAGTCTGTCGGAGCCAAGTCCAGGGAATAGGCAGGTTGAGGCAGTGCTTCATAGCCCAAGGCACTTAGTTGTCCAGGCAACAAAACAGATGATAGTCTGTTGGAGCCAAGTCCAGGGAATAGGCAGGTTGAGGCAGTGCTTCATAGCCCAAGGCACTTAGTTGTCCAGGCAACAAAACATATGATAGTCTGTTGGAGCCAAGTCCAGGGAATAGGCAGGTTGAGGCAGTGCTTCATAGCCCAAGGCACTTAGTTGTCCAGGCAACAAAACATATGATAGTCTGTTGGAGCCAAGTCCAGGGAATAGGCAGGTTGAGGCAGTGCTTCATAGCCCAAGGCACTTAGTTGTCCAGGCAACAAAACATATGATAGTCTGTTGGAGCCAAGTCCAGGGAATAGGCAGGTTGAGGCAGTGCTTCATAGCCCAAGGCACTTAGTTGTCCAGGCAACAAAACATATGATAGTCTGTTGGAGCCAAGTCCAGGGAATAGGCAGGTTGAGGCAGTGCTTCATAGCCCAAGGCACTTAGTTGTCCAGGCAACAAAACAGATGATAGTCTGTTGGAGCCAAGTCCAGGGAATAGGCAGGTTGAGGCAGTGCTTCATAGCCCAAGGCACTTAGTTGTCCAGGCAACAAAACAGATGATAGTCTGTTGGAGCCAAGTCCAGGGAATAGGCAGGTTGAGGCAGTGCTTCAGAGCCCAAGACACTTAGTATCAGCATCGTTCGTTGTGCGACACAAGGGCGGTCGATATTCTGGAGCAGAAGAACACCATGTCTGTTGGTTGACCAAAGCTGTTTTTTTCTGCAGCAATTTTTGATGCATCTGGTGTAATTCAGCACAATAACATTCTGAAGTGATGGTTTTGCCTCTTGCCCAGAAACTCTGATGAATTATCCCGGCTGTGCACCACCAGACAAGAAGCATCATCGTCATGATGTGTACGAAGGGGGGGCTTAGGATGCTGTCCAGCAAGATGTGCTTTGTTTAATCACTGTACAGATCATTTCCAATTATCATAAAGGATCCACTTCTCATCAGTGGTGACGATTCAATGCAGTAGAGGTTCCTGTTTATTCCTGGCAAGTAGTGACATGCAGACTCCCAAATGCCTAGTCTTGTTGGCAGTTGTCAACTCATGCAGCAGCCACATGCCAGCTTTTTACCTTACCCAGAGCAGTCAGACACTGGACAACTGTTGTGTGGTGGACAGCTACCTCTGCCGCTACCTCCCAACACATTTTTCGGAGGTCCACTTCAACCACATGTAACAGAATATCATCAGAAACAGCAACAGGTCAGTGACCACGTGTTTCGTTTTGCAGGTCCGTATCTCCACTCTGAACCTTCACAAACCATCGCCGAATGGTTTGTTCATTGGCTGTATTCTCCATAAACACTTTAACATTTCGAGCGGCAATTCCTGCAGAATGGCCCAGTTTAAATTCATGCAGGAAGATGACTCTCAAATTCTGCGTCTGCATGTTTCCTTTGCAAGCCACGTTATGTCCAAACAAACCATGCCGGAACCTTGTTCTTCACACATGTGCTAGCTATTTATAGTAACTCTGTGACGTAATACCTCCAACCCCTGTGGGTGGTTCCATTCCACTGTGGTGAGAGCCTGTCTCCACTGCTCATTTGCGCCGGATACTTCATTCGCACCAACCCAATACTTCTTATGTGATTACATGATACTTTTACCACCTTTATTTTATGATAAAATTAAAAAATTTTACAACTTAATTTTTTTTATTTGACAACATTGTATTTTCCACTTTATAGAGGAATTAATGCACCAATATTTTTAATTCTGAATTGAAACTTTTAACTCAAGCAGTGTTGTCCCCAACTGTGAATTTTGTGAAGAAGCTTTACATGTCACACAGTACTTCTACGGTAACATAAACTTTAGTTTTAAAGAAAAAAACTTAAAATAAATACATTCATCATTTTACACTTTCTTGTTTCAAATCCTCTTATGGATGCTCTTGGTGTCCCCCTCTTCCCCTTCACACACACACACACACACACACACACGCACACATGTTGTTTTTAGTTAGCATCAGATGTAATAATTTGTGCAGGATATCTCCTGTTGGTAAATTTGTAAACCATGTTTTCATGTTTTTGGTTTCATGGTTTTTTTTGTTTTTTTTTTTACTTTTAGGAATGGACACCAGATGAATGTATTCCAGAATTTTTTTCTGACCCTACTATATTTTATTCAGTTCATTTAGACTTAAATGATCTTGGAGTTCCATGGTGGTGTGACTCACCTGAAGATTTTATCAGAAAGCATCGAGCAGCCCTTGAAAGTGAACATGTAACAGAACGACTCCATCACTGGATTGATATTACTTTTGGGTACAAGGTACGTTAAAACCTGTTTTAAAACTTCCTTAGGCAGAGAATAATTTGGATGAAATAATTTATGCGTTTGTACCCTATGTGGAAAAAAGTCTCCGGACACTCCCTTCTGCAACAAAAATGGAATATTCCAATAGATCACATGTGCCAGATTTCCTTTAAAACTGCGGGTAAGCTCCCCTGATGCCATATATCGTCTACTCATGAGACATGGCCACTCATGTTGAGCTTACTGACTTCCAACGAGGTGTTACTGTAGGGTGCCATATCAGCAGCTTGTCTGTGCATACAATTGCAGAACAATTGCAACACCCACGGTCAACTGTTCAAGACATTATTAGTAAATGGAAACATGAGGGACTTCGACTGCCAAGAAACGTTCAGGAAGGCCAAGTAAATTGACGAAAAGGAACAAGAGAACTGTGAGACATGTCATCTGTGGGTACTGTCATTCCTCTGCACAAACCATCAAAGAATTTCAGGATTCAATAGGGGTGAGTGTGTGCACTAAGACAGTTCGTAAGGAACTGCACAAGTTAAATTTCCATGGCCGAGCTGCTGCATACAAGTCGTTAATAACTGGTAAGAATGCAAGTAAGCAACTTGTTTGGTGCAAAGCACATCATCCATAGACCTTAAACCAGTGGAAACAAGTGTTATGGAGTGACAAATCATGCAACACCGTTTTTAAATCTGATGGTCATTGCTGGGTGTGGCATATGCCAGGTGAACTGTATCTGCCAGAATGTGTCATCTCAGCTTTTGGTGGTGGCAGTGTCATTGTCTGGGAATGTTCCTTGTGCTATGGACTTGGACTGTTGGTGGTTGTGGATGGAAACATGAATGCTACAAAGTACTGGGTCATTCTAGACAATGCCGTACTGCCTACATTTTACCAGTTTTATGGAGATAAGCCATTCTTGTTTCAGCAAGATAACGTGACATGGCACGTTATCTTGCTGAAATGAAACAAGCTCCATTTTGACATTGTTTGAGGATATGAGTGTACAGAATTTAGAGTGGCCAGCTCAAAGTTCCAACCTCAATCCCATAGAGGCCCTATAGGATTGAGGGTGGGGGTTTTGTAATTTGTTTGCAGTGTTTAAGTCACTATAATGAGATGTACTAAAATGCAACCATTTTTCACGTAAAATTAGCTAGTTATTAATCATAGTTGACCCTTTTCTAAGCATCATCACTGTTGCACACATATTTTACAAAAGTGAAAAAAAATTCTCCCTTTATTCAGTTAATATTCAACACATTTGTAATTCTTTTGTGTTGGTGTCAAAATCTCAAAAAGTAAACTGTAGAAGTATGGTTTAAAGTAGAACTTATGAGGGTTCAAAGTAGAACTTACGGGGGTAGGTATAGGCAATTTATGAATCAAACTTAGACCACAAGCAACAGCAGCTAACCAGCATTAACATGCATTGTTCAACACTTCACATCAATCTGGCTTTGACTGTGAGCTTGTGAACATGGGAGTTTGTCTTCCTGATTGCATTGCTATTGAACATACATACATACATATCACTCAGCTGTTCTCTGATATTCAGAGGTTAGTTCCACAAAGAAATACAAACTACCAGATAATTTTTACTTACTGTTGACATATCAAACTTCTCCATTTACAGCGATCTTGACATACAACTCAGGCTTCACTCACATCCATCACACGCTATACACAAGATCTTCTATACTTCATACTCATAATCTTTTTCTCATGCAGACACTCCTGAATCTGATACTCCCATAACTTCCTTGGCCTTCCTCTACCTTTCCTTCCTGCCACTTGGGCTAAAAAGATTTTCTTAGTAAGCATCTCATCACTCATTCTTTCAACATGGCCAAACCAGCAAAGCATATTAGTCTCCACCTTGCTAACCACATTTTGCCTCACATTACAAAACTGCAACACATCTTCATTCCTCACACAATCAGAACACGTCTTGCCACAAACCCCCGTAAGTAACGCATTTCTCCAGCACTCAAACAACTCCTATGTTTCTTCTGTAGTACCCAGGTTTCACTGCCATACATCAGAGTAAGAACAATTACACTTTCATACACTGCCATGTGTGACTCTCTTGAGAACCCATCATTCCTGTGAAAACCTCCCAAAGCAGCCGTGACTTTCAATGAAGAATTCACACGCCTACTAATTTCACCATCTAATTTGTTCTCTCTGTCAAACATGCTTCCTAAATACACAAACTCACTCACCTGGTCAATCACTGTGTCATTTAGACTTACATTACATTCAGTGCTACCAGTTCCTCTCTCAAAACCCATAACTTTGGTTTTTCCTTTATTTATACTCAGTTTGAATTTTAGTCAAACTTCGTACATCCGAGGCAACATACTCTGCAACTCACTGTTGCTCTCTGCCAACAGGACAGTGTCATCAGCATACAGCAATCTGCACACACAGATATCACCAAGACATAAACCACTATTATCTATTTTGGCATCACGCATGCATGCATCCATAAATATATTAAACAGCTATGGTGACATTACACAACCTTGTCTAACTCCTGCACCAATGGAAAACCATTTTGATAAAACACCATTCACTCGTACACAAGCTCTACTACCAGCATACATGGCTTTTACACTATTAAGTAGATTCCCAGTAACACCATATTCATTCAATACCTTCCACAAAAGCGTCCTATTTACTCGGTCGTAAGCTTTCTCTAAATCTATGAAGGCAGCAAAAACTTTCTTACCAACAGCCAGATACTTTTCAATCATCATGCGTAATGCAAAAATTGGTTAGTGCAACCTTCACCAGGCATAAAACCACTCCGAACATCCTACACTGTCTTTGATGTAAGACCCCGTACTTTTTCAATAACGACCTTACCAAACACTTTCCCTGGCACACTCAGTAGGCTAATACCACGATAGTTCTTGCAGTCAGTCTGACCACCTTTTCCCTTATACAAGGGAACAATGATAGCATTCTTCCAATTATGAGGGACCATTCCTAACTTCCAGCACAACTGGCAAATTTCAGTTAACCAGTCAATTACAGAGTCACCACCATATTTCAACATCTCAGCAGTTATGCCATCAACTACCGGAGCCTTACCATTCTGAAGAGATTTTAGAGCTTTACACACCTCTTCTCTTGAGATCCCTCCTGTGCTTCCATCCTTCCCTGTGATATCATCTGTTTCTGCCTCTGAATCACCTTTGCTTTCCTGATCTAATAACTCACAGAAGTATTCACCCCATCTTTCACTTAACTCATTGGGCTCCCATATCATTTCCCCTATCCTATTGATATGGGAGCCCAATGAGTTAAGTGAAAGATGGGGTGAATACTTCTGTGAGTTATTAGATCAGGAAAGCAAAGGTGATTCAGAGGCAGAAGCAGATGATTGCTATTGAACAGTATGCTTTAATACGGTTTCCTCAGGCAGAAGGGTTCAAACAGACTGAAATCAACAGGAGAATGGTACACAGTATGGTAATAAGCGTATGGGCCATAGAAAAGTTTACAAACGGGTAGAAAGGTTTAAATCTAGTAGTACAAGTATAATTGATGAACTTTTATTGGGGTGCCCATCAGTGTCATAAACTCAAGACTATGTCTATCCTCTCATTCAAGAATGCCACCACATTATGGTTCCTGCTGTGGCTGTTATGTAAAAGACATGTTACGATCATATATATGTTTCATTTATTTGTGAAGAATTAATTCTAATATTAATTCTTGTGGGGATTCATTTCTGTGATAAGTTATGGTTCTGCACATACAATTGTGCACGACAACCTAGGATACCAGAAAGTATGTGCCAGGTAGTTCCTGAAATAGCTGACTGATCCAATACAAACAATAGCATATAAAGATTTTTACCCAGTTTTTACAGCATTATGAAGATCAAGATTGACTGGAAAGGAGATGATGTGAGTGCACCATTTTGACTCTGAAAACAAGAGACAAAGTATGAAGTGAAAACATCCTTCATCCCCTGCCAAAAAACAGTTCAAAAGCGTCACCTCTGTCAAAAAAATGTCTGCCCTTGTTTTGGGATATGAATGGCCCTATTTTGAAACATTATCAGGAACATGGACAAACTATAACAGTGCAACATAGGAATTAAACAACTTGCATAAGGCTTTACTGAGATTAATGTACTTATTTCTCTTCCACCTTGAAGAACTTTACTTTGTCTTCACTTCTTCTGAGTTATTTTATTTTCACAGATCTTTCTGGCCTCTAGATTTTTGTCAAGGCCTGTTCTCAGTGAGTAGAAACTTTATATTAAACTTTATATTAAGTTTCTACTCATTGAAAACAGTCCTTGACAAAATATCTAGAGGCCAGAAACGTCCGTGAAAATAAAATAACTCAGAGGAAGTGATGACATAAAGTAAAGTTCTTCAAGATGGAAGAGAATTAAGTGCAACATATTCAGCAGTGCTTAAAAACAAGTTGAAACCTGCAATTTGCAGCACAAGAGGAGGATTGCAACTATTTTTTTGTACCACAACAATACAGTGGCTGCAGCCATGATGACAATTCAAAACATCAGGTTTTAGGTTCTTCCACATCCACCTTACAGCCTGGATCTTGCATCTAGCGATTTTTTAATTTTTTTTTAATTTTTGGGGGGACAGGATGTTGCTTAAAGAAGCATTATGTGGCTGGTTTGGTAGTAATGAAGAAGTAAAAGAAGAAGTGAATATGTGAATTTAGGTACAGTCATCTTCTCTGATGCGATGAAAAAGTCTGTGGATCATTACAAAAATTGTGTGAAACTGCAGGGCAACTACAATGAATAGTAATGTTACAGTTCTATAAGTTTCACCTTACTTTTGTTAAATACAGTGAAATTACTTGTAGATCTATCCTCGTATTTCAATTACTGATATCTAAAAATTTCATTTTCCACTTTTGCAGGCAATTTCTGAACTTCGTGAGTGGTAACATCTGAAAAATGAAAAAAATGTACCTAGAATTTCATTTTTGTGTTACTGTTTGCTGTATGAATTCATTTCATGAATAACACTTTAGAGTCTGCCATAACATGCTGTTCACAATGAGATTTTTTGGTTAGTCATTTTTTCTTTTGTTGTGAGCCATCCTCCTTTGGGGGATGCAAAATATCAGACACAAAAAGCCTAGAGAAACTCAGAACTTCCTTCCTACTTGTGTTTTGAGGGGTCTGCTACACTTGTTTTTCACAGGAAGTGACATGAGTGTATCATGTTTTTAAATTTAAGATCTGTTTCTCATCTGCATGAGAGCCTGTGGATGTACTGGATACCATCCAGATATTGTGCAGTTGTCATTTTATTTTTCATTGCGTGTGCATGCGTGCATGTAACTGAGAGATTTTTCAATTTCCAGCGTGTGTGTGTGTGCGCGCGCGCACGCGCGTGTGTGTTTGTGTGTGTGTGTGTGTGTGTGTGTGTGTGTGTGTGTGTGTGTGTGTGTGTGTGTGTGTAACTGAGAGATTTTTCAATTTCCATTAAAAGTCTCCAAGCTGATGACATGTCTGATGGAACAAAACTTCACTGCTAAAGCAAATGTGAAAGTGAATTTGTTTGACAGAATCAGTTTTAATTGAGAAAGCAAAAACGTAACATCATAATAAAAACAGTGAAAAATCTCTCTGTGAGGGGGGAGAAAGTGTTCTAAAATGTGAAATAGATGACACCAAGATAGAGAGACAGACAGCCTGTATCATGCAGGTGTGAAATGGCCATTAAATTGAAAACATGACAAACTTTGGTCCTTTTCTGTGCAGCCTACACTAATTTTTTTTCTTTTTCACTCAAAATGCATGTAGGAACCTCTGTGTTTTTCTCAGTTTGTGTGTGTGTGTGTGTTTCACATTTTTGGGTCACTTAAGGGAGGACTGCCTGCAACAATAGAAAATAAGACTGTCTAGAAATTCCCATTGCAAACAGCATTTTAAGTTAGAATCTCAATGTTAGGCACAGAATAGACTTCTTTAACAGCAAATAATCTTATCAGAAATAAAGACCTACTATGTACATTATAGTTTGGTTTTTTATTACAAACAGAGATAAGAAACTGCTTGCAGAAGTGGATTATGATGTTTACTGACACTAGTAATTAGGCAGGTGTAATTTTACCACCTTCAAAAATTAGTTTTCTCAGATTTTGACACCAAAAAAGGAGAGTTTAAAAGTATGTCAAAACTTACCAAAAGGAGAGATTTTTTATATTATAAAATGTGTCTGGTATTTTGAAAACTACATTTTAGATAGTATTGATCAAATGCTTTCAGTGTTAGTATTGAATGTGTATCATTGCTGCAGTTAATAATATCATATGAACAGGAAACCAAGTTAGCAAAACTTTCTTATGTTGGCTAGAGATGTCTTAAAATTAAACAAAAAATGATCACAACATCTAATCAAAAATTTGAAATTTCTGCTAATGTAGGTTTTCTGTTACTTAGTTTCAATGGCACCAAGAGAAGTGGCCTAGCTGAAGGATTCATTTTGTGTTCATTTTAATAAATACAACATAAGTGCTGAGTAACTGTACCTCTTGTGTTACAAAGAATTTTGAAAAGTAGAAGAGTCATTTCTGAGTTCTGTAAATTAGTTCCGTTTGTGAAATATCTGAAAAATATACAGTGTGACAACTGATGATCATGTAAAAGAAAATGAGCAAATTGGTGATTGTAAGATTTTTCACTTTTCCATACAGCTGCTAAAAGCTTTTGTGATTGTTTTGAGAACATTATTCCAGATGAAGAAGCAATATTTCAAATTTTATTTAAAAATATTTAAAAATATTAACTGAAAAGCTGTTACCTGGACTGATGAAGGATATCTCATCTCTTAGTTGATGATTTCAAGGCTAACATAATGATTAAAAATGAAAAAAAAAATAATAGTCATCCACGAACAATAGGATATCTACAAATTTACTGGTTGCTTAATTGTCTTTAGACTGATCTAAACAAGAAAAGGTGTCTGTAGAACAGAAAAAAGGTACTCTAATATACCAACTAATGGCTTTTCAGAATACATTAAAAAAAAAAAAGAAAAGTTGGCGCCCCACAAGCATTCACCTTTGTCACTCTTGAAATCATTGTCACTAAGTATCCATACATTTCTAATCTGTTTTGGAGTGGGATACTTTTGCTTGTCTTTTTAGAATCATAAAACTTGAATGAGTTAATGGAAGGATCATGATCAAAATGTTTTACATGATGTACAGTAATTTCAATTATAGTCAGTTATTTGATAGTTTTGAACTTGTTAATTACAAATTTGAAACATTTATCCTTGCTGCTTACAGATTTAAAAAAAAAATGTGTGTAGTTTATTACATTAGTCTGTACATTTTTTTGCCAACTCAGTTGTGAGCGAGAGATTTGCATGGGGTGTACTGTTTGGTAATTTGATAATATGTATTTTAACTTCTTTTTATACTTTCTTTCTATAGTTGTCTGGTCATCCTGCTGTAAAATCCAAAAATGTTTGTTTATCATTAGTTGATCAGCATACAACAGTATCTAGTCATGGCATGGTACAATTGTTTCAATACCCTCATCCCTGTAAGCTTAGTAATTCATTTTATTTTGGCAGTTCAGCACCAAAGACATTCAGAAATATTGTACCTAAGGTAAGTTCCTTTCCATATCCTGTATCAAAGTAATGCTAAATCCAGAAACTAACATTAGTGCTTTTAAACTTCTTTTTCATGGGAAATATGGTTTATTTGCTTTCTCAAATACAAACATATTTTATTTTTGCAATACAAATGATTACGACTTTCATAAGGTTTTCCAACATCTGTGATTTTGCAGTTTTGCAGTAGTTTATTTTAGCAGTGCACAGTTTGTACTTACATTACACATGATGCCCTCTCATTTTTCTGCAGATAATGTTAGGAAGTATGCAATACACTTGTAATGAATGGATGAAGGTAGTTGGGTAAACATGCTAATTATATTAAGAAAATTTTAAAAAACACAAGACTTTTAACCCAGCTTGAGTCTTGATCATCTATAAACAGTCTGAGCAAGATTGGTTACCAGATTTGGATTTTCAAGTGCTTCATTATGGGTGTTGCTAAACGTTAGGAGTGATTTCCAAATGATGGGGATAAAACAAGGACTATCAGTATCAGTGGCGGCTTGTAGCTAAAATTAGTGGGGGTGCTGCTTCAGAAAATTTTTATCCATTGTTTTAATATTGTGTAAAATGAAACAAACACATCTAAAAAGAAACTTTATACATAAAAAAAATATTTTTTGCTTACTAATAGCCTAAGTTGTTACAGTTCAAGCTTGATCCATTCATTTAAAAACGAAATCCATTCTTCTTGTTTTAATTTGTGCGAAAAGATTAATAATTTTCTCCATCTCTGGATGACTGTTGAGGAAATTTTTCTCCATTGAAAGCACTGCAAGTGCATTTAGTCTTTCAGGATTCATAGTGCTCCTTAGAAAAGTTTTTATTCTTTTCAGTGTTGAAAAGCAGCATTCTGGTTCTGCTGTTGTCATGGGAATTGTCAAGAGGATTTTTATCAGTTTTGTAACTTCACTAAGAACATCATCTAGATTATTTTCCAAGATAAATTTCAGAAGGTCAATTAATTTGCAATATTCATGCATATCGGATCTACAATAGAATACTTTTAGTTCAGTTTCAAGCATTTCTTTGTCAATCATGGGATATGCTTCAGTGGTCAGTACTATCTCTTCTGTAGGCAGTTCATTCTTAAAACTAGTGAAGCTTTTCTTGTTGAACAATTTAGCAGCTACTAAGTGTTTAGTGGAAAAATATCTGTCCATTATATCAGCACATATACAGTCACACACTTCCTTAGCTTCTGCCATGAGTGTCTTTGAAGGATTCTCACAGTACTTAGAGTTTCTTATTTCTAAAATAGCAGTTTTGAAATCTGTTATATATTCATTGACTTAAAACACACTAATTTCTCGAGATTGCATTTGGTTGTAAATTACTTCAACATGAGGCATAATCTGATAAACAAATTCTAACCAAAACATGAAATTATCATCATTCAGGTATTTTAAAATTCCTGTTGCTTCTGCAATGGTTCCATCTGCATTTGATGTTGACTGAATTTCAGTAAGCCAGCTTTTTAAAGGTTGCAAATTTTCATGAACTCTGTTTATGGTCCGTATGTTAAAGTTTCACCTTGTAGAGGATGGACGTGGAATGTTGACATCCATATGCTTCTTCAGAATGGATACACGTTGCGGGGATCTTGAAAAGAATGTTGAAATAGCCAAAATGTTAGAGAAAAATATTCTTGCGTTCCGTGTAATACTTGCTGCATTTCTTATTATTAAATTAAGTCGATGCGCATAGCAGTGAATGAAATGTGCATTACTATAAACTGCTTTTATTTTTGCTTGAACTCCTGCTTTTTTGCCTTTCATGACATTTGCACCATCAAATGTCTGAGCTATCAGTTTTTGTCCATTTCCTTGAAGGGTTATGTCTAATTGTTCTAGAATATGTTTCAATATGCCATCTGCAGTTTGATTTTTGGAATAAAGAATCCCCAAAAATGCTAAAATATTTCTCCATTCAACACGTAACATAGAAGAAGGACCATTTGAGTGTGTTCCGATACATCTGTAGTGTCATCAGCCATGACAGCTGCAAAGGAAGCTTCTCTAATTTCTGTCCTTATCTCCTCATGGTATATTTGTAGCAGGCAGTCAAGTATCTCATTCTGAATGGTGTTAGAAACACCTTTGAAGACTGCACTGGTTTCTAAGTGGTTCTTCAAATCTGGAACTAATTTAGATGAAAAATTTATTAATCCTCTAAATACCCCTGGATTTACTGAATCGTCTTTTTCATCATGTCCACGTAAGGGAGTTTCAAAGTATCCACAAAAGAAAATACAGTCTATTATTTTGGATAAAATTTCACGGTTCATTTCAACCTTTATGTTATACTCATTGATTGAAAGTCTGTATGCCTCACTAAGTTTCTCCTTAATATTTACGTTCCCTAAAAGTGACAGTGAAACTACATTTTCAACGTGCTTCTTTGACTTCCCATGGTTTTCAGTTTTTTCTTTGATTTTGTTTATATTTCTAAAACTGTCTTTTGTCCACGGCACATCACCTCCAAACAGCAAACACAGGAAGCAAAACAATGCATTTTTTACTTCACAGCCGCAAAGCTAACTTTTCCGTTGGTACCATTCAGAATTAAAGCTACGAATATACTTCTTGTTCTTGCTTATTCCTGGCTGAGATATTTGAATATCAGGTGTTGAACGGCCTCTTTTCTTCACTGTAACTGTTTCGTGGAGAGATAACTGTGAAAACTTAAGCTGTTGAAGTTCACTTACAGTCACAGAACTTATTTCTTGGGTATGCAAGGAGGCCATGGGTAAATTATTTAAATTTTCTGTAAAATAGAAGAACCGAAGAAAAACTATGAATTAAATAGAATAGCTGGAAGCATCACAAATTCCCAATCATCTAATTCTACACTTTATCACATTCAAGAAAGAATATGATGCTACTGGTTTTTAAGAGCAACACACGCAGAGCCAAAAGAAACACTACCTTACGCTTGCCCAACAGGGTCAGCACTGCGTGATCGACATTGCTCCCTCTACGTAGCGTGCTGCCTCCTATCTCGGACATGTGCGCGTGCGCACAACAGCTAAACACCGCGTCGCTGGAACTGTGAAACGCACAGTTCCATACAAGGATGTTTGTAATTTTTTCAAGAACTAGGGGATGGCTACTGACATTAAGCTTAAGGATTATATAATGTACAAGTATAAAGAAAGAATTAAAGAAAAAAAGACTCATTATATTGAATGTTATCGATAATATCGTGTGAAAATAGGGGGTGCTGCAGTTCCACAGTGCCTATACAGGAGCCGCGCCTAATCAGTATTGCAGTTTGAAGAGATAGCTATTTCAATGCTTCATGAAAATGTAGAGCCCTTTTGTTGAGATGAAAGGAGGAATTTTCTCAGTATTCTTCCAAAGAGGCACTGCTCATGTATCTGATAGTCAATAATACCAAAGAAGAATTTGGTCTTCCTTGGGTGAAATCCTTTTTATGCTCGGATTTAGTAATGCTGCAAAATGTGCTGCTGATACAAACTGTGGCACGAACACAGGTGGAAATGGGAATTTTAAACACACCAGGAACAGTCAGATGCTGACTGATAAACACACACAGCTCCATGGATTGCTGGCATTGTAGCGTAAAGCAAACGCACTCGGCTAGTTATTGAGATATCTGGGTTCCGATCCCATCGGTGTCGAAATATAATTTTTCGGTTGCTGTGTGTTAATTAAGGAAGAACGTGGAAAGAGCTATGACTTTGTCTATTTGCATTGTCCCCATGTATCTGGAAGATTTTCACACCAGGAACATTAAGGTCTTCAATTTTATCTCTGTCCTGGATGATATTTCATGGTGGTAGCAGTGGCGTAACTACAACCCCCACAGCTGCGGGGGAGGGGGAGGCAGGTAACCAAGGGCGTACCGCAGCTTCCAGTTATAGTTGTTTTTTTTTTTTGTT
The DNA here is from genome assembly GCA_039090855.1 of Macrothele yani. NCBI lineage: Eukaryota > Metazoa > Arthropoda > Arachnida > Araneae > Macrothelidae > Macrothele > Macrothele yani. The sequence continues at coordinate 95,046,379 of CM077016.1, read as the reverse complement.
TTTTTGAACGCGCACAAAGGCAAACAAACAAATAACTAACCCAAAGGTTCATATTTTCATTTAAGGTGCATTTAGCTTTGCCTAAATAAATGTCAAGTTTCACTTTTAAAACACTGGATGTCCTACAGATTAAAGCTATTCGGCCCTTTGGCTCCAAGTTGTAATTCGATCACTCTCCAATCGCCCTATCTCTGCACTACTGAGTAAAAGCGCGAGGCCACATGGGGATTCCCCATGACGGATGTGGGGAAACAGTCAATCAGTCACCGAGAATTACATAGCGATAGGCGCCAACGTTTATTCACAGCAGCTGCGCAGATATGCCATGTACAAGAGAGGGATTTCTTCAAGTGATTTATTTTAGTTTTGTACAAAACCAATTACATGTATTGTTAAATCTATTACTTAAAAAGTTAAAACTCTGCTACTTCAGGACGAATGGAGCCTAAACATTGAGCTCTTGGTATCAGCATTACTTTTCCAGACACTCTCCCTGACCCCCCCCATCCATCATGCACACACACCACAAAAACCACATCCTCCCCCATGCTTGAAATCCTGGGAAAATTATTGCTATTAGGGGCGCTGAAGTAAATCTTGCATGGGGACATATGTTGTGCTAGTTATGCCACTGGGTGGTAGGATTAGATTTGATGCCAATTGAGTAGGATTCAATAATTTGCTGCAATTGGTAGGTAGACTGATCAAGAAATGGAATACATCCAGTAAATTATTGCATATACATATGTATGGGCCGTGGGTGGCCTAGTGGTCAACGTTCGTATCTGCCACGGAGAAGACCTCGGGTTCAATCCCAGGCAGGTATGAACGCTCGAACCACTAAATATCCGCCGTGCGTCGGATGGGCACGTTAAGACGTCGAGCCCCGGGTACTGGTCCCCCTGTAATAAATAAGGGCATCTTCCTCCCCCTTTCTACTTCGCTTCCATGTCACTTTCCTATCGGGCACTCTAGCCCGAATCTCCTACCATCCTATTTCTAAGGGTTGTTTAAGACCTGGGGTCAGACACTCCCTTCCTAAAATCCTCTACTTATGATCTGATCTCATATATATATACACACACCATATTGACAAAAGTCACCGGACACCCCTTCAAAAGCAAATGAAAAAATCTGCTGCGTTGTTAAGATGCGTGGTACAGCTGCAAACGGTATAAAAACAAGCCTGCAGCTGACCATGATTTTATCGCACTGTGAGGTCGAGGGAAAATGTCATGAACTGACTTGAGAAAGGAAAGATTGTTGGGTGTTATATTAGTGGGTTGTCCATCAGTGAAACCGAGAGGTGTTTAAACATGCCCAAGTCAACTGTTTTGGATGAACTGAATAAGTGGAAGACACGTGGCATGCCTGAAGCAGCAGAACGTACTGGCAGACCAAAGAAAATTAAGTGATAGAAGACATCAAAGCCTCAGGAGAGTCGTTACAGCTAATCGACGGAGTACTACTGCACAAGACCTCAGTGTACAGGTGTGTAAAAATGCTGGAACCTCGGTATGTACCCGTACCATTTGCAGAGAACTTCATTCCATGGGTTACCGTGGTTGTGCGGCTGCTCATAAGTCTTTCATCTCCACTCAGAATGCTACTCGTCATTTAGCATGGTGTAAAGAACATTTATCGTGGACCATAGATCAGTGGAAACGGGTCCTATGGACTGATGAATCCAGATACACAATCCATCAGTCTGATGGCCATGTGTGGGTATGGCGGCAGCCGGGGAACACTATTTATTACTGTGTACTGTTCCTACAGTCAAGTTTGGAGCTGGCAGTGTGCATGTGTGTGTGTGTTTTTTGTGGTATGGTCCCGGCCCATTTGTTACGTGAACAGACCTGTTAACCAGCATGTCTACCTTGATATTCTGGACAATTATGCTCTACCAACTCTGTGGCAATACTATGGAACCGAGCCTTGTTGGTACCAGCAGGATAAAGCAAGGACTGTTACAGCGTGGTTTGCCGATAACTCCATATCGTGTGTGGACTGGCCAGCACAGAGCCCTGATCTTAATCACATAGAGCACTTATGGAATGAATTAGAGTGCCGCATAAAAAGTTTGGAACTAAGGCCTACTTCTAAGCAACAGTTAGGGGCAGCATTATGAACTGAATGGAAGCGCATACCTATCGCTGTGTTCCAAAACCTTGTCAAAAGCATGTCTCGAAGGGTCAGTGCATGCATTATGGCCATAGGTGGACCGACACCGTGCTAATGTATGTCAATAAATGCTGTGTTGTGTTTCTCTTCTAGCTGTCCGGTGACTTTTGTCAATATAGTGTATATATGTTGAAAGCACAAAAAAGTTCAAAGCTTTTAGTTATGGAAATACTACATTAATCACATATTTCCTGGTTTATGATGCAGTTGATCCTTCTAATTGAGGTATACTGTCTTTTTGTGTTATTTGTATTGATCTCATTCTTTGTCTTATCATAATGCCACTCCTTTAATTGTCAAAAGTTGTGACTTCTTTAACTTGATACCATCATCATCCAATCAGTTAGCAGAATAGTTTTATTCATTCCTGGAATTTATGCATACTCAGTCATAGTTCCCATGTCTCTTGATTTACTGCAAATGACAGCTGGCAAAATAAAGTAAGCAGAAGAATTTTATAAGAATTAGCTGTTAACCACTACTGTGTTTATCTTAATTAAAGAAAGTTTTGTCTGCTGCCATGCTGCTAGAGCAAGTAAGTAATGGGTATGCATCCTATTATCAGCCTTCTGTGTGTGGTTTTTGCTGTTTCTGCAGATGCTAATATAACAGGGTTTCCGTGGTCCTTATAAATCCTTAAAAAGTGCTAATTTTTTAAAAGAAAAGAAAGAGTGAGAACCCTTTATAAATATGGGGCTGGTTCTCTTGCCAGAAATGCCATGGATGCAGGCTATCTATGGCATCCCTAACCTGTGAAGGTTAGGGATGCCATACATGACCTGCATCCATTTCATTTCAATACCAAGGAATGACTAGGGTGTGGTCTATGCAATACAAGTGAACTTGAACCAATTAACATTCTGAAAACTGTAACTGCAATATAGAAATTATAGGTATCAGTTCTGCAGAGATTGAACAGTACTCAGTAGCTTCTTGAAAGAAATATATGTTGGTGCATCTTTGTATTATAAAAAAAAAAGTCTTCATAGTGAAAAATTCACATGCACTTGTCAGTATATGGCTGTGATAATGCGAGATTTGTGAAAGTGTTGTAACTAGTTTGCAAGTTCAGTTTTAAGTTGTGAAAATAATTAGCAGTGAATGCTTTCAGATTTTATCCACCCATCTCCCACATAGTCTTCTTCTGGATGATTTTTTGTCCCTTGGTATCTAATCTAAAATTTCAGCTGTACAACAGTGGTCAGTTCTTTTAGCATTATGTCCAGTCCATTACCACTTGATGCTCTTTACTTTCATCACAATATGACCATTTCTTGCCATTTTCCTAATCCATGCGTTTTTTCTATCTTTCCTGATTACACCAAGCATGCACATCTCCATGCTTGTTTGAGTTTTCAGCAACTTCTGTACATGCCCTTTTAGTTAAGGTCCATATCTCCAATCCATAAAAGCAAGAACTGGGTGGATACATTGATTAAAAATTGTTTTTTTTAAGACATAATGGTAAATTGCTGTTAAAAAATGTACTGTTTCTTTCTTCTTCAATGTGGCCCTTGCTTGATATCTGTTGTCCAAGGTAAGTATAGCCATCAGCAGGGCAAGATTTCATCTTTTTTGCTCACTAGCAAATTTTGCCAGTGACCAAATAGTTTGCTAGCAAAACATTTGCATGACTAGCAAGTAAAACTAAATCACATCGTAACTTATTTTCTAATAAAGTTACACAGAAATTTAAATATGTGTATAAATATTTTGACTTACCTTTTTGAATAATGAATAGAATCTTAGATAAGTTTAGTGACTATCTTTATTATTAATTTCTAACAAATTCTCATACCACATGAATATATTTCACTGACATTCTAATTCAGATTTCTTCCCATATGGTTTACGCTCAGGGTGTCTGACTTTGTCATCATACCACTTTATAACTGCTGACCGTGGATTAAAAATCTCTTCTTGTGGCCCTTCTACAGTATTTCAATTGTCATCAGAGCATTTAAAGTTTCAACAGACAAATTGTTCCTCCAATCCCCTTGTATTCTTTTTAAAAAACTGAATCCCACCTCACAACATGCAGTACTAAGTGGAAGTATCGCACAAATTTCTGCTAAACTTCTACACACTTCATATCTGCCAACTACCACACAATGCCGTAGTTTCTACGGAATTAGTTGTCTGACTACGGAACTCACTATCAAAACTACGGATTCTACAAATTTTCATTTTGTTTCAAATTTTTCTTTTGCTATTATTTTTATGATATACACGAGATTCTTACAGGGATTTGCGGAATACCGCTTTATTTTTTTATTTTATTTTTGTCATCAGTTAGATCATTCTGAAGATCGATATTTGGGGGGGGGGGTCGTCTTCCATCTAGAGACGAAATTTCGTGCTTCAAAATTTTCGAACACAGTAGTGAAACGGAGTAAGAAAATTTTGCCGTAATCGCAAATTGTTCTCCCAATGTTGTCTTTGTGTCCGCTTTTCTTGTTAAATATCATTTTATTGCATAAATGTTTGCATTTTAGCTTGAAACTGGGAAGTTGACTGCTGCAAAATTTTTCTGTAATCTTCAGGCATGAGATTCTTCCGCGAATTCAAGGAATTCTGGCTTTTTTCATTATTATTGGAATTCTGTCTTTACGAAACTAGAAAACAAAAGGTCGACGGAATTCGGATTTTTTCCGTAATCATAATTTTTTTTTTTTTTCTCACGATGATGCCTCTGTCAAGTATTATTGCTCATTAACATTTTACTGGATAAATATTTGTATTTCAGCTTGAAAATACAAGGAAAATTTCCAAAACCAGAAGTCAGACGAAGCAAAAGTTTCTTCTGTAATCATTTACCCCTTCCACGAACACGTTTCGTAAAAAAGCGTCTATCTATGCCACGCAATAAAGGCGATCGCTTGGCTTAGGGTACGACAGGAGTTGAGGACAAAGTTCGTGGGGCAAAAGAAGGGAGGGTGGCAGAGCAGGTGGTCAAACAACCGATCCATCCCAGAGCTCTGGGTTGCCACAGCAACCATTGCCGACGTCACGTTCAGTTTCTGTAATAGACCAATGAGGGCACGATGGAGAGGAGTTTCAATGCGCTTCTACGACAGTTTGGAAGGGATGAAAGATATGGGGAGGATGGGTATTAAGTGTCGAAAGGAAATTGGCGAAAGAGAATCGCTGATCGTCGCTGTTTTAACAAGTGATAATAGAAACTGTTATGTAAACTTCGTGGATTAATAATGATTTTTGGTTACTTTAAATAAAGAAATTACCTTACTAGCAATATTTGCTACTGCGATTTTTTTCACTAGCAAATTTGATTTTTCACTAGCTATTTGCTAGTTGCTAATCGGTGAAATCGCGCCCTGGCCATCAGTTACTTCTCTGTTTACCCCATCAACCCCAAAACTTTCAGTTCTTGTAAAAGGCATTGTACATCAATTTTGTTTCCTGTAAGTTCATTTTTAATCACTCCTTTACTTTTGTCAGTAAGTTCCTGCATCATATCCTGCACTCTGAAGGGGTACCTGCAAAAATTGCTATGTCATCAGCAAAATGAAGTGGGCTAAATATTCTCCATTAATCTTTATCCTCTTGTTTTCTTGGTTCAATAATTGAAAGACATTCCGCTATGGGGTGCTTGAAGAGCTTAGGAGATGTGGTGTCACCTTGTCTCACTCTCTTTCCAATTTTTATATGTGCTGTTTCCTTGAACAGTGAATACTTTACACTTTCATAAATGTTATTAATAATATTGAAATATGAATCTTCATTTCCACAGGATTTTGAATACGTTATATTATAATTGCTGATGGCTTCGTGGAATCAAAAGCCCTTTCATAATAAAAAAAGGACATACATAGTGGGAGTTCATAATCATTCACTCATTGAAGTTGGTTCCCTCAGTACATGGATATAATCTATAGTGCTGTAGGCTGTCCTAAATCCAGCTTGTTCTTTTGGTTAAGCTGTGTTCATTGTTTCCTTCAAGAGATGTGATAGCACCTTAGCAAACATTTTGTGAACAACTGATAGGAGACTGAGTTTGTAGTTCCTCAGATGACCAGAATTTCTCTTTACTTTATGACCAGAATATCTCTTTACTTTATGAGTATTTTCTCTTTACTTTATGAGCTTGTGTAATTCAAGTTTTGTGTTAAGGTGCGTTTACATCTCATCATTCTATGGTGATGTAACAGTAAAGCACACTGCAGTCTTCGATGGCAAATTTCTTGTTACACATAATAAAATGAATTTCACTTGTCACCCCATTTGGGTGCCTCCATGTCCATTTCATATGTGACTTTTTCTTGAATAAGGAGTCCATGATGAGAAATCTTTCCCCCTCTGCAAACTTTATAAGAGTATTTCCATACTCATTTCGGTTGCTATGACTGAATTTACCTATGAAAGTTTTATTCTGTCACCATTGCTCTTTTTAGCACGTCTTTTGTAAAAAAAGATTGTGCTTATGTTATCGGTTTGTCCGTCTGTCTGTACCCACGATATCTGTGCAACTATTAGTCCGATTTGAAAAATACTTTTTGCATTAGGAAGCTTGAAATATGCGAATGATGATCCTTTATTTCGTTTTTTTTTATGATGTACAATTTTGCCGCTAGAGGGCGTAAATGCAGATGATGTCGAATTCAAAAATATGTTTTAATCCACATATTTGCTTCTAAACATTCGATTGAAAAAAATCTTTTATCTTTCGATTCCATTTATGTCGAAGAGTATTTTAGATATAGTTACTTTTTCAAATTATGCGTAGATTTTCCACTAGGGGGCGTAAAAGTAAATTACATTTTTCCCAATAACTCTTCTTCTATAACTCAAATTTGCAATTTTTTTTCTTCAGTGGGGTACACCTCCTGATGGAAAATCTTTTGCATATAATTTCAAATTTTTTGGTAAAAAATACTTTGGCCACCAGGGGGCGTAATTGTTCATTTTTGCTTCTGATGTATTATTGCTATAAAATCTGAGCTTCTAAAATAACGATTGAAAAAATTCTTTTGTGGACTGTTGCCACTCACATCGATAAATCTTTTCGGAATATTTTCTTCTTAAAATATTCCAGTTTCTCCGCCAGGGGCGTAGATGTGTATCTTATTTTTGTCAATATCTCTACTTCTAGGAGTCCGATTTGAAAAATTCCTTCTTTGTTGGATAGTGTTTCAGTGTGACATGTTTTTCATGTAATTTCAAAATTTTCAAGTAATTCATAGACTTTCCGCTAGGGGGCGTAGAGGTAAATTGCGTCCTCCCCCTATATCTCTGCTTCTAAATATCCGATTTGAAAAATTCTTTCTGCACTGGATACAGCTCCTGATGGGAAATTCTTTGCACATAATTTCTAATTTTTGTAAAAATGGTTTGGCCACCAGGGGACGTAAATCTTAATTTTCTTCTGATGTATTTGCAGCAAAATGTGAGCTTCTAAATTCTCGATTGTAAAAAACATGGTTTGTAGACCGATACTACTCATGGCGACAAACCTTTTAGGAACATTTTCTTCTTGAAATAATGCATGGTTTCTACGCCAGAGGCGTAGATGTATATCTTATTTTTGTCAATATCTCTACTTCTAGGAGTCTGATTTGGAAAATTCCTTCTTTGTTGGATAGTGTTTCCAATGCAAAATGTTTTTCCTAAAAATTCAAAATTTTCAAGTAAATCATAGACTTTCCGCTAGGGGGCACAAAGGCAAATTGCGTTTTCTGCGTTATTTCTGCTTCTAAAACTCCGATTTGAAAAATTATTCCTGTATCGCATACAAGACCTGATGGAAAATATTTTTCACATAATTTCTAATGTTTGGTAAAGAATGGTTTGGCCACCAGGGGACATAAGTGTTAATTTCTGCTTCTGATGTATTTGTAGCAAAATCTGGGCTCCTGAAAACTCAAATAATTTTATTTTTTTTCTTGGATCGATACCGCTCATATGGAAAATCCTTTTGAGAATACTTTCTTCCTAAAATAATGCATGGTTTTCCCACCAGAGGACGTAAAGTCACATTTTATTTTTGTCAATATCTGTTTCTAAGAGTCCGATTTGAAAAATTCTTTCTGTGTTGGAGAGCGCTTCCGGTGCAAAATGTTTCTTGTATAAATTAATGTTTTTCTTAACACACAAGTCTGCAACCAGACGGCAAAAGCTCACAATTCCGTTTACAGCAATATCTGAGGGATTAAAAACCCGATTGAAAAACTTCTTTCGTCAGATACTATTGTTTTTCATACCGGCTCCATTGACTTTGGATAGCTTTGATAAATTTAATTTGCGTCAGAACAGATTCAAAAGACGTGCTAATTGCATCCGAAAATTCAGTGTCATCTTTTTTGTTTCATATTGAAATCACCTATGATGATCTTAAAGCTCTGCTTACCTTTGTTATTTAGAAGTTGAATTTTCTCATAAAAATCTTCAATTTCTCCATCAGGATGATTTATGATGGGCATGTAGGCTTGAATAATCTGAATCTTGCATGTTTTCTAGAGTTTTATAACAAGTCATACAATTCTGCCTGAAGAACTTTTGACTTCCAGAACATAGTCTTTCAGTTTTTTGTTGATTATAAATTGAACATTACTAGTTCTGTCAGTACCTGTTTCACAGTAGTAGAAGAGATGTCCATTTTTCAGTTGTACAAGATCCTCTCCTTTTTTTCTTACTTCACTTAGTCTGATCACATCTCACTTGATCCTCTGGTGGTCCTTCTCCAATTGAAGGAGGCTTTGTTCAGAAGGTAGAGTTCAGCTGTGCTATGTAGCCAGGGTCAGCATCAGATGGCAGCCTAGTCCATACATCCATTGATCTTAGCACCCTCTGCCTTCATGAAAGGTCCTTAATAAATTTTATTAAGGGCCTCTCATAAGAAAAAACCCATTCTTCTGGTCAATGATGAAATACAAGGGACATGGCATATTCTCTGCCCCTGAAGGTACCATATGAATGCCCTTCTATTTCAGATTTTTTGAAGTTTTTTTCATTGCAATTTATTTCCTGTGCAGTTAGAATTTCCAAGTTGACTGTTTAATTAGTTACATGTTTAATTAGCCTCCTTGTTTTATTCATTTTGAAATTGTTCTTTATATTTTATGCTCTTGGCAGTTGGAGCAACTGTTTTGAGAATTCAGTTATATATTATTATTATTGTTATTATTATTATTAAGGTAAATTTAAACTTACAAAATTTGGTCATGAAACTTGCATTCATGGCTAGCTTTAGTTCCTTTTCATTTCATAGCATGTTGTAGGTCTTAAACATATGAATCATGCCATTCTAATGTATATAAGAACATACCATAAAGGAACTAAGGGATATGTAATTTGGATGAAAAATATTTAATTGTGCTCATTAAAAATTGTAGCAACTTACTGCCTTCAAAATGTACTTTTATATATGAGGCAAACCCACACAGCAACATTTTTTGTCCCTGTTTCCATTAACTACATGCAAGTGCAAAAACAGCTAGCTTTATTTTTAGTTATGTTGCTTTAGCAATATTTTTTCAAGGAGCAAAATCATTGGTATGTAGAATAAATTATTATTTTGTTGTTTGTTTCATTATTGCTTTATGAATATTCATTTAATTGATACATTGTTTTATGACACTTCATATTAATGTATGATTAAAAGTAATGGTACTTTAAAATGCTACAGGTCCAAGATGCTAAAGATAGTGGTGATGATGAAACCTCTTCTGAAAGTTCATCTAAATCAAGTCGTTGGAAGGTTTTAAGGTATTTTAGTGACCATAAAATGCTATAACAAAGCTATAAGAAGTGTATGCTTATTGCCGAGAATAGCTTATGTATGTTGTCTGTGCGGCTGAACAGTATATGCCTACATGAAAGTAACTGGTTAACTCTTATTTTGATGCTGGTGGCTAATGGTCTAAAGTAATTGGGTCACCATTCCCATCTTTAATTATACCAGGTCGTTCAAAACATAATGGCCGATTTGGAGGGTAAAACTGAAAGAGACATATCTCATAGCACACAACCTTGTTTTATTCAAAATAGGAGCCTTTAGCAGCTACACACCTCTTCTACTGGTTGACAAGGACTTCAATGCCAGTCTGGAAGAAATCTAGCTTCATGGATGCAAGAAAGACCCAGAATGAAATTTTCTGTCTCTTCTTAGTTTGTGAAGGTCCTGTCCTTGAGGTAATTGCTAAAGTGCATGAACAGGTAGAGATCAGTCAGTGTCAAGTCAGGCAAATAGGCTGGATGTGAGAGGGTTTTGAACTTCAGTTTGTGTAGTTTCTGTTTTGTCATTTGTGACATATGTGATCTCATCTTATCATGGAGGAAGATAGGACCCTTCCTGTTCACCAAAGATGGCTGTCTGGAACATAACTTCTGGTGCATTTAGTCAATTTCTTGGCAGTATATGACAGAGGTAATGCTTTCACCAGCATTCAAGAACCTGTAATGTATGACACCGTGAGCAGTACACCACACTGTCAACAAAATCTCCTTTGGTGTCAACCTTTGTTTAGAAAGTTGTTTCAATGGTTCACCATGGTTCAGCCACTGTCCAGATCACTTACGGTTGTTGTATAGCACCCACTTTTCATTACAGGGTACAGTATAATCAAGGAGGGGCTCTTTTTTATTGTGAAGCAGAAAGTTACTGCACATCTCAAACCATTGTTGTTTCTGATGCTCCGTCAGTTCGTGTGGGACCCATGTACCAAACTTCTTGACCTTACCAATTTGGTGGAGATGTTCAGAAATGGTTGACACTGACACATTTTACTATTTCGTGAGTTCTCTGACTGACATGAGGATTTGCCTCCACATTTGCCTTCAGAGCATCATTATCAGTGCCTGAATGTCGCCCTCTGCCCTCCTCATCTTGTAAGCTCATGTCACCGGAACGAAACTTTTCAAACCACCAATGAACAGTACATTCAAATGTTGCCTCCTCTCCCCCATGCCTCGACCACATTAGGACCCAATTTGAACTCTTGAAGCAGAATCACCGGCAACTCACTCACTCCTAACATGCACAGACCATTCTTGCAACAATAGCAATGATTGCAGCTCAACCAATTATGGCGTGTATGTGGCGTCTAAGTCGCCCTTCAGTTCGTATGAATGACGCTGCAAGCAAGTTGGTCTGCAAGCTTTGTGGGCGAGTTGAATGTGGCACCTTAGAAAATCGGCCATTATTTTTCGAACGATCTGGTAATTCTGAACAGATTATCTTCACAAATTTGCTCTCCTTTATCTGTTCTCAAGTATGAATAGTTCAAGATGTCTTTGACACCAATTGTTGCATGCATATGTACGTACATACATACATACATACATATTATATCCTATCATATATAACATCATATCTTATCATATCATAAAGCTGTTCTATGAGAATCAGAGGTTAGCTCCTCAAAGAAAGACCATGTGCCAAGTACACATTTAACTGACAGAACTAGAATTTACTTACTGTTGGTGTATCAAATGTCTCCATTTACAATGATCTCAGCCCACCACACAAGCTTCATTAACGTCCATCACATGCCACACACAAGACCTTTTGTACTTCGTACTCATAATCTTTTTCTCAAGCAGACATTCCTGAATCTGGTCCTCCCATGATTCCATTGGCCTTCCTCTACCTTTCTTTCCTGCCACTTGGGCTGAAAAAATTCTCTTAGCACCTCATCACTCATTCTTTCAACATGGCCAAACCACCTAAAAATATTAGTCTCCACCTTACTAACAAAATTTTTTCTCACGTTACACATCTGCAACACGTCTTCATTCCTCACCTGATCAGCGTGTGTCTTACCTCAAACTCCCCGTAAGTAACGCATCTCCCCAGCACACAAACAGATCCTGTGTCTTTTCTGCAGAACCCAGGTTTCACTGTCATACATCAGAGTAGGAACAATTATTCTTTAATACACAGCTATTCGGGACGTCCTTGAGAACTCATTATTCCCTTGAAATCCTCCTAAGGCAGCTAAGGCTTTCAATGAAAAATTCACTCGCACGCTAATTTTGCCATCTAATTTGTTCTCTCTGTCAAATGTGCTGTGTGTAAGTGTCTGGATGTGCTGTGTGTAAGTGAAACCAAAAAGAAAAATATTGGGGTAAAAGAAGTGAATGGAACGGTGAGTGTGTGGTCTGGAGTATTGGATAATGTGAGAGGACAGGCTGGTGTAGGTGTGATTTTAAGTGAAAAGGTGAAGAACAACTTGATTCACTATAGATGCGTAAGTGAGCAAATTCTTTGGATTCGTTTGAATGTGAAACTTTCAGAGAATAGTATGCTCCTTGTGACTCGAAAACTTCTGATAGGAAAGAAATTTTCAGAATGAGCTAAAAACGGTTTTGAGCCAGTTTAGTGCTAAAGAGAAAGTTATAATAGCAGGGGACTTCAATGCTAGAGTAGGTGTGCAGAATGCAATTTCTGACAATGTTCTGGGTAAGTTTAATGGTCCTTGTGTGAATGATAATGGTGAAAGATTAATTGAACTCTGCATTAAAAATGGTTTGAGTGTATCTAATACGTTTTTCAACCACAAGTATATCCACACATATACTTGGGAAAATCGTACTCTTGGTCAAAAGAGTGTGATAGATTTTGTTGTGTATGATCATCATCTGAAACACTTAGTTGTTGACACTCGTGTGATGAGAGGTGCAGATGTTGGTTCTGATCATTACTTGGTAGTGTCACGAGTGAAACTGAATGTTGGTTGGAGGAAAAGGAATAGGAAGAGGCCCAGGATGGAAAGAATAAAGGTTGAAAGGCTCCTTGAATATCATCAGCGTTATTCTGACTTACTCAGAGAACGACTGAAGGAGCTGAAGTCTTGTGAGAGGGATGTAGAAAAGAAGTGGGAATATTTTAAGAACTGTGTTGCCACTGCTGCTGAACAGGTCTGTGGCACCACAAAAATGGGTTACAATAGAGGTGATGCTTGGTGTAATAGTGAGATTGAAGAGGCAGTAAAGAGAAAGAAGGAAGCCTATTTGGGGATGCTGCAAGGTAGAGTTTCTGTGGATGAATATCGCTGTAAAAAGCTTGAAGCCACTAAGCTGGTTTGCCAGAGTAAGGCAAAATATAGGAAGGAGAAGGTGGAAAGGCGTGAATTGGCTTTTTGGAAAGATAGGAAGACTTTCTGAAAGTACATGAGACTCAGGAAAAATAGGGGAAACAAAGTTGCAAGTTGTGTGAAGAATAAGATCAGGGAAATGATATGGGAACCCAATGAGTTAAGTGAAAGATGGGGTGAATACTTCTGTGAGTTATTAGATCAGGAAAGCAAAGATGATTCTGAGACAGACGCAGATGATGTCACAGTGAGGGATCTCAAAAGAAGAAGTGTGTAAAGCTCTAAAATCTCTTCAGAATGGTAAGGCTCCAGGAAATGATGGCATAACTGCTGAGATGTTGAAATATGGTGGTGACCGTGTAATTGACTGGTTAACTGAAATTTGCCAGTTGTGCTGGGAGTTAGGAATGGTCCCTTGGGATTGGAAGGATGCTATCATTGTTCCTTTGTATAAGGGAAAAGGTGATCAGACTGACTGGAAAAACTATCGTGGTATTAGCCTACTGAGTGTGCCAGGGAAAGTGTTTGGTAAGGTCGTTATTGAAAAAGTACAGGGTCTTACATCAGAGAAAGTGTGGGATATTCATAGTGGTTTTATGCCTGGTAAAGGCTGCACTAACCAAATTTTTGCATTACGCATGATGATTAAAAAGTATCTAGCTGTTGGTAAGAAAGTTTTTGCTGCCTTCATAGATTTAGAGAAAGCTTATGACCAAGTAAATAGGACACTTTTGTGGAAGGTATTGAATGAATATGGTGTTACTGGGAATCTACTTAAAAGTGTAAAAGCCGTGTACGCTGGCAGTAGAGCTTGTGTATGAGTAAATGGTGATTTATCAAAATGGTTTCCTATTGGTGCAGGATTTCTAATGTTTGGTAAAGAATGGTTTGGCCATCAGGGGACATAAGTAAGTGTTAATTTCTGCTTCTGATGTATTTGTAGCAAAATCTGGGCTCCTGAAAACTCAAATAATTTTTTTTTTCTTGGATCGATACCGCTCATATGGAAAATCCTTTTGAGAATACTTTCTTCCTAAAATAATGCATGGTTTTCCCACCAGAGGACGTAAAGTCACATTTTATTTTTGTCGATATCTCTGTTTCTAAGAGTCCGATTTGAAAAATTCTTTCTGTGTTGGAGAGCGTTTCCGGTGCAAAATGTTTCTTGTATAAATTAATGTTTTTCTTAACACACAAGTCTGCAACCAGACGACAAAAGCTCACAATTCCGTTTACAGCAATATCTGAGGGATTAAAAACCCGATTGAAAAACTTCTTTCTTTCGTCAGATACTATTGTTCTTCATACCGGCTCCATTGACTTTGAATAGCTTTGATAAATTTAATTTGCATCAGAATGGATTAAAAAGATGTGCTAATTACACCCGAAAATTTGGTGTCGTCTTTCTTGCTTTATCTAGTCCTTCCATTGGGAAAACTAAAGCGAGGAGACGCTGTTGCTGGGAGCCAAGGAAGGAAGGAAGAAACCTGGCAGTCTTTTAATACTCTAGTTTTGATTGGTAACTAGGCATTTTGTGTGTGCCTTTATTAGCACGTGGTTTGTAAAAAAGATTGTGCTTATGTTATCGGTTTATCCGTCCGTCCGTGGACATTATATATCTGCAACCAATTGCCCAATTTCAAAAATCCTTTTTGCATTGGGAAGCTTGAAATGTGGGAATGATGATCCTTTATTTCGTATTTCTTTTTTTTTTTCACCAATCACAATTTTGCCTCCAGAAAGCGTAAATACGGATAATGCCAAATTCAAAATACATTTTATTCCATATATTTGCTTTTAAACGGCCGATTGAAAAAATTCTTTTACCTTTTGATTCTATTTATGTCAAAGACTATTTTAGGTATGGTCACTTCTTTAAGTTACGTATAGATTCTCCGCTAGGGGGTTGTAAAAGTAAATTGCGTTTTTCTCAATATCTCTGCTTCAAAAACTCCGATTTGAAAAATTCTTTCTGCAGCGGATGCAGCTCCTGATAGAAAATATTTTTCATGTAATTTCTAATTTTTGGCACAAAATGGTTTGGTCACCAGGGAGCGTAAGTGTTAATTTTTGTTTGATATGTTTGCAGCCTAATCAGGGCTTCTAAAATCTCGATTGAAAAAATTATTTCATGCACCGATACTACTCATGTCGATAAATCCCTTTTCAGAATATTTTCTTCTTAAAGTATTACATGGTTTCTCCACCAGGGGGTGTAAATGCATATATTATTTTTGTCAATATCTCTACTTCTAATAGTCAGATTTGAAAATTTTCTTCTTTGTTGGATAGTTTCCTGCGCGACATGATTTCGAAATAATTTCAAAATTTTCAAGTATTTCATTGACTGTCCGCTAGGGGGAGTAAAGGTAAATTGTGCTTTCCCTGATATCTCTGCTTCTAAAACTCTGATTTGAAAAATTCTTCCTGCACCAGATAAAGCTCCTGGTGGGAAATGTTTTGATTGTAATTTCTAATTGTTTTTTTTTATAAAATATGGTTTGTCCACCAGGGGGCGTAAGAGTTAATTTCTGCTTCGTAGGTATTTGCAGAAAAATCTGAGCTTTTAAAAGCTCGATTGAAAAAATTCTTTCATGGGCCGATACCGCTCATATTGATAAACATTTGAGAATATTTTCTTCATAAAACAGCGGAAAGATGGACAGTCAAAAGCATGTAATGATGCTGCCAAAAAATGAAGATCTTGAAGAAGTCTTAATTTTTTCTCAGTGACATCCATATTTTTGCTTGCAGTTAACATTTTTAATTACGAGGGTTGTACTGAAAGTAATGCAAACGTGGGCATAACTTTTTTATTAGCTGACAGAGGTCATTCAGTTGCACATGTTGGTAGAGTAACTGTTCCTCTATAGTAACCATTTTTCTTCATTGCGGGTAAATAATGCATTCCAAGCAGAAGCAGCATGCTGTCATTGAGTTCTTGACGAAGGAGGGAAGGAAGGGTTCACTCTGTCCGACATCCACAGAAGGCTACAGAATGTTTACAGTGATGACACTATTGACAAGAGCAATATGCACAGATGAATAAAGAAGTTTAAAAAAAGAGGAAACCAGCATTGACGACAAGCCACGCAGTGGGAGACCATCATGTTGTGACCAGTGACACGAATAGTCAGTGGGTGGAATTGATTCGCGCAGAGAAATGAATCACAATCCGTGAGTTTGTTGCACAACTGGACTGTGGTCACAGTGCCATACAGAAGATGGTGGAAGACTTAGGGTATTGGAAAGTGTGTGCAAAGTGGGTACCTCTGCAATTGACACCCGATTTGAAGGAGAGAAGGGTGGCAGTCTGCTCTGATTTGTTGGAAGCGTTTGAAGCCAATGAAGACATGTGGGGGTTTTTTTCCGATCTGGTGACAGGGAATGAAACATGGGTGTATCTTTATGATCCGGAATATTGGAATAAAGAATCAATCCATGGAATGGTGTCACACCTCTTCACCAAGGCCTAAGAAGTTCAAGAGCCAGCGATCAGCTCAGAAAGTCATGGTGACTGTTTTTTGGGATGACAGGGGTGTCATTCTTGATTTTCTGGAATGTGGCCGTACCGTGACCAGCGAGCGGTACATTGAGACACTCAAGAAGCTTAGAGAACCCATAAGAAGGAAGAAAATGAACAAGGATCTGAAAAGGATCCACATTCACCATGACAATGCAAGACCACATACATCTTTGGGAACAAATGAGGCGATCAGCAAATTAGGCTGGTCAGTGGTCCCCCATCCACGGTACAGCCGCGCTGTGGAATCGTCCAACTTCCACCTGTTGGGCCCAATGAAAAACAGTCTCCGGGGACAACGATTTGATGGCACAGATGAGATGAAAGTGGCTGTGAAGAAGTGGGTACAACTGTCCACACCTGAATTTTTTCAAAGATAATTCGTGAGTTGGGTTCAACGATGATGCAAATGCATTGCTT
Source organism: Macrothele yani (assembly GCA_039090855.1). Taxonomy (NCBI): domain Eukaryota; kingdom Metazoa; phylum Arthropoda; class Arachnida; order Araneae; family Macrothelidae; genus Macrothele; species Macrothele yani. Next base: position 95,029,204 of record CM077016.1, on the reverse strand, counting down.
GTGATGGAGACTATGTTGAGTTACTCTACCAACATGTGCAATTTGAACATTAATAAAAAAGTTATGTCCACTTTTGCATTATATTCGGCACACCCCTCATATTATTTTAACTTTTATACGAACTAGTGGAATTTTATTCGATTTTTTTTTTCACTATTTGTTTTTATTTTTTCACTATCTGCAATCTTATATAAAATATTTAGTGAAATTTCTGATGTTTGTGTTGAAACCCAACCGGGCACAATTATTGCACATGGTAGTGTCGAGTGAGGAGGGTCTGGGTGTGTCCTGGGCCGACTTCAATGGGCACTATCCCCTCACCCCTATTCATGTAAGGATGTTGAAGGAAAACACTGGAAAACCGGTGGACAGGGTAGTCAGCAAAGGGAATCAAACCCATCATCTCCTATTCCAAACTGGTCCTTGAAAAATAAACCACCAAAATTTGCTTACCACTTGCTGGTCAGCGAAGTTGTGGAAATGCTTTCTTCATGTGAATGAGCATCATTTTAAATATAAGCTGAAAAAACAAAATTTCTGTTGAAAAATGCAGGAATAGGGCAAATCTGATGGTCTTTTTGTCTGCATTTTTTTTGTTTGTTTTTGTTTTAATTTGGGGGGGGGACTAAATCGGGAAGAGCTCACTATTTTTCTTTTTTGTTTTTATCAATCTTTTCAAGGTTATTAAGTTTGTGAAACTGCAAATTTTGTTGCGTTCATGTTTTCCGGTGATGTTTTTAATTTTAGCATCGTCATCGCAGTGTTCAAAATATTGCATAAATAGCAGTAAAATCCCATTTTTGTATTAGGATTTTAAACTTCAAAAAATAAATGAGTAAAGAAATTGTGGATTCATGTTTGTATATTCAGAACTGTAGGAGTTCAAGGTGTCTACTAGTCATGAAAAAGGCACAAATTCAGAAAAGGGAAATAAAAGTCAAGAAAAAGTCACAAATTTTGCTTTGGGGTCATGCATTTCTTTTTATATTTAGTAATTGTTCATTTTCTGGTGACAATCTGAGTAATTCTCTATTCACCAACCACATAAGACATAAATGTGGTTTCCATATAATGATACAAGAGTTTAAAAAAAAATCCACAGAAGGCTACAGTAGGCTACTTGTGCTCTCCTCCACAAAGAACTGTTACAGCAAAAAATGTTTTAGCATAGAAATATATGTGTAAATGTTGTTTGCAAAATGTTATGGTCAATTTAGCAATTTAAATTATACTGCTTATAGAGTCATTGACATTTTCAAATATAAATGTTGAAGAAAGGTGTGTAATGAAATCGTCTAGCACAATGTTGAGTATTTCAGCTTACTTCAGGCGTAGTCAAAGTTTGATGAGTCAGATTTTTGTTACTAGCAGAAGGTCAGGGGTGTACTTTTTCCGTAGAAAAATGGGAAGCAGGGTGTCTCCCATCTTTAATATATGTACGTACTCACACATGCATGCATACTTGGACATGCACGCACACACATACATGACTTTTAAAAACCGTCATGGAAATTGTTAATTGGTCATGAAATTGCATTTTCCAAATTTGGTAGACACTCTGGAGTTTTATGCTTTCCTAAATCTACATTTCTTGCTAATTGCAATTACAAAATCAAATTTCCTGTCATAGACTTTGTTGACTCATTATGGATTTCACTTAAAAGTACCCTGTACATAAAGAGCCTTTATATTATGTAGGGAAGGAAATCAGCTTCCCAATTTTACTCATTATACTTTTATGAGACAGCAAAGTTGAAAATGATTGAAACTTCATAATGTTGACATTAAAACATGTCAATTTCGCTAACCCAACAACCAAATATAGAGAAACCACCAGCACACCAGTCCCAGATTACTCGCAGATGTGGTAAGTGAGGATATTAAACTTATTGCCATTTAAATACATCATTAATTTAATAATAGCTTAACAAATTACAGCAAATTTGTGTTAAACAGTATAGTTTGAATTTATCTGGCACCATTTTGATTTATAACCAAAATCTGCAGAATTGCATTTTTTATTGCTATGTTGCTCTGTGCTTCCATTTTCGATTGCATTGATGTTTGAAATAGGTATCTAACCAGTGTCAGACTGTAAAACACATCTGCTAAAAAATTAAAGGTTTCATAAAATATGTGTGTATGAGTAGTTTACAAGTAAAAATTCATTTAAATCTAACTAAAACAGGCAAATTTGTCGAAGCATCGTTGGAAATTGAATTTGTTAACATGATTGTAAGAAAATGCAGGTAGTGGAGAGTTAAAAATGGAAAGGGTTACTGTACTTTTTTTAAACACTACATTCATTCTTTATTATTAGTCTTTCATTATATGTACGTATAAACCTATGATAGTTTGTATATGTAATCATTTCTAGAGCATACTTATTTTGCTAGTGCAGTATATAAATCGTCAAATGCCATCATGCTGATAAAATAAACTACTGTTTGTGAAAATTGCAACACCATGAAGGAATGATGGTAATCACATGAAACTTACAGGATATGCAGAGCAGGGTAGGACATGCAAATGATTAGAAATGCAGATTCATTGCGCATGTCTTGGCCCAGCAAGCGCCGCCTGAACAGTCGAGTGAGGGATATAAAGAGAGGGCTGTTTAGGATATACACCAGTAGTGCATCACGGGCAGCAAGTTGTGAAAGTGTCTCCAGGATTCAATAATGCTTTGGCGACGACGAAGGGTGCAATATCACCATACGTCAGTTTGAACAGGGACGAATGATTGGTCTGCGTGAAGGTGCATTTTTGTACCGTGGCATTGCGGCTCGGACGAGACGTAACGTGATGATAGTGATGTGCGTGTGGTGGCAGTGGACTGAGGAGAACCTGGTGCATCAACAATCCAGCAGTGGACCGAGAAATGTGCCGACACCTCGTCCGCATGGCAGTGGCGAACTGTTCCGCATATTCACAAGTGTTAGCACAACAGTGGAGCACTGAAACAGGTGTGGCATTGTCTGCCTCCACAGTTCGACACATCTGTTGCACAGAGGACTGGTTGCATGGATCCCTTTGCGTCATATTCCTTTGACCCTGAACCATGGATGCCTCAGGCTGCAATGGGGTTTTCAATTCAGACAATGACATGCTAATTGACAACATGTCATGTTTTCGGATGAATCCCGATTCAGCTTGGACTACCATGATGGCCTCATACGCATTAGACGGTATTGTGGTGAGCACCTTCTTTCAGCATGCATTGTTGAGTGTCATACAGGCTGAACGCCTAGTGTGATGGTGTGAGGTGCCATTGGGTAACATTCGCGATCTCGGCTGCTATGACTTGAGGGCAATATCACCAGCGACCACTACATCAGTGAAGTTGTACAGGCAGAAGTCATACCCTTCCTTCGTAGCACTCCAGGCACTATATTCCAGCAGGACAATGCCCGACCTCATGTTGCCAGGAATGTTCAAGCCCTCTTCGCAGCACAGCAGATACCACTTCTTCCCTGGCCTGCACGCGTTCACCAGACATGTCGTGTATTGAACATGTCTGGGATATGGTCACTTGGCAACTGGCCCATCAAAGTCCTCCAGCGGTCAGTACCAGTTATCTGTGGCCGCGTATACACGCTGCCTGGCAATGCCAACGCGTCTCGAAGCTCTTATTGCAGCTCGCAGAGGCTTCACAAGATACTGATTTTTGCAGGTAAAAATTGTTGTATTGTTCTGAAAATTAAATCACTTATGTACAGTCATATCAGTAATGTTTGGTATAAATTTCATTCGAATCACATGGTTCCTCCTTTCTTGGTGTTGCAATTTTCACAAACAGTAGTATATGAAAAAATATTGAAAGGAATCACCTGCCCATCCAATATATTGTTGTTGTTTTTTTACAACAGATAATCACATTGATTAACATATGTTCTATCACAAAATATAAAGTTAATTGTTCACTGTTGAGCAAAGAATAAAGTAAATCTGCAGTAAATCTGTTCAAAGTGCAAATTATGTGTTCTATCCATATACTGTGTGTGTGTGTGTGTGTGTGTGTGTGTGTGTGTGTGTGTGTGTGTGTGTGTGTGTGTTCTGTCATTTTAAATGGTTTAGTCTGGTTTTCAATTATTTGAGCAGTCACTATTTAGTCACTAAAAATAACAAAAAAATTGTCACTTTTCTCACTTTTTTCTCCGAAAAAGTCACTTTTCTCACTACTTTTTACAATGAAGTCTGTGCTGAGGTCTGCAGTTGTGTAATGTGAAGCAAAATGTTGTTAGCAAGGTAGAGACTAATATGCTTTGGTGGTTTGGCCATGTTGAAAGAATGGGTGATGAGATCCTTACTAAGAAAATCTTTTTAGCCCAAGTGGCAGGAAGGGAAGGTAGAGGAAGCCCAAGGAAGTCATGGGAGGATCAGATTCAGGAGTGTCTGCATGAGAAAAAGATTATGAGTATGAAATATAGAAGATCTTGTGTACGGCGTGTGATGGATGTTAGTGAAGCCCGAGTTGTATGTCAAGATCACTGTAAATGGAGAAGTCTGATACGGCAACAGTGAGTAAAAATTATCTGGTAGTTTGTATTTCTTTGTGGAGCTAACCTCTGAAAATCAGAGAACAGCTTAGTGATTTGTATGTATGCATGTATGCTGAATTTGATACAAACTTTGTATATCACGGACAACATACTCTGCAACTCACTTCTGCTCTCTGCCAATAGAGCTGTGTCATCAGCATAGAGCAATCTGCACATGCGCATATTACCAAAACATAAACCAGAATTATCCATTTTGGCAGCATGCATGCATGCATCTCTAAGTATATTAAACAGCCAGGCTGACATTACACAACCTTGCCTGATTCCTGCACCAATGGAAAACTGTTTCGATAAAACACCATTCACTCGTACACATGCTCTACTGCCAGCGTACATGGCTTTCACACTGTTAAGTAGATTCCCAGTAATACCATATTTATTCAGTACCTTCCACAGAAGTCCTAAAGACACCAATTGTTACACTTCCTATATTACTCTTCTGTATCAATATTATTCATCTGAACTTTTTCAAGCAAGGGACAGGATTGCATTTTTGGACTTACCGTTAAATTATTGAAGTTCCAAGTTGAACCCTTCCAGCACGTGGATTTTTGCCACCCCCCCCCCCGTATTTCCATTATTTAGATGCGGCATGGGGGGGGGGGTTCATTCAGTTTCTGGTCCTCTTCGGTTTTTTTCCCATTGGTTTTTAATTGGCCTCGTTACTAAATGAATTTTTTCCTTTGCTGCTTCCACATATACTTCTATACGTTTTTTTACCCGAGTACTTTCGGTAACACTCCGTTACCGTCATCTAGGGGACGTTTGCTCCGACCAGCACGGACCGTGTCAGTAGAGCATTTGGGTGGTTCTCGCGGGCTGCATCTGTTAACGGCTATTGCTTCCTCTTGGGCGTTGTGGCGCCATCTCTTGTTGGTCACCGATCTCATTTTTCGAAATTTTCCATTTTTTTGCTCAATTTTAATTAAATTCCTCCAACTGTTTCTTAAAATATTAGGGTCATTATGGTTGCAAACTTTTGCTCTATTTTTTTCTATCATTACTGACTCTGCTATTCTGAGGTGTTTTTCGGATTTACAGCTTTTTATGATTTTTATATTTTCAAACTTAGGATATTTTTGGTTAGCCAGACAATAAGTGCTGTTTTTCTTCTTTTTTCTGGCAATTTTTTACATGTTGTTTTAACCTGTGTTTAAGCTTATTTTTGGTACTTCCTATATATGCCATTGGAGGATTTTCGGTAATAGGAATTGAGTAAATACCTGCTTTTTCTAACATTTTTACTTTTTCATTATTTTTTATTACTATATTTTTTATAGTATTTACTTTTCCTCCAATTTGAATGTTATGCTTTTTACAAATATTATTAATTTCATTAGTAGTACCTTTAATGTAAGGAAAACCATTCAGATATTTGATTTCATTTTTATTTACTACAACATTATTTTTTATTTTCTTTAGTACTTCTGTGTTCCATTTTTTTATTAAATGGTTTGGATAACCAAAACTACCTGCAATTTTTTTTATGAATTTAATTTCTTCATTAGTGAACTGAATATTTTCTGAGTGCGTATATGCTCTTTTAATTAAGGTTTTCAGACTATTGCATTTTTGTGGATAAGGGTGTGCCAAATTGTACGAGATTAGAACAGGAACAAATGAACTTTTTGATAAACTCTGTATTGCAACTTATTTGTGGATTTTATAACTTGTACGTCCAAAAAGGCTATTGCATTATTGTTTTCCATTTCTACGGTGAGTTCTATTGTTGGGTATAAAGAGCTGTAACATTTGGTTAATTTTCTTAACTCTTCTTTGTTCAGTTTTGATAGAATGAAAATATCATCCACGTATCGACAGTACGTTTCTGGTTTTTCTTCCATACTAGCAGGACATTTTCTTCAATCTCATTCATCACAACCTCAGCATATAAAGTTGATAATGGTGAGCCCATTAGGCCTCCTGAATTTTGCTTGTATATTTTGTTCTTGTATGTAAATACATTATTTAAAAGCAAAATTCAGGCCGCCCAATTGGCTCACCATTATCAACTTTATATGCTGAGGTTGTGATGAACGAGATTGAAGAAAATGTCCTGCATAGTATGGAAGAAAAACCAGAAATGTACTGTCGATACGTGGATGATATTTTCATTCTATCAAAACTGAACGAAGAAGAGTTAAGAAAATTAACCAAATGTTACAGCTCTTTATACCCAACAATAGAACTCACCGTAGAAATGGAAAACAATAATGCAATAGCCTTTTTGGACGTACAAGTTATAAAATCCACAAATAAGTTGCAATACAGAGTTTATCAAAAAGTTCATTTGTTCCTGTTCTAATCCCGCACAATTCGGCACACCCTTATCCACAAAAATGCAAGTCTGAAAACCTTAATTAAAAGAGCATATACGCACTCAGAAAATATTCAGTTCACTAATGAAGAAATTAAATTCATAAAAAAAATTGCAGGTAGTTTTGGTTATCCAAACCATTTAATAAAAAATGGAACACAGAAGTACTAAAGAAAATAAAAAATAATGTTGTAGTAAATAAAAATGAAATCAAATATCTGAATGGTTTTCCTTACATTAAAGGTACTACTAATGAAATTAATAATATTTGTAAAAAGCATAACATTCAAATTGGAGGAAAAGTAAATACTATAAGTAATAAAAAATAATGAAAAAATAAAAATGTTAGAAAAAGCAGGTATTTACTCAATTCCTATTACCGAAAATCCTCCAATGGCATATATAGGAAGTACCAAAAATAAGCTTAAACACAGGTTAAAACAACATGTTAAAAATTGCCAGAAAAAGAAGAAAAACAGCACTTATTGTCTGGTTAACCAAAAATATCCTAAGTTTGAAAATATAAAAATCACAAAAAGCTGTAAATCCGAAAACACCTCAGAATAGCAGAGTCGGTAATGATAGAAAAAAATAGAGCAAAAGTTTGCAACCATAATGACCCTAATATTTTAAGAAACGGTTGGGGGAATTTAATTAAAATTGAGCAAAAAAATGGAAAATTTCGAAAAATGAGATCGATGACCAACAAGAGATGGCGCCACAATGCCCGAGAGGAAGTGATAGCCATTAACAGATGCAGCCCGCGAGAACCACCCAAACGCTCTACTGACCCGGTCCGTGCTGGTCGGAGCAAACGTCCCCTAGATGACGGTAACGGAGTGTTACCGAAAGTACTCGGGTAAAAAAACGTATAGAAGTATATGTGGAAGCAAGAAAGGAAAAAATTCATTTAGTGTAACGAGGCCAATTAAAAACCAACGGGGAAAAACTGAAGTGGACCAGCAACTGAATGAAAAACCCCCATGCCGCATCGACATAACGGAAATACGGGGGAAAAAAACCAATATCCACGTGCTGTGGAAGTGTTCAACTTGGAACTTCACCAATTTAATGGTAAGTCCAAAAATGCAATTGCATTAATGCACGTCAAAAAATTAACCTTCAATAGCGGACTTTTACTAAAGAAATCCAATATTGGAAGTACTTGAAAGGGACAGGATGTTGTACAAATAATGTGACATTGATGGAGTAGTGTGTTTTGAAGAATTCACTGAAATTATTACTAACTTAAGAACCTTACTCCCTCATCACTAATAGCCATCATTTAGTGCAGTGTCTCTCCAAGTGTGGTCCATGGACCACTGGTGGTCCGCAGGAAATTTCAGAAGAAAAATAAATGAAATATGTATGAGAATCCTTCCTCTTAAATTTTGAGTGCATGCTCGACATGAATATCCACAATGCTATCAGATAGAGCCATTAAACATCTTCCATTCGCAACGACTTACGCCTGTGAGTTTGGATTTTTGAATTTAGTTGAAATTAAGAGCAAGAAAAGCAATAGATTACATGTGGAAGCTACTCTACTAAAACGATCAGTCATCCAACTGGATACCGATAGCTTTGTAAAAGATCGCAAGCAGCAGCATCTCTCTCAGATGCTATGATTATTATTGTACGAGAAAGTTATTATTTTTGTTATTAATTACTTAAAATTTATACGTGGACTTTCAGAAAAGTATTAAAATCAAAAGAGAAAAGCAAAGTATAATTGTTTATATAACATTTTGCATATGGTGTAACTTGAATTGTATGGTGAAATTTTTTGCCGTGGCTGATGGGCATAGCTAGAATTTAGATTGGGGGGGGGGGTTGCGATTTTTAGGTAATTCCCATAAATATTACCTGTTATAAATCTGACTTTTTGACGTTTTGACGAGGGTTTGAACTCCCAAAACCCTCTCCGCTGACTACGCCCATGCTGTGACTACATCGCAAATTACGTAATTAGGCAAATGATCTCTTTTTTTCGTTATACAACTGACAGAATGAAATCATAACTCACCAAACTCTTCTTTCTTTATCAAATATAGGTACTCTAAAAATTACTTTGTTTCAGATAGGGTTGGCAACCAACTGGTATTTAAAGCACGTGGTCGGAATTTTTGGCGATTTTCTGCTTGGCAGGTAGCAACTGCTTACTGGCCCTATTTGGGGATGGTATTATTTTCAAGTAAAAAACAGCTGAAAAATTGCTGCAAAAAGCTTAAAATTTACCAAAAGTAACTAAAATTAACTAAAAACTACATTTCAAAGGGGGAGGGGGTACATCGAGCCGGAGCTCATATCTATAAGCCCACCTATATATCGCATAAATCGAAGGAAACTTTGGTTGTGTCTTTTCTTAGAGCAGGGGAGTAATCATTCACTGGCCGATGAGGGTATCCGGTAGGTCCTGATATTATTTACCAGGGTTGGCAACCTTAATATCAGACAATATATTTTAAAATTTAAAATTTCTCCCAGGGAAGTTCCCCAGACTCCCCTCCCCTCTGCTTAGTGATCCGTGATAAGTAAATAAATGCTTAAAGTGGTCCATGAGTGACCAAAGTTTGAGAGACACTGATTTAGTGCATGCAAAGTGAGTTCAAGGTTTTGTGTTGATGATGGCTTTTAAGTATAAAATATGATTTTGTCAAGAGTATGTAATTTATACATGTTCCCTGATTTCTCTCATTGTGGCTTTCTCCCATTATCCAAGACATTCATTATGTGCTCAGCTGCATACTGCTGTTTAAATTATTTTTTTCTCAAGTTTTTCTTGTGATATACCAAGCTAATATCTGAGGCATTCATTGGGTGTTTGTTTTTTCATTAGTTTTACTTCTTTTGCACCATCGTACAGCAACAGTACATGCCTCAGAACATTTCACAGTTTTCCACCTTAGAAAAAGGACTTCATGATTAAATATTCGAAATTTGAAACTATTCAAATGAAAGTATGTTTTAAATCAGAGTTCTCACTTATTTTTCAGAAATGGAAAATCTGTTATACCTAATCAATAATAACTTTTCCAAACACTTTGCTTTGCACAACCAGCAGGCTGATACCACAGTAGTTCATACATTCAGTATGGTCACTTTTTCCCTTTAACAAAAAAGCAGTGATAGCATGAATCCAGTCCTGTGGGACCATTCCTAACTCCCAGTACTACTGACAGATTTAAGTTAACCAATCAATGACAGAGTCACCACCATATTTTAATATTTCAGTTGTAAAAATGTGGTGGTGACTCTGTCATTTACTGGTTAACTGAAACTTATACTTGTGTATTATATCCCATGTATGGGCTGTTGTAAGTTTTTCAGAAAATGATTAATTATGTGACTTGTAGAGCAGATCTCCTCCAGACTTCTTGTTATAGTATTAAGATAATTGTTTAATGAAAAATGACTTGCATCAGGTTGCAGAAAGAAACTTTCTGTAAGTGTTGATGTGTTGTTCTTTAATATTCTTATGAGTGTGTGTGTGTGTGTGTAGTAGTATGCATATATGATTTGCATGCTATTCCTAAGTATAAGAGTGATTTTTGTAAATCAGTTGCATAATATTCTGAAATATCAAGTATCATTGTGATTTTAACACAAACTAACCATAGTGAGCAGTTTTTCCTTCCAGTTTTTTTATTATGGTATATTTTTTTAACTGATAAGAGAAGTAATGATTAATGCAATTGTTGATTATTATATATGTCAAATAAATAAATAAATTTGATGATTGATTTTGAAAAGGTCCAAATCCATGCCATCTGGTCCTGAACAAGCTAAAACAGAGACTAGACCTGAAAACCAGATTATTGTGTTGCCCAAGGAATATAGCCCATTAGCTGCTTTAGTACACCTTGAAAATCTTTTCACATTCATTGCTCGAACTAAAGGTGTACATGTTCCACAGGAAATACAGGTTGTTATTTAAACATTTATCAAATTTCTTTTAATTTGAATAGTAGTTGCATGTTATTGTTCTTCAGTGATTGCATGTAGGGTGTTCTTTGATTTCTGATGCAACTGCAGATGTTTCACCATAATTCAAGTGATTATTGATAGATTGAAAATGTGAACCAGGTAGAATATTTTGCTGTCTGTTTCCTGTCCTATTTATACATATGCAGATTTTTGTTAGAATGTTTGTTCAACAATGTGGCAATATAATCATTCTATTATGCATGTTTATGCTTGAAGCATACAAATGATTTAGAAACTACATAAAAATATTATTACCAAATAAAAACACTGGAATGGCTATCAGGCCTGTTTGTGCTCCGGGAATTCGAACAAGGCGCCCCTGAAATTCCAGGGATTTAGAAAAGCATACCATTCATGGATGAAACATTACCAGGTGACCAGCGTTCGGCTCCTTGGGCGCAAAGGGGGGAGATTGCTTGGCGGCTTGGCACATGCACCTCTTTGCTCCGAAAGCCAGCCGCAGATGAGAGGGAAAAGCCATTATAAACAGTGCCAAGGGGAGAAAGACCACCGGCCCCCAACCATTAAGAATCACGCACACCCCTTCGCCGTTGATGGCAGCCGTCTGGGTTGTTTATCCGATGCGCTTTGTGTGACACTCCCGGTACCGTCCCCTCCTCTGTCCTTGACGGCGGCATTTGCTCCTCTGATTTAAACGATCTTCCCATTCGCTAAAGGTGAAATAAGCGGGCCTAAAGGTTAGAGCAGTGGGGGCTTTTTCGGGTTTTTTGCGCGATCCCGAATCACCGAATTCTACTGTAGTAGGGTTTTGAATGCGAGAACCTATAAGTCATATGTCTGCAGCATGAATTGCTATATTAGTGCCTTCGTGTCACGTGTTTTCCGGTTGTGGTGGGTGAAAAGTCTGAGAGTATGCGCAGTAAAACTCCTATAGAGACCTGTGTTGAGAGTTCAGATGCCAGTGTGAGAAGTGAATTTGTCTCCTTTCTGTTCGGCGCTGATAATCAAGTAGCGACTTAGAGAATTTCAGTATGAAATTTCTTGATATTAGCAGTGATATAACCAAATTAGAAGAATCTGTCCGGAATGCTTTTCGATGGAATTGATTTGAACACACGGATAGTAATGACGATACCGTCAGCACGTGGTGCAAGAAAATAAATAGTGCGGAACAAGCTTATTGTGTGTTTTGCAACTCATTACTGAAATATGGTGGAGAAGGTTATAAAGCCTTAATGAACCATGCAAAAACTATGACACATATTAAAAGTTCAAAATGTGTTAAAAGTTCAATGACCCTGAGTCATTATGCAAGTGCGAAGAATACAGATGATCTGGTGGAGAGCGATAATCGACCACTTGATATAATGACAAGAAAAGCTCATCAAGAAGTATTAGTATCATCATTCATTGCTGAAAATTCTCTTTCTCTTAGTTTGGCGCCAAATTTGATTGAACTGTGTCAAGAATTAAGCCGGGACCAAACTGCGCTGAAATCTCTGTCCATGAACAGAACTACCATATGTTACAAGTTAAAAATACAGAATTGGCAGAACAGTTAAAGAAAATATAATTAGAACTTTAAGAACCACAACGCTTTCTTTAAATGTGGATGAAAGTACTAGCAATGCACAAGATAGCATAAAGCTAGTGCAGTTTTACGATGACGATCACAGTGAGGTTGTGGTTCATCATCTTGCTTCTTTAAAACTGGAATCTTGCAATGCGCAAGCTGTTTTTACAGCAATTGTGTCAGTACCATTGAAGAAAATCAGACTCCATGTAAAAATTTAACTAGTATTTTAATGGATTTGTGTAACACTATGCATGGGGAAAAAAGTGGTGTGGAAACTAGAATAAGAAGAAATAAAGCACCTCACTTATTAGATATTGATGGTGACACTTGTCATATAGCAAATAACTGTGCCAAAAAATTTTCATCGTTTTTCGAAAGTTACTTAGAAGTTTTTTTTATGATATTTATTTTGGCATCAAAAGCTGTAGCAAAAGGGAGAATTTTTTCAAAATATGTGCAGTGCTTGGAATTAAAAAACTGAAGACCTTGAAGAGGCCAGATCACAGGTGGGTATATATTTTAGCTTTCTTAAATAGAATTAAAGAGTTGTGGGATGCTCTTATAGTATTTTATTTTTGTTATGTAGATAAAAAAGATAGAGTGTTATTTTTCTGATGTCGAAGCTGTGTATGATAATAGAAATATTTCATCTTCTCAAAAAGAGCTTGTAGGTGGAGTACATTCTTCTTTACATTCCCAAAAACTTACAAAGGATGCTGTAGCTCGGAAAAAAAGAATAGTCAACGGATTATTTGTTTTGCAGAAAAAAACTTTATTGCAAATAGCATTATATACAGCAGTGCTACCAGAATTTGATGTGTACATAAAATTATTTGAAACCAAAAAACCAATGCTTCATATGTTACATACCAGCATTTATAAATTGATGTTAAAATTTGTTACTTTTTTCTATAAAGCCAGAAGTTATTTCAAAGTTCATGTCTTACAAGGATTTGTTAAAGCTTGATGTTAGTAACTCTAATTTCCACTTACCCAGCAAGTTGCTGTATATTGGATCAGAAGCTTGCACCATTATGAAAAAATTATCAAAAGACCATGTGATAGCAAAAGAATTCAAAACCTCTTTGGTCAAAGCCTACACTAAGACAGCACAGTATATAATACAAAAATTACCTGTTGGAAATTCATTTCTTATTAGTTTTACAGCATTGGACCCAGAGCTAAGAGGTAAAACTTGTACTATGTTAGCATTTGAAAAATTATCTTTTTATCTGTCTCATATATTTTCTGAGGCTGAAAAACCACAACTGTGTGCAGAATTAAAATTATACCAAACTGACATTGATATTACTGATGAAATGCTCTACTGTTGTGATACCAAAAAAAAAATAAATAAATAAATAAATATGCGATAGACAAATATTGGTCTAAAATTTTTACTTAAAAGATGAAGTTACAAATGAAAAAAAGTATCCTATGTTAGGAAAATTAGTCAAAGCATGCCTCACCTGCTTCCACGGCCCACTAGTTGAAAGTGCTTTTAACTTAATGGATGATATTCTGACTGACAGTAGAACATCTCTTAAAATTGATTCATTGGATGCAGTGCAAACTTAAATATGACTTAATGTCTTCCAAAGAAACAACTTGCCAAAAATATGGCTTGAAAAATCCTGGGACTGATCCAATTAATAAGGATTTACTTGTAAATATCAATAGAAGTTGGTGAGTATATCAGGAGGACTTAAATGCTGAAAAATCTAGTTCTGATGTGCTTATTTCAAATATAGAAACTCATGAAATCCCTTCCAGTTCATGTCAAAAAGATATTCATATTTCCATATGTGAACAGGGATCTTCCAAATCCCTGTGTGTTGAGGAACCTTCCAGTTGTGTATGTGAAGGAGGAAAAATGAACCTTTCCCATTCCAACAGTTATTGTGAAATTCAATATAAAAGAAAGGCAGATTCAGAGCTTATTCCAAGGAAACAAAAGAAACTGGATGCTTTTTTTTTTTTTTAATAATTCAGGTGTTTTAAGACTGTGGTTTATTGTATTTTTCTTCATAATATATTCTGTGATTTAAATGTTTAAAATTGTTAAATATTGCTAAAAGAAGGTAAATGTAAATAAGTTTTTGAATTATTATAATACAATTGGGTTATTATAATATAAGGTATAATAATTGGTTTTAAAATACTCATTGAATTAAAAGTCATAAAACTTTAGTAAGCCCACGAGATTTTCAGGGGATTTTATCTGGTCTCACAAACACCCCTGGGCTATGTAACAAAAAAGAAATCCGTGAAATTTTGAAGTATTTTAGGAAATGATTCTTAGCAATATGTAGATATATGCTTCATATTTTAAAGTTACTCTACTACTTTTCTGATATTGATTTAGTGCAAAGCAAGATTTTTTTCTGTCATATGGCAAATTCAAGAACACATATTAATTTCAATTTGATATATGTGTAGTGTTACTGACACTGTTAATTTCCTTTTGTGGACATGAAACACGTGTAGTGTAGATACTGAACTACATGTTCTGTTTCATTTCTCCTTTATACGAGTATGCTCTCTTCATGTTGTGCATTGATGACTTGTGTCATATTACCACTAATTCTATCTAAAAAAAATGGCTGATGATAGTAGTACTTTCCATTCAGCTTAAACACCAAAATGTTGACATGATGCTAATTAATACATATCAGCTATTGCACTGCAATGTTGTCTCTTCCTTGAACTATGTTATCAAGGCTGTTTGTTGTTGTGATTGGGACAGCCTTGTGGTGTTTTGGACTTTTGGAAAATCCAGATGTTTGTTGTAAGCACCATAAGTGATCAGAATGTGCCTTTTATTTCCATGCCAGGTGACCCCTTTGACAAGGCATGCTTCTACACCTGAGGTGCAAATTTATTAGTTACACCTCCCCTCATCACATAAGTGGCTTATTCCAGTATGTATGACATCACATGAACATAGTGTGCAGTATAATTCAAGCAGACAAGCTTGGCAAGCATCATTGATCAAATGAATGTCAGAATGGGCAAAACAAGTGATCTGAGTGACTTTGAATGTGGCATGATAGTTGGCATCAGCTATGTTGGGTCGAGCATCTTCCCAAAAACGGTCCTCCTGAGCTTTTCAGGCACAACTGTAGCAAAGGTTTTTTTAATAGTGCAACACACAAAAAACTTTCAGTAGTCAGTGATCCTGTTAATGAAAACAGCTGATAGATCAGGAAGGTCAACAAAAACTGGTGAAAATCGGGCATACAAACAGACAGCCCACAACCTGGCAAGTCATTGCAAAGTTCAACATTGGTGTGCCTAGGGTCATTTCCAAATGCATTACATATTGGACCATGTTGCAAATAGGCTACATACAACAGCCAACAACCATGTCGAATGCCTTGGTTGTCAGTGCAGAACACAAAGTGGGCCTCCAGTGGGCATTAGACCATTGAGGACTTGAAAAAGGTCACCTGGATGGACGAATCAAGGTCCCTTATGCAACTTACACATGGCAATATCTGAACTTGACGCTAGCTACAGGACACCATGGAACCATCCTCTCGGGTGTCAGTAGTATAGGGCGATGACAGTAGTGTGCTAGTGTGCAGACCGTTTTCCTGGGCCCCTGGTACCCATTAGAGGACATCTGAATGCCATTGCGTATGCAAACAACATTGCCAACCAAATTCATTTCTTCGTGCAATATGTCCAGCAAGATAACGCACCCACTAACAGGGCACGTATAATCACTAAATGGTTTCTGGAACATGCCAATGAGTTTGCCTTGTTTCAGTTGCCTGCACACTCCCTGGATTTAAATCCAAATGAGCATCTCTGCGATGAGGTAGAGCTGGCTGTTTGCTTGTGAGGCTGTGCAGCCATCCAATTTGCAGCAACTGTGTGTATGACTCAATCATTTCTGTATGGTACAACATTCTTGTATGATGCATACACTATCTGGTTTAAAAATTAATAAGTTTATTTGGGAATTATACTCTAGTGATAATACACCAAAAACAATTTACCTCAAAACTTGTAGTTTAACAAAACATGTTTTTTTTTTGTTGTTTTTTTTCAACATTGCACGCTTTTGAGAGGCATGAGATTCTTCTGTGGATTCACAGAATTCCACTTCTTTTGCTATCATTTGGGTCATTTTCGAGATAGATGTAAAACTGAAGAGAAATTTGGAAGGGATGATTAGTTGGGTGGAAGGGAATTTGTTTTCCGTCTGGGGATGAAATACTGACTTTCAAAACTTTCAAAAACGGAAATTAAAGTGTAATCATGTTTGTTTGTTTTTTCTCACTATGTTCAATCTGTCCAGTATTCTTGTTAAATATCATTTTGTTTTAGCAATGTTTGTATTTCAGCTTGAGAATGTTGGAAACAATATCCAAAAATGGAAGTTATATGGAGCAAAAATTTCTCTTGTAAGCTTAAGTTCCCTTGTCCATGATGTTTCTTCTGCCATGTATTGTTGTTAAATATCATTTTAGTACATAAATATTGGTATCTCAGCTGAAAATGGAGGGAAATTTTCTCAAAATGGAAGTTGGACAGCAAAAATTTCTCCCATAATTGTAATTTTATTTTTATTTTTATTTTTGTAATGTTCCCACTGCCCTGTATTGCTAAATGTTATTTTTTTTTCCTTAAATGTTTACATTTCATCTCAATAAGTGAGGGGGGAATTTCTGAAAATGGAAGTGACAAAGTTGGAAAATTTGTAAGAATTGATGCATGGTATTCAAAAGTATTTAATCCTCTCAAAGTTACACCATTTATCTAAAATAGTGAAAGCTTTGATATCATGTGTTTGTTGGCCTCAGGAGTTGAAAGTTCTTTTGGCATGATGAATGAAATTATAGTCATCAAGTCAGGAAGAATGAACATTAAAACCTATTCGGCTGTACAAACTGTGAAATGCAAACTTAAAACAATGGGTAAGTCTGCAGTTCAGTAAAATGGATTATTTGGGAGGCACAGCTGATTCCAACTTTGCCAAAATCTGAGGGCATTTAAAAAAAAAGTGACAATGAAGAAATGGGAATGGAAAGATATCAAGTTTGAGTAAACCATTTTTTTTTTTTTTTTCATTTCAATTGAAGTAGCTTCCCTGCAAATTGGGCCCACGCAGACGTTTTTTTTTTTTTTTTTTTGTTCCTTGAACATCACTGTTCAACAATGAAATTTTTACAAGAATGGAAATGGTTTTTCTTTATAGATTTTTGGGCACTGAACACGAAAATAACAGTAAAAATCCTCTCTTAGCTACGGTGCCAAATTAATTTGACCATTCATATTTTGTATATATTACATGTATTTCAATGGGATGTCCAAATACTAGGAATAAAATTTAACGAATTCACCTACTTTATACGCTCTGCTGTTTCGCCTGCCGCTTGTGGGGAGCATTCAGCAAAAATCTGCTAACATTGCAGCATTCCACTTTCCTTTGTATCATTGTTCCATTGCAGAAATGTCCTGGTGGAATCGTTCTCCATGTTCACCACTGAAAGCACCCAGTTCTCAGGAAAGACATCGATATGTGAATGTAGGAAGTGCATCTTGAGTGTCATGTTGCTGCCAGGTTTTTCATAAGCATGTAATAGTTCTTCCACAAGGTCCATGTAATTGTCAGCCCTCTTGTTTCCCAAGAACAATGTTGCAACATTCCAAAAACATTGACAAGCATGTTGCTCATCAGGATTAAGGATACACTCAAACTGTTGGTCTCCCAAGAGCTGGCATATCTGTGGTCCAATGAATATTCCCTGTTTGATCTCACATTGTGTGATTCTGTTTGGTTCACTGGAGGAAGATGGAGGCACATATATAAAATCTGCATCACTGGTGGATGGAGGAGCTTGATATCAACTGATTCTATAAGTTCATCATCATCGCTATCACTACTTACCTGAACGTTAACTGGAGGATCAGGAGCCAGCATACCCTCTCCATGGGCCACTGGGTGAATAACGGATGGTATTGTAGGGTATTCAATAATTCTCTTCCTCTTCGTATTTCTTCCTTTCTTCAAAGGAGGTATCATGCAGAAATAGCAATCTGTTGAGTGGTTTGTTGGTTCACGCCAAATGGCGGGCACAGCGAATTGCATTGAGACTTTCTTCCCATGCATCCAAGCATTCAGAGGTGATGAACATGTCGTACAGCACACATGTGGAGCCCTAGATTTATCTTGGTCTCCCACACGACACCCAGAATACATGAAATATGCTTTTTTCACTGCTGGAGTTAATGATCGCTACCTGGAGCCACAAATCACGTCGCCACAAATAAAACAAAAGTTATCTGGATTCAATCATAAAAGTTACATGCTAAAAATATCAAGAAGAATAAAATGGCAGCTGTCTAAGCATGTAGAAAACTACCCAAAACGTACAATTAGAACTTTACTACTAAAAGGCATATTAGGTAAAAACAAGATCTTTCGCAACAGGCGCCCTGTGCGTCATCAGGTTAAAAGAACTGGCGCTAGGAGAAAACACACACTTAATATATAGATAGTCCCGAAGACAACAGCGATCCCGGTGAGTGACATGATATCCGCGTCACAACTCGGTTACAGCGAGAAACAAAGCAAAGAAAGAAAACACCAAATAGATTACAAATACATATTCACCGAAGTGAAAAATAAGCACAGGGTCCGTTATCAACCCCCGCAGTAGGGTACTTCGCACGACATAAAAAATTAAATAAGCGAATCCACGGTGCATGTACATGTGCAGGTAAGTCATCGTTACAGCATACGTCCTTAAAAACGTCAATATACAAACTTTCGGCGAAGAGAGTCATATACCTACCTCTGAATTGAGAAATAACCCTAACATTGTTATCACAGTTGCAGACAAGGCTCACGACATCGTTATTTTAAATCGGGAGGATTATATTCAGAAGATGAACAATGTGATTAATACTATTCCTCATTCAATTGTCCTTTCTGACCCAACTTCGGCCACTATAAGACAAATTTCAGCCCTTAAAAGAGAGGGTTTGTTGCCTAGTGAGATTCATTCTATGTTAAGGAGTGTTGTTGGCCCTGCCATTCCCAATATATTTGGCACCGTTAAGACTCACAAGCCTGGTTTGCCTCTTCGCCCGCTCGTTTCTAGTTGTAACAGTCCTTTAAGACCATTAGAGAGGGCGTTGGCACGTTACCTTCGGCCTTTTGTCCAATCCTCACCTTATTCCATCACCAGTTCCCTCCAGGCCATTGCCCGTATTCGAGAATTCAGAGGCTTGGGCTCCTCTTTCATTTTGGCATCATTGGATGTGGAATCGTTATATCCGAGTGTTCCATTGAACGTAGCTCACGATTTGATTATTTCTAAGTTGTCCGACTTGGGAACTATTCCCCTAATGCAAGTTCAGGCAATTTCCGATGCTTTAAATATTATTGCAAAAAGATCCTTTTTTCGCTTCAATGGGACCATTTACCGTCAGGGAGGTGGCACTCCTATGGGCTCGCCTCTCTCTGCTGTTTTGGCAGAGGTGATCATGCAAGATTTGGAGGACGATATTTTAGCTAGGGCAGACAAGGTTCCAGCACTGTACTTGCGTTACATTGATGATATTTTTGTCGTTTGGCCACATTCTGGTGATGCTTTGCTTTCTTTTAGAAGCCTTTTGTCGTCTAAATATCCTACTATTAACCTGACGATAGAATGGGAGGAAAATTTTAAGATCCCTTTCTTGGACCTTCTAATCACCAGACATGTTAATAAGGATTTTTTGACTTTTGAAGTGTATCGGAAGGCCGTTGGTTCTTTTGATATCATTCCACACGCCTCTTTCCACCCGGCTAGATATAAACTTGCAGCTATTCGGGCTTTGGTGAATAGAGCGTATACCCATTCCTCGTGCATTGCTGCTCGGAATAAAGAACTTCTTTTTATTAAAACCATTGTGATGGAACATGGGTATGGTGTTGGTATTGTGAAAAAGTTGTGTGCTCGGCATAGGAGAAGTAATTCGTCTTCGTTGTGTGTTGAGCGCGAGCAGATTACTTATGTGGGATCAATGTCTTTCTTTCCACCGGTTACAAATGCATTACGGAGAGTGTGTAAAAAACACAAAAAAGATTTTGGTGATGTGGCCTCTAACCTTCGGAGCATGCTTAGGAAGGATCGTGAGCCCAAACCCATCCAAGAACAGTGGGGCGTGTACTGTGTGCCCTTGAAGACCGACGTTGCTGCTGCTCCTAATTCATGGTACATAGGATCCACTCTTCGTAATTTAGGAGTTAGAGTGACTGAACATCAGTACACTGTAAAGACTGGATCTACTACTACTGCCCTTGCACGCCTGGTTAAGTCTGGAACTCATCTGCCCTCATGGTCTGAGACTTATTTATTACTTAGGACCAGAGGTAGGTATATGACTCTCTTCGCCGAAAGTTTGTATATTGACGTTTTTAAGGACGTATGCTGTAACGATGACTTACCTGCACATGTACATGCACCGTGGATTCGCTTATTTAATTTTTTATGTCGTGCGAAGTACCCTACTGCGGGGGTTGATAACGGACCCTGTGCTTATTTTTCACTTCGGTGAATATGTATTTGTAATCTATTTGGTGTTTTCTTTCTTTGCTTTGTTTCTCGCTGTAACCGAGTTGTGACGCGGATATCATGTCACTCACCGGGATCGCTGTTGTCTTCGGGACTATCTATATATTAAGTGTGTGTTTTCTCCTAGCGCCAGTTCTTTTAACCTGATGACGCACAGGGCGCCTGTTGCGAAAGATCTTGTTTTTACCTAATATGCCTTTTAGTAGTAAAGTTCTAATTGTACGTTTTGGGTAGTTTTCTACATGCTTAGACAGCTGCCATTTTATTCTTCTTGTTATCTGGATTGTTAATGCATTTGTAGGGCATTATCACTGTAGTGAAAGCCAACTCTCGAACAGAAACACAATAAAACAGGAATGAAATAAAATTCACTTATTTAAATAAATTCACTAATCAACACTCTAACAGAAACATGCAGTGCAATAAAACTGACGCAGTTTGATACATACGCTCCTGCGAACAAAAGAAACTGGATGGATCAGGTTCCAACAGTTTCTTCACTATGATCACATGATTCATGAGGTGAAGACTCGTGAATCAACTCACCCAGACCACAATTTAATGTTTGCCGAGCTGACTTATGAGTGTCGCTATTATAACATCCCATTGATATATATGTGAAACACAAATGGTCGATTTTCTCGGAAATTTGAGCTAGGAGAGTATTTTAACTGTGATTTTCGTGTTGAGCGACCAAAAATCTATAGAGGACAGCTAACTTCGGTTTTGTAAAAAAAAAAAAAAAGTTAAAATTTGTTGAACAGTGCAATTTGTCATGTATTAGAGATGGATAACTGCTCTCAGCCTTTGATACTTAAAGGTACTTTACAATCCAGTCAAGCAATAAATAGTTCATGGGTCCTGTTTTATTTAAATCAAATTTAAAACCATTAGTGGCAAACAAAATACATAAACTTGGATGTCATTAATTTGATAGAATATATGCTCTTCTGGAAATCATTAAAGAAAGAAATCTAGATGTTTTGGTTCACAATTTTCTGATTCTTTTGAAAAAAAAAATGTGTACCTGCAGTCATGGCTAAATTCAATGCTTGGCAAAAGAACACTCTGAATTTAAAAGCAGATCATGAATTACTAATGCAGTGTAATGAGCTGTAAATACACCCTTACATGCAGTAATGTACCAGCACTTGTTCATCAAAGCAGTGCTCCAGTGGAGTTCTATTTATGAAGGATGTGAATTCAGCTCATGTATTTTGTGATCAATCCTTGTATGTCACAGTCTAGGTGGATCTTGCCACGATGCACAAATTATGGCAAATGCCATGCTAAATGAACAGTATTGCAGCACTGTTATATTATAAATGATATGAATTTGATCTGCTTGTACTTTCTTATTGGCCCTTGTATGTCCCAGGTTTACGTGGATCTTTCCATGATGCAGCATACTGTGACAACTTTCATTACCCGTATTTAAACATATTAAATAAATTGCAGCTTTACAAAACAGATTAAATTACAAACTGAAGTGTAAAAAAATAGTTGGGGTGTACTGTAATATTTAATTCATACCTACAATATTCAAGGGGACAAAAGTGCTGTTTCTAATTGCTCATACAAATTGGGCTTGGATTCAAGTCCCTGATAGAATATGGGTCAATATGTTGCAGTGGCAACTTATGGGGTAAATGATGGTGAGGTGAAAACCCAGACCAAAACAATTATGCTATATAGGAAAGATAAGTAAAACAATTTTTTTTAGGGAAGCAATTTGATGTGTATATTCACTGAAGTGCCAGAAAAACTGGCACAGACGAGCTTATGCAAAATACATAGCAATGTCACCTATGCGCATACTCGGTTTCGTCCTCCAGTGCGTATATAAAGCGATGGACATCCTTGCCAGCTGTCAGAGCTGTTTTCGGCATGAGAGTGACAAGTAATAATGATTTAAGCGTTTTTCAACGTGGTGTCATAGTTGGCGCTCATGAGATGGGCCATAGTATTTCGGAGGTAGAAACGAAGTTCGGATTTTCACGGATGACCATTGCAAGGGTGTACCATGACTACAAGAATTACGGCAAAACCTCCAACCTACGATACCAGGGTGGCCGTAAAAAGACATTGGGTGAATGTGACCATCGTCGGCTGTCAAGAATCCTTTCACGCGATAGGCGTGCAACACTATCGCAGCTATCACCGAAATTCAATGCTGGAGCCTCAACAAGCATCAGCTTCCGGATTGTGCAATGTACCCTGCACAATATGGGCTTTGGGAGCCAATGCCCAACTCGAGTTCTCTTGATGGGTGCACGACATGGAGCTATGCGCCTCGCATGGGCACTGCAACATCGCCACTGGACACTTGATGACTGGAAACAAGTAGCCTGGTCTGACGAGTCGTGTTTCCAACTGTATTGAGGAGATGGAAGGATTCGTGTGTGGCGCAAACCCCATGAAGCCATGAATCCCTCCTGTCAACAGGGAACTGTACCGGCTGGTGGGGGGTCCGTAATGGTATGGGGGGTGTTTAGCTAGACTTCACTGGGAATCCTGGTATGTCTACAAACGTCTGTGACCAGCCAATGCTATGTGCACATCCTTTCTGATGAGGTACACCCGTTCATGTCCTGCATTCATGCTGATGGGTTGGGCCTGTTCCAACAGGACAATGCACCTCCACACAAGTGTCGGGACGCCACATTAGGGTTAGAGGAGCATTCATCTGAGTTTGGGGTGTTGCCATTCCCATCCAAGTCCCCAGATCTGAACGTGATAGAACACATTTGGGATGCCATGCAACGCGCTATCGAACACAGGAATCCGAGACCTCGGAATACACCGGAATTGTGGAACACTCTGCAGGAAGTATGGTGTGCATTGCCTACAGCATATTTCCAGAAGCTAGTCCATGCCCCATCATATTTCTGCAGTCCTGCGCTCCCGTGGGGGACCTACCAAGTATTAGACTGGTGTACCAATTTTTCTGGCACTTCAGTGTATACCTGTATACATTTCATACCTGTCTAATATATTATTCGACAATATACTGAACAAAATTATCGTAAGACATGAAGCTCAGTGGAGGAGAGAGGGGTTGACTTTAAAAATTGCAAACAGTTTTTGAGTGGGAGGAGGGGGTGCATGTTTCATGAAAGAGAGAGAGAGAGAGAGATAAACAAATGCTTCACCTACTTTGCTTTTTATCATCCTTCCTGGGAAATGCACATTTTGCCCTCAATTTCTTTATCTAGTATTAGTTAATGTGTGGTTATTGCATTACATGCGATATCAATCAAATATCCACTCCTAAAAAAATCAAAAGTAAATAATTTAGATAGAAAAATTACTTTCTCAGTGTGTTTCTGAGTCCAGAAAAGAAAAAAAAAACAGTCACAGTATTGTTGGCAGAGGGGCATTGTGCATGTAGCTTTGGTCACAAATTAAGGCTCTGGCCCATGGTAATGGTGTCCAGGAGAAGACAATTTGGAAGTGCAGTACATTTCTGTGTATCTCATAAAAACAGGGCAGAAATCAGAACAAATTACCACTGGTGGGATTTTTTCCCCCTCAGAAGAGTGCATTCAATTTATATTTTATAAATGATTTCAATTCTGAAAAAAAATGTTATTTTTATTGCTAATAAATTTAAATTTATTTGCAATAATAGTAAAAGCACATTTCTCACCTAACTGGGAACTACTAATGAACTACATTCTAAAAAGTCAGTACACAAATAGGAAATACACTGTACACTTTGATGAAAAATCTATGTGTGCATAATACTAGAAACGTGTACTTTCAGTGAGCTGAGGCGAAGTGCACTGTCACCTCAAATAGTTGCTTTGCCAAGGTCATCAGTTCAAGTCTGCATGCTCTCATTGGACAGGATCTCTGCATCCTCCAATACTATATAGAAACAGGGATACCAACTGATTTTAAGTGGTGTTGAGTGTCGCCTCAACAACCTTGCCAAAGTCGTGATCTGGGAACCAGTTTTCCCCACTTTTGCATGGTCTGCTGTATTAGAGACATTTTTGACAATCACCTTTCTAGACGCTTAAAACATGCTCATTTCAACCTCTTAGTAAAAATGGTATTTAAACTTTACAAATTTGATGCTCATAAATTAAGGACACATGCTCTGGCTGAAGCCTTTCTTTAACCAAATTCATGAATCATAGTGTGAATTTCAGTGTTTTATTTAGCATATACAATTGGAGGTGCATTTTTACAGAGTAAAATTGTCTTCATTGGAGAAAAATTTCTGGTGAGGCAGTGCCTCACTTGCCTCATCTAACAAGCCACCCATGAATGTCATTGTTTCCCTTGCCACAGCCTGCGACCTTCCACCTCAGTTGCATGTACCCATGGCCATGAAACATCAAAGAGCTTGCATCATTTGTAGTGGGCTAAATTTGCATTGAACAATAGTTAAAAATAAATTAAGAAAACTTAAAACTGAGAGAAGTGTCATGCTAAACATGGCAGTTCTTTCAATTCTATTATTATTATTATTATTTTTTTTTTTTTTGGAATAACACCTCTGATTCTCTAGTAAGAAAAAACAACATAAAAACTGAATTTTTGTGAATTGTATCAAAGAACTGTAACAGTTCTTGTTTGTTTATAAGCTCTATTAGTGTATTCATGGAATTGCTACCTGTGACAAACTAAAGTTATTGCATACATATTCTGAATATAGAGTAATAATTTTATCTTGTAATTACAGTTTGAACTGCTGTAAATACATATTTATTGTTTTTTTTTGGGGGGGGGGGGTTCTCGTGTCAGGTTCATGTAGTAATATACCCCCTTGATATCTTTTCTTTCAGAGAAATGTTGATAATGGGCCTGTCCATATTTATCATCATCGTAGCAAAGATATGATGGTACTTGGTTGTCTTATTGGTGAATTGTCATTGGCATCCCATTTGAAAGCTATTCCTCTGGGCATCTCACTTGAAGAAAGATATTCAGTTCTCATGCAGTTGCTTAGAACTAACAAGTATGACATACCAAGGTACTAAATGTATTTTCCTGTACTTACTTTACTGGAATATGTATGCTTCTGTTATACAGGGTGTCCATAGAGTCTTTCCCACATTACGAAAATTAATATAAAAAATCTATGCAAGTTAAAATAAAATGGTTGTCAACATAATATAGCAGCACTCATGAAGTTTCTTTTCTGTTCTTTTGGTGAGCGCTACCACTGAATAAGAGGAGCATTTCATCGATAATGGCTTCCATTGAAGAAAAACCTGCGTACATGTTGTGGTTCCATGAGACCAAATCGGCGGTTACTGTCCAATGTCATTTCAGAAAAGAGTACAGACAATCACCACCGGACCAAAAAAGCGTAAAAGCTTGGTATGAAAAGTTTAAAGTGATGGGTAGTGTTGGCGATTTCCCCCGAGCAATCCGATCACCGGTTACGCAAGAGACAGTTGCAGCTGTTTAGGAGACATTTCTGCGAAGCCCCGGGAAATCCATTCATCATGCTTCACCAGAAACTGAGATTCCTCATGCCAAGGTTCACAAAATTTTACACAAATGTCTTAATCTGTGTGCTTATAGGGTACAGATCGTTAAAGCTCTTCAGCCTGATGACCAGCCTCACCATGTTGTATTTGCAATGGAGATGTTGCAGCACATAGCTCGTGATAGTGATTATCTGCACCATGTCTGTTTCTCAGATGAATCCACATTCCAGGTACAATAAATAGGCACAATGTGTGAATCTGGGGATCAGAAAATCCCCATTATGTCATCGAACAACAGAGGGCTAGCCCAAAAGTGAACGTATGGTGCAGCGTGATATATGACAGAATCATCAGACCCTTCTTTTTTACAGAGCCCATGGTAACGTGTACCTGGACATGCTGGAACTTTTTTGTACCACCTCAGTTGCATGCACTCCAACCTTCGGTTATTTTCCAACAAGATGGTGCCTCACCACATTGGTCAATAATGGTTCATGAGTTTCTGAATGCCACATTTCTGGACAGACGGATTGGCAGCGACAGTCCTGTGACATGGCCACCTCGATCACCCGACATAACCCATCTAGACTTTTTCCTGTGGGGTTATGTGAAAGACCAAGTTTACTCTAGTAGTACTCCGGATGTCAAAACATTGAAGAGCAGAATAATGGACGTCATTGGTTCTGTCTCTGCTGAGATGTTAAACAAAACATGGCGTGAAATCGAATATTGCTTATATGTCCTCCGGGCCACAAATGGCACCCATGTGGAGGTGTATTGACACTAGAAAAAAACTTTACTTGTGCACCATCATTGTCGTGCAATCCCTTTCTTGTACCTGTAATACATTTTTTTATGTTAATTTTTGTAATGTGGGAAAGACTTTATGGACACCCTGTAGAATAACACATCTGTTTAGTGTTGAAAAAACATTCCTCTTCTTAGTGAGTCATTTGTTGTGTTTTCATTTCACTTATATGAGAGGTTTATATCTCAAACATAGTTTCAGTCCTTTCAGTAGGTGTCGGTTTTGTTCCCCATAGTTTTTCATCAGTGTTTTTGTCTTGTTTTGAAGTTGGCCTTAAGTATGTCATATTTCCTGAGCAGGTTTCTATGCAATGTCAAACCACATAATGTATTTTGTATAAAGTTCCCACCACACTGACCTATCTTTGCTACCAGAGAGCAATTCCAACTGATGTATGTAAACATGTTTACCTATTTGATAACTTCTTAATAAGTGAAGATAGATGCATACAAATTTCTTTAAAGAAAGCATCAACTGGTTTTATTCATGAATTTTTTTTTCAAAATACGTTAACCTCCACTTGGGCAGCATTGGTAGCCATATCTTCATCCAAATGATATTGCACTTTGTGCCATACATTTTGTATCATTTCTGGAGTAATTGCAACAACTGCCTTTGCAGCACACACCAGAATGGGACTGTTTGGATCAGATGTTATACCGTGTCTTTTTTAACATAACCCCAAAAGAAAAAATATTGAGGGGTTAAGTCAAGTTACTGTGGAAGTCATGGAATTGGTATATCTCAATCAGTCCATCAGTTTGGAAATGCTTCATCCAATGCTTTACAGACAAATATGATGCAGTGTAGCAGAGCTCTGTCCTTTTGAAGACATTTAGCTGCTTGCCTTCTAATTGTAGCAGTACATAAATTAAGGGCTTGTCAAGGTATATGCTTTTGGTATCAGTAGCAAGGTTCATGTGCAAGCAGAAAACAAGGAAAGTGTCTGGAAATATGTCATGCCCCAAAACAGCAGGGAATTGTCAGGAAAAATTGAGCATTTTCATTAAAAACTGGAGAAATTCAGGAAAGATATAAAACTTCTACACTTTCATGCTTTCAAAGGTTCCTTGGCTGGACAATGTAACATTTTTCTGATTAGACTAATACAATGCTAATTTATATTATCTAGGAGGTCTCTGTTGTGGGGTTCTGCTTCTCCTATTTCTCTAGTTAGTCAATGTATGCTGATGTCTATTGCCTGGATCTGTACCTTTCATTAAGAGAAGAGGATCAAAGCTCCCAACACGAAGGGTGCAGCAAGCAGTGTTGTTTGCTGTCACTGATAGTGTGAGATCCTGTTGATAGGGATTTTTTTAGCTTTTGTATTTTGCAAATTTTATTACAATGAATAAGAAAAATACTTTCAATATTGATTGGCAAGATTTTAGTCTGTATCTGGAGTTTGCCAATTGGATTGTGCCAGTAACTAATTGCCCTTACCAAGCACATTTTAAAAACTTATTCTGTAAGCAACGTGGGCAAGGAAGTCATTGCAAGTCATATGCAATGTGAAAAGAATAAAAAATATGAAAAAACTGTGACTACTGCCAGTTTTTTCATAAATGTGGTGTTAAAAATGCCCTTATCTTAGAAACTTCGCTGAATGTATGTTTGCCAAATTTGTAAGAAAAACAAGTCAAAGAACAAAATGTATCTCATCTTGAATGAAATAAGGGTAAAATAAATTGCATTAACTTTTTCAATTTTTATTTTATTTTATTTATTTATTTATTTATTTATTTTTATTTTTTTGAAATACGGGGATTTCTGAGATGACATAAATATTACTTATTGGCAACTTTTTGGGTTACACACCAACCTGTCATCAGGACGGCCTCAAGAGAGTAGGTGCTGCCATTCAAGTGGTAATACCCAGCCTTTATGTTCATTCATTGTGGCACCACTTCCTCTTTTGATTTGGCAGACCAAATTGTTTTTCTGGGACATAATAAAGAAAAGCTCAGTAGACTCTATAAACAACTGTTATTAACTTTCAAGCTTAACTTCTTCCAATTTCAAGAAAAAACTGCAAATGGACTTCAGGCCTAGCGGTGGAACTTGAACTCAGTAATTTATATTTTTATGCCTTAGGGTACACAAAGAAACTATATGACTTCAAGCTCATAAATTTAATCTCGTGTCTTTCAGATTTCAGAATTGGTTATACTTTTTTATCCTCATAATGAGTGTATGAAAAAAAGAGGGAAAGGAATGAAGGAAAGAAAGGAATACCACCTCAAAATTAAAATATGTCCTGAAATATAAAGCTAACTGATCTATATATATATATATATATATATATATATAGGGATGTAAGGTCAGGTGATGCGTAACATCACAGCCTCTCCTTGACAAATGTCAACCCCGCCTTCTCGTGGTGCATCCTGTTCCCACTAAAGGGGCTCTGACGACCGCCAATAGCGGTATAACTATACCATCGGGATTAGAGGAAATTCTATCCGACACTCACCAACCCGCTTGGCCAGCGTGGTGAGTTATGGCCAAACCCCTCCAAAATGATTCCACAACTTAAATCTTGGCCCTCAGTCTCCGGCAGCTGGAATGTACCTGGCCAAGGCAGCGGCCAGTGCGACATGAAGGCAGAGGGTGCTAAGAATCCCCGGAGGACCGGACTAGGCTGCCATCTGATGCTGACCTTGGCTACTTACAATGGACGCTCCCTATCTTCTGATTCAAGGCTTCTTGAATTGGAAGAGGAATTACAAAGGATCAAGTGGGACATCGTGGGGTAAGTGAGGTAAGGAGAAAAGGAGAAGATCTCATCGAACTGAAAAGTGGACATCTCTTCTACTATCGTGGGACAGATACTGGCAGAACTAGTGGTGTTGGATTTATAATAAACAAGAAACTGAAGGATAAAGTTGTAGAAGTTGAAAGTTCCTCTGACAGAGCTGCACGACTTGTTATACCAGGCTCAGATTATTCAAACTTATGCACCCACCACAAGTCATCCTGAAGAAGAAATTGAAGAATTTTATGAGGAAATTTGTCATCTAAATAATAAAGGTAAGCAGCACTTGAAAATAATTATGGGAGATTTCAATGCAAAAATAGGGCAACGGCAACAGAATGAAACTTCAGTAGGTAAATTCGGTCACGGCAACAGAAACCAGCGTGGAAATACTCTCGTTGAGTTTGCAGAGGCAGAAGGGTTTTTCATCTTGAACTCCTTCTTCAAGAAAAAGCCACACAGGAAATGGACATGGAGACATCCAAATGGGACGACAAGTGAAATTGATTTTATTATGTGTAACAAAAAATTCGTCATAGAAGACTGCAGTGTGCTAAACAAGTTCAACACAGGTAGTGACCATAGATTGGTGAGATGTAAGATGCACCTCAACACTAAACTTGAACGTGGCAAGCTCATAAGACAAACAAAACCTATTGACATAACCAACCTTAAAAAACACCATAATACCTTCAAGTTGGAACTGAAGAACAGGTTCTCTGCTTTGGAAGGCCTAACATCGGAAGAAGTGGACATCTCTGAAGTTAACAGAAAAGTAACCAAAGCTCTTATGGAAACAGCAAAAAAATTAGCTGGGTCTAAGAACAAGTTGCATGTAAACAAATTATCAGGAAAAACGAAAATGTTGATGCAAAAAAGAAGAGAGATGAGGACAACTAAAGAAGATGTGACTTCCAAAGTGGAATATATAGAGCTATGCAAGACAGTAAGGAAAAGTATCACTGAAGACGTAAGAAAATTCAACTGTGAACTAGTAAGGAAAGCAATTGAAAACAACCAAAGCCTAAAGATAGCAAAGGGACATCTCAGTAAGGGAAGAAAACAGATTATGGCACTGAGAAAAGAAGATGGTTCTGTAACAAGAAATAGAGGCGAAATTTTGACAAGAGTGAAAGATTTCTACTCCAAATTATATGAAAGGGATGATACATGCACTCCAGACATCATGAAAGATACCAGTACCAGAGTTCCTCCAGTCCTTCCAGCAGAAGTTGCACATGCAATCAAGAACATGAAGCGGGGAAAAGCTCCAGGAGAAGATGGAATTACTGTAGACATCATACAAGAAGCAAGTGGAGAAATCGAAACAGTACTCGCCCAAATTTTCACTCGATGCCTTAATGAAGGAAAGATTCCTGAGGATTGGAACACCGCTACAATGATCCTGCTACATAAGAAAGGTGACATTGAGGATCTCGGAAACTACAGACCTATCAGCCTCCTATCAGTAGTTTATAAAATCTTCACTAAAGTTCTTTCACACCGCTTGAAGGTAACACTGGACATGGCTCAACCGAGAGAACAAGCTGGATTCAGGAGTGGCTACAGCACAATAGATCATATCCACGTACTGAGAGAACTAATTGAAAGAGCGAGGGAATATGAACTTCCATTGTGCATGGCTTTTATCGATTATGAAAAAGCCTTTGATTCGGTGAAACCATCAGCAGTTACAATGGCTCTGAAAACCTGCGGTACTGAAGATGCATACATTAATATTATTAATAACATCTATGAAAATGCAAGTGCAAAGATTCGGCTGTTTGAAAATACAACACACATAAAAATTGGAAAGGGAGTGAGACAAGGTGACACCATATCTCCGAAGCTCTTTAATGCCACATTGGAGAGTGTTTTTCAGTCGCTGAGCTGGGAAAACAAAGGGATAAAGATTAATGGAGATTATCTAACCCACCTTCGTTTTGCTGATGACGTAGTCATTTTTGCAACTACCCCATCAGAGCTGCAGAGTATGATCCAGGAACTTGCTGACAAGAGTAAAGAAGTGGGATTAGAAATGAACTTTCAGAAGACAAAAGTGATGTTCAATGCTTTTACAAGAAATGAAGATTTATTGATTGATGGAGAAAAGCTGGAGATAACAGACACGTACGTTTATCTTGGACAGCAGATATCAAGTGAGGGTCACATTGATGAAGAAATTAATCGGCATACAAAACTTGCCTGGAGAGCATTTGGAAGAAACAGCATAATTTTCAAGAGCAATATGCCATTATGTCTTAAAAGAAAAGTGTTTGATCAATGCATCCTTCCAGTGCTTACGTATGGTGCAGAAACGTGGACCTTAACTAAAAGAGACATACAAAGGCTGCAGACAACTCAAAGAAGCATGGAGAGGTGCATGCTTGGTGTAACCAGGAGAGATAAGAAGAGGAACTCGTGGATCCGAAAAATGACAAGAGTGGAAGACATCATGATCAGAGTTAAATCCCTGAAATGGCAATGGGCTGGACATACTGCCAGAAGGACAGATCATCGATGGACAGCTGAAATTTTAGATTGGATTCCAAGGGACAGGAAAAGACCCAGAAGAAGACCACATGGGAGATGGGTGGATGAAATTCGAAAGTATGCAGGGGTGACATGGAGGAGACTGGCACAAGACAGACCGTTGTGGAGGAAACTTGGGAGACCTTCGTCCAGCAGTGGATTGATAATGGTTGACAATGATGATGATGATGATATATATATATATACTTAAGAGCAAAACTGAAGACTAAGGAAAAACTTTAGAATTTAAAACGAAGGTTGCAAAATAACCTGAAAATCAAAACGCGCAACGCAGCAGTTTTGAAAATTCAGAATTCACATTCTATAAAGAAGATACCTAAGCAAAAAAATACATATATAATTTTGACTCACACCTAGTACAACATAGAAAAGGTTATGTATCTACCTGTGTGAGTAAAAGGAGAAAAGATAAAAAAATAAAATAAAGCAACTGAATGTAGAAGGTGTCGAGAATACTGAGCCTTGGCTTTATCAAGGACCAGCAAAAACTCTGCATTTTCTCACTTCCACAAAGACCTAGTTGGAAATGGGTTTCTGCAAGGCCATAGATGCAAGTAACATTCCCACCTAAAATAGTTTAACAAATATATATATGTCATGTCCTCCGTAGAGTTGCATGACCTAGCACTAGTTAACAATTTCGCTTGCATCCATTAACCTTCCTGGCCCGACCCATGCTCTTCATCTGTTACTATTAAACAGAGAGAAGAAGATTAAAGAGAACTCAAGCTGTGAGAGTGACATAATAATTAGAAATGATTTTCAGCCATAACGAAATTCCAAGTTCGTTTGAGAGAGAATTTAAACCTGAAAATCAATGCAAAAGAAATCCAAATTTTTACATTGCAATTAAAAAAGGAAATATTAATTTTTAACGAACAGATTTTTGAAAGAAAACTTGAGTCTAAAACCCCCTACTCTACAACTTATGACAGCACGAAAACGAGAATAAGTTAAAGATAATAATTAACTAAAGAAAACTTTGTGAAAGTTATATACCTTAAACAGTTAGTTGCAATATGTACAAAGTATTTCAGCAGTGCTTTTAAGTGCATAATTAATTAGTTATTAAGAACTTAACTACTTTGAAAAAACAGCGCATAGACAGCGCATAGAAAAGGAACAAGCTTAGCCATCTTCTGTTCCTAGGTACCCCAAAAGACGCTCAAAGTTACAGAGAAAAGAAAGAGTTAAAACCCGCAAAAATGTTAGCAGACAAACCAATGCCTAAAAGCTGAAAAGCTAAAAAACGACAGAGAAAAAGTACATGAAGTACAAACATTGAACTTATAAAACCTAGAACCCAAAAACAAGGAAGAGAGCTTACCTCTTGTGTGACAAAAACTTTTCTCCTCACAAGAGAAGAACATGGCTGACCTCTTCTGCCACTCCCTAGACGCTGGGGGGCAGTGAGGGTGGGGCTGATGGCCTCCTCATACAGCAAGAAACCAACGTGCGGAGATTTTAACCAGAGAAAAAAAAATATATAAACTTAAGACTGTGGATCTGTATGATCAGAAAGAGCAGAATTAACTCTCCAGAATACATGAGAAATATTATAAAATACACGAGCAGTGTATTTAATAATCTTTGCATGTATTAAATCACCTTAGTGAGCTTCTATAGATTAATCAGAATCTTATTAATTTTAATGTTGGTTTTACTATTTTTAGTATAGCTATCCTAGTGATGAATAACTAGTTTGCTTTTTTATTTGTTTTTATTTTCTTTTATAAACAGATTTTTAAGCTTTTTTTGTGATTTTGTTTATATTATTTAATTTTTTGTTTTAATAGGACCGTCATATCCATAGCACTAAGGTTCCTTTAGGTAGTTAATAGGCATCCTCTAGCCAACTTCCTTACGGCTTTGATTGGTCAGAATCATATTATTAACTGTGTAGAAAATTAAAGCAGATCTGCCAACCTTACTCTATTAGTCAGAATAATTTTTCTTAAAGTTCTTTTGATGAAAGAAGAAGGAATTTCGTTCTCTAGAAAACATTCAGTTGTTTTATTTTATTTTTTTATCTTTTCTCCTTTTACTCACACAGGTAGATACATAACCTTTTCTATGTTGTACTAGGTGTGAGTCAAAATTATATATGTATTTTTTTGCTTAGGTATCTTCTTTATAGAATATATATATATATATATATATATATATATATATTTTACTTGTACTAATTTGAAATGATTTATTGAAGCACAAACTTAAACATGAATACCATACAAATAAAGGAAGATAAATGGCACTTACATGAAACATAGATTAGCACCCTTCACAATTTGAACAACAATCACTCAAATCTCAAATATTGTGTTGATCCTAACTGCTTAGTTACTAGCAATTCTTGGTGTGCATGATGAAGTTTGGCCACTTCTGAATCTCAACATTTTGCAGAGCTGAGTAATATGTGTAACCACTTTGTGGGAGAAAATAAAAAAACAAAACAGCACTGCTTTACATTATTTGTCACATCGTGAAAAAAAATGGCTTGTTTCTTCTATACTCACCCACTCTCTGTAGAAACCCGTACCTCACTTCATATCTTTCAATGCATTTGTCTAATGCAATGATGATCATATGACATTTGCATTGCTGAAAACCCCTGAATTTCAAAATCACTGTTGGAGAGCTTGCAGACAAACTTCCTTGAAAAAATTGACTCTGATCAGAAAAAGCCAGCATTGGAGCAAAAGTGAAACCACTAATCTCTAACACATTTGATGTACAGTGATAGGGGATTTTGTTATGTTAAGCCATACAGCACAATGTGCCTTCTCACCTGGAGTAACCACTTTGATTGACAGGCAATGACAGCTTTCTCAGTGCAGCCTGAAGGAAGTGAAAAATGAATAAACCTTTTAAAATTGTTTTGAGCTATTGTACTTTATGGTGTAAACTGTATAGTGATAACTTTATGTATGAAAAAGTTATGGCTTTATAATATGAATAATCACTTAAAGACATTCTGTATATGTATGTGGGTTTCCAGCAACATTTAACATACTGTCATTATGATATGCATATGTAAGTATACCAGTTTTTTTTTTCAGGGGAATTTTTCTTATGCATTTGAATAAAATTGAAAGAAGTGTCATGCTAAAGTATGTGATGTGATAATCATGTTGGCTAGGAAGAGTTGCTTAACACTTGACACTGGGGGAATGTTGGCTGAGGATGCCAATGTAGGAAAGTGCCTTTACTTAATACCTGTGGAATCCCATAACCAATGAAGAAACATTGTTGTTATGGTGGTGTAATAAGGAAACAGGATGTATAAATATTCAGCTGAAAATGAGTTATAGACATTTAAAACACTCGTCATACAAGATACTTACACATACCACCATGTGCTGCCAGATGTTTCTGACACATAAGCATCAGCATATCATTGTAGCTCTATGGAACTTCTAACTCTCCATGCTGACTTTCAATTTACGTGCAAAATTGTACTTAACAATTATAAAGGCAACTTACCCTTGTTGGGTATCCTTCTTTTAGTTACATTTCATGCACATATTTTCAGAGACCTGTGTTACATCCTGCAGAGCTGGGAGGTCCTGTTTTTCTTCTTATATGCCAGTACAATGCATTTCAAGCGCAAGCCGATGGGTACAGCACCGAAAACATCGACCAGCTCTGAAATACGTTGTACTAGCATATAAGAAGAACAGGACCTCCCGGCCCTGCA
This sequence comes from Macrothele yani, assembly GCA_039090855.1. Classification (NCBI taxonomy): domain Eukaryota; kingdom Metazoa; phylum Arthropoda; class Arachnida; order Araneae; family Macrothelidae; genus Macrothele; species Macrothele yani. Next base: position 94,992,968 of record CM077016.1, on the reverse strand, counting down.
GGATGTAACACAGATTTATGAAAATATGTGCATGAAACGTAACTAAAAGAAGGATAGCCGTAAACAAGGATAAGTTGCCTTTTTAATTGTTAAATATAAGCATTAGTTTTTACACTACAAGATACATAGCTCTCATGGTTCAGTGTATTCCATGTGTCCACCACCAGCTACAGTGCCTGTCTGGATGTGATGTAGTAAGAGTTTTCAAACATCAGTCAACATATCACTGGTAAATGTGCTACAGGCTTGATGAATTTCCTCTTGTAAAGCCCGCAGCCTACCTACAGGGATTTTGGTGTCACAGACCTTGGATGTAAAGTGACACCACAAGAAAAATCCAGTGAGGTCAAGTCTGGTGATCTCGGTGGTTATCAATCAGACTGCTGTAGCTCACTGTACGTCAGTGGAATGTGGCAGTGAGAAGCTGCTGTCATTGTGCATTGTGCCATCATTCTGAAACTGCATGCAAGATTGTAAATGAAGTGGAACATCATCTAAAAAGTCTGTTATGATATCACAGTGCTCCTGAAGATACTGTTCTCCAGTAATTCAGTGGAGGAACACTGGTTCAATGAGCATACTATTCCAGGTGCCACACCATATGTTAACCGACCAATGTACCCAATGAGGAACCTCCTGTATCCATTGTGTATTGTCCATGCTGCAGTGATTGCGGTTGTGGTTGTTCTGACAACCGTCACATGGGAAGGTGGACTCATCTGTTCTCAATATGTTCTCTAGAAAACAAGGTTCATCTTTTCTAATTTATTGAAGACATAGTTACACCAATCCATATGGCGCTGATTATCACCGGAATACAAGGCCTTCTGGGGTACTGTTTTTTTGCAGCCCATGGACATGCAGTATCAGTCACACATGTCCCACAGTCAAGCCACAGGCCACACTCAGTTTTCCTACACTGCATTGAAGGTGGGCAAATGCATCTAGGCCACAACAGTCACTGTATTCATAGATTGACATAGTCTACCAGTTCATTTCTGAGTCATTGTGCTACCCGTTTGATGGTGCCGTTGTACAAGGCAGATGACCGTGGAAGGTGTATGACAAGTACGACCTGGGAAATGCTGTACGTACAGCCAAAAAACTTCATGTGCCTTTATTTCCCTTACACTCACCATTATCAACACCATCTACAACTTCTGTTGTGTTAGCAACATCTGTTATCATGTGACAGTATGTGTAAGTTGCTTGTATGATGAGTGTTTTAATTGTCTACAGCTTATTCCCAGCTTACTATTTATACACCTTGCTTTCCTATCACATTCCTACAATAGCACTATTTCTTCAGTTATGAGGTTTCATAGGTCTTAAATGAAGGCACTGCCTTACATTGCCCTCCTCAGTGTACAACCTGAATTTGTGTAATCTTGGTTATTACGAAATGGGCATTTCATGATACAAATCCTAATGGTTGTCTTATGTTAAAAATGTGCTTTAGATTAAAAATAAATAATAACAAAAGGTATTCTTTACTTATTATTGAAAAAGTATTTCGCATGTTTGTTGCCCTATGAGGCACATGCTCCCGTCCCGAGAGAGGCCATTTAAACATGCGAAATACTTTTTCAATAATAAGTAAAGAATACCTTTTGATATTATTTATTTTTTATAATCTTGGTGTTCTGAATTTTTTTAAGGTAGTATCAATGTTTAAAAGGTTGTAACATATGTGAGGCAATATTCTTGAGAAAATCAGATTCTGACTTTAGACAACATTATGTTAAGCAAATATGTATTTCATGATATATGTCGGTGTAGGCAGCACATTTTGTTGTTGTATTATGTGGTTAGATTTTTCATGTGGGAGTAAAGAAACAGCAAACATTATGTGAAAACAATGTATTGGGTATATAAATAAGTTTTGAGGGATTTGAGGTGAACAAAGCACGTTGGAGAACAGAAACAATATTTTAATATTAATCGAAGTATGCTCCCTCTGAAGCTACAACTTTACCCCATCTTTCGGGCAGTGAACGTATGCCTCGAAGGAAGAATTCCGGTTCCTTGGAAGGGATCCAGTTGTCCAGCCAATTTTTGATGTCTTCATAAGAACTAAACTGTTCTCCAGAAAGTGCTGACTGCATCGACTGGAACAAATGGTAATCCGATGGCGCAATATCTGGCGAATATGGCGGTGGGATAGAACTTCCCAGTCGGATCCTTCTAAGTACTTTTTCACAGGTCGAGAAACATGTGGTCTTGCGTTGTCATGCTGTAAGATGACTTTGTTGTGTCTATTCTCCCATTCCGGCCGTTTTTGCGTGAGAGCTCGTTGTAAACACATTAATTGGGTTCGATACCGATCACCAGTAATAGTTTCTGACGGTTTCAGCAGTTCATAGTGGATCACACCCTTCTGGTCCCACCAGATACACAGCATTACCTTTGAACCATGGATATTGCGTTTTGGCGTTGAAGGACCTGGTTTACCTGGCTTCACCCATGCTTTCTGCCGTTTAGGGTTATTGTACCATATCAATTTCTCGTTGGCAGTAATAATACGATGCAAAAAAAAACTTTCTTTTTTGCCTTTGAAGCAGTAATTCGCAAATTGTTTTTCAACGTTCAAGGTCTCTTTCCCGCAAAGCATGTGGAACCCAATTCCCTTCTTTTTGCACCATTTCCATGGCAGCTAAACATTGTGAAATGCATGGTTGACTAACATTTAATGCTGCTGCTAGTTCTTTTTGGGTCTGGCACAAATCCTCGTGGAGTAAAGCTTCCAATTCGGCATCAGCAATTTTTTTGGGTGGTCCAGAACGTTCTTTATCACTGACATCGAAATCGTTCCCTTTGAATTGTCTAAACCAATACTCACATGTTTCTATGGATGGGGAATGTTCACCATAGATTTCTGACATTAAGTGATGGCTGTCGGCAGCACTTTTCTTGACAATAAAGTAATGCACTAACACTTCCCGCAAATGCTGTTTTGTCGGGACGAAAGTTGCCATTTTCCATCGAGTAAAACAAATACGTCTTCGCACCTCAATTGAACGTCGTATACTGACTCTGGCAGCTGGCGTCTCGTACTGTGATATCGCAGTGTTGCCACCTTAAAATACATGCGAGCAGTAATAAGTATGACACTGTACGGAAATCACTCAAAACTTATTTATATACCCAATATATTAGGACAAAGTCCTCTATAGTGCTGTTACACACGTTGTAGTATATGAGCTCAGAAAAGACAAGTTGACTTCAGTGATAATGGAATATTTATATCTGAACTTAAGAATATTTCTACATGTACAGTATATTTACATTTAAGTGTTGAAAGCTCATATAGGTTATATCCAGTGAGACATAAAAATCAGCAATGAAGCATATGAAGCAACACATATTGCGCTTACCTTGCTCCGGCTTCAGTCCCTCTGGTTTGCAATCAATTATGCTTCTTGTCCGGTGTCCACTGTTGTACTACGTCATTAAAGGTATTCCATGTTCAAAGTTCAACATAAACACGAACATCAGCCCAATTCTTATTCCGGCTTCAGTCCCCTTGGATTGCAATGAATTATGCCTCTCGTCCAGTGTCCACTGTTGTACCACATCTTTGAAGGTATTCCACGTTCAAAGTTGAGCACAAACACGAATATCAGCACAATTGTAAAAGAAGGGGTGATGAGTTAAAATAATTTTGAGACTATTGTTAAGACTAGATCACGTCGACGCAGGCAGAATTTCAGCAGTTGAAACATTTCGCTGTTCTATGCCAAGCTATTATGAAGTATCAAGATTAAAAGATTTAAAAAGTCAACAAGTCCCTCCTCGCTCGCCCGGACATGTTTCAGGCTACACTGTGCCAATCTTCAGTGGTCGGTTATAAGAGACATCCATATGCTTTTATTGTACTGATTACCTCCCTGTCACCAGTCGACTCATCGCTCATGTATCCATGCGTAGGTTAATCATGTGATTTACGACATTTGCTATTGTTGCATCATCTGGTGTTCTTTTTATGTAATTTCATTATTCATCGTTGTTGGATGAAACATTTTCAATAAATTTAGTTTTTATGTACTTTTCTTCAGTTTCTTTTTCTTTTGTTATTATGTATCGCCAGGCAAACAGCAATTCAAGAGGTGCTTGTTCATTGCAATTAAATCCTCTGGTTTTTTCTATCACAACGGACTCAGAATACAAAATCTATTTATGTGTGTTATGCGTAGTATATATTTTTGCATTTTCCCACACGGGGATAGAATTATTATTAATGCAATATGTAATAAGAGATGTTCGTTGCTCACCCTTTTTCCAATTTCTCTTGTGTTCTTCCATTCTTGTTTTTTGTCGTATTTTAGTACTACCTATGTAGATGTTATCAACATTACCGGTGTCATTATTCATCGTTGGTATACAGTATACACCTGCTCTATCCATAATTTCGTTATTACTGTAATCGGCGGTAAGGAATTTGTTGTTATCGATTACAATATCGACGAATCTTATATTCACTTTATTACATTCCATTTTTAAAATGCTTAACTGTGGTATATAAGGTAAATGCCCGTAAAACTGTGTGATGTTCTCAACGTTACAGACCTCGGAGGGAAAATAACGTTGAGAACATCACACAGTTTTGCGGGCGTTTACCTTATGTACCACAGTTAAGCAGCATTTTAAAAAAGGAATGTAATAAAGTGAATATAAGATTCGCCGATTACAGTAATAACGCAATTATGGATAGAGCAGGTGTATACGGTTATACCCACAAAGAATAACGACACCGGTAATATTGATAACATCTACATAGGTAGTACTAAAAGACGACAAAAAACAAGAATGGAAGAACACAAGAGAAATTGGAAAAAGGGTGAGCAACGAACATCTCTTATTACATATTGCATTAATAAGAATTCTATCCCCGTGTGGGAAAATGCAAAAATATATAGTACGCATAACACACGTAAATAGATTTTGTATTCTGAGTCCGTTGTGATAGAAAAACCAGAGGATTTAATTGCAATGAACAAGCGCCTCTTGAATTGCTGTTTGCCTGGCGATACATAATAACAAAAGAAAAAGAAACTGAAGAAAAGCACTTAAAAACTAAATTTATTGAAAATGTTTCATCCAACAATGATGAATAATGAAATTACATAAAAAGAGCACCAGATGATGCAACAATAGCAAATGTCGTAAATCACATGATTAACCTACGCATGGATACAGGACCAATGAGCGATGAGTCGACTGGTGACAGGGAGGTAATCAGTACAATAAAAGCATATGGATGTCTCTTATAACCGACCACTGAAGATTGGCACAGTGTAGCCTGAAACATGTCCGGGCGAGCGAGGAGGGACTTGTTGACTTTTTAAATCTTTTAATCTTGATACTTCATAATAGCTTGGCATAGAACAGCAAAATTTTCAACTGCTGAAATTCTGGCTGCGTCGACGTAATCTAGTCTTAACAATAGTCTCAAAATTAGTTTAACTCATCACCCCCTTCTTTTACAATTGTGCTGATATTCATGTTTGTGTTGAACTTTGAACATGGAATACCTTCAACGATGTGGTACAACAGTGGACACTGGACGAGAGGCATAATTCATTGCAATCCAAGGGGACTGAAGCCGGAATAAGAATTGGGCTGATGTTCGTGTTTATGTTGAACTTTGAACGTGGAATACCTTTAATGACGTAGTACAACAGTGGACACCGGACAAGAAGCATAATTGATTGCAAACCAGAGGGACTGAAGCCGGAGCAAGGTGAGCGCAATATGTGTTGCTTCATATGCTTCATTGCTGATTTTTATGTCTCACTGGATATAACCTATATGAGCTTTCAACATGTAAATGTAAATATACTGTACATGTAGAAATATTCTTAAGTTCAGATATAAATATTCCATTATCATTGAAGTCAACTTATCTTTTCTGAGCTCATATACTACAACGTGTGTAACAGCACTATAGAGGACTTTGTCCTAATATACATTGCCTATCCCCCACGTATTTTATTGTTCAAATCTATGTATGTATAGACTGAACTTCTACTAAAATTATGTGAAAAACTGTGGTGATAAGAGAGCCATCAAAGTGAGACACAGGGACATCCAGAAATGAGAGGCCATCATTATTTTCAACCTCAAATGTGAACTGTACTTGTGGATTGATTGATTGATGAGTTCTAGCAGCTCAGGAATTTCTTGACTTTTCAGCCTTCCAAGGGACAAAGTTGTCATCAATGCAGTGGATCCGAAGATCAAATGTAACAAGCTGGAAAAGTTTCTCTTCAAACTGAAGATCAAATGTTACAAGCTTGAAAATTTTCTCTTCAAACTTAAACTGAAGTATGTACGAGACAGGAGACAGTAGGCCTCCCATGACAAGGCCCTCTGTTTATAAAGTATCTCATGAAGGGCATGGCTGTTTTGTTTGATACAAATTTCAACAAGTCTCCATAATTCTTTTGCCTGAGTTTGGCTGTAGTGGTGTGCATCGAGGCTCCTGTTTAGATATCCCATTGCTCCTTTCAGGGGCATATTTGACTACATGGATATGATATCTAGGGAAACTAATAGTTGACCATCGTAAGGATGAAGTTTGAGGCAATTGACAAACTGCATTGAATTTTTCACAATATTGCCATTGGGGGTCACTAGAGTTGATAACGTAGGAGCAAGGAATTTTGCGAACTTGTGTGATGCTGTACCAATATTGTTTACATTTGGATGGAGGGGAATACTTGGTTTATGTACTCTGGGAAGGGCATAAAACTGAGTACTGTGGGCTAATCCCTCACACTGATGTACTTACCTGATTAAAAAGACAAAAAGAAATATTAAGAATGACTTAAGTGTGGGATATGGTGGACCACACTTGAGAAGGACGGTCCACCACGGAATCGACCTGGACTTTCTAAACGGCGTATGAGAAAGAGATCTCGGCTGATTGAATGTAAGCTTGGTGTATGGAATACTAGAGGTATAAATGGCAAGATGAGTGAGGTGATTGAGGAGATGAATAAGTATAGACTGGATGTGCTGTGTGTAAGTGAAACCAAAAAGAAGGAAATTGGGGTAGAAGAAGTGAATGGCACGGTGAGTGTGTGGTCTGGAGTATTGGATAATATGAGAGGACAGGCTGGTGTAGGTGTGATTTTAAGTGAAAAGATGAAGAACAACTTGATTCACTATAGTTGCGTAAGTGAGAAAATTCTCTGGATTCGTTTGAAAGTGAAACTTCAGAGAATTGTAATTGTTGTAGTGTATGCTCCTTGTGACTTGGAACCTTCTGATAAGAAGGAAGATTTCTGGAATGAGCTAAAAGCTGTTTTGAGCCAGTTTGGTGCTAAAGAAAAAGTTATAATAGCAGGGGATTTCAATGCTAGAGTAGGTGTGCAGAATGCAATTTCTGACAATGTTCTGGGTAAGTTTAATGATCCTTGTGTGAATGATAATGGTGAAAGATTAATTGAACTCTGCATTCAGAATGGTTTGTGTGTATGTAATACATTTTTCAACCACAAGTATATCCACACATATACTTGGGAAAATCGTACTCTTGGTCAAAAGAGTGTGATAGATTTTGTTGTCTACGATCAGCGTTTGAAACACTTAGTTGTTGACACCCGTGTGATGAGAGGTGCAGATGTTGGTTCTGATCATTACTTGGTAGTGTCACGAGTGAAACTTAATGTTGGTTGGAGGAAAAGGAACAGGAAGAGACCCAGGATAGAAAGAATAAAGGTTGATAGGCTCCTTGAAGATCATCAGCGGTATTCTGACTTACTCAGAGAACGACTGAAGGATCTGAAGTCTGGTGAGAGGGATGTAGAAAAGAAGTGGGAATGTTTTAAGAACTGTGTTGTCACTGCTGCTAAAGAGGTCTGTGGCACCACAATAGTGGGTAACAATAGAGGTGATGCTTGGTGGAATAGTGAGATTGAAGAGGCAGTAAAGAGAAAGAAGGAAGCCTATTTGGGGATGTTGCAAAGTAGAGTCTCTGTGGATGAATATCGCTGTAAGAAGCGTGAAGCTGCTAAGCTGGTTCGCCACAGTAAAGCAAAAAGATAGGAAGGAGAAAGTGGAAAGGCATGAACTGGCTTTTCGGAAAGATAGGAAGTCCTTCTGGAAGTACATGAGACTCAGGAAAAATAGGGGAAACAGAGTTGTAAGTTGTGTGAAGAATGAGATTGGGAAATGATATGGGAGCCCAATGAGTTAAGTGACAGATGTTGTGAATACTTCTGTGAGTTATTAGAGCAGGAAAGCAAAGATGATTCTGAGACAGACGCAGTTGATGTCACAATGAGGGATGAAAGCACAGGAGGGATCTCAAGAGAAGAAGTGTGTAAAGCTCTAAAATCTCTTCAGAATGGTAAGGCTCCGGGAGTTGATGGCATAACTGCAGAGATGTTAAAATATGGTGGTGACTCTATAATTGACGTGTTAACTGAAATTTGCCAGTTGTGCTGGGAGTTAGGAATGGTCCCTCAGGATTGGAAGGATGCTAATATTGTTCCCTTGTATAAGGGAAAAGGTGATCAGACTGAATGCAAGAACTATTGTGGTATTAGCCTACTGAGTGTGCCAGGGAAAGTGTTTGGTAAGGTTGTTATTGAAAAAGTACGGGGTCTTACATCAGAGAAAGTGTGGGATGTTCATCTGGCTGTTGGGAAGAAAGTTTTTACTGCCTTCATAGATTTAGAGAAAGCTTACGACCGAATCTATAGGACACTTTTGTGGAAGGTATTGAATGAATATGGTGTTACTGGAAATCTACTTAATAGTGTAAAAGCCATGTATGCTGGTAGTAGAGCTTGTGTACGAGTGAATGGTGTTTTATCAAAATGGTTTTCCATTGATGCAGGAGTTAGACAAGGTTGTGTAATGTCACCATGGCTGTTTAATATATTTATGGATGCATGCATGCTTGATGCCAAAATAGATAATAGTGGTTTATGTCTTGGTGATATCCGTGTGTGCAGATTGCTGTATGCTGATGACACTGTCTTGCAGAGTATGTTGACTCGAATGCACGAAGTTTGCATGAAATTCAAACTGAGTATAAATAAGGGAAAAACCAAAGTTATGGTGTTTGAGAGAGGAACGGGTAGCACTGAATGTAATGTAAGCATAAATGGCACTGTGATTGACCAGGTGAGTGAGTTTGGGTATTTAGGAAACATGTTTGACAGAGAGAACAAGTTGGATGGTGAAATCAGTAGGCGAGTGAATTCTTCTTTGAAAGTCATAGCTGCTCTGGGAGGTTTTCACAGGAATGATGGGTTCTCTAGAGAGTCCCGCATGGCTGTGTATGAAACTGTAATTGTTCCTACTCTGATGTATGGCAGTGAAACCTGGGTACTGCAGAAGAAACATAGGAGTCGTTTGTGTGCTGGAGAAAGTGTTACTTACGTGGGGTTTGTGGCAAGACACGATATGATTGTGTGAGAAATGAAGATGTATTGCAGTTGTGTGATGTGAAGCAAAATGTTGTTAGCAAGGTGGAGACCAATATGCTTCGGTGGTTTGGCCATGTTGAAAGAATGAGGGATGAAATGCCTCATGAGAAAATCTTTACAGCCCAAGTGGCAGCAAGGAAAGGCAGAGGAAGGCCAAGGAAGACATGGGTGGATCAGATTCAGGAGTGTTTGCATGAGAAAAAGATTATGAGTATGAAGTATAAAAGATCTTGTGTATGGCGTGTAATGAATATTCGTTAAGCACGAGTTGTATGTCAAGATCGCTGTAAATGGAGAAGTTTGATATGACAACAATAAGTAAAAATATCTGGAAGTTTGTATTTCTTTTTGGAGCTAACCTCTGAATCTCAGAGAACAGCTTAGTGATATGTATGTATGCTTGTCTAAGGGGTCATTTTTTTATTTCTTGATAGAGTCCTTTGAAGAGTAGCAGTTTCACTCCATCCTCATAATCTTTTTTCTGCAAAACAGCAACTTATCCACTTTTACCAGCTGTGGTGATAATCAGGTTTAGCTTCATCATAATTCTTTGAGGGCTGTTGTTTTCTGTTTAAATTGGGATTTGGCATAATCGTGTTGCGGGTGCAATATCTAGCTATTTTCTTCTTTTCATTTGTGAGGATACTTTTTATTAGTGATTGTTCAACCAATACAATGAAGCATGACCCTTTTTTGATATAGTAAAGTTTAAATAATGTGAAGTTTATTTTGAAGTTTGAAGTTGATTCAACACCAGAGTTGTTGAAAATTGGTTCATTTTCTTGAAAAGCAAATTACTTCTTCAGTGCACTGATCTAGGCTCAGCTTTGTCAAGTCCCTATTTTGGTAGTGCCAGAAAATGGAAATTGTAATTTATGAGGAGTTGACATAGACATATGGTGTTTGCATTAGTGCCACTTAAGTGCACATTGCAGAAAAAGGGTAATGGAAGTTATGCAAGATCAATACTAGATCACACAAATGTTAGTTTGGGACAGAATTCTTTTTGCTACCTGTAAAATAGACATCAGTTTCTGACACAGGTAAATTAGCATAACTGTTGTGAATCCCACATTTTCATCTTTTTAGATATTTGTGGGGACTGCCAAAATATATTTTCCAAACTTGAAAGAAACAGTGAAACTTTCCCCAAAATTTACTTTAAAAAATGGCAGTTTGAAAATAAAGAAATTAGTCTAAGACCAGATAACTCATAAAACTCATATTTTTAAAACTATAAATACCCCAGTTATTAGCCCCAAATGATGGTAATTTGATGTTTTTCTAGTTTGGGAACATTTTATATTACAGCCCTAAATGTGCTCATCAAAGCTAGGCATATTCTTGATGTAGAACTCGTGTCTTGGCAAGTCACATATTTACATCAGCACCAAATTGCGTAGCACAAGTGCCTAGAAGCCTTTCATTTTTAAAGAACAGAATGTGTTTTAAGTTGAAATTCACATATTCCATTCATCTAATTTTTTCTAAACATACTGTAGCAGTTCAAATGAGAAGTAGTTCTGAAAAACTTAGTCTGTATTTTTTGGAGATAGAAATCACAAAACAGAAGTTGGTTTAAGGAATAGAATTGTGTTGTTCTTCTTTGATGTTGGCCATTAGGTAGACACTGCTTATAGTAATTTTATGTAAGTGTCATTGTATTTTGAATGCTATGTTTAATCTTTTTTCTGTTTTCTTTTTGATACCTTATGTAGATATTTTTTGCAAGTTCTACAGCTTTTGCTTCAGTATACATCCACATCAGGGTCAGTTGTGCATTCTGAGAAAGCCATGGGTGAACGCTACCCACCTGTTTCAAATACTGGCCTTCCACCACCATCAGCACATCAGTTATTACAACCACTGATTCATACCATCCCATTTCCACAATACTTTAATGAGCTCTATGACTTCCTTCAGCAGCTAAATGTATGCACTCAGGAAATACAAGACACAGCCTTGTCTGATACATCTTCAACAGTCAAACAGAAACTGCTATGCAAGCTAGCTAAGTTAAAGGTAATTCTTTTTTATTTTATTTTTTCATATTTTGTCGTTCGTGCAAAGAGCCATCAATACTTGCACTTTTTATATTTACAGCTAAAATGGTTTGTGTAGTTACTGTATCTCTTGTATGTTGTTAAATCTTGGTTTATCTTGTAAAAAAACCAAGACTTAATTGAAGAAGGATTTCTCATAATAACTAAGAAAAGAAATATTCTTGCTAAATTTTTATTATATAAATTGTAGGAATGAAAGCCATAACACCTTTGGCTATAAGACAATTTTGATTGCAATGAGACTGAGATAATGATTTCCGTTTTTCATCTTTATTGCCAGAAGAGACTACAGGATAATGTGAACTATGTATACATTGCGGAATTAAGGATATTTTGATGCTTTCTTAATAGCTAATGCTGCTTTAAAGGTAGTGATATGTTTAACATTTTTGCTGTCTGGTGAGATAGAATAGTATGTGGAGATGTTGACAAAGTAAACAGTGGAACTCTTAAGAAGGTTAAGAGCATTTGTGTCCCTAGTTATTGTGTTTAAAGTAATGCAAGAAACTCAATGGATATTTCGTATGTGAGATTTATGCACAGAATTCCGCCTTTTTTGTCATCATTTGGGTCATTCTCGAGATCGGGGCAAAACTGAAGAAAAACTTTTAAGTGGGGAGGAAGGTCATTTTCTATCTGGGTACAGTATTTTGTGTTTTAAAACTTTTGAAAACAGAAATTAAATGGAATGAAAATTTTTCCTGTAATTACAATTTTTTTCTCACGATGTTGCCTCTGTCCAGTATTGCTGTTAAATATCATTTTATTGCATAAATATTTGTGTTTCAGCTTGTGAAACTGTAGACAACAATTTGCGGGAATGGAAGTTTGACAGTGCAAAAATTTCCCTGTAATCTTCAGGCACAAGATTTTTCCACAAATTTGAAAAAATTCCACAGCTTCAGTTATCAGTTTGGTCATTTACAAGATCGATGCACAATTGAATGGAAAATTTTGGGGAGTTGGTGGCGACGGGGAAGGCGTTTTTCTTCAGACTATAGAATTCCATCTTTGCGAAACTTTCAAAAACAGAATGTTGTCAGAGTGAAAAAAAGTTCCGTAACCGTAATTTTGTTTTTCTCGCTACATTCCTTATACCCAGTATTGTTGTTAAATATCATTTTGTTTCATAATTATTTGTATTTCAACTTAAAAATGGGGGAAGGGGGGGATTTCCAAAAATGGAAGTCGGGCGGAGTGAAGATTTCTCCTGTAATCGCAATTTTTTCCCCTTACGTTTTTAACACTCTCCTGTGTTGTTAAATGCCCCCACCCCACCCATAAATTGATAAGGGAGAGGAAATTTTTCGAAAACGGAAGTGACGAAGTTGGAGGATTTGTAAGAATTGATGCATGGTGTTCAATCAAAAATATTCATATTTTCAAAGTTACATAATTTTTTTAAATAGTTCAAGCTTTGACTCATTGCCCTCAGGCTGAAAATTCTTTCAGCATGACGATTAAAATTATTTTCATCAGAGAGCATAAAAAAAAAGAAGAGACAATGAAGAAATGGGAAGAGAAAGATATCAGTAGAAAGAAAAATTAAGCAATGGATGCTGTGAAGGTGCAAAGTCAACAAAAAACAAATAAGTAGTAGTTTTTATTCTTACTGCACGTTTTGGCTCTTCACCCGGTTAAAAAGTTCAGCTTTTTCTTCTTCATTGGTCTCATGTATGATATTTATACCCTTAATTATTCAAGAATTTTGAGCTGTGTGCAGTTGTTGTGTGAAAGTGGATAAATTCAGTGAAAGGTGAGGAAATAAGAATGAAATGTGTGTGTGCAGAGAAACTTCGTGCAATTTTTGTTTCAGATTTCTTAAAATTTTCTGAAATTCAAAACTAACAGTGCAAAACTTAAAATCATCAAGATTATCCATCACTTTTTTTCTTCAGTCAGTTCAGCTCTCCCCTAGCTTTCTCATGTTTACCCACACAGAAATGTGTGCACACATGAATTTATGAGGGGGAAAGTGCAGAATGATTTGTTGTATGTGAAAACACTCACCTTAACTTTTTTTTCTTTCTTTTTGAAGAAAACATTATTGTATTGTCTAAACTCTTTTAAACAAGACTGAGGGGTAAAGCTAAAGTTTTTCACTTCTCCACAGAGTATCAAATGATCTAGGCAAAACACAGTTCCTGTTTCTTTCTTTTTCTTTTTCTTTTTTTTTTTTCTTTTTAAGCAACTGTTACTGTTTTCAAGTACCTGAAGTTATGTATTTGATTGCCATTTGAAAGTTGTACATATACATCAGGAGGTATTTTACCAGCAGGACTTTAATTGCCATTCACTCATTGTGTAGAGATGAGGAGTTATGTTTAAGTATCAGAGCTTACAGTGATTCCCTAAAAGTAATAGAATGAATGAAGGGGGTAAATGTGGAGTAACCCCTTCATTCTCCTGATTTTACCCAAATTTATCTCTCTTGTCTACATTCCCAAGTTTTGTATTTTGGACAGCATAAATTGGCGCTTGGCTGGCTTAAATTATTATTGGTGTGCTTTGTGTACCATACTATTGCCATTTGCATTGTATCTTACTTTCAACCTATTGTGTACCACTATGCAGTTACTGTTATAGTTTTTGAGACAGTGTGAAAAATTTCCTTCCCGATTCTTAGTGTGTGTGTTGTATTTGCATATCATCATTATCAACTAATTCTAAGCACATAACCTTAAATCTAAGCTTAGTGCAGTAATATGTGGATAGAACATATTAATATCATAGATGAATAGCATGTCTTGCAAATTCTGTTTCACACTTTGTATATATTATTAGGATGGGGGAGGATAAGCTTATATGTTGTTATGTGTACATAGCAAATTTTCAGGATATGAAACAAACAGGTAAAGATTTGACAAATTAAACTCACTACATCTATTTATCAGTCACTGTTCTTAATTTATTGCTGTTGTTACCGTTTATCCAGTAGGTAAAAGGCAAAAAAGTATGGAAGATGAATGAAGTTGAGTTTAAAACCATTAATGAATAAAAGCTGAGCTAAAAACCATGAACAAAAAAAAATCAAGTGGAAAAAAGGGTAAAAACTAGCATTACAACCTTGAGAAACTTTGGTTCCGAACTATGTAAAACAGCTGTATCCCATACCGTCATGTCCAAACACATTTCAACCATGTCGACATGGCCTTCATCAGTGGTGGATGATGTCTTTGTCAACACTACTATTTCTTCACTGTCTGAAGGATTTTACTGCCAGCTGATCAGCGTTGTGCATGTTGCATGCTGATCGTGACATCACCGGGATTTCATTCAGTGTTATAGTTCGATTTCTGTTCATTTTTCTGTTTTTAGGTCATTTTCTTGTGTTATCAAGTATTTCTGCGCATATGATAGTTCTATTGGTGTGTTAGTATTACAATTATATTTCTTAGTCTTCTCAATAGCGATGGCTTCAGATATTAAAATTTGTCTATGGCTGCGGTGCAAAGTTATAATACTGGTATGTCTCCAGTCGGATTCAGAATTATTATCGAGGCAGTATTGTACTAATGATATTTTTATTTGTTTTTTACTCCAGTTATTTATATTTTCATTTAGTCTGATATTCAAGTTCCTTTTAGTATTTCTTACATAAGCAGCACTCTTGCTGCTTTTGTTATCTTGTGGTGATATGGGAATTTGATAAACACCTGCTTTATTTAAAACAGAGATGGGGTCGTTATCCTGGGTTAATAATTTGCCAATATCATTGACTTTTTCAGCAATCCGAAGGCCAGCTTTATGAAACTCAGTCTTCAGTATACCAGTAGCTAATTGGTTGGCTGTATGGAATCTTGCCACAGTATCTTGAAGGTTCTTTTTCTCTGCTGGGTGTTATATTATTTGCTGAATTTTTATAGTTTTTGTACAATCTATCAATTGTCTTTATATAGTATCCAAATTTGAAAGCTGAATTTTTAACCCAATTAATTTCATTAATCTCAACAGCAATGTTTGAAAAATGTGAAATTGCATGTTGTGTGAGGGGCGGGGGGAGTGTAAACATTAAATGCAGCTATTTTGTATTTCCATGAGTGATGAGATTCTGTGGGGATTATAGTTGGTACAAAGATAGCTTTTCAGTACACTTCCTAATCAATTTTATTTTTGTTGTTTATTAATATTAAATCAAAAATGGGAGCTTGCTATTATTTTCATATTCTTTGGTTAATTTTATTGTTGGATATAATTGGGTATACTGCTCAATAAAAAGTTGCAAGTCCTCATCAGGGTACTTCCAAAGAATCAGAATGTCATCAACATATCTCAGGTATAAGTCAGGTAACTTTTCATTTTCTTGATTAAGTGTTTTAGATTCAGTGTCTTGGAGTACAACTTCAGCCATGAGTCCAGATATGGGCAGGGCATGAAAAATGTCTAAAAAGGTACATGCCCAGGTGGGCATGTGCAGATATTATTTACCTGCCCAAGGTGGATGCCCAAGAAAATTTATTTTTTAAGATAACAAATTAGGAACCTCATTTGTTTAAGTTAAAAGATATGAACTTTTTTACATGTTTTGCATTTCTGTTTCAAGAGTCTATATTCAAAATGTTCAATGCACAAAACCATATATCTCAGCTCTCAGGTTCTAAGATGATGATGCTGAAATTGCTATGAACTGGTATGATGATAAAATTGGTATTTGAGAAATTTAGTGATTCTGCCATGTTGTTTTTGTTGAAGTTTTTGCTCTTTGTCATAAACGCTAGAGGCTAGTTCTATCAGAGGCATGCATCCCATTGCTGACTATAAACCACATTTGGAGCAAAACTGCATATGGTTCCAATTTCTGGACCTAGAGCATAAATATAATTAAAGAAGTGATATTCTTCTGTCCTTGGCACTCCATAACAATAATATAACTTCCAGTGATTAGCAGTGAAATGCAACATGACATGTGACAACTGTCTTTTCCTTGTAATAGGAAATTCTATTCCAAACGTCTTTATTTTGAAATCTAGTTGCCCAGACCGAGCAACTAGATTTTTCTATTTACCTGCCCAGGCCAATAATTTACATGCCCCGGGCATCTTGGTCATGGTATTTTTCAAGCTATGCATAGGGGATCCCATAAGAGCACTAGTTTTTTGTTTGTATAGGCATTTATTATATTGGAAATAGTTGTTGTTAGTAATAAATTGTAGTGTTGTAACTATGCTATGATTTAATTTTTTTTATGTTATCTTGAAGCTTGCTGTCGATTAGACAAACAGCCTTATCAGTAGAAGTATTAGGATATAGTGATGTTATGTCAAGACTGATTACTGTAATACTATCAATATTATTTCTCAGTTTAATCTCTGTAATAACATCATCAGCATTTTTTGTTGCAAACTTGTAGTTATTGAAGTAATGCTGTAAGTATCTAAATAACGCTCTTTTGAGGTTAATCGTTGGGGCGATAAGTTTTTACCTAAATAGTTCTGATGGGAGTATTTTCTTTGTGCATCTTAATTTTACCAAATCATTTAGGAACAGTTGCATCAATGGGTAGGGATGCTCTTAATCTGATCTCAGGTGGAAGTTCTCTGTTTTATAGTTCAGCAAGATGTCTGATGATTCTATTGGTTGGATCTTTATTTACTGTTATTGCATTTGAACCTGTAATTGCAATTTACATTTTCAGTCGTAGTCTTCATTATCAAGTATTATTAATTGCTTGGACTTATCCGCCATAATACATTTAATGTATGAATTATTTCTTATATCCAAAAGTTCTTGTTGTTCATATTTGATTATGTTATTAAAGTTATTATTCATATTTTTCTTTAAGTTATTAATAGTTCTTGTAATTTTAAATGTAGTAGGTTCTTGTATGTTCTTGTCACCATATTAGCAATTGTCTTATTATATCTTCAAATTGTGGTGTGATAACTTCAGTGAATGGTAAGGTAATCTATATTTGTATCAGGGCTTGAAAAATATGTGAAAAGTTACATGCCCAGCTGGTCATGTGCAAAAATTATTTACCGGCCTAGGTAGACCTTGATGCCCAGGAAAGTTTGTCTTTTAAGATAACAAATCAGTCCCTCATTTTTTTAAGTTAAACAATGTGAACTTTTTTATATGTTTTGCATTACCATTTTAAGGGTCCGAATTCAAAATGTTCAGCGCACAAAAGCCTGTATCTCAAGTTTTAAGATGATGATGCTGAAATTGGTATGAAATGGTATGATGATGAAATTGGTATTTGAGAAATTTAGTAATTCTGCCATGTTCTTTTTGTTAAAGTTTTGGCTCTTTGTCACTAAATACTGGAGGCTAGTTCCATCCACTGGCACTAACTACAGGGGTGCTCACACTGCTGAGGGGCTTGAACACCCCTTGAAATCATTTGGGGGGTGTCCGAATTTTTTGTTATATTTACTGGATTCATACTTAAATATTTAGTTCCACTTTACATAAAATTAAATAAGAAAATCGGAATATAGCGCAAATATTTGGTTTCTATAAAAAAAATCAATATCTTCAAAATATCATGTTTTAACTACCGATACCGAATACACTTAAGAAATAAGACAGCCAAGCAAGCGAAAAATCGGGGCTGTGCGATGTGGTTTGTACCCTACCTTCCTAATTGTTTAAAACTACCGATTTATTTTATATTTTTTTCACAATCGCGTTCCTTGCACATCAGTAAGTTGTCAGCAGCTCGCCATGCAAGCAACAAGCTTGGGTAGGGTCATAAAACCATAAATGTCAGAGCGGGAGTAACTAATGGCCGTCTGAGAGAAGACACACAACAAGACTGCACATGATCTTTTCTCGCTCAAAGGATAATTTTGAAGGTTTTTTTTTTTTTTTCCTGTTGTTGCTGTTATTGTTTGTTTGACATAATTCTGTTGAGGTTTTTTTTTCCTTAGCTTTATAAAACACGTAAGCAGTCATCAATAGTAACACCAATTACTCAACGCAGAGTTGATATGCCAAATCAATAACAACCGGTTCACATGGACTGCAACATGAATGATGGCAGGGGGGGGGGAGGGTAGATTTCCAAGTTACACTTGCTGATTAAAGCAAAAATTTCACTGTGATATATGTTGCATTATACGCTAAATGCTAACAATAACACGTAAGGAAAATAATACAGTGCAATGATTATGAAGTAAGTTCCACTCCAACACTGAGCACGTCAGTTTGTTTGCTACTGCTAGAGCAAGCTCCTCAAAGGTATCGCTATTAGCCTACTGTCTGTTTTGACTAATGATATATACTGCCAATCTCAACCTTTTTCAACAGGTTTGGTTTTCTGGTAGCAGTCCCCAACAAAATGCTCAAATTTTGTCCAAAAAAAAAAAAAAAAAAAAAAATTATAGGAGCTCTTGTGCACACATTACAGAAAATTAAATCGGAAGAATTAAAACGGGGTTCAAGAATTTGGTTGCTATGAAAAAAAATGTAATATCTTTATCTTGAAAGCATGTAGCGGTTTGTTTGTGTTTACACTGAATACAAGGTTCATTTAAACATCTAAAATTTCAATACTGGAAACGGTACCTGCCTTTTGAATTTCAGCACCCTCGAAATTTTCAGAAGTCGGCGCCTATGGTTCCATCAGAAGCATGCGGATCCCTTCACTGACTATAAACTACATTTAGAGAAAACAAAAAAAATACATATGATAATCTTATTATGCTTGCATGTAAGATCTTCAACCATATATATTGCGTGGTATTGTATTTTCTTTCGAACAACATTATGTTATTGCTCTAAAAATTACTGTTTTACACGCTCTAAGTCATAATGTCATTTGGTACTGGATGCATTGCTATAACTGTTAGATAATAGAATAATTTAGTATAGTATCAAAATAATTAACTCATATGATATTGTCTTAGTTTGTTATTTTTATTTGCAGAATGAAAATTATTTCATTCGTGCACTTGTTTCATATATTCAGAATTTTTCTCGTCTTATTTTCCCAAAAATATCTGACTGCCTGTGTCATTTGATCCGGTGCATAAACGGCATCCTTTGTTGATCTTGACAAGCTACTCTCGGAATATGTTGACTTAGCATTCAATTCTTCTTGATCCAAGGCTTAAATGGTTCGTTGTATTTTCAAGGCAAAGCATTTGGTTCCTTTAATCAAAGTTCTTTTTCGTCTTATTTCCAACAAAGGCCAATTGTCCATGTCATTCGATCTGGTGCATAAACGGTATATTTTTATGACTTTGATGATCTATATTCTGAATATGTTGATTTAGTATTCAATTCTTCATGATCCAAGGTTCAAATAGTTTGTTGTAAGTTCAAGGCGAAGATAAGATTCTTTACCAAAATCAATGATTAGAATTTATGAAACAAAGTCTGTCTCGTAAAATCATGTAACAACAATTTGAAGCAAAGGAATCTTAAAAGTCCTATTAAAATATTTAAAACTGTTAAAAATGTTGAAAAAAGCAAATTTCACATCCAGCCTTTATACGTTACAGACTAGTTTCAACACCATATCTCTGCTGTCATCTACAGTGGTGGTATATGCTGACATTGCAGCCTGCTGTACTATTCGCAATGTCAGTTATCTTCACAAATTCCCCTTAAAATTTTGTTGGCACACGTGATCTCTTGTCATTGCACAGTTCTTGCACGTGCTGTTTTGCGTTGTCTCTCTTTGGCTCCATTTAAGTGTCCGTCTCAGTATTGTTAATATTTTCGTATAACTGTTGTTCTTTTGTGTTGTATTGTTATTTTTTTTTCTCATGTTCTTTTTCTGTTGTTTATTATTATTTTGTTCGATTAAATATTTCCATGGGTAAGCCAGTTCATATGGTGCAGATGTGTTACAATTTTTATCTTTAGTTTTTTCGATGACCATGGATTCTGATAATAAGATTTGTTTATGGTTTTTATGTTAGGTTAATATTTTAGAGTTTTCCCAGTCTGGAATAAACTGATGTTGGTTGCAGTATTGAATTAATGCCATTTTTTCTTCTTTTTCGATCCAATTATTATGGTGTTCTTGCAACCTTGCTGAAAAATGTTGTTTCGTGCTACCAATGTAGAATTTATGGTGTTCTCCGTTATTTGGGTTTCTCGTAAGGATCATATATACTCCTGCAGTTTGCAACATAGATTTTTTTATTCTCAATAGATGTTAACAGATTAGCGTTACTCATGACTTTTATACCAGTATCAAGTTTATGACTTTTGCATTCTTTTTTTATGATGTCAGTTATCGGATGTATGTATGGTAAACTGCCAATATATTGTAACTCATTTTTTTTGGCTCTTTGTTAGTTTCAATTTGCTGTTTAATTTTTATATTCATGTTATCAATAAGACTTTTTTGGAGTATCCGAACTGTACTGCAATCTGTTTTATTCATTTGATTTCTTGGAGAAACGCTTTCCTAGTAGATGAATGAGTGTATGCTCTTCTAATAAAAGATTGGAAGGCTGCTGTTTTGTATTTCCATGGGTGCATTGAATTGACTGGAATAATTGCAGGTGTATATGTTGGTTTTCTGTATACTTGAAAATCAATACTATGGCTGTTTTTAATTAAAGTAATATCCAAAAAATTTAGTTTGTTGTTATTTTCTTTTTCATAAGTAACTTGTATAGTTGGATATATACTGTTGAACTTCTGTATAAAATGATACAATTGTTCCTCAGAATGTTGCCAGAAGATTAAGATATCATCAACATATCTTAAATACATCATAGGTAAGTAGGTAGGTATTAGCCGCCCCGGTGGCGCAGTGGTCTAAGGCGCTGGCTTCTGATCATTCGTCCGTAAGGGGTCCGGGTTCGAATCCCGGGCAGGCATGGATGTAGTGCTTGTCTTACGGCACTGGCTCTCTCCCTTCCCTGGAACCAGTGACCCTAAATTAGGGACGGGCGACTGCTTATAGCCCATTGAGTTGCTCACAGTGGTCATTAAACCTCCAATCAAAAAAAAAAAAAAAAAAAAAAAGGTAAGTATTATCTGTATTTATCATAATTTTCACTTCTATGTCTTGAAGTATGATTTCTGCTAACAGTCCCGATAATGGTGATTCCATCGGAGCTCCTTGGTTTTGTAGTTTTATTGTATATGAAGTAGTTGTTCTCTGTGATTAATTTAATAGCTTTAATAATGCTAAATCTCATATTTTGATCTATATTGTCGTTACAGTTTTTCATCAATTATATTGATGGTATCAACTGTAGGGGTATTAGGATATAAGGATATTATATCCAAGCTATACATAATAAAATTCGTATGATTTATCTTTTTAATTTCAGTAATAGCTGCTTCTGAGTTTTTGACAGTACATTTATGATTGTCAACATATTTATTCAAGTACTGTTATCAGCTTCTTTCTAGTTTAATTGCTGGTGCATAGTTCTTGTTAACTATTGGTAAAATGCGGTTGCCTGGTTTACATATTTTTATTTTTCCAAAAAGATTTGGCACTGTTGCTCCAACTGGGGAGGGTATTAATTTTTTCTTATTTCGTCAGGTAATTGGCTGTGGTTTTTTAGAAGTGCTAGTTTTCTGATAATGTTATCTGTAGGATCTTTGCTAATTGTAGTGGTGTTCAATTCTTGTATAGTTGCGTCCATTTTCTGTTCATATTCCGTTTTATTTATTATTACAGTTTGTTTTGATTTATCAACCATTAAACATGCCACTTGTGGGTTATTTCGTAATTCTAACAGAGCTTTCCTTTCATATTTCAATTTTTTATCTTGCGGAATGTTTTGCTGATTTTTTATGCTTCTTACTATTTTGAAGTGTGTAGGATCTTGTCTTGGTTTCGGAAATTTTCTAATAATGGCTTCGATCTGAGGTACTATTATTTCCAATTTAGGTGTTTGTTTTGCATATGCATTTTGGCAACATTCTGAGGAACAATTGGATCATTTTATACAGAAGTTCAACAGTATATATCCAACTATACAAGTTACTTATGAAAAAGAAAATAACAACAAACTAAATTTTTTGTATATTACTTTAATTAAAAACAGCCATAGTATTGATTTTCAAGTATACAGAAAACCAACATATACACCTGCAATTATTCCAGCCAAATCAAATGCACCCATGGATATACAAAACAGCAGCCTTCCAATCTTTTATTAGAAGAGCATACACTCATTCATCTACTAGGAAAACGTTTCTTCAAGAAATCAAATGGATAAAACAGATTGCAGTACAGTTGAGATACTCCGAAAGTCTTATTGACAACATGAATATAAAAATTAAACAGCAAATTGAAACTAACAAAGAGCCAAATAAAAATGAGTTACAATACATTGACAGTTTACCATACATACATCCGATAACTCACATCATAAAAAAAGAAGGCAAAAGTCTTAAACTTGATATCGGCGTAAAAATCATGAGTAACGCTAATCTGTTAACATCTAATGGGAATAAAAAATCTATGTTGCAACTGCAAGAGTATATATATGATCCCTACAATAAACCCAAATAATGGAGAACACCATAAATTCTATATTGGTAGCACCAAACGACATTTTTCAGCAAGGTTGCAAGAACACCATAATAATTGGATCGAAAAAGAAGAAAAAATGGCATTAATTCTATACTGCAACCAACATCAGCTTATTCCAGACTGGGAAAACTCTATAATATTAACCTTACATAAAAACCATAAACGCATCTTATTTATCAGAATCCATGGTCATCGAAAAAACTAAAGATAAAAATTGTAACACATCTGCACCATATGAACTGGCTTACCCATGGAAATATTTAATCGAACAAAATAATAATAAACAACAGAAAAGGAATATGAGAAAAAACAAAAATAAGAATACAACATAAAAGAACAACAGTTATACAAAAATCTTAACAATACTGAGACGGACACTTAAATGGAGCCAAAGAGAGACAACGCGAAACAGCACGTGCAAGAACTGTGCAATGACAAGAGATCACGTGTGCCAACAAAATTTTAAGGGGAATTTGTGAAGATAACTGATATTGCAAATAGTACAGCAGGCCGCAATGTTGGCATATACGACCACTGAAGATGACAGCGGAGATATGGTGTTGAAACTAGTCTGGTAACATATGAAGGCTGGATGTGAAGTTTGCTTTTTTCAACATTTTTAGCAGTTTTAAATATTTTAATAGGACTTTTAAGATTCCTTTGCTTCAAATTGTTGTTACATGATTTTACGAGACAGACTTTGTTTCATAAATTCTAATCATTGACTTTGGTAAAAAATCTTATCTTCGCCTTGAACTTGCAACAAACTATTTGAACCTTGAATCACGAAGAATTGAATACTAAATCAACATATTCAAAATATGGATCATCAAAGTCATCAAAATATACCGTTTATGCACCAGATCGAATGACATGGACAATTGGCCTTTGTTGGAAATAAGACGAAAAAGAACTTTGTTTAAAGGAACCAAATGCTTCTCCTTGAACGTACAATGAACCATTTAAGCCTTGGATCAAGAAGAATTGAATGCTAAGTCAACATATTCCGAGAGTAGCTTGTCAAGATCAACAAAGGATGCCGTTTATGCACCGGATCAAATGACACAGGCAGTCAGATATTTTTGGGAAAATAAGACGAGAAAAATTCTGAATATATGAAACAAGTGCACGAATGAAATAATTTTCATTCAGCAAATAAAAATAACAAACTAAGACAATATCATATGAGTTAATTATTTTGATACTATACTAAATTATTCTATTATTTAACAGTTATACCAGTGCATCCAATACCAAATGACATTATCACTTACAATGTGTAAAACAGTAATTTTTAGAGCAATAACATAATGTTATTGCTCTAAAAAAACCCACCAACACAGGGAAGATGTTAGACTTCTGCTCATTCCACCCTGATTATATTAAATCGAATACGGCGAGACAATTTTTGGAAAAAATTGAAATCCTGGTCTCTTCAGCTACTCAAAAAGATCTTCACAAAAAAGAATTAAGGGAAATATTGGCAGAAAACAATTACCCCTCCCCATATGTTGAGAAAATATTTAAACAAGTGCCAAAAAAGAAGCAGGAAAAAACCAACTTCAAATTCACCAGCAAAATTACGTACCACAAGGGACTTTTCGAGAAACTGAAAAGGATCGGAGCAAAATATAATATCAGGCTAGCTCCAGATCTTAATAACAAAATAAAGAAGTTCCTGCCAGCTTTGAAGCAGAAAGAATTGGACATCCAATTGCAGGAAGGAGTAATTTACTGCATCGACTGTAACTGCGGACTCAGCTATATTGGAGAAACAGGGAGAAGTATTAAGGTCCGAATGAAAGAACACCAAGCAGCTATTAGGAACATTGGGAACAAAACAGGGCTAGACAGACATATACAAGCAAGTGGACACTCCATAAATTGGGACTCAGTGAAAATAATCGCCCACCAGTCAAACTTAGTAAAGAGGAAACTAGAAGAAGGGATCGAAATAGCAAGAAGAAGAAGAAGTACCACAATTAACGATAATTGTGGATGGACTCTTCCAATTGAGTGGCAGCAACTACTCCAGTGACATAGTCCTGATGACGAACTAGGCTTTAGTTCAAAAATTTGACAACCAACTTTCATGAAAAATAACCTCTATAAGACCCGTAAAAAAGTTATTCCACAATAAATGCATTTACAACATAATGTTGTTCAAAAGAAAATTACATATGGTTCCAAAATCTAAACCTAAGGCATAATATAATTAAAGAAGTGATATTCCTCTGTCCTTGGCGCTTTGCGACAATAATACAACTTCCGGTGATTAGCAGCGAAATGAAACACAACATGCGACAACTGTCTTTTTTCTTGTAGTAGGAAATTCTATTCCAAACTTTTCCATTTTTAAATTGATAAAAAGCAATCTAGTTGCCCGGTCCAGGCAACTAGATTGCTTCTTTACCTGCCCAAGCCAATAATTTACATGCCCCAGGCATCTCGGGCATGGTATTTTTCAAGCCTTGTGTATGAATATTAAAGACCTATATTCAATGCTTTACATTGCATACTAGGTAGTTCTATACTAGATTGGTTGATATAACAGGGTTTCATCATCTTACGCTAAGCCGATTTAGTTTGCCGATGTTTATATTCAACAAGTTTTTCGATTTTGTGAAGGTTTTTATTTCTACTGCTTTGTTGTAGCTTTTCAACAATGGCAAATATTTGAGTAATTTCATCCTCAGTGAATTTTTCATTAAGATACTGGGCAAGGTTGCAGTACACTTCATATGCATCAGTACTCAATTTATTAATTCGTGCTACACAAATTTCTTGAAAAAACTTTTTTTATTCTTTTCATTAGCAAGACACAAATTTCAAGAACATATTTTTTCAATCACCCTAACTTACAATAATAGGCTGTGTAGAAAGAAAAAAACACTTTCCATGTGTTTATGTAATATGTATGTACTCACAATTATACTTTTGAGTGTGTAATATTTTTTCGTGTATACTTTAATGCTAGATGTTTAATTTTAATATTGTGCTCAAAATATTGAACTTAATGTTTTGTTAAATTGCTTTAATAATTCATGATGCATCTTTGTTTACAGATAAATTTCGCTGCTGAACAGCTACTTTTTCTTCTTCCAAAGATGAACTTTGAGGCTATTGAGTTACTTACCCCATATCTGCAGGAAATGTTTGAAAACCAGTACACTTCACTTCTTTCTACTTGGAACTTATTTGGCCTAGTCTCTTTATACCTTGGTCCACAACAAACTTGTAGAAAATTACTGAAGACTCTAACCAAAGTTTTTGACACTGATGTACCATCGTCTAAACATATCAAACTGTATCATCGAACTTTTCTCTTGCAGCTAATAGTTCGTTTAGGACTGCAAACATTTTTATCCCATTTCATTACAATATTAATTGAAGCTGTTGGTGGCTCAAAAGACTACTTGCCAGTTACAACTCAGAGGTTGGTATTAAATATTGGTTTGCTAAAAATCATTAAAATTTTATTGTGCAGTGTTGTTGATGGTAATAAAAATCATTTACTAATTTGCAGTTTTTTTGTTTTTTTTTTCATGGTATGTTCTTTCTGTGATGAATGAGTGATAGGCTAGTTACAGGCACTACTGCAATCTACATTCCATTATGTACAGAATAAGATGGCAAAGTCTTATCAAGAGTTTTTGGTGGAAAAGGTATAGCTGTGCTGCATAGATACTTTAGCAGATGGCAAAATTATAAGTACAAAATGTATTCTTAAATTTTAATAAAC
This sequence comes from Macrothele yani, assembly GCA_039090855.1. Classification (NCBI taxonomy): domain Eukaryota; kingdom Metazoa; phylum Arthropoda; class Arachnida; order Araneae; family Macrothelidae; genus Macrothele; species Macrothele yani. The sequence goes on along the minus strand of CM077016.1, from coordinate 94,966,265 downwards.
AAAAACTTTGCTCTGTAAGCAAAAGAGTAACTATTGCTGTGTCTTGTGGGTTCATACTGAACCAAGGAAATAAAAAGGCAGAGGGGTCAAAATCACAGAAGAGACCAAAATGAGTTGGAGGGGGAAAAAAAAATTCTGTCTCTGTAATTATGACATAGCATTAGGTGTTTTAGTACCTGTGATATGTTGTTCATTTGAAAATATGCCGGTTCAGCTTAATTCCAAAAATAATATTTTTTCACCATGTTTTTTTAAATACTTGTACAAATATAATTCGGGTGGCTTTTTATGCTAATATTTTTACCTGCTTTTTCAATAAAAAAAACTTTAGAAATCATAGTCAAAAGAAGAATTTAGTACAAATTTTTAAATCACAACTCTGCTTTGCACTTGCAATATTTTTAATTTTTAATGAAGCTGTGAAATAAAAGAAAAAATGCAGAATTCTATCTTTTTGTTATGGATTTTCTCTGCAAACAGCGATATTCTTTTCTGCTATTATTTTTTTTTCTGTGTAGTGTGTGCACAGGCAAGCTGCCTATCAAATTTCAATTAAAAATAGCAAAGGCATTTGTAAAATTTCTGGTAAGACATTTTGCTAGCATATCCTGAACAACACTTTCCATGGTATCATAGGCCTACTCTTGCAATGAGAATAGCAGTACACATATAACTGAGAATTTTTCATAGATTTAGTAGGTAATTATAAATTGCATTACATAAATACTTAGTTAAATTAATGGGTATTTTAATTTATGTTTTCCCATTCTTCTAAAATGAAACTTTAAGACACATGAACTGTTTTTTTGTTTTTTATAATGTAGCAAATTTCTGAGAAACTTGGTTAAGCTGGTTTATTACTTGTGATTTTGCACGCTTTTTTTTTTTAACTTACTTTGTATGTGTATGTGCTTTAGTTCTTTCTACCTCAGTTTTCCATTTATAATCTCCAACTTCTATTTTATTATGTACAAATCTTTCTAAGCTTTTATTTGAATATTGATTGAAGGGCCTGAGCATGATCTCAATATTTGAAGAGTCACAACATTTAGGTGGTCATTGATGTTTTTCAGTTGAAATACGTACACAGAATTCACTTTGTGAATTTCATGTTTGATTCATAAACTTATTTCCCAATCTTTCACTGCAGAATTAACTGTCCATAATGATTTTTTGTGGCAACTTGGTCCCTAAAGTCCTTACAACTTAAATCATAGTGAGAAGAATTGGCAGGAAAACACGTAACACACAAAACATTAAAAGAATTATTGAAATCGTAATCACACGTGTAAGTTACGTTGAAAAATTAAGAGCTTAACATCCCTATTATTTGGAAAGCGATTTTTAAATCTGGCAACAACTGACGCTTTTACCACGTGTCTCATTCCATAGCTGATGAAGGTAGAAGTCGCTACCGAAACGTCCCGCTCTTAATTTTTCAACGTAACTCACGCATGTGATTACGATTTCAAGAATTCTTTTAATGTTACACCTTAAATTTTTTCATTTTAATTACAAGTGATATTGATCTTTTGACAGGATTTTTCAGAACACTTCATTGCCCTCTGTGACAATAAGTTCCTCACTAGATCCCACTCCAGTGGTTCTCATTCTTCATGTTTTTTATGAAGAGTCACAACATTTAGGTGGTCAAGTATATCATATACTTATTTGTTTCTTATGTTTTTAAGGCTTATGAACATGAGAAGTGTGACTGATGCCCAGTGAAGCAAAATTGAGTGGCCATTTAAACATAACTAGTGCTCCTCATTATCATTATAATGATGCTGTAGCACTAACAATGTTCTGTTTGAAGCATTTTTATGGCAGTGTCTACTAAGTTTTGTTTTTATCCACAGATGCTGGTGTACTGACTCACTGAATGTGAAACCTGAGTTATGAAAACCACTTTGAGGATATTAGGGAAATATTTAAGAATAAGGACCCAAGTGGTTATTTAATTGAATCATGGGCAAGGAAAGTGGAGAGACATGAACTGTTTTACATTAATCATTTGATATGGAAGACTATTCATATCTTCCATAATTATTCTTTTAAACAGTCCTTGCATTTTTTTCTCTTTGATATGCAAAGAAGATTCTGTGATGTGTGGAAGATGTTGCTTCTAAATTTAAAAGAAAAAAAGATTATAAAATTTATTTTGAGTTTCCATTTAAAACTTTTAATGTACAGTAATAAAGCCCTTATTTACCATGGCAAGATCTATAAAAAATGTTCTAAAACATGACTTGATAAAAACACTTCTTTCCATAAAAAAAAGTTACTGTCTTTAAAAACATATCTGTTTATAAACTGTATAAGTATGGAAAATCTTATAAACTTAATCGTATGAAAAATCCTTGAAAATCAGAATTTGCAAATTTCCAATTGTTTTATCTTATAAAAAAGAAATTAATAAAAAAAGATGAGAATTTGAAAAACCAAATCTGGGCCAACAGCTACTGTAAACAGAATTATGCTTATATACACTGGTGTGCAAAAATTAAGGACGAAGAGGAGAAATTAGCATAACAGCGGAACAAACAGGCAGAACAGACCGAAAGACCACTCAGGAGATAGACTAGGGTCCGGTACGGTAGGGCAGGCGCATATATGCAGCATGACGTGGGGGGGGAGGTGTTGTCGGAAGGGTATAAAGCACACGGGCGGTGTACGCTCAGCAATTTGGTGAAAGCTATTGCACGGTGTACATCGGTTTGAACGAAGTCGAGTTGCTGCCACCGTGTGATATGGCCAACAGGCAATCCAGTAGATGACATCTGGATGACTTTACCCGAGGTCGCGTCATTGTGAAGTTGGAAAAAGGTTGAAGTGTTACTAGTGTGGCCGAGGAGTTCGGGATCGCTCACAGCATCGTTTCACGAGCTTGGAGAGCATTTCAAACGACAGGAACAGCTGTCCGAGAGTTTAGCAGTAGTCGTCCACGAGCAACCACGGCGGGGGACGACTGGTATATTGTCCTACTGGAAAGAAGAGACAGACGGCAGACAGCGGGAGAAATTGCAAGGCACGTACAACAGACAACTGGACATCCGTTATCGCGTTTTACCGTGGCCAGGAGGCTGCACAAAGGTGGTCTATTTGCACGACGACCAGTACGGTGTGTGCCATTTACGCCTGCTCATCGGAGACAGCGGTTTCTGTGGTGTCAGGAACACAAGAACTGGACACATCAGCAATGGGGTCGAGTTCTCTTTACGGATGAGAGGCGATTTAGTCTGACGAGCGATTCTGGACGTATACACATCTGGAGAGAGCAGGAAACACGCAATCACACCTCCAACATCATTGAAAGGGACCAGTTTGGAGGTGGCGGAGTTCTCGTTTGGAGCGGTATCCTGCTTGGTAGCCATACTGACCTCCACATCTTCCAAGGAGGTTCAGTCACTGGTGTCCGCTATTGTACCGAGGCTCTCCTGCCTCACGTGCATCTGTTTAGAGGTGCTATGGGTCCTGAGTTCCTCTTCATGGACGACAATGCTACACCTCATCGTACAGTGGCTGTTGCAGAGCTGTTAGAGAGTGAAGATATTCAACGCATGGATTGACTTGCAAGGTCCCCAGACCTAAATCCAATCGAACACGTGTGGGACCTTCTCGGGAGACGCTTGGCAGCACATCACCAGCCGCCAGCAACGATTCTGCAGCTGCAATTGGCGCTATGAGAGGAATGGGCCACGATGCCTCAACAGCTCCTTGACAACCTCATCCTCAGCATGGACAGATGTTGTAAATCCTGCAACGCAGTCAGGGGTGATCATATCCTCTATTAAAGACTGGATTTTTCTTGGCAGCTGCCTGTCACATGGACGTTTTCTGTCTTCTGTCCAGTTGTGCTCAAAGCTACCTTTTCAATAAAGTGCCTTTGCATCCTTTGGATTTCTTGTTTGGACGGTTTTGCTCCCTTGTCTTATATTCTTACATCTTAGGGATCTTATGGTATGATTTGAGTCGATGTGGAGCACTTCTGCACGACGTTACATTCAAAAAACTGTCTCGTCCTTAATTTTTGCACACCAGTGTATCTAGGTCTTATCAAGTAACATGACTGCACAATATATGCAGTGATTCTACATTTCCACCAGTGAACTTGTTTGGAATTGTCCCCTGTCATACAAGGTTAAATTTGGAATGATGCAAACTTCTGATAACAACTACAAATTATCACAACAAAAAATTGTAAAAAGTATTTTTTTTTTTAAGTTGTATCATTGTGTTTGATGTTTTGCACCAAAATGATGTTTTGCAACTTCAGATGAAAAATTAAGATTTAAAAATATATTCAGAAAGCATAACAAGCTGTCTTGTGATAATACATTTTATTTAACGTTTTAATCATGTTTTTACTTTATTTTTTCAAAATCTAGTTGTCTTTTGGTTTTAGAACATGTTTTGGCTGCTATGATTTTTTCTCATAGTTTCTTTTTTTGTTGTTGTTGATGTATTGTTTAAAGACTTTTTATCACAAGTGTAATAAACTCTGTATGGAATCTTTACAATATGGGATTATCTTTGTTGCCTTTTTTCATTCTGAAATATTCTTACATGTATTATATGACATCAAAAGCAGTTATGCACTGTATACCTTTATAACAAATTCTGTTATTTCAAGTTTCCTTGGGCAAGGGAATTACAAAATATTCTGAAATAAGATGAATAGTTGCAAAAAACTTACTCGAGCTATCGCTCTAAACATATTTTATATGTTCCTTTCTCTCTGAGCTCTATCACATTTAAAAACATTTTCAAAATTTAAAACTGTTATTTACATATAGTTTTTGTGTTAAAAATCTATTTACAAATTTCTTGCTAAAACAACATTTGCATAGAAAACCATGTGATCCTGCAGGTTTGTGCATTCAGTATTTCAATTGAGATTAATTAACATTTCAGCATTTCAAAATAATGCTCTAGATTAACTGATTTCTTACAATTTAAACCCAAGAAAAAAGAAGCTCAGAAAATTTCAACAAACAAAAAGAGTTAACATTTCTAGAGTTGATAATGAATTTGAAGAATGGAAAGGAAACTCTGAATCATTGTAATGATAGCTATCAAAACACATTAAAAATACCTGTGTGATATTCAAGATCCAGCCACTTTATGTGAAGCTTGGAGGTTGCTGATAGGAAATGAAAAGAATTTTCAGCAACAGAAAAGATTAATGGGGGTGGGGAATACTACAGTCAATTACTATATTAATCTCATTCTTTCAAAATGAGAGATAGTGAAATTTATTCCTATACAGTCAAACCTCAATTTAACGAACTTCAAGGAAGCAAGAGTCTTGTACGTAAAATTGCAGAATTTGCTAAATCGAGGAAGCCTTTCGAATGAACATTCAAATTAACCTAGAGTTCACAATAGAATACATAAGTAGCTATGTTCTATTTCTTTCAGTAACATTTAAATTCTGTATAGTTCTTTTAATTATGAAATTTGTTATCAAAAATGTTATAATACGTACACATTTACTTTGAATATTATATACACAATTCGTAGATATTAGACTTCAATATGTAGCATCAAAATTTAAGAGTACTTTAAAGCTGCGAGAAAAGTACGATGGTTGATTATTTTTCCGAGCATTTAATGTCTTCAATAACGATTTCTGTGTTATAAACTGCATGAAACGAACATCAATTAGTACTAATTAACTTTAAGTTAATTAGTACTAATTGATGTTCGTTTCAGAATTTATGTTATTATATATTTGCACTTTTAAGGTATTAAAACCCCTGCAAAGTGTGCATAGAATATATGTTGATTACCTTTTTACACTATAGAAAAGAAATGCTTTAGAGAAGATTGCTTATTTTTTTTCTGAACGTTTAGCTTTATAAATTGCAGCTTCAATTTTATGAAGTGCATGAAAAATGTCCTCATTAATATCGAACTGCATCAAGTAGTTTTTAACACATTCTATACCATTAGCAGCATCACTAAAGAAGCTAACTTTCAGTTCTGCTTCATTTTCTTCATCAGAATCTGATGCATTTAGTCCGATCTGTTCATCCAAAACATCATCAAGGGATTGCATTTGGCAGGTATGCACTTTTGCGTCACAATCAACATAACAGGAAAACACAATACTTGATGAGGCAATTTCATTCCATTCTGTAAGATTGTCATCCGCAAAATTATCAGCAGGTTTTTTGGTATTGGACCCACTTTTTTCTTGTTCACAACCTGAGAAGCCTGCTTTGTTAAAGCAGCTTTTTAATGGTATCTGTCATAACTGCATTCCAAGACTGTCGCACAAAATTCATTGCATCGAGAATTTTAACTTTGGATGCATCATCCTTTGCATTGATAACAGAAAGTACTTTTCGCATGAGAAGCTTTTGATAATGGGTTTTAAAAGACTTAATGACACCCAGATCCAGCGGTTGCAATTCAAATACATTCTGTTCATCGCACTAAAAAAATAAGAAATTCTTGATACTCCTATTCTGAAGCTCTCAATAAGAATAGGTAAAGCTATCACTTCTTGTACTTTCAATATATTTTTTTTTCTTTTTTGCATCAATTTAATAAGAACCCAAATGTGTTTTCTACAATGCTGAATTGCTTGGTATACTTTCTTTTGGATAATTTCCCAAAAAACTCGTCAATTTGTATTTCAGTGTCGGTGGATATATACTGCTACATGTAAAAAAAAGCAAGTACAATTTCATTTCAAACCATGTGCATTTGCTTGGTGTTAGGTGCAATTGATATCAGATATGCTGCATATATAAACACATGCTCTTTTGTGTATTGTTTTTTGTTTCAACAATATCACAATATTTTTCTATTTATATCATTGTTTTGATAAGTTGAATTAAATGGAATTGCTTTGTTATGTGATATATAAACTTATTTTGTAGTGAAGATGTCGATCTGACTCCATCTGACTTCACATCTGTTCAGGAAAACTCCCACCATCGCTCCTCTGAATTGCATCATCTAATTCAAGAAGTTGAGCTTAATGTCTGTGAGTCTGCATTAGATTACTGCTCTATTGATAAAGATGATTCCTGTCATGGAGACGTGCAGTCACACTCTGAAAATTTTGCAGAGAAGGATCCAGAAATTTTTACTTTGATGATGCCAGTGAAGAATCTGAAAAGGTATATTGTCAAAAGTAAATTTAGTTTTCTTTAAGAAATACTTTCTCTCATGCAAAATCATTTTGTAAATACATCATCCTTAGAGAGAGAGAGAGAGAGAGAGAGAGAGAGAGAGAGAGAGAGTGTGTGTGTGTGTGTGCGTGCGTGGGCGCATCAGCTGGTATCATTGAATGTGATGCTTGGTGAGACATTGAGATTAAAGAAGCAGTAAAGAGAAAAAAGGAAGCATATTATTTTGGGAGGTTGCAAGGAAGAATTTCTGAGGATGAATATCAGTGTAAAATGCATGAAGCAGTAATGCTGATTCATCAGAGTAAGGCAAGTGATTGGAGGGGTAATGTGGAAAGGCATGAATTAGCTTTTTGGAAAGTAGGAAAACATTCTGGAAGAACACAATGCATAGGAAAAATAGGAGAAATAAAATGCTAAGGTATATGAAAGAATAGGATGAGTGAAAGGATATGGAAGCCTAATGAGTTAAGTGGAAGATGGAGTGAACACTTCTGTGAGTTATTAGAACATGAGAGCAAAGGTTTTGAGGCAGAAGCAGATGATGCCACTGTGATAGAAGGAAGCACAGGAGGGATCTCAAAGAAAGAGGTCTGTAAAGCTCTAAAATCTCTTCAGAATGGTAGGGCTTCAGGAGTAGCAGGCATAACTAGTGAGATGTTAAAATATAGTGGTGACTCTGCAATTGACTGCAGCATTCGAATTACACAGTGGCCCACTAGTCATTGCCCGGTAAAACTTCCGTTGGACCACTGAACTATTGATTTTACTGGCTCGAATGGCCAGTAATTCTTTTTTTTTCTTTTTTTTTCTTTCTAATTTGTCACAAGTTAAAAAATAAATTTGTATTTCTTTTACCTTGTATGGGCTTCCTTTTAAGCTGCAAACTAGTAATAGGTTCATGAAGTGCTATTGGATAACGGCTATTTTTTTTTTTATTCCTCATGATTTGTAAAGAGGGGAAGAAACAGTAAATTCAAAAAGGCAGTTTCCCTATCCTTGTCTTGTAATGGCAACAGCCATTTTTTCTTACCTGACCCCACCATTTGTAATGAGCAAAATAAACATCCTGCTCTTCCTTGGATTCACCCACCCTAGTGAATGCAGCAGATACTGACACCAGACACAAGCCAGCTTTTGTTTCTGCCCCTAGAAAACACACTAATGGAGGAGGTCAATTGTATGTGTGAGGGTAATTTTTGCAAAAGAACAATTCACATGAAACAGTGTTGAATGGGGAACTAAAACTAACTTCATGGGAAAGTAGGAGGGGTAAGCAATAAAACTTATATAAGAAAAAGGAAACTAAACCCTACAAAATAAAAAAGTGTATAAAAAAGGCTGCCAATGTATGTGAATTTTTGTACCTTTGGAGTCTCCTCATTCTCTTACTTAAAAACAGATTGGGAATGTGCTCTTACTCTGCTATATCACTAAACCATCAGAATCTTATTCTGGAAACATTCTCTGTTCTGTGAGTTGCACTTTCAAATTAGGTGTTTTACAAACAAATATTGAAGATAATTGCACTGAAGTGATACATTATTTTCTGCATATATTGTAGATGTGTAAGTTTGTTTGTTTTTATGGACCAGTGGGCATTTTGGTGGATCAGTGGATTGCGAATTCTAGGGGTCTGCTGGGCCAGTAAATGATCTATTTCTAATTCTAACACTGGACTGGTTAACTGAAAATTGCCAGTTGTGCTGGGAATTAGGAACAGTCCTTTTGCTAACATTGTTCCTTTGTATAAGGGAAAAGGTGATCAGAATGAATGCAAGAACTATCACAGTATCAGCCTGCTGATTGTGCTAAGGAAAGTGTTTGGAAAGGTCATTTTCAATAAAGTATGAGGTCTTACATCAGAAAAGGTGTGAGATGTATAAAATAGTTTTATGCCTGGTAAGGGATGCTCTGACCAAATTTTTGCATTACTTTTGATGATTAAAAGTTATCTGTCTGTAAGAAAGTTTTTGCTGCCTTTATAGATTTTGAGAAAGCATATGACAGAATATACAGGATGCTTCTGTGGAAGGTCTTAAATAATTATGTTATGGCTGGAAATCAGCTTAAAAGTGTGGAAGCTACGTATACTGGCAGTTGAGCATGTGAACGAGTGAATGGTGATTTAAAAGTGAGTTGCAGAGTATGCTGGCCCGGATCTACGAAGTTTGTATGAAATTCAAACTGAGTATTCATAAGGGAAAAACCAAAGCTGCTGTTTTTGAGTGTGGAACTGTTAGTACTGAATGCAAGATTAGTCTGAATGATACAGAGATGGTCCAGATTTAAATGAATTTGTATATTTCAGAATCATGCAACTGAGAAAACAAATTAGATGGTGAAATTAATTGGCAAGTGAATTCATCTTTGAAAGTCATAGCTGACGTAGAAGGATTTCATAGGGCTGGTGGGTTCTCAAAAAGGTTCTGAATGGTTGTCAATGAAAGTGTAATTGTTCCTACTCTGATGTACAGCAGTGAAACTTAGGTACTGCAGAAGAAACATAGGAGTCATTTCTTTGCTTGAGAAATGTACTGCTTATGGGGGCTTTGTGGCAGGACACATTGTGATCGTGTGAAGAACAAAGGTGTGTTGCAGGTGTGTAATGTGAAGCAAAATGTCGTTTGTAAGGTGGAGATGAATATTTTTAGCTGGTTTGGCTATGTTGAAAGAATGAGTGGTAAAATGCTTATTAAGGGGATTTATTCAGCCCAAGTGGCAGGAAAGAACATTAGAGGAAGGCCAAGGGAAACATGAAAATGCCAGATTCAGGAATGCCTGCAGATGGAAGAGATCACGAGTATGAAGTACAAAAGGGCTTGTGTGAGATGAGTGATGGATGGCAGTGAAGCTCAAGTTGTGTCCGAGATTGCTGTAAATGGAGACGTTTGATACATCAGCAGTAAGTAAAATTTAGCACCATCAGTTTTAAACTATTTAATCAGGTAGATGAGCTTTCTTTGAGGTGCTTACCTCTGAATCTCTAGAGAGCAGCTTAGTGATATGTATGTATTATCTATTTTTAAACATATAAGAAAAAGTAGTATGTTTACCTGGTTAACAATGGTGTTTACCAGTTTAGCTCATCTAATACAGAGGTAGTTAACTTTTCATTTTAAAATAGTGTATCAACCAAAAAATTGGAGCTCTTTATGTTGCACATTAGGAGGGGGAAAACATTGGAATAGAAAGTAAAAGCCCACACTGTAGGTTAATACACCTTTATTTAGTTGAATATATGTATAGATTAATTATGCAACTTCAAAATGAAATGAATTATTGAGTCTCAAATGCAATGTTGAAATGAATATCATGTTATTTTCTTGGACAGTGTAAATGTGAATGTTAAAGCTGTTTCCTTTCAGTCAGCTTTTAGGATATCTGAGTACAAGATGTACTGAAGTGAACAACATCTGATCATCAAGTCCTGTATGTGTATCTGTTTGGCATATTTTGACCTCTTCTTTATTCCCCCATAACTAGTTTGTTGTGAAAAGGGTTTTCACAAATGCCAAAACTGCAAGTTTATGAGTAATATTAAACAGCTGTGAGCTGTGAAACTTGATTCTTAGAAAGCATTTCTAACTTATATACACAAGGGGTTTACAAGAATTGGGTGAGTTTTACTATTGTAATGTAATAAGAATAAATGTAAATAATCATAGTCATCAATTGAAAAGTTGGAAAAACCAAATGTTTTGTGGATTGTAGATGAATTCATATATTTGTGTGATAATATTAACCTGTTATATAAGTGCACATTTAAGAAATGAAAAAAATTATGATTGTGCCTCCAGTGACTTAGTGTTCAGCACTAATGTCCGCAAAAATTCTCTTCATGTGCCACAACTGGTATGCCATGTTATGGATTATCTTCATCCATCTTAACCTTAATGTGTAAATATGAGTTGGGCTACACTGATTCTGATGTTCTACTATGTTATTGCATCATATTCTCCATTAAAAACTGTGTTTCATTCCCAAAACAGTATTTTTGTGTGAGTAGTAGGTGTTTCCCCATTTCTGTAACACACATGCCTAGCACTGTTAAAGATGAATAGGTAGTTTTGTACTAATTTTTTGGCACTTTGGGATTGTACAAATTGTTTTTTATCAGTTCTCACTTAAAGATTGAAATTTAAATACTGCATTTTACTAAAGTTGCATATTTGTGTAGCAATACAGAGACCCCAACTACTACAGATTATCTGTAGCTTTTACCAAAATTTTCGGTCGACCTACAGATTACGAGAAGTACGGAATATACTGCGGAAATTGAAATCTCAGTGAAATGTTATTAAAAGCATCTGTGTGAGGTTTGTATCAATATGTAGAGATTCTAACATTCATTAAATGTTAATTCAATATCGTGATATTTCTTTAACATCTTTTTTATGTTTTATAGACGTCTTATAAGTTTTTGCTCAAGTGATTGTAGCGGAACTGAGTGGGATGCTGTTTCTGCTTCATTTCATTTGTGCTAACCAATAACTGCATGCTGCTGGCTTCTTTTCTAGATGTCAGCAGATGTTTCTCATGCTTTTGGTTTCAAATTGTAGTAGCAGCTAGCAGGCTTCTTGTTTATATACAGTAGGGGGGAAATTAATAGCAACTCTGGACATTTTTGAAGTTTTTGAGGTTTGAGTGTTTCTACAAAAGTAAATATGCAGAGAATACAGGCAATATATATGTACATCATTGGAAAGCATATTTTATGCAAAATCCAAATCAGGTTACAGAATGGGAATAGCTTAAATAGAACTCAAGTTATGAGCAGAAATCTGCTGCAAAGGAAGCACACGTTGTGATGTGAAATGCCATCGTCGTTGTACAAGGCGACGGAGCTTACTCCGACGTTCGGGTACATGCGATATAGAGGGCAGCCGAGGTGCCTGGGGTCATTCCCGAAGTTTTCGGCGTGCTCATAGGTAGTCGGTTGCATTGCTGTGTGTAGGCGTGCGTGCTCTGGACTGCAGTGCAAATCTGAAGTTTGTCCTTTCCGATTACAAACTGTGTTGCAGGTATGGTAATTAAGCGACAGTGGCAAAAGCAATGCCGAAATTGCCCGCATGACTGGGGTGCACAAGAGCACTATTGGACGGCACCTGGCGAAGATCCGTGATATGTGTATGTGGGTGGGTGGTATCAATAATTGCAGGCTGGGTAAATGTGACCGAAAAAGGAAAACAACGGTGAGAACTGACAGGGCCTTGCAGCGGTTATGTCTGCGAAACAGGTTCCAATCGTAAACAGTTCTTTCCAAAGAATTGTGGAAGAGCTGTGGTGTTGTTGTTTGTCCTTGAACAGTGAGGAACAGGTTACGTGATGTGGGTCTGACGTCTCATAGGGCGGTTAAGAAGCCCTTGCTAACTCATGTGCAACGTAAGAAATGTGTAGAATGGGCTAAGGAACATAAGGACTGGAGCACTGATCGGTGGCGTCAAGTTTTATTCAGCGATGAGACCAAATTGAACATTGAATGTAACGACACGGGGTGCCAAGTGTTTCGCCGACGAAACGAGGCGTTGAATTCCTCTTGCACACTGAAGACCACAAAGTACCCAGCCAGTGTTATGATTTGGGGATGTTTCGCTGCTGCTGTAGTGGGCAGAATCCATGTGTGTGACAGTACTGTTAATGCACAGGTGTACAAGGGTATCCTCCAGGACAAGATGGTTCCTTCGGGATGTGATTTGTTCCAGGGTCAACCATACATCTTCCAGGATGATTCGGCCCCATACCACCATGCAAAAAGTATTAAAGCTTATGTGACGTCTTTAGGAAATGTTGTGCCTCTACCTTGGCCTGGTAATTCCCCAGACTTAAACCCAATAGAGAATTTGTGGCGCATTCTCAAAAGAAAGATGCACGACAGGCACCCCACAAGTAAAGTGGAACTCATTAACGCCATTACTCACGTTTGAAACAACTGCATGTCATCCGAGATGTTGGGTAACTTGGTTGACTCCATGCCCAAGAGATGTGTAGCGGTCATTAAATCCAAAGGTCACCCAACAAAATATTAGGGACGTTATTTCTTTTCATGTCATCCCGTTACTTTGCCATGATTTCTGTTTCGCAGCACATTTCTGCGCATAATTTGAGTTTTATTTAAGCTATTCTCATTCTGTAACCTGATTTGGATTCTGCATAAAATTTGCTTTCCAATGATGTATATATTGTCCATATTCTCTGCATATTTATTTTTGTAGCAACACTCAAACCTCAAAAACTTCAAAAATGTCCAGAGTTGCTATTAATTTTTCCCATACTGTAGTTTGGAGATAAGTGTTATTCATGCTTAAAGCAATAAATTCTGGAAAATGAAATTCATCTTTTCCCATAGCGCAAGAGGTAAAGTGCAAAAGCAACCAACAATTTAAAGATTTGTATAGTATTAAATTTCCATGTCTTCAACCATAAAAAATGTCAGCCAATATGGTGTTTTGTACTTATTGTTCAAAGGACATAAATATCACCCACAGAGGGCAAGATGATTGTCATCGTCACATGTTTTAAAAACAAAAAAAGCAAGACTATGCCCAAGCAAAAGTGAAGTCAAAAGATGTTGCATCATTTTTCATCACTAAAGATGATGAAGCCTTAAGTGCCATAAAGGCTTAAAGTTTTGAAGATGACAATCTGTTTTTTTTTTGGGGGGGGGGGGGGTTGGTGTAAACATGACAAGGATCCAATTACTAATCAAAAACAACTATTATGGGAATTTTACTAGGACATTTTTTTATTTAAATTGCAAATTTTTGGAGAAAACTCTTAAATAAAAAAAATTCCTAGTAACATTCCCATAATAGTTGTTTTTGGTTAGTAATTGAATTAAGAAACTAGGAAGCCAATTCTCAACATGAGCTTTATTCAAAGAATGACAAGGATGGTAAGTCAGATAATATCCGAAAACTTGAAAATTTCATCATCCTGGAGTGAGAATAGAACTTGCATCTCCCAGATAGCGCCTTGTCGTTCTGGGTGGTGTAGTAGTTAGTATACCCTGGCACGATCTGGGAGACACAGGTTCGATTCCCTCTCCAGGATGACGAAATTTTCAAGTTTTTGGATATTTATCTGACTTACCATCCTTGTCATGTTTACACCAAAAAACGAATTGTCATCTTCAAAATTTGTGTTGTATGGTGTAATCCCGTATTCCATTCATGATTCTATTCATGGCTTAAAGTTTATTTGCTCATTTTTTGATTGAACACAATCTGCTGATCATGTTAGGCAGTTGTTTATGGCAATGTTCTCCCCTATTCCAAGGTAGCGCAAAATTATAGTAGCGGTCATACAAAACCACAGCAATCATCAGAAGTAGGACTCAAACAACTATGGAAGAAAGTATATCTTCCTTAAATTCACCCTTTGCAGTTAGTACTGATGAAAGCAATGACATCATGTGATGATATGAAACTGTATCCACTGTTAATCACACTTTTTGAGAAGGAGAGTGGAAAAATAATTACTTTGCTAGTTTCTCTGTTGGCATGCAGTTATAACACTGGTGAAGAAATTTTTAAAGCTGTAAGTGATGAATTTGCCAAAAAAGGGTTGCAGTGGCATAATTGTATTGAATTTAGATTTGATAATGCCAGCTCAATATTTGGCAAATTCAAAGGTGCTGCAGCATTTTGGAAAGCAACACCCCTCTCTCTCTCAAAAAAAAAAAAAAAGTATATGTATGTTCGGTTATCCTACAGACAACATAGTGCCTTCACAGGTTGGAAGTAGTCCAAACAAGCTGAGGTGCTTACTGTGTTGCAGGATTCTCTTTGAAACATACTTGTTTTTTGAGGAAAAACCAAAGCAAAACAAATGTTGGTGCCACTTGCTTTCCACAGAAAGTCTTCAGTTTTTTCAACAGTTTTTAAGGAAAAATTCACTGTTTTATGAATCTACACTTTTATTTTCCGTTACTCACATTGTGTTTGTTACAGAGCATGTTATACAATTTTATTCTTTACTACTGAAAAAACTACTGATTTTTTCTTAGCCTTTACTGCTGAAAATTTTCTGGGAAGGTAGGAGTCTCTGAATAATGAACTAAATTGGGTTTCTTCAGGTTTCCTGTTTAACATATATGGTTCATAAGAAGGTAATGTGAAGCTAAATTAAAAAGAAAAAATTGCAAAGTGGAATCCATTTTTCCTGAATATTTTCTTGGTTTCCATCCATTATTCCATTTATCTGCTTCAGACTTTCTGATTTTGAATGTAAATAAGATTTTGCTGCACAGTTTTTTTCCAGTGTCATATTTATTTGCTATAATTTTCAAATTCAGATCCAGTGTAGTGCATGGTCATGCTCCTGGCTGTGTAAACAAGATTATTTTAGGGTTCTTATACTTTGCTTTTACCCCCAGAATTTTTACATCTGAACTTGAATTTGTTAAACAATGTCTTTACTGATGAAATATCACATTCCTGGTTTAGGAAATATATTTGCCTTAAGGATCTTTATGTTGTGCTTTTACCACCCAAGACTTCATAATGATGTAAGGACAGCATTCTACTATAGACCATTCATGAACGATTCATTCACAGCAAATAACTCTTCACCATGAATGGTAAATGGTGTGCTTTCACTGCTGTGAATGATCATTCAATCTGCCATTACTGCAAGACACACTGAAGTCGCAGATCATTTAAGTTCAGAAATGAATTCTCAATAAGAAAAATAGTGTAAGTAATGTCAAGAATTAATCAGTGTCAACCGTTATTTGAATGAACAATCAGCAGTCAGCTAGGAAATATTTTAATGGTGTGCTTGAAACAATTGAGACACACTATTCATTTGAATGGTTTGCCACAAGCTGGCTCATGACTAATAATTCATTGTGGCCTTTAAAGTGCAACACAGGACCCCTGAAATGAATTATTTATTCAATGAGCATAGTGACAACCTGGAAATTGAATCATTCATAAATAGTTCTTTTTCGTGAATGATGAATTAACTCCCAAGGAGAAATAATGTATGCCATTGCTACTACACTCCTGGTTGGGAAAGCAAAGTTGATTTAAGAGTATGCATGAAAAAATTCTTTTTGTCTTTTCCTTTAGTTAAACCAGGGGTTGTCAAACTTTTTGTCCCACGGCTCCCTTCACTCTATATAAATTTGTGACGGCTCCCAAATATACAAAAATATACAAATCATGTTATTAGTTCATATATGCATGTTTTCATAGATAATTTTACATTTGTTGATCAAAAATGTGTGAAAAGTGTACCTTTAAATATAATTTTTTTTAATTAAATATTAACTTAAATATTATTACTTATTCTTATTAAACGAAATAGGAAGGCAGTCATAAAAATTTTAAATGATTACAGGGTGCCACTTGGTTACTTTTTCAACTAAAAGTTACTTTTTTTAAGTCACTATTTGGTAATCTTTTTAATTCAAAGTTACTTTAAGTTACTTTTTAGGAATAAACAGCAAGAAACATCAACTACAATGTAATGTACGGGTACCTAGATCAATCACCTGTTTACCTAAGGTCATCATTTTTATTCTAATTGAAATAAATTATAGGCCTTATTTAAATTTCACTGATTGAACTCTGATGATGAGAATAAACAAATATATCTATCCTTAAGGATATATTATCTGAAGAGTTATATCATTTTATTTTATCTGAAGAGTTAAACTTACCAATTAAACAGAAAGACGTAAAAGTTATTTACGTGCTGAATTCAACTATAAGTGTTTTTCTGTTCTTTCTCTTGTGTAGAACTCTAGAACTCTATACTGAGGCTTTTTTTTATTTTTAGATTGATTCTGAATACAGAAAATAGCATGGGAAAGTGCAAGTTTCAGACTTCATGGCTATTAAAAACAGATTACCTCGGTGTTAAAATATCTAAGTGGTTAAAAAAGGGAAACTCTGAAGATCAAGGATATTGTGTTGTTTGTGAGTTCAACTTTACAGTGACTAAAGGGTTGCAGTCTGTGACTCAGCATGCACAGTCTGTGAAACATAAAAATAATGTTTCAACAAGGATGTCTCTTCTTCAACGGCATTTGTCAGCAAGAATTGGACCACCCACAGCTCCAATACGTGATAACCATCAATCTGGATCACCCTTATCTGTATCAGAGCCAGTCAATACTACAGGTGCAGTGCTTTTATACAGTTCAAAAGACAGTGCAATTAGAGGAGAATTCATTTGGGCGCTGAAAACTGTTGTTAGCAATTATTCTGCTGCTTCATGAGATGGAATGAGTGATATATTTTAGTCCATGTTTCCACAGTGTGTACCTGATGGGTTTTCCTTGTTGAAAACTAAAGTTAGTTATCTTATTACAGAAGCATTAGGTCCTTATTTTCATAACCAAATGATCAAAGATGCTCAGGGTTCATATTACAGTATTCAGTTTGATGAGACAACAAATGCAGAAAATGAAAAAAAAACTTCAAATAATTAATAAGATATTGGTCAAAAAATAAGGGGGAAATACAGGTTATGCACCTCAAATCTTTCTTCTTAGATCATATGACTGCAGAAGAACTATCAAAGCATATATTGCTGGCCTTAGAAAAATCAGATTTGTCCTTAAATCACATGTTGTTAGGAAGCGATGGACCCAACGTCAATATAAAAGTGCACAGACTAGTTAATGAAGAAGTGTTGTCTGTTAGAGGTAGTGGCCTCATTAACATTGGCACGTGCAACATACATGTGGTTCATAATGCTTTCCTGAAGGGTCTTAATGAATTAGGAGAGGAATGTTCAGACATTGCTATTACAGTTTTCCATTTCTTTGATGGGTTTCCAAGTAGATGGGAAAATTACACCGAAGTACAGCAAGAAATGAATGTGCCAAGGAAGAAATTATTGAAGCATGTGCCATCAAGATGGCTGACCTTGAGAGATTCTTGTGAATGCTTGCTTGTACAAAGTCCTGCTCTGGAGAAATATTTCTTGAATTTTATCCCTAAAAAATGTGCAGCCTTGATGTAAACTAGAAAGTTCAAAGTTATCAATCAGCTCATTCCTGAAAAAACCAACATACAAAGCTGAACTGACTTTTGTCATGTCAAGTGCTGATTTGTTTACAGGATTCACTAAGAGGTTTCAAAATCAAGAACCGCTCATCCATATTTTGTATGATGAACTGAAAATACTCTGCTGCTCTCTTATTGGTCGGGTTTGCAAGAATGATGTATTAAAGAAACTGAATACATCATGTTCATGGGATCAGGAACAAATCTTTCAGTCAGGCAGCAACCTTCTTCCATTAGAAGCTGTTGTGGTTAACCGCATAGTGGAAGCTTACATGAAAGACTTGCCAGAAAAAGAAGTCATTCTGTTTCTAAGGGGTGTACAGCAACATTATATTGCCAGTTGTAAACATCTTCAACAGAAAACATCTCATCCATATTTTGAACGAACCGCTCATCCATATTTTGTATGATGAACTGAAAATACTCTGCTGCTCTCTTATTGGTCGGGTTTGCAAGACTGATGTATTAAAGAAACTGAATACATCATGTTCATGGGATCAGGAACAAATCTTTCAGTCAGGCAACCTTCTTCCATTAGAAGCTGTTGTGGTTAACCGCATAGTGGAAGCTTACATGAAAGACTTGCCAGAAAAAGAAGTCATTCTGTTTCTAAGGGGTGTACAGCAACATTATATTGCCAGTTGTAAACATCTTCAACAGAAAACATCGCTATCTGTATCTACGTCTGCATCTTTTCTTAAACACATGCATTTTCTGCAGCCTAAGGAGAAAAATTCAAATCGCAGCGTTACGGATATTGTAAAGGTTGCTAAGGCTCTTCCCATAGATATTCCCACTGACATCCTTCAAGATGAGTGGAAAATGCTACAGTTAGAAAAAGTTGAAGCAAATAAAAAGTCTTTAATTGATGAGTACTGGAAAACATACATTAATCTCAAACTCCCTAGTGGCATGCTGAAGTATCCAAATGTTGCAGAAGTTATAAAGGTATGTTTGACTCTGTCTCATGGGAGTGGAGATGTTAAGAGAGGTTTCTCTCAATCTGGTAGAATTTTGACTGATGACAAAGCATCCATGTCAGTGCATATGGTAAATGCACGAATTAATATTCAATGTGCTTTAAAAAACTACAGAAACAAACCAGGATTAATCCCAATCACCAGGGAACTACTGGCTTTGGCAAGATCTGCCCACTCTTCCTACATGACACATCTAGAAAATAAAAAAAATGGAGCAGCAGTTGAACTTAAAGAAGAAGGAAGAAGAAGAGAGGAAAGTGAATTAGAAATTAAAAAGAGAAAACAGTGTATTGAAAAACTACAAGAAGATCTGAAAAGAATTAAAAAAGATCGTAATGAGAAAAAAACAACCAGTGACAAGCTTTTTGAAGAAGCACATTCGAAGTTAAAGAAAGCTTTGGATAGAAATGATCTTGGGGAAGCAAAGATTGCCCAAGCAATGCTTGAAGGAATGATAGTTGTAAAAGAACAGAAAAATCTCGTTTGTAAAGAAGCAGAACTTATGCAGAATAATTTAGATAAGCAGAGGACACGTCTTATTACAAACTTTTTTCCAGAAAAAATAAATATTTTTAGTACATTGTTACTAATTAAATAAACTACATTTGTTACTAATAATGTTCATTCCATTATTTTTTGCAGTTATATTACTTTTTCTATTCATTTGTTATTATTAAGGAAAATCTAAAGTATAACAAAGCAGAACTTATGCAAAATAATTTACATAATTATTACCAACTTTTTCCATAAGTAATAAATAATTTTCGTGTATTTTTTTGATAAACAAACTACATTTATAAATTCTGGTTAAAAACATCTATAGCAGAGGCTAAAGCTGTTCTTAAATTTATGTGCATACTAATATAATATTTACAAGGTTGCTTACCTCTTTTCACATTTCTCCACACGTTACATTCTTTCTGCCCAGTCATGCGTGGTCCTGGCTCCCGGTGCGGTGTTCCATTTTTGGTTTTCAGGTTCTTTCAAATGCCTTACCAACACTCAAGTTCATGAAATGCGTTGTTGTCCAGGTTGCAAAAATTTTATCCTCCCACCTCCCCACCCTTCCCACAACCTTGTAAAACGTAGTTGTCTATAATATCAAAAGATTTTGTGTTCAACATTTGGTGGATTTTTAGCAACGAAAGTTGGGTTTTACAAGGTTGTGGGAAGGGTGGGACGGGGAGAGGATACAATTTTTGCAACCTGGACAACAACGCATTTCATGAACTTGAGTGTTGGTAAGGCATTTGAAAGAACCTGAAAACCAAAAATGGAACACCGCACCGGGAGCCAGGATTAAGCATGATGGGGCAGAAAGAATGTAACCTGTGGAGAAATGTGAATAGAGGTAAGCAACCTTGTAAATATTAAACTACATTTGTCACATGTTTGCTCCATATTTTTATAATTAAATTACTTTCCTATTCATGTATAAGTATATAAAGTAGTTTAAAAAATAAAATAGAAATAAAGTGGGTGGATCAGATGGCTATAAGGGGTGATGAGGAGGCCATTAATAATATATATATATATATCATCGTCAACCATTATCAATCCACTGCTGGACGAAGGTCTCCCCAAGTTTCCTCCACAACCGTCTGTCTTGTGCCAGTCTCCTCCATGTCACTCCCGCATACTTTCGAATTTCATCCACCCATCTCCCATGTGGTCTTTTTCTGGGTCTCTTCCTGTCCCTTGGAATCCAATCTAAAATTTCGGCTGTCCATCGATGGTCTGTCCTTTTGGCAGTATGTCCAGCCCATTGCCATTTCAGGGATTTAACTTTGATCATGATGTCTTCCACTCTTGTCATTTTTCGGATTCACGAGTTCCTCTTCTTATCTCTCCTGGTTACACAAGCATGAACCTCTCGAAGCTTCTTTGAGTTGTCTGCAGCCTTTGTATGTCTCTTTTAGCTAAGGTCCACGTCTCTGCACCATACGTAAGCACTGGAAGGATGCATTGATCAAACACTTTTCTTTTAAGACATAATGGCATATTGCTCTTGAAAATTATGCTGTTTCTTCCAAAAGCTCTCCAGGCAAGTTTTGTACGCCGATTAATTTCTTCATCAATGTGACCCTCACTTGATATCTGCTGTCCAAGATAAACGTACGTGTCTGTTATCTCCAGCTTTTCTCCATCAATCGATAAATCTTCATTTCTTGTAAAAGCATTGTACATCACTTTTGTCTTCTGAAAGTTCATTTTTAATCCCACTTCTTTACTCTTGTCAGCAAGTTCCTGGATCATACTCTGCAGCTCTGATGGGGTAGTTGCAAAAATGACTACGTCATTAGCAAAACGAAGGTGGGTTAGATAATCTCCATTAATCTTTATTCCTTTGTTTTCCCAGTTCAATGATTGAAAGACATTTTCCAATGTAGCATTAAAGAGCTTCGGAGATATGGTGTCACCTTGTCTCACTCCCTTTCCAATTTTTATGTGTGTTGTATTTTCAAACAGCCGAATCTTTGCACTTGCATTTTCATAGATGTTATTAATAATATTAATGTATGCATCTTCAATACCGCAGGATTTCAGAGCCATTGTAACTGCTGATGGTTTCACCGAATCAAAGGCTTTTTCATAATCGATAAAAGCCATGCACAATGGAAGTTCATATTCCCTCGTTCTTTCAATTAGTTCTCTCAGTACGTGGATATGATCTATTGTGCTGTAGCCACTCCTGAATCCAGCTTGTTCTCTCGGTTGAGCCATGTCCAGTGTTACCTTCAAGTGGTGTGAAAGAACTTTAGTGAAGATTTTATAAACCACTGATAGGAGGCTGATAGGTCTGTAGTTCCTGAGATCCTCAATGTCACCTTTTTTATGTAGCAGGTTCATTGTAGCGTTGTTCCAATCCTCAGGAATCTTCCCTTCATTAAGGCATCGAGTGAAAATTTGGGCGAGTACTGTTTCGATTTCTCCACTTGCTTCTTGTATGATGTCTACAGTAATTCCATCTTCTCCTGGAGCTTTTCCTCGCTTCATGTTCTTGATTGCATGTGCAACTTCTGCTGGGAGAACTGGAAAAACTCTGGTACCTTTCATGATATCTGGAGTACATGTATCATCCCTTTCATATAATTTGGAGTAGAAATCTTTCACTCTTGTCCAAATTTCACCTCTATTTCGTGTTACAGAACCATCTTCTTTTCTCAGTGCCATACGTCTTCAGTGATACTTTTTCATACTGTTCTTCCCTTACTGAGATGTCCCTTTGCTATCTTTAGGCTTTGGTTGTTTTCAATTGCTTTCCTTACTAGTTCACAGTTGAATTTCCTTACGTCTTCAGTGATACTTTTTCGTACTGTCTTGCATAGCTCTATATATTTCACTTTGGCAGTCACATCTTCTTTAGTTGTCCTCATCTCTCTTCTTTTTTGCATCAACATTTTGGTTTTTCCTGATAATTTGTTCACATGCAACTCGTTCTTAGACCCAGCTAATTTTGTTGCTGTTTCCATAAGAGCTTTGGTTTCTTTTCTGTTAACTTCAGAAATATCCACTTCTTCTGATGTTAGGCCTTCTAAAGCAGAGAATCTGTTCTTCAGTTCCAACTTGAACGTATTATGGTGTTTTTTAAGGTTGGTTATGTCAATAGATTTTGTTTGTCTTATGAGCTTGCCACGTTCAAGTTTAGTGTTGAGGTGCATCTTACATCTCACCAATCTATGGTCACTACCTGTGTTGAACTTGTTTAGCACACTGCAGTCTTCTATGACAAATTTTTTGTTACACATAATAAAATCAATTTCACTTGTCGTCCCATTTGGATGTCCCCATGTCCATTTCCTGTGTGGCTTTTTCTTGAAAAAGGAGTTCAAGATGAAAAACCCTTCTGCCTCTGCAAACTCAACGAGAGTATTTCCACGCTGGTTTCTGTTGCCGTGACCGAATTTACCTACTGAAGTTTCATTCTGTTGCTGTTGCCCTATTTTTGCATTGAAATCTCCCATAATTATCTTTAAGTGTTGCTTACCTTTATTACACTGCCGGACAATTGCTAAGGACGGATGACAATAGCAACTATAGCAACCATAAAATGGAAGGCAGAAAAATATGGAAATTATCATAAGTGCGAGATACAGTAAGACGTGTTGTGCATATGCAAATTTTGGATTGCTGAACTTGTTTGTGACGTCATAGCGCTGATAAGAGATATAAAGGATTTGACGCGTATTGACCGTTGTTGTTCAAACGCAAAGTTGAAAGGGAAAGAATCAATTGACGAACTTGCAATTTTCAGTATGTCTTCCCGACATCACCTAGATGATTTTACGCGTGGCAGTATTATTGGCAAGATTGAAGAAGGGCGAAAAATAACAGATGTTTCCAGGGAGTTTGACGTCAGCCACAGTGTTGTTTCAAGGCTTTGGAAATCATTTCAAACAAATGGAGAGTGTAGCAAACGTCACGGGGGAGGTCGTGTTCGCAGTACGACACCTGCAGAAGATCGGTACATAGTGCTATCAACAAAAAGACACCGGCGCAGCACAGCTAGTGAGGTAGCAAATCAGTTTATAGCTGCTACTGGCAAGCGGATCTCCCGAAAAACTGTCGCCAGACGTTTGCATGAAGGAGGACTATACGCCCGCCATCCCGTTGTGTGCATCCCATTGTCCAGACGTCACCGTACCGCCCGTTTGCAATGGTGCCATCAACATCGCAATTGGACTGATAACGACTGGTCTGCTGTCCTCTTCTCAGATGAGAGTAGATACAGTCTATCATCTGATTATCGACGACAACTGATCTGGCGTGATAGTGGTACTGCATATTGTCCAACAAACATACAGGAAAGGGACTGATATCCGACATGTAGTGTCATGGTATGGGCTGGCATCGTGATCAATGGCCGTACGTCCCTCTATGTGCTTCCAGCTGGGACTATGACTGGCCAATGATACATTAATGATGTTCTGCTACCTCATGTTTGCATGTCCCGTGGTGCTGTCAGTGATAGATTCATTTTCATGGACGACAACGCAACATGTCATCAAACAGTCGCTGTCCAGGAGTGTCTTGAGAGCGAGGATATTCAACTCCTCGTATGGCCAGCACGTTCTCCAGATCTGAATCCCATTGAAAATGTGTGGGATGCTTTGGGGAGGAGTCTTGCTGGTCGCCAATGCCCTCCAATAAACAAGGACACCCTCATCCGTACACTGACAGAGGAATGGGATAAATTACCCCAACAGCTGCTTGATAATGTTGTGCAAAGCATGACACGATGTGTGGAATCTTGCATCGCCCTCCATGGTGGCCATATCCCGTATTGACATCTTACGCCGGAACGCCTGCGGACGGTAATTGCATTTTTTTCACGTTTACGTATTCTGCACAAAAAGGCCTGTTTGTCCCTTGAACACGTTCCAAAGCCTTCTGGATTTCAGAGCACAATAAGTTGTCTTTCTTGTAATGTCCTGGCATTCTGACATTATTTTATTTCACTTGGCATCCAACCACACTTACTTTTTTCTGCGCTATATAGCCGTTTATGATCCTCCTTAGCAATTGTCCAGCAGTGTATTTAGATGACAAATTTCCTCATAAAATTCTTCAATTTCTTCTTCAGGATGACTTGTGGTAGGTGCATAAGTTTGAATAATCTGAGCCTGGTATCTTCTTGAGAGTTGGATAACGAGTCGTGCAGCTCTGTCAGAGGAACTTTCAACTTCTACAACTTTATCCTTCAGTTTCTTGTTTATTATAAATCCAACACCACTAGTTCTGCCAGTATCTGTCCCACGATAGTAGAAGAGATGTCCACTTTTCAGTTCAATGAGATCTTCTCCTTTTCTCCTTACCTCACTTAGCCCGACGATGTCCCACTTGATCCTTTGTAGTTCCTCTTCCAATTCAAGAAGCCTTGAATCAGAAGATAGGGAGCGTCCATTATATGTAGCCAAGGTCAGCATCAGATGGCAGCCTATTCCAGTCCTCCGGGGATTCTTAGCACCCTCTGCCTTCATGTCGCACTGGGCCTGGCCGCTACCTTGGCCAGGTACATTCCAGCTGCTGGAGACTGAGGGCCAAGATTTAAGTTGTGGAGTAATTTTGGAGGGTTTGGCCATAACTCACCACGCTGGCCAAGCAGATTGGTGAGTGTGGGATAGCATTTCCTCTAATCCCGATGGTATAGTTATACCGCTATTGGCGGTCGTCAGAGCCCCTTTAGTGGGAACAGGATGCACCACGAGAAGGCGGGGTTGACATTTGTCAAGGAGAGGCTGTGATGTTACGCATCACCTGACCTTACATCCCCACACACACACACACACACACACACACACGCACGCACGCACGCACATACGTACGTACGTTCGTTTTGGGTACTTTATGCGAAATAGAATAGGTTACTTTTTGGTTACTGTTTGCGCAATAGATGGGTTACTTTTTAAATAATTTTGGTTCCTTTTTTACTGCTTGAACCAAGTGGCAGCCCTGAATGAAAACAGTATTTTCTACAAAAAAGATCTTAAACTTAATCAGCTTACATTTCTGTATTAAATCAAGCAGTGTCAGTGGGAAGGATGAGCTTGTTTTTCTTCATTAGATGCTCAAATCTCAGGACAAGTTTGGAAACTGCAATTCTCATCTCCTTCTCGATGTTCACTGTGGACGTGTACTTGGTTTTGATGACAGCCACTGCAGAAAATCCCATTTCACATAAATACGAGGATGCAAAGGGAATCAAAATTCTTAAAGCCTTGTTAGCTACTTCAGGGTACTCTTGCTTCGTCGATGACCAAAATTCTGGTAGGGAAGATGACATAAACTTGGGTTTCAATGTGGAGTTTGATGTGATATCAATAAATTGTTCTTGTTCTGCAGTTGAGAATGTTAAGGGAGGATCAGCGCTGAAGGGATCTTTGATCCAATTGTATTGTTGAACATCTTCTGGAAAGTACTTCTTAAAATGATCAATGAGTTGCAACAAATGATCCAGAAACACTAACTTATTGGCTTCATTCAATTTAAAATCATTTTCATTTTAAAATGTGTGCAATGTAGGAAAGCAGTCATTTAGAACTCCCTCTTCCATTTTTTTCTTCCACAGGGTTAATTTTCTTTCAAAGGCAGAAATTTGAAATTTTGTCCATTAGCAGTAAAATGTGGATCTCGTTGCCTTGCAGGGATACATTTAATGAATTTAGCTTTTCAAATATATCACACAGATATGATAGCTTTGAAAGAAAGAACTGTCTTCAAACTTCTTGGAATATTTCTGGTCAAGAAGATAAGAATGAAGTTCCCTCCTAAGTTCAAATACTCTTGACTAGACATTTCCACATGAAAGCCAGTGAGATTTGCAGTAGTAAAGTAGAGAACTGTGCTCAGCCCCCATATCTGCACTAATTTGTTCAAAACATCTATACTTAAGTAGTAGAGTTTTAATGCAGTTTACTGCTTTGATTACTGACTGTAGAACTCGGTGTAGAACAGGGTTGATGTTTTTAGAAGCAAAAACCTCCCTGTGGATGATGCAATGTGTCCACATGGCGTAAGGAGCTTTTTTTTAATGAGCGCCTTCAATCCCCTATAACTACCTGCCATAGAGCGGGCTGCGTCTGTGCACATGCCTGATCTTCATGAAATTTATTATCATCATCTATAAATCTCACATAACAAATCAAATGCGCATTGTTATGGCTATCAGTGGCTTCATCCAATTGAATGGAAAAATCCTTGCCCTTTAGTTTTTCAATTAACTGGTCATTAATATCGTCAGCCATATCGAGAATTCAACGACTAATGGTATTATCTGATAATTGCACACTTAGTAGTTGCTTGGCAGAGGATTCTCCTACCATATTGGAAACCATGTCCATAGCAGCTGGTAAAATGAGGCTTTCAGCAGTAGTGTGTGGTTTCTTGCTCTTTGCTACTTGATAGGCAACTTTGTAGGATGAAAGAAGAGTCTTTGTCGGGATTGTGGCTTGTTTGGTGAAAGTTGCCTTTTGCTCAGCCATTGCTTTTAACTTAGAAGAAAAATACTAATGTGGTTTGTTTACCAAACTTCCACGAACTGTTTCCAAATTATGTTTCATTTTATTGGGGAGCATGCTTTCAGCGGCTAGTACTTTAAAACAGATAACACACTGTGGATGTTCTTCATTTCCCACAACAGTACACGTGAACCCGAAATCTAGGTAGCTTTCATCATATTTCCAGTATTTTCTCGCTTCTTGTCATCTTTTAAACTGTTTGCTATTTCCAAAATGTCACATTTTTTTCTAGCATTTAAAAACTTATCCATCTTGAGTGTTCTTAAAACGTAAAAGACTTAAAGGGGAAAAAACGGAAAGCTCACAAACCAATATACATTCATTACCATGAATAGTAAACACAAGAAGGAGTCTGAATAAATAAATTTGTCACTCTTTCCACGTTAAGCAACGCACAGCAACCGAAAAATTGTTATTCGGCTACCGTCGGGGAATTGAATCCCAAATCTCTTGCTATCTAGCCAAGTGCGTTAGCCTTACACCACAGCAGCCAACAATTCATGGCGCTATGTGTGTTTTTCTTTTTCAGTCAGCATCTGACATCATAAATCCGTAAGATGGGCTCAGCTACTGAGACGTCTCCATCTGGTGGGTATTAACGGCACTGTCTATATATTAATTATAGCAATTAAATCCAAGGGCGAGATGCAAAGTGAAAATCCTCTAAATACTTGGCATCAGTTGAATAAATAAATCCATCACTCTTTCCACATTAAGCACGCACAGCAACCAAAAAAATTTTATTCGGCCACCGTCGGGGAATTGAACCCCAATTATTCAACAGACGCCAAGTATTTAGAAGATTTTTCACTTTGGATCTCGCCCTTGGATTTATTTGCTATAATTAATATATAGCCAGTGCCGTTAATACCCACCAGATGGAGACGTCTCAGTAGCTGAGCCCATCTTACGGATTTATGATGTCAGATGCTGACTGAAAAAGAGAAACACACATAGCGCCATGAATTGTTGGCCGCTGTAATGTAAGGCTAACACGCTCAGCAAGATATCGAGAGATTCGAGGTTCAATTCCCAGACAGCGGCCGAATAACAATTTTTCGGTTGCTGTGCGTTGCTTAAAGTGGAAAGAGCGATGGATTTATTTATTCAACTGACGCCACATATTTAGAGGATTTTCAGAATGAGTCTGTTTTTCACTTTGCACTGCAACAAAAGGGTGCGTCCTCTGAAAAGCTAACTGACTGAATCATCAGAAACCAATCAAATCACTTTTGCCCACGTTGTTTAGAGAAAGAAGGAAGCCTACAGTATTTGGGGATGTTGCCAGGTAGAGTTTCTGTAGATGAATATCGCTGTAAGACGCATGAAGCTGCTAAGCTGGTTTGCCAGAGTAAGGCAAAAGATAGGAAGGAAAAGGTGGAAAGGTATGAACTGACTGTTTGGAAAGATAGGAAGTCTTTCTGAAAGTAAATGATACTCAGAAAAAATAGGGAAACAAAGTTGTAAGTTGTGTGAAGAATAAGATCGGGGAAATGATATGGGAGCCCAATGAGTTAAGTGAAAGATGGGGTGAATACTTCTGTGAGTTATTAGATCAGGAAAACAAAGATGATTCTGAGACAGACGCAGATGACGTCACAGTGAAGGATGGAAGCATAGGAGGGATCTCAAGAGAAGAAGTGTGTAAAGCTCTAAAATCTCTTCAGAATGGCAAGGCTCCGGGAGTTGATGGCATAACTGCCGAGATGTTGAAATATGGTGGTTGGTGACTCTGTAATTGACTAGTTAACTGAAATTTGCCAGTTATGCTGGGAGTTACTAATGGTCCCTCGGGATTGGAAGGATGCTATTATTGTTCCCTTGTATAAGGGAAAAGGTGATCAGACTGAATGCAAGAACTACCATGGTATTAGCCTACTAAGTGTGCCAGGGAAAGTGTTTTGTAAGTTTGTTATTGAAAAAGTATGCAGTCTTACATCAGAGAAAGTGTGGGATGTTCAGAGTAGTTTTATGCCTGGTAAAGGCTGCACTAACCAAATTTTTGCATTATGCATAATGATTGAAAAGTATCTGGCTGTTGGTAAGAAAGTTTTTGCTGCCTTCATAGATTTAGAGAAAGCTTACGACCGAGTAAATGGGACGCTTTTGTGGAAGGTATTGAATGAATATGGTGTTACTGGGAATCTACTTAAAAGTGTAAAAGCCATGTATGCTGGTAGTAGCGTTTGTGTATGAGTGAATGGTGCTTTATCAAAATGGTTCTCTATTGCTGCAGGAGTCAGACAAGGTTGTGTAATGTCACCATGGCTGTTTAATATATTTATGGATGCTTGCATGCGTGATGCCAAAATAAATAATAGTGGTTTATGTCTTGGTGATATTCGTGTGTGCAGATTGCTGTATGCTGATGACACTGTCCTGTTGGCAGAGAGCAAAAGTGATTTGCAGAGTATGTTGTCCCGGATGTACGAAGTTTGCATGAAATTCGAACTGAGTATAAATAAGGGAAAAACCAAAGTTATGGTCTTCGAGAGATGAACTGGTAGTACTGAATGTAATGTAACTATAAATGGCACTGTGATTGATCAGGTGAGTGGGTTGGTGTATTTAGGAAGCATGTTTGACAGAGAGAACAAATTGGATGGTGAAATTAATAGTCGAGTGAATTCTTCATTGAAAGTCATAGCTGCTCTGGGAGGTTTTCACAGGAATGATGGGTTCTCTAAAGAGTCCCGCATGGCTGTGTTTGAAAGTGTAATTGTTCCTACTCTGATGTATGGTAGTGAAACCTGGGTACTACAGAAGAAACATAGAAGTTGTTTGTGTGCTGGAGAAATGCGTTACTTAAGGGGGGGGGGTTGTGGCAAGACACGTTCTGTCATGTGAGCAATGAAGATGTGTTGCAGTTGTGTAATATGAAGCAAAATGTTGTTAGCAAGGTGGAGACTAATATTCTTAGGTGATTTGGCCATGTTGAAAGGATGAGTAACAAGATGCTTACTAAGAAAAAAATTCGGACCAAGTGGCAGGAAAGAAAGGCAGAGGAAGGCCAAGGAAGTCATGTGAGGATCAGATTCAGGAGTGCCTGAATGAGAAAAAGATTAAGCGGCGTATGAAGTATAGCTCTTGTGTGCGTCATGTGATGGATGTCACTGTAGCCCGTGTTGTATGTCAAGAACTCTGTAAATGGAGACGTTTGATATGGTAACAGTAAGTAAAAATATCTGGTAGTTGTATTTCTTTTTGGAGCTAACCTCTGAATCTCATAGAACAGCTTAGTGATATGTATGTATGTGTGTATGTATGTGTGTTTTGATCCTTGGAAGAAGGCAGGGGACATGGAGACACATCTCCAGGAATGTTTTCTTTTCTATTTGAAGGGAAGGGAGGGAGTGATGTGTGACTGCCATTATCCCCACATTTCCGGCCTTTTCAGTGAATTCCAACACTGCGACCCCAACTCCCTTGACCAACACCCACGACTCCCCAAGGAGCTGCGACGCACAGTTTGAAAAGCCCCGAGTTAAACCATTTTGGTTATTTAGCGCAATCTTATTTGGCATGTGGTGTGTCTGCTAATTGTTTAGGGTAAATAAAAGTATCTTTTTTTCTCCCCCCCCCTAGAAATTTAAGCCTTTTTTTTATGCTTTCTAACCGTAATTTGGAGAAGCGTATATGCTCCAGCTTTTTCCGTCCATCTGTCGGCACGATAACTCACGTAAAAATGGTTCGATTTTCATGAAATTTTAGTATGTGGTAGGGGACCACCCGGGGCGAACCCTATTGAAAATGGAACAAATGGGGTCAAAGGTCAGGACATAGGAGTGGGATGCATTCCATTGCCCTTATGCGACATAACGTGCATAAAATTTTTCGATTTCGATGAAATTTTAGTTTGTGGTAGGGGACCACCTGGAGAGGAACCCTATTGAAAATGGGACAAATGGAGTCAAAGGTCAGGACATAGGATCTAGATCCATTCCATCGCCCTTATCCCATACTATTAAGGTGGACATCAAGTAATTTTGCTTCCTATATTTCCAATGGAAAAACTTTTGTACACATTTCCTTCACAATTAGTGTGTTCGCAAGGATGGAAATTTGAACATCGATTAAAATAACTTCATATTATAACTTGGAATACTTAACATTTTCTAAAACATAACCATAAATATATTAAAAAACAATAACGTTTCCTTTGGTGGTGTTGAAACCAGAAAAAAGATGGTGCGACCTGTACTTTGATGATGTCAGTAGACAAATAAATGTTGGATTGCATAATTATGGTTATGTTTTAGAAAATATTAAGTATTATAAGTTATAAAATGAATCTATTTTAATCAATGTTCAAATTTTCATCCTTCGGAACGCATCAATTGTGAAGAAAATGTGTACAGAAGTTTTTCCATTGGAAGTATAGGGAAGCAAAATTACTTGACGTCCACCTTAAAGTAGCAGTTCTTGTATCTATGAAAATTTTATTTTGAAAACGGCTCTAAGGATTTTAATGAAAGTCGTTAACCTACCATTTTCTGGTACTAGAAATCGATTTAGCTTGATCTCGACTTTAGGAAAATTCATTTAGTAGGTTAAATAACCATCCCGAATCACCACGTTTTTAGTGTAGTGTCATGGCGGCGTCCCATTAGATGTTGACGCGCGATCACGCCATCTGTCTCGTTAAGTCACGCGTTGTGTGTGGATCCTATTAAAGTTTGATGACGTCACACTCTTGCGAGCAGATAGTCGCAATTCCCATCTGCCTCATTACGTCACACGTTGTATGCGTATGACTGTCCGCACGAAAACTCGCTTAACAATCGTTCGATTTTGATGAAATTTTACTATGTGGTAGGGGACCACCTGAGAAGGAACCCTATTGAAAGTGAACAAAATAGGGTCAAAGGTCAGGACATAGGAGCAGGATCCATTCCACTGCTCTTATGCTTTATAACTAATGTAAAAAAGGTTTGATTTCGATTAAATTTTAGTATGTAGTAGGGGACCACCTGGGGACAAACCCTATTGAAAATGGGCGAAATGGGGTCAAAGGTCAGGACATAGAAGCGGAATTACTTCCATCGTCATTATACATTGTAACTTACGTAAAAATGCTTTGATTTGGATGAAATGTTAGTAGGGGCCTGCTGGGGACGAATCCTATTGAAAATGGGCGAAATGGGGTCAAAGGTTAGGAAACAGGAGCAGGATCTATTCTATAGCCCTTATGCATCATAACTTACGTAAAAATGCTTCTATTGCGACAAAACTTTATCATGTTATTTCGGAGGTATACTGAACCAGTTCTGTTGAATATCATTGAAATGGAATCAAAGGTCAGGGCACAGGAACGAGATTTATTCCACAGCCATTATCCTCATAACTTGAGTAATGATTTCTGGTATGTCGGAAAGCGTATTGTAATCAATGCATTGCATGATTTTACTAACTTGTTTATTTTTGTTACAGGTTTGCCTTTATCTGTTGGGGCTGGGCTATCTAAGCTACTTCTCTTTAACTCTTGGTCTGTTTCTTAATGTTTTTTTTTGTTTTTTTTTGTTATTATAATATACTGATTGGTTTGGGGGGTGATTTTCCATGTGGGGATGGAATTCTGTCTTTCAAAACTTTCAAAAACATAAGTTTGATGGAGTAAAGATTTCTCTCATAAGCGTTTTTTTTTTTTTTTTTCATGATGTTGCCTCTGTCCAGTGTTAAATATTTCATTCTTCATAAATGTTTGTGTTTCAGCTTGAAAATGTAGAAAACAATTTCTGAAAATGGGAGTCAGAGTGAAAATTTCCCTGTAATTGTAAATTCTATTTCTCGCGATGTTCCTTCTTCCCTTGATCATTGTTAAATATAATTTTATTTTATAAATATTTGTATTTCAGCATGAAAATGGAAGTTCGACAGAATGCAGATTTTTTTTCTGTAATTGTAATTTTTCTTTCCCCACGATGTTTCCACTGTCTTGTACTGTTGTTAAATATTATTTTGTGTGAGATACACAGGGTGATTGTAAACTGCTTCAACAAAACAAGAGGTGTGATAGTACACATCAAGATGAACAATATTTGCAATGGAACCTAGGGCCACATTCCACTCCTAGTGCCAGAAAAGAGCATGTTCGAAAAACGTCCATCAGGTACACAGAGTTCCAACCAGTGCATGAGAAGCAGAAGATGCAAATCAGGTGCGCTGAACACATACGTAGATGATGAGGAGCAAACATTTAAAAATGCAGCCGAACTCGT
Source organism: Macrothele yani (assembly GCA_039090855.1). Lineage (NCBI taxonomy): Eukaryota > Metazoa > Arthropoda > Arachnida > Araneae > Macrothelidae > Macrothele > Macrothele yani. Next base: position 94,932,886 of record CM077016.1, on the reverse strand, counting down.
TCAGCGATATTACTGTGCGGACATCACATGAGAATTAATGTATGCATCCAACTGGCACAGCATACCGTGTGTTCCTGGAGCAAGTGCTTCCCGGTCTGTTGCAGGATGTTCCTCACCACATGGAAGGACATGTAGTTTATGCATGATGGGGCCCCAGCACACTTTGCCACTGAGGTCCGATACTTCCTAAATGTGACATATCCCGAGCAGTGGATTGAACATGGTGGACCTGTGGCTTGGCCTCCATGCTCCCCGGACCTTAATCCACTAGACTTCTTCTTGTGGGGCACATGAAAACATTGGTGTACAAGACACCTGTGGACTCCCTGGAAGATCTTGTCATGTGAAGTGCTGTTGCTGCGGACAAGATCAACACCACTCCGGGAGTCTACGAGAGGGTGCGACAGTCCTTCATTCGCCGGTGTGGGCTGTGCAACTCATAAATTAGGTATTATGTCTCTTTGTTTTCACTGTTGAAGGCTCAACGTAGGTATGTAACTGTACTTTTTTCTGGCACTAGGAGAGGAATGCGGCCTTAGATTCCATTGCAAATATTGTTCGGCTTGATGTGTACTATCACCCCTCTTGTTTTGTTGAAAGAGTTTGCAATCACCCTGTATAATGGATATCAGTCAAACTAGTTGTGCACCAAGATCACTGTAAGTGAAGATGTTTGATTCTTCACCTGTAAGTAAAGTCTGACACCACCAATTTCTTTGCTGTGGCAGATAATATTGCTTTGCAGAGTTAACCTTTGAAACTAATAGAAGAGCTTAGTGCTATGTATGTATGTATGTATGTGTTATATTGAATTTTTGAATGGTTATTAATTAAAGGACTCTAGTTTTATGCTAATATTGAAACTTATGTGGAAATTATAGAAAATTTAAATTTGGGAGGTGGGTGGATGCATTTCGAAACAAAACTGAAATTTTGAATAAGGCCATGAAATATAAATAGAAAAAATAATATAATGCACCACTGAATTTCGAAACTCCCAAAAGTTACTATTGTATTGTTTGCGTTGTTTGCGTTAGACGAGTAGATACACCTGAAAGTGTAAGAAAGGTAACTATTGTTTGCATGTGTACCAAATTTGTAACACTAAAATTTAATGGTATACAATGTACACGTGTAAATAACCTTTTGGAAGTGGCGATGATCAAATTAAATAGTTAGGACAAAAACATTGATTTTACCACAATAACCTAAGATTACTTTCCCACCTCAGTCATTGCTGAGGGGGATGCAGTTGAACCATGTGATGAAAATTTAAACTGAAAATATCTAAAACTTCACTGCACTAAGGTTTAGGTTTTCGAAAGGCCACTTGGCCTATATTTATTTGTAAAACTTAACAAGAGTGAGATTAAATTTTGGACACAATTTCAAACCCGGCCACTGGGCCCCCCAAAAAAATAAACATCTATAATGAATTAGCTTTATTTTGCTTTCCGCTAAGCTAATTATAATGAATAAACTCTTCCTACCAGCTAGCTAATGATAATAATGAAGCTTTCCTACTGAGCTACGCAGACGATTATTCTGATTCCTATCTGCCTTTATGTCGTGTGCGTCCTGCTGGCAGGTACGTCACATCTCCCCCCCGAAAGAGGGCTGGGGCATGGCCCACGGGTCAGCCGTGACCATGAATCGTTGCAGGCAGCCATCCACTGTAGAACGTGCACTTGAGAACTACCAGTCAATCTGCGGTGTGGAATGCAACATCACACATTTTTTTTTTCGAAGCGCTGGAGAAGGAATTCTCTGATTTTTCCTGTCTCGCGGTGTGGAAATAACATCACACCAATGCGAGATTTTGAACGGCCGGGTCATCCGGATAGTTTGGGCGCCATTATAACGAAGTTAATTTCTCCGTCATTTTTGGTCTACGCCGGGATTCGAACCCGAGGCCGCTTATTCCGGAACAAGTCGCTCTACCAACTGAGCTACGCAGACGATTATTCTGATTCCTATCTGCCTTTATGTCGTGTGCGTCCTGCTGGCAGGTACGTCACACATCTGACAGCTTAGTTGTCTTGGATGCAAATATCGCACCAGTCACAGTACCAAAACAGAATATAAATACCAGAATTTTGTTGAATTACACCGCACAGCACAAACACTTGCTTTAACATGGTGTGCACCTTAAGTATGTGGAAGATAAATCTCTTTCTCTCTCTCTCGAAAGAAAAAAAAAGTATTATATGCATATGTTTACACTATACTGTTCTAATCGCTCGAACCAACCTTCTCAGACCAGTCTTCTGAATTCACCCTTTAATTTTAAACTAACATATCAACTGCCAAAATTTTACATATAATGAAAAGTTATTCTATACCAGGTTCTACACTTCTGGGAAAATTTGTCTTAAAATCAACAGCCTTGCCTTCAAGCAACATTTGTCTTAAAATCTACATATCCTAACCATGTAGCATTACCCGACACTGAACCAATTCTAGACACTATACAAAACCCAATACACTAAATACTCTACTCAATTTACTCACAAGTTATCATTAAAATCCAACTATTCAAAAATTCCCCCTATAAGTCCTCCAAATCTACCAGCACCCATGTAGAACTAAACTCGGGCATTAAAGCCAAACAATCATCTCATTCAACGAATTCCACTTGCCTCGAAAAACACAATTTCACTGCAGGAACAACAAAGTTTGAGTCTAAAGGCGAGAATGGGTCGTGAATCCATTCCCAGCCTATGCAGTGTAGTGAAGCAAAGTGCGCCTAACCCTTTTCTGTTCCTTCACTCTGATTTGGGGACAACCCACATCACTCCCTCTCGTAGGTACCACCTCCTATGGGCCAAACGAGCTTACTTGGGCAGAAAACAAATCCCCCAATTTGTTTCGTGCACCCTTTCAGGCCCGAGGCATGCCTACATAGGGTAAAGTATCCCACAAGAGTTCACTTGCCTCCAAAATATCTCTTCATCTATTTTCCAGAAAATTCAATACATCACCTTTTTTCCGAGAAAATTACTTCTTATCCTATTTTTCCCAGGAACACACTTCATATCTTCATTTTCCCAGGAACACACTTCATATCTTCATTTTCCCAGGAACACACTGTACATACTCATTTCCCAGAAAGCTCAATAACACCATACTTGTCACACTATACCCAACCGTACTTTATTTCCAGAAAACTCTATAAATCACCGTACTTCCTAAATCACTCTTTTCCTGAAAAATCATCACTTCTTGAAGAAACACAACAGCTATTCGGGTTCTTTTCAGTCACACTATACATATGCTCATATCTGCCTGTATGCCCAATTCCTATATTCTTTCCCCCATAAAACCTGTTTTTTCTAATCTACGGGCAGAAACTAGAAATTAGCCCTCACTACTACAAAAAATAAATTTTAAAGAGTAATTTAGCACTTAAATTTACTAAAACACTAAAACAAAATAATTACCAGCCTACAAGAAAAGTTTCCAACTACATGGCACCTACGCTAAGCTCATAAATACAAATTCTACTTCACAAGTGCAAAAATCACTGAACACAAAAAGAGTTAAATTTTTCTTAAGAAAAATACTGGTCTGGAAGGCTGTTCGTTCCAAAATAACTTAATATACTTATTATATCATCTATCACTACATGCCCCAGAAAATTATCCACTTCCACTTCTTTGCTTTGTTGTTGTTGTTTTTTTTTTTTTATTTTAACTACTCACAGAAAATGTCATGGAATTTATTTTTACACTGCCTAACATTAACTCAGGTGACTTCATTCCCTTAGCCCACAAGAACACTAACATACAAAAAAAAACCTGAATGAAAACAATTTACAACTTTTTTTTTTTTCTTTTTTTCTTTGCAACATATTTTTTTTTTCGACAGCCCCATTTTAAAACCCACTCGTTTCATAATTTTAAAGAAACCACAACATAATACAAAAAAGATATGCCAAGAGAAATTTACCTTAAGGACTAGGGCAGCAACACTTCTAAGCACCCTGCCTACCGATGGTAACATACACGACAATTTCACAGCACCATATTTAAGTCTCTTCTTGAGAGAACATCACTGTCCCGGGAGATTTTTCTTTTCCTTCACCTCCAACAAAAATGTTTTCTCTGACACCGCGTGCCTGGCAATCGAAACAGGAAACGGGCATTTGTGAACCAAGCTGGTGGACACTTGGTAATCAGCAGGGGCCCAGCTCGACGATTCGGCGATATCGTCCACAAAGCTGTGCATGCCCATTTTTCCGGAACTTCCAGCATCTGGTTGAACTGGCTTGAAGAATCCCTTCCATTATGGTCCGAGCGGCAACAGCATTCAGATTGCGCTGGCAGAAAATTCTCCTGCGGAGGCCAATTCACGGGGTAGTTACCAATTTTCTTTTAATTTCAGCTCAATACTGCCGTTGTCCTCTAGGAGAGTAGGAGAGGGTTGAATCTGAGAGCATTTCCTCTCCAGTAATGAGATCCTTGAAAATCATCTTTTTTTTTTTTTTTTTTTTTGCTTTGGTCAACCTTTAGATTTCATAAGAAATTTATCTTGTGACTGCCCCCTCCCCACCAAAAAGGCGAGGAGAGAAAATTTAGCTTTCCGCTGTCAACTGGCGACCAGAAACAAAAGTGTCCTCTCTCAACAGAAAAAACTCTGGGGTGCTTGAAACCGCTGACCCCAGCAACCAACAAATCAATCGGCGATTGGTTGGTGGCTTCGCGCCAAAACAGACCTTCCCCCAAGGTCCCAGTGAACATTTTCTCCTCCACTTTTTCTCACGCCAACGCACGACCCCTGACCTTAACGCGAGGGAGTGAGACTACCCTTGTACATGGCAAGCCTTTGACCCTGAGGTCTAAAAATAGATTCTGCTGCCGAATTCCTTACTCCAAAAGACGAAAAGATGTTGCACTTTTGGGCGACTTTCACGACGCTGGAAAACAGGAATGGCGAAATGAAGAATTCTTGCTTTGCCGAAAATCACTAATTTTAATTTTCTTTTTTTTTCTCTCGTTCCGTGATGTTAAACTAAAATTAATTTTGATTCTCTGAGCTGCACACCTACTCGCCTTTTCCTATCGTGATAAAAGAACAGATAAATTAATTATTTCCAAAACCCCAAAGTCAGTTAAATCAAATATTATTCTCTTTTTTTTTTTTTTTTTCTTAATATGAAATTTTGTTTTCCTGGTTGTGATTAAGACAAGCGAATTTTGCGCACGAATTCCTTTGCCTTTCAACCAGGAATTTTCTTCTAACGTATGTCATGGGAGAAAATTTTGCATTAATTAATCCCTGATAAACCAACAGGAAGATTGATCATGTCTTTCTGAAATTCTCCAGAGGTTAAAATTTTCGCCATGACATATGTATGTATGTACGTATTAAACAATTTCACATGAGTAATACAAAAATCAATTTGTTTCTTTAGAAAGAATTTCACATTTCCTAAGCTTGAAACATATTTTACAATAACATTTTATTTAATGCACAGATATGTACATTTACAAAGCTAATATCAGCTTATTGGTATTCAGTAAAAAGTTACTACTTCACACACACACCATTGCCTCTTCTTACAAATTTGTAATAGTCATTCATGCATGACTTTTTCATTAACAACAGTGATACTTTTTCTTATTTGCATCCTAGAATTTCTAATCATATACTGCCCAGAAGCTGGAAAGCATTGCTGCACTGTGAGTAACACAGTTTAGTTTTCCCAAGTTTAAACGGTTTTAGCATGACAGATTGGGGCTATGATATTCCTTGTATGGCATGTCCTTCAGTTAAGAGGAAATTTTTGGGCATGCCACCCACCCTACTTAGATAATTTTTGTGTTCATGGCAAAGGTAATGCAAATGCATTTTCATTACGAAATGCGTGATTATCTTGGTAACATTTAAATTGGTATATATTTCCATGAATTCTTGTCGTTTAGCTGTTCACATTTATTTATTTATTTTTTATTTATTTTCTTAGATTCAGAAAGACATGGAACGGTCTGGTGAAGTTCTGCATCATTCAGTTGAAGAGCCCCCATTTGCATGCCAAGATGAAGTGTTTGATCATGTTGCTATTGATGTGGAAGATTTTGCATCTATGCCAGATGATCCTGAAGTGCTTGATGACCTGGCATCTCCTGTTGCTAGTTTGAAGCCATGCACAAAGACTTCAATGTATTCACGTTCTGCACCAAACCTGTCATCCCCACTTTCACAGTGGCCTAATGTTTGTGCTGAAACTGAAAATTTGGTGCGAGTAGACAGGGACAAAGTCCTGAACCCTTCAACAAAGGAAGTTATATTATCAGATAAAAGCTCTAGTTCCCAAAACAAATTCAATATTTCAGATGTTGCATCTGAGAGTGTTTTGTGGTTAGCCCATCGTCTTGGGCCTGTTTTAACAGCTAGATATGTAACACGTAATCTGCTGCGCATGCTTTCATTATGTTATGATGGGCAAGAGAAGAGAGAAATACTCACTGATGTACCAAGTAGCATGGGTAAGTTTGCCTTGTTTATGTTTCAGGAACAGGAGCATAGAGCTTATTTTCAAAAGTTATTCTAATACAGGATGTTCCAGAAATGTGGGTACTGTTTCTAAAATTTATTGAAAAGAAATAAAAGTAACTGCTGGTTTGCAACATAATGTTAAACAAAAATAAGGATGTACACCATCTTGTTGAAAAATTACATTATGTTGAAATTTTTCTCTTTAGGGAAATACATGATGTTTTAACATTTCCACACTGATAGGTGCTGTCGTTTATGGTATTTCTATTTAAAAAAATAATCAACTATCTTGTCATCATGAAAGTGCACATCAGACATTAATTTTGGGGTTAAATATCAGTTGAAAGCATTGCATTGAGGGTTTTCAGACCCTCCAAACAGCAATTGTGCTGCCTCATAACGTCACATGAAAATGTTTCTCTTCCAAACAATAAATAAATAATTAAATTATATGATCAATAGCAGCGTTCAAATTACCCAGTGGTCCGCTGGCCATTGGCCAGTAAAATTTCCGTCGGACCTCTGAACTATTGATTTTACTGGCCCAGATAGCTAGTAAGTTTTTTTTTGTTTTTTTTTTCTAATTTGTTACAAGTTAAAAAATGAATTTCTATTTCTTTTACCTTGCTGTATGGTTTTCTTTTTAGGCTGCAAACTAATGATAGGTTTAAAAAATATTGGAGATAATTCCATTGAAATGATGTGTTATTTTCTACATATATTGTAAATGTCTAATATTTTTTTATTAGGTTTTTTATGGACCAGTGCGCATTTTGGTGGACCAGTGGTTTGCAAATTCTAGTGGTCCGCTGGGCCAGTAGAAGATATATTTTTAATTCTAACACTGCAATAGTGTGTTATGATTTTCCAATTTGCCAAATATTTCAATTGTGAAATCATGTCTCTTTGTTCCATCATCTGATTGTAGGTGTTTAGCAGTGGAGTGATTTGGGGTTTGTTGGTGTAGGCATTTGTGTAGAGTTCAATTAATGTGGTTGCCAGAATCTGCAATTTTAGTGTAGCATTCAGAGCTAATTTGAGTGGTGTGCAGGAATAAGCTGAACACACACACTCAGCTGTAGTTTCACTTACTGATAAGTGTTAGACACCTTTCTGATATAACATACTTCTAGTTGTTTTAAATATAAAATCACTTGTACACTCATAAAAGTAGATTTTTTTTTGTTAATGTACGGTTAGTACCTTTAAAATATATCTCTTGGAAACATGCTGCTTTCTTGTTTTTGTTGTTTTTTTCTACCTTTGAAATTGTTTTGATATCATATCTTTTTGTAACACTTTGATGTTAATCTCAGTGACATGTCATCATTTTGAAGGAACTTTATGATGTAGAACAATAGGACTCCTAGGAAGCTGAGAATGCACATAAGATATAAACTTATGATGAAATCTCACAGATGTGTTTTTTGAAGGTTCTGAATTGTTTTTTAAGGTTTGTAAATTTTTTAGAGTTTTTTAGACTGGTTTTAATAAACAAGATAACGAAATACAGTGAACGTACACTTTCCTTGTGTGATGTGTTAATCATCATTGGGAATCTACAATAAAATTTCACAGATGATAAGGTAGCATCAACATGTACAATATTCAACAGTGTCCTTCAGAGTGCATTTTCTCCCATCAAAACATATATAGTTAAGAGATGTGAATACCATAATAAGAAACCAGTGCACAAAAAACATTAAAAAATATTTTTTTTATTGTAAAAATGTCTTTTTTTCTTTCTGTAATTAAAATCTGAAGAACACATCAAGTATTTTGCAGAGTTCATAATCTAATAAGAGAATGTTATGCAAGGATATAATATCTGTCAAATATATATGTACACTGAAAGTCCAAAAAGTGATGGGGCCATTTGAGGGTTGTGAACTCACTGAAATGCTCCTCCAACCAGTCCTTCTCCAAACAGGAGCAGTGAGGCAAGGTGTTGTCTTGTTGAAAGAAGGCATTCTGTTATGGGAAATCGATAGTCACAAACGGGTGTATGTGATCGATGAATAGATCAACATAGCCTTGTGCCATGATGGTGGTATCAATAAGTATGACAAGCCCCAAGGTATTATACATTATCACTAAGCTGTTGCGATCAGCGTCTAAAACACTTAGTTGTTGACACCCATGTGATGAGAGGTGCATATGTTGGCTCTGATCATTACTTGGTGGTGTTACGAGTGAAACTGAATGCTGGTTGAAGGAAAAGAAATAGGAAGAGGCCTAGGATGGAAATAATAAAGGTTGAATGGCTCTTTGAAGTCCATCAGAGTTACTCTAATTTACTCAGTCAATGACTGAAGGAGCTGAGGTCATGTGAGAGGGATGTAGAAGAGAAGTGGACTTGTTTTAAGAACTGTGTTGTCACTGCAGCTGAAGTGGTCTGTGACACCAAAATAGTGGGTAGCACTAGAGGTGATGCTTGGTGGGATAGTGAAATTAAAGAGACAGTAAAGAGGAAGAAGGAAGCTTATTTGCGGATGTTGCATGGTAAAGTTTCTGAGGGTGAATATCGCTGTAAGAAGCATGAGGCAGCGAAGCTGATTTGCCAGAGTAAAACAAAAGTTAGGAAGAAAAAGGTGGAAAGGCGTGAATTGGCTTTTTGGAAAGATAGAAAAACTTTCTGGAAGTATATGAGACACAGGAGAAGTAGAGGAAACAAATTTGCAAGTTGTGTGAAGAATAGGATCAGGGAAATGATATGGGAGCCCAATGAGTTAAGTGAAAGATGGGATGAATACTTCTGTGAGTTATTAGATCAAGAAAGCAAAGGTGATTCTTAGGCAGAAGAAGATAATGCCATAGTGAGAGATGGATGCACAGGAGGGATCTCAAGAGAAGAGGTGTGTAAAGCTGTAAAATCTCTTCAGAATGGTTAGGCTCCAGGAGTTGATGGCATAACTGCTGAGATGTTGAAATAATGTGGTGACTGTAATTGACTGGTTAACTGAAATTTGCCAGTTATGCTTGGAGTTAGGAATGGTACCTTGGGACTGGAGGGATGCGGTCATTATTCTTTTCTGTAAGGCAAAAGATGATCAGACTGACTGCAAAAACTATTGTGGTATTAGCTTACTGAGTGTGCCAGAGAAAGTGTTTGGTAAGGTCATTATTGAAAAGGTACGAGGTCTTACATCAGAGAAAGTGTTGGATGTTCAGAGTGGTTTTATGCCTGGTAAAGGCTGCACTAACCAAATTTTTGCATTATGCATAATGATTGAAAAGTATCTGGCTGTCGGTAAGAAGTTTTTGCTGCCTTCATAGATTTAGAGAAAGCTTACGACCAAGTAAATAGGATACTTCTGTGAAAGGTGTTGAATGAATATCGTGTTACTGGGAATCTACTTAATAGTGTGAAAGCCATGTATGCTGGCAGTAGAACTTCTGTACGAGTAAATGGTGCCATATCAAAATGGTTTTCCATTGGTGCAGGATTCAGGCAAAGTTGCATAATGTCACCCTGGCTGTTTAATTCTATTTATAGATGAATGCATGCATGATGCCAAGATGGACAATACTGGTTTATGTCTTGGTAATATCCATTTGTGCAGATTGCTGTATGCTGATGACACAGTCCTGTTGGCAGAGAGCAAAAGTGAGTTGCATAGCATGTTGCCTTGGATGTACGAAGTTTGCATGAAATTCAAACTGAGTATAAATAAAGGAAAAACCAAAGTTATGGGGTTTGAAAGAGGAACTGGTAGTACTGAATGTAATATAAGTCTAAATGGCACAATGATTGACCAGGTGAATGAGTTTGTATATTTGAGAAGCTTGTTTGACAGAGAGAACAGATTAGATGGCAAAATTAGTAGGCGAGTGAATTCTTCATTGAAAGTCATAGCTGCTTTATGAGGTTTTCACAGGAATGATGGATTCTCAAAAGAGTCCTGAATGGATGTGTATGAAAGTGTAATTGTTCCTACTCTGATGTATGGCAGTGAAACCTGGGTATTACAGAAGAAACACAAATCGTTTGTGTGTCAGAGAAATGCATTACTTAAGGGGTTTTGTGGGAAGACACGTTCTGTCATGTGAGCAATGAAGATGTGTTGCAGTTGTGTAATGTGAAGCAAAATGTTGTTAGCAAGGTGGAGACTAATATTCTTAGGTGGTTTGGCCATGTTGAAAGGATGAGTGACAAGATGCTTACGAAGAAAAAATTTCGGCCCAAGTGGCAGGAAAGAAAGGCAGAGGAAGGCCAAGAAGTAATGGAAGGATCAGATTCAGGAGTGCCTGAATGAGAAAAAGATTAAGCGTATGAAGTATAGAAGGTCTTGTGTACGTCATGTGATGGATGTCACTGAAGCCCATGTTGTATGCCTAGATCTCTGTGAATGGAGAAGTTTGAGTTTGATATGGCAACAGTAAGTAAATAATCAGTTAAAAATTTATCTGGTGGTTTGTATTATCTGTTAAATGTTTATTTGTCAGATGGTCTTTCCTTGAGAAGCTAACCTCTGAATATCAGAGAACAGCTTCATGATATGTATGTACTAAGCTGTTCTCTCAGATTCAGAAGTAAGCTCCACAAAGAAATACAAACCACCAGATGAAATTTTAACTGATTATTTCCGTACTGTTGCCATATGAAGCTTCTCCATTTACAGCGATCTTGACACACAACTTGCGCTTCACTGACATGAACAAGACCTTCTATACTTTATACCCGTAATCTTTTTCTTGTGCAGATACTCCTGAATATGATCCTCCCATGACTTCCTTGGCCTTCTGCCTTTCCTTCCTTCCACTTGGTCTAAAAATTTCTTAGTAAGAATCTCATCACTCATTCTTTCAGCATGGCCAAACCACCAAAGAATATTAGTCTCCACCTTGCTAACAACATTTTGCTTCACATTACACAACTGCAACACATCTTCATTCCAGACACGATCAGAACGTATGTTACCCCCCTCTCCATAAGCAACACCTTCCTCCAGCACACAAACTTTCAAAATGTTTTATTCTGAGCAAAAGTTACAGGGAATGAAGGCGGTAGGTGGTATGTGCCTTTACAATGCCTGAAATCATAACAACAGGAGTCAGAAATATACAAAGTGTGCGCAATTTACAATATGCGAGGGGTATGTACAATGCAAGTGAAATAGATGAGCGGACAACAAGACATAATTATTGTAGTATGTATACAAGAAGTGCGCTATTTACAGTATGAGAGATGTATATATACAGCGAGTGCGCAAGTAACAGTATGAGAGGTGTATATATAATACAATGCTAAGGAGATAGATGAGCGATGATACAACATAAGTGCAACAGTGCAAGGTGTGATAATGGAAATTATATAGGTGAGACTGAATAAATGTACAATTTAGGCGAAGTATATACAGATGTGCGTGAAGCCATATAGAAACAGGGAAAGAACTATGTGCAGCAAGTGAGATATACATACAATGCAATGAAAATATAAATACAAATGACGCAGAACATAATGATGCAATTAAAAATGTGTACTATATACAAGATGTGTACAAAAAGTGCGTGACTGAGATATGCATGATGCAGACAGTAAAGAATGAACTTGTAGGAAGGCTCAGAAAAGGAGCATACACAGTACCAAGGAATGTGTATATGTACATAATGAACAGCGAAATATATACAGGATGTGTATGTACAATTTATATGAGCAATATGACGAACGAATAAGCAGAAGATATATGACGAAATAAGAACATTAAATATACAGGTACAATGTGAGGCACACAGAAGAAATTACTAAAAAGAACACTTAATCAGCAGAGGCCACCACAAAGTAAGTGCACATGAATACACTACAGACACTGACAGTAAAAAGATAAACTGGAGATGGGAATATGAAGAATGTACAGAAGATCTAAGTCTGATAAGCTTAGGGAGATACTCTCCGGATCCGGTGAGCCAGTCCAGGGTTTATCACAAAGATCAAAGCAGGGAAGGTCCCGACGTACAGGGTGGAAGTCAAAGTAGAAGATCTAGGTCTGCAGAAGGCCCGAAAAACCAGCGCTGGAAAGGTGACCATACACTCAGGAACTGCTGGCTCTGGTCAGTAGCCCGGGCTGCGGTAAACGCCAATATCGGAGCCGTGAGGTCAGCCGGTTGTGGAATTGCACACAGAGGGTATCTCCTGCTTGAAGGAGCGTAGGCGCATTAAAGGTATGACGGAGTTGCAGATAGAAGCAGTAAATCACATGCTTTGCGAGTACAAAGATGTATGCGCATGGCTCAGATAAAGGCACCGGTGGAGAACAAGAAACCAGCAACGTCCTGTACGAAGAAAAAGGCAGCTCTTTGGCACAGAGACACTTTGCAATGGTAAAGGTTAGGTGTAGTAAAGGAAGGATCGCTGGGCAGTACTTTTAGATGTGTAGAACATCAGCATGCTCAGAACAGAAGATGCAGGTGGGTGCGGCTGCCAGCGTCATCCGAAATAACGTGGCCGGCACTGGCAAGCGGCGGTGAAGGAAGAGCCAGTGAATATTCCTTTCATCTGGTGTCGAGATGGGTGAAGCTTTTGCCGACCATACACTCGGAAGAGCGGCGGGAGGCACTCCTAAAATGAGCTGGGGTGCGGGTGGCGATGGATCCTGAAGGAGAAAACAATAGAGGGTACGGACAGTAAAACTAGAGATCAGAAGAAATGAGCCAAGAACAGGAAGAAAAAAAGGAAAGGGAAAAGAAGCAGATGAAACGAGAAAGAGGCCAGCCGGAGAAGCGAGAGCAGGAAAAAGAGTAACTGTCGAGGAGCGGAGAGAATCGTAGAGTGCAAGAGAGGCAGAGGTGCATAGAAGGAAAGGAGAGAGGTCAGAAAAGGGTTTCCATGTTAGGTCAGAGTAAAGTAAGTCTCAGACAGATACGATCCCAGCGGGGAGCCAGGAAAGGTCAGTGAAATATGGTGCGTTAAGAGGATGGAGGAGTAGAAGAGGGGTTCAGCTAGAAGTTCTGAGCTGGAAGCGGGTGGGGCACGGAGTAGTGGCAGAGCGCGAAGAAAGGAAAGCACCTCCGAATAAATGGGGGAGAGACGAGAGCGGAGGAGAGTAAAGCGATCCATCAGCAGAAAAATTGTGAATTTAAAGCGGGGTTTCGGGGAGAAATCATCACGTCTCGGAGAAGAGAGGCACTTGGTTCGCAAAGTAGACGCAGAAGAGAAACTATCCGGTGTGCTTTGTAGAACTAGCGAACATCCAGGAGCGCAATACCACCGGTGGAGATCGAACGACTTAGAGTTGAGACTTGTATCCAATGTTGAGCTGACCAGATCATAGTAGAGATGATCCGTGTGACCTCAGCAAGATAGCAAGCTGGCGTGCGAGCAGCTGCCCACACATGAAGACAAGGAGACAGAAGATATGTACGAGCGAGGCGTGCCTGGGTGACGTAAGAGGCGCTGAACTGAGCTTTCCACCAGAAGGCAGCCGATCGAGCAAGGCGATTAGGAAGAGCAGCCCATGTGGTGTTTCGAGCAGCTATGGGAGCTCCTAGGTGTACACTAAGAAATTTCTGAGAAGAGGCAGTCCAGGAGGCGCCCCATGGGGAGTCCGTACTGGACTCTCAGGCACCGCACCACAGGCCGGCACTCTTGGTAGTGTTGAGCCTCGCTGAGGAGCAAGAAGAGTAGAGTGCATATACATGAGGGAGGGTATCAAATTGCGACTCCATCTGGACACAGAAAGTCGCGTAGGCAGAGTAGGTTATAGAGAAGTGCCTGGTGCTTGCTGTGGGAGAAGGAAGAGCCGCAAGAGATGCATGATGTACTGTGCATAGGAAAGGCTTGAACGCCAGGGTGAATAATTACCCAGAAAGTGGACACCCCTGTCGTATTCCACGACGGAAAGAAATGGGTGCTGTCAGGAAGGCGGCTGTCTTGGCCTGAAAGACGGAGTCGTGATAGAGAGCGAGAATAGTGGTAACGAAGACAGAAGGAAAGCCAAAAGCGTGTAAAGTAGTTAAGAGAAATGAATGGGAGATATTATCAAAAGCTGCACGTTGGTCTAAATTTACTAGGGCAAGAGATTCAGAATTAGTCCGGGCAATATACAGAAGATCACGAAGGAGGTGAAGGTTAGTAGTGATAGAACGACCAGGTACCGTGTAGGACTGGTCGGAAGAGAGAAGATACGGAAGAACTTGATTTAGGCGGCGAGAGAGAATTTTTGTGAACAGTTTGTAATCAAGATTTATCAGTGAAATCGGACACTAGTTCCCCAGGTCAAGGTGGTCGCCCTTCTTAGGGAAAAGTACCATGTGAGCAACAGTGAAGCCCCTCGGAAGGGAGATAGATGCAAAGCCAAAAGAGTAAGCAGCGAGAAGGAAAGGAAGGAGAGGAGGTAAAAAGATAAGATAAAATGATAGAGGGAGGCCGTCAGGACCAGGGACGGCTCAGAGATTGAGTGAGGAAAGTGCAGTCCTGAGTTCAGATGGAGAGATAGGCTGTAGAAGAGAAGCGGAAAGGTGAGAGGGGACTTGAGGGAGAGAAGAAAGTAAATTATTAGACGCTGAAGCAGAAGGTGGAGGGGTATCACTGTATTTGTTGGAGAAGTATTGATGTACATGGGAGCAAAGCACATCTGGGTACGAAGCCACATGACCGTCAGGCAGACGCAGCACACGGAGTTGATGAGAAGAACGACGCTGATCCTCTAACGAAGACAAGAACTCAAAAGAGCAGTCTTCGGGAGACAAGTGCTAAAGACGAAGTCGTAAAATGGCCTGCCGGTCTCGAGGTTCCAGAAGAGCACGGAAGTCTACCAAATATGCTGGATAGAGGGGGTGAGTGGCTCCAAGCTGGGCGAGAACTTGTCGAAGATTGCGTTCTTCCATGGTGCACAGATTGGCGACTGTGAACGAGTGGCTCTTGAGAAAGTGGAGCAGGTGTGACTTGACATCCAGCCAGTAACTTAGTGCACAGGATGCAGTGGACAGTCCAGGGTGATAAGAGTGAAGGAGATTCTGGATGTTAGAACACGAGGCCTGGTCTTCCAAGACAGAGGTATCTAATGTCCAGGAGTGAAACTCGGAGTGTTGACGGAAAGAAGAGGTGAAGGTGGCAACAACGGCACAATGGTCAGAAGAGGTGGTGGGTAGATGCTGACAGTCCGTGACCACGGGCAGAAGGGGAGCGGTTGCGTAGAAATGGTCCAGTCTAGCGAAAGATGACGAGGTGGCAGCTGAGGATCTCCACGTATGGGACACAGTTATAGGAAAAATTTGACGAAAGACGTCCCGAAGATCAAACTCTGTGATGAGGGAATGTAATTGTTCCACAAGACGCAATCGAGTTTCCTTATAAATCGGAGCACGATCAAGATCAGGGTCAAGCGTGCAATTAAAATCGCCGGCAATCAACACATGATCCGACGGCAACATTGACTGAAGAGCCAAAAGGAGGGTGTGATGTTGAGGTTTGCACGGGACGTAGATGTTGAAAACGACATAACGACGTTCGTCCAGAACAAAGGTGAGGCGTTGTAGCAAGTCACGGCAGAGATGCTGCACCGACACTGAAGATAGAACTTGACGGAACTGAGTGCAGTGCCAGACCGCCGATTGTAGAGTGTCGGAAAGCATGGTGGAACTGATAGTTCCACGTACGCCATCGATTGAAGGGCGTGGTAGACAGGCAATTTGTCTCTTGGAGCTGAAGAATGTCTGCTGTGAGGTGATGGAGATCCTCACGAGCAAGCAATTTTGCCAGAGGGTACCCAAACCCTCTACAGTTCAGTGTCGTTATCTTGAACGGAAATGTCCGACGGCGGTTCAAGGAGCTTGTCAGCGGCTCGTTGGAGCCGAGAGAGACGATTGCAGGCTTTCTTGAGACATCCGCTTTCGCCGAAAGATGTGGATGGTAAGGCTTGAAGGTGAGATCGAACAACCGCCACTTGCGTCATAGTTGCTGCAAACTCCGTGAGATAGGATTGGAAAAAATCATGAGACATGGCTTTACTACGAAGACCAATAAGATAGGAGTATAACTCTGCACCAGAAATTGGTGGCTGTGGTAGTGAGGAATCTTCCAGTTGCTGTATGAAATCCTCTAGAGTAAGTGGGACCAGTGTGCTGTCGTCAGAGTCGGAGAAGGAGTTGCTAGAAGCGTCAGATGGGAGTGAACGACTTTCCGAGCGATTACGTCTTCCTTGAAAGGTGGGAGATGTGCGTGTCTTCTTATTGCGACATCGAGTAATCCAACTACGCTTCAAGCGTACCCTCTGTTGCTCGGGACCAAAGGCAGGAGGGTCTGGCACTGTGAAGGCACAGGCGCAGCAACCCCATTATCGGGGTCTGAAGGGTGCTATGGAGTAATTGTAGAAGGTAGAGGTGAGTTCAGCGGGTCTCCGGTCGAAGAATTCTCCTGCTGTGGGTATGTCTGGAGTGTAGAAGCTGAGTTGGAAGTGGAAGGTTGCAGCGAGGTCACTCGTTGACCAACGGCTTTATGGATACTTTCGGAATAACTCGACTACCGCTGGTGAGAGGCACCAGAAGAAGATGCAGGGGGTCCAGCTGACTGTGGAGTAGGCTGTACTGAAGATTTGGAGGCAGTAGCTGCACGATGAGGGCATAGCGCGCTAGGGTGACCAGTGCTCTTACATACTGAACAAAGGGTGCTCAAAATGATGTCAATGCACCTAATATGAGTATTACAGCGTACATTGAGTACCGATGGAACACGTAACATGGCTTCCTCCGAGGAAAAGATCACATGTACGTTACGGCGAAAACCTAAGAGATAACGGTCCTCAAGGTCTCCCGCAAAGGAGGAGTATGTGATGACCGATCTGACAGTATGTCCATAATTCTGAGTGACGGAGTGCAATAGGTTGTTGGATACTTCCGGAGAAACGGGCGAAACTGACTGTAGTAGGTGCTTGTGTGAGTGAGGTTGCAAGGAAATGGCGATCGCCGATGGAAATGCCTTTGGTCAGAACTCGAAGGGCGACAGCAGGAGTCGCAAGATAAACAAAGACTTGGCTGGTTCTTCTACCCATGTGAGTAATATTGGAACAATTTTTCGAAGGGCAGCGCTGTACGCCATCAGCTTTGTGTTGGGGAGGCTGCGGAAAAATACACCCAGTCCGATTTTGTCAAGAAAAAGCTGACTTTGAGGGCAAGTAGTTGGAACATCCACGTAGATCTGGTCTGTACCATACGTCATCTGATAAGAGCACTTTGTAGAAGGCGGCTGATGAGAAGAAGAAGTTGACGCACCTGAGGTGACGGCAGCATACGACACACCTGGTGCGCATTGTGATGACGCAGAAGTGGCTGGTGGAAATGTGACGTCCATGGCGTCATCACAAGGTAGAGGGGAAGGAAATGGTTCACCACTCTTCGGCAATGTGAAGGAGATTGCTCCATGGGTAAGGCAACTTCGTCACGCTGCGGAGAGGAGGGGCTTGTCAAAGAAAGCCCTCCATTGGTGGATTGCTTCTGAGCAGCTGTTAGGGATAAAGAGTCACTTCCTGAAGCGAGGATAGAAGCTCCGCTACCCCCGAAAGCCGCCATTTGCAATGGCGATAAGATTACGAGCTTTGGCCAACTCGACTAAAGCAGGAAAATGAGAAGTACAACACAAAAAGGGCACTTGGATCAGAAGTAGGACGGCACCTTCACACACGCCACACACACAAAGTTAGGAGCTGTAGACTCGGAAATTATCACAAACGGAACAAAATACGAGCACGAAGTAAACAGCAACTGTCGTCCAGCACACAAACGACTCCTATGATTCTTTTGTAGTACCCAGGTTTCACTGCCATACATCAGAGTAGGAATAATTACACTTTCATACACAGCCATGCATGGCTCTGTTGAGAACCCATCATTCCTGTAAAAACCTCCCAAAGCAGCCATGACTTTCAATGAAGAGTTAACTTGCTTACTAATTTCACCATCTAATTTGTTCTCTCTGTCAAACAAGCTTCCTAAATACACAAACTCGTTCACCTGGTCAATCACTGTGCCATTTAGACTTATATTACATTCAATGCTAACAGTTTCTCGGTCAAAAACCATAACTTTGGCTTTTCCCTTATTTATACTGAGTTTGAATTTCATGCAAACTTCATACATCCGGGACAACATACTCTGCAACTCACTTTCACACTCTGCCAACAGAACTGTGTCATCAGCATACAGCAATCTGCACACAGGGATATTACCAAGACATAAACTAGTATTATCCATCTTGGCATCACGCATGCACCCATAAATATATTAAACGGCCATGGTGACATTACACAACCTTGTCTGACTTCTGCACCAATAGAAAGCCAGTTTGATAAATCACTATTTACTCATGTGCAAGCTCTACTGCCAACATATGTGGCTTTTACACTATTAAGTAGATTTCCAGTAACACCATATTTATTCAATATCTTGCACAAAAGTGTCTTATTTACTTGGTCGTAAGCTTTCTCTAAATCTATGAAGGCAGCAAAAGCTTTCTTACCAACAGCCAGATCCTTTTCAATCATCATGCATAATGCAAAAATTTGGTTAGTGCAACCTTTACCAGGCATAAAACCACTTCAAATATGCCAAAGTTCAAAGTGGTTTTATACCTGGTAAAAGCTGAACTGTCTTGGTGAGAGATGGGTTTGCCTCCTCGGGGTGCACCATGGGCACAATGACACACAGAGCAGCAACAAGGGCTTCTGTGAATCTTGGAGAGGTACCAGCTAGCTCTGTGTGACATTGGCGAAAAGACCCCAACTCACTGTGTTTTGGTCCAGAATCCTTAGGTTGAGTAACCAACTGGAACTGTCAGCTATGGGCTAATCCCCCACACTGGTGTACTTACCTGATTAAAAAGACACCAAGCCCCAAGGTGGCCCACATTAACATGCCTCAGTGCCTTGTATCATCTCCACCTGTCTTGTAACACCACAACTTGACAGCTGGGGTCCATGGCCTCATGTGGTCTGTACCACACATGCTCCTTCCTGTCAGCGTATTGTTGTTGGAACCTTGGTTCATCAGACCAAGCTACCTGTTTCCAACCCTTCACAGTCCAGTGGCAATGTTCCTTCGCCCACTGCAGCCTCTTTACTTGGTAACATGCTGATTACGAGGGTATTCAACTTGGGCATTGACTACCATAGCCCCTACTTGACATCATACATTGAATGCTGTTTGCTCAAAACTTTCTTGGTGCCTCGTCATTGAATGCCAACATTGTCCTCTCTGCCTTTACCCTCCATTCGAGCATTACGATACAAAAGAGATTGTGATTTGAACGTCAGTGATCCATATACTGCTACATTTTCTCCTGCGGGTGCAGGTTTTAATGTAGTCGTGGTACATGTGCAACAGCTAAATGCAGAAATCCAAGATGTTCTACTGTCACATAGATGGAGCACCCCACATTCCTTTCACTGACTATCTGTCCAAGATCGAACTTGCTTGGGTCATTGTGTTTACCCGTCATCACATTCACAGGTATGCTATACAGCAGCAAGATATATGGCCTGCTTATGTATAGCCCACAGTGGGTTTTGGTTGGCTGCTTTGTTGCAGTGGGGTAAGAGAAGTTTGTAGATGGGTTTGGTGTGTATAATAAATTGTGCTTTCAGTGAACATATATTTTATACACTGCTTTAAACTTCCAAAGCATTTTTCTTTGAATGCTTGAAAGTTTTAAGCAGTTTCAAAGTAACTTTCAAGCAGATTTTCTTCCTAGTCATCCTTCCAACCAAGATGATGTCTGAGATGGCAGCTGTTTACATTTTTTGAAATGCGTCTGGAGAACTATTTTGTAGGCTTCTTTTTTTTTTTTTTTTTTTCTTGTATCTATCTATATAATCTAAAAAACAATATAATTACCTTTATCTAAACATTTGTCGCACTTTGGTGATGCAGCTTGCCGGTTTTAATTGTCGAATCATCCCTGCCTCACCCAATGTACTTTTTTCACCCAATGTACTATCTGTTTCACTTTGATGAAACATTGTTTTGTGTATGCTTGTGACACTCCATATCAAGGTAAAATACTAGATGGTGAGCGAACTAATGAGTAATAAAGGTATCACATACCATTATTGGAACATATGCAGCACGTTACAAACTTGGTGAAACACATGCTCCCACCCCAAGAGAAGCCTAACATACATAGCTAATCTTTGTTAGTTAAAATAAATTGTTTACAAACTAAAACTTTTGGTTAAAATTTATTTATAACTCTCAATTAAATACATACCCCCAAAACATTCACACATTTAAAATTATCCAACGATTAAAAAATGGGCTAATCCCCTTAGAGCTAACAAACTCATCGGTTTGGGAGACACCGTTCACACAGGAAACACTCCATCAAAGTTGTACCAGTGACCACTTTCATCAACACGTTGTTGATATCAGGCCATAAAAACTGCACGAGGACTCCCTCGTGTGTTTCTAGCATTCGAAGTTGCATGCCAGGATCGAAAGAAGGGGTGTGGCACAATTGCTATGTATCAAAGGTGAATCACCTCAGTGCCGCCATCTATTGGGAGAGCTGGTAAATATAACTGTCGTAAGTATAAACTCATTTTCTTTTAATATAGAGATAAAGTCATTATAAAAAGTGGGAAGTCATTTATAAAAAGTGAAAAAATGCATAGGAAAAGACAAAAAAAAAGTGTTAATAACATTATATTTATCTCTGTATTAAAAGAAAATAAGTTTGTACTCACGACAGTTATATTTACCAGCTCTCCCAATAGATGGCGACACTGAGGGGATTCACCTTTGATACGTAGCAATTGTGCCACACCCCTTCTTACGATCTCGGCAAGCAACTTCAAATGCTAGAAACACGCGAGGGAGTCGTCATGCGGTTTTGATGGCCTGATGATATCAACAATGTGCTGATGAAAGTGCTTGCTGGTACAACTTTGACGGAGTGTTTCTGTGTGAACAGTGTCTCCCAACCCGATGAGTTTATTAGTTCTAAAGTGTTATAATT
This sequence comes from Macrothele yani, assembly GCA_039090855.1. NCBI lineage: Eukaryota > Metazoa > Arthropoda > Arachnida > Araneae > Macrothelidae > Macrothele > Macrothele yani. The sequence goes on along the minus strand of CM077016.1, from coordinate 94,911,444 downwards.
TTTAATCGTTGGATAATTTTAAATGTGTGAGTGTTTTGGGGGTATGTATTCAATTGAGAGTTATAAGTTAATTTTAAGCAAAAGTTTGAGTTTGTAAATAATTTAATTTAGCTAACACAGAATAGCTATGTATGTTAGGCTTCTCTCGGAGCGGGAGCAAGTGTTTCACCTAGTTTGTAATGTGCTGCATATGTTCCAATAATAGGTATGTGATACCTTTTATTGCTCATTAGTTTACTTGGAAGCACGTTTTAACCATGAAACTATACTTTGGGATAAGTTTCACAATATGTATATGATAAATGAACGTTGTTGAAAATTGTTGGGATCAAAGAAATACTCAATAAATAAATGATTTAAAAAATTACTCTATATGTCTTATACAGAGTGAAGAGCCGGTCACCTTTCTCACCTTTCCAAACCTTTTTTTAAATTAGTCACCTTTTTCAGCTTTTGTCACCTTTTCAAACCTTTTTTGACCATATTGGGGGAAAATGTACAATTTAACAATATAGTTTCAAAAGAAGTTGCTAGAAATTGAAAAATTGTTATTGTAAGTATGCCTACAACTACAGGGTGTTTCACTCGCTACTTTACCCGGCATTTTTGCAATAACTGTAAGAGGAATGAAGATATCGTAATGAAATTTGAACTGGACTTACCTTGGCTGTGAGAAAGCAAATGGAAGCAATGTGTAGCTGCGCCGAAGTCGTGGGCATGGTCAGAGAGAAGTGGCGGCACTAGCCCAAAATTGGTGGGCTAGAGCCGCCACTAGCCCAATATTTCCACTGGTGGCGCTAGCTCAAAATTCCCATTTTGGGGCAACTGACAATCCTCATGCGACACACGAAGAACCCCTATTATATCCAGCAAAGATGGGTGTTTGGTGTGCGATGTCAGAGCGGTGCATTGTTGGACCGATCTTCTTCGAAACAACCATCCGACAGCAGCTTATGTGGAAATTTTTCAGACCTTCGTGAATCAGCTCGATTACTTTCTCTGCTCGATTACGTCGCTCGATTACTTTCTCTGGGGCTGCCTGAAAGGTAGAGTTTGCGGCAATAATCCACAATCCATCGCCACATTGAAATCCAACATCATTAAAAAATTCAGGAAATTCCTGGGGACATGCTGACCCTAATCTTCCAAAATATCGAGCGTCGTGTTCAGGTCTGCCTGGACGCAAATAGTGACCATTTCCAACACATGTTATGATGCCATCTCCTTTCTCACAGCCTAAGCTAAGTCCTGTTAAATTTTGTTACGATATCTTCATTCCTCTTCCAGTTATTGCAAAAATGCCGGGTAAAGTAGCGAATGAAATACCCTGTATGTGAATGTAGTTATTTCTGTACTCCTATGCCTCCCCTTATAATTGTAGGAAGGCCTCATAATTAACACGTTCGCGGGCAAGGCAGCATATGCCACTGCACATCCAGTGACATGACGTTATATGCCGTCCAACTTTACTTCACGCCATAAATACAAAGCTGCAAATGTCGACAAAATTGTATCAGGGTTCCAGTTACTTTAAGTTTACTGTCCTGCTGAAAACATGAATTTTCCATAAATGTCTCTGCATTTTTGTTACTGTCCGCAAATGTGTTAAGCCCCAATTATGAATGAAGATGAGCTGAGGAGCTGAGGGGCATCTAAGCCAATAATATTTTATATAGAGCCAATAACATTTTATCCTTTCATCCTCTGAGAAACTCCATTTAAAAGTGAAATCTTGCAGGCTGTCATCAAAATATTTACCTTCGTGTGATAGAATTTTCAAAAGCAGTCACTGTTTTTTATTGTATTCGTAGGGTGCATGCTTCTTGGCAAAATTTACAGATTTTGACAATTGTTAAATGTTTTCAGAAAGCTGGATTTCTGCAAAACGCAGAGATGAATAATGAAACTGAAGTTGACCATGAATGGAATACGGAATTACACCATACAATACAAAGTTTGAAGATGACAATCCATTTTTTGGTGGAAATATGACAAGGATGGTAAGTCAGATAATATCTGAAAACTTGAAAATTTCGTTGTCCTGGAGCGAAAATCGAACCCGTGTCACCCAGATAGCACCCAGGTATGCTAACCACTACACCACACAGAATGACCAAGTCTCAAGTTTCTAATTAATTTGAATATAACCATCACAGGATTCGCTAGTCGAAGCAACCTGCATTCATGTTTAGCGAATCTGGAGGTTAAGAATCCTATCCCGTGATTGCCCGGAGGAGCAGATAAATCATGAATGCAATACGGGATTACACCATACAATACAAATTTTGAAGATGACAATCCGTTTTTTGGTGTAAATATGACAAATACAGGGCTCAAAACAGGTCAGTTTTGCAACTAAAAGTCACTATATTTGAAAAAGTCACTAAAAGTCACTATTTTTCTGAAAATTAACTAAAAGTCACTATTTTTTCAAAAATTAACAAATTACTAAGTCAATTTTTTACAATAACTCGCCAATAAAAAAAAACGTGAACATACAACTGTTTGAAATACTATTAAAAAGCACCAATCACTTACCCTAAAGATCATGGTAATTTCCATCGACTACACACTTCCAGCACGTCAATTATCGTAATGTTGTTGGCCTTCAAAGGTTTACAGACATCTTGCTTACGATTCCTTCTTCCGGGGATGAAACATCGTATTTTTATTTTTTTTAAGCCATATGAGATGTAACTATAAGCTTGTCATTTCCATAAACCACACAAGCATACTACTCATTCATACAATTCAATTAAAAAACTATGTACATATTTACACAACCTTACATTCCTAGGTGGTTAAACCTTTGTCAACTGTGAGTAACAAAATGCTCCATCTGTTTCAAAACCCCTGCCACTCCCAGTGCAAGTGTCACACTCATTCAGCCTCTCACACACTATCCTCTAGCACTTTCAACAGACTACTGTCGTCATCAGGAGGCAGGTGTGTCTCACCCGCCCACCACAGCTCAAGTGAGCAGAGTCATCGAGGCACGGGCTCCAGTCGCAATCTCTGAATCATTTAAAAACCTTTAAAAACGAAAGGCAGTTAAGAATTGCAGAGTCAGTGTTAATTGAAAAAACAGATCAAGATTATGCAACATTAATGAGCCTAGCAACTTAAACGAACAATGGAAGGCCCTAATAAAAATTGAACAACAGCTTAGAAAGAAAATAAGAAAAAAGAGCAACAATGACAATAGATGGCGCCAGAGACACAATGATTCAGAGATTGCGACTGGAGCCCGTGCCTCGATGGCTCTGCTCACTTGAGCTGTGGTGGGCGGGTGAGACACACCTGCCTCCTGATGACGACAGTAGTCTGTTGAAAGTGCTAGAGGATAGTGTGTGAAGGGCTGAATGAGTGTGACACTTGCATTGGGAGTGGCAGGGGTTTTGAAACAGGTGGAGCATTTTGTTACTCACAGTTGACAAAGGTTTAACCACCTAGGAATGTAAGGTTGTGTAAATATGTACATAGTTTTTTAATTGAATTGTATGAATGAGTAGTATGCTTGTGTGGTTTTTATGGAATTGACAAGCTTATAGTTACATATCATATGGCTTAAAAAAAAAAATACAATGTTTCATCCCGGAAGAAGGAATCGTAAGCAAGATGTCTGTAAACCTTTGAAGGCCAACAACATTACGATAATTGACGTGCTGGAAGTGTGTAGTCGATGGAAATTACCATGATCTTTAGGTTAAGTGATTGGTGCTTTTTAATAGTATTTCATTTATGAATTGCACGTAAACTATGCGCACTTTGCAGGGGTTTAATACCTTAAAAGTGCAAATATAATAATACAACTGTTTATTGCATGTTGGGTATATAATAGTTACAATGGGAGTAGGTACTTTCGAATCCTCTGGATTGCTTCATCAGCCAGTATAGATATAAATGTAGTAACAGAGATATAACCATAGGTATTCTATTGTTATGTAAATAGTTTTGAACCCACCTTCTTAGCAAAAATCGGCCATTAAATTTTTAATTATTTTTTACTTTGGTGTGTATGAAGGACAATAATATATATATCATAATCATCATCGACCGAGATGTCCTTCTTATGGGGACATCTGAAGGCCCTCGTTTATGAGACTCCAGTTGCCTGTCGAGGACCTGGTCGCTCGAATATCCGTTGCGGCTGCACGTGTGCGAGAAATACCTGGCATATTCCAGTACCGCCCCGGTGGCGCAGTGGTCTAAGCGATGGCCTCTGATCATTCGTCCGAAAGGGGTCCAGGTTCGAATCCCGGTGAGGCATGGATGTTGTGTCTGTTTTACGGCACTGGCTCTCTCCTTTCCCTGGAACCAGTGACCCTAAATTAGGGACGGGTGACTGCTTATAGCCCATTGAGTTGCTCACGGTGGTCGTTAAACCACCAATCAAAAAAAATATATATATTCCAGTAATCAGGTAGAGTCGTGTCACCTGGAGACATTTTTCTTGGGCAAGGCAACTGGTGAAGTACTTGTCAAGCATATCAACTTAGCTATCGACAACACTCGGCTACCCAGACAGTCATTGCTCATGATTGGTTCAGATGGGCCAAATGTAAATAAAAAAGTTCACTGTCTCATGAATGAGTATATGAAATCCATGTGTGGTGAGCAACTCCTGGACTTAGGCTCGTGTATGATTCACACAGTTCGCCGCCCCGGTGGCGCAGTGGTCTAAGCGATGGCCTCTGATCATTCGTCCCAAAGGGGTCCGGGTTCGAATCCCGGTGAGGCATGGATGTTGTGTTTGTCTTTCGACACTGGCTCTCTCCCTTCCCTGGAACCAGAGACCCTAAATTAGGGACGGCGACTGCTTATAGCCCATTGAGTTGCTCATGGTGGTCGTTAAACCTCCAATTAAAAAAAAAAAAAAAAAGATTCACACAGTTCATAACGCCTTCCAGAAAGGTATAGAAAAATTTGGACTGTATATTGGCGATTTAGTCATTGACTTATACTGTTATTTTAAAGGCTGGCCCTCCAGATCTGAGGACTTTTCAAAAATCCAATCAAAACTGTCACTGCCCAAACATATGTTTATGAAACATGTAACTTCAAGGTGGCTAACAATGACAGAAACATGCAAGAGAGTTCTAGAGCAATGGGATGCTCTCATTGAGTACTTCATGAAGTTCATCCCTCAAAAAAAATTCAAAGGAAATGTCATCCACAAATATCAGTCTATAACCAAGCTTCTCAAAGATCCTACAACAAAAGCTTTGATAAGTTTTGTAATATTTAGCTCAAAAGTTTTTACAGATATCACAGGCACACTACAGAAGAATGAACCCCTTGTACATGTCATTCACTCTAAATTAGTGAAATTGGCAAGAACTCTTCTTCTTCGCTTTGTTGAGAAGGATGTTGCTTCATTGGAAAATCTTCACAAAAGTATTGTTGAAGATAACAGCAATTTCTTACCACTTTCACAAGTTGAATGTGGCCAGGAGGCTAGTGAAATTTTGAAAAATTTGACAGACACAGAAACATTTTTTTTTTTTTCAAGAATAGTGTTAGAAATCATTACATTGCTGCCTACAAACATATTGTTATTACAGCTCCTATCTCTAAGAATATTTTGAAGTACTTGTCTTGCCTTCATCCTGACAATATTAAGTCAAGTGACAGTAGCATATACATCACCAATTTGGGAAACCTCTTACCAATCAATGTTGATCCTGAGATACTGCTTGATGAATGGAAATTGTTGAAGGTAGAAGAAAAAGTTTCAAAACTGAAAGAAGATCAATGCATTGACCACTACTGGAGGCAATTTTTCTCAAAGTATGAAAGCATAGGGAAAGTAGTGAAGGCATGTTTGTCTTTAAGTCATGGCAGTGCAGATGTTGAGCGAGGGTTTTCTTTATCTGGTCGTTTTCTGGCAGAAGATCGGGCCGCAATGAGTTCGAGAACACTAGATGCTAAGTTGACCATCTTGTCATATACACATGTGTATGAAGAAATATGGGAACAAACCAGAGCTGGTACCCATAACCACTGAGCTCCTCAAACAAGCAAGATGTGCTGGTCATAATTTTAAGGTATACCTAGAAAAGAAAAAGAACGAAAAAGCTCAAAAAGAGGAAAAGGAAAAACTGGAAGAGGAAGAGAAACTGATCAAAGAACAAGCAATGAAGAAACTTGAAGATGAGAAAACTGGGATTCAGGAAATGGAAAATTATCTTAAAAAGAAAGAGAGAGAGGAGGCTGTGAAAAGGAAAGCAGAAGACCTTTTGTCAGAAGCACCTAAACATATTAAAACTGCCATTAGACAGAATGATATGTCCAAAGTACATTTAGCGCAAGGGATGCTTGAAGGGATAAGAAAGTTGCAGAAAGACTTGAAAGATACTGAGAAGATTCAAACTCAAGTTGACAAACAGAAAACTAGGCTCATCACCCACTTCCTTAGGAAGAAGGACAAATAGAAGGAAACTTGATCAGTTTGTGAAATTAAAATTTACACCAAGAAGACATGTTCTTTTCCTTTTGTCAAAAGCCTTTGTATGCATAATTTTTGTATTAGTAATTGATAATCTTTTGTATCAAGTTTGAACATACTAAAAAAAAAAATAATAAATAAATAAATAAAGGCCAGACCCTATCCAGATCAAAGCTTAAGCATAGTAGTGAGATAAAATAGATCTTTCAAATGTCATTAGCCATTACAGATTATAGGAATGCCATTTTGACAGTATAGTCAGTTACAATTCATGCTTCAGCTTTGATTCAACCGGCCATTATTTGGTTAGGAAAAATTGCAAAAAAAAGTATGTATGTTGTTGCAAATAATAACTTTGCTAGGAAAAATATAGAGAAAATTACTCATATATTACACATGTTGTTTCAAACCTTTAATTTGTGTGTGTGACATGTGTGTATATATAATAATTACATTTATTAATATATCACAGTTTGACTACATAAAAGAAATGAATTGTGAATTGAATTGCATGAAATTCAGAATTTGTGGAAATCTTGAGAAGAAAATCACTATTGGTCCCTTTTTTTGAGATTTTTTTTTTGGTCACTATTGGTCCCTTTTTTCAGATTTTTTGGTCACTATTGGTCACTTTTTTTGAGTTTTTGGTCACTATTTCAACTATTTTAAGGTCATGCCCTGTTGTGAGCCCTGCAAATATGGTAAGTCAGATGGTAAGATTTTCAGGTATTATCTGACATACCATCCTTGACATATTTACACCAGAAAATGGATTGTCATCTTCAAAATTTGTATTGTATGGTATAATCCTGCATTCCATTCATGATTTATCTGCTTCTCCGGAAAATCACGGGATAGGATTCTTAACCTCCAGATTCGCTAAACATGTATGCCGGTTGCTTTGACTAGCGAAACCTGTAATGGCTGTATTCAAATTAATCAGAAACTTGAGGCTTGGTCGTTCCGGGTGGTGTAGTGGTTAGCATACCCGGGCGCTGTCTGGGAGACACAGGTTCAATTCCCACTCTGGGACTATGAAATTTTCAAGTTTTCAGATATTATCTGACTTACCATCCTTGTCATATTTACACCAAAAATGGATTGTCATCTTCAAAATTTGTACTGAAGTTGACAATACCACCACCAACCTACTGGGAACATTACCTGAAGAATCAAAAATGACCTGCTAAGTGAAGATCAGTTTCCACCAATAGATTGCAATATCATAATATATACTCATGTTAGAGGAAGCATGTTCATCATACTACACATTGAGTTAAAGATAAAAAGGAGCTGCAAACAACCATCACATTTTGGTCAGAAAGCAAATGTGTCATAACGACAAGACACCTCAGAACTTTCTTTTTAGGTAAAGTGGATGGTGAAACATTGCATAAAAAACTATGTGAAACACTTTCTGAGGCCAATTTATCACAAAACAGATGCCTAATGCTTGGGTCAGACGAACCTAATGTTAATAAAAAAGTTTTTAGGCTTTTCAATAGTAATGTCCAGGAGACACAAGGGACAAGTCTTATAAACATAGGTACCTGCAACATCCACACAATGCATAATGCATATGTAAAATTATTGGAGTGTTTAGGTGAAGAAGCTTCTGAGCTGCTGATCAGTATTTACCATTATTTTGACAATTGGCCTGCCTGTTGGGCAGAGTTTGAAAAAATCCAATCTAAATATAACATTCCACACCACAAATTTTTGAAACATGCAATAACAAGGGCTTGCCTTCGGGCCTTCAGTCAACGGGAGTTTGGGGCAGTGGGGCATTATTCAGTTCTATTTCCTTAAGCACATGCCTCTGAGAAAAAATTCTGCTGCTCTTCAATTCAGATCCTACAAGGCTGTTGTGAGTGCCTTAAAGAAACCTTCAGTAAAAGCTGAACTTCATTTCATTATTTCATCAGCAGAACTATTCATTAAGTTCACACAACATTTTCAGTGCCAAGCACCCATGATCCACAAATTGCATGAAAAAATAGGGAATGTTCTTCAGACCTTCATGACTCGTGTTTTGAAGACTGCTGTCATTAGAAAAATCACTAATTTTTCCAAAGTTGATCTTGATGAACTGTTTACAGTTGGTAATCTGCTTCCTCTTGAAGAACTTGTCATTAATGAAAAGGTCACAGACGAGCTTTCTAAACTGAAAGAAAGTGATAAGATTTTTTGAATAAAGCTCATGTTGAGAAATGGCTTCCTAGTTTAATTGAATTAATAATCTAAAGCAACTTTTTAAGATGTTATTTCTGAAGGAAGTTAAAAAGCACTATATTACTGCCTGCAAGCATGTGATGGAAAAGACTTGCTTATCAAATGGATCACTTAAAAATTTTAAATTTTTAGACCCAAAAGAATGAGTGAATGATAGAAGCTGCAGAGACATACTGAAAGTTGCAAAAATTATGCCATTTCATGTTCAACTGGATTATTTGTTAGATGAATGGAAATTTTTGCAACTGGAAAAAGATGATACAGCATTTGAAAACAAAACTGTTGATGATTACTGGCAATAACACATCTCAAAAGGGACTCATTATCAAAAGATATAAAATTTCCAAATGTTGCAAAAGTCATAAAGGCAGCTCTTACTTTGTCAAATGGAAATGCTGACATAGAGATGATTTTTCATTTCTAAGCATATATTACGAGAAGATAAATCAGCAATGACCAAAAGATTTTTAAACAGTGTACTGATTGTGAGGGATGCCTTTAAACAATATCCTAATTTTCTTTTTGTGCCCATTAATCTAAAACTCATTAAGTACAAACAACAAGCACATTCAAAATACATTGCCTTTATGAAAGAATGGAAGAGGAAAAAGAAAACAGAATTAGAAGAAAACCTAAAAGAAGAACAAAAAAGAACAGATTATGAAGAAGATATGAAAAAGGTGGAAAAGATAAAAATGTCAATCAAATGTGAGACTGCTGCTCTGAATGACAAGAAAAAATAACCCCTACAAACTAAGGAGGCAAGAAAAGAACTCTTTTTGGAAGCTTCGGTTAAACTGAAGAAAGCACTCAAAAAAAATATGATTTAAAGGGACCAAAATTAGCTGAAGGCATGATGCTCGAGGAGTAAAATGTATGCAAATGGAAGAAAGAGTGAGAGAAAAGGAAGTGGAAATCATTCAGAAGAATCTTGAGAAAAGAAAATCAAGTATGATTGCATCATTTTTTTGCTAAGATGCCTAGAAAACAGTAAGCCAAACAGTTTTTTATCCAGAATTGTTTTTCTGGAACATTGAAGAGAATTGTATGTCATTAGATTTTCAGAATTTTGGGTAATTTTTTTTTCTGTAAAATTATATAATGACCGATCCCCGCCCCTTCCCCGCATGGCGCGGAAGGGGTGGGGTGGGGATCGGTAGGTAAGAGTGATATTCTTAGAAAGATGAAGTTTTTGAGGAGGGTGATAGCAATTCGATTTATATGTCATAGCTCAATATAGGGGGAATTGCTAATAATAAATTTATTATATATAATAATAATAAATTTATTATTATATTAAAATGGTCGTACCCCATCCAAGACCATAATAGAGAAATTTATTAATATCTTACCTGGTCTTTTTTGGTAGGGGAGTATAAAAAAAAAAAAAAATTAACCATATTTGTTGTTTTGTGCTATTGGCAAGGTCTTTTAATCACCTTTTAGTCACCTTTTTAAGAAAATTTGTCACCTTTCTCACCTTTTTCAAAGGTCGCCTTAACTCCTCACCCTACTTATACTATCCCATTGTTATTGACAGGCTTTCATCTAGTGTATATAATAAATAGCTTTTAACTGCAGAGAATGCACATTTCTTTTTCTTTGTAATTTGCATACGTTTTGGATATAATTGAACAACTTTTTAGTGCGTGTGCTTGTGCAATTGAATTATTTCTATCCCTGAGTTTAATGTTTTTTGTATAAATTGTTCAGATATTGTGATGCCTCCATACCCCTCAAAAAAATTGTGCATCCAGTGTATTCAGCAGTCTAAAATGTTCCTTATATACATAAGTTAATGATGTAGACTTAAACCTTTTTCATTTCCACAGGTTTTTTTTCAGAGGGGGGGGTTGTTCTATGAGGGCATATGTTCAGCAACTATAAATATGTTGTCCATTTTCTTTTTAGGTTTTCCTTGTAAATACCCTGAGGGCATATCAGGAAAACTAGTGCATGTTTGATTGAAGAACTGTTGAAATTTGAGGTATTGGTGCTCTGAAAGCATTTTAATAATGTCAGCCACAACACAAATCTTCCATGTGATTATTAGAAAACAAATTTTCTGGGAAGTGAGTAAATTCTTTGATCTATGCTTATTAGGCCGGAGCGTAAAAAAAAAGTTTTCGAATTTCGATATTCCCTAGTGCGAAAACGTTGTGTATTGCTATGTAAACCATGTGCAAAAAAATTTAGCGAAATTTAAATAATATCTTACGGTCACACTTTACCTCCAAAATTTTTATATTTGGGTAAAATCGTCACATTTTCATGTCCGTTGGGAGAAAAGAACAGTGTTAAGTACAGACTTTCCCTAGTGCGCAAAAACTGTCTGTTGGCACCTAAAAGATGTGCACAATTTTTCAGGCAAAGCAACAAATATTTTAAGTTCCAATTTAATGCAACAGTACTACATGTTTAAGGAAAATCGCAATACTTTGACACCTAATGTTCACCATGTGATTTGTTTCCTAGATGTGTTAGTGTGTGCACTACTGCACTGAAAGCACAACATATTGTGCAAATGTGCAGTAGTGCACACGGTGCAGCTCTTCACATTTTTCATGTTTCAGAAAAATCGCAGAACTCATCATGAGAAGGTGGCTGCCCAGCAAGTTCCACCCATGCCCAACCCAACCACCCATCCATTAGGGCAAATTAATTTTCCGTTCTTCTTTTTTAATCTTCAATTTTCTGTTCTTTATTCATTTTCACCTGGAAATCTGATTTACTTTCAAAAGATGGCATTATTTGCCATGCTTCCAACAGTACTCTAATAAATCAATCCCTTTGTTCTTCGCAAACAGCAGCAGATGCTTCTGTTGTCAACTTAACGTATCGCTGCACTCCCTGATTGTGACAAGGGAAGTTTTGCGTGCCCAATCGCTTAACAATGTCCTTACAGTCACTATTGCATAGGTTCATTTTTCCATCGTCGGTTAAATGAGCAGTCAATGGCGGTTCGCTTAAGATGCATGATTGCCAGTCAATTAGGTCAAAATAATCCTCCCCCTGGAAGTTGAACTGAGGAATTTCAAATACACGGATTGTATTTGACAAAAGTTGTGTGCCCTTGCTCTAAGGATCCTGCGGAAGCCAAGTTCTCTGATGTTTCCTCTCGCCTGTGATCGTAGCCAGAAGTATTGATTCTGGATGGGCAAAATAGCCATTTCTTTGGATTACGTGGTCCAGAACACTCTTCAAATCCTGGGTGAGATATCTGGATGTATGGATGGCCTTCCACAGATTCCGTGCTCCATAATGGCAATGAGGATGGGATCTTATAAGTGAACCACATGAGCGCATAAACCTCACAACAAATTCTGCCAGAATTTTAAGTGAAACCGAAGGCTGCGAAGTACTAATACAAAGGCAAAAAATATGAGTAGCTGACGTTTGCCACCTTGCATGGATAATTTTTACGGTGCTTATGTGCCAGGCTTGATGACCACGTATGCGTTGTCACAGCATGGCTAATGTCCTACAGGTATTTCTGAGACGTGTTAAGATCCCTTGCAATTTTTTCATCACGTTCAGGAAAACCCGCTTCAATTGCTTCAAATTTCAAAACTGGTAGATTTTCGCAGCTCTCCAGCTGTTTGCTGATTTCCCCCTGAAAATGTTTTTCCGCCACTCGTTTGGCCATCCAAATGTTGAATGTTTTGGGCCACTCGTTTCGTCATACAACTGGCATATGCTCCACTGAAGAAGTTTTTGGCAGGCTAGCTCTAGAATGCAAATTGCACCTCCTTTACACCCAGTATTAATGACGGTTCCGTCGCAGCCTATCACCAACAGTTTGCTTAGGTCGATATTCTTGGCATGTAAGAAATCCAGCAGACATTTAGCAATGTCCTTTGCGGTGGAAGATGTAGGAGTGGTATGCCTAAGATATTTACTTCCAGGTTCTTCCAGCATAGTCACATGTTCTTCAGTAATAGTTTTTTTGAACTGCTTTCCTTTCTTCATACATCATGATTTGGTCCTTACGCCCGTCAAAATATAGCCCTTTGATAACTTTACGTGCAATCAGATTATCGATTTGAAGCTGTTTTCTCTGGGGTTTTTTTTTTTGTTGTTTTTTTGTGCCTACCTATAACACTTGAAGTATCAGCTTGAGTTATCATTCCCACATCTTCCAAAAGTGCACTTGCAATGTTGGCTCCATTCATCCAGATATCTCACCCAGGATTTGAAGAGCGTTCTGGACCACATAATCCAAAGGAATGGCTATTTTGCCCATCCAGAATTAATACTTCTGGCTATGATCACGGACGAGAGGAAACATCAGAGAACTTGGCTTCCTGAGGATCGTTAGAGCAAGGGCATAAAACTGCGATGCAATCCGTGTATTTGAAATTCCTCAGTACAACTTCCAGGGAGCGGATTACTTTGACCTAATTGACTGGCAATCATGCATCTTAAGCGAACTGCCATTGACTGCTCATTTAACCGATGATAAAATAATTAACCTATGCAACAGTGACTGTAAGGACATTGTTAAGCGATTGGGCATGCGAAATTTCCCTTGTCACAATCAGGGAGAGAAGCGATACGTTAAGTTGACAACAGAAGCAACTGCTGCTGTTTGTGAAGAAGAATAAAGGGATTGATTTAGTAGGGTACTGTTGGAAGCACGGCAAATAATGCCAGCCTTCAAAAGTAAATCAGATTTCCGGGTAAAAATTAATAAGGAACGGAAAATTGAAGATTAAAAAAGAACAGAAAATTAATTTGCCCTAATGGATGGGTGGTTGGGTTGGGCACGGGTGGAACTCGCTGTGCAGCCACCTCCTCATGATGAGTTCCAGGATTTTTCTGAAACATAAAAAATGTGAAGAGCTGCACCTTGTGCACTACTGCACATTTGCACAATATGTTGTGCTTTCAGTGCAGTAGTGCACACACTAACACAATTAGGAAACAAATCACATGGTGGACACTAGGTGTCAAAGTATTGCAATTTTCCTTAAACATGGAGTATTGTTGTATTAAATTGGAACCATAAGATATTTGTTGCTGTGCCTGAAAAATTGTGTACATCTTTTAGGTGCCAACAGATAGTTTTTGCGCACTAGGGAAAGTCTGTAACTAACACTCTTCTTTTCTCCCAATGGGCATGAAAATGTGACGATTTTACCCAAATATCGAAAATTTGAAGGTAAAGTGGAACCGTAAGATATTATAAATTCAGGTTAAAACATCTATAGCAGAAGCCACAGCTGTTTTTAAATTTGCGTGCATACAATTATAATAATAAAAAAGTTGCTTACCTTTTTCACATTTCACTGCACATTTTATTCTTTTTGTTGTCATGCTTGATTTAAGCCTCCGGTGCGGTGTTCTATTTTTGTCTTCAGGTTCTTTCAAATGTTCGACAAACGCTCAAGTCCATGAAGTGCCTTGCTTTCCAGGTCGCAAAATTGTATCCTCCTCCCTCCCCACCCTTCCCACCAGTGTGTAAAACCCAACCTTCATTGGTAAACACCCCAATTCTTGAACTCAAAACCTTTTGATGTTATCAACGAACACAAACTGCCTATTTACATACATACAAAATGCTGAACGAAAACATTAAAAGCGTATATACAGCTATTTACATATGACTCATCTTATTCTTTCGACTCTCCTTCTCAACACCTCATGAACAACCAGAACATTCATTCTTCACACCCTAAGCCATTCCAACGCAGACTGCCTCAAGTACTTTCTACGGTCTGCAGGGTTATCTTCAGGAGTTGTTCTAGATGCTTTCTCTTCTGCCACCGCAGTAAGAGTGTGCAATACGCTCGTCTTCCTCGACCCGCCCCAACGTCATCTACGAAAAGCTTCCACCGTGGCTCCATCTGTTATTGACTTTAGTGAACTCTTCATTTTCTTCTTCTGGGTTGGGGGCGGGGGGGGGGTTGGTCAATTTTTATTAGTTCTTTCCATTTTTCATTAAGGATACTTAGATCGTTATTATTACAAATTCGATCTCTATTTTTTCAATCAGTACAGACTCTGCAATGCATAGCTGTCTCTCATTGCGACATGATTTTATTATTTTAATCTCTTCAAAATTCGGGTATGTGTGGTTATCCAGACAGTATTGTATCAGTGCTGTTTTTGCTTCTTTTTCTTTTGCCAATTTTTAATATGTTGTAGGCGATGTTTTAACTGATTAGGTATTTCATACACACCAGCTTTTTCCAAGACTCTACATTTTTCAGTGTTATTAATTATCATATCTCCAATAGTCATTACTTTGTTTCCCATCTGAATTCCATATTTATGGCATAATTTATTGATTTCTGTAGAGATTCCTGGAAGGTAAGGTGTTGCTCCGACGTATTGTAATTGTTGTTGTTTTTTTGTTTTTTTTTTTCTTTTAGGGGAATATGTATCTTGCATCTTTACTTGTACTTCATAAATCCATTTATTTATCTTCTGTGGAGGGTATCCATAGCTGTATGTGATTTCTTTAATGTAATTTATTTCTTCATTACGAAATTCTTGTTTAGGGGAATGTGTGATTGCTCTTTTAATTAATGTTTTTATGCTATTACATTTCTGTGTGTAAGGGTGTGTTGAGTTATATGGTATCAGAACTGGGACATATGTTTGTTTTCTATGTACCTTGTACTGCAGTTGGTTATTTTGCTTGATGATCTTAACATCCAAGTAAGATAAGATACGTTCTTCTTCATGTTCTACTGTCAATTTAATTGTGGGATAGACATTACTAAGTTGTTGTTAAAGATTCCAGCTCATCAATTTTCATTCTGGCCATGATGAAGATATCATCTACGCATCTGCAGTAAACCAACGGTGGTTCATCCATTGTACTGATTATTTTTTCTTCTATGTACTTCTGCTCCTGCCTCTGTATACACTGAAGAGCAATTGAATTAGAGATACATGTCTAGTAACGTGTAGCACCACCTTTCGCCCTGATGACGGCGGCGATTCGTCTCGGCATGAACTCAACAAGACACCGGAAACGTTGGGAAGCCATACGGATCCACGACCCCTGAACAAGTTCCCACAGTTCACGAAGATTTGATGGAGGGGGTCAGAGCCTCGAACATCTCTCTCGGTGGCATCCCACATGTGCTCGATGGGATTGAGGTCAGGTGACCTAGCTGGCCAAGGAAGAGAGGTCACATTGGTGGAGTGTTCATCCAACCATTCGGATACAATTCGGGAGCGATGGCACGGTGCATTGTTTGTTGCAGGATGAGGTCCCAAGTGGGATGTTGAAGACGCACAAACAGGAGCAAATGGTTATCCAGGATATCCCGGTAACATTGACCTGTGAGGGACGATGTCACACGTACCAGGGGTCCCATTTCAGTCCACGTAAACAGTCCCCAGACGAGACTGCCACCCCTCCAGCTTGAAGAGTACCCTGCTGGCAAGAAGGATCCATCACTTCATGTGGTTTGCGCCGTACTCGTATCCTGCCATCCGCATGCACCATCGTGAATCTCGACTCATCAGTCCAGGCAACATTTTTTCACATGTCTAGGGTCCAGTGGCGATGTTCCCGCGCACATGCTAATCTTTGTACCCTGTGATGTGCGGTCAGCAGCGGTACCCTTGTGGGACAATGGCTTCTGTACCCCATAGCGAGGAGATGGTTCTGGATGGTGTGGCTGCTTACACGGGATTTCTTGCACTGTGACCAGTCTATCCGCTGTTACAATGCGAGCTAGCCGACGATGACCCCGCTCATCCACACGCTGTTGTCCATGGCAGTTGGCCCTTGCAGGGATGGTTTTACCGGATTCGATGTACTCACGGTGCACCCGTGACACAGTGGCTCGTGAAAATCCCAGTGCCTGCACAACTTCCGAAATGGAGTGACCTATTTGTCGGGCCCTGACAATTTGCCCATGATCAAATGCACTTAGATCCTTTGTCTTACCCATACTGCGTCTGACTCTTACTGATTCCTGTCGTATCACTCCTTATATTGTCGGATCGCTGCATACATCATGTTGTTTCCATTTACAGGGCTGCCCACAGCGCCACATTTGCATAACGCCAGCTGTCTCTAATTCAATTGCTCTTCAGTGTATATGTCATTGATATCTGCCTCTGTATATATGTCATTTGCAGATGATGCCATTTACTGTGTGTCGTGTGGTGCCACGTAATGGAAATGGTAGCGTCTTTCTCAGTTTTTTGGCACCTCAGTGAAAATGTTAACAGTGTAATGCTTTTCATTTATTCTCTCTGTGACAAGCAAATTTCTGTGTAGATGTAGAAAATTCCTTTTTTGCAGAGGCAGTTTCTTGCCTTAGTATCAGTCAGAGGTGGATTGTTGGGGACAAGCATGCCTCTAAAGTGTTGATGTGTCTATCTCAAGTAGCTGCTCTATATGGTGAACAGTACATTATGCTTCAGTACCTTCCTCATGTTGCAGATCTGGTAAGATTTTCTTTATTTCATTTGTTGTGCTAACCAGTAGTAATGAAGCATCAAATCATTTAAATAATTTTTAACACTGCATTTCATTCATAGGGTTATCTAGTCCACCAACTGATTGGAAAGATGGCACTTTCATTGCCCAAACTGTCAGCTTTCCTAATTCACATTGCTTTTTCCGTTCCACTGCTGAACCTAGCCCTTCTGTCATAAAACCCAAAAATTTAACCAATATTATGCATTTTAGTATTTTGGGAATAGTTTTAACGTATATGTGATGTACGTGAGCTTATCAAAAAATAACATGGTCTGAATTAATGTGTCCAAAAAAGAGAACTGTTTGGAAATGTGACTTTAATAAACATGTTCTTGACATGTTGATTCATGTGCAGATGTGTGTATAACTCATACCACTTCTTTGGGCATTCATGACCTGCTGATAAATTTGAAGCATTTTTGTAACTATCAGCTTAGACCTGCTTGTTTTCATTTAACTTTTGTTTTATTCTGCTACATCAAGTTAATAAAAAAAATGACAGATTTTTTGATGGAGATGGAATGAAAGAGATGGAGAAAAGTTTGTGAGCAATCCACATTAACTCATATTTTATTCTTAATATTGATTTTCTGTTATCACAGTCTGATTTGGGTATACTGATGTAATGCAGTAATGAATGAATGAATGATGTGGGAACAAGTAAGCCTATTGGAGAAAATTGTTGATAATTACAAGAACTTCATTTTAATAGGTGTATCCAGTGAGCATTGTCAGCTATTGTAGAGTAAGGTTTTTCATTCAAAATTATTGTGATCTGTCTTCTATTCAATGAAATTTTAGTTTTTACAGATTCAGTCTCATGTGTGATCAACTGCAATAGATGCACTACTGTTTGTGAAAATTGCAGCACCAAGAAAGAATTGCACTATTCAGATGAAATTTATATCACAGATTCTTCATGTTACAGGAGAAAACTGATTACTTTTGTAGAGCTATACAGGATTTTTCGCTTCAAAACCCAGTATCATGTGAAGACATCTCGGCCGCCCCAGTGGCGCAGTGGTCTAAGCGATGGCCTCTGATCATTCGTCCGAAAGGGGTCCGGGTTCGAATCCCGGTGAGGCATGGATGTTGTGTTTGTCTTACGGCATTGGCTCTCTCCCTTCCCTGAAACCAGTTACCCTAAATTAGGGACGGGCGACTGCTTATAAGCCCATTGAGGTGCTCACGGTGGTCGTTAAACCTCCAATCAAAAAAAAAAAAAAAAAGAAGTCATCTGGAGCAACAATAACAGCCTCTAAACTGCATGGTATTGAAATGGTTTTTGATATCGTCCTGGGGAATAGCTTGCCAGGCTGCTTCTATGTGAGACCAGAGTT
This sequence comes from Macrothele yani, assembly GCA_039090855.1. NCBI lineage: Eukaryota > Metazoa > Arthropoda > Arachnida > Araneae > Macrothelidae > Macrothele > Macrothele yani. The sequence goes on along the minus strand of CM077016.1, from coordinate 94,892,975 downwards.
CATTTGCGGTGACTGACAAAGGCACTTGACGAGCCAGTGGCTTAGCTACTATATCCCAGCCAGACATGTTCTATCGGGGACATATCTGGCAAACATGTAGGCAGGAGTCTTGGGCATTCTGGGCCACATATGGCCAAACATTGTCCTGCTGGAATGTAGCACCATGACAACTCTGAAGAGTGGGTATCACCTCTGCCTCTAAAATATCCCTGATATATCATTGGCTGTTGAGGATTATCTCAATTTTTATCGGGCGATATTGCAAATTGAACCCAATGGCACCTCAAACCGTGAAGCTTGGCATTGGGCTGGTATGATGCTGCAAAATGCATGGCGCATCAAGTTGAATTGTGACTCGTCAGAAAACACGACCTGTTTCTAGTCAGTGCACCAATGTCTGTGTTCAAGACTATTGCAGCCCGTGGCGTCTGTGGTTGAGGGTCTAAGGAATGTGCAGCATTGGGCTGCTGGAGGACAAAGCATGACCCATGACAGTTGTCCACTGCTGTGTTAACACTGTGGATGTCTCTGTGTGATCGATCGCTGCCATGCGGTAGAGGTGTCTATCATCCTGCCCAGCCATGCAATTTTGCAGTCCATTTTCCGGATTTCTGTGCATCTGAGCCTCATCTATCTACTGACGCCATGTCCATGTCACTGTGCTGGTGTTTCGTCTATATGAGTGGCAATTTCACGGTAGGAAAATCCAGCTTCTCTCATCCCAACTATCCTTCCTTGCTCAAAGTCCATCAGGTGTTCATAATGCTCCCTTCTTCGGCGACAGGGTATAGTGAGACACAAGAAACACTCTTTCGACTCAATGTCTGCTCTTCACTGATTGCAACATTTCATTTGAGCTAGCTCTTTATACCCAAGACCTGACAGTTCAGAGGGCACTGCTCCAAAACTACATGCGCATTTTCACTGGCATTTTAATCATTTGCATGTCTGAACCTATTGTACATATCCTGTAAGTTTCAAGCTAATACCAGCAGTCCTTCATGGTGTGCAATTTTCACAAACAGTAGTGTATAATCAATAAAAAAAGTGTTCATGTCTGCAAACTACTCGTAATTTGCTTGTATATTAATTAACAGTTGTAAATTAAAAGTGAAAGTCCATGTGTTGTTACTAGCAAAATCTAAATATTGCATGACTTTTGATTATAATCTGGCTGCGAAGTAAAATGTGTGGTCCAAGTGAAGAAACACTGTAAGAAAAGTATAGGAAGGAACAGATTAAGAAGACGGTAGTGTAGAACACGCTAAGTTACGTATAAAAGTTTAATGCAAATATATATCAGCCATTACTATGGCCTTCATCAGTGCGACTACGATTGGTTTACGTTGCCAGATTGGAAAGGTAAGTTTTGTAATGGTAACTTCGGGTGACGTGACAGAATGAGGGATTTCCAGATGTAAGGAACGAAAATGGGGAGCTCAGAGTTGCAATTTTTGGAAAATAAAATTTCCAAACTTTCTATAAACCTCAGGGCATACCGATTTTGGAAGGGAGCCAACTTTTTAGTGACGGACCAAAGTGGAATAGCGGAAGTGTCAGCTATGGTAAGAAGAGATAAATCAGATAGATGAAGGTTTTCCAAATTTCACATCAGATTTGTGTTCCTGAAGTCTTGAAAGAATTTTCCGGAATGAACTTCCTATGTACGTGGTTAATCCAACGTTAGTCTTGATTGGAATTTTATACACTTCATGGCTCCCTTCCAAAATCAGTATGCTCTGAGGTTTATAGAAAGTTTGGAAATTTTATTTTCCAAAAATTGCAACTCTGAGCTCCCCATTTTCATTCCTTACATCTGGAAATCCCTCATGGCGTCACATCACCCAAAGTTACCATTACAAAACTTACCTTTCCAATCTGGCAACGTAAACCAATCGTAGTCGCACTGATGAAGGCCATAGTAATGGCTGAAATATATTTGCATTAAACTTTTATACGTAACTTAGCGTGTTCTACACTACCTTCTTCTTAATTTGTTTGTTAGTTACGTGCATTGCCTACCACTCATTTAGGAAGAAACAGATAATGCATTAGTAAATGACATGCTTTAAGTAGTACACCATTAAACGATGTAGTAATTATTATTTATCATTGAAATGCCATACAGTAATAAAAATGAAATTCATACTTTTGTGAAAAATAAAAGGCAATCTGAGAGCTTTCAAGCTGTATCTCTAGTTTTTTTTTTTTCAAGCAAAGTTTTGAAGGAAACATGTTTCCAGACCTGTATCCTTATGTTCCTGTTGATGGTTGCCAGAATCAGAATCATTATGTTTTTGCAGACTGAGAGCAGACTTGCTCATCATGGGAGTGATTTGAGGGGTATGAATTTAAGTGTCATAGTCATCACATCAGAGGTAACTGGCAGAAAAAATTACTTAAGATAATGAAATGTCCATGCATATTTGTATGTGGCACATATGTTGAATTTTAAAGTTCTTTTTTATTTAAAATTACATTGGCCTTTTATGTTGGTTATAATGTATCTAATTGTCTGTTTTCATTCTACACATTATATTCCACATATTATCATTATTGTATTAAACTATCTGTCTCCAGAACCCCCACCCGATTTTGTATAATTCAAATTTTTCATGATATCAATGGAAAGCAAGAATCCCATGAAGGAATAGTTCTTCACATTTACATAAAAGGCATATATGGAGTAGGATCCAAAAGTTCAGTACTGCGCCTGTATGGCAAAGTACGTGTATCGCATACCCATGGTGATTATTAGATTACGTTATGACATTATCCCCTCCCCCTCACAAGGATACTGGTTTGGTCCATCTACATCACTCACTCACTGCGGTACATCCGGGTATTGTGAGCAACTTATGTGATGTTCGGCGATTGATAAAAAATGGCGTTTTTTGAGCAGCATGTTATCGTTAAGTTTTGCGTTCATTTGGGCAAAAGTGCAACAGAAACTTACGAGATGTTGAAGTAAGTTTATGGCAAAAATACCCTGTTGCTGTCACAGACATTTGATTGGCATCAATGCTTCAGAGAAGGCAGACAAAAGGTTGAAGATGACGAAAAAAGCAGGTGGCCAGTGACAACTCATATGGGCAAAAACATTTTGAAGGCTGTGGCCATCGTACATGACAACAGACGATCGGGCAAATAGTAGAGGCTGCTGGGATATCAGATACTATGTGTCAGTGGATACTAACAGATGATCTGAAGATGCACCATGTGTGTCAACATGTCATCCCACATATATTAACTGAAGATCAGTTGGTCATACGGATGGAAATGGCGGGCAATCTTGTAACCACCTCTGACAAAGACCCACAATTTCTTAGAAGAATCATATTAGGGGATGAAAAATGGTGCTTCCTCTTTGACCTGCAGACTAAACAGGCATCAGCTGTGCAGAAATCACCATCATCTCTACGCAAGCAGAAATTCCACCGAGATTGCAGCAAAGGCAAGATCATGCTAAAAGTCTTCTTTGACATCTAGGGTATTATTCATTTTAAATTTTTCCCTGAAAGATGCACTGTGAACACAGAGCTCTGTCTGGACATAATGTGATGTCTACATGAGTCGATATGCAAGAAGAGGCCTCAACTGTGGGGCGACCAATCATGGGTGCTGTTGCACAACAATGCTCTGACCCACAGGTCACTCCTCATTGTGAGTTCCTTGTCAAAACAAAAGCTGTTGTTCTTCCACACCTACCGTACTCACCTGACCTTGCCCCCTGCAACTTCCACCTCTCCCCTGAGCTGACATGTTGACTTCAGGGTCGTCCATTTTCATGCGTAGAAGAAGTGAAAAGTGCATTGTTGGTTGCACTGAAGGAGATTGCAAAGAATGGGTTCCAGAATTGCTTCGACGAACTCTACAGCTGCTGGCAGAAGTGTGTTTTTTCAAGAGGGCCTTATTTTGAAGGAAGATGTGCTTCAGCTTTGTAACTCAAATGATCTATGGGCTTCCAGACCCAGTCCGGGAACTTTTGGAACCTACCTCGTACAAATACCATTTCAGAACAGAGATGCGCAATATTTCTGAATTATGGCTACATGTGGAAATTGTAGAAAATATGGCACCTCTGTGCCAATAATGATATAAAATATTTCCATTTCCTTCCGTCTCTTCATGTTTCATCATGCTACATTTCTTCCCATTCATTTATTTTAGCATATATCCATACAGCATTGCAAATGTCAAAAAAGTCACATAGCTGTTTAATTATTAACGTGCTATTTAGACAATCTACATTTTGAGGTTACTCACCTTTATCCCAAATATCCTTTAGGAGGTTTTCATTTCTTACACACATTTCCAACACGTAATTTTCAGTAGTCACATCATGGTTCAAGGCCCAAAAACACACATCACACTCACACAAACTTTTTTCCCCCCAATAACTAAATGCTGATTCAAAATAATCAACTACAATGACGCATAATTCAACTCCCTAAAAACGCTTATCTAATTAAAACCTCAATAAAATAAACTTATATTCCACATTTCCTAAAACATCAAAGCTAAAACTGTAACCCATAATTATTTACAACTGCACACTGGTAATTAATTGAAACAAACCGAACCTGACACAACCACTATCCTCAATAATCTCGGACCTCTCCCTACTCAGCAATAAGCGTACTATCCTAGCGCTTTCAGCCTCTGCCCAGGCCATTCTCAAGGAGTGGACGCAACAGATGAACCTCCGTCGCCGCCCTCAGGCGTGACGTATCTATTAGCTGACCCATAGATGGCGCCACTGCACTGAGTGGTGAAGAACAATGATGAGACAATGCCAAGCAAGACCTAGAACATTTTCTACATCTGAGGGTGGCGACAGAGGTTCATCTGTTGCGTCCACTCCTTGAAAATGGCCTGGGCAGAGGCTGAAAGTGCTAGGATAGTACTCTTATTGCTGAGTGGAGAGAAGTCCGAGATTATTGAGGATAGTGGTTGTGTCAGGTTCGGTTTGTTTCAATTAATTACCGGCGTGCAGTTGTAAGTAATTATGGGTTGCAGTTTTAGCTTTGATGTTTTAGGAAATGTGGAATATAAGTTTTTTTATTGAGGTTTTAATTAGATAAGCGTTTTTAGTGAGTTGAATTATGTGTCATTGTAGTTGATTATTTTGAATCAGCATTTAGTTATTGGGGGGGGGCGAAGTTTTTCGTGAGTGTGATGTGTGTTTTTGGGCCTTGAACCACGATGTGACTACTGAAAATTACGTGTTGGAAATGTGTTTAAGAGATGAAAACCTTCTCAAGGATATTTGGGATAAAAGTGAGTAACCTCAAAATGTAGATAATTTATTTTAGGTTGATATCCTTTGTTCTTTTCTTTGTACTCCATGTCTAATTTGAATGTTCAAGTCTTAACTTCACCATTGTCAGTTGGTAGCAACTTCTATTTTACATCTTCACTGTTGGTTCATGGTCATTGTAATCTGTGAAATTCTTCGAATGAAAGGGGGGGGGGACTTGTGCAGTGTGTGTGATACCACTCTCAATACAAGGTGCCCGCCCCCTATTTTTCATCCACAAAGTGTGGATCTGAAAGTGAGTACTCATTGTATATCACAGTGTAGTAAATTTTGACCTTTTAATCAAACCTAGTACTACCTGGCTATATCTGGTTTTGTAGACATTTTCCCCCTACAGTTCTGTATTATCTGCTGCATTTACTCTAATTTATAACAGTAGTTTGTCGGTTTTGTATCATGGTCATTACTGTAACACCTATGCATGTCATCTTACTGACATTCAGCATAGGAATACACTATTTTGAACTGGAACTGTTGATTTCGTATTCAACGTGCATCAGTTTTCATGTTTTTGCTGATTAAAACAATGTAGATTATGTGTAGATCTAGTTTTGTTTGTCAGATCTATTCTAATCTTTTTGTAGCATTTTATTTCTAAATTCTCACTTTGTTTAGAGTAATGTGTACAGATCTGTGGATACCTTCCATCCTTCCATGAAGAAATATAGTTCTTCACAGTGGCTGAACATTTTGTTTTTAAATTTCTAAAAGATTGCTTTTGTAATGGCAATTTATGTTTTTTCATCTAATTCTCTATATTATTCCTGTTTCCATAAAAAAAATGTAAAAAAAAATCCCTGCATGTATAGCTTGTCAACAGATTACCTCAGGTTTGTACCAAAAAAACAATCTTCGTATCTTTTTATTTTTGTAAGTTTTATCTTATTTTATCAATTCCTCGAGCAAACTTATGTTGTAAATAATGTTTCAGAAGTGTAAGGTGAAGCCATTCCTTTTCTGTCTTTGCTTTTGCTAGCAGTGTACATTTATGTTTATTTTAAATGTTATTTAATATGAACTATAGCGAAAAATATCTGCTTTATATACTATAGCTGTCTTCATGCAAAAGACGCATTACTGTAACTTTGGAACCAGGTTTACTTGGGGCCATGGCGTTGGTTCATCACATCATTCCATATTTATCTGATGTCACTTTAATGGACCATCTACAGGTGTGTGGGTGTTGTTTTAAGAAATGAAAATTTTTACAAAATGCTATTTCAAATTTACAATTGCTTTTAACTGTGTGCTAAATATAAGGAACGTGTATATTGTAGTGATGACTTCATTTTGTTGCCGATAAATTACTGGTTTCTAACTAATTTTTATAGTAATTATATTTTTTTAGAATTCTGATGGTAGAGAAAGGAGAAAAAAATGTTACGAGAGTTGTACCGAAAGTAATGCAAAAGTGGGCATAACTTTTTTATTAACTGACAGAGGTCATTCAAATTGCGCATGTTGGTAGAGTTACTCTTCCTCTATAGTAACCCTTCTTCTTCATTGCAGGTAAATAATGGATTCTAAGCAGAAGCAATTTGCCGTCATTGAGTTCTTGATGCAGGAAAGGGGCTGGCTGTCTGACATCCACAGAAGGCTACAAATGATTATGGAGATGACACCACTGACAAGAGCAATGTGCACAGATAGGTGAAGAAGTTTAAAAGAGGGGAAACCAGCATTGAAGACAAACCACGCCGTGGAAAACCATCATCTGCAACCACTGACACGAATTGTCAGCAAGTGAATGAATTGATTCATGTGAAGAGACGAGTCATAATCTGTGAGCTTGTTGCACAACTGGTCTGTGGTCAAAATGCCATACAGAAGATCGTGGAAGACTTAGGGTATCAGAAAGTGTGTGCAAAGTGGGTACCTCGGTAGTTGACACCTGATTTGAAGGACAGGAGGGTAAACGTCTGCTCTGATTTGCTGGAAGCGTTTGAAGCCAATGAAGACACTTTTTTTTTTTTTATCTGGTGACAGGGGATGAAATGTGGGTGTATCTTTACTATCTGGAAACAAAGAACCAATCCATGGAATGGCGTCACACTTTTTCACTAAGGCCTAAGAAGTTCAAGAGCCAGCAATCAGCACAAAGTCATGGTGACTGTTTTTTGGGATGAGAGTGGTGTCATTCTCCTTGATTTTCTGGAACGTGGCCGTACCGTGACCAGCGAGCGGTACATTGAGACACTCAAGAAGCTTAGAGAAGCCATAAGGAGGAAGAGGCCAAACAAGAATTCCACCCTTAAACTGCTGTTAAAATTTGTTCATGACTGAATTAGTTTCACACTGCATATTTCAACAATTCTATTTTATCCAGGAGTTAACAGAATTTTTTTCTTGGGGGAATTTATGAGATGTTCCCCTGTGGGTACATGTGTTTCTATAAGTAGACAACATGACTGAAATTCCCGGCCTGGTTTCGTCATTATACATATCTTTTGTTCTTACATCTAATGAGTATGGCTTTGTAAAATCTCTGTCTTTTCCTTACAGTACTTCACTTCATGTACTTGTGTTTATATGTTTCTTGTGGAAGTAGTCCAAATGAGCATCCAGGAAATGTACTTTGAGGCTCATAGTGCATTGTAATACATTGACTTTCTCTAACATAATGTTCACTGTTTCTTTGTAGTTTTGTTCCTTGTAATTACCTAAGAACTTTGTTATGACATCTTTGGAGGCAATCTATGCTCCTTTTTCAGTGCTAAGTAGTGAATTTTCAAAATTTTCATCCTGAACTAGTTTCGTCATGTTTAGTCCAACTAATATGCCTTCTTTGAGCTTGCCACCAACAGTCCTGGAAACTTAGTACAAAAACTTAAAACTGTGTTCATCTCATGGTAAAGCTTTCTCAAATTGTTTTATTTAACAAATTTTCATATTTAGAGGGAAGCAAGAAGAGGACGTTTTCCATACCAACTAAACTCTCTCATATAACATTCTTTGTTCCTGGTGTAAGCCTACTTCCGTCTGGCCATTGTTTCTGTGTTGTGTCTAGTGTACTCTTTGCTCTGCTATCCCATTCACACAAAAAACATTAAAACTTTGTGTATCCTGACTGCCTCCCAAGCAGCATGCAAAGTACCTTTAAGTCCCCACAAATCATTCCATGTGGTTTTTGTAGTTACTTTTAGTTAGAACCAGTGCCTGATTTTCTGAACTTTCCTTCAGTTGCACAGAATGGTCCAAAGGAACAAAAGTGTACTCACTACCACTGTGTAAAAGAACTGCCTTATAAGACTTCTTTTTGAAGAATGAACAAAAGGTCTCCTTTCATCAACATACTCAACACCAAATTTGGTAGTTAATCTTTCTTTGAGGAACAAACCTCTGAATCTCAGAGAATGGCTTAGTGATGCATAGGTGCCAAACTTTTTTTATCAAATCAATGACATCTGTACAGTAAACTAAATCACATTCTTGAGCAAAATATAGAACAATTTTCTTCTTCCAACTCTGATATCACACAAATGATGTGCCAGGTGCTACCAAACTTTATTCCAATCTGGAACCCAAAATCTGTGTAGAATCTTTATTGAGGCTTAAGGCTCTCTTGCCAAACCATTAAATTCACTTTGAGAAGAAAAAAACGTTTGATTTCATATCATAGCTATCACCAGAGTTTGCACAGCCTGAGGAATCCTGGAAAAGTCCTGACATTTTATTATTTCCTTGTTTTTCAGGTATAGGAACTCCTTGGTTTATTATTATATATTATTAAAAAAAAAAAGGTTTTCTTGTCTTCATTCTTGGATGGGTATGATGTACCAAGTCTGGAAAGTGGTATTTCTTTCTCAGTTGTCCAGGAACTTCCTTACTATCCTACAAGTGTTCAGGATAGCTGCCTTCTGTAATTCCATGTAGGTGTTGGGTTAAAGGTCTAGTGTCTGTATAGAGCTGTGAATGGTCTTAGGTACAAATCCTGTGGCTCATATTACTATGGGGACGGTGGTGACATTCTCCATAAGCTGCATTTCCTTGACTTCATATCATAGGTCGTTATACTTTGACAGCTTCTCTCCGTGCGTCTTTTGGATGTTGCTTCATGTGTTGGACACAGCTATGTCAATGAGGTATGTTGACTTCTTCTCCTTGTCGACCAGGACAAGGAGAAGAAGTCAACATTCCTTTCCATTTACAGCAATCTTGACACACAACTCGTGCTTCACTGACATCTATCACTCAATGTACACAAGACCTTCTATATTTCATACTCATAATCTTTTTCTCATGCAGACACTCCTGATTCTGATCCTCCCATGACTTCCTTGGCTTTCCTCTGGCTTTCCTTCCTGCCACTTGGGCTAAAAACATTTTCTTAATAAGCATCTCATCACTCATTCTTTCAAGATGGTCAAGGATAACTTCACCTTGCTGATAACATTTTGCTTCACATTATACAACTGCAACACATCTTCATTCCTCACACAATCAGAACGTGTCTTGCCACAAACCTCCTGCAAATAACGCATTTCTCCAGCACACAAACGACTGCTGTGTTTCTTCTGTAGTACCCAGGTTTCACTGCCATACATCAGAATAGGAACAATTACACTTTCGTACACAACCATATGGGACTCTCTTGAAAACCCATCATTCCTGTGAAAACCTCCCAAAGCAGCTATGACTTTCAATGAAGAATCACTCGCCTACTAATTTTACCATCCAATCTGTTCTCTCTGTCAAACATGCTTCCTAAATACACAAACTCATTCACCTGGTCAATCACTGTGCCATTTAGACATATATTACATTCAGTACTACCAGTTCCTCTCTCAAAAACCATAACTTTGGTTTTTCCCTTATTTATACTCAGTTTGAATTTCACGCAAATTTCGTACATCCGAGACAACATACTCTGCAACTCACTTTTGCTCTCTGCCAACGGACAATGTCATCAGCATACAGCAATCTGCACACACAGATATTACCAAGACATAAACCAGTATTGTTCATCTTGGCATCATGCATGCATGCATCCATAAATATATTAAACAGCAATGGTGACATTACGCAACTTTATCTGACTCCTGCACCAATAGAGAACCATTTTGATAAAACACCATTCACTTGTACACAAGCTCTACTGCCAGCATACATGGCTTTTACACTATTAAGCAGATTCCCAGTAACAGCATATTAATTCAATACCTTCCACAAAAGTGTCCTATTTACTCGGTCATAAGCTTTCTCTAAATCTATGAATGCAGAAAAAAATGTTGTTACCAACAGCCAAATACTTATTTATTACACCTGTTTATCAGGAGCATATTCAGTTTTTGTAATTTTAGATCACTAAATGTCACTGAGTTTTGTTACGTGAGAATTTTTTTCATTTAAAATTGCTGCATATTTATATTAATAGGTACTAAGTAATGAAGTAATCAGTGCTTTGTCATTTATGAGTTAAAAAAAATTACATGTTGTCCAAATATTGTTCTAATTGTATGAAATTCTGAATTTTAAGGATGTTGTCATCAAAGATATCCTGTATGTTGGCATTCGTCTTATCTCATCCTTACGTCAAACATTCCCTGGTGGAGGGCATACTAGAATGGTTGTTACTTGTCGACTTATTGACATCATCCACCTTGTCGGCCTTAGAATTGGTTTTGAAATGACACGCAAGCATTTATCATCATTGCTCCAAAGGTTCTTTTCATGTTTCGACAAAGTTTATGATCACACTGGTGAATTTAAAAAATTGCAGGATACTAGTAGTAGTGGAACTCCAGGTAAGTCTAGGATTTACATGATGAAGTAGCTTATCTTATGTCATTTGTGTATGTGACTATATATGGAGTGCAGCAGTAAAGTTTTTTTTCACTGATGTTATTCCTTAAGTGTGTATTGGTGAACAAACATGTTCTGCCCAATTTCTATTGACTAGAATTCTAGGGGTACCAGGAACAGAAATGCAAGCTCAGTCACTTCACCTGCAGCAACTTCATTAAGGTTGCTTTCTTTCTTTCTTTTTTTCTCTTTGCGGAGAAGTGAACAAATACCAAGTTTTGTTTCAAACTTGAAGAAACAGGTGCAGAAGTACACAAAATGTGTAAAACTGATAATGAAAATTATACTTGATCTCATACCCAATCTTCTTACAATTTAAAAGATTGAGAGATGAGTCTTAACTTGTTGAAGAGGATTTAGAGTAGTGAGTGGCCATCAACTTACTCAAAATCCAGAAAATTTTATCTCTTGTGTTTACATTCTTCATTCTGAATGTCATATAAGACCTTCTGAGTTTCTATAACATTTTGGCAACAGCTGGCAGCAAGTCAGAGTGTAAATAAAATAGCTCTGTTCTCTGTGAACAGGGAGAGAATTGACACATGATGGTCTGTCAACTAAGTATTATCTGCTATCTATGATGTTGATAATGTGATTCAGTCTACAAGGCTGTTAATGTTGTTCTGAAGTGGAATTGTGTTTGCGTCTAAATTATGTTGTGGATCTGCAAAGTGCTGAGTTGTAAGTCAACAACCAGCTGTAAATAAAAAAAAGTTCATTGGTTATTCTGTAAATGTCATTTCTCTTGCTATATTGATCCCTGTGACTGTTGGATGTTATTTTAGTGCTAGTGTTCAGCATTTAGTGTTTAAGTGACTGTCTGATAACAACACATAACCAAAAATAACTTAAAAACTTTACAGATGGTTAAATTAGTTGGTGTGGGAATTTTTCTTTGAAAGTCATACAGGCATGTGATTCTTCCGCTAATTAGCGGAATTCCGTGAATTTACTTTTTAGAAAAAAACGGAAATCCGCTAAACTTGTCATTTTATTTGCGATTTCAGGCTTTTGACAAAAGTTTGTGATTGTTGACATGTTGGAAAAAAATCAGGTCAAGTGAGAAATATTTATTAGGTAGGTGGCGATATTTCAGTCATAAGGCATACTCTTTCTGCTGCTGCGTGGCTGACTAGCAGCTCTGGGCTGACACTGCTGCTGCGGGTGACTTCACTGCAAACGTGTTGGTGTGCTCGAAACCGGTTTTCTTCGGGGAACACTCCACTGTTTCAATTCACCTCCATCCTTTCTACTGCTTATTTGTTTTATTTATTTGCTGGGGGGCAAAATCCGTTGAAAAACTAGGCAGAGCCTTCAGCCATCGTACGCAGCTGCCAAGAGATTAACGAGAAAGAAAAGTTCGGTTCACATGTGATTGGACATTTACGTTATGTACCTTCTGTCTCACTGGCAGATGAAAGTGTCATAGCTTCCAGAGATGCGAACCATTAACAATTTCCCCCCGGGATTACGGAATTACGGGTGACTAACGAAAAATTATGAAAATTCAGATTTTCGCTGATATTAAGAATGTTTTACTGGCTTTTAGAATAATTCCGTAATCCTCTGGGATTACGGATGATTAACAAAAAATTACGGAAATTCAGATTTTCGCTGTTATTAAGAATGTTGTACTGGGTTTGTAATTAATCAATGTAAAAGTCTCTGAACAAAGTTTGTGATGTAGTTCTTTGTTTCTTCTTCTTCTTTTTTTTTTTTTTTTTTTTTTTTTTTCGAGGAGGAGGATTTGTTTTGCTTGTTTGAAAGCTGAGTGGAAAGAAAGCATGCACAGCGCCGGGCCAGGATTACGTCAGCCCGGCGTGCTTCTTTCGCCATGGCGGGACTACATCGGCCCGAAATCTCTGAACTAAGTTTGTGACGCAGCTCTTTGTTTCTTTTCTTTTCTTTTTTTTTCTTTCCAAGGAGGAGGAATTTGTTTTGTTTGTTTGAAAGCTAAGTGGAAAGAAAGCACGGCGCTGAGCCAGGATTTCGTAGGCCTAAAATCTGAACAAAGTTCATGGCGCGGTTCTTTGTGTGTTTCTTCTTTTTTTTTTTTTCCAAGGAGGAGGAATTTGTTTTACTTGTTTGAAAGCTAAGTGGAAAGAATGCACTGCGCCGGGATTACGTCAGCCCAAAGCCTCTGAACACAGTTCGTGACGCAGCTCTTTGTTTCTTTTATTTATTTCTTTTTTTTTTTTTTTTCGAGGAGGAGGAATTTGTTTTGCCTTTTTAAAAGCTAAGTGGAAAGAAACCACAGTTCCGAGCCGGGATTAAGTCGGCCTGGCATGCATTTTTCGCCGTGGCACAGGATTACATCGGCCCGAAGCCTCTGAACAAAGTTTATGACTCAACTCTTTGTTTATTTTCTCTCTCTCTTTCCCCCAAGGAGCTGGAATTTGTTTTACTTGTTTGAAAGCTAAGTGGAAAGAATGCAGGGCGCCGGGTCCGGATTTCATCGGCCGAAAGTCTCTGAACAAAGTTTGTGATGCTGCTCTTTGTTTCTTTCTTTCTTCTTCTTTTTTTCCGAAAAGGAGGTTTTTGTTTTGTTTCTTTGAAAGTTAAGTGGAAGAAAGAATGCATGGCCGTTGGGAGGGATCAGGGCCCGATTTACACAGAATCGTGCCCTGGGCACAGCATAAGAGGTGCCCCCTCCACCCATCCACATTCTTAAAAGAGTAAGTTCATTCGTCGCTACTAAATATTATCAATTAATTTAAAAGTTGATTTAATAAATGGAATATTGTGCGGGGGAAAATAGGAAATAATATACAGGGTGTCCGAGAATTATTGGACACATTACAAAATTATATAAAACAAAACATTAAACAGATAGAAAAAAACTGACTGTACTAACTTACAATGTAACTACACAAGTTAATAAATTTCAATGTGAGATACCTTGGTTGCTCGTAGTACGTTCAAGCGATACTCGATTTCATGCCATGTATTGACAAGCATCTGAGGAGTTATGGAATTTAATAGCAGCTGCGGTAGGCTGCTTCAGTTCCAGTACAAAGCATCTGATAGACACGATCCTTCAGATAACCCCACATGAAATAATCCAATGGAGTTAGATCTGGAGAGCGAGGAAGCCATGGAATGGGACCACCACGCCCAATCCATTTGTTGGGGAAATGCTCATTTAGGCACTTACGTACACATGTTGACCAATGCGGAGGCGCGCCGTCTTGTTAGAAAACAACGTCATATCTTTTGATTTGGGGAATAGTGAAGTTTTCTAGCATATCCAAGTAAATGTCACCATTTATGGTTTTCCGCAGAAGAAAAAAGGCTTTTGATAGGGTGCACCACACTTTAACTTTTGGAGAATCACGTTCCAGTTCAATAGCAGCATGAGGCGGTTCACTACCCTATATCCTACAGTTGTGACGATTCACAATACCTGATACATGAAATGTGGATTCATCACAAAAAATTACAGTACTGAGAAAGTTTTCGTCGTTTTCCACTCGATTCAGCATATCCACAGTGAAATCGTATCGCAGAGTGTGATCATTTACATGCATCTTTTGCACTATTTGAATTTTATAAGCATGAAACTTTAATTTCTTGTGCAAGATATTGTGAACTGTCGATTTCGGAATGCACAGTTCTATGCTTGCTTTACGAACGGATTTCCTGGGGCTTCGTCAGAAACTTTCATTAACTTGGTCAACTGTCTCACCGCTGACGCTAAGCCTACCGGCTCCTCCACGATGTTCCACATTGCCAGTTTCTTTAAACTGTTTCATCCACCGCTTAATTGAATTCATTGACAGAGGATTACAACCATTCTCTAAACGGTACCGTCTTTTAACTTTAATGACAGACTTTAATTCCTCAAGGCATAACACACACATCGCCTTCTGCTGTACGAATGACATGAATACTGATTGCGCATTTCTCATACATTCCTCATCAGGCCACACCTAGTGCCATCTATCGGATTCTGGGAATAACAATTCTGCAAAACAAAAATATAGAAACCGTGTTAGTAACACGTGACATAGAAAAACAGACAATGCTCGTAGATTTTTTTGTACATAATTTTGTAATGTGTCCAATAATTCTCAGACACCCTGTATACTTTTATTAAATATCAATGTTAGCAAGGAAATTCACACTTACAATATAGATGGATAAGTAAAACACTTAAATAGTTCAGTATTGCTATTTTTGCATGTATATATGTATATATAATATTAGCGATATTTTTTGCGTTTGTTATGTTCGTTTTGTGTGTGTGTGTGTGTGTGTGTGTGTGTGTTATGTGCATTTCGGAACAGCTTTTCCTGTTTTCAGTTAATTGGATGCTTAGGCAATCACATGCCTGGTCATAGCTGCTCTTGAAGGATTTCATAGAACTGATGGTTTGTCTAAAAGTTCTTAAATGGTTGTTTACGAAACTGCAGTTGTTTCTACTTTGATGTATGGTAGTGAAACATGGGTACTGCAGAAGAGACACAGGAGTCATTTGTGTCCTGGAGACATGCATTACATACACGGGCTTTGTGGCAATGATGTGTAGAGTGAAGATGTGCTGCAGATGTATAATGTGAAGCAAAATGTTGATAGTACTGTGGAGACAAATATTCTAACGATTATTCAGCCCAAGTGTCAAGAAAGAGAAATTAAGGCTAAGGAATTCATGGGAGGATAACCAGCTTCAAAAATGCATGTAAGAAAAAAAGATAATTAGTGTGAAGTACAAAAAATGATGTATCAGGTGTGTAATGGATGTAGGTGAAGCTTGATATCTATGCCAAGATCACTGTAAATGGAGATGTTTGATACATCGACAGTAAGTAGAATCAGATAACATCACTAACTTGGATAGAATTCAGAACGTAAAAATGTTCATCAGCTTCTTTTACTCGCATCTTTGTTAGCTTGTGTTCAATGGAGGAACTACAGTACAACGATGTTCTAAATAAAAGTTAAAACGGTTGAAGATACCATTAAATGCAACTCACCTGGTGTAAATGCAAACTTGACATCCATGCTAAATGAACATTAAGGCTTCATCCATGTTGTTAATATATAGGGTGTGGCAGCATTCATAGGGTAATTTGTCGCATATCGTACAATGACGTCACGTATCAATGTACACCCAATGACGCAGTGTTCTTATGTCAATGAGCTGCCATTTTTTTTTTTTGTTCGACATGGCAAGCTGGATGGCTGAGCATTGTGCTTTCACTGTTGAAACATATTTCAAGAATAACGATTCTATAGTTGCTACACAACGTCTATTCAGGCGACATTTGAAATTGGGGCATCATGGGAATGTGCCAGATGGTCGCACCATTACAAGGTGGGTAAGTTCCTTTAGATTAAAAGTGTTATATTGGGATTTTTGGAAAGGTTATTTAACAAAATTCTCTAATTTTATGCTAATATTGAAATTTATATGGAAATTATAGAAAATTTAAATTTGGGAGATGGGTGGATGCATTTCGAAACAAAACTGAAATTTTGAATAAGGCCATGAAATGCAATAGAAAAATAGAATGCACCACTGAATTTGGAAACTCCCAAAAGTTACTATTGTATGGTTTGCGTTGTTTGCGTTTGCTGAGTAGATACACCTGAAAGTGTAAGAAAAGTAACTATTGTTTGCATGTGTACCAAATTTGTAAACACTAAAATTTAATGGTATACAATGTACACGTGTAAATAACCTTTTGGAAGTGGCGATGATCAAATTAGATAGTTAGGACAAAAACATTGATTTTACCACAATAACATAAGATTACTTTCCCACCTCAGTCACTGCTGAGGGGGATGCAGTTGAACCATGTGATGAAAATTTAAACTAAATATCTAAAACTTCACTGCACTAAGGTTTAGGTTTTTGAAAGGCCACTTGGCCTATATTTATTGTAAAACTTAACCAAAAAGAACAACAAACACAATAACAAAGTGTTTCAAGAAGTCGGATAATTACCCCAGACAACCATGTGTTTTTGTTTTCGAACACAATCCGCTTTTAACATTTTTTTTCAATTCCACTTTTGGCAACCAGGCCTTATAAAAGCAAGCAAAATCAGATGACACACTTGTTGTATTTATATCAACCATAAAAGGAAGAACACATATTTTTGCCAGAAAATCAAGATTTGCAAAAACACATAAATACTCTTGACTTAGGGAACATAACATAAACACTGTGGATGAGTTTGGACAGCTGAAGTGCAATCTCTCCCTCTCTTCATAAATTTAAAGATTATTGTATACACAATACAAATTTCATTTACTTTCGAACACACCCCTCAAACCAGTTTCCTTAACCAACATTAATTTTAAAATTGCAATAACTGAGTAAAAATTTATAAATAACCAAAAGTTACTTCCGTAAACAATCCTACACTACCAGGAAAATTTGCATTAAAACTTAATATACTCAACATTCTAGCATTACTTGATACAAAATCACTACTAAACACACTGTACTAAATACCTTACTCAATTACCTCAAAAGTTATCATTACACAATAATGCTGACAAATATACTTAAAATTCACCTTATCATCTGGAAAAATTCAAAATACTTCACTATTCTAACTTGCTCTGAAGTACACAATATCCCACTATGTAAACAAAAGGCAAACACTAACTCTCAACACTCCTGGACACAAATTCATACTTATCTGCACTCCCACTGTTCACAACAATTTAAAATTTACACCACTAATTCTCACCATCAAATTATTAACAACTTAATCGAAAAATTCAAACTAGTACCATGTAAACTTGTAGTAATTTTTTTACTAACTCATGTAGTAAGCCACTGAGGTAACGTGTAGGCAAAACATCTCAGTCAAATTACTAAATTTCACTTAAAAACAAAATTCTCACTGGGAAGAAGTATTATTGAGGCTGAAGATGAGATTGGGTCGTGAATCCAATTCGACCTATGCACCGAAATGGTAAACTATGGGTGACTATCACCCTGTATTGGTTCTTCACTCTGATTTTGGGACAACATCACATCACTCTCTGATAGATACCACCTCCTATGAACAAACGAGCTTACTCGGGCAGAAAACAAATCCCCAATCTGTTCTCATGCACCCTTTCAGACCCGAGGCGTGTCCACATAGGGAAAAGCATCCCACCAGAGTTCTCTTGCACCCAAAATATCTCATTCTCTATTTTCCAGAAAATTACATCAACATCCTCATCTCCAGAAAATGCAATACATCACCTTTTATTCCAGAAAATTACTTCTTATCCTATTTTTCCCAGGAACACACTTCATATCTTCATTTTCCCAGGAACACACTTCTTTCCCAGAAAATCACTTATCTTTATTTCCCAGGAACACACTTCTTTCCCAGAAAATCACTTATCTTTATTTCCCAGGAACACACTTCTTTCCCAGAAAATCTCTTATCTTTATTTCCCAGGAACACACTGTACTCACTCATCTCCCAGAAAATCACTATACTGCAGAACCACTTATTTCCAGAAAAATTCAACACCTATCGCAAATCTATCCATTTCCAGAAATCACCTCCTCCTGAAGAATTCCAACGTTATACAAGGGTAATGTACAGTACAACACTTTATTAACCTAGTCAGCATGCATGCCCTTTTTAATGTCTCCCCACTCATGAAAATTAATTTTCCAGATCCATCTGCTGATATGGTCCATAGTCACACTAACTATTAAATGATACAAACAATTTTACACCCCTATCTTGCCAAACTAGAAAATCACCATAACCTGCCTTTAAGACAAAACGAACTTACTATCCGACTCTTACTTTATTTTTTTATTTTTATTTTATTTTTTTATTGGAGGTTTAACGACCACCGTGAGCAACTCAATGGGCTATAAGCAGTCGCTCGTCCCTAATTTAGGGTCACTGGTTCCAGGGAAGGGAGAGAGCCAGTGCCGTAAGACAAACACAACATCCATGCCTCACCGGGATTCGAACCCGGACCCCGTACGGACGAATGATCAGAGGCCATCGCTTAGACCACTGCGCCACCGGGGCGGCACTCTTACTTTATACTTACTACTACCAAATACAATTTATACAAAAATAAAATTTACCAAGCACACAGAGTTAAATTTCAATAATAATAATAACTGGTTTGAGGAGTGGCTTTTTCATGATAGATTATAACCCAATTTGGATTTCAGATATTCCTTACACATGTAAAAATTTACACAGCATAACACTATCATAAAAAAAACCTGAATGGAAAAACATTTACATTTTTATTACTTTAGTTTTACTGACACAAGCATGGATTATAACTGAAACCTGACCGTAGATTATAACTGAAACCACTGTCAAAAACTCACATGTTAAATATTTTAGAGTAACCCTAACATATCTCTTTCTTTGCAACATATTTTTTTCTCGACAGCCCCAATTTAAAACCCACTCGTTTCATAATTTTAAAGAAACCACAACATAATACAAAAAAAATATGCCAAGAGAAATTTACCTTAAGGACTGGGGCAGCAACACTTCTGAGCACCCTGCATACCGATGGTAACAAGCAAATTTCACCGCACCATATTCAAGTCTCTTCTTGAGAGAACATCACTGTCCCGGGAGATTTTTCCCCTTTGTTTTTTCTTTCACCTCAAAAAATGTTGTTTTTTTTCTTTTTCTTCTCTGATACCGCGTGCCTGGCCATCGAACCAAGAAACGGGCAATTTTGAACCATGCTGGTGGACACTTGTGGTAATCAGTAGGGGCCCAGCTCGACGATTCAGCCATCGAAATTGAGGTCATTCACTAAGCCGTCCATAACCTTTTTTTGGACCTTCCAGCGTCTGGTTGAAATGGCTTGAAGAGACCCTTCCATGTTGAACCCAGCGGTAACAGCATTCGGGTTGCGCTGGCAGAAAATTCTCCTGCAGAGGCCAATTCACGGTAGTTACCAATTTTCTTTTAATTGCAGCTCAATACTGCCGTCGTCCTCTAGGAGAGTAGGAGAGGGTTGAATCTGAAAGCATTTCCTCTCCAGTAATGAGATCCTTGAAAATCATCCTTTTTGCTGTTGTCATCTTTTAGATTTCCATGCGAAATTTTCCTTCTGACTGCCCCCTCCCTGCCAAAAAGGTGAGGAGAGAAAATTTAGTTTTCCGCTGTCAACTGCCGACCAGCTAGTGCAGCGACCAGAAACAAAAGTTTCCTCTCTCAACGGAAAAAACTCTGGGGTGCTTGAAACCGCTGACCCCTCCCATTGGTCAAAACTTCAGCCTAGTAACTAACGGCTTCCCAACCGAATTTCTCTCCCACGCAAGCCAGGGGTGACACTCTGACCTTCACACGTAGGGACCAAGCCTTTGACCCTGAGGTCTAAAAATAGATTCTGTTGCTGAATTCCTTACCCAAAAGACGAAAAGATGTTGCACTTTTGGGCGACTTTTCACGACGCTGGAAAACAGGAATGAAAAATGGCGAAATGAAGAATTCTTGCTTTGCAGAAAATCACTAATTTTAATTTTCTTTTTCTCTCGTTCCATGATGTTAAACTAAAATTAATTTTGATTCACTGAGCTGCACACCTACTCGCCTTTTCCTATCGCGATAAAAGAACAGATAAATTAATTATTTCCAAAACCCCAAAGTCAGTTAAATCAAATATTATTCTCTTTTCCCTTTTTTTTTTTAATATGAAATTTTGTTTTCCTGGTTGTGATTAAGACAAGCGAATTTTGCGTACGAATTCCTTTGCCTTTCAACCAGGAATTTTCTTCTAACGTATGTCATGGGAGAAAATTTTGCATTAATTAATCCCTGATAAACCAACAGGAAGATTGATCAAGTCTTTCTGAAATTCACCAGAGGTTAAAATTTTCGCCATGACAACAGCATTGGCTTGTAATTGTAAACCAGGAGGTAGCAAAAGGACTGCAGACACCGGCAATGATTGAAAATGTTCATGCTGCAATCTTGCGTAGCTCTAAAAGATCTGCTCTGAGACACTCTATAGCTTTGCACATTTTCGATCATTCATTCAGGAGAATATTTCCTGAGGCTCTCCATTTTCACCCCTATAAGCTCCAATTGTGTAAGAAATTAAGCCTCAAGATTTGGTTGCATGCAAACAGTTTTGCACAACCATGTGTGATCTGCTTCATGAAAATCCACAGATGTTACACACTTTGATTATGTCAGATGAAGCACACTTCGAGTTATGTGGTTCAGTGAATAAACAAAATGTGCATTATTGGAGTGTTGTAACCCTGAGTCATCTGCACAGGAAGCCCTTGCACAGCACCCTTGTCACTGTCTGGTGTGGAGTTGCTTCCTTTGGAATTATTGGACCGTGTTTTTTTTTTAGGATAATGAGGGTGTCGCTGTAACTGTCGCCAGTGAACGTTATTTACGGATGCTGCAGGACATCTTGCTGCCTCAATTACGTATGCTGAACTTGGATATAGACCATTTAGGATTCCAACACGACAGGGTGGCCGCGCACACGGCCCACATATGCATGGATTTTTTATGACAGACCTTTCCATAGAGATTAAATTCTCGTTATGGTGACATCTCTTGGCTGCCCCGGTCCCCTAATCTAA
Organism: Macrothele yani; assembly: GCA_039090855.1. Taxonomy (NCBI): domain Eukaryota; kingdom Metazoa; phylum Arthropoda; class Arachnida; order Araneae; family Macrothelidae; genus Macrothele; species Macrothele yani. The sequence continues at coordinate 94,871,301 of CM077016.1, read as the reverse complement.
CACGTGCTGATTTTTTCGTATGGGGGTACCTCAAGCAAAAAGTCTTCCAAGCACGTTGTGCCACCATATTGAAATTGAAGGGCTGTATCAGAGCTGCCATCACCAATATCCCTGGCAATATGTTACAAGTAATAGGCTCCTTCCAACACTGCTTAGAACAATATGTGGTGCAGCAGGGCTGCCATTTGACAGGGGTCATATTCAAACATTGACTGATCAATGGCATTCTTGTAACTACTATTTGACATAGAGGGTAATAAATAAAAAAACATTTATTCGCTTTCAGTGCGATTTTATTAATACGCTATCAACACTGCCGCACCCTGTTTGTATGTATATATATGTATATATTATTATTAAAACCGCATATACTGAACACTATTTGATATTGGCAAGGTCCTTGTTGTAAATTAAAGTAGGTGATTCAAATTATGTCACTAACTTTGGTTTAGCAGTTTATCTTGAACTTGCGTTGAGGAGTTCACCTTTGAATCTCGGAGAACCACTTGGCCGATATGTATGTATTAATTTTATATCATGTTTCTCATATTCATAGGGACCCCTCTTACTATCATATGGAGCATTGCTTCTTAGTAAAGTGCCACTTGGTAACAAAGTCATCTTTCCCTAAAATCTGCTTATAATGAGGCAGGTAACTTCAGTGAGAGGTAGTTGGGAGGCAATATTTGTCAACCAATGCTGATTGGAGAAGGGGGGAGAGAAAAGGACCAAAACTTAATTAGCAGGTTTCTTCATCAGTGATTGTAATGTCATGGACACCCAATTTGAAAACATTTTCAGAAAAATTTTGAATAAATTTTTAAAAAGGTCTTATTTTGAAATCTTAAGTTTTTTGCTTAGTCATCTCATGAACACTGTGGAATGTAATGAATGATGATTGGTGTGCATATCATAAAATGCTTTGTGAGGATGCCAAAATCTAACAGGTGGTTGCTTACTTTGTAAAACATGATTGATCCTAAAATGTGAACTCCATTCTTTACAGGAAGCAGTCCCTTAAAAGAGCGGGCGCTTGAAGAAATGAGAGAAGCCTTTACTCCTGAAATTGCATATCTTTCATACATACCATTTTGCAAATTGGCTGGAGGGTAAGGTTTGTTTTTATGTGGATTTTATTTGCTTGATTTTGTGGACAAAGTCTTAAATGATATAGAACAAATTGACCGGAGTTCTGTTTTTTTCCTCATCATTTTGCAAAACATGTCTTCCAGAATATATTAATTGCTTTCACACTACAGCAAAATCTCCTTCATTTGATATCAGTTAAATCAAACTAAATGAAATTCCACAGTCTAAGGTACAGTAAAACTTCATTTATCCAATCTCTAAGTAGGACCATGATGGTCTTCTACATTGCTTACCTGTCATAGCTGAATGTGATTAATGTGAATATAAGTTGGTTTATTCATTAAACTTACAAAATATGTATACATAAATATATGGTCGTAACAGGGGCGTAGCAATTCAGAATTTTTGGGAGGGGCTCAAAAAAATTATATATCATCATCATCATTGTCAACCATTATCAATCTACTGCTGGATGAAGGTCCCCCAAGTTTCCTCCACAACGGTCTGTCTTGTGCCAGTCTCCTCCATGTCACTCCCGCATACTTTCAAATTTCATCCACCCATCTTCCATGTGGTCTTCTTCTGGGCCTTTTCCTGTCCCTTGGAATCCAATCTAAAATTTCGGCTGTCCATCGATGGTCTGTTCTTCTGGCAGTATGTCCAGCCCATTGCTATTTCAGGGATTTAACTCTGATCATGATGTCTTCCACTCTTGTCATTTTTCGGATCCATGAGTTCCTTTTCTTATCTCTCCTGGTTACACCAAGCATGCACCTCTCGAAGCTTCTTTGAGTTGTCTGCAGCCTTTGTATGTCTCTTTTAGTTAAGGTCCACGTCTCTGCACCATACGTAAGCACTGGAAGGATGCATTGATCAAACACTTTTCTTTTAAGACATAATGGCATATTGCTCTTGAAAATTATGCTGTTTCTTCCAAAAGCTCTCCAGGCAAGCTTTGTACGCCGATTAATTTCTTCACCAATGTGACCCTCACTTGATATCTGCTGTCCAAGATAAACGTACGTGTCTGTTATCTCCAGCTTATATATATATATCATCATCATTGTCAACCATTATCAATCCACTGCTGGACAAAGGTCTCCCCAAGTTTCCTCCACAACGGTCTGTCTTGTGCCAGTCTCCTCCATGTCACCCCTGCATACTTTCGAATTTCATCCACCCATCTCCCATGTGGTCTTCTTCTGGGTCTTTTCCTGTCCCTTGGAATCCAATCTAAAATTTTGGCTGTCCATCGATGATCTGTCCTTCTGGCAGTATGTCCAGCCCATTGCCATTTCAGGGATTTAACTCTGATCATGATGTCTTCCACTCTTGTCATTTTTCGGATCCACGAGTTCCTCTTCTTATCTCTCCTGGTTACACCAAGCATGCACCTCTCCATGCTTCTTTGAGTTGTCTGCAGCCTTTGTATGTCTCTTTTAGTTAAGGTCCACGTCTCTGCACCATACGTAAGCACTGGAAGGATGCATTGATCAAACACTTTTCTTTTAAGACATAATGGCATATTGCTCTTGAAAATTATGCTGTTTCTTCCAAAAGCTCTCCAGGCAAGTTTTGTACGCCGATTAATTTCTTCATCAATGTGACCCTCACTTGATATCTGCTGTCCAAGATAAACGTACGTGTCTGTTATCTCCAGCTTTTCTCCATCAATCGATAAATCTTCATTTCTTGTAAAAGCATTGAACATATATATATATCTCCAAGCGTCTTCCACAACGGTCTGTCTTGTGCCAGTCTCCTCCATGTTACTCCCACATACTTTCGAATTTCATCCACCCATCTCCCGTGGGGTCTTCTTCTGGGTCTTTTCCTGTCCCTTGGAATCCAATCTAAAATTTCGATGGTCTGTCCTTCTGACAGTATGTCCAGCCCATTGCCATTTCAGGGATTTAACTCTGATCCTGATGCCTTCCACTCTTGTCATTTTTCGGATCCACGAGTTCCTCTTCTTGTCTCTCCTGGTTACACCAAGCATGCACCTCTCCATGCTGCTTTGAGTTGTCTGCAGCCTTTGTATGTCTCTTTTAGTTAAGGTCCACGTCTCTGCACCATATGTAAACACTGGAAGGATGCATCGATCAAACACTTTTCTTTTAAGACATAATGGCATATTGCTCTCGAAAATTATGCTGTTTCTTCCAAAAGCTCTCCAGGCAAGTTTTGTATGCCGATTAATTTCTTCATCAATGTGATCCTCACTTGATATCTGTTGTCCAAGATAAATGTACGCATCTGTTATCTCCAGCTTTTCTCCATCAACCAATAAATCTTCATTTCTTGTAAAAGCATTGTACATCAATTTTGTCTTCTGAAAGTTCATTTTTAATCCCACTTCTTTACTCTTGTCAGCAAGTTCCTGGATCATACTCTGCAGCTCTGATGGGGTAGCTGCAAAAATGACTACGTCATCAGCAAAACGAAGGTGAGTTAGATAATCTCCATTAATCTTTATCCCTTTGTTTTCCCAGTTCAGTGATTGAAAGACATTTTCCAATGTGGCATTAAAGAGCTTGGGAGATATGGTGTCACCTTGTCTCACTCCTTTCCAATTTTTATGTGTGTCATATTTTCAAACAGCCGAATCTTTGCACTTGCATTTTCATAGATGATGTTTATAACAATGTATGCATTTTCAATGCTGATGGTTTCACCGAATCAAAGGCTTTTTCATAATCGATAAAAGTCATGCACAATGTAAGTTCATATTCCCTCGCTCTTTCAATTAGTTCTCTCAGTACGTGGATATGATCTATAGTGCTGTAGCCACTTCTGAATCCAGCTTGTTCTCTCGGCTGAGCCATGTCCAGTGTTACCTTCAAGCGGTGTGAAAGAACTTTTGTGAAAATTTTATAAATCACTGATAGGAGGCTGATAGGTCTGTAGTTCCTGAGATCCTCAATGTCACCTTTTTTATGTAGCAGGATCATTGTAGCGCTGTTCCAATCCTCAGGAATCTTCCCTTCATTAAGGCATCGAGTGAATATTGGCTATTTGAGAATACAGCACCCATAAAAATTGGAAAGCTTGTTCAGTGCCATCAATTAGAATTCGTAATTGATGGCATTGAACAAGCAAGCTTTTGACAAAACAAGATTTAACGCATGGCTACAACTGTGGACATAGAGAGCAGTGGGGTGAATCTCTAAAATTTTTGCCTGTACACCATTTATTTTCCCAGACATAGCAGCTGCGCCATCATATCCTTGACCCCTCAAATACTGAGTATCAATTTAAACTTGAATTTACTGTCTCTGCAATTTTGGCGCCAGATAAATTTTCCACCTCAATAAATTCTAAAAAATCTTCTTTCAAAATAGCAAGTGGTTCCTCTACATAGCGCACACATAAGGTAAGGTGTTCTTTCCCAGCTATATCAGCAGTTTCATCAGCAAGTACTGAGGAACATCTTGCTTTATTAATATTTTTTACAAGTTGGTCTTGAATAAATTGACCACATGTCTTAATAATCTCGTTTTGTATTTTTGGACTGGTATATTTACTAGAAATTGTTGTAGATGATGATTTATCAAACAAATCGGTGTCACCAGATTCAGCCCGAAAACGTAGCAGAGCCCTAAAATTGCCTTCATTTTCAGTCTTTTCTTCGCATGATGAAATACTTCCTGAATCTCGGTGTCCACGCAGTACGAGAGACTGCCTACCACAAAAGACTACTGTTTTAATTACGGACTGTAATTTTTTCCTATTTTTTTCAATTTCTTTATTTCTGCTCTGGTGCAATTGAACACCAACATTGAACTTTTGTCCTTTCATCACTTTCTCGAATTCTTCCAAGGTTAAGTAGCTGTGTCTGTGATAATTGCACAACTGATGTGCAGTAAATGCTTCTATGTCATGTTTCCATTGCTTAAATGGAGATAAAACTAATTTGCCCAATTTTTGGTTCCCCTGATGACCTGCTTCTTTTTTGAAAACAGCACACAAGTTTTGCAAAATGCACCATCAAATTTTGCTGAATGACATACCCATGGGAATCTTTCGAAGCATTGGTACTGGAATTTTCTTTTCTTTTCATTGCCGTTAACAGGAAAAGAATATGATGAATCTGGCTTCCAGCAATTGTCTAAAAGCTTTAACTTTTTTCATCGCTTAGACGAACACCAACGTACTGTCCTATATTGAGATCACTTACTTTCTTTTGCTGTAGATTGCTGGAAACTCCACCTCCAATTTCCAGCATTTCTTTATCTAGATCAGCTGAAGATAATGATGCAGCTGCTGCGCTGTTTCTGTCATCAGGATGAACATTATCAGACGTCAATTCTTGTTCTAGTAGGAATATTTTAGATTTACTATGTACGTCTTCGCAACTTTCATTTAATTTAGGGATTTTAGTAAAGAAAGCAAATAAATCATTTCTTGTTCTTTTCAAAGACATTCTATGATTCTGAACAAACAAATAAAAAAAACTGGGCAATGCACAGCAGACCCAGACTGCACTAAGAATGAATGTTAACATGGAGCTTAGCTTGCATTATAGTTTCTCTGTCCGTCGATGTCGATGAACATTGCAAGGGAAGCTGGGAGGGGAAAGGAAGCTGGCGGGTCCGTTTTCCTCACTGCTGTGGTTAAGTGATAGTTCAGGTCTCCTCGTCAGATCACCCAACCCAAGTCTTGGAATCTCCGCACATCCCCGCTCTAATATTTGTGTGCTCTCCGACTCCCCAGCAGATCCCTGAATGCACTCGGGGCCAGGCCAATGGTGGGGAATAGAAGGATTGCTTATTTCGTGCCGTCCCCCATCAGCAAGCTAATGTATACTTGTGAGTTCACACTCCTACTCAAGCTCATGGCCATCCAAGGAAAACTGAACACTGCAGTTGCGTTTGACCTTAATGTGAGATTGTGATTTCAGACACTTGAAACAGCTGAAGCTCCACCCCACCCCACCCCCCACACACACTAACACACAAGGACACACCATCCCTCTCTATGTTCTAGAATTAACATTCATTTTCAAAACGAAAAAAGTTTTAAATTTTGGTTTTCCTCTACTCTGGAGAAGAAATGTAAAAACAGCCAAACTAAACATTGAAAAACAAAACTTATACATAATATTAGGGGGGCTTGTGCCCGTTGAGCCCCCCCCCCATTCCTACTTCCCGGGTATGTAATATTCACAGTGTATATGCAGTATTCTCATGGCTTTTATGCTGGTTTACTGTATTTCTTGTGTACAAAATCTCATACTGCATCTACTTTTATATCAGGTATCAAATCTTTCAAATTTCTGCTTCTTTCTCAAAGTATGGTATGTATGAAACTAATGCCTTTATGGAGAAACCAAAATAAATTACTGTATATACCTGCATATAAGCTGAATGTTTTTGAAACAAATCCTGCTTTCAAGTGAGGGGGTTTGGCTAATATGCAGGTCAGTAAAAAATAGGGCTGAGTTCCAAGGAGTTACTGGAATTCTCCCATGGCACTTGCCAGCACCTCAAGCATTTGCTAATGATGATCTCATTTTCACATTTTTCAGTGAGCAAATTTTATTATACATACATACATACATACATACATATCACTAGGCTGTTACATACATACATATCACTAGGCTGTTCTCTGAGATTCAGAGGTTAGCTCCAAAAAGAAATACAAACTACCAGATATGTTTACTTCCTGTTGCCATATCAAACTTCTCCATTTACAGCAATCTTGACATACAACTTGGGCTTCACTGACATCCATCACAAGCCGTACACAAGATCTTCTATACTTCATACTCATAATCTTTTTCTCATGCTGACGCTCCTGAATCTGATCCTTCCATGACTTCCTTGGCATTCCTCTGCCATTCCTTCCTGCCACTTGGGCTAAAAACATTTTCTTAGTAAGCATCTCATCGCTCATTCTTTCAACATAGCCAAACCACCAAAGCATATTAGTCTCCACCTTGCTAACAACATTTTGCCTCACATTGCATAACTGCAACACATCTTCATTCCTCACATGATCAGAACGTGTTTCACCACAAAGCCCCTGTAAGTAAACCATTTCTCCAGCACACAAATGATTCCTATGTTTCTTCTGTAGTACCCAGGTTTCACTGCCATATGTTAGAATAGGAACAATTACACTTTCATACACAGCCATGAGGGACTCTCTTGAGAACCCATCATTCCTGTGAAAATCTCCCAAAGCAGCTATGACTTTTAATGAAGAATTCACTCGCCTACTAATTTCACCATCCAGTCTGTTCTCTCAGTCAAACATGCTTCCTAAATACACAAACTCATTCACCTGGTCAATCACTGTGCCATTTAGACATATATTACATTCAGTACTATCAGTTCCTCTCTCAAAAACCATAACTTTGGTGTTTCCCTTATTTATACTCAGTTTGAATTTCAGCAAATTTTATTAATATAAGAAAAAAAATTATGTTTCCTTTAGAGTTACTCATTTTTGAAGAAATTTGTCAATCATGTATATGTTTTATTTATTCATTTGGGTACTGAGAAGTATTCTCAAAAAACATAAACTGTTTCTATGCATTTCACTTTTAACAGTTTTTCCTCACATGCCCCAATTCTGTAGATGCTTTCCTTAAAACTCCTTGGTACATTTTGATTAAACATAATGCTAAGTAAGGTATACACTGCCATCCCATTAATATCTATATCTGAACATCTGTTTATTGATAGTGAATTTGGTTCTACACAAGCATCACCTCACAGGCCCAACTATAAATATGCTTGTATGGGTAGGATAAGATAGAATGACTGCGAATGCAGGATGTTTGTATCGACAGAGTAAACTGATTTCCAGCCTGTATTCATAATGGGGTGCCACATAAGCTATCACTTCATATGTGACACCTCAGCAGCATTAAAAAAATATCCGTATAGGTCAACAGTTGGGGATGTGATATGCAAATGGAGACATACTGGGGCTGAATCTGCCAAAAAAGCAACTCAGTAACTATCTAAAGCTAACAGAATGTGACAGAAAAACTATCCAAAAGACTGCCCTCTCAGAACAAAAATCACCATTGTCTCAAATGACACAAACCCTATGTTAGACTATTGGAACTGATGTTAACACCAGTACAATGTGCAGGATCCTGCACAACATGGGTTATCATGGTCAAGCAGCCATCAACAAGTCACTAATCCATTAAAGAACTTACACCATCTTTGCACGATATGTTTAATTAAAAAAAAAACCGACAGATATTTACAAGATTAAAAACCCATTAGTACTTTCGGGTCGACAATCGACCCGTCTTCAGGTGGAGGAGAGCTGCTGCTGCACATGTGCTCCCATATGTATGTCCGATTAGGATGACGTACAAGGTATGGAATAGCGTTGCAAGGGTGTCACTCTGTTGCCATCATTTCAATGCTAAATCACAAATCAGATGATGTCCATGTGGAAATATGATAAACAGGGTGCAAAATATATATATATTTCTAATATAACTTACATATTTAACAAGAAATGTTATGTAAGTTCATGGCTGTAATGAGTCTCTTCTAAATTCTGTGTAATTCAATTGGGGAATTATCGTTACAGCATCTGTCCCCAAAGGCCTCGATGTATAAATTTTCAGTTATATGCAACGAATATACAGAGGTGGGTGTATGTAGCAACTTAATGTTTTTCCAATCTGCTTGGACAGTTCCTTGTGCCACATACCTGGTGAGCGCTGTGTTACTATGATTAATGTGAATGTCATATTTATGTTCCTGCATTCGAGTTTCAAGGCTACGTTTTATAGAACCTACATAGTTGCTTACTTATTCACCATTGGAGACATCTATTATTGGTATATTATATACACCCAATTTACAAAAATTATCAGGTAGTTCCCTGTCTTTTTTGATAAGTGAAAATAGATTTCTGGATCTAATGCCAAAATGAGTATCATATTTGATACATGTGCGTGTCAGAACATTAGTAATGCTTGGGTACTGCTCTATTGTACCAACAAAACGCTTTGCTGGTTTATGTTCTTTGGTCAAACATGTAGATCTATCGTTTAAGATTCTTCGATAGATTCGGTTGATTATATATTTGGGATAACCATGTTTGGCGGCTAAATCAAAAAATGAAATCTATTTCAAGTTTAAGCAAGCTGTTAGCAGATGAGTGCGAGAAGGCTCTTTTGATTAAAAAGTTGATAGCGGATAGCTTATGTGGTAATGGATGTGAAGAGTTAAAAGGGATTAAACTAGTGCTGGCGGTGGGTTTTTGATATACAGAGTAAGAAAGGTTGCATGTTACTGGGTTACGGGTGATTTGAAAGTCCAAGAATGGTAGAGAGTAGTTTGGTTCAGTTTCTATCGTGAGCCCGATAGTGGGAAAAACAGATGAAAGTGCGTCGGCGAACTTAGCTAAGTCTTCCTGTGTAGGAGGCCAAAATACAAGGATGTCGTCGACGTACCTGATATACATACTAGGGGGAAGGGGAAACTCATTGAGAACTTTGTTCTCAATGTGTTGAAGCAGAATTTTTGCAAGTACAGCTGAAAGTGGAGAACCCATGGGTGAGCCCTCCACTTGCTTATAAATTCGATTATCGAATTTAAAGTATGAATGCTGCTTAACAAATCTAAGAGTGTTCATAATGGCTGAAATTTCAGATGTGTGAACTTGGGACTCAGCAAGTTTGGCCTCTATAATGAGGTTGGTGGCATCCACTGGTACATTACGGTATAATGAAACAACATCTAGGGAGGCAAGGGTGAAAGGTTTAGAATGTGGCTAAAACATTCTAACTTTTTCAATTGCTACAGTAGAACTTTTCACAGCAAAATTTGCTAAATACTGAGCTAGAGCTTTTTCAAGGCGTCGAGTCGGGTTAACATAACCCGCGACTAGTGGCCTAATAGGATGCCCCTCCTTATGCAGTTTCAGACGCCCAAAAATATCGGGCACACGACAGCCGGGGGGGGGGGGGGTAAAGTCCTTTGAGAAATTATCTGGGAATGTGTGAGCTTTTTTAATCTGTTAAGTGCTGAACATGTTGCTTTTGTGGGATCCCGCTCTACCACTATGTGCGGAATGGATGAGGGATTTCCACATGGACATCATCGAATTCATGATTTAGCATTGAAATGATGGCAACAGAGTGACACCCTTGCGACGCTATTCTATACCTTGTACATCATCATACTCGGACATATATATGGGAGCACATGTGCAGCAGCAGCTCTCCTCCATCTGAAGACGAGTCGATTGTCGACCCGAAAGTACTAATGGGTTTTTAATCTTGTAAATATCTGTCGTTTTTTTAATTAAACATATCATGCAAAGACGGTGTAAGTTCTTTAATGTATTGTATATGCACGGCATCTTCATTAAGACTATTGATTCTTCACCACATCGAATTAATGTGTTGTGCACTTTAGTGCAATTATGTGGAGTTTTGCTGCACGAACCTTCCAGTCCATCTGAGTGAAGCTTGCAAGGGAATGTACCCACCTCGGGTTCCTCACTAACTGCAGGGACCTTAATGTCGTACCGAAGCATATTAGGGTATATGCTACAGCATTATCTAGAAAAGATAACCATATACTTTGAAATGCCGAAAGGAAGAGGTTACTGTGTGCCATCCAGAGCAAGAGATCTTACATTGACCACCTTCACCGTAAGTGTTATATCTCTTATCAGACTTTGTCTAAGTGTGAACACCCCATTGTAATGGACCATATACTGACCATCATGGAAGGGGTAACTGAACATACTGTCAGCTCCTTGGTCAAAACCCAAATTGGAAAACTAAGACTCCTTGTTGACTTTCAAGTTAGTAGCAGACCAACACGAAGACAACGAAATCCTTATCATAGTTCCAGTGTTGTCAATTTAGGTGACTATGAGCGAAGATAATGGAACCTAAACCATAATTCCAATGTTGTCAACCTAAGTGACTATGTGCTGAACCCCATACAGAACAGAGCTCTTGAAAGGGGACCAAAATTTGCTTATCCTGAGCATAACCCTAATGTCTTTAATGTTATACCACAAACTGAGGCAATCATTAAAAGCCTTCCAGAGAAGGAAAGGGATTATGCCAGAATACAGATTGACAAATGTCTGCAAAAAAGCAAAAGGGAACAACAATCCAACTCGGGAAAACTATATCATGAAGAAAAACATCAACTGAAGTTAATTCGAGAAAATGACGAAATCTCCATTCTGGCAGCTGACAAATCACACCAAACAGTATTATTGAATAGAACAACATATCAGGATAAAATGCTTGAAGCCATTTCAATTTAATCCATTCCACACATAGTGGTAGGGCGGGATCCCACAAAAGCAACATGTTCAGCACTTAACAGATTAAAAAAAGCTCACACATTCCCAGATAATTTCTCAAAGGCCTTCACACACACCCCCCCTCCCCCCGGTTGTTGTGTGCCCAATATCTTTGGCCGTCTGTAACTGCATAAGGAGGGGCATCCTATTAGGCCACTAGTCGCGGGTTATGTTGACCCAATTCGACCCCTTGAAAAAGCTCTTGCTCAGTATTTAGCAAATTTTGCTGTGAACTCCTCTTATTCTGTGAAAAGTTCTACTGTAGCAATTGAAAAAGTTTGAATGTTTCAGCCACATTCTAAACCTTTCACCCTTGCCTCCCTAGATGTTGTTTCATTGTACCCTAATGTACCAGTGGATGCCACCCACCTCATTATACAGGCCAAACTTGCTGAGTCCCAAGTCCCCACATCTGAAATTTCTGTCGTTATGAACGCTCTTAGATTTGTTAAGCAGCGTTCATACCTTAAATTCGATAATCGAATTTCCAAACAAGTAGAGGGCTCACCCCTGGGTTCTCCACTTTCAGCTGTACTTGCAGAAATTCTGCTTCAACACATTGAGAACAAAGTTCTCAATGAGTTTCCCCCTTCCCCCTGGTATGTATATCAGGTACGTCGACAACATCCTTGTATTTTGGCCTCCTACACAGGAAGACTTAGCTAAGTTCGCCGACGCACTTTTATCTGTTTTTCCCACTATCGGGTTCACGATAGAAGAGCCTTCTTGCACTCATCTGCTAACAGCTTGCTTAAACTTGAAATAGATTTCATTTTTTGATTTAGCCGCCAAACATGGTTATCCCAAATATATGATCAACCGAATCTATCGAAGAATCTTAAACGATAGATCTACATGTTTGACCAAAGAACATAAACCAGCAAAGCGTTTTGTTGGTACAATAGAGCAGTACCCAAGCATTACTAATGTTCTGACACGCACATGTATCAAATATGATACTCATTTTGGCATTGGATCCAGAAATCTATTTTCACTTATCAAAAAAGACAGGGAACCACCTGATAATTTTTGTAAATTGGGTGTATATAATATACCAATAATAGATGTCTCCAATGGTGAATAAGTAAGCAACTATGTAGGTTCTACAAAACGTAGCCTTGAAACTCGAATGCAGGAACATAAATATGACATTCACATTAATCATAGTAACACAGCGCTCACCAGGTATGTGGCACAAGGAACTGTCCAAGCAGATTGGAAAAACATTAAGTTGCTACATACACCCACCTCTGTATATTCGTTGCATATAACTGAAAATTTATACATCGAGGCCTTTGGGGACGGATGCTGTAACGATAATTCCCCAATTGAATTACACAGAATTTAGAAGAGACTCATTACAGCCATGAACTTACATAACATTTCTTGTTAAATATGTAAGTTATATTAGAAATATATATATTTTTTGCACCCTGTTTATCATATTTCCACATGGACATCATCTGATTTGTGATTTAGCATTGAAATGATGGCAACAGAGTGACACCCTTGCAACGCTATTCCATACCTTGTACGTCATCCTAATCGGACATATATATGGGAGCACATGTGCAGCAGCAGCAGCTCTCCTCCATCTGAAGACGGGTCGATTATCGACCCGAAAGTACTAATGGGTTTTTAATCTTGTAAATATCTGTCAGGTTTTTTTTTTAATTAAACATATCGTGCAAAGACGGTGTAAGTTCTTTAATATATTGTATATGCACGACATCTTCATTAAGACTAAGTCACTAATCACTTGGACTAATGCCATATGCCAGTTAGCATGGTGTAAGGAACATCAATCTTGGACTCTTCTCTACACCAGTGGAAAACTGTGCTTTGGACTGACGAGTCATGGTACACAGTCTAGCAGTATGGTGCTTATTTGCGGGTGTGGTGGATGTTAAGAGAAAGGTACCTTTCTGACTGTATCATCCCAACAACAATGTATGGTGGAGGTAGCCTGGTGGCATGGAGCTGTTTTTCATGATTTAGCTTGGGCCAATTAGTCATTTTGGACAAAACCATGAATGCTGAGCTCTTCCCAGACATCCTGGACAAGTATGCACTAACCTGCTGTAGCAGCACTTTAGGAATACTTGTCATACTGCTCACATTGTTACAGATTTGTTTGAGGATAGGGATGTCAAAAAGTTGGACTGGCCAGCCCAGCGTCCTGGCTTGAACCCTACAGAGAATCTCTGGGATGAATTGCATTGTTGGGTGCAGGGAGGAAGAGATTACCCAGCAAACAAAACTGAGCTGATCACTGCTTTGAAGTCCAAATGGCGGAGTATAATTACCAACATTTAAAAAAAAACTGATGGAAAATATTCCACAGAGGCTAGAGTCTGTCATAAAGAGCCAAATGTTTCATCACACAATATTAAATGTTCTGTAAATTCAGAATTTTTTGTAGGTTTGCAGATGTCTGGGTATTAATGGTAGATCAGTGTATCATCATCATCATCATCATTGTCAAGCATTATCAATCCACTGCTGGACGAAGGTCTCCCCAAGTTTCCTCCACAACGGTCTGTCTTGTGCCAGTCTCCTCCATGTCACCCCTGCATACTTTCGAATTTCATCCACCCATCTCCCATGTGGTCTTCTTCTGGGTCTTTTCCTGTCCCTTGGAATCCAATCTAAAATTTCGGCTGTCCATCGATGATCTGTCCTTCTGGCAGTATGTCCAGCCCATTGCCATTTCAGGGATTTAACTCTGATCATGATGTCTTCCACTCCTGTCATTTTTCGGATCCACGAGTTCCTCTTCTTATCTCTCCTGGTTACACCAAGTATGCACCTCTCCATGCTGCTTTGAGTTGTCTGCAGCCTTTGTATGTCTCTTTTAGTTAAGGTCCACGTCTCTGCACCATACGTAAGCACTGGAAGGATGCATTGATCAAACACTTTTCTTTTAAGACATACTGGCATATTGCTCTTGAAAATTATGCTGTTTCTTCCAAAAGCTCTCCAGGCAAGTTTTGTACGCCGATTAATTTCTTCATCAATGTGACCCTCACTTGATATCTGCTGTCCAAGATAAACGTACGTGTCTGTTATCTCCAGCTTTTCTCCATCAATCGATAAATCTTCATTTCTTGTAAAAGCATTGAACATCACTTTTGTCTTCTGAAAGTTCATTTTTAATCCCACTTCTTTACTCTTGTCAGCAAGTTCCTGGATCATACTCTGTAGCTCTGATGGGGTAGTTGCAAAAATGACTACATCATCAGCAAAACGAAGGTGGGTTAGATAATCTCCATTAATCTTTATCCCCTTGTTTTCCCAGCTCAGCGACTGAAAAACACCCTCCAATGTGGCATTAAAGAGCTTCGGAGATATGGTGTCACCTTGTCTCACTCCCTTTCCAATTTTTACGTGTGTTGTATTTTCAAACAGCCTAATCTTTGCACTTGCATTTTCATAGATGTTATTAATAATATTAATGTATGCATCTTCAATACCGCAGGATTTCAGAGCCATTGTAACTGCTGATGGTTTCACTGAATCAAAGGCTTTTTCACAATCAATAAAAGCCATGCACAATGGAAGTTCATATTCCCTCACTCTTTCAATTAGTTCTCTCAGTACGTGGATATGATCTACAGTGCTGTAGCCACTCCTGAATCCAGCTTGTTCTCTCGGTTGAGCCATGTCCAGTGTTACCTTCAAACGGTGTGAAAGAACTTTAGTGAAGATTTTATAAACCACTGATAGGAGGCTAATAGGTCTGTAGTTCCTGAGATCCTCAATGTCACCCTTTTTATGTAGCAGGATCATTGTAGCGTTGTTCCAATCCTCAGGAATCTTCCCTTCATTAAGGCATCGAGTGAAAATTTGGGCGAGTACTGTTTTGATTTCTCCTCTTGCTTCTTGTATGATGTCTACAGTAATTCCATCTTCTCCTGGAGCTTTTCCCCGCTTCATGTTCTTGATTGCATGTGCAACTTCTGCTGGAAGGACTGGAGGAACTCTGGTACCTTTCATGATGTCTGGAGTGCATGTATCATCCCTTTCATATAATTTGGAGTAGAAATCTTTCACTCTTGTCAAAATTTCGCCTCTATTTCTTGTTACAGAACCATCTTCTTTTCTCGGTGCCATAATCTGTTTTCTTCCCTTACTGAGATGTCCCTTTGCTATCTTTAGGCTTTGGTTGTTTTCAATTGCTTTCCTCACTAGTTCACAGTTGAATTTTCTTACGTCTTCAGTGATACTTTTTCTTACTGTCTTGCATAGCTCTATATATTCCACTTTGGAAGTCACATCTTCTTTAGTTGTCCTCATCTCTCTTCTTTTTTGCATCAACATTTTCGTTTTTCCTGATAATTTATTTACGTGCAACTTGTTTTTAGACCCAGCTAATTTTGTTGCTGTTTCCATAAGAGCTTTGGTTACTTTTCTGTTAACTTCAGAGATGTCCACTTCTTCCGATGTTAAGCCTTCTAAAGCAGAGAACCTGTTCTTCAGTTCCAACTTGAAGGTATTATGGTGTTTTTTAAGGTTGGTTATGTCAATAGATTTGGTTTGTCTTATGAGCTTGCCACGTTCAAGTTTAGTGTTGAGGTGCATCTTACATCTCACCAATCTATGGTCACTACCTGTGTTGAACTTGTTTAGTACACTGCAGTCTTCTATGACGAATTTTTTGTTACACATAATAAAATCAATTTCACTTGTCGTCCCATTTGGATGTCTCCATGTCCATTTCCTGTGTGGCTTTTTCTTGAAGAAGGAGTTCAAGATGAAAAACCCTTCTGCCTCTGCAAACTCAACGAGAGTATTTCCACGCTGGTTTCTATTGCCGTGACCGAATTTACCTACTAAAGTTTCATTCTGTTGCCGTTGCCCTATTTTTGCATTGAAATCTCCCATAATTATTTTCAAGTGCTGCTTACCTTTATTATTTAGATGACAAATTTCCTCTTAAAATTCTTCAATTTCTTCTTCAGGATGACTTGTGGTGGGTGCATAAGTTTGAATAATCTGAGCCTGGTATCTTTTCGAGAGTTGGATAACAAGTCGTGCAGCTCTGTCAGAGGAACTTTCAACTTCTACAACTTTATCCTTCAGTTTCTTGTTTATTATAAATCCAACACCACTAGTTCTGCCAGTATCTGTCCCACAATAGTAGAAGAGATGTCCACTTTTCAGTTCGATGAGATCTTCTCCTTTTCTCCTTACCTCACTTAGCCCCACGATGTCCCACTTGATCCTTTGTAGTTCCTCTTCCAATTCAAGAAGCCTTGAATCAGAAGATAGGGAGCGTCCATTGTACGTAGCCAAGGTCAGCATCAGATGGCAGCCTAGTCCGGTCCTCCGGGGATTCTTAGCACCCTCTGCCTTTATGTCGCACTGGCCGCTGCCTTGGCCAGGTACATTCCAGCTGCCGGAGACTGAGGGCCAAGATTTAAGTTGTGGAATCATTTTGGAGGGGTTTGGCCATAACTCACCACGCTGGCCAAGCGGGTTGGTGAGTGTCGGATAGAATTTCCTCTAATCCCGATGGTATAGTTATACCGCTATTGGCGGTCGTCAGAGCCCCTTTAGTGGGAACAGGATCAGTGTATACATACAGTGAAATCTCTGTTAAATTGTATCTGCCTTAGATGGAAATCTGTGTAAAATGGAAATTTCCTGTACTCCCAAAAATCACTGTATACATTACTACGGGACAGTGTGCATAAGACAGAATCTGCCTAATGTGGTAACAGGTACTATTTTTGTGCTGGTAAGCATCAAATCACCCTCTGGAATGAAAGCTATTAGTGCATTTTAAAGTGTTAATGAAAAATATAAATGCTTAATGCCAAACTTTTTCCAAAGATTCCACCTATCTGAGTATGCTAAAGGGGAACAATTTATGCTTACCATAACAAAAGTAAAGTTGTCACCCCACATTATTTCCTTCTGTACAATTAAGAACACACACACGCACACACACAGAGAGAGAGAGAGTATGTGTTACCATAAGGCTTATGTAGTGAGTGTGCAGGAGGAGCTCAGTCCTTTTAACCTCAGAGGTGACTGGAAGTTGTACAGTGTAAACAGGGAAAGTAGAAGATCGTGTGTAAAACATTTATTCATCACATTCGCTGTATCTAGTGAAACGGTGAAGGAGATTTTTTTCCCCCTCTCCTCATGATCAGCTCCCTGGATGTAGGAGGGTCTGATTCTCGGGTTTTATTATGTTCTTACTTATGGATCAAAGAAATGGGCCTTAACTAAAGAAAAGACATACAGGGGCTATAGGCAACTCAAAAGAAGCATGGAAAGATGCATACTTAGTGTAAACATGAAAGATAGGAGAAGGAACTCTTGGATCAGGAAAATGACAAGAGTGATGATATCATCATAAAAGTAAACACCCACAAGTGGCAATGGGCTAAATGTATTGCTAGAGGAATTGACTGTCATTGGACAACTGAAATTTTAGACTGGATGCCAAGGGACAGGAAATAACCCAGAAGACCACATGGGATATGGATTAATGAAATTCGAAAGCATGCCGGTGTGACATGGAAAAGAATTACTCGACACAGAGATTTGTGGAAGAAACTTGAACTGTGGAGACCTTCATCCAGCAGTGGATTGAGAATGGTTGATGATGACACACGCACAGATAAATGTAGTTCATTTCATCTTTTTTTATTTTTTTATTTATTTATAAATTTGGTTCATGGGAAGCAAATAAAAGTTTAAAAGTTGCTGGTGCTTCTTTGTTTCTATTCTTCAAATCTACAGCACTATCACAGCAAAATAAATAAAAAAATGCTTATATATATATGTACTATTGATAAAAACATACCACTGTAAATCACAATTTTAAAAAAAAATGCAAAGAGACTCAAAAAAGCATTATAATCAAAAACAAACCTCTCAAGCCAATCTCATCAGGGGAACACCGGATCGTGGATCATGACCTTTCGAAACTCAGCAAAAGCCGGATTAACCCAAGACTCGCTGAGGTGCTCTTTAGGTCATGGGAAACAACAGATAAAGACCAATCTTCTATACGAAGACCATTTGACAGAAAGGGAAAAAACCCGATCACGTGGTCCAATCGTGACAGTATGCAAATAGGTGTAAGCTGTGTAAGAAACCTATGAAGTAGATTAGTAAATGATTAGCCACAAGCAGCCCACCAAGTGTTATTTAGCAACCTAAGTTATTAAATTTGTAGGATATCGATAGTATGAGGTGGTTCGTTCCGGCTTGCTGCTTTAGCACTTCTGTACGAATTCTATGTCTGTACATTGTATCATAACTAAATTCAGCTTGCATCAATTTTATTAGTATATATATATATATATATATATATATATATATATCATCATCATCATCATTGTCAACCATTATCAATCCACTGCTGGACGAAGGTCTCCCCAAGTTTCCTCCACAACGGTCTGGTCTTGTGCCAGTCTCCTCCATGTCGCTCCCGCATACTTTCGAATTTCATCCACCCATCTTCCATGTGATCTTCTTCTGGGTCTTTTCCTGTCCCTTGGAATCCAATCTAAAATTTCGGCTGTCCATCGATGGTCTGTCCTTCTGGCAGTATGTCCAGCCCATTGCCATTTCAGGGATTTAACTCTGATCATGATGTCTTCCACTCTTGTCATTTTTCGGATCCACGTGTTCCTCTTCTTATCTCTCCTGGTTACACCAAGTATGCACCTCTCCATGCTGCTTTGAGTTGTCTGCAGCCTTTGTATGTCTCTTTTAGCTAAGGTCCACGTCTCTGCACCATACGTAAGCACTGGAAGGATGCATTGATCAAACACTTTTCTTTTAAGACATAATGGCATATTGCTCTTGAAAATTATGCTGTTTCTTCCAAAAGCTCTCCAGGCAAGTTTTGTACGCCGATTAATTTCTTCATCGATGTGACCCTCACTTGATATCTGCTGTCCAAGATAAACGTACGTGTCTGTTATCTCCAGCTTTTCTCCATCAATCGATAAATCTTCATTTCTTGTAAAAGCATTGTACATCACTTTTGTCTTCTGAAAGTTCATTTTTAATCCCACTTCTTTACTCTTGTCAGCAAGTTCCTGGATCATACTCTGTAGCTCCGATGGGGTAGTTGCAAAAATGACTATGTCATCAGCAAAACGAAGGTGGGTTAGATAATCTCCATTAATCTTTATCCCTTTGTTTTCCCAGTTCAGTGATTGAAAGACATTTTCCAATGTGGCATTAAAGAGCTTCGGAGATATGGTGTCACCTTGTCTCACTCCTTTTCCAATTTTTATGTGTGTTGTATTTTCAAACAGCCGAATCTTTGCACTTGCATTTTCATAGATGTTATTAATAATATTAATGTATATATATATATATATTCTATTAAGAAGAGACCGAAGCAAAAAAATTTTTTGACTCATACCAAGTACAACATAGAAAAAGTTATGTATCTACTGGTGTGAGTAAAAAGAGAAAAATAAAAAATAAAATAAAACAACTGAATGTAGAAAGTGTCGAGAATACTGAGCCTTGGCTTTATCAAGGACCAGCAAAAACTCTGCATTTTCTCACTTCCACAAAGACCTAGTTGGAAATGGGTTTCTGCAAAGCCATAGATGCAAGTAATAAGCCCACCAAATTTTTTTTTTTAAATATATATTTTTATAAATATATATATATATGTCATGACCTCCACAGAGTTGTATGACCTAGCTTTAGTTAACAATTTAGCTTGCATCCATAACTTTCCTGGCCCGACCCATGCTCTTCATCTGTTACTATTAAACAGAAAGAAGAAGATTATAGAAAACTTCTTCTTCTTTCTGTTTAATAGTAACAGATGAAGAGCATGGGTCGGGCCAGGAAAGTTATGGATGCAAGCTAAATTGTTAACTAAAGCTAGGTCATACAACTCTGTGGAGGTCATGACATATATATATATTTTTATAAAAATATATATTTAAAAAAAAATTTGGTGGGCTTATTACTTGCATCTATGGCTTTGCAGAAACCCATTTCCAACTAGGTCTTTGTGGAAGTGAGAAAATGCAGAGTTTTTGCTGGTCCATGATAAAGCCAAGGCTCAGTATTCTCGACACTTTCTACATTCAGTTGTTTTATTTTATTTTTTATTTTTCTCTTTTTACTCACACCGGTAGATACATAACTTTTTCTATGTTGTACTTGGTATGAGTCAAAAAATCTTTTTGCTTCAGTCTCTTCTTAATAGAATGTGAATTCTGAATTTTCATAACTGCTGCGTTGCGCGTTTTGATCTTCTGGTTATTTTGCAACTTTCGTTTTAAATTCAAAAGTTTTTCCTTTGTTTTCAGCTTTGCTCTTCAGTATATATATATATATATATATATATATATATATATATATTTATAAATATATATACATTCTATAAAGAAGATACCTAAGCAAAAAAATACATATATAATTTTGACTCACACCTAGTACAACATAGAAAAGGTTATGTATCTACCTGTGTGAGTAAAAGGAGAAAAGATAAAAAAATAAAATAAAACTACTGAATGTAGAAGGTGTCGAGAATACTGAGCCTTGGCTTTATCAAGGACCAGCAAAAACTCTGCATTTTCTCACTTCCACAAAGACCTAGTTGGAAATGGGTTTCTGCAAGGCCATAGATGCAAGTAACATTCCCACCTAAAATAGTTTAAAATATATATATATGTCATGTCCTCCGTAGAGTTGCATGACCTAGCACTAGTTAACAATTTCGCTTGCATCCATTAACCTTCCTGGCCCGACCCATGCTCTTCATCTGTTACTATTAAACAGAGAGATGAAGATTAAAGAGAACTCAAGCTGTGAGAGTGACATAATAATTAGAAATGATTTTCAGCCATAACGAAATGCCAAGTTCGTTTGAGAGAGAATTTAAACCTGAAAATCAATGCAAAAGAAATCCAAATTTTTACATTGCAATTAAAAAAGGAAATATTAATTTTTAACGAACAGATTTTTGAAAGAAAACTTGAGTCTAAAACCCCCTACTCTACAACTTATGACAGCACGAAAACGAGAATAAGTTAAAGATAATAATTAACTAAAGAAAACTTTGTGAAAGTTATATACCTTAAACAGTTAGTTGCAATATGTACAAAGTATTTCAGCAGTGCTTTAAGTGCATAATTAATTAGTTATTAAGAACTTAACTACTTTGAAAAAACAGCGCATAGAAAAGGAACAAGCTTAGCCATCTTCTGTTCCTAGGTACCCCAAAAGACGCTCAAAGTTACAAAGAAAAGAAAGAGTTAAAACCCGCAAAAATGTTAACAGACAAACCAATGCCTAAAAGCTGAAAAGCTAAAAAACAACAGAGAAAAAGTACATGAAGTACAAACATTGAACTTATAAAACCTAGAACCCAAAAACAAGGAAGAGAGCTTACCTCTTGTGTGACAAAAACTTTTCTCCTCACAAGAGAAGAACATGGCTGACCTCTTCCGCCACTCCTAGTTGCTGGGGGGCAGTGAGGGTGGGGCTGATGGCCTCCTCATACAGCAAGAAACCAACGCGCGGATATTTTAACCAGAGAAAAAAATATATATAAACTTAAGACTGTGGATCTGTATGATCAGAAAGAGCAGAATTAACTCTCCAGAATACATGAGAAATATTATAAAATACACGAGCAGTGTATTTAATAATCTTTGCATGTATTAAATCACCTTAGTGAGCTTCTATAGATTAATCAGAATCTTATTAATTTTAATGTTAAAATTAATAAGATTCTGATTAATCTATAGAAGCTCACTAAGGTGATTTAATACATGCAAAGATTATTAAATACACTGCTCGTGTATTTTATAATATTTCTCATGTATTCTGGAGAGTTAATTCTGCTCTTTCTGATCATACAGATCCACAGTCTTAAGTTTATATATATTTTTTCTCTGGTTAAAATATCCGCGCGTTGGTTTCTTGCTGTATGAGGAGGCCATCAGCCCCACCCTCACTGCCCCCCAGCAACTAGGAGTGGCGGAAGAGGTCAGCCATGTTCTTCTCTTGTGAGGAGAAAAGTTTTTGTCACACAAGAGGTAAGCTCTCTTCCTTGTTTTTGGGTTCTAGGTTTTATAAGTTCAATGTTTGTACTTCATGTACTTTTTCTCTGTTGTTTTTTAGCTTTTCAGCTTTTAGGCATTGGTTTGTCTGTTAACATTTTTGCGGGTTTTAACTCTTTCTTTTCTTTGTAACTTTGAGCGTCTTTTGGGGTACCTAGGAACAGAAGATGGCTAAGCTTGTTCCTTTTCTATGCGCTGTTTTTTCAAAGTAGTTAAGTTCTTAATAACTAATTAATTATGCACTTAAAGCACTGCTGAAATACTTTGTACATATTGCAACTAACTGTTTAAGGTATATAACTTTCACAAAGTTTTCTTTAGTTAATTATTATCTTTAACTTATTCTCGTTTTCGTGCTGTCATAAGTTGTAGAGTAGGGGGTTTTAGACTCAAGTTTTCTTTCAAAAATCTGTTCGTTAAAAATTAATATTTCCTTTTTTAATTGCAATGTAAAAATTTGGATTTCTTTTGCATTGATTTTCAGGTTTAAATTCTCTCTCAAACGAACTTGGCATTTCGTTATGGCTGAAAATCATTTCTAATTATTATGTCACTCTCACAGCTTGAGTTCTCTTTAATCTTCATCTCTCTGTTTAATAGTAACAGATGAAGAGCATGGGTCGGGCCAGGAAGGTTAATGGATGCAAGCGAAATTGTTAACTAGTGCTAGGTCATGCAACTCTACGGAGGACATGACATATATATATATTTTAAACTATTTTAGGTGGGAATGTTACTTGCATCTATGGCCTTGCAGAAACCCATTTCCAACTAGGTCTTTGTGGAAGTGAGAAAATGCAGAGTTTTTGCTGGTCCTTGATAAAGCCAAGGCTCAGTATTCTCGACACCTTCTACATTCAGTAGTTTTAATTTATTTTTTTATCTTTTCTCCTTTTACTCACACAGGTAGATACATAACCTTTTCTATGTTGTACTAGGTGTGAGTCAAAATTATATATGTATTTTTTTGCTTAGGTATCTTCTTTATAGAATGTGAATTCTGAATTTTCAAAACTGCTGCGTTGCGCGTTTTGATCTTCAGGTTATTTTGCAACCTTCGTTTTAAATTCTAAAGTTTTTCCTTAGTCTTCAGTTTTGCTCTTAAGTATATATATATACATATATACATACATACATATCACTGAGCTTTTCTCTGAGATTCAAAGCTTAGTTCCTCAAAAAAGTTTACCAACCAAATTAAAGTTTAAAACTGATAGTGCTACATTTTACTTGATGTTCAAACATCTTCATTTACAGCGATCTCGACACACAACTTGAGCTATGCCGACGTGCATCACATATCTCACACAAGCCCTTTTGTACTTCTTACACATTATATTTTTCCCTTGCAAACATTCCTCAATCTGGTCCTCCCATGATTTCCTTGGCCTTCCTCTACCTTTCCTTCATGGCACTTGGACTGAATAAATTCTCTTAGTAAGCATTTTACCACCTGTTCTTTTACCATGGCCAAACCACTTCAGAATATTAGCCTCCACCCTACTATCAACATTTTCAACATCTGCAACACATGATCAGAACATGTCTTGCCAACCCTCACAGCTGTAAGTAGCACCTCTCTCCAGCACTTAAATGACTCCCATGTCTCTTCTGCAGTACACAGGTTTCATTGCCATACATCAGAGTAGAAATAATTACACTTTCATGCACAGTCATGACTTTCTTGGGAATCCATCATTCGTGTGGAATCCTCCTAAAGCAGCAATGACTTTCAAAATTGAATTCACTTGCCTGCTAATTTTGCTATCTAATTTGTTTTCTTTGTCAAACATGCTTCCTAAAAATACAAATTCATTTTAGTGGTTCACCACCAATCCTCCCCCAATGGTATATGAAACTTCTTTGCGATTTTAGTTTTTTTCAAAAAATCTTGGACGTCATCATCAGATGAAATCAGAGACAACAGAAGTTCCCAGCTATAATGTTCTTAAAGAGCATGGATTATTCTCTGGTCAAGTGGTTGTAGTAAAAGGCAGTTGTGTTCTTTGGTAGATACACAACTCTGATTTTTCCATCTTTTGAAACTAATGTTTTTGCAGGGGGATGAGCTTGACAGTTATACATACATACATATCACTAAGCTGTTCTCTGAGATTCAGAGGTTAGCTCCAAAAAGAAATACAAACTACCAGATATTTTTACTTACTGTTGTCGTATCAAACTTCTCCATTTACAGCGATCTTGACATACAACTCGGGCTTCACTGATATCCATTACATGCAGTACACAAGATCTTTTATACTTTATACTCATAATCTTTTTCTCATGCAGACACTCCTGAATCTGATCCGCCCATGTCTTCCTTGGCCTTCCTCTGCCTTTCCTTCCTTCCTGCCACTTGGGCTAAAAAGATTTTCTTAGTAAGCATCTGATCACTCATTCTTTCAACATGGCCAAACCACCGAAGCATGTTGGTCTCCACCTTGCTAACAACATTTTGCTTCACATCACACAACTGCAACACATCTTCATTCCTCACACAATCAGATCGTGTCTTGCCACCCCCCCCCGTAAGTAACGCATTTCTCCAGCACACAAACGACTCCTATGTTTCATCTGCAGTACCCAGGTTTCACTGCCATACATCAGCGTAGGGACAATTACACTTTCATACACAGCCATGCGGGACTCTCTAGAGAACCCATCATTCCTGTGAAAACCTCCCTGAGCAGCTATGACTTTCAATGAAGAATTCACTCACCTATTAATTTCACCATCCAATTTGTTCTCTTTGTCAAACATGCTTCCTAAATACACAAACTCACTCACCTGGTCAATCACAGTGCCATTTATGCTTACATTACATTCAGTGCTACCCGTTCCTCTCTCAAACACCATAACTTTGGTTTTTCCCTTATTTATACTCAGTTTGAATTTCATGCAAACTTCGTGCATCCGAGTCAACATACTCTGCAACTCACTTTTGCTCTCTGCCAACAGGACAGTGTCATCAGCATACAGCAATCTGCACACATGGATATCACCAAGACATAAACCACTATCATCTATTTGGCAGCATGCATGCACACGTTCATAAATATATTAAACAGCCATGGTGACATTACACAACCTTGTCTAACTCCTGCACCAATAGAAAACCATTTTGATAAAACACCATTCACTTGTACACAAGCTCTACTACCAGCATACATGGCTTTTACACTTTTAAGTAGATTCCCAGTAACAGCATATTAATTCAATACCTTCCACAAAAGTGTCCTATTTACTCGGTCGGAAGCTTTCTCTAAATCTATGAAGGCAGCAAAAACTTTCTTACCAACAGCCAGATACTTTTCAATCATCGTGCGTAATGCAAAAATCTGGTTAGTGCAGCCTTTACCAGGCATAAAAATACTCTGAACATCCCACACTTTCTCTGATGTAAGACCCCTTACTTTTTCAATAACAACCTTACCAAACACTTTCCCTGGCACACTTAGTAGGCTAATACCACAATAGTTCTTGCATTCAGTCTGATCACATTTTCCCTTTTACAAGGGAACAATAATAGCATCCTTCCAATCCCGAGGGACCATTCCTAACTCCCAGCACAACTGGCAAATTTCAGTTAACCAGTCAATTACAGAGTCACCACCATGTTTCAACATCTCGGCCAACTCTTCCAGAGTCACCACCATATTTCAATCATACCTTCCAACTCTTCCGGAATTCGCGGAAGATTTCCGTTTTTTTATATGGTCTTCCGGTTTTCCGGCCGAAAGAACTTTTCTTCCGGATTTTTAAAATTTTCTGTATTTTTTGTTAAAAATATCCCTATAAATAAAATATATAACAGAGATGGGAATTTTGTGCACCAGAACACCTGTGCTCTGTCGTCATCGTCAGGACTTCGGCACAGTAAATTTTCCATGCACACTGTTATGCTTGATGCTGAATAAAGATTATGCGGTGGAAAAGAAAGATTCAGAGACTCCAACTACTGCAGATTTTACGTAGTTACTATGGAAATAGTCGGTCTTCTAAGGACGACGGAAAACATCAAGTATGCTATGAAAATCGTCGGTCCACTGCGGACGACGGAAAACGTCGAATATGCTATGGAAATCGTCAGTCAGCTACAGGCGACAGAAAACATCCAGTATGCTATGATAATCGTCGGTCCACTGCGGATGATGGAAAACGTCGAGTATGCTATGAAAATCGTCGGTCCGCTACGGACGACGGAAAACATCGAATATGCTATGGAAATCGTTGGTCCACTGCGGACGACGGAAAACGTCGAATATGCTATGGAAATCGTCGGTCAGCTACAGACGATGGAAAATATCAAGCGTGCTATGATAATCGTCGGTCCACTACGGATGACGGAAAACATCGAGTATGCTATGATAATCGTCAGTCCGCTACGGACGACAGAAAATATCGAGTATGCTATGGAAAACGTTGAGTATGGTATCAAAATGTGATATGATTTGTTTATATTATAAACATCTAAAAATTATAAAATCCACAAATATTTGCATTTATTTTTACTTGTACATAGCTAAATTCATTATAAATGTTGTTTGCGCATAGTTAAAAAAAATCATTAGAAATGTCATTCGCGCGCAATTTTACACATTTGAATTTTCTCAGGTTGGCAGGTATGGAATATTTCCACGAATTGATTACACCTGGTTCTACTCTTCTGATTCACGAGATAAACATTCAGAGATGTGTGGAAGTAAACAGGAAATGAGCTGCTGAAAAACTAAAGGGAATAGTTCCACGAAGTGATTATGCCTGGTTCTATACTTTAACTTTACATGAAATACTTAGTTGTACATTTTAAGTAGGATTTTCTGTGTATATATTTTGTTTGGGGAACACCATCAGACCCGCGTTATATTCAATTCCATGGTATAACTGACTGCGTTATATCCGGCTTCCACTGTATTGTCAACTTAGAACTCCAGTGCTATTTACTGTGTGCCACTGTTTTGTACTCTAAAATATGTGCATATTGCATTGATTTAAATCTATTATACTAGCATTTAAATTTCATACATACAATTCTTTCAGCATTCATATTGAACAAACATTAAAAAATGATGAATTGATTCGCCACCTTTGTATGTTGCATGACATCAGCATGACTTGTAAAGCATCAGAAGATCAAAGCAATAGAGACAGTAATGTTAATAATGGTGGAAATGGTGCTTCATACAAAACACATCATCGTGTTCCATCTCTAGGTAAGTAAAAAAAAATTTGTATTCTAATTTTGCATTGAGATTTCTTTTCTGTTATTATATTATATTTGTATGTAAGTAGTATTTATACTGTTCCTGTATAAACAGCATCATAGTTCCCCATTTGAGAATTTTAAGCCATGTAATGAATTTACTGTAGTTTATTCACTGCCCCAGCTGTTTTGTTGAGATCACCATCATGTCTATGAAAAGGAACACTCATACAAATAACAGTTGCAGGCGAGAATTGTGCTTAAAGGTTGTTGAAGAAGACTAAATCTGCATAATGTATCATCTAGTATTCTCCCTAGAGTTTTTTTACAGCTGGGTAGCAAGAAATTTTAGCTGGGTGGTATTTTAACGACCCCTTACCCAATCAACAAAAAAGGATGTTATTGTACTTAACATTATTATAAATATTAAACATTTTTAGCAGTGTGGCAGGCATTAATGTAACATAACATGATAAACAACATTAGAAAATTGTACATAAATGGTAAAAGAGTGAGTACTTGATAATAAATCTTATTTAACACAGATTTCAGCCAGTTTTCCTCGATATTTATGGTGTATGTAGGAATAATTTTTACACTCCTACTGTTATGTGCGTTGTGAAAACATTCATTGAAGGAAATGGGGAATTAGCTGGGCGGGCCATCCAGTAAAAAGGCTCTAGGTAGAACACTATATCATCACTCCCTAATCACATTTTAAAAATACAGAAAGTAAGATGTACAAAATTAACTCTGTCTCCTAAATGTAATTGAAGTGTGAAAGGATTTTTTTCTTAAGGTATAAAGAAATTAGGAAAAATCCCTATTATGAAGAAATTGGTCTCAAAATTGTGAGCTTCAATAATCTTTCAATTTAATGAATCAGTTATGCCATATTTGGTCCTTTAGATAAATTATGTATTTAGCCTGCTTTAAATGCCTTCTTTCACGCAAAACTTTTATTCAGAACTGTACACTAATCAGCTGTGTGCCTTTACATAGACATGATATTGAGGTGATACACTAATTTACTAATTTAAAAAGGCTAAGCAGTGTAGGAACTGGTATTTCATCATTAGCTGAACTTATTTTGCAGTTTGGTTGTCAAATGAGTCATCAGAAAAACTATCATGAAAACAAATGTCTTAGTTCCAGTGTAGTTTGCTGAAATATTGTTAAGTTAAAAGCCATGACTTTTATTATCTGTGAGACTTAAAATGTGGGCTTTTCCTTAGAGTTGCTCATGGTGGTCATTAAACCTTGAAACAAAAATAAATAAATAAATGTTTGTTTGCTTGTATCAAATTATCAAGATCAGTACAGAATTCATTTTCATCTGGATATGTTGCAGCACAAAACCTTCATAGCCTAGAAGTACTTGCCTCCAAATGAAATGTGTATCTTTTAATTTTTATTTCCAGTGAGTAAGCTATTTGTTGAGAAAAAAATTTATTTATAAGAAAAAGAACTGTTTTAGAACAAGACACATGCATACATGTTTATAGTATTTAATCGTGCTTTCATGCTAAATATACATCTTATGGTATAGAAATAATGTGGCTGAAAATTTCTAAGATAATCCGAAATATTTTTGCATTTTGTAAAAAAAAATTGTGAAAGAACAAGTAGTAAGTATGTCAAGAATGCTTTGAGTAGTATGATCAGCTTTAGACATTGCAGAAGATAATATTAGAGATGTGGAGTAAATACTCTAAAGTTCTGTGAATTGGGAGACATTCTGAGCAGTTCCATGGTACCTGTGCTGTGGTAGTACTTCTGCACAGATCCCTGGCTGTTTGAGCAAGATCAAGTGCCTTGCCACATTGCAAGATCTGGCCAGGCCTAGTTAGAGGAGCAAGACATCCAAGTGTTGGATTAGCCAACCCAAAGTCCTGTCTCAAATCCAATAGAACATCTATGGGACAAGCTGGAAAGGTAAATCCAATATCAGCTGGTGAGACTTTCCTCTACAGCAACTCTGGCAGAAGCTTTGTAGGAGGAATAGAGGGAAATTACGGTACAGACCTACCAACATGTCATGGAAAGCATGCCTAAAAGGATCGCTGCAATAATAAATGCCAAAGGTAGGCTGACTATGTATGGATTTCAGCTAATAAATACTCTGGTTTCTGTTTGACCTAGATGTCCTGATACTTTTGTCTACATAGTGTATACCGTATTTTTCAAGAACAACACCACAGTTCCATTCATTACCTTGGTTTGTGGTCAGGAATAATGCCACACCAAGCTTAAAGCTTTAGGTAAGCATACCACATGGAATTTTTATTTAAGGACCATACCTCATTTCCTTGCAAATAGTTAAATACTGCCAGCTTTTATTATAAAGAACTTTGGGAAGTCATAATACTCAGTTTGTTGGAATTAAATCTCAATTCCTGCCGATGGTAGTAGAGTACATTGCAGTAGCGGCAAAAGATGAAATTCCTTGAACAAACCAGAAATTTTTAATCATAATATAAGATGTGGTAGCAATGTAGTAACGACTATAATTTTATCAACATTTTGTTTTTATTTCATTGCAGTAATTGTTAGTTAATTTTTTTTGTTGAGTCATACGGGTTTGGTTTAGTGAGCGATAGCAACAAAGACTTTACGCCATTACTAAAAAAAAAAAAAATTAAAAAGAAAAATAAATTAAAAGCAAGTCTCTAGATAAAATTTAATGGCACTGACTTCATTAACTGCATCAAAATAAAGAATTATCTTGATGGAATTGTGTAATTTTTAAAAATATTTTAAGGCAACAATGACTTTATTTTATTTTGCTCTATGATAGTAGTTTGGTTGAAATTAAAACAAAATTAAGATGGCATTTGATCACTAACCCTACTTCCTTTTTTTCCTTCCACTCTGTCATACTTGAGCTCTCCTATTTTGACTTTAGAAGGTCTAGGCGTGCATGTGTTACAACGTTAGAGAAGTTTGAGTTCATTTCCAAAATATCTCAGAAATTTATGCCACCTTCTAAGCCACACAATTTGCTTAGTACATGCGTATAAAAAAATAACAGTATGTTAAATGCACATGATAACAACCATGCACACATGTAGTAAATAAAAGGCTACGCTGCATGGACAGTTCTGCCACCTATGGTTCATTGTACACCTTTTATTTGAGATAAACGAAGAGATGGAGCAGTGGCGGGGGTATTAAAAATACATAGTTTTCTATTTGTGTTTAATACATACACTTTGACTCGCCTGTGTGACTCATATCTAATGGCATCAGAAATGAAAATGCTGTAGGTGCGTAAGAAGTAAAGAGGAATAGTCACCACTCTTTCCTTGCTGTAATGATAAAAACTTCCTGTTAATGGGTAAAAGAACTTCACACCATACTTGCAGAAGGAGGAGGGGGGAGGCCATGAGTGGGACATTTGTTATCAGTCCTGCCACACTGGGGTAGCTAATTGTGGGGTTGGGAGAGGAGAATGTTTTTGTTAGCCTAGGGTTGACAGAACGGTTTACGTGCTTGGAAAGAGGGAGATATCTCTAATTTCACATGTGAAGAAGATGGGTCTTTGTGTTGTGTGCTCATCAACAGTACTATGGGCATAGCGGATGCCGTCAACAGTACTAATGGCATCTCGCTGGGATGAGAGGCAAATTGACCATCATTTTATAAACTCCCAGGTGTGAATTTCAGATGCTGGTTTTTTTTTTGGTTTTTTTTCTTTGGGTGGGGATCATCACAGTAAAAAGGAAGGTAGAGTTATTTTTGTAAGTTGTGTAATCTTAAACGTTTGCTATTACAAAGTTTGTTATTCAAAAAGTATTTATAGCTATGTTTTTTAAGGCCATCTTTGGTGAATCCCCAGCATTGTGCAGGTCTCCAAGAAGCAACCTGCCATGTGGTTTGGCAGTTTGTCGTTGTGAGTTTGTCATTGAGAATTCAAGGCCACTGTGGTGCAGTGGTAGCTTGTCTGGTGCATAACTGGAAGACCCTGGGTTCGATTCCCGGTGGTGGCCGATGAGAATTTTTCCATGACTCGCTTATATAAACATGGAAAGAGCGATTACTTCTGTTTGATGTTTTTTAAGACGTTCGTTAAGTTCCATTTTGTAATAATGGCTTAACAGTTAAAACTTTTTCCATGTTATCTTCTTTGGCGACCAGTGCACTTTTCAACTGTTAAATATCAAACATATTTACAGGAACTTAAACATGAAATTGCAACATACATTTAGGCAGTAACGAAAATGGGACTTGGGCCACTGACGGGATAATTTCACTTTGTTCACAAAGTCAAAAGTATCAGCAATAATGGAATTATAAATGTCACACTATTAATTATTGTACTAAAAGCATTATGGGAATCATTCCATCTGCAATGACAATGAAATCACTGCTAGGCTATTCCACAATCGGTGGGATAATTTCTCACTATGTTGTGCAATGAATATTCACAGAGTTGAAAGTACTAGCTAAACACCAAGTCAAAGATATCATCTCCAGATGAACAAGAAGTTAAAATATCACTTGGCCAGAAATTTAAAATGAAAGAACTTGGTAAACTTACAACACAGCAATTGAAAAATAAAAAAAAAATAAAAAAAATCTAGAAACTAATAGCCACAAACCAACAATGACATAATGAACATCAAAACTTTAATGAGAGTAATGAGAAACCTACCTTTACTAGAAGGTCTGTTCTCTTTGAAAAAGATACATTTCATTGCATGTTTTTTCCCATTTTAATTTCTATGGTTGGTTTGGGCTTCTGGTGCGGTGGTTTTATGTTGTCTTCAACTTGTTCATTTATTTGACTGAGTGAGTAATTTATTAATCCATACTGCTGCAATGATACTTGATCCAAGAAACCTCTTTTTTACTCAAAAACCTATAATTTCACTGATGTTAAATAACCCTAACCGGTAGTTTAATTGGCTTATAAAACTTACTATTCATTGAACCTACTTGCGTGAACATTCACAAACCATAAACTAACTTCTTATTTACAAACACCAAAACTATCTAACAAAAAAATTTTAAAACCTAAAATACAATTATTTACAACAAACTTATCTCATTGCCCTCTATTTACAAACTCATCTCACTCTCTCATTCATGCACTACACCTCTGCTGTTCCCAATGTAGATTGCCTCTAGTAGCTTTCTACCCTACCAGGGTTGTCTTCAGGAGGCTAGGTGGTATCAGCCCTGCTATCACAGTGCGAGTGAGTGAGAGAAGCGATTTCCTGCGTCAGCCCATCTCCCACGTCATATTGAAAACTTTGCCACCGTAGCTCCATCTGTTAGGAATTGTAGTTAATATTTTATTTTCTTCTGCAGTATTTTTTTTGTTCTATTTTTATTAGTTCTTTCCATTTTTCGTTAAGTATATTTGGGTCATTATGATTACATACTTGATCCCTATTTTTTTCAATCAGCACAGATTCTGTAATACGCAAATGTCTTTCATTGTTACATGATTTAATTATTTGGATGTCTTCAAATTTCGGGTATCTTTGATTATCTAAGCAATACTGTATCAGTGCTGTTTTTGCTTCTTTTTTTTTTTTTTGCCAATTTTTTATGTATTGTTGCAGGCGATTTAATTGGTTTTTGGTACTCCCTATATGCGATATTGGTGGGATGCCTGTTATATGTATTTCATAAACACCAGCCTTTTCCAAGATACTGCTTTTTTCTGTATTATTAATCATCATATCTTTGACTGTCAGTACTTTGTTTCCCATCTGATTTCCATATTTGTGGCATAACTTATTTATCTCTGTTGATATTCCTGGAAGGTAAGGTAAAGCACCAACATATTGTAATTATTTTTTTCTTTTAGAGGTTGAGGTATCTTGAATCTTAACTTGTACTTCATATATCCATTTATTTATATTTTGTGGTGGATATCCATAATTAAATGAAATTTCTTTA
This sequence comes from Macrothele yani, assembly GCA_039090855.1. Lineage (NCBI taxonomy): Eukaryota > Metazoa > Arthropoda > Arachnida > Araneae > Macrothelidae > Macrothele > Macrothele yani. Next base: position 94,837,722 of record CM077016.1, on the reverse strand, counting down.
ATGTAGTTGATCTCTTCATTCCGGAATTCTTCTTTAGAGGAGTGTGTAATTGCTCTTTTAATTAATGTTTTAATGCTATTGCATTTTTGTGTATAAGGGTGTGTTGATGAATATGGAATCAGAACAGGAACATATGTTAGTTTTCTATGTACTTTATATTGCATATGGTCATTTTGTTTAATAACCTTTACATCCAGGTAAGGCAAGGAATTCTCTTCTTCATGTTCAATTGTTAATTATATTGATGGATAAATATTGCTAAGTTGTTGTGTCAATGCTTTCAGCTCATCTGTATCCATTTCCAGGAAACTAGAGCTAATTTTCTAGCAAGTACAAGAACAAAACCAGGAAAAAAACTGTTTGAAGCTATGTCTTTTAAAACCACCCTATTTTGTTTGGAATTCAGTAATTTTATAATTGTGAATACAGTGATGTGATCTTGTTAAATATTTTCATAAATAAATTACAGTGAGCGATTCAGTTTTGTTCATACGATGTAATATTCACACTTTCTCACCAAACAGTCTGGTTTTTCACCAAATTGAAAAGTACAGCTTTGGTTTTTTGATTTGTCAGTCTCATGTATGTTAATTAAAATCGCTCACGAGCTCTATGGATAAATGAAAGGATTTTTTATATCACATAACTTGTAATCAATTATCAGGAATACCAATCTTTTGGTTCTTATTAAGTCTGAATTTTGCCCCGTACATTCAGGGAGCAGAATTTTTAGGTTTTCTTTTTCTCATTTTGAGCAATCATCTGCTTAATGTCCATGTCCATACATACAGGATCCCACGTATGCAAGAGCAGTGGCTCTTTCAGGCAGCAACAACAAAAAAGTCATAAACTGATTCTACTACTACTGAAGAAGGAGGGGGGGACAATCCCGCGGCAAAATGTCATTGATAATTACTGGATGAAAAACATTGTATGAAGAGTATCATGGCGCAACTGCTAAAAGGTGATTTTACAATTTGATTATTAAATGTTACTTTAGTTTTCCTTTTATATCGAAGATATGCTTTCCTTCAGAAAACCTTAGGAGTTTGTGATGCACACGCAAACCACGTACACGTGGCTTGCCAGTTGGTTGGTTTCAGAAATAATGTATTTTCATCTGAATGCCATGAATCTCGAAAAATATGCTACTAAAAACCAACCAAACAACAAACTGTAATTACATATTATTTATTCTTCCTAAGTGTATATTTTCAAGCGTTCAGTAACAATAGCAACAGTTCTTGGACACTGCAGCATCCTGTTCGTGTTACAGTGAAACAAATGCATTGAGAAGAAAATCCCTGATATTAATGTGTTACGCTTAAAATATTGCAGGTCATGTAGTTTTCAATAAATCATGGGTAGTAGATTGGATTCCAAGGGACAGGAAAAGACCCAGAAGAAGACCACATGGGAGATGGGTGGATGAAATTCAAAAGTATGCAGGAGTGTCATGGAGGAGACTGGCACAAGACAGACCGTTGTGGAGGAAACTTGGGGAGACCTTCGTCCAGCAGTGGATTGATAATGGTTGACAATGGTGATGATAATTGTTTCCCCATTTATCTCACTGTAGGAACGACAGAATTGCTAATTAACAGTCATAAGAGAAGCAATAAAATGTCAACAACCCTGAAATATAAAAAATTTTCATAGTTCATAAAATAATGGTAATTCAGTATACACTATATTGACAAAAGTCACCGGACACGTAGAAAAGAAATGCAACATAGCATTAATTGACATACATTAGTATGATGCCGGTTCACCTTTGGCCTTAATGTAGGCACCAAACCTTCGAGACATGCTTTCGACAAAGTTTTGGAACACAGCGATAGGTATGCGCTTCCATTCAGTACATAATGCTTCCGCTAGCTGTTGCTTAGTAGTAGACCTAGGTTTCAAACTTCTTATGTGGCGCTCTAATCCATCCCATAGGTGCCCTGTGAGATTAAGATCAGGGCTCTGTGCTGGCCAGTCCACACACGATACGGAATTATCGTCAAACCACGCCGTAACAGTCCTTGCGTTATGGCTTGGTGCATTATCCTGCTGGTACCAACAAGGCTCAGTTCCATAGTATTACCACAGAGTTGGTAGGGCATAATTGTCCAGAATATCGAGGTAGACGTGCTGGTTAACAGGTTTGTCCACGATAACCAATGGGCCGGGACCATACCACGAAAAACACCCCCACACGAGTAAACTGCCAGTTCCAAACTTAACCGTAGGAACAGTATATTGTGGTAAATAGCATTCGCCCGGCTTCCGTCATACCCACACACGGACACCAGACTGATAGATCGTGTATCTGGATTCATCAGTCCATAGGACCCATTTCCATTGATCTACGGTCCACGAAAAATGTTTTTTACACCATGCTAAACGAAGAGTAGCATTTCGAGTGGAGATGAAAGGCTTATGAGCAGGTGCATGACCACAGTAGCCCATGGAATGAAGTTCTCTGCGAATGGTACGTGTACATACCATGGTTCCAGCATTTTTACTCACCTGTACACTGAGGTCTTGTGCAGTAGTACTCCGCCGATTAGCTGTAACGACTCTCCTGAGGCTTCGACGTCCTCTGTCACTGATTTTTCTTGATCTACCGGTACGTTTTGCTGCTTCAGGCACGCTATGTGTCTTCCACTTATTCAGTACATCCAAAACAGTTGACTTGGGTATGTTTAAACGCCTCTCGGTTTCTCTTATGGACAACCCACTAATATAACACCCAACAATCTTTCCTTTCTCAAAGTCAGTTCTCTCCCACCATGACGTTTTCACTCAACCTCACAGTGTGATATGATCCCGGTCAGCTGGCCGCTTGTTTTTATAACGTTTGTAGCTCTACCGTGCATCTTAACAACGTAACGGATCCGTTGATTAACTTTTGAAGGGGTGTCCGGTGACTTTTGTCAATATAGTGTATAAACATAACTTAAAGCATAGCATGGACTTTAAACAATTAAAAATGCTATCATTAGCTGCTCCAAAACATGAGTTATGCTCCAAAATGCAAATTTTCTCGCTCCAAAACCCAACGTTTCTGCTCCAAATTGCATATTTTCCCGCTCCAAGAATTGCTCCGAAACATGGTAGGGGCACTAACACCCCTGAATATGCCTTTATGTCTTAAAAGAAAAGTGTTTGATCAGTGCATCCTTCCAGTGCTTACATATTGTGCAGAGACGTGGACCTTAACTAAAAGAGACATACAAAGACTACAGACAACTCAAAGAAGCATTGAGAGATGCATGCTTTGTGTAACCAGAAGAGATAAGAAGAGGAACTCGTGGATCAGAAAAATGATAAGAGGGGAAGACATCATAATTAGAGTAAAATCTCTGAAATGGCAATGGGCTGGACATATTGCCAGAAGGACAGACCATCGATGGACAGCTGAAATTTTAGACTGGATTCCGAGGGACAGGAAAAGACCCTGAAGAAGACCACATGTGAGATGGGTGGATGAAATTCGAAAGTATGCGGGAGTAACATGGAGGAGACTGGCACAAGACAGACTGTTGTGGAAGAAACTTGGGGAGACCGTCCAGCAGTGGATTGATAATGGTTGACGATGATGATGTATTTAATTCTATTGTTGTTATGGTGGTGTTGAGCTTCTGGAAACCCAATGGAAAAAATTATTTCGTGAACAGATAGGCTCACCTCGTATAATCTTTTGACAATACTGCCTGCTTAAAATAGTGCGTAGTTTTCCCACCAGGGACATAGATGCATAACTTATTTTTGTTGATACCTCTGTATCTAAGAGTCCAATTTCATCTTTGTTGAAGAGTGTTTTCAATGCAAAATGTTTCTCATATAATTTCAAATTTTTATGAATTAACAAGTGTGCCACTAGAGGGCATAAGTTAACTTTTCCATTTATGGCAATATCTGTGCGACTAAAAATCCAATCGAAAAATTGTTTTTCGATCGGATACTACAAACTATGGAACCTCCTTGTGTATTTTCTTCCTAAAATGATGAACGATTTCGCCACTAGATGACGCAAATTTTCACTTTGTTTTTCTCAATATCTCTACTTCTAAATATGTGATTTAAAAAATTCTTTTAACACTGGATACCATTTACCTTATGGAACACTTTAGGTTTGTATTTGTGAAGGTTTGTAGTTCACAGTTCTGTCGCTAGGTGGTGTTTGTGTACTTCTGTTTGCAGCTATATCTCCGCTTATAAAAACCCTATTGAGAAATTTCTTTTTTACTGTATGCCATTTGCTACAATAAAGATGGGGAGTGAATAAGATTTTTGCTATAATAAGAAGATCCTCTTTAAATAATGCACAACTTTTGACTTTTGCCCTAGAGGGTGTAAAGTTCAACAAAACCTTTTCCTTACTAACTCTGTTTCCAAGAGACATATTTGAAAAGTTCTTTTTCCTTAGCATAGCTTTTGCCATAAAGAATTTGTTTTTGCCTATTTTCAACTTTTCCTTTATGCAAATTTCTTCCACTATAAGGCTTAGAGTTATATCATGTTTCCTTCTATATCTCTTCTTTTAACTGTTCAATTTCAAAATCTGCTCAGATGATACCTTTCTTCTGCTATGAGAAACTTTTTGTGCACCATTTGTTAATTTTGATAACATACTTTTTAGCCACTGGTGGAAGTAAGTAGCTGATGTTTTATTTATAAGTCACTGATTTTTTGTGGCTTATTTTGACCTTTACTGAAATTTGCTAATGAATGCTTTCGGGTATGGAGAAGTGGCCACCGGAGAACTGGACACATTGGAATTTCAGTGCAATAAAATTGTTCTGCATAAACAAATTTCATGTGGCTATATTGCCCACTACTTCAGCAACTATTGTTCATAAAATATATTTTTTTAATATTTCATTTTCAGTAAGAAATTTAGACATTTCCATGATTTTTGGGCCAAAGACAAAGGTGAGAACTGACCACTAAAGAACAGGCCACCGGAGAACTGGCCACAGAAATTTTAATGGGCCGCATAAAAATTATTTTCCGAACTGCTCCATGGCTACGTCTCCTGAGATTGGTTATCTGACACACATAACATTTCTGTAATTTCGTATTTTCTTATTTACGATATTTTTCAAGGTTTATAAAGTACAGCTAAACAAATTCTCTGTGGGTATGTGCAAACCCAGGAAATGCTGGGGGCGGGTGGGGGGGGTGCTTAAAACCTAAAATATGAAATATAAAGAATTTCTGTTCTGATCGAGATATTTTTAGCATTTACAACCTACAACTCAACAAATTATCTGAGGGCATGTGCCTACCCAGGAAACCTGTCGGGGTAAGAGGGGTGTAATACAAAAAGTGTAAAATATAAATTTCTTGTCCGATCGGGAGATTTTTCAGCATTTACAAGTTACAACTCAACAAATTATCTGAGGAAACCTGTCTGGGGGGGGTCCAAAAGTGTAAAATATAAAGAATTTCTGGTCCGATCAGGAGATTTTCAGCATTTACAAACTACAACTCAACAAATTCTCTGCGGACATGTGCTGGCTCATAAAACCTGTTGAGAGGGGGGGGAGTTAATACCAAAAATATAAAAACAATGAATTTTTCCTTCGATCTGAGACTGAGGCAGATTTTCTAGCTTAGTCCCGAATGTATAAAATATAAAGAGTTTGCATTGATTGTATATTGTTCTTTAGGGTTCTGTTAATGCTCTACTCATCCGTCTTCTGACGTCGTGAGTATGCGCAGTTTTGTTTTTCGTTAAAGCTATGTTATTTTTTGTGTTGTGTTTGGATTTATGTTCTTGGGTTTTTCAGTTTAATAAGTGATGAATATCCAAAATGCACGTATTTTGTGCATTTTGTATCGAGCTATTCCTTAACGAAGGAAACGTTTGAGAAATGTTTTTTTTTTCTTTCTGCTGCACTGTAAGTTATGTATTGCACTTTCAATGGGTTTTGAATATTTAATATATATGGTTTTATTGGGGGTATTTCATTTGTTTTCTCTGCAATATCTTGTATATTTGGTTTTGTGGTTTTAACAATAAAGCTTGAATGGATTTTGAATAAAGCTTATTTTGAAAGCAATGAAATTATTCTTACGGCTTATATTTTAAACTAAATGAACAGCTTTCTGGTTCATATTTTTGGGGAGAGGGGTGTGTTACGTACCACCGTGAGCAACTCTAAAGGCTGCCATGATACACAAACGTATCATTTAAACATGAGATTATTTAGCGTAGGCTCATAATCTCATGTAGGCATCATTCAAACATGAGATTATTGCCTGAGTAGGCACATGCCCTCAGAGAGTTTGTTGAGATGTAGTTTGTAAACGCTAAAAATCACCCGATCGGACCAGAAATTCTTTATATTTTACACACACTTTTGGTATTAACCCCCCCCCCCCCCCGACAGGTTTCCTGAATATGCCCTCAGATAATTTGTTGAGTTGTAGCTTGTAAAGGCTTAAAAACTTCCTATCAGACCAGAAATACTTTGTTTTATATTTTAGGTATTACACACACACACACACACACACACACACACACACACACACACCGGCCAGTTTCCTGAGGCAGCAGATGCCCTCAGATAATTTGTTGACTTGTCGGCTGTAAATACTGAAAATCTCCCGATCGGACCAGAAGTTCTATATATTTTACACTTTTGCCCCCCCCCCCCCCCCCCCGACAGGTTTTTTCTGCATCAGCACATGTCTGCAGAGAGTTTGTTGAGATGTAGTTTGTAAACGCTCAAAAATCTCCCGATCTGACCAGAAATCCTTTACATTTTGCACTTTTGGTATCCCCCCCCCCCCGAGAGGTTTCGTGAGTAGGTACATGCCCTCAGATAATGTATCGAGTTGTAGCTTGTGAATGCTGAAAATCTCCCGATCTGACCAGAAATTCTGTATATTTTACACTTTTGGTATCTCCCCCTGGAGAGGTTTCCTGAGTAGGCACATGTCTTCAGATAATGTGTCGTGTTGTAGCTTGTGAATGCTGAAATCTTTTGTTGAGTTGCAGATCATAAACATTTTTTGTAAAGAATGACATTAATTATCGCTGTTAAGAAGAGACGAAATTACGGAAACTTTATATGACTTAGATAACCAACCTCTGGGGGTCGTGGCCACGAAGCGGTCAAAACGCAATTTTTATATGGCCCCTTAAAATTTTTGTGGCCAGTTCTCCTACACCCGAATACTTTATGTAAAAATTTGCCATTAAATCAGATTGCTTTCTAATATCAGAAACTTAAATCTAGTTGTTTCTTAGTATTTTCTGAGCTAACTAATCTCTTTTCATCTGCTATCATTAGTTTTTTAATCATCATCATCAACCATTATCAATCCACTGCTGGATGAAGGTCTCCCCAAGTTTTTTCCACAATTGTCTGTCTTGAGCCTGTCACCTCCATGTCACTCCAGCATACTTTCAAATTTGGTTTTTTAATCATGCTCAGTTAAATTGCCTTGATCACTGAAGAATGCAACTGTATACATAGCCCTTGGATTTAAGGGTTTCCCATTTTTCTCTTTCATTTTATTTTGGAAATTTTTGTGCATGCTTTATTTTCTGGTGAGCACAAATTTAAAATATAGCTAGAGCATCAATATTATGTTGAATATTTCTTCCCTAAATAAAATGTAACACAGATCCTTGCTTCCATGAGTATTTGTTTAAGAAATAATAATCTCTTTGTTTTCCTTTGAAAAAGTTTCTAATATTTCACTTTTCCTTATCCTTATATTTCCAATGTAAGCATTATTTCAAAATAATTAAGTATAAATAGTGTTTCTAATATTGCTTGTGTGGTATATCAAGGGATTTCAAGAGTAATGCCACATTTATGTTCTAACTATAGATTTTATACCTATATATTTTTGAGTTTTATGGGGGGTTTTTTATTCTGTAATTTGCTTCAATAATTGAACTGAAGCCAAAGTAGAAAAATAAGTTTTTCTCAAAATCAGTATAGTATAATGTATATAAAGGTTTTGTAGAAATTAAACCTGGTTACATTTTCAGTGACAGTTTTGGTGTTTCAGTATTTATCTGTGATTCTGAGTTTCTTATTAGCTGCAGCAGGCATCATTTTTAACATTGTGCATTAAGTTTGCTCAAGCATGCAGGCAGTTGTTTGTTGTAGGTTACAGGTTGAACAGACCTATAGTTTCACTATATTTTAAGTAGGAGCATTTGTATTGTATGTCCTGGAAAAAGGTCCAAAAGTCCTGGAATTCTGTGATGGAAAAAGTGTATGAACCATGTGACTCCATAATTTTTATGAGTGTTTGCTAAAAGAATGCATGTTTTTCTGTACCCCTCACAGTCTTCTCTTCATAATCAATTAATGGAGCTTGCATTTTTGCCATTTTTTTTTTTTCATTTTTTAGGCAAAATTAAATTTCAAAATCGGTACTGAATCTGGCTGTGATGGAATCAGCACCATTTCCATGATCCATAAAAATAGTTTTCACAGCAGAGTAAGCAAATGGCATTACTGAGTTGTGACATTTAATGTCTCTTAAAATGCATGTTTATACATTCCTTAGTCACCTCTTGCTGTACTGAGGAACAGAGCAAGTATTTCCCTTTTATGTAAAACACACACATATTTAAATATAAGCAACTTCACAGTGAAATATAACTTCTAATTCATAAGCATCAGAAATTTCGTTACAATTTTATTCACTCTTAGCACCAGTTTTGTTGATTTTAAGTTACAATAAAGCAGTGAAAATTTTCACATGTATGATATTTAACTGTTTTGTTGTTGTTGTTGTTGTTGTTTTCTTTAACTAAAATGCTTGTAGTGGTTTTGTAATCAGTGATATGTGTTTTACACCATAGTTTGGGGAGTGGAGTGAGTAATGCTGTGTGTGCTGAGAAAATCTACTGTAGCATTTTTTGTGCTTGTTTGTTTGGCTTGTTTAGTTTATTGGGATTTTTTTTTTGTTTTTTGAAAAAGTTGGCAGCTACAGGCAGGAAAGAAACATGCAGGAAGGCCAAGAAAATTATAGGAGCACCAAATTCAGGAGTGTTGGGTGTCAGTGAAGCTTGAGCTATATGTCAAGATTGCTGTAAATGGAGACGACTAATACCTCAACAGCAATTCAAATCTAACTTCATCAGTAACTTGGATTTGGCATATGATCATTTTTTTAGGAGCTATCCTCTGAATCTCAGAGAACAGTTGAGTGGTGTGTATGTATGTATTGTAGTTTTGCATATCGTTTGTAGAGCTATCAGTGTTTTCCTGACAACTTGCTGTTATTTGCAGTGCTACTAGATATCACAAAACATCCTTCAAGATAATCTACATTTTGAGGTTACTCGCCTTTATTCTTAAAATCTTTTAGGAGGTTTTTGTCTCTACACATTTCCAACATGTATTTTTCTTAGTTACATCGTGGTTCAAGCCCCCCCCCCACACACACACCCCCACCCCAAAAATACATCTTTTTCAACTCACGCAAACAATCACAAGTATACATAATTGAACTCCCTAAAACACAAATATCTAATTAAAATTTCAATCAATAAAACTTATATTACACATTTCCTAAAACGTCAAAGTTAAGAAATTGTAACCCATAATTATTTACAAATGCACACCGGTAACCAATGCATTTGTAAATAATTATGGGTTACAGGACATTTGTAAATAATTATGGGTTACAGTTTTTTAACTTTGATGTTTTAGGAAATGTGTAATATAAGTTTTATTGATTGAAGTTTTAATTAGATATTTGTGTTTTAGGGAGTTCAATTATGTATACTTGTGATTGATTATTTGAATCCGCATTTGGTCATTGGGAAAAGAAAAAATGGGAACGAAGTTTGCGTGAGTTAAAAAAGATGCTGTTTTTTTTGGGGGGGGGCTTAAACCACAATGTAAATAAGGAAAATATGTGTTGGAAATGTGTAGAGATGAAAGCCTCCTACAAGATTTTAGGAATGAAGGTGAGTAACCTCAAAATGTAGATTATGTCTAAATAGCACGTGAATAATTAAGCAGCTAGGTGACATTTGACATTTGCAATGCTGTATGAATATACACTGCCGGACAATTGCTAAGGACGGATGACAATAGCAACGATAGCAACCATAAAATGGAAGGCAGGAAAATGTGGAAATTAGCATAAGTGCGGGATACAGTAAGACGTGTTGTGCGTATGCAAATTTTGGATTGCCGAACTTGTTCGTGACGTCATAGCGCTGATAAGAGATATAAAGGATTTGACGCGTATTGATCATTGTTGTTCAAACGCAAAGTTGAAAGGGAAAGAATCAATTGACGAACTTGCAATTTTCAGTATGTCTTCCCGACATCACCTAGATGATTTTACGCTTGGCCGTATTATTGGCAAGATTGAAGAAGGGCAAAAATAACAGATGTTGCCAGGGAGTTCGACGTCAGCCACAGTGTTGTTTCAAGGCTTTGGAAATCATTTCAAACAAATGGAGAGTGTAGCAAACGTCACGGGGGAGGTCGTGTTCGCAGTACGACACCTGCAGAAGATCGGTACATAGTGCTATCAACAAAAAGACACCGGCGCAGCACAGCTAGTGAGGTAGCAAATCAGTTTATGGCTGCTACTGGCAAGCGGATCTCCCGAAATACTGTTGCCAGACGTTTGCATGAAGGAGAACTATACGCCCGCCGTCCTGTTGTGTGCATCCCATTGTCCAGACGTCACCGTACCGCTCGTTTGCAATGGTGCCATCAACATCGCAATTGGACTGATAACGACTGGTCTGCTGTCCTCTTCTCAGATGAGAGTAGATACAGTCTATCGTCTGATTGTCGACGACAACTGATCTGGCGTGATAGTGGTACTGCATATTGTCCAGCAAACATACAGGAAAGGGACCGATATCCGACATGTAGTGTCATGGTATGGGCTGGCATCATGATCAATGGCCGTACGTCCCTCTATGTGCTTCCAACTGGGACTATGACTGGCCAACGATACATTAATGATGTTCTGCTACCTCATGTTCGCATGTTCCGTGGTGCTGTCAGTGATAGATTCATTTTCATGGACGACAACGCAACATGTCATCGAACAGTCGCTGTCCAGGAGTGTCTTGAGAGCGAGGATATTCAACGCCTCGTATGGCCAGCACGTTCTCCAGATCTGAATCCCATTGAAAATGTGTGGGATGCTTTGGGGAGGAGTCTTGCTGGTCGCCAATGCCCTCCAATAAACAAGGACACCCTCATCCGTGCACTGACAGAGGAATGGTATAAATTACCCCAACAGCTGCTTGATAATGTTGTGCAAAGCATGACACGACGTGTGGAATCTTGCATCGCCCTCCATGGTGGCCATATCCCGTATTGACATCTTACGCCGGAACGCCTGTGGACGGTAATTGCATTTTTTTCACGTTTACGTATTCTGCACAAAATGGCCTGCTTGTCCCTTGAACACGTTCCAAAGCCTTCTGGATTTCAGAGCACAATAAATTGTCTTTCTTGTAATGCCCTGGCATTCTGACATTATTTTATTTCACTTGGCATCCAACCACACTTACTTTTTTATGCGCTATATAGCCGTTTATGATGTGTCCTTAGCAATTGTCCAGCAGTGTATGAACCTTCAAGATGCTCAACTCAGCAAACATTCACTTCTTGCTTTTCCAGGTCATCTATTCCGACCACATAAAAACAATGGAACTACCTTACTAAACAGATTTTGAGTGGCTTTATGTCTTTAAAAAAAATATTATTGCAAACTATGCTTTTCATTACCATTTCTTCAGGAAAAATACATATTTTGATACTTGTGGTCATGTCAAATAATGAATGATGAAACATTGAATTAATCATCCTAAAATTAGAGAGAGAGTGTTACCATGGAAGCATTCAGAAAAGAATAAATAAGAAGAATCGTATGAAGGAATAAAATAGCATGAGTAAAATGCAAGAGAATGTGTGATTATGATTGACAAAATTTGAGTTGGTATACAGGTTTACAAAGAAATTCATTTCTTTTGCATGCAGTATATTAGTTCTGTTTGTTAATGTATAGTTTGGTGATTTATTGTCCTTCTAATATTGTTTTAAAGGTTTTTCAAATTTGATTTTCTTTATTTATATATTTATTGGGTTTTTATTTTATTTTTTTATCATGTAGGTCAAGATGAATCATTTGTGAGTGGGGTGTTTGGAAAAAATGTTGTCTTAGTAGGTAATAGGTTGGATGTCCAGCTTGGGGATGATAATCATTTAATGTCTGCTACTGATGAGCCTTCTGCAAATGGTAGTAGTGCTGCTGGTACCAGCAAGATATCTGATGTTCCTAAATATGATATAAATGTTCTCAAAAGGTTAGTCTTACAATTGCTTTAATCCATGCTGTGTATTTTCCCCTCTTGTGCATGTTGGGTATTTTGTTTATGTTTATTTGGCCTTTTTTTTTTTTTTTTTTTTTAGCTCACATGTAATAACAACCTTTGATAACTGAGCGAATTTACCTGTTGTTAGTTGTAGTAGGCTCAATTTCCAGTGTGAGTAATTCTGTTTGTGATCATCTTAGGATTTTCAGCAAACACTGGTGCAAATATATGAGTAGTTTTTTGTTTTTTAAATAAAGAATGTGTGGAGCAAAAACTCTTTTGAGGATTTCTGTCTAATATTTTTCCATCAAGCACTCCTACCTTTTGTTACTACAGAATGAGATGAGAGAACTCTGAAAAATATTAAATTTTTAATCTGTTATATGATGTATCATTTATTGAAACTTATTAGTGCAACTACATATTCTGTAAATAGCATCACAAAAATTAAGGGAAAAATATTCTACACAAGTATATTACTTTTAGCAATTAGATTGCTGTACTGTATTGGTTTTGGTTTGTTGTTCATGATATAAAACCACTTCACAAAGCTTGAAAAAAATTGCATTGCCAATTTCAAGTAAGAGCAATATTGTACTTCAATCTGATGCTGAAAGTAATATACTTGTGAATTTCCCATGTGTTTCTGAAGAATATTTCTTCCTTAATTCCTGTGATGATATCTGATGCACTTGTGATGTGTGGCCTATATCTATTCCTAGATTTGAAAGGGTCTTTGACGCTACAAGGAAGCCTTGGATTACTTTGACTAGCACAGATCTGAAGTTGTTCAGATTCATAAGCTATAAATGCTTTGCTTCAATTACTTGGAACTTTGTTGTCTTGGATGTGTAATGATAGCATGCTCAAACAGAAATCAGGAGATGTAGGTTCAATTACCACTCCAGGGCAATGCAATTTTCAGGTTTTATGAGGGGATGTTACATACATACATAAAAAACTACCGAAATCACACGATAACTATTTTAACTCCAATGTTAAAATATTTAATATATACATTTAAAAGATGATATAATAAAATATGTACACACATGAGATCTTTCGGTGCCCAAAGTGGGTACCATCTTCAGATGTTGTTAAAATTCACCAAACGTACGTGACAAACAGTATATTATTTATATAAGACTGCAGTCGTAATGATGTAACTAGTATAAAATGGGCTTAACCAATGAGAGTATAGGACAACATTTGTTGCTGGTCAAACATAAAATTAATAGGTATAATTTATTGATTTATTATTGCCTAACCCTACAAACCCAAGTATGTTTTCCACGGTATAGGTATAAATTCTGGTAAATTTTCATTACATGCTGTATTCCCATATTTCATAATATACTAACTCTCAACAAATCTTAAAGTTGATCTAGATTTTGGTGTGTTGAGAATTTTAATCTCGTTCCAGTCAGGATGATAATTACCTTGGTTTACAAGCCATGCTAAAGCTGTGGTTGTATCTCTATTTTTAACATCATATTTATGTTCTTTTAATCTAGCTGATATTGAACGAAAAGTGGAGCCTATGTACACTTTTTGTTGCTCATTTTCTTCTATACTGTTAAGAGGGATAACATACACACCATGTTTCACATCAAATGGCACAGGATCCCTGTCTTTCAGAAGTAAGGACTTAATGTTAGTTGTGCTTATTCCAATATCAAAATCGTATTTATAACTTTTCGTTTTCATGGAATAGCACAATTTTGGTACAAAGGGAAGAGAACCAATGTATTTCCTATCTTTTTCTTCATATACAGATGTTAATGTTATAGTCATGTTCTTTTTAATCTTGGCTACTATCCTATGTATGGTTTTATCTGGATATCCATGGTTACGGGTGATATTATAAATTGTATCCATTTCTTGCTTTCTAAGAGCTGTGGTGGACGAATGAGTGAAAGCTCTTCTTGTAAGAAACAAAATCGATGATACCTTGTAGCTCCATGGGTGTGCTGATGCCCAAGGTATTAGTATCGTATCTGATTCTGGTTTTCTATATACTGAAGAATTAATAGTTGATTTAGCTGGGTTTCTAGTAAGCATGATATCTAGAAATGGTAAACTATAATTACTTTCATATTCTACAGTAAACTTTAAAGTGTTAAATACATTTGATAACTCAGATACAAATATTGTTAGGTATTTCAAAGTCTGGTTCCAGAATACTAAAATATCATCTACATATCTAAGATATAATATAGGTCTGTAACTGGTTGACTGAAGAACTTTGTTTTCCAGTTCCTGCATGCAGATTTCTGCAAGGATTGGGGAAAGGGGAGATCCCATTGGTGCCCCCTCACATTGGCGATATATTATCCCATCGAACTTAAAGTAAGATCTCTTGTAAACTAGAGATAGTGCTTGTAATACAGCTTCCACCTCAAGAGATGGGGTGTCCAATGCCAAAAGTGAGGATTTTATGATGTCATGTGCTTGTTGTACTGGAACACTCGGGAACAGAGATACAACATCTAAAGAAAGCATGGTAAAAGGTTGTGTGATTGGAGAAATAGATTTAATTCGATCCAGAACTTGGGTGGAGTTGGTAACAGAAAAAGCTGAGTTATTAGTGAGAGCAAATATTGAGCTAAGGCCCTTTCCAGTGGGCGTGTAGGGCTAGGTTGAACCGCAACTAATAATCTAAGGGGGTGTCCAGTCTTGTGCAACGTAAGTTTTCCAAATAGTTCTGGCCGCCCCGGTGGCGCAGTGGTCTAAGCGATGGCCTCTGATCACTTGTCCGAAAGGGGTCCGGGTTCGAATCCCGGTTAGGCATGGATGTTGTGTTTGTCTTACGACACTGGCTCTCTCCCTTCCCTGGAACCAGTGACCCTAAATTAGGGACGGGCGACTGCTTATAGCCCATTGAGTTGCTCACAGTGGTCGTAAAACCTCCAATTAAAAAAAAAAAAAAAAATTTAAAAAAAAAATAGTTCTGGGACTCTAGATCCTGATGGATTAAACAATTTTGATGTAATGGAAGTGGGAAGTAATGAATGATTTTTTAATCTGTTAACAGCTGTGATTGCAGCAGGGACTGGGTCTCTAGGGATAACACAGTGTGGTATGGATTCTATAGAAATTTTCATTTTGTCAACATAGTCACCTCTATTCATAATAATAATTTGTGGGGACTTGTCCGCAGATATTATCGAAAGTTCTGCCTGGTTGTGTAATGTTCTTAATTGTTTGATTTCTTCTCTGTTGTTTAAAGTTTCCTCATTATGAATACTATAGTTCTTAGAGTTCAAAGTTTTTAAAAGTTCATACCTGGTCTGTTGTTGAGTCGAAGGTGGAAAGGATCCAACAATTTTCTCTAGTTGAGGCACAATATTGAAGTCTTTATATTTATCTTGTGGGTACGCAAATTTTAAGCCTTTTTGAAGGGCTCGACATTGGGTCTCGTTGAGAGGCATATTACTTAAATTGACATAGTTAGGTTTAGAAACTAATGCCCTGGTTTTCATCTGAGGTAGTCTATGGTACTTCCATGTCACATCTTGGTCCACAAGTAAACGTAATTTATGAATATGTCACTGATTATAACGTTGTACCTCTGAAGAAATAGCTGATAATAAGGTAGCATATGATATGTCCAATATTAGTTGATGATAGTGGCCTGTTACTTGTGAGTATAGTGAATATGCTCTTCGTTGTAAATAGTCTACATAGTTCCTTTTACGTCTTATTTCTGCCAGGAGTCTTTTTTGTTTGCAACCCCTATATATAGTGGACCGTAATAGTGTATTTGAATCCTTGGTTACGAATCACCATTCGACGATGATAACAGCTTTTAAGACCTTTGGTAGACTAAGGCGAAAATGGGCCATAGAGGAAACTCACCTATCCTTTCTGATCAACTGCAGAGACTTGGGACTCGTACCTAAATATCTTAGAATATGTTGCAACCCATACTCTCGAAGGGACATTCACCTGTTAAGGGGTTGCGAACAAAAAGACTCCTGGCAGAAATAAGACGTAAAAGGAACTATGTGGACTATTTACAACGAAGAGCATATTAACTATACTCACAAGTAACAGGCCACTATCATCAACTAATATTGGACATATCATATGCTACCTTATTATCGCCTATTTCTTCAGATTTACAACGTTATAATCAGCGACATATTCATAAATTACGTTTACTTGTGGACCAAGATGTGACATGGAAGTACCATAGACAACCTCAGCTGAAAACCAGGGCATTAGTTTCTAAACCTAACTATGTCAATTTAAGTAATATGCCTCTCAATGAGACCCAATGTCGAGCCCTTCAAAAAGGCTTAAAATTTGCGTACCCACAAGATAAATATAAAGACTTCAATATTGTGCCTCAGCTAGAGAAAATTGTTGGATCCTTTCCACCTGCGACTCAACAACAGACCAGGTATGAACTTTTAAAAACTTTGAACTCTAAGAACTATAGTATTCATAATGAGGAAACTTTAAACAACAGAGAAGAAATCAAACAGTCAAGAACATTACACAACCAGGCAGAACTTTCGATAATATCTGGGGACAAGTCCCCACAAATTATTATTGTGAATAGAGGTGACTATGTTGACAAAATGAAAATTTCTATAGAATCCATACCACACTGTGTTATCCCTAGAGACCCAGTCCCTGCTACAATCACAGCTGTTAACAGATTAAAAAATCATTCATTACTTCCCACTTCCATTATATCAAAATTGTTTAATCCATCAGGACCTAGAGTCCCAGAACTATTTGGAAAACTTAAGTTGCACAAGACTGGACACCCCCTTAGATTATTAGTTGTGGCTCAACATAGCCCTACACGCCCACTGGAATTGGCCTTAGCTCAATATTTGCGACCTCTCACTAATAACTCAGCTTTTTCTGTTACTAACTCCACCCAAGTTCTGGGTCGAATTAAATCTATTTCTCCAATCACACAACCTTTTACCATGCTTTCTTTAGATGCTGTATCTCTGTTCCCGAGTGTTCCAGTACAACAAGCACATGGCATCATAAAATCCTCACTTTTGGCATTGGACACCCCATCTCTTGAGGTGGAAGCTGTATTACAAGCACTATCTCTAGTTTACATGAGATCTTACTTTAAGTTTGATGGGATAATATATCGCCAATGTGAGGGGGCACCAATGGGATCTCCCTTTCCCCAATCCTTGCAGAAATCTGCATGCAGGAACTGGAAAACAAAGTTCTTCAGTCAACCAGTTACAGACCTATATTATATCTTAGATATGTAGATGATATTTTAGTATTCTGGAACCAGCCTTTGAAATACCTAACAATATTTGTATCTGAGTTATCAAATGTATTTAACACTTTAAAGTTTACTGTAGAATATGAAAGTAATTATAGTTTACCATTTCTAGATATCATGCTTACTAGAAACCCAGCTAAATCAACTATTAATTCTTCAGTATATAGAAAACCAGAATCAGATACGATACTAATACCTTGGGCATCAGCACACCCATGGAGATACAAGGAATCATCGATATCGTTTCTTATAAGAAGAGCTTTCACTCATTCGTCCACCACAGCTCTGAGAAAGCAAGAAATGGATACAATTTATAATATCGCCCGTAACCATGGATATCCAGATGAAACCATACATAGGATAGTAGCCAAGATTAAAAGGAACAGGACTACAACATTAACATCTGTATATGAAGAAAAAGATAGGAAATACATTGGTTCTCTTCCCTTTGTACCAAAATTGTGCTATTCCATGAAAACGATATATCATAAATACGATTTTGATATTAGAATAAGCACAACTAACATTAAGTCCTTACTTCTGAAAGACAGGGATCCTGTGCCATTTGATGTGAAACATGTTGTGTATGTTATCCCTCTTAACAGTATAGAAGAAAATGAACAACAAAAAGTGTACATAGGCTCCACTTTTCGTTCAATATCAGCTAGATTAAAAGAACATAAATATGATGTTAAAAATAGAGATACAACCACAGCTTTAGCATGGCTTGTAAACCAAGGTAATTATCATCCTGACTGGAACGAGATTAAAATTTTCAACACACCAAAATCTAGATCAACTTTAAGATTTGTTGAGAGTTTGTATATTATGAAATATGGGAATACAGCATGTAATGATAATTTACCAGAATTTATACCTATACCGTGGAAAACATACTTGGGTTTGTAGGGTTAGGCAATAATAAATCAATAAATTATACCTATTAATTTTATGTTTGACAGGCAACAAATGTTATCCTATACTCTCATTGGTTAAGCCTATTTTATACTAGTTACATCATTACGACTGCAGTCTTATATAAATAACATACTGTTTGTCACGTACGTTTGGTGAATTTTAACATCTGAAGATGGTACCCACTTTGGGCACCGAAAGATCTCATGTGTGTACATATTTTATTATATCATTTTTTTAATGTATATATTAAATATTTTAACATTGGAGTTAAAATAGTTATCGTGTCATTTCGGTAGTTTTTCATGTATGTAGTTATTGGCACGAGTTAAATTCACAGTATATATAGGGGATGTTACATGGTGAACAGTGATCTGAAAGCAATTCAGTACTGCAGTCTGATTGCTGAAATTAATATCTTCTGTAAATGTTTTCTTTTAACCAGGATCGTCTTAGTATTAATAGTGATACTTGTTTTAGTTCAAAGAAAGTAAGTGTAAAAGATGCAGGGGTGTGGTGGTGAAAAACATGCGGTGATCGTGTAAGGAATGAAGATGTGTTGCAGATGTATAATGTAAAGCAAAATGTTGTTAGTAAGGTGGAGACTAATATTCTTAGGTGGTTTGGCCATGTTGAAAGAATGAGTGATGAGGTGCTGACCGAGAGAATTTTTCAGCACATGTGGCAGAAAAGAAAGGTAGTGGAAGGCCAAGGGAATCCTGGGAGGGCGAGACTCAGGAATGTCTGCTTGAGAAAAAGATTATGAGTATGAAGTACAAAAGGTCTTGTGTGTGGCTTGTGATGGATGTTAACAAAGCCTGAGCTGTTTGCCAAGATTGTTGTAAATGGAGACATTTGGTATACATACCAACAGTAAGTAAATTCTGGTTCTATCAGCATGGTCCGTACACATCCTGGAAAAGTCCTGGAATTCCATTTTGTCCTGGAATTTTATCCATTCCTGCATTTTTTGTCCCTGCTTGATGTTTTGTTGTTGAAGATTTTTCTACATTTAAAACTTTTGACTTTTGTCTGACAAATTTTCCTCCCCACCCCCGGCAAAATAAAGCGGGGGGGCTGTTGGTTTTCTTGTCTGCCTGCATTGCTGAATCTGCGTTGTTTTAGTTATTTTGACAGCAGTTAAAAGTACTGCTCAGCGCTATCATGACTTTTTTTATTGTTGTTGTTTGGCTAAAACCTGTGTTTGCTTCCTGGTCATTAAAATGTTGTGACAAATTGCCTTATGGCGTTATACAAAGGAAAGAATTAAAATAAAAATGTTTGTTTACAATTGCAAGTACTTCAGTTATTCAGTGTGATGGGAAAAGGAAAAAGTGAATCATTTGTCAGAGGACGTTAGTGGTTAAGTGTTTACAAAAGACAGACAGATGAAAAGATTGAGGTAGCGTGGGGAAACAGTGTTTTTGGTAGCCCTGGCTTTGGAGGTAGATAGGGGGGTTGCAGGTGGAATGAAGGAGACATGTGCGCGACCTTGACTTCTGGCTCTTCTTAGCCTCCCTCACACCAAGTGCGGGAGAATGGTGTTGGAACACTTTTTTGTTTATTTAATTGTTTTACATTAAATAGATTTAGTCCCTGTTCTTTAATTGCTGTGAAAGGGAAATTTAAAAGTTCAGCGCCATTTCCGTGCATCCAGAATTACTGGAAGGTCATAAAAAGAAAAAACTGCGCAGTTCTTCCGATGGAAAAAAAAAGTACCTAGAATGTAATTGTAATTGTAACAATGGGGGAGGGTACAATGACCCAGCACCGCGACCTGAGGTCTATTGTGCATTACCTAGAATGTAAGGAACTCTACTGGTGTCCCCGGGAGACTCGCCAAAACCTTCCGATTTTGGCGAATTTTTAGATAGTTTACTAAAAATCCCAAAATTTAGGGATGATTTTAGGTAAAATAACCAAGAATACTTAGTGTTTAATGTTGCAAAAATAGAAGCTTTTTTTTTTTTTTTTTTTCGGTTGGAGCTTCAAATTAAAAAAAAAGTGGCATAATAACTGTGTAGATAAATAATTCAAAAAGGGGGAGGGGTGTAGTAATCTTTGAAAGAAAGGTAGCATCTCATTGACTACTTGCTCTGTGAGCGGTTCTCGATCCAAAGGCAGAAGCTAGCTAGCTAGCACCCACACTTAACCCTTCCTGCTCATCAGTGCCTTTGTTTCAGGACAAGACTGTACAAAAAAAATATTAAAGCTAACATTGCAAGTTTCGTATGAAATTGGCTGAAATCTTATACATACACCATGACTGCATGTAAGAAGCTGATCACTAGAATTTCAAATGAATCGGTTAAAAGCTTTTTTTTTAGCTCTAAATTTTTTTTTTGAGCGCATTTATGCTTATTTTAAGAAGTTTTTAACCGATTCACATGAAATTCAGGAGGTCCATTCCTATTAGTGATTTATGGGCGTTCATATATATTTCGGCCAGTTTCGCAAAAACTTCGCAAATTTAGATTTTGGTATTTTTTAATCGTAGTCCCGATTTTTGTAGGCCTCCTGTTTTTAGTTGTGATAAACATCTGTTCTGGCTGCTCCCGAGTTGCCTTTTAAACTATGGCGTATTTTGTAGGTAGATGCTTTCTGCGCGTATGGTTTCGCTTTCGATTCCACCCTCGTGAAGCAATCTTTGTTCACCATTCAGTTCCCGGTGAAGTTTTGTTCCTCACAGAAATGTCTTGGGTCTATTATTTGATACTTCCAGTTTGTATGTTTTGTCAATGATATAATTGTGGTGTGAATGTTTTAAATAAAATTGTAATATTTGCTTTGCTTACTTGAATTCAGTATGCCAAAAAAAAAGTGCACATTTAACGAAGTTTGGCTTTTTAAAAAGGACTATAAAGATTGGCTATCCAGAGATGTAATTAAATTTAGAGCACGATGCAAGATTTGTGATCGAAGTTTTGATATATTCAACATGGGTGAAGCAGCGCTTAAAAGTCATGTAACTGGTAAAAACATCAAGACCATGCGCATTTGCGTTCTGGAAAGAGTGTTGGTCATATCAGGATTTTCTTTACACCCTCAACCCAAGAGCAATCCGATTCCAATGTACCATTGACATCTCGTAGCAGCAGAACTCCAGTTACAATTGGAGGATCATTTTCTTCAGAAGCAGTTTTAAAAGCGGAAATTACATGGGTGCTAAAAGCTTTGAGTAGCAATTTTTCATTGAAATCATGTGAAAATATTAAAGATATTTTCAAATTAATGTTTCCCGACAGCTCGATCGCTGAAAATGTACCATTGACATCTCGTAGCAGCAGAACTCCAGTTACAATTGGAGGATCATTTTCTTCAGAAGCAGTTTTAAAAGCGGAAATTACATGGGTGCTAAAAGCTTTGAGTAGCAATTTTTCATTGAAATCATGTGAAAATATTAAAGATATTTTCAAATTAATGTTTCCCGACAGCTCGATCGCTGAAAATTTTTCTTGTGGGGAAAGGAAATCTGCCTACGTGTCTGTGTTTGGCATTGCCCCCTATTTTTCTTCTACCCTTAAAGACAGTGTGAAACGTGCAAATGGGTATGTTTTGTTATTTGATGAGTCTCTGAATAAACATACACAGCATGAACAACTTGATTGCCATATTCGATACTGGGAAGAAAATTTGGTATGTACTAGATATTTTTCTTCTGACTTTATAGGGCATGCAACAGCTGATATTTTATATGAAAAAATATCTGAAAAATGTCTAGTTCTTGATCCAGATAATTTGCATCAACTATCCATGGATGGACCTAACGTCAACTGGAAAGTTTTTAAAATAATGATGCAACACTTTTAAAGCAAGAGAAACTTTCTACATTGCTTAATGTTGGAAGCTGTGGGTTGCATATAATGCACAATGCTTTCCGAAGTGCATGTTCAGTTTTTCCCGAAGTGGGACATTTTTTGACATAGTTGTATCGGTTGCTGAAAGATGCTCCTACTAGACGAGAAGATTTTATTAATGTCACTGGTTGTAATATATTCCCTTTAATTTTTTGCAGAAATCAATGGGTAGAAAATGTTGCTGTGTGCCAGAGAGCATTAGAAGTTTTACCCTTTCTGAAGAAATATATATACAGTGTCCAAAAAAGAAGTACCTGATCCTGCAAATACGACATTTGAAACATTGCGGGAATGTTTAGGAAATGAACTATTTGTTGCAAAATGTAATTTTTTTTAAGCTTAGCCAATGATATTGAACCTTTTTTAGTGTCATACCAAACATATAAGCCAATGATGCCATTCATTAGTGAAAATTTAGAAAATGTTTTAAAAAGAGTTTTCAGACGTTTTATTAAGGATGAGCAGTTAGATGCCATCACAAACCCTATGCAACTACTACAACTGGAAAAATTAAATCTACTTACATTTTCAGTGACAGTTTTGGTATTTTTAGTATTTATTTATTTATGATTCTAAGTTTTTTGTTAGCTGCAGCAGACATTTTCAACATTCTGCATTCCATATTAAGTTTGCTCAAGCCTGTAGGGAGTTGTTAGTTGTAGGTTACAGGTTAAAAAGACCTATGGTTTCACTATATTATAAATAGGAGTATTTGTATCATGTGTCCTGGAAAAAAATTCCAAATCTCCTGGAAAAGTCCTGGAATTCTGTGGTGGAAAAAGTGTGTGAACCATGTACCAGTTAAATGTGTACTTGGCAGATGGTCTTTCTTTGAGGAACTAACCTCTTAATCTCAAAGAACAGCTTAATGATATGTATGTATGTATGTATGTAACTGTCTGTGGCCATGCTGTGTCATCTACTGGTACTGAAGTGGCCATCCAGGCCATTGTCAGATGACCTTTGTCACATGGACTACATTTGAGGAGGCCACTCCGCCGCCTACGACTGACCAGCAAGTATCACTGGCCCTGTTTGCAGTTATGTCGGGCCCAATCAACTTGGTATAGTGTCCAGTGGTGATGTATTGTCTTCAGTGATGAGTCACAGTTTGCACTTGATGCAGATGGCCAGTACCCCATACTTGTCTGGAGACGAGCCGGCCAGCCCGTGGATTCTGTGTTTACCACAGAACCGCACATGGCTCACACATTAGGTGTGACTGTCTGGGGAGCCGTTTCCTACAATAGCCAGACACCCTTGGTTGTCCTCCATACCACCCTCACAGCTCAACAGTATGCCGACTGCATTTTGCGACCTGTTGTGTTGCCATTCCTGTCGCAGCATCACCGAGCAATTTTTCAACAGAATAATGCCCAGCCACACACAACAGTAAGGCTCTCCTAGGCCAGCCTCCATGATGTTGATAGTCTTCCATGGCCAGCCGAATTGCCCGACCTCTCACACATCGGACATGTTTGGGACATAATGGGATGCTGCACCTATGCTCATCCCGGAATGATGGCAAACTGGCGCACAATTTGGACACCCATCCGGCATGCTATACCTCAGGACAGTATCTGTGAACTGTATGTGTTTATGCCACACAGTGTTGCTGCTTGTATCGAAGCCAGAGGTGGCGCTACAATGTATTGACTTGTTCTACTCTTGTAGCTGCTCAGGAATTGCAATCATTTTTTTTTTCCTATATACACTGCTGGCCACCCAAAATGCAACACCAAGAAGGACACGTGATAGCAAAGCCAGATTTACT
This sequence comes from Macrothele yani, assembly GCA_039090855.1. Lineage (NCBI taxonomy): Eukaryota > Metazoa > Arthropoda > Arachnida > Araneae > Macrothelidae > Macrothele > Macrothele yani. The sequence goes on along the minus strand of CM077016.1, from coordinate 94,813,585 downwards.
GGACGCATAACAACAGATACAAAGATGAAACGATTGAGCTTACAGGCCTGTGCGACTTGCGGAACACGCAGACATCAATAGCTTGTGTGGCCCACATGGCTGGCAATAATGGCCACTATACGCCGCGTCATCGAACAAAAGAGGCTTTGGATGTGGGCTTGGGGTATGTTGGTCCAGGCTGCTTCCACACATTGCCACAGTTCATCAGGCGTAGCCGCGGGTGGTGCTTGCCGGGCCACTTGGTTGCCGATCAGCGACCAGACGTGTTCGATGGGCGACATATCGGAAGAACAGGCGGGCCACGGCAGCAGTGACACCTGGTGGGCCGTGAAGAATTGTTGCACGATACGTGCCACGTGCGGGCGCGCATTGTCCTGTTGAAATGTGGCCGCTGGCAGGTCCTGCAGGTAAGGGAGGACTACAGGCTCCAAAACGTCGGAGATGTAGCAGTGGCTGTTGAGTGTACCGGCGATGCGTACCAGAGGGGTGCGGGTGTCATATCCAATTGCGCCTCAAACCATAACGCCAGGTGACGGACCAGTATGGCGATGCATAATGCAGGCGTCATACAGTCTCTCGCCGCGGTGCCGCCACACGCGGATCCGACCATTGTGGTGTTGCAGGCAGAAGCGGGATTCATCGGAGAAGACAATGTCATGCCATTCCGTAGTCCAGGTGCAGCGTTCAACTGCCCACTGCTGCCACACTCGCCGGTGGTGTAGCGTCAATGGTAATCAGAGCAATAGGTGCAGTGCGACAAGTCCCCGCTCCTGCAGACGACGTCGAACGGTACGTGCTGACACAGGTTGTTGCGCAACACACTCTAATTCCTGCGCTAACGTTTGGAATGTGGCGGTGCGAGCCGTCAATGCCCGCCGCACAACATGCCGGTCCTCTCGTTCAGTGGTGTGCCACGGCTGCGGCAATCGCTCACGTCAGTCCGTCCGTCCCTCCTGCACCCACCGAATCCATACTCGCCTCACTGTGGCTGGATGTTGTCCCACACGAGCGCTGATGTCTCCGTATGATAAATCGCTGTCGCGATAAGCCACTGTTCGTCCTCTGCCAAACTCCGAAACGTGCTGGAATGACTGCCATATTCTCCGACAAGGCATCAGGAAGCTTCCCACGCACAGGTTCGTCAGCCCAACACCCTTCCACTACTTACAACCCACCTTCTGTGCACCCTTCTTATAGTGCTTCTCTGTGGCATGCCGGGCGCACATGATTTGCATATGCCCTGCAATGCTAATCGTTTGCATGTCCTCTTGTGGGGGACGCATGCTTCGAATTTCAGGCCAATCAGATGCTTCCTTCTTGGTGTTGCAATTTGGGTGGTCAGCAGTGTATATGCAGTGCACATACCAATTTTCATCTCAGTTGGATGTTTCCTTCTGGGTGCTTCGTTTTGTTTGTTTTTGTTTTTTGCAAAATATGTATAGGGCAAAGCCTCCTAGTAGGAAAATAATGCATCAAGAAAATCGGATAGTATGAGCGTTATTGTAGTAATGGCTAACACTATCCAGCTTTAAAAGAATTTTTCCAAATGACAGCTAGAGATGGAGAGCATAATGATAAGGAATTGTAGAAATTCATGTAACAAAATGATTCTAAAGAGATGCATGAAGAAGTATTCCTAATATGACATTAGAAATGAAATGAATGCTGTAAGTTATAAAAATTTTATGTGGGAAGTTTCACTATTGTTTGTTGCCTTCTTAAGCTGCACAGTATGTAAGAACAATGTCAGGTGGAAGCACACTTTGATTCAAGTGTTGCCAGATTCAAGAATGGATTTCCAAATGGCAGGAATAATGACATAGTGAGAAATGTAAATGTTGATACTTTCGCAATACCTGAGAGATGTTTGATTAATAAAAGGTGGAAGATGTTTTGTGTTTCCCCAATCATGTGTAGCAGTCATGTCACTAATGTTTAATAATGATAATGAAGTGAATGACCTTGTATTACATGAGAAATATGTTCAGTTATGTGTCAATGAATACTACAATAGGTACTTCCAGTGTAAAAGGTTACACTCAAGAGTAGGTGTTGACTGGAATAGCATGAACACTTGGTGAATCAAGGGGTTTAATTGAATCTTTGTCATTTATAATTAATGGAAGAAGTTGTGTGGCAGGTTTAACAGCTAACTTATAACCAAAGATCTGAAATATTGAGCACAGTTTATGTGAAATCAAAGCATTGTTAGGAATAGAATCTGCAAAGTGATGGGAGATAGGTGGAATGAAGAGTAAACAAGTGACACATTTTCCTAAGATTCATATTTGCTGATTAAGCTGTATATTAAGATAGGAAGAAAATTATATACTCTTCAAATACTTTTAATGTTATTATGTTCTGCCTGTAAAGAAGGACTATTAAAACAAGATTTGCTTTGAGTATATGGGATTTAAAAGCAGCTAGCTTATGTTTCTCAAAGATATGTGAATGAAAATGAATGATGTTAGAACTGGCAGTAGGTTTCCCATGAACACAGAGGGCAAGAGAGTAGTTTAAAATTTGTGCCGATGTTTACATCTAGAAAATTTGTTATTATTTTCTTGTTTATTAGAAGTAAATTTTATATTAGGGTATTTGGTGGTGATAGCTGACTTGAGTGCCAATAATGAGATTTTGTGGTGTAGCTCAGTAGTAAAAATGTCATCTTACATACCTTAATCACATGGTGGGTTTTAAATGAAGAGCAATAAATAATTTCTCCAAATTATGGACATATGTCTCTGCAAGCCTGGGAGAAGGTGGAGATATAGTGGAACTAAAAATTTTAATTTGCCTCACCTGGTGAGAACATTTGCAGATAGTTCAGAGGTGTACAAAAAAAAATTGTAGTAGTATTTATAGCTAAAAAGTGTAAAAAAAATGAAAAAATGTCAGAGATATTGTGCCAATTGCAAATGTGCAATTACCTAACCTCACATGCATATACATTCATGCCACCATTAGGTGGTGTATATGTGTCTGTCAGTAAAACTTAGCATCATGGAAAGCAAGAAATGCATGAAAAGATTTTCTTGTATGAACCCTTCCCCATTAATTGCAAAAAGAATTTTTCCAGTTGGTCTTTCAGAAGGGCAGATAATGATCTGTATGTAAAAATATGTGTATTACTATACTACCTAGCAAGAAAGGTGTATGAATCATCATTCTGTTTTCTGTTCAGTCCAAAAAAATTCCAAATCCAAGTTGTAGATTTATGGAGGTTGTGTTTACAAATGACAAAGTGATTCTATAAGCTTTTACTTTTCTCATAAAATGTATGAAAAAGTACTTTATAATGCCTTTATCATGCTAGGTTTGAGATTCTTGTCAAAAGATGTGCTCATTACACCCAAGAATTCATTAGCATTCTTCATGTTTGTTGTTGTTATTATTAAGCTGTACAGTTTGTATTTAATCAGATATTATTTACAGATTCTGTTTAAGTTAAAGAAAACTATTTCAGAAGTATTCTTTTCAATCAACAGAAAGATGGAGAGTACCCAAAGGCATTTGAAAGGCAACTGGTTAGCATACTGGGAACATGAAACTGGAAGGAGTGAAAAAGACCATCATTTTAATTTCAAACAAATAAAGCTTCAATCATTTGTTGGTATGACTCTGCTTCACATAATTCTGTCTTTTCAAAATGTATGAGCAATATAATATTTTGGTGTCTGTAAATTTCTGTTCTAAGTGTCATCATTTGATAAAAAAATTCTAAGTACATCTGGGATTGTTTCATTAGCCACTCTTTTTTTATGCACCCTTTTCGTAATTTATCTGATTGTTGAAAGAGAATTAGCAGACATATGTCTTAAATTCTGTTTCTTCTGAATGTTTACATATGTGAAAAGTCAGTATCATGGAGTCAGCTTGGTGATTGGTTACATAGCACTGTGTCACTGAATACAGATTATTACATACTTCAGATACAATTCCAGGGTTATACCTGGGTGAGTCAAAAATTTGTCCCATTTTGAGCTACACATAATGTTGGGTTTCCATTCCTGTGCAAAACATGCACCAGCATCAACTGCATGCCATGATGGCTTGGAACACATGAGATTGGTAATGTGCATTTAGCACATTGCATTAGCAGAGGATGGAGGGTGATAAACATGCTGTTCAGGTGATCCTACAGCATTATTGGAAAAATAGGGTTGAACAGGGTGGCAGCAGTGAGAGAAACTGCAGTTAAGGGCAAGGAAACAGTAAACACTGCCTGAAAATGGTTGTAGCATTTCAGTGCTGGGGACACCAGTCTTATACCTCCTAAGTGGTCAGCTGTAAACTACAAGTATTGGAAGGGGCTGCGATCCTACACCTTTCTCCACGCAGTCCAGACCTTGCTCTATCTGAATACCTCCTGTTTCACTCCAGACCTATTTCTTACTAGGACGGCACTTCACTTCAGTGGTAGACATGGAATCTGGCATCACACAGTTTCTGTCCTCTAAACCTGTCAAGTGGTACTATCCTGGGATCGTGGCTCTGGTGAAATGTTGGCAAAGTACTGTTGAAAATAATGGCATGTACTTTGCAGAATGAGGCGAGCATGTATGGCTCTCTTGCACCGTTCAACTTTTTAGCTGCAAACAGGATGAACTTTTGATTCATCCTTAAACTTCAGATATAGCTCTAGGTAGCATCATTATCTGTACAACAACATCTCAAAATTGACACTATTGTGAACAAACCTCAATTTCAACCTCAACTCAATCTCAGCAGTGATGTTTCCATATCACAACCTCAGTTTTACTGTAAGTACTTTATGTTGAAGCAGAAAATCTGTTAGTGTAAATCAATAGCAATGCAGTTGTGTAATGTTTTAAGAAAATGACAGGCTTGATGAGAAGTCATGCATAAGTTAACAAGAATGTTTTTTTTTTCTTACAATGTAAGCCTGACTTGTGGCAGTTTTGATGTAGGTAGCTGTATAGTGTGGCCAGAAGACACTGTTGCAAGTCTGACAAGTGGTAAAATGTATTTTCACATCCATGGTTATATGATATGATAAATTTTTACATACCTTTGAAGTTACTGTCCCCTGCTATTGCTGAAAATCAAATTATCTGTTTATGGTGTTGCAAAAGACTAGCACAGGATAAGCGATTGCCACAGCTGAAGGACAAGGTTGAGTTGTGTTTTAACTAGATGGTGTCAATGTGTACAAAACAGTGTATCATTTGAAAACATTATTTCTCTGGCAAACTATCTCATGATTTAGTGGTGTCAGTTGACCCATCAGTTCTTCTTGTTTCAAAGTTCCATATTTTTTCTGTCCGGCTGTTTTACAGGATATATGTATGAAGATGAGCCACAAGGTATTAATGTTCAAAGGCTAAAATCATAAAATATCCATGAAAACTCTTAACTTTAAGGAGAATTTTCTTTCCCATTTAACTGACGATAAATTACATACTTGATGTTTTGATAAATTAAAAAAATGTTTGTAAGAGGTCAATGATGTGTTGACAGTTGATTCATATAGCATTCCATACTTAATGTTTCAAAAATTGTGATTATTTTCAATTTTAATTCAAGTCATGAGTGTTTACATAAGTAAGTACTTACTTACTTTACTTTTACTTTTACTTTTTACTCACGCACTCTTTCTTTCTTTCACAAAATGTAATGGAATTCGAAGATAGTTGTCTGAAAAGAGTTAGAAATAAGTTTGTTTTTTTACTTACGAGCATTTTCACAGAAAATATGATGCAGCAAAGGCACTTGTTATATATTATATGCAGTGGAAAGCTCTGCAGTGTTCAGATTTGAGGGTGTCTCTCAGCTTTCCACAGCACTTAATCACTACTGTCAGTAATCACTTTGCAAATCTCATTCATCTGTTTTTTCTGTGCAAATCACTTTAGTTCATACCAGTAACATTTAGTTCTTGACGCTCATGTGATGAAAGGTGCAGATATTGCGTCTGATTATTACCTGTTAGTGCCACAAGTGAAGATGAATGTTCGTTGGAGAAAAGGGAACAGGAAGATACCTGTGATGAAAAGAATGAAGGTTGAAAAGCTTTCTGATGAATATATTTTGTATTCTGAGCTGCTCAGTGAATGACTGAATCAGCTGAAGGGATGTGGAAAAGAAGTAGACATGTTTTAAGAACTATGCTGTCACTGTTACTGAAAACGTTTGTAGTAATAACAGTAGGTAGCATTAAAGATGTGCATAGTGGAATAATGAGATTAAAGAAGCAGTAAAGAGGGAAAAGGAGGCATATTTGGGATGTTGCAGGGTAGAGTTTCTGAGCATGAATATTGTTCTAAAATGCATGAAGCAGCAGAGCTGGTTAACCACAGTAATGCCAAGTGTTGAAATGATAAAGTGAACAGGAAATAATTGTCTCTTTGAAAAAACAGGGGATCATTCTGGGAGTAAATAAGACATAGAAAAAGTAAGGAAATCCAAATTTTAAGCTGTGTGAGAAATGGTATTGGAGAAATGGTCTAGGAGCATAATGATTTAAGTAAAAGTTGTGGTTAGTACTTCTATGATTTACTGGAAAATGCAAGCAAAGATGTATATTGAGTAGAAGCAAATGTTGTAACAGAGAAAGCAGAGATTTAAAGATAAGAAATTTGGAAAGCTGTAAAATCTCTTCAAAATGGTAGGGCCCCTGCGGTAGATGGCATAACAGCTGAGATGTGTAAATATGGCGGTGACTCTATCATTAACTGGTTATCTGAAGTTTTTCAGTTGTTTTAGTTGTCACTCAGTATTGGTGGATGCTATCATTGTTCCTTTGTGTAAAGGAAAAGGTGGTATGACTTAATGTAAGTACTATTGTAGTATCAACCTGCTGATTGTGTGATTAATTCTCATGGCAGTCATAGTTTTTATGCTGTTCTGATCTTCATTTCTGTTGGGGGTACATGTTTATACTGGCATGCTCCCGTAATTCTTGTGTGACAGAACATAAAATATTAAGGATGTGTTAGAAAGATATTTCTTTTATTTCAGTTTAAATTCTTTCTTGAGAAAACATCTCTGCCCTATTAGATTATAGAATAAATAACATTTAAAATGTTGCTTCCTTTGTAAATAAAATAGCAGTTGCCTATCACAAAAGTATCAAAATTTTCCTTAACTCCTACAATATGATCAAAGTTTTTTCAATTTCATTTATGTAGTACAAATTTGGGGGAAATTAGTTAGAGTTTGTCACCTTTGTATATTTTCTATAATTTGTACTTGGTCATTTTTTTATTTTTATTTTTTGTTTACCATCAGTTTTTGTTATATTTAGGACATACTGGAACCATTAGGACTATTTATGTGTTGGACAATGAAAACTCTTTTCTGACTAGTAGCAAGGATAAAACTGTGAAGTTATGGTCCTTAAGGAGTTGTGGTGATGGTACTGTACAGACACCTTGTCAGTGGACTTACACCCAGCATCGCAAGTCAGTTTTTGCTGTTTCTTTTCTAGATTCATTGCGGCTTGTTGGATCATGTGATAGTACTGTACACGTAAGTATTAATTATATTAACCTATCCATCATTAGTTACCTTGTGTGTGTGTGCACCTGTTCTCAGTTATTTTGTGCCTTTGTATTACACCAAATGAGCACTGATGGCAAACTCTGTTACTTCTGAGCAAAGCTACAGCAAGAGCTCAAATGCACATGTAGCAATACCTGACTACAAGTGCTGCTGACAGATACCTATGTGATACCAATCAGTCAGGTGTATATATCGATTTTTTTCAGAGGAGGGGGATTCAGGTGTCTGAAATCCACCAGAACAAAATAAAAGTTAATGAAAACTAGAAGAAAATAATAAAAATTAAAATTATATCGTTAGTTGATGCAGTTCTATTAAATTGGGGCATTTCTATCTGATGTAAGTTTCATTTTAACCAAAAACATAAAAAAATGAAACACTTTTGGGGGCCAAGCCCTCTATATACACCCCTGTAATTAGTATAAATAAATTCCCCTAAGATGTTGAACTCTTCACTGAAATTTTTCAGTCTTTATTGAACAGCTTACATATGTCATAACTGACCTTTTTTTTTTTTTTTTGTCCTTTTCCTGCATTTTAAAAAGGCTCATCTTTCTGATAATATTTTATAAGGTATGCTAGCATGCTTTTTATGGTATAACAGTGTATTGCACATTCAATTTAAGCCAGAATAGAAAGAGTTCTTTAGCATGGAACTACAAGCTGTGAATCAAGAAAAGATTGATATACACTGACGGAAAAAAAAATCCCAACACCAAGAAGGGGTTGTGTTAGATAAACAACAGTTGGTAGGCGGTGAGAGTACATTTGTAAGATGACGTCTATGCAAATTTCGCGCTCGGCGCATATGTGTGGTGCTAGTAGTGCCCCTCGGAACATGCAAAGCAGGTTTGCTGTAAATACACGCTGTAACGTTCGTGAGCGTTAGTTATTGTTGAGATTCGACGTAGTGTGTTGATGTTAGTCAAGAATGCCTTTAAGAAGGCGAAGAAGCCATTATCAACAGCTCACGGAGTTTGAACGAGGTCGTGTAATAGGGCTACGAGAAGGTGGATTTTCTTTCCGCAATATTGCAGAACGACTTGGCAGGAATGTAGCCACTGTGCATGATTGTTGGCAGCGGTGGTCAAGGGAAGGTACTGCCTCAAGAAGACTGGGTTCTGGCCGGCCACGTGGCACTACTGAGAGGGAAGATCGCCGTGTACGGCGTATGGCCGTGGTGCATCATACCGCGTCTGCGGCAGCAATTCGAGCTGCAGTTGCCACCACAGTGACACAACGAACTGTTATAAATCGGTTACTTGAAGGACAGCTCCGAGCCAGACGCCCTGTAGCGTGCATTCCGCTTACTCCAAACCACTGCCATTTGCGACATCAGTGGTGTCAAGCTAGAGCTCATTGGAGGACGGAGTGGAGATCTGTTGTGTTTTCTGATGAAAGCCGGTTCTGCCTGTGAGCCAGTGATGGCCGTGTGTTGTTTAGAAGGAGGCCAGGTGAGCGCCTGCAACCAACCTGTCTGCGGCCGAGACACACTGGACCTACACCTGGAGTTATGGTCTGGGGAGCAATTTCCTATGACAGCAGGAGCACTCTCATGGTTATCCCACGCACCTTGACAACACAGTTGTACGTCGGTCTGGTGATTCAACCTGTTGTGCTGCCATTCATGAACAGCATTCCAGGGGGTGTTTTCCAACAGGATAACGCTCGCCCGCATACCGCTGTTGTAACCCAATATGCTCTACAGAGTGTCGACATGTTGCCGTGGCCTGCTAGATCACCAGATCCTTCACCAGTCGAGCACGTATAGGACATCATTGGAGGACAACTCCAGCGTCACCCCCAACCAGCATTAACCGTCCCTGTATTGACAGACCAAGTGCAACAAGCATGGAACTCCATCCCACAAACTGACATCCAGCACCTGTACGACACAATGCATGAACGTTTGCGTGCTTGCATTCAACATTCTGGCGGTTACACCGGTTATTAATGTACCAGCATTTCACATTTAAAATGGCTCTTCTCGCGCTTACAATAAGCTGTGATCTTGAAACCTTAATCGATTAAATATGTTACCTATACAAATGTATTGCCGCCATTTCATTCCTCTACAACTAGTTTTTCGTGGTGTTGGGATTTTTTTTTCCGTCAGTGTACATACTGTTTGTGAAAATTGCAACACCAAGAAAGAATCGCACTATTCAAATGAAATTTATATCCCAGATTCTTTTTTTTTTTTTTTTTTTTTTTTGGTTGGAGGTTCAACGACCACCATGAGCAGCTCAGTGGGCTATAAGCAGTCGCCCATCCCTAATTTAGTTCCACTGGCTCCAGGGAAGGGAGAGAGCCAGCACCGTAAGACAAACACAACATCCATGCCTCACCGGGATTCGAACCCGGACGAATGGTCAAAAGCCATTGCTTAGACCACTGCACCACCGGGGCAGCTATCCCAGATACATCATGTTACAGTAGATAACTGATTACACTTGTAGAGGTATACAGGGTTTTTTTTTACTTCAAAACTAAGTATTGTGTGAAGCCACCTCCAGCAACAATAACAGCCTCTACACTGCATGGCATTGAATGGTAAAAGTTCTTAATATCGTCCTGGGAAATACAATGAACTCTGGTCTTAGCATAGAAGCAGCCTGGCGGAGGCACTTCACAGGCCAGCTGCTTAGCTACCATGTTCCAGACATGTTCGATCGGGGACATATCCAGTGAACGTGCGGGCCAGGGAAGAAGCAGTATCTGCCGTGCATGGAAGAGCTCTTGGACATTCTGAGCCACATATCGCCAACCACTGTCCTGCTGCAATATAGCACCAAGACAACTTTGAAAGAAGGATATCACCTCTGCCTCTGAAACATCCCTGATGTATCGCTGGCTGTTCAGTGTTTCCTCAAATCGTATCTGGCAAGATCGCGAATTGAACCCAATGGCACCCCAAACCATGACGCTGCAAGTTGCCATTCACCACGATGTCTTCGAACACATATGCGACCATCATGGTGAATCAAGTTGATTTGTGACTTGTCAGAAAGCATGACCTGTTGCCAATCAGCATGCCATTGCCTGTATTCGAGACCCCATTGCACCTCAAGGCATCTGTGGTTGAGGGTCAAAGGAATGTGCAGCAATGGGCTGCTTGTGACTAGTTTTCTGTTTCACAGACAAATCCTGATCTGTGACAGTGCTCCACTGCTGCGCGAACACTGTGGATGTCACTACAATCGGTCATGGCCATGCAGTAGAGGTGTCCATCATCCCGTGCAGTTGTGCGATTTTGCTGTCCATTTCCCAGATTTCTGTGCGTCTGAACCTCATCTGTCCACTGACACCACGTTTGCATCACTGTACTGGCGTTTCATCCCATACTGGTGGCAATTTCACGTTAGGAAAATCCAGCTTCTCTCATCCCAACAATCCTTCCTTGCTCAAAGTTCGTCAGGTGTTCATAATGCGATCTTCTTTGGTAAGGGGGCATAGTGATACACAAGAAACGCCCTATCAACTCAATGTTGGCTCTTCTCTGATTGTAACATCTCGTTTGAGCCAGCTCTTTATACCCAAGACTGGATAGTTCAGAGGGCACTGCTCCAAAACCACATGCACATTTTCACTAATAATTTAATGATTTGCATGTCTCAACCTGTTGCACATATCCTGTAAGTTTTAAGTTAATACCAGCAGTCCTTCATGTTGTTGCAGTTTTCACAAACAGTAGTGTATACTAACATATACATGTATGTTAGTATTTTCAGTACTCTGTTGTTTCAAATTTGCAAAGAGTTTTGATAGAGGTAAAGGAGTCACTTGCAGAACATTTAGTAAGTAAACTTAATAAATGATATTATGAAAGTTGAATTACTTGGATAAACATTACTTATAAGCAGAGATTATTTAGATAAAATTTTAAGGATTCTTTACTGATGTAAAACTAGGCTCACTTTTGTGCAATGTCCACAAAATACTCATTTGTTGAAGTTTGTTTTTTAAGCATACGTGGTACTGAAGAAGATTTCACATAATAAATGGGGATATGTGCGCCGTATAACCTCAGCCAACAGTAGCAGTTTACCCAACATCACATTGTTTGCAGGAATTGCTTAATATTTTGGCATAAAAACTGACATGCACTTTAGTAAACTTGTTAAGCCAAAACAGCAGAGGCATAACTAGGCATTTCTTCGCCCTGGGCAAACCATAAAATATTGCGCCCCTCATCTATCTTTCCATCTTGTATATACATATATTACTAATTTAATAGTTTGATATGTATTGTTAATCTAATTTAACACACACACACACACTGCTTGACAAAACAAGATTAACGTCATATTAAACTGTGACTTTTTGTACAGCTTATGCTAACTGCTTCGGAGTTTGGACCTTCGATGCAGCTGGCAGTCGTGGCTCAGACAGTAATGATCAAAAAGCTCCCAGAGAATCGGCAACAATGTGAGTAGCACCCTTCTCTTGCAATGTACGTATATTCATCCGACTGAAGAGGAACTCCTGCCCCCATTGTTGTCAAAGAAGGGCAGTTGTACAGACTATACAACCGGGACTTCATTTCTGAATGTGATCAACTAACATGCCATAAACATTTTGAGGAGGAAATGTAAATTTAAAGCTGTCATTGCTAAAGAACTGGTGAAACATATTATAAGCAAATTCTGTAAATGGACAATTGACAAAGTGTGGTGGTTAAAAACTGTACCAAAAATGGGTGCAAAAGTTTCAATTCCAGTTTTAACCAGATTGCAAACCATGATTTTTGTGCCCTCTCTAGAGCTGCGCCCTGAGCAGCTGCCCCACTCTAGTTACGTCTCGGCATAACAGGGTATGGATATTCATCAGTACTCAATGAGTTGCACAGCAAATTTTAACTCTCATTTTTTCATTCTTGTGGACATCATCCACAAAGAATGAAAAAATGCAGACTTAATTCTCTGGTTACTGATTGTATATTTCACATAAAGGCAGGGAAATTTCTTTGGTTCAAGGTCAGTCTCAGTAGTTTTCAAACAACTACTTTGTGAAGAGAATCATATTCTTGTTGTAACAGTGTGTTATTGGCTCTTGGATAAAGAGAGGTATCACTGTCTCTATGCCCAGTTTTTGAAAGGAAGGCTGTCTGTTTTGCTTCATAATTTTGCTCTTAATTGGGTTTAGATTTGCTTGCCTCTTAATTTGGTCTGTTATTATTCATCCAATGGCAACTGGCCCAGTGTCAATTTGTCCAATAATACAAAAATGAATTTTTCTAGTCTGACTTCTGAAGGTAGAATATGCAAAAATATTTTTGCAGCATCTAGCAGAAAAAGCTCTGCACTGGTGATGGGAAGGAGAAAAAGAAAATGCCAAGGTTATCATTGTTATGGTCTGAGCTATGAAATGTGCATGGGAGAGGGTCAAATCTGGCATATGATGTATTCTTTGTGGTATTACTATGCCACTAACATTTAGTTTGAATGCATGCTGTCTAGAAAGGTGATATTAGAAAGGTGATACTAAAAGCACATCACTTTTTGACATACATTCACATGCCAAAAGGTGCATTAACAAAGGAATCCACCTCTTCAGAACCAAATCCTGCTACTGGTCTGTAGCCAGATTCCAAGTTAAACAACCTAACAATCAGTGAATTATCAAATTCTTGGGCCACACCAGCTTGTGTTTAACCCATCTGTAAGGTGATGGAGTCGGGCCCCACTAATTGTTTCCATGTAGTAATATTTTCGGTAATTATTTCTCATTTCAAAGGCAATGTAATGTAAATTCAAACGCACGTGTTGACACGTGGCTCCATTTCCTTTGTAAGCTGGATTATGTAACCGAACGAAACACGTGACTAGCAAGAGCCGTAGACGTAGACGGGGTCTGATGTATAGGTCAAAGGTCACCACTTCTGGTGAACGGCTAACTCCACACCAGTAGGATTTCCAGAGGTGGAGGGGGGGGGAAGAAGATTAAGAATATAAAAGGAAGCGGTACGTTCGCAGAGGAGGCTTTTCGTGTTTCACCTTCCACGAGGAAGACGTGTTGGTTTACGCGGAAAGAGTGTTGGTTAGACCTATCGGGGTTTTTACGTTTTCGCTGATGGAGGAGTCAGGGTTTTTCGGCGATAAGACATCGGCAGGGTTTTTTAGACGGAACGACTCAAGTCAACGGGCAGAGGGTCATCCGGGATATCAGTGAGATAGTGAAGTGTCCGCAGCTGGAAACCTGTTGGCACGTGAAGGTAGCCAATTTAACGGAACTTATTCTTTTAACTATTAAACTTTGTTTCGTCTAACCAAGGACTTGTTATTGAAGTTATTCATTTTCGTGAACTGAAGTGGTTACTGACTACACGTTCCAGTTGTTTCCAACGATTGGGTTTAACTCGACGGCACTCAAGAGAACCTACGTCAGGCCCGTTTGAGAGATTCGTATTCCGTAAGGCCTAGTGGCAGATCGAACTCGGCGAGACCTGACACCATCCTTACACCAGATGAAATCTGTCACCAAGGTCACACTTCCCTGATGTACTCCGTTTAGTCTCACTGTATCAATGATATGTAGGGGGATTGAATTTTGCTAATTTCATGTTGACATTTTTGAAAAGTATTTGATTGTGATAAAAGTTCTGAATTATCTTCTATCCTTCTTCTTTGAAATAGGTGATGGAACATTTCTGAATTTAACCTGAAGGCTACATTATTCCAGTAATTCATTGCAATTTAGTATACAGTACCGGACCCGCAATCCGGAAGGACCCAAAATCAGGAATTTTTTTTAAACGTTTTTTCAGAAAAAAATTTCGAAACATTTTTAAATAATGTATTTTTAGACACTTATTTTACAGTTTTTAGCGTTTTTGTTTATTTATATTCACTGTTTTAACGAAACAACAACAAAAAATTGCTTCAAAAAAATTGCATCCCAAGTCTGTTCACATGCAAACCACAAATCCCAGATTACCTTGAAATTGGAATACCTACTGTATACTAGAAGTGAAATGCTTTAAAGCAAGCTTGTGTAAATAAGGTATGTATTGTTACCTTAATATGGGAGGTTAGCAAGGGTTTCATGTATTCTTTCTGAAGACTGGTGCCAGTGTTAAAAGTCCTCCTAGCTTCCAGCTGTGAATAACTCAGTAAACCATCATGCTTATTTGACAGAAAGAAAATGAGCTTAAAAGGGGGAGAATCTCCCTCCCACTTATAGCCTGTGTGTCTTTTTGTAGTCAGCAGCAAGGGCTGGATCCATCTCACCAAGGGAAAAGGAGGATCCCTGCTGTGTTATCGCCCTATCTTTCTGAAATTCCCTGCCTCTGCTGGGGGTGGGAGGGTGCCACACTACAAAACCTCTTCCTGTTTTCTCCTGTCCAACTTGTTTCTCCTTCTACCATTAAGATGTCTCAAATCAAATTACAGTAACATGCATGCCTAGCCACCCCCCCACCCCCCACCCCCTTCCACAAGCGCCCCCAGTGAACTTGGTACCTGAACAGGGAAAACAAAAAGTCCTGTTTGTTATCACTTCCAACATTTCTTTCTTCTGAATGCTGGCAGTGACTGGTTAGTTTCTTAAAGTGGTTAGTGTCTGAATGATTGTTTTAACCTTGGTTGTTTATTCAATTTTTCACACATGTCAAAAAGGGCAGCAACTACAACATATACATATGTACATACAGTACTTTGATACATGAGGACCCAAAATCCAGAAATCGTTTGGTCCCAAGCTTTCTGGATTTGGGGTCCCATACTGTATTCTCAAAAAATTAAAATTCTGTGGTGTATATAAGAATGTGTTGATGTTTTAAGTTTTGCTTATTCTCTGCACATTTAACTTCAGATATGGGATCCCTTTATTGGGTCATGTATCAAACAACTAGCCAAAGGAAGTCCAGTTACAGTCCTTACTTCAATGCCAGCACCAAATGCCACATTCTTAGCTGCAACTACTAATTCTACTGTAAGGTATGTTCATTTTGTCATTAAGTTGTATTTCTGCATTACAAATATTGGAAATAATTCAGCATCTTTTAATGGAAAGCCAAAAAGTTATTAAATGTGTGTAATACTGGCAAGTGTTTCTTCATGGTTCCTTTCACGATTTTTTTTTTTTTTTTTTTTGGCTGAAGTAGAATTAAATATGTTGGATAACTTTTCTCTCTGGTTCTGTTATTCCGAAGAAAATATTTAAAGAGATTATACAGGGGGTGGACAACGAAACTGAAACACATGGGTTTAGGACACAACAATTTATTAGTACGTATGGTGTAGGGCCTCCTTTGGTGTCCAATACAGCTGCAATTCATCGTGGGAAGGACCAATACAAGTCCTGTACCAGAGGGATTTGAAGCCATTCCTCTTGCAGGAAAGTGGCTAGTTCATGCCATGATGCTGATGGAGGAAAATGTTTTCTGACTCGCTCCTCCAGAACACCCTAGAGTGGCTCAATAATGTTCAAGTCGGGTGACTGGGTAGGCCATGACAGATGTTCAACTTCAGTTTCATGCTTAGTAAACCACTCTTCCACCAGTTTGGCTATGTGTATCAGTGCATTATCATCCTGACACACGACACGGCCATCAGGGTACATTGTTAGAATCATTGGGTTCACCTGGTCCTCCAGAATTGTCTGATAGTCCTTGGAAGTGATGTGCCCCTCAAGAACAATCAGCAGCCGACAGACTGCCACAATATTGTGGCCCAAACCATCACTGATCCACCTCTGTGCTTCACTGTGGGCAATAAACAGTCCTAGTGGTAAACCTGTGAGGGATGTATCCACTCTCCACACTTAAACTCTCCTGATTCTGGGAAAGACAGTGAAGGACGATTCATGGGAGAACAATACACATTTCACGTTGTCCAACATCCACGATTTGCACTGCTGGCACCATTGCAACCAACATTTGGCATTGACACTGGGGATTGAGGGTTTGGCAATAGCAACACGACCGTGAATGTTGACCCGGTGAAGCTCCCGACAAAGAGTTTTGATGGAAACAAGTGAGTTGCAGTGCGTGTTCAACTGTGCTGAGTTGAGCAGGTGTGGTTTTATGTTTTTTGACTTCCATCCGTGTTAGCACCCAGACGTCCCTGTCAGACAGCTTCCTCTTACCTCAACAGTTACTCCTATTGGATGTGGTTCTTCCCTCTTGCTGGTATGCCGACATGACCCTGGATACCGTTACTCGCGATACACCACAAAGACTTGCTGTCTTGGACACAGATGCATTAGCAAGACGCACACCAACAATCTGTCCTCTTTGAAACTCTGATATGTCTCCCATTATGTTGTGTGGATCGTACTTTTTGATGTCCAGCTGTGCTACTGCTCTGCTAATGCAACCTGCACACTCCGCTCTTGTTGATCGACTGTGAAATAGATGCAGGCTGGCCACCAGGAGTGCGTACAGCCGTGTGACACGTGGGGGGCTATTTGCATAGGTGTTTCAGTTTTGTTGTCCACCCCGTGTGCTTTTTCACCACATAAATGCATAATACACTAGTATTGGGTGGAGTCATTTCTACATCACTTCATGTTATGGGCCTGAAAATAAAGGTAGAACAGGAAGAAAGAAGAAAAGAAATCACATAAAGAGAAAATGAAAAGAAAATCAAATGGTAGAGACAAAAAAGAAGAGGATTGTAAATCAATTTGGGCAAAAAGATTGTACCAAGAAATTAAAGCAAAGGAATTTGAAGATGTTCAAGAATGGTGTAAGGAGAGTGCCAGTGGATGAAACAGGCAGGGAAGAACATAGTGAGAGTACCTGTTGGAAAGCCTAAATAAGAAAAATGCTTGATGGTATAATGATAAAGTTCAGCAAGAATTAAAGGAGTGTAAAAGAGCTAAGAGGGTATGGACTGTAACACTGAATGAACTGGACTGGAGAGAGTACTGATTAGCAAGGAAAGCAGATAAAAAGGCAATGGCAATTTCAAAGATGCAAATGGAATCAATGAAGAACTGGCCACAGTATATAAGCAAAAGAAGATATTTATATTTGAAAAAATAAGAAATAAGGCAATGTAACATATCACATACCTTAGACACTTGAAAAATGGACATAGCATGGCATGGTGTTAATAAATGAAACAGGGGTGTTGGAATCGGAGCAAAAAAAAAAATGTATTCACCAATTATAAAGATCTATGTATGGATGGGCCTGTGATCTATCTAGTAGTAGTCATGTTGAACTGTAGTCATAAAAAAAGAAAATACTGGTGTGACTAACTCTTAAATAAGATTGAAATAAAAACAGTCCCTTTTTTTTTTTTTTTTTTTTTTTTTTTTAATTTTTTTCTTCCAAAAATACAGAGGTAGAAGTAAGTTTCTGTATGTTGTGTTTGCTATACACACAAAATGTCCCAATGCATCAATATTAACCCTGGGTTCTATCCGTAGATCTTCCAGAATTGGAAGGTGATCTCACTTCCACATTAGCACCACTAGAAGAATACATACAACATGAAATGATTTGCCCAAAGACATTATTCCAGGTTAGCCAAAATGTAACGAGTGTCTATCTTTATTCTACCCTCAAAGCAGTTGACAATGAAAGGGGAATTTGCTTAGATGTACTTCTGATTTTTTCTGGGTTTTTTTTTTGTTGTTGTTGTTGTTGTTGTTTTGAATTAGCTGTAATAGAGATTTAGTTTAGAGTTCAGGAAAAATGTTCTAGGTCCCCCATCCCTTAATTCTGCTCTTCCAATATGGTCCTTCTCTGCTTCTTCTTGAAATTCACAGGTTATGTATTTATATGTATATATCATCATTGTCAACCATGTTGGAATCAGAGCAAAAAAAATGTATTCACTAATTATAAAGATCTATGTATGGATGGGCCTGTGATCTATCTAGTAGTAGTCATGTTGAACTGTAGTCATAAAAAAAAAAAAAATACTGGTGTGACTAACTCTTAAATAAGATTGAAATAAAAACAGTACCTTTTTTTTTTTTTTTTTTTAAATTTTTTCTTCCAAAAATGCAGAGGTAGAAGTAAGTTTCTGTATGTTGTGTTTGCTATACACACAAAATGTCCCAATGCATCAATATTAACCCTGGGTTCTATCCGTAGATCTTCCAGAATTGGAAGGTGATCTCACTTCCACATTAGCACCACTAGAAGAATACATACAACATGAAATGATTTGCCCAAAGACATTATTCCAGGTTAGCCAAAATGTAACGAGTGTCTATCTTTATTCTACCCTCAAAGCAGTTGACAATGAAAGGGGAATTTGCTTAGATGTACTTCTGATTTTTTCTGGGGTTTTTTTTTGTTGTTGTTGTTGTTGTTGTTGTTTTGAATTAGCTGCAATAGAGATTTAGTTTAGAGTTCAGGAAAAATGTTCTAGGTCCCCCATCCCTTAATTCTGCTCTTCCAATTTGGTCCTTCTCTGCTGCTTCTTGAAATTCACAGGTTATATATATATATGTATATATCATCAGGGATGTAAGGTCAGGTGATGCGTAACATCACAGCCTCTCCTTGACAAATGTCAACCCCGCCTTCTCGTGGTGCATCCTGTTCCCACTAAAGGGGCTCTGACGACCGCCAATAGCGGTATAACTAT
The DNA here is from genome assembly GCA_039090855.1 of Macrothele yani. Lineage (NCBI taxonomy): Eukaryota > Metazoa > Arthropoda > Arachnida > Araneae > Macrothelidae > Macrothele > Macrothele yani. The sequence goes on along the minus strand of CM077016.1, from coordinate 94,794,512 downwards.
ACCATCGGGATTAGAGGAAATTCTATCCCACACTCACCAACCCGCTTGGCCAGCGTGGTGAGTTATGGCCAAACCCCTCCAAAATGATTCCACAACTTAAATCTTGGCCCTCAGTCTCCGGCAGCTGGAATGTACCTGGCCAAGGCAGCGGCCAGTGCGACATGAAGGCAGAGGGTGCTAAGAATCCCCGGAGGACCGGACTAGGCTGCCATCTGATGCTGACCTTGGCTACTTACAATGGACGCTCCCTATCTTCTGATTCAAGGCTTCTTGAATTGGAAGAGGAATTACAAAGGATCAAGTGGGACATCGTGGGGCTAAGTGAGGTAAGGAGAAAAGGAGAAGATCTCATCGAACTGAAAAGTGGGCATCTCTTCTACTATCGTGGGACAGATACTGGCAGAACTAGTGGTGTTGGATTTATAATAAACAAGAAACTGAAGGATAAAGTTGTAGAAGTTGAAAGTTCCTCTGACAGAGCTGCACGACTTGTTATCCAACTCTCGAAAAGATACCAGGCTCAGATTATTCAAACTTATGCACCCACCACAAGTCATCCTGAAGAAGAAATTGAAGAATTTTATGAGGAAATTCGTCATCTAAATAATAAAGGTAAGCAGCACTTGAAAATAATTATGGGAGATTTCAATGCAAAAATAGGGCAACGGCAACAGAATGAAACTTCAGTAGGTAAATTTGGTCACGGCAACAGAAACCAGCGTGGAAATACTCTCGTTGAGTTTGCAGAGGCAGAAGGGTTTTTCATCTTGAACTCCTTCTTCAAGAAAAAGCCACACAGGAAATGGACATGGAGACATCCAAATGGGACGACAAGTGAAATTGATTTTATTATGTGTAACAAAAAATTCGTCATAGAAGACTGCAGTGTGCTAAACAAGTTCAACACAGGTAGTGACCATAGATTGGTGAGATGTAAGATGCACCTCTACACTAAACTTGAACGTGGCAAGCTCATAAGACAAACAAAACCTATTGACATAACCAACCTTAAAAAACACCATAATACCTTCAAGTTGGAACTGAAGAACAGGTTCTCTGCTTTGGAAGGCCTAACATCGGAAGAAGTGGACATCTCTGAAGTTAACAGAAAAGTAACCAAAGCTCTTATGGAAACAGCAACAAAATTAGCTGGGTCTAAGAACAAGTTGCATGTAAACAAATTATCAGGAAAAACGAAAATGTTGATGCAAAAAAGAAGAGAGATGAGGACAACTAAAGAAGATGTGACTTCCAAAGTGGAATATATAGAGCTATGCAAGACAGTAAGAAAAAGTATCACTGAAGACGTAAGAAAATTCAACTGTGAACTAGTGAGGAAAGCAATTGAAAACAACCAAAGCCTGAAGATAGCAAAGGGACATCTCAGTAAGGGAAGAAAACAGATTATGGCACTGAGAAAAGAAGATGGTTCTGTAACAAGAAATAGAGGCGAAATTTTGACAAGAGTGAAAGATTTCTACTCCAAATTATAGGAAAGGGAAGATACATGCACTCCAGACATCATAAAAGATACCAGTACCAGAGTTCCTCCAGTCCTTCCAGCAGAAGTTGCACATGCAATCAAGAACATGAAGCGGGGAAAAGCTCCAGGAGAAGATGGAATTACTGTAGACATCATACAAGAAGCAAGTGGAGAAATCGAAACAGTACTCGCCCAAATTTTCACTCGATGCCTTAATGAAGGAAAGATTCCTGAGGATTGGAACACCGCTACAATGATCCTGCTACATAAGAAAGGTGACATTGAGGATCTCGGAAACTACAGACCTATCAGCCTCCTATCAGTAGTTTATAAAATCTTCACTAAAGTTCTTTCACACCGCTTGAAGGTAACACTGGACATGGCTCAACCGAGAGAACAAGCTGGATTCAGGAGTGGCTACAGCACAATAGATCATATCCACGTACTGAGAGAACTAATTAAAAGAGCGAGGGAATATGAACTTCCATTGTGCATGGCTTTTATCGATTATGAAAAAGCCTTTGATTCGGTGAAACCATCAGCAGTTACAATGGCTCTGAAATCCTGCGGTATTGAAGATGCATACATTAATATTATTAATAACATCTATGAAAATGCAAGTGCAAAGATTCGGCTGTTTGAAAATACAACACATATAAAAATTGGAAAGGGAGTGAGACAAGGTGACACCATATCTCCGAAGCTCTTTAATGCCACATTGGAGGGTGTTTTTCAGTCGCGGAGCTGGGAAAACAAAGGGATAAAGATTAATGGAGATTATCTAACCCACCTTCGTTTTGCTGATGACGTAGTCATTTTTGCAACTACCCCATCAGAGCTGCAGAGTATGATCCAGGAACTTGCTGACAAGAGTAAAGAAGTGGGATTAAAAATGAACTTTCAGAAGACAAAAGTGATGTTCAATGCTTTTACAAGAAATGAAGATTTATCGATTGATGGAGAAAAGCTGGAGATAACAGACACGTACGTTTATCTTGGACAGCAGATATCAAGTGAGGGTCACATTGATGAAGAAATTAATCGGCGTACAAAACTTGCCTGGAGAGCTTTTGGAAGAAACAGCATAATTTTCAAGAGCAATATGCCATTATGTCTTAAAAGAAAAGTGTTTGATCAATGCATCCTTCCAGTGCTTACGTATGGTGCAGAGACGTGGACCTTAACTAAAAGAGACATACAAAGGCTGCAGACAACTCAAAGAAGCATGGAGAGGTGCATGCTTGGTGTAACCAGGAGAGATAAGAAGAGGAACTCGTGGATCCGAAAAATGACAAGAGTGGAAGACATCATGATCAGAGTTAAATCCCTGAAATGGCAATGGGCTGGACATACTGCCAGAAGGACAGATCATCGATGGACAGCCGAAATTTTAGATTGGATTCCAAGGGACAGGAAAAGACCCAGAAGAAGACCACATGGGAGATGGGTGGATGAAATTCGAAAGTATGCAGGGGTGACATGGAGGAGACTGGCACAAGACAGACCGTTGTGGAGGAAACTTGGGGAGACCTTCGTCCAGCAGTGGATTGATAATGGTTGACAATGATGATGATGATGATGATATGTCATCATGGTCAACCATGTTGGAATCAGAGCAAAAAAAAATGTATTCACCAATTATAAAGATCTATGTATGGATGGGCCTGTGATCTATCTAGTAGTAGTCATGTTGAACTGTAGTCATAAAATAAAAAAAACAGGTGTGACTAACTCTTAATTAAGATTGAAATAAAAACAGTCCTTTTTTTTTTCTTTTTTTTTTTTTCTTCCAAAAATACAGAGGTAGAAGTAAGTTTCTGTATGTTGTGTTTGCTATACACACAAAATGTTCCAATGCATCAATATTAACCCTGGGTTCTATCCGTAGATCTTCCAGAATTGGAAGGTGATCTCACTTCCACATTAGCACCACTAGAAGAATACATACAACATGAAATGATTTGCCCAAAGACATTATTCCAGGTTAGCCAAAATGTAACGAGTGTCTATCTTTATTCTACCCTCAAAGCAGTTGACAATGAAAGGGGAATTTGCTTAGATGTACTTCTGATTTTTTCTGGGGTTTTTTTTGTTGTTGTTGTTGTTTTGAATTAGCTGCAATAGAGATTTAGTTTAGAGTTCAGGAAAAATGTTCTAGGTCCCCCATCCCTTAATTCTGCTCTTCCAATATGGTCCTTCTCTGCTTCTTCTTGAAATTCACAGGTTATATATATATATGTATATATCATCATTGTCAACCATTATCAATCCAGTGCTGGATGAAGGTCTGCCTAAGTTTCTTCCACAACGGTCCCTCTTGTGCCAGTCTATATATATAATATATTTTATCCACTTCTTTTAGAACTAATCTATAGGTCAATGAGTAGTTTGCCCCACAAACCAAATAATGTATGTTTGTCGTTCATATTTTCATTATGTCGCACAGTTATCAAAACTGCCTATATCTTCTTTTTTTTTCCCTTTTCTTTTTTTTTTTTTGCTGGTTATATTAACCCACAAAAGGTGCTTGTTTTGCAAAATCTATGACTGTCAGTTGTTTGACAACATAACAGTCTGTTAAGGTTGTTAATAAAAGAAAGTTTTTTTTTACTTTCAAAACAGCCAGTTTCATTGTTTTTAGATTTAGATTGCGCTGCCAAAACATAGCTTGCTTAACGAGTTGATAAATAGACTTACCAAAAGCAATATCATCTAATGCTTAATTTGTTTGTCACATACTGAAAAACAGAATTGTATTTCCATATTAATTTCATTTTTTCCTTCATGTTGCTAGATTCTTAGATGCTCGAACATGCCGTTACATGCATGAATTCAAAGTAAGCCTGGGGCAGACAGGCTTGATTCGTGGATTAGCGGTCAGTCCCAATGGTCACTGGTTAGCAGTGGGACATTCAACTGGCATGGTATCTGTCCTTGATGTGAGAACTGGCCTAATTTTTGGTACATGGATGGCCCATGATGGAGAAATTTTGCAGGTAATTATTTTTTCTTTTATTTTTTATGCATATATACTGTACCTCTGTGTAAGTCTAGCAATTGTACCAGGGTGAGTCATAAGTTTGTAGCATTTTGAAGTACAATGTTCATTCCGGTACCACATGTTGACCACATACGGCAAAATACAATCCATCACAGTCTATGGTCCTTCGCCAACGTTCAGCCAAAGATGCAATTCCGTTGCAATACCAGGCAACTGGCTTGGATGCAAAAAACTCAATGATGCCATCTTTCACACCCTCCGAGGAACGGAACTGTCTGCCGGCCAAGAAGTGCACCATGAAACGAAACAGGTGAAAATCCGAGGGGGCAGGCTCCGGGCTATAGGCTGGGCGTGGTAGGGATTTCGTTGCCATCCAAATCCTGAATTTAGTGGTGGACAATCCATGACATATGACATGGGGTGTTGTCGAATTGCAAACCTCCTTTCGGTTCACCATTGCTGGGTAGTGCTGGCGTGGAACGTGGTATACGTGTTGCAGTTGGTCGGCATGCAGGTTCCCATTGACTGCCCGACCATGTGGCACAAGCTCCTAGTGGACAGGACCCTCGAAATTCCACCATGCACGCAACATTGTCTTCATTTCAAAACGCCCTCTTTGAACCACTGCTTGAGCCCCATCCCCTGGCTGCAGCTATTGGTTTCCAGTATCAGGATAACGTAGGAAGACCCATTTCTCATCATTCGTTATGATTCTCCACCAAAACCGGTCTTCACATGGATTTTTTTTATCAATTCTCGACACAGAGAAACACGCTCCTTAGCTTGCTTTGAGCTCAACTCATGGGCAACCATTCACGGACGTCTGGAGTGAAATCCGGGCTGATGTAGATGATATTGGTTTGTGGTGCATGGACCTCCTCTGCTAATCATCGGGTGCTGGTTCCTGGGTGCTATTCAACAGCTAGACACAGGGTTTCAGTATTGGTGGTGACTGGTCTCCCACAACTCGCTTTGTCAATTAGCTCTGTGTCTCCAGACCAGAAGCATTGGAACCATTTTCTTTCTGTTGCAGGGTGCACTGTCCCCTCACCTTCTACACTACAAATTTCCTTCACGGCAGCTGCCGCTTTCAACCTTTTTTTCCAATAATGGTGTAGGAGCACACGAACGGCAAGTTTCTCCTCCAACATTCTCGTCTCTAATGAGTGGCACACACATGTTGGGCTCAGCACATGCCTACCTGTCTGAGCAGCGGAGCATGTCACCCAATCAAGCATGGGACACATTCCACCTTACTGCGCATGTCCCACCTGATCGGCGGAGCTTCTCCATCTGTATCACAAAATGCGACGAACTTATGACTCATCCTGGGATAATGTCAGTGTTGGCTCAAATATGCCATATTTTCTGTTTTCCATGTAGATACCTCTTCAGGAAACTTGAGAATTAAATTGCCCTGGAGTAAGAATTGAACCTGCATTTCTGCTTGATCATGCTATTCATTACGCCACCCAGGACAATGAATTACCAAGTAGCTGAAGCTAAGTAATCTGAGTACTATTCAGATTTGTGCTTGTTGAAGCAATCCGATGGTTTCTCATAGCAATCAACACAACCTTTTTCTCACATCCAGACATGGATGTAAGTCACAAGTTCCAGTGCTTCAGAGAAGATCTTATAAATCAGTGGGAAACGAATCTCCCTCAAGAAATAATTCTTCACATATACACTGAAGGCAATACAAATGTCAGTTTTTGCAGTGTAATGGAGAGCATAGTCAAACAGAAATTGGGAGGTGCAGGTTCAATTCCTGCTTCAGAGTGATGTAATTTTCAAGTTTACTGAAGAGGTGGCTACATGGAAAACAGTGAAAATATACACATTTGTGCTGATAATGATATTTATAGTTCCTTCTATGTACATAATGTGAAGAATTATTTCTTCAGGGAGATTCATTTCCTACTGATTTGTAAGATAACAGTTACATAATGTAATGTAAATTATCTGTTATTTCCAGAGTAGCCAGAAAGTTGAAGTTTTTCATAATGGTAACAATTTTCATAACATGTGAAGAAAGGGAAATTTGCAAAAACCTGATTTTTTTTTTTTAGTTTTAAGGACTAATTTCTTTTCTTTTTTCTTTTAATCTTAGTTTTGAAGCACATTAAAAGTCATTATTTCCATCCTGTGTAGTGCACATTGTCGCCATTTTTAGATTAGCTCAAAAGCTGAAATTCTGTACACTGATGGCTCAGAAAGAAATAAGTGGCCCAAAAATTGATCACAGAAATTTCATCATAAAAATGACATGATCTCTTGAAGTGACATTTTGTCATGAATTGATATCACCTTACAACATACCACTCTGCCTAGTATTTTTGGCAGTCTTTCAGTGATATGTCTTGTAGTGATGTAAACAAAGCAAGGAAGATCTTGTGTGCTTCATAACAGAATGAAATGTTTTATGCCATGTTTCAAAATTTCTAAAAATCCTGTTGCTAGTTACATGGATATCCCATGTCTTGGGCTGTTTGAAATATTTTGTTAGTGGGGCTATGGTGAAAAGCTACTGTATGTTAATATTTCCACCAACCTGTGTTGGAAAAGCCACACATTTCTCCTGTTGCTAACTCTTTCAAGGTAGATGGCATTTTTCATCATCCAGGCATGAGTGCTGGTTAATAAAGAAGGATCACAAGTTTGAAAAAAAAATGTACCTTTATTAATCACCAAGATTTTGATGGTCTTTTTCAAAATATTCCCCATGTGGTGATACACGTATTCCAATGTTTTTTGCCATTCTTCAAAAGCCAAATAGAAAACCATTTCTTGACATGCATTTGAGAACCACTTTGCTTTAAGAACTTCATTTGATGAATAAAATCACTAGCACGTCATCTCCTTCTTTATGTTTAGAAAGAAAAAGATATTGCACGGGTCATGGTCAGGACTGTAGGGTAAATGAGGAACACATTTAACATTCATTTTTGCTAAATAATTGATTATAGTATAAGCAACATGATGTCTCGCATTGTCATGGTGCTGCATCCATCTGCCTGTGTGTAAGTGTGCTCTTTTGCAATTAATTTGATCCCGCAAAGTGTGCTATGAGTCTTTTTATTTGGTCCCCATAACAATAATATTATTTGCGCATGCTGATAAATCATCCCTTTCACATTGAAGAAAGTGGTCACCAAAACTTTACCAGCAGACATCACAACTTTTGCTTGTGCTGTCTGCTTTTCACCAGGCATCACATGTAATGCCACCCACTGTTGCAGTGCCACAAACCTCTTTAGCAGCTGTGAAAACACAGTTCTTTAAACATGTCCACTTCTTTTCCACATAACTGCCACATGCCTTAAACTGATCAGTCATTTAGTGAACTTTTCAGAATAATGCCGATAGGAAGCCTTTCTACCTTTATTAACTCCTTTGCAGGCATCTTCTTATTCCTCTTTCTCCAACCAACATTCAGCTTCACTCATGACACTAGCAGGTAATTATCAGACATCTACACCTCTCATCACTTGTGTGCCAACATCTAAATGTATCATGGGCTGATCATAAACAAAAATATCTGTTATACTTTTTTTGTCCCCAGAGTACAATTCTCCTATTCATATGTGTGGATATACTTGTGGTTGAAGAATGTGTTAGGTACACACAACCCATTCTCATTTCAAACTTCATTTAATCTTTCACCATTGCCATTCAACACCGCTATCTTTAAACATACTCATTCATCAGAAATTTCATTCTGAAGACCTACTTTAGCATTGAAATCCCGTGTTAGAATAACTTTTTTTTTAACACCAGACTGGCTTGAAATAGCTTTTAACTCATTCTAGAAACCCTTCTTCTTATCAGAAGGTTCAGAATCACAAGAAGCGTATACTACAACAATAACTAATCTCAGAAGTTTCACTTTCAAATGTACCCACAGAATTTTCTCACTTATGTAACTACAGTGAATCAAGTTCTTTATCTTTTCACTTAAAATCATGCCTGCACCAGCTTGTCCTCTTACATCATTCAACACACCAGACCACACACTCACTATTTCATTCACTTCTATTCCAATAGTTTTGTTTCTAGTTTCACTTGTACACAGCACATCTGACTCATTCATTTCCTCAATCACAGCATTCATCTTTCGGTTTTCTTTAATATTCAATACATCAATCTGACACTCACTCTGCCAAGATCTTTATCGCATATGCTGTTTGTTCATTCTAGTTTGCTTCCATGGTGGATCAAAGTGGACTATCTTAATGGGAGGTGAGTTTACCTCCAAGGGGTGCTTTGCTGGGCAGCAAGCTTCAGTGTACATATTGTTGCTGTACCAATTAGGTCTGTGTGGCAGTAGACAAAAGACTTCAACTCACATGGTTTTGTTCCAGAACCCTTAGGCAGAAAGACCAACTAGAACAGTCAGCTGTGGGCTGATCCCCTACACTAATGTACTTTTTATGATTTTCAAAAATCAATGTAAGATATTGAAAAACTCAGAATATTCTAACCTGCTTCTGAATTCTGTTTTTCCAGGCACAAGAAGCTCTTTCAGGTCTTGAAAAGACCTGAAAGAGCGTCTTGTGTCTGTCTACACCTTCTCTTTCAAAAATGGGAAGACAAATACTCAAGTATTGTTTACAGTGGCACCAAAATTATCCCCAAGGTTTCTGGATTTTGTGCTGGAAATAGTTATCATCTGATAACAATCTAGCATTCCCTGCTTCTCTTCAGTTCCTTTCCAACTAGCATGTAGTAGCAGCCATGTGAATTTTTTTGGAGGGGGGAAGGTTACCATAATAGGTACTGTTGTTATGTGTTGTTAGCCCTTGTTCCTCCTTTTGAAGTTTCGCACTGCAATTGAAGAAGCACATTCACATACACCCATTTTGTCCAGCTGAGTAAATGCCACACCAGTTACTTGGGCATCTTAATTTCTGGTAAATGAAAGTTGTGCAATTTTCCCCTACATAGTTACATTTTAAGAGTAATGCAAAGAACAAGCTTTGAGTAGTTACATATTTTAAAAAGGAAAAAAGAACCAAGCATGGTGCTATGCACCATGGATATTTAATTACTCATGGTGCATATTACCATGATCAATTAGGACCAACTATCCCTTGTAAAAAATAGAGAGAAAAATATGGAAAATAATCTTTTTAACTTACACTCATGACCCATGAAATTTTTACCACTTATCTAATAGCATGTTAAACTGCCTTTCAGCGTGGTAGCTGCATGCACCTGTCATGGCATCAACTCTATTAGACTGTGGAATGTGTCATCAGGTACTTTGTACGATTGGATGGAACTACATTCTGGAGCAAGGCACTGGTATGGACAGGTGAACGCTGTGTTCCACTTCATCCCACAAATGTCTCATCTGAGATGAGGAAGCAGACTGGTGCTGTCATCTGTCAGCTTTCATGTGTTGTGAAACTTGAAAGCGTAAAACACGCCATCCGTCGGCTCACAGGTGGCTACAACAGAAAATATTGAGTAGTTTTGCATAATAACTGAGCTGTATATAAAAATATTCTTTAATAATGTGAAAATATGTAGTAAAACAGTATGTATAATAACTGCAAAAAACATCAAATATGTAAAAATACTTAATTACATATTAATCCTAGCCCTATTCATAAGTGTCTCAGCTCTTTGTATTTCTTTGTGTAATTTGTCCAACTAAAGAGAAACCACAGGTCTTATTATGAGATCCATTGTTCTTCTTTGGTTGGATAGAATATTATACTATGAAATATTCACCATTTTCTTAAAGTATAATCATTAAAAGTAACTAAGTGTTCAAAGAATTATAGAGTGCATTAGTAGTTGTATTTTGAAAATTTGGCATTATCAGTTGTGTTACTTAATAGGTATTCAGATTTTACAGTTAATAATTCTTTAACATTTCCCTCCACAGCTTAAAGTTTTCAACAATTCTTATTTTGTTACATCAGCAATGGACCAGTCTCTTACTGTGTGGAATGCTGAAGACACTCAAGCAAAATGTAATCTGAGAGGTAATTTTACTTCAATTATTGCAAATGTTTACCTGTTTATGAAAGTGTAAATGAAATAAATGCAAAGATTCCAAATCATTTTTTAGGAGGAACTAGAGTACCTCCTTGGATCAGTGCAGCAGAGTTGCCAACTACTACGGAATCTCCGTAGTTCCTACCGAAATAGCTCTTGTACTACGGAATACGAAAAATTAACAGAAGTTATTAATTTTTATTTTGCTTGTTCCCCTTCCCAACGCAACGGCAACCACTCAACGATCCGTCATTCGTCTTGCGTGCAATGCTGCCTCTCAAAGTTGCTCGGATCTTAGCGTGAGCGACCGGCACTCGATGAGTGTGGCCTTGTGCTGAGTCATTCTAAGTGAATACCCTCCCTCCCTAGCATGCAACATTCTGGGGACATTGAGCGTAGCTCGCTTTGGTGGACGTAGGCAGAGTTCGGCCTGAAGCTCTTTCGCAGTGTAGCGACAAGCTCTTGAAAATCGTTTGGTTCAGAGCGTGAGTGTCATTGCCTGGCATTGGAGTTTTGTTTTTTTTTAAAGCGTGTGTCGGCCATTCGTGTCAGTTATTAATATTTCGAAGTTTTTTTCTTGCATTGCAGAAAAGTATGATTGGATTTCGTTCTTAGTGCAGAGTTCGCCAAAATGCGTCATTACGCATCTAGTATGCATCGAAATTTTACCAACGCCTAAAAATACACATCGGGAATTTTTCGCAACACGTAGAAATACGCATCGAGAAACACGTCGAAGAATTTTACCAACGCGTAAAAATACGCATCGAGACAGCATTTCGCCTTTCAAAAACGGAAGTGAACGAAATAAAGATTTTTTTCTGTAATGGTAATTTCGTTTTTCTGCAATGTTGCCTCTGTCCAGTATTGTTGTTATACATAATTTTATTCCATAAATCTTTGTATTTCACTTTGAAAATGGAGAGAAAATTTCTGAAAACGGAAATTCAGTGGCGCAAAAATTCGCGTTTAATCTTCAGGCAAGAGAGCAAGTGCCACGGCTTTGATTAATTTCTGCTTTTTTGTCGTAATTTGGGTTATCCTCGAGATCGATGCATAACTGAACAGATATTTTGGGGCAATTAGTATTGGTGAAAGATGCTTTCCGCCTGAAACTTTCGGAAACGGAAAATTCGTCTTTCAAAACTTTGGGAAATAGTGAAGATTTCTCTCGTAATCATAATTTTATTTTTCACGTGATGTTTCCTCTGCCTAGTATTGTTGTTAAATTTCAATTTATTTCATAAATATTTGTATTTCACCTTGAAAATGGAAGGGAAATGTCCGAAAACGGAAACCTGACGTAGGAAAGGTTTCTCCCGTAACTGTAATTTTTTTCCCCAACGATGTTCCGAACGTGTATCCTGTGTTCTTAAACATTCCCCCAAAAAAGGTTTGCATTTCAGCTTGATAAGGGGGGAGTTCAAAAACGAAAGTGACGAAGCAGAAAAATTTGAAAGAATTGATGCATGATATTCAAAAGCATTCATATTCTCCAAGTTACACTATCTTTTATCTAAAATAGTGAATGCTATCATGCATTCATGTTCCTGAAACTGAAAGTTCTTTCAGCATGATGGATAAAATTGTCATCCAAGGGATTTGTGAAGCCTACTGTCATAGCTGATGGTGATGTTGAGCTTAATTTTTCAAATAAATTTTTCAAAAAAGAAAAATCAGAAAGGACACAACTGGTAGTTAGAGTAAAAACAAGGATGTAGTTAAGCAAAATCATTTTAAAAAAGATTTCGCTAATACATTGAAGAATTTTTTAAAAGGATTTCACTAATACATTGAAGAATGTTCTTATATTTAAGAAAAGATACTGATTTATGATAAATTCTTAAAACATGCAGAAGTAGCAGATCCTTCACTTAGAGCCAGAACATAATTTACTTCTGTATTACACATAGTCAAGCACTTTCCATTTATAATAACTGAAAATGAACTCGATATACTGGAAGCGGAATTGCTTATCAAGCGGACAAATTAGAGACCATAGCAGAAACAGATAGATGTCACTTGGTCAGAAATCTCAAAATTAAGAGGCTGTAATGGAGCTGTTAAGTATACTATTCTCTCGAAAGTAATGTTTGCGATATTTGTAGTTCCACACTCGAATGCTGTGAGGGAGAGCAGACATGCCAAGTGCTCAGCTTTGAGTGGAATTTCTCCGTTTTTGACAGCTAAATCCGCATGCTCCACTCAAGGCTTAAAAACACCGGTCGTTAGAAGTTTTTATTTTGGTCTTAAAAAAAAAAAAATTTGTTATTATCCTTATTATTTCAGTGTTTTTTAAAAGCTTAAATTGAAAATTCTTCCAAGTGTATTAAAGTATGATTTTCCCCTTTTTTTCTCTTTCTTTAAATGCCGTTTTTCTGTGTGTGTGTTTGTAACTACGGAAGAATGTGAAGTTTTGCTCTTCTTGGCGCTTGCCGTGTTATCAAGGCCAAGCATTCGAGCTTGTTGTTCATGGCCAGTGGCATTGAAGAGCAACAGAGAGCTGAACAGGTCTTGGGAGAGAGAGTTGAGTGTTGTGGGAGGGGGCATTACTCCAAAGCGGCTTTGTGCGTGGCAGGAGGAGTTATGTGAGTGACGTCCTAGCAGCGTCTTTCTCGTAGGCTGCGGGAGTGTTGGCCCCACCTTGGCTGCTGAAGAACGCGGTGCAGGGCGGGAAGCAAAGCTGATGACGGAAGTTTCTGCTTTCGGCAGTGGAGTGTTGGAGCTTGCATCGTAGCTGGACATAGTTGTTTGCAGTTTTCATTGTAGTTATTTAGAACAAGGCGAATTTCTTTAATCTTATTGTGAGATATGTCGAAACAACCGCATAGTCAACGCTTTTCAGATGCTTACGAGAAACAATGGCCTGTTTTAAAGCGTTCCAAAAAATCCGAAACGCACGCTTACTGTTCCGTTTGTGACATTGATTTCACTATCGCACATGGTGGTATAAGCGACTGCAAACGCCATGTCACATGCTGCCGACATTTAGACAATGCAAAAGTAAAGGCATCTAATCAAACCCTTACATCTTCGTTCATTTCGGAAGATGTCTGTGTAATACTTGCGGAAACATTGTTCACAGCTTTTATTATAGAGCATAATTTACCCATCTCTGTAGCAGACCATGCCAGGCCTTTGTTTATTAAGATGTTCTCGGATTCGTACATCGCCAAACAATATGGATGTGTGCGGACGAAAACAACAGCTATTATTAACAGTATGGCTGATGATACTGCCCATGAAATGATAGAAATTTTAAAAACTTCAAAATTCAGTTTAGCAACCGATGCTAGCAACACTAATTCTGCAGAGAAAATATTTCCTGTTGTTTCATATTTAGATACAACAATGGGGAAAATTATTCCCAGATTATTAAGCTTACCAAAGTTGGATGGTAATGCAACAGGATAAAATATGTTTAAGTTACTGGATACTGAACTGGGGAAAAAATCAATACTGTGGCACAATTGTATTGCATTCTCATCAGATAATGCATCTTCTATGGTAGGAAAATATAAAGGTGTCACAAAGTTTCTCAAGGAAAAAAATCCAAATATGGTAATTCATGGTTGCACCTGCCATCTATTGCATTTAGCTGCTAAAAAGGAAGCTAAGGAGCTGAAAATTGATGTTGAAGATTTTGTGGTTGACATATACTATTTTTTGCATAAAAGCACCAAGCGTATTGAAGCATTTAAAATGTGCCAAAAAGTTTGTAATCTTGAAAGTCACCAAATTATTAAATATGTGTGTACCAGATGGCTTTCATTGGATCAAGTTATTAATCGTTTTCTTGAGCAGTGGGAGTCCTTCGAAAAATATTTTGGAGAGAAAAATATGACTATGCAAGGTTTTGAGAAATACTTTTCTATTCAGAAGAGAATTGGGTCTCCTGAAAGAAAATTGTACCTCCTCTTTCTACAGCAAGCTTTGCCACTTTTCTGTAAGACCTACTGCAAAATGAATCCCCAATTGTTCATCGACTACATCGTGAACTAAATTCTCTACTTAGTGAACTTATGGCACAATTCATTAAACCATCTGCTGTTGTACAGGCTGAGAATGTATTGACCATACCAATTTCTGATAGGAAAAATCAAAAGTCAGATGAGGAACTTGTCATTGGAAGTAAAACTCGGCAGTACCTGAATAGCAGCAATTTGTCTAAAAATGAAGTAATTTCTTTCTATCGGTCTGTGAGATTATATTATCAGAAATGCTATGAGTACATGCTTAAAAAATTTCAGTTGAATGATCCGATTCTGCTGCATGCTGAAGTGGCTGATGTAGGGCTTAGAACAAGCAGTAAATTTTGTTCTGTTAACTATTTTGTTGACCTCTTTGATGATTTTTCTGATGAAGAAAAGAATCTGTTAGAAGTTGAGTTTGCACGTTTCCAAGTAGATAAGTTAAACAGTGACATTGTAAACTGTGAGCAAACTGATCAAGCGTGGTCGTTAATTAAAGATTTAAAAGATCACAATGGTGTCTTAAATTACAGAGTCTTGCCATTACTAATGCACAGAATACTCCTGATACCACACAGCAATGCTGCTTGCGAACGAGTGTTCAGCACTGTTCGCAAGAATCATAACGATTTCCGTTCTAATTTGTCTGTGCACGCATTGCAATCCCTACTTGTGGAAAAATCAAGAATGGCTGCCCATAATCTGAGTTGCCACCAGCATAACTTTACGACTGAAGTGTTGATGAAAGCTAAAAAAGCAACAGCTTTGGTTCTGAAAAAGGACCAGTAAACAACAATATATATATATATATCATCATCATCATCATTGTCAACCATTATCAATCCACTGCTGGACGAAGGTCTCCCCAAGTTTCCTCCACAACGGTCTGTCTTGTGCCAGTCTCCTCCATGTCACTCCCGCATACTTTCGAATTTCATCCACCCATCTTCCATGTGGTCTTCTTCTGGGTCTTTTCCTGTCCCTTGGAATCCAATCTAAAATTTCGGCTGTCCATCGATGGTCTGTTCTTCTGGCAGTATGTCCAGCCCATTGCCATTTCAGGGATTTAACTCTGATCATGATGTCTTCCACTCTTGTCATTTTTCGGATCCACGAGTTCCTCTTCTTATCTCTCCTG
Source organism: Macrothele yani (assembly GCA_039090855.1). NCBI lineage: Eukaryota > Metazoa > Arthropoda > Arachnida > Araneae > Macrothelidae > Macrothele > Macrothele yani. The sequence continues at coordinate 94,778,910 of CM077016.1, read as the reverse complement.
GTTACACCAAGCATGCACCTCTCCATGCTGCTTTGAGTTGTCTGCAGCCTTTGTATGTCTCTTTTAGCTAAGGTCCACGTCTCTGCACCATACGTAAGCACTGGAAGGATGCATTGATCAAACACTTTTCTTTTAAGACATAATGGCATATTGCTCTTGAAAATTATGCTGTTTCTTCCAAAAGCTCTCCAGACAAGTTTTGTACGCCGATTAATTTCTTCACCAATGTGACCCTCACTTGATATCTGCTGTCCAAGATAAACGTACGTGTCTGTTATCTCCAGCTTTTCTTCATCAATCGATAAATCTTCATTTCTTGTAAAACCATTGAACATCACTTTTGTCTTCTGAAAGTTCATTTTTAATCCCACTTCTTTACTCTTGTCAGCAAGTTCCTGCATCATACTCTGTAGCTCTGATGGGGTAGTTGCAAAAATGACTATGTCATCAACAAAACGAAGGTGGGTTAGATAATCTCCATTAATCTTTATGCCTTTGTTTTCCCAGTTCAGTGATTGAAAGACATTTTCCAATGTGGCATTAAAGAGCTTCGGAGATATGGTGTCACCTTGTCTCACTCCTTTTCCAATTTTTATGTGTGTTGTATTTTCAAATAGCAGAATCTTTGCACTTGCATTTTCATAGATGTTATTAATAATATTAATGTATGCATCTTCAATAATGCAGGATTTCAGAGCCATTGCAACTGCTGATGGTTTCACCGAATCAAAGGCTTTTTCATAATCGATAAAAGCCATGCACAATGGAAGTTCATATTCCCTCGCTCTTTCAATTAGTTCTCTCAGTACGTGGATATGATCTATTGTGCTGTAGCCACTCCTGAATCCAGCTTGTTCTCTCGGTTGAGCCATGTCCAGTGTTACCTTCAAGCGGTGTGAAAGAACTTTAGTGAAGATTTTATAAACCACTGATAGGAGGCTGATAGGTCTGTAGTTCCTGAGATCCTCAATGTCACCTTTTTTATGTAGCAAGATCATTGTAGCGTTGTTCCAATCCTCAGGAATTATCCCTTCATTAAGGCATCGAGTGAAAATTTGGGCGAGTACTGTTTCGATTTCTCCACTTGCTTCTTGTATGATGTCTACAGTAATTCCATCTTCTCCTGGAGCTTTTCCCCGCTTCATGTTCTTGATTGCATGTGCAACTTCTGCTGGAAGGACTGGAAGAACTCTGGTACCTTTCATGATGCCTGGAGTACATGTATCATCCCTTTCATATAATTTGGAGTAGAAATCTTTCACTCTTGTCAAAATTTCACCTCTATTTCTTGTTACAGAACCATCTTCTTTTCTCAGTGCCATAATCTGTTTTTTTCCCTTACTGAGATGTCCCTTTGCTATCTTTAGGCTTTGGTTGTTTTCAATTGCTTTCCTTACTAGTTCACAGTTGAATTTCCTTACGTCTTCAGTGATACTTTTTCGTACTGTCTTGCATAGCTCTATATATTCCACTTTGGAAGTCACATCTTCTTTAGTTGTCCTCATCTCTCTTCTTTTTTGCATCAACATTTTGGTTTTTCCTGATAATTTGTTCACATGCAACTTGTTCTTAGACCCAGCTAATTTTGTTGCTGTTTCCATTAGAGCTTTGGTTACTTTTCTGTTAACTTCAGAGATGTCCACTTCTTCCGATGTTAGGCCTTCTAAAGCAGAGAATCTGTTCTTCAGTTCCAATTTGAAGGTATTATGGTGTTTTTTAAGGTTGGTTATGTCAATATATTTTGTTTGTCTTATGAGCTTGCTACGTTCGAGTTTAGTGTTGAGGTGCATCTTACATCTCACCAATCTATGGTCACTGCCTGTGTTGAACTTGTTTAGCACACTGCAGTCTTCTATGACGAATTTTTTGTTACACATAATAAAATCAATTTCACTTGTCGTCCCATTTGGATGTCTCCATGTCCATTTCCTGTGTGGCTTTTTCTTGAAAAAGGAGTTCAAGATGAAAAACCCTTCTGCCTCTGCAAACTCTACGAGAGTATTTCCACGCTGGTTTCTGTTGCCGTGACCGAATTTACCTACTGAAGTTTCATTCTGTTGCCGTTGCCCTATTTTTGCATTGAAATCTCCCATAGTTATCTTCAAGTGCTGCTTACCTTTATTATTTAGATCACGAATTTCCTCATAAAATTCTTCAATTTCTTCTTCAGCATGACTTGTGGTGGGTGCATAAGTTTGAATAATCTGAGCCTGGTATCTTCTCGAGAGTTGGATAACGAGTCGTGCAGCTCTGTCAGAGGAACTTTCAACTTCTACAACTTTATCCTTCAGTTTCTTGTTTATTATAAATCCAACACCACTAGTTCTGCCAGTATCTGTCCCACGATAGTAGAAGAGATGTCCACTTTTCAGTTCAATGAGATCTTCTCCTTTTCTCCTTACCTCACTTAGCCCGACGATGTCCCACTTGATTCTTTGTAGTTCCTCTTCCAATTCAAGAAGCCTTGAATCAGAAGATAGGGAGCGTCCGTTATACGTAGCCAAGGTCAGCATCAGATGGCAGCCTAGTCCGGTCCTCCGGGGATTCTTAGCACCCTCTGCCTTCATGTCGCACTGGCCGCTGCCTTGGCCAGGTACATTCCAGCTGCCGGAGACTGAGGGCCAAGATTTAAGTTGTGGAGTCATTTTGGAGGGGTTTGGCCATAACTCACCACGCTGGCCAAGCGGGTTGGTGAGTGTGGGATAGCATTTCCTCTAATCCCGATGGTATAGTTATACCGCTATTGGCGGTCGTCAGAGCCCCTTTAGTGGGAACAGGATGTATCACGAGAAGGCAGGGTTGACATTTGTCAAGGAGAGGCTGTGATGTTACGCATCACCTGACCTTACATCCCATATATATATATATATATATTCTTTGCATTTTCATCTTTCCAGATGAATTCATTGTATTTACATTTTTATCACAGCTCCAATTTTAGTGAATTATGAACATTAATTTAACAGAATTAGACCTTGATGAGGAAAAAGAGTTTAAATATTTTTTGTATAAACATATATATATATAGAGAGAGAGAAGACGTGTGTGTCAACATTTTGCTAACAGACTACTGTACAAGATTTTTGTTGCCGTAGGTGGATGAAAAGAACAAGCAGAATTTTTATGTTTCAAAGAAGCAGAGGTGCTTCTAAACTTCAAAGCAATGTTTATCTGGTAAATATAATTATTGAGTAATTTATTTTGTCTTTTCTTTTATAATTTGCAATGTTTTTGTAAAAACATAGCCAATTGTCCGCGCGAAAAAATACCCCGCCGAGTGCGCAACTCTGCTCCTGACAGCCCCTTTCAAAAGTTGGCAACTCTGAGTGAGAGAGGTTTTAGTTTAGTGTGAAAAAACCAAGCCCGTTTCCAACTTAATTTAGGTTTAGAAACTGTAGAAGCACTTCTTATTGCAAAAATGAATATGTTCTCCTCTGGGCTAGTGTGTTATGAAAAAATATTTTCTGCTGAGGAACTCAAATCTGCAAAACAATGTACAGCCAAATCACTAAAGAAAGCTGTTTAATCAATTTTTTGTTGTGTAAAAAAAATGTATCAGTCATGGTGTGTATTATTTTCCATCTGAAAAATTTGGAATATTTTGATACAGATTTTCATGTATATAAATGAAATAAGTAAGTAAAAATACTAATTAAATTAAATTAGTAATACCATGTTTTCCTCTGTTAAAATTATTCTTTTTGGTATGACAACTGAAAAATGGCCAAAACTACTGAAAATTTGTAGGAGTACTACTGAAAATATCTGAAACAGGTTGGCATCTCTGAGTGCAGAATGGACAAAGCTCCTCCATTTAAGTCTCATCAAGATGTTTAAATTTGTACAAATACAAAAACTATGTTGCTGTAAGCATTTTTGCTAATATTTTTAAACCTTGTTCATAAGAAGATACATAAAACTTTCATAAAAAGTATCTTTATTAACATCACAAGCATGTAAACTGTGAAGGTTGAACAAAAAATGAGGTTACAAGTCTTATCCTTCCACAAGTACATCTGTAGGAAGTGCAACAACTGTGAGTATAGATGATAATTTACCCAAATGGCAAAACTGAAATAGCCTGAAGATGCATGTACACATTACAGCTGTGTTGTGCAATTCAAAATGTTGATTACCTTGGAACATTGGTTGCATGAGGAAGTTTAAGAGATGAGCCAATTTTCATGGGAAACAAGTTTCACCTGCTGATATTTATTAACAACTTATTCATGTGTAGAGAACATGCAAAATCACATCCATGACAATGGCTGACTACACATGACATGCCAGACTTGAGATTTGCTGTAGCAGTTTCAATGTGATGTTCTGCAGCATCCTGCATATACCTTGTGATTTTCACCTTTTCTCATTGTTAAAAGATCACCTTAAAAAATTTCTGCTTCACCACAGATGAAGAAGCAAAAATTGCTGATGTTTCCAGTAGCAGGGTCAAGAAATTTTTGCATAAGAAGTGAACATGCTTGTCACACATAGTACCAAATTCTTGAATGTTTTCAGTGACTATGTTGAAAAAGAATGCTTGAAAAGGCATTTCATTTTGCATATTCTATTCAAAACATTTAATATACTGGTACGAAATACAGGTCTTGTAACTTTACTCTTTGAAATCAACTTGCATATTTTACTTTGCTTACTAATTCAAGATCTCCATAGATGTGTGAGGGAGTGAGAAAGCGAAAAGCTGAGTTCTTAGTACAGTCAAATCTGTGTAAGGTAGAAATGTGTCTACTGTGGAAAATTTTCTCGGTCCCTTCAGTGTTAATGTGTTCAGTGTATGTACTTAGTCTTACCATAAACACTGTTACAAAGTATTCAATGAAATAACAAAAGAAATTTAAAGATATTTTAATATATGTGTGATATGACGTAAGTAGTACGCTTGTGAATACATGGCACCAATCACTTTTCAAAATGGCATCCTTTTGCCTTCATACAGTCCTTCAGTCTCTGTGGCCACTCATCAATAGCTTTACACAGGGTCTCCAAAGGGAAAGCTGCTACTGCCCGCGCCAAAGAGCATTTGAGACTGTCAGTACTGGGGTGTCTCTTTCTGCAGGCCATGTCCTCAAGTGTGGCCCACAACTTGTAGTACAATGGGTTGAGGTCTGGGCTGCTTGAAGGCCAATCAGTTGGAGAAATGAAGTCTGGCAAATTCGCCTGAAGCCACTCCTGGGTTGACTTGGCCTTGTGAGCAGGTGTGGAATCCTGCTGAAAGCTCCACTGTCAGTTTTGGAAGAGGGTGTGACTCACGTTTTTGACCACTGGCTCCAAAGCACCCTGTCCTGGTAGATTTTGGTGGATATTTTCACTCCTCTATCAATTCTTCAAACACCTCAAGGTGTTGAATTTCTTTACGTGGTTATAATTCACATTATACATAAATGTCAACAATTCAGTTGTTGCACTATTTACTGTTTTTCATGTTGTATTATTGTTGAAGTGCTTGCAGGAAATGTCTTTGTTTGACCAAGGGTTGTATTCATATAACATGCTATGAAGTTTATAATATATAGAAATAAATAGATACTAGGAGGTTAAGAATGTTACTCACATTTGGTCATGGAGCATTCTGAGATATTGAAGGGTCCTTCGTAGGGCATATTGTGATGAAATCTTGTTCATCATGTTTCAAATGGTAGACATCGCTTCTTCCACACGAACATTGATTCAGTCAAATCTTCGTATTGAAGGGTTAAGTTCAGGCTTGATATTTAATCTTGTTATTATTCTATATTTTGTTTCCAAATGGTAAGGTAAAAGCAGTAAGTGAGTATCGCTCTTTTTGAGACATCATTTAAAAGATGATATTTAAGAACATTAAAACAATTAAACATTCCAAACCTTATGTTGAAGGGGAGTTGATCTGGTAAGAAATATCCTGTATTGACGAAAGTTCAGTCCTCGTTTCCCGCAGCACCAAATTCCCATACTAGTTTCAACTACCATTTCCTAGTCTTCTTCCATGGGCAAAAATGATGTATTTCTCATCATGCATGTTGTTCCTTGGCCATCTATCTCAAATCCACTGGCAGAGTCAAAAGTTCCACGTCAGCAGAACCTCAGCACCTTCGGATTTTGGTTTGACTTCTCATCTCACGTCGTGCGTGTTTCTGATTGGAGCGTCCGAATTTGCTCCCGATTCTAATTCCTCCTGTGTCGCACTGTTCTGTATGTCGATAGATTTACTATTATCTTTTTTTTGTGCTTTTTATTTTTATTCTGGTTTTTTCTTTTTCTTTCTTTTTTTCTTGTTCTTTGAGGTATTTCCAAGCGTATGGAAGGTCCATTGGGTCGTTATAATTACAAGTTGTCTCCCTAGTTTTTTCAATCATCACTGCTTCCGCTGTTAAAATTTGGGCCTTTGTTTTATGTGATGTTATTAATTTTGCTTCCGGCCAATCTGGGACTGCCTCTTTTTTAATGCAATGTTGAAATAAAGATGTTTTGTAATATTTTTTGTTCCAGTTAGACATATGTTCCCCTAATCTGGTCCTAAATCTTCTTTTAGTACTTCCTATGTATATACTTTGTCCTTTTCTTCGATTCCCTTCGCTTCCGTAGAGTTTTTGTTTGTTGGTATACAGTATACTCCTGCTTTATCGAGTATTTATTGAGTATTGATCTTTTTTCGTTTCCTGTTGTCAATATGGTTTCGTTATCTATAACTGTCTCCCCCAGTATCATTTTTTCTTTCGCGCATTCCTTCTTTAAAATATTCCTTAGTGAAGGAATGTAAGGGAATTTACTTGCAAATTTCATTTCTGTCTTAGGTTTAATGTTGTTGTTATTAACAGATTTTTTTATTTTTTTATTTTCAAGTATTTCTTCAATTATCTTTTTTCTGTGTCCAAACTTCTTAGCTGTTTCGGTTATCCAGTTAATTTCTGTAATTTGGTTAGTTTTATTACTTGTGGGTTAAAGCTCTTCTAATATAGAATTGTAATGTTGATCTTCTATATTTCCATGGGTGGCTTGAATCAATCGGAATAATTGCTGGAATAAGCGTTGGTTTTCTATAGACTTCATTTTCAATCATATTGTTGTTTCTAAATAAAGAAATGTCTAAAAAATGTAGTTGTCTGTTAATTTCTTTTTTCCACAGTAGCCTGTATTGATGGATAAAAGGTATTGTATTTTTGTATGAATTCATCAAGGTCTTTTTCAGATTGCATCCAGAAGATAAGGATATCATCTACATATCTCAAGTACATTAATATCTTAGTTTCATTGAGTGGTTTAATTAAAAAAAATTCGATGTCCTGTAATACTATTTCAGCAAGAAGACCGGAAATCGGAGATCCCATTGGTGCACCTTGTTTTTATTTATAGATTTCCTTATCATATGTGAAGTAGTTATTATCAGCCACAAGTTTAACTGCTTGGATAATACTGATTATTTGTGATTCCTCGATCTTTTAACTTCTGATCTAATAGTTTAATTGATTCGTAAACTGGAGTGTTTGGATACAGAGAGACAACGTCCAAACTAATCATAATAAATTCAGTTGTTTTGATTTCTTTGATCTTTTTAATAACTTCGACAAAATTGTTAATCGTATATTCATGTTGATTATAGTATTGTTTTAAGTGTTTAAATAGTACTTTCTCAAGGAGGATAGTTGGAGCAACAGTTTTATTCACTATTGGTCTTAAGGGTTCTTCTTTATGTGTTTTGGTTTTGCTAAAAATGCCTGGAATAGATGCTCCCACAGCTGGAATGGCTCTATTTTTTATATTAGATGGTAAATGGCCATGATTTTTTATGTTAGCCATCTTTCTTATAATTCTATCCGTTGGATCATAAATATTCTTTTCAACATTTAATCAATAGCTTTCTTCATTTTCAAATTATACTCTTCTTTGTCCAATATAACAACCTGTTTGGCTTTATCTGCGCTTATGCATTTAATTGTTGGGTTGTTCCTCAGTTTCATCAATTCTTGTCTTTCGTATTTTATAGCTGGTAGTTGCTTTTCTTTTTCTTTGCTATTGATTGTTCTTATCATCTTGAATCTTGTTGGATTTTGTTTTTCTTTCGGTAGTTTTTTGATGATGTCTTCCATGTAGGGAATTATAATCTCAGTTTTTGGAATTTTTTGCTGATATGCATATCTCATGCCTCTATTAAGTGCTTTGACCTGCAAAGATGTTCCAGGCATTTTTAGAAAAATCAAAACACATACATCTATTTCAGGCATTTTTAGCAAAATCAAAACACGTAAAGAAGAAGAACCCACCAATAGTGAATAAAACTGTTGCTCCAACTATCCTCCTTGAGAAAGAACTATTTAAACACTTAAAACAATACTATAATCAACATGAATATACGATTAACAACTCTGTCGAAGTTATTAAAAAGATCAAAGAAATCAGAACAACTGAATTTATTATGAAAACTGAATTGAAATCTTTGCAGGTCAAAGCATTTAATAGAGGCATGAGATATGCATATCAGCAAAAAATTCCAAAAACTAAGATTATAATACCATACATGGAAAACGTCATCAAAAAACTACCGAAAGAAAGACAAAATCCAACAGGATTCAAGATGATAAGAACAATCAATAGCAAAGAAAAAGAAAAGCAACTACCAGCTATAAAATATGAAAGACAAGAATTGGTGAAACTGAGGAACAAACCAACAATTAAATGCATAAGCGCAGATAAAGCCAAACTGGTTATTATGTTGGACAAAGAAGGGTATAATTTGAAAATGAAGAAAGCTATTGCCGAGTTAAACGTCGAAGAGACTAATTATGATCCAACGGATAGAATTATAAGAAAGATGGCTAACAAAAAAATCATGGTCATTTACCATCTAATATAAAAAATAGAGCTATTTCACCTGTGGGAGCATCTATTCCAGGCATTTTTTGCAAAATCAAAACATATAAAGAAGAAGAACCCTTAAGACCAATAATGAAAAAAATTGTTGCTCCAACTATCCTCCTTGAGAAAGAACTATTTAAACACTTAAAACAATACTATAATCCACATGAATATACGATTAACAACTCTGTCGAAGTTATTAAAAAGATCAAAGAAATCAAAACAACTGAATTTATTATGATTAGTTTGGACGTTGTCTCTCTGTATCCAAATACTCCAGTTTACGAATCAATTAAACTATTAGATCAGAAGTTAAAAGATCGAGAAATCCCGAATCATAAAGAATCAGTATTATCCAAGCAGTTAAACTTGTAGCTTTATAATAACTACTTCACATATGATAAGAAAATCTATAGACAAAAACAAGGTGCACTAATAGGATTTCCGATTTCTGGTATGAGCTATTAATGTACTTGAAATATGTAGATGATATCTTTATCTTCTGGCAGCAATCTGAAAAAGACCTTGATGAATTCATACAAAAATAGAATACCTTTTATCCATCAATACAGGTTACTATGGAAAAAGAAATAAACAGACAACTACATTTTTTAGACATTTCTTTATTTAGAAACAACAATATGATTGAAAATGAAGTCTATAGAAAACCAACATTTATTCCAGCAATTATTCAGATTGATTCATGCCACCCATGGAAATATAAAAGATCAACATTACAATTCTATATTAGAAGAGCTTTAACCCACTCAAGTAATAAAACTAACCAAATTACAGAAATTAACTGCATAACCGAAACAGCTAAGAAGTTTGAATACAGAAAAAAGATAATTGAAGAAATACTTGAAAATGCAAAAAAAAATCTGTTAATAACAACAACATTAAACCTAAGACAGAAATGAAATTTGCAAGTAAATTCCCTTACATTCCTTCACTAAGGAATATTTTAAAGAAGGAATGCGCGAAAGAAAAAATGATACTGGGGGAGACAGTTATAGATAACGAAACCATATTGACAACAGGAAACGAAAAAAGATCAATACTCAATAAATACTCGATAAAGCAGGAGTATACTGTATACCAACAAACAAAAACTCTACGGAAGCGAAGGGAATCGAAGAAAAGGACAAAGTATATACATAGGAAGTACTAAAAGAAGATTTAGGACCAGATTAGGGGAACATATGTCTAACTGGAACAAAAAGAGAACAAAACATCTTTAATTCAATATTGCATTGAAAAAGAGGCAGTCCCAGATTGGCCGGAAGCAAAATTAATAACCTCACATAAAACAAAGGCCCAAATTTTTAACATCGGAAGCAGTGATAATTGAAAAAATTAGGGGGACAAATTGTAATTATAACGATCCAATGGACCTTCCATACGCTTGGAAATACCTCATAGAAGAAGAAAAAAAAAGAAAAAGAAAAAAACCAGAATAAAAATAAAAAGTACAAAAACAAGATAATAGTAAATCTATCGACATACAGAAGATGGCGACACCGGAGGAATTAGAATCGGGAGCAAATTCGGACGCTCCAATCAGAAACACGCACGACGTGAGATGAGAAGTCAAACCAAAATCCGAATGCGTTGAGGTTCTGCCGACATGGAACTTTTGGCTCTGCCAGTGGATTTGAGATAGATGGCTAAGGAACAACATGAATGATGAGAAATACATCATTTTTGCCCACGGAAGAAGACTACGAAATGGTTGTTGAAACTAGTATGGGAATTTGGTGCTGCGGGAAACGAGGACTGAACTTTCGTCAATACCGGATATTTCTTACTAGGTCGACTCCCCTTCAACATAAGGTTCGGAATGTTTAATTGTTTTATTGTGCTTAAATATCATCTTTTAAATGACGTCTCAAAAAGAGCGATACTCACTTACTGCTTTTACCTTACCATTTGGAAACAAAATATAGAATAATAACAAGATTAAATATCAAGCCTGAACTTAACCCTTCAATACGAAGATTTGACTGAATCAATGTTCGTGTGGAAGAAGCGATGTCTACCATTGAAACATGATGAACAACTTCAATATTCCGGAATGCTCCATGACCAAATGTGAGTAACATTCTTAACCTCCTAGTATCCATTTTTTTCTATATATTATAAACTTTATAGCATGTTATATCAATATAACCCTTGGTCAAACAAAGACGCTTCCCGCAAGCACTTCAACAATAATACAACGTGAGAAACAGTAAATAGTGCAACAACTGAATTGTTGACATTTATGTATAATGTTTTCCCTCCTTTCTAACAGAAATGGAGCTCCATGGTACCCTTATTGGAGACTCTCCATCAAACCATGACAGAAGCAGGATGATGGCACCTCATAATTCTTGGAGCTTTCTCCTGAGGTTGACACACACCTTGTCAATTTCGTGGTTAAAAGCCTCTTCAATAGTGAAAATGTTTTCATCGAAGAAAAGGATGTCTGTGCCGATTGTCTGCATAACGCTGCAGCAAACGTTTCACTTTCAGCACCCTCTGCTGCTTCAGTTTTGGGGTGAAGAAGTGCCCTGTACGCAGCTGGTAAGCTCTCACCCTTAGCTCACTCTGCAGCATGCATGACATCGACATTTTTGAAATGTTCAGCTCACGAGCCATCACTGATTGTTTTCTGATAGGATTTCATCGAATATGGGCTGCCACTGCTTTCACCAAAGCAAGCAGCCTTCACGGGACATGGCCAACCCTTTCTGGGCCAGTCAGCTACAGTCCCAGTCTCAAGGAACCTTTTTATGGTCCAGTAGACAAAAAATCGGCTGATTTTCAGCTTCTTCACCATGTTGAAAATCTTGGAAGCTGATTTTTCAACTTTCTGCAGCGCTATCACAGCAACACGATTCACATAATCACCCCACTCCATAGCAAGTACTTCATGAAACATTTTATCTCCTCTGCGACTGAATGCACAATGATTCACTAGCTGCTTCGTGCCTCCTGGCTGGTCGGTAACGTTTGTAACAATATTTATGCTAAGACTGGGTGTAAAGCAGAAATCTGTCTAACATGAAAATGGAAAAAAAATTGGTATGCTTGCAAAGAAATGTCTGCATAATGCAGAAAGTTTAAGCAATCATTACATGATCACACAATTAGAAGAAATGGTTGTATTGCAATTCGTACTTCTTCCCTCCATTTTATTGGGGCAGTCAGAAAATACAGTAAATGAGGAGGAGTTATGTAGATTTAAACAAGGCAAATGACCGCCTTTCTCTCCCGCCAAAAGATGGTTCTAACAGCACCTTTCCTTGCTCCTTCAGTGCCACTGAAAAAGGGAGATTAGCAGGTAGGATGTGTGGGGAATGCCACTGAAAGAGGGAGATTAGCAGTGGGGTGGGGTGGGTCTGTGTAATGCTGCAGCAAATCACACCCACCCTGCTGGAAGTAGAAATTCCACAGTTTTCTTAGGAGGGCTTGTCAGTTGAAAGCAAAAATTTTCTAAGTTGTCTACTTTTTTACTGAGTCATACAAAGGAAATCTGAGCTATGATGGCTAGCAAAAATCAACATGTGTATAATTCACTGTCTCTGGAGTAAAAAATAAAAATTTAGTTAAGTAAAAAAAATGTTAAAGTCAACAAACTATGTGATATGTTTAAATGTGACTAAACACAGGTATAGTATAGTACTTTGAAACGGAAGAAAGAGTTGCAAGAGGAATGGATACAAGGTGTGACTTATCAAAAGAGGGAAAGGAAAGTAGAAAATGAGGACGTGGATTACTTAGTTTGGAAGCAGTTTGTTGATGCCCGAGCCTGAAACTTATCCGTGTCTGGTCCCATTTTGCAATCCAAGACAAAAGAAATAGCAGAAAAGCTTGGGAAAAATTCATTCAAAGCATCTAAAAGGTGGTTAGTAAGTTTCAAAAACAAGCACAATATTTCTTCCAAAGTGTTCTGCAGTTAACCAAAAGATGTTGACACTTTCTTACTGTGACCTCGTGGAAAGAAAATCTTCATGGCTTAACTCAAGGATATGAACTGAAAGACATTTTTAATGGAGACGAAACTGGATTATTCTTTAGAGCACTTCCAACTAAAACACTTCAATGTGCAGGTGAAATATGCATAGGAGGTAAACATTCTAAAGAATGTCTCACCGTATTTTTGTGCTGCAGCATGACAGGTGAAATAAAAAAGCCAGTTGTTATCGGAAAAGTGCTGAAACCTAGATATTTTAGGAACATCAACATTAAGGAACTACCGGTTGTTTGGAAATTGAATAAAAAATCCTAGATGGCTGCTAACTTAATGGAAGAATGGATGAATGGGTTCAACAACAGGATAAAACAACAAAAAAGAAAAGTCCGTCTGTTCATGGGTAATGCTACCTGTCACCCCCATATCGATCTATCAAATGTTCAATTGGTATTTTTTCCAAGGAGCACAACTTCAGTGACGCAACCTCTTGATCAAGGAGTTATTTACACGATGAAGCTGAAATACCGGCAATTGCTTTTGCAATCCTTGATGGCTAGTATGGACACGTGTATGAGTGCATCTGAACTAGCTAAATCCATAACAGTTTTAGGTGCTGTTAATTGGTTGTCAAAAGCCTGTAAAGAAATTATTCCCAGTACAATTACATAATTCTTTAAAAAGGTTGGTTTTCAATAAATGTCACTGAACTTTTAGGTTTGGACGATGAAAATGAAATTTTACGAGCTTTGATCAGTGACAGAAACGTACAGTAGCGAACAAAAGTATTTGGCAAAACACTTTTTCGACCATAATATTTTTTCTGCTGGACCAAATCGGGTCATTTTGGGATATGATATGTGTTATTCAGTTGTAAACATGACCCATATGCAGATGGATCGGAAACCTTAACACAGATCATGTACCGAGCTTAATCGCAAAGGTCATACAAATTGACCAACAAAGTAGGTGTGTATCACATTCATTTAATGCAATGATAACAGAAAGCAAGTACGAAAAAACGACAAAACAATAACTAATACTTAGTGGGATAACCACAAGACTTAATAACAGCTGCACAACGGGCCGGCATCGAGTCCACTAGCTTCTCGATGGTGACCTGCGGAATTCGCGCCCATTCTGCAGACAGCTGGTCGAACTTCTGGGCCCCATTCAGGCAGGTTTTCTTCGCACATCGTCTCTCCAGCTCCTCCCACATGTGCTCGATGGGGTTGAGGTCTGGAGATTGGCTTGGCCAGTCTAGAAGTTTGACCTGTTGCTGCTGGAAGGCTGCCTTCGCTACTCTGGAGATGTGCTTCGGGTTGTTGTCTTGCTGCATGATCCATCCAGGTGGCATGTTCTGGTTTGCCCATGGGAAGACATCGTTGATGAGCATGTTCGTGTAGCTCTGGCCGGTCATTATTCCGTCAATCTTGATGATGGGGCCCATTCCATTGCGAGAGAAAGCGCCATAAACCATGAGCGATCCTCCTCCATGCTTGACAGTCGGCTGAATGAACTGGGGGTTGAATCTCTGGCCACACGGACGTCGTACTTATCGGATGCCATCACTTCTGAACAAGTTGAACTTGCTCTCTTCGGTGTAAAGCACCTTACTCCAGTCCACCGCGGTCCAGTGTCGATGACGGCGCGCAAAAGCAACTCTGGCTTTCCGATTAGTGGTTTCTTGGCGGGGCGTCTTTCATTCAATCCACCAGCAATGAGATGACGGGAGATGGTCATTCGGCTGACATTCAGGTCCTCGCTGTCACGGAATTCAGTGGCGATGTCCACAGCAGTCAAGGTGGGATCAGCACGAGATCGACGGAGGATGCGTCTATCCTGACGCAACATAGTGGAACGAAGCGTACCACATCGCGGACTGTTCTCGACAGTCCCAGTCTTCTTATAACAATGCAGGATAGCTGAAATGGACTGGTGTCAGATCTTCAGGGCCCTCGCAATGTCGGTGGCGCACATTCCGGATTTCATCATGTTCACGGCTGCCTGGCGAGCTCCAACAGGGATCTCCGCCTTTTTACCCATTTCTGAAAGCCTAAGATTGACTTATTATCACACTACACATTACAAAACCCACAAAAATCACAAGAAAAACATTAATACATGCAGCAAACAAATGGTTAATAATTGATGACTCTTGAATATGGCCCATTTCAAACGACAAATTCGCTCTGAGCGAAATACAAACTATCCGACATTGTAACCCACAAATCAACACATATCATATCCCAAAATGACCCGATTTGTTCCAGCAGAAAAAAATTGTGGTCGAAAAAGTGTTTCGCCAAATACTTTTGTTCGCTACTGTAGGTGAAATGTCTGCCACAGACTATGTAAATATTGACCACGAAATTTTCACGAAGCCAGGAATACAGTCTATCAACGATTTGTTAAACTTATCCCGATAACACAAAAAATGGCAGCGAAGAGGATGAAGAAGAAACTGATGTTTTACAGTTCATGTAATGTCCACACAACTCAGCTTTCCTGAAAGCTTGATGCATGAAATAAAGTGGAAATAAAAATTAGATTACCAAACAAATGTAAGTATGCTGCTTACTTTTTAAACAAATCTGTGTGGTTTTTGGATTTTCTTGGTTGTAACTTGAAAGTAATTAATGAAGAAGTTAAAATAAGACTGCCAGGGCCTTGAAAACAATTATGAATCAGACGGTAACATCAATCCACTATGAGTGGGGGGGGGGGCATACTTACAGAATATGAAAACCCTATCTTCATTTTCTCCAGCACATGAAACTGTTAAAAAAAATGTAGTGATAGTTATGTTCCTTAAGAGAGTAAAGCTGTATCAATTTTTCCTTTTTGCTACATGTACCAGTCCTATGTACAATATATACATTGTTGTTGTTGTTTTTTAATCTGCATAAAGCAGAAATTTGCCTAATACGGAAATGTTTTGAAGTCCCATGGATTTCTGCCTTAGACAGATTTGACTGTATTTTGTACAATCTGTAGCTATCCATTATTTGGTCATTTTGCTCAGTTATAGTCTTCAAGTCAGATTTGTCTGTTAAAATTATACATGATATATATCTCATATAAATTATCTAGTCCAAGGTGTCTCCCAGGGTATGAAAAAGCTTTAAGAATACCTTAACTGTGGGTTTCCCCAATTCCCCATCCATTATGAATATTTTTTGGTAAATGTATGTAATAATATGTAATTTCATTATTTTTATGCAAGATAAATAGAAAGTAATGCCTCCTCATATCCAGAATTTTTGAATGGGTTGAGGAATCTAGGTGATTAAAAAAATGTACCTTGGGATATATCTTCTTTCCAATGACTGATTTATTTTCTGACATAGCTTTCCATCAGCATCAATACATATGTTCCAATGAACAATTTTCTTAAATCTGCCTATTAAATTTTTTTTGTAGTTTGATTTCACTATGTTGTATCATGGCTGTTTACACTTCATCATTTGAGGCATATTGATTCCCTTTAATGTGTTCTTTCAGTATTGGAATGAGATGAAAATCACATTGAGCCAAATCTGGGTTGCACAGTGAATGGGGCTAGATGGCTAGGCCCAACTTCTGTAATGTCTCCAGTAGTGTGCATGAAATGAGTTTTCACTGCACCTATCTCATACAGATCAATCTTTTTATATTGAAAGTGATCATTGATAACAGGTTTCCCTTGCTCTAGAGAAACATCTGCCTTGTTAGTAATTTCCCTTAGAGTGAACTGTAGTTGTCTTTGATGAGTTCATTCATATGACTTTTATGTAGATCATCAGTGCCCATAACAAGTCTGCCACTATGCAGTTTGTCTTGCAATTTGCTTGGCATGTTTCAGTTTCTGTAAATTCCCCCTTCTTCACCTACTAATTCACAATATTTACATTAGTGCAATTTTTACTATGCATAGCTTGCATTCGTCTTTGTAATTCTGTTGATTTCTGTTGGAGAGAAATTTGTAGCACTTAATCTTCAATTATTGCTTCCTATTCAAAATTTCAAAATACTGCAATGAATAGTCCTCAGGTAACACTATTTTAACTCATAGCAAAACACAATCAGTTGTAACAGTCGTGAAGGGGAAGTATTTGTCTCTGAAGATGAAACTAGCACATACATACCCTGGAGAGCTAAAACATTATGGTTGGTTGTTTTGAATTTAATGGTGTAATGGCCTCAATGGGCCAAAGAGCACCCAAAATACTATGACCACCTGCCTAATATGATGTTGGTCCTCCATGTGCTGCCAAAACAGCTCCTACCCGCTACAAGATTTCTGAAGGTGTCTTGTGATATCTGGTACCATCATGTTTCTTGCAGAGTATTTAACTCTTGTAAGTTACATGGTTCAGCTGCTACAGATTGGATTAATGTCTGGGGAATTTGGATACCAGAGCAATACCTGGAAGTCTTTCTCATGTTCCACGAACCATTCTCAAACAATACAGGTATTGTGGCATGGTGCATTATCCTGCTGAAAGAAGGCTCAATTAGAGGAGAATATCATTGCTACAAAATGATGTACCTGGTCTGCAGTGATCTTTTGGTGGATGGTAGATGTCATAGTTTTCTGCAAATGAATGACTGGATCCAGGGTTTACCACCAAAACATTGCCATTTCCTCCATAGGCTTGTTTTCATCCCATGGTGCAGTGATGGAAAGTTTGCGCCAATCTGCGCCAATTTCATTATCTTGCACCAAACTGCTACAAATTACAAAAAAAAATAATATTTGCACCCAACTGCGCCGAAACGGCAATCCACAGCAAAAATTGCCGAGCGGAAAAAATGTTTTCACTGCAAAAAATGCCGTTTTAAACGTCGAATCGAATGACGCTTTTTTAAGGTCTACGCGTAATCTGGTGAAGCCGACGCTTAATCAACACGTACCGTACCGCCAATCTCAAAATTTCGGAATGTTTTTCACCTACCTCCTAATTCGTTGTTTTTTCGGCAAAAGTGACGAAAAAACAACGATTTTCGCGATGTAGGAAATTAAATTATTTTTGCTTATGGAGGAGGAGTTTTGTTGTAATCACATGGTATGTAGAAGAAACGATGCTGTACGTTATGAAATCCTGATTAAGATTGTTTACTGATAGTTTGGTGGTCTTTCAGAGTGCTGTGCAATTGAGATTGTTTATATGTTGTTCCCCGCTCTTTGGGATAGCGCAGTTATTTCATTCCGGGCGAGGTGTGCGATTGCGTGAATACAGCGTAAGGTCAGTCATTAGCAATTTCATTGACACGAAGGACGACTGAAAATGGCTCTCTCGTGGCAGGATATAATGGTTCTGTTTCTAAAGGATTCAAAAGTAATCAGAGATGGTTAATATATATCAAATACGTGGAGATAATGTAAATGGACGATGTCATCACTCTTTCCACGTTATTTTTTAAACAACGCATAGCGACTGAAAAGAGATGCCAACTTTTACGGATTTTCACTCCATCTTACGGTTTTACAGAAGTCACCCGAAAAAAACTACGGAAAAGCCCTCGCAAGATCCCTGCACACAATTTCTACTTTTTTTTTTACCGTCTTTTGGTCGAAAAAACGCACTTTACTGATAGTCCCTTACGCGCCTTCGATGTTCTGACTTCCCCGCCAACGGAGGTGGAGTTTGTCACGTGATTCCCCATACAGCCATTTGAGAGTACCGCGCGCAAAAGTCAAGAGGGAACTCAGCTCAGCGCCTTTTGCCAACTCTATATGTTGATTGCATGTGGCTTTGTGCTTGTGAAAATTTCGGTGCAAACGTTTAAACCCTTTCCACTCGACTGTCGGGTGATACCCGACATTACGAAATCACCGAATAACGCACCCACCACTCCGATGACGCCTCTATAGCTCGCATGTTGGTGGTCGCGAGACATTTCTTTTTTGTGGAATAGGTCAGGTGTCACTATCCGCGCCGATGACACCCCTATAGCTCGCATGTCGGGCCTCGCGTGATGTTTCTTTTTCATCAGATAAAAAAAAGGAAATGTCATCTGCGTGTCGGGTGTCACCCGCCATGCCGATGACGCCTCTATGGCTCGCATGTCGGCGCTCGCGAGGAATTTCGTTTTCACCGAATAGCTCGCATGTCGGGTGTTATCCGCGACGCCTATGACGCCTCTATAGCTCGGATGTCGGCACTCGCGAGGAATTTCTTTTTCGCCGAATATGTCGGGTGTTACCCTCCATGCCAATGATGCCTCTATATCTTGCATGTTGGCGCTCGCGAGACATTTCTTTTTCGCCGAATAGCTTGCGTGTTTTGTATCATCCGCCACGCTCATTACGCCTCTATAGCTCGTGGGTCGGGGCTTGCGAGACATTTCTTTTTCGCCGAATATCGCAGGTGGCACCCTCCATGCCGATAACGCCTCTGTAGCTCGCATGTCGGTTCTCGCGAGACATTTCTTTTTCGTCGAATAGGTCGGGTGTCACTCGCCACGTCGATGACGCCCCTATAGCTCGCACGTCGGGGCTCGCGAGACATTTCTTTTTCACCGGATAAAGAAAAAGAAACGTCATCTGCATGTTGGGTGTCACCCGCCATGCCGATGACGCCTCTCTATGGCTCGCATGGCGGCGCTCGCGAGCAATTTCGTTTTCACCGAATAGCTCCGGTGTTACCCACCATGCCGATGAAGCCTCTACGGCTCGCATGTCGACCCTCGCGAGGAATTTCATTTTCACCGAATAGCTCGCGTGTCGGGTGTTATCCGCCATGCCCATGACACTTCTATAGCTCGGATGTCGGCGCGCGCAAGGAATTTTTTTTTCGCCGAATAGGTCGGGTGTCATCCGCCACATCTATGACGCCTCTATAGCTCGAATGTTAGGGCTTGCGAGACATTTCTTTTTAGCCGAATATGTCGGGTGTCACCCTTCATGCCAATGATGCCTCTGTAGGTCGCATGTTAGCGCTCGCGAGACATTTCTTTTTAGCCGAATAGCTTGCGTCTCGGGGTGTCATCCTCTGTGCTCATTACGCCTCTATAGCTCGTGGGTCGAGGCTTGCAAGACATTTCTTTTTCGCCGAATATTGCACGTGTCGGGTGGCACCCTCCATGCTGATGATGCCTCTATAGCTCGCATGTCGACGCTCGCGAGACATTTCTTTTTTGCCGATTAGGTCGGGTGTCAGCCGCTACTCTGATGATGCCTCTATAGCTCGTATGTCGAGGCTGGTGAGCTTTCACTGCTAAGTTGTGGCCTCTACTGTAGAAAAAAATGGGAGTTCTGTGTGAGTATGGGTGAAAAGTTATTTGAGTGGAAAGGGTTAATTTAGATTAAAACGAAACGAAACGAAACGTAGCAGTGAAACAGCTATGACATCAAAAAGAACGAAGTCAGATAAAACTTATTGTCAAGTGTATCGCGGTATGTATAGTAAAGAATGGCCTTTTTATGAAGCATCTAAAGTTTTGCTGAATCACATTTTATAAGCCATGTGGCTGCGATTTTAGCCTGTCGCAAGGCGGCCGCGATGATTGTAGGCGTCATGCTTACAATCATCAGAAGCACAAAGATCATGTCAAAAGATTAAATGGAGGTGTGATTAAAATTAATGTAACCAAAAAACTTCTGACAGCTTATAAAGAATCCTGGAAAAAATATCAAGAGCATATTAGTGCTGGAAAAATGCAGCAAAACAAGCAGAAAAGAGAAGAAATTGAATGTTCACAAGGTGATTTGAAATGGGAAGAAGCTGAACATTTGCAGCAGTTGGATTCCCCCATAAAATGTTAAACAATGCTGAGATGAACATTGAATGTGGCATAAAAAAAAAAGACCTGAGTGCAATAGAAAGTGGACAGATACTACACTGCTGGACAATTGCTAAGGACGGATCATAAACGGCTAAATAGCGCATAAAAAAGTAAGTGTGGTTGGATGCCAAGTGAAATAAAATAATGTCAGAAGGCCAGGACATTACAATAAAGACAATTGATTGTGCTTTGAAATCCAGAAGGCTTTGGAACGTGTTCAAGGGACAAACAGGCCATTTTGTGCAGAATATGTAAACGTGAAAAAAAATGCAATTACCGTCCGCAGGCGTTCCGGCGTAAGATGTCAATACGGGATATGGCCACCATGGAGGGCGATGCAAGATTCCACACGTCGTGTCATGCTTTGCACAAAATTATCAAGCAGCTGTTGGGGTAATTTATCCCATTCCTCTGTCAGTGCACGGATGAGTGTGTCCTTGTTTATTGGAGATCATTGGCGACCAGCAAGACTCCTCCCCAAAGCAACCCACACATTTTCAATGGGATTCAGATCTGGAGAACGCGCTGGCCATACGAGGCGTTGAATATCATCGCTCTCAAAACACTCCTGGACAGCGACTGTTCGATGACATGTTGCATTGTCGTCCATGAAAATGAATCTATCACCGACAGCACCACCGAACATGCAAACATGAGGTAGCAGAACATCATTAATGCATCGTTGGCCAGTCATAGTCCCAGTTGGAAGCACATAGAGGGACGTACGGCCATTGATCATGATGCCAGCCCATACCATGACACTACATGTCGGATATCGGTCCCTTTCCTGTATGTTTGCTGGACAAGATGCAGTACCACTGTCACGCCAGATCAGTTGTCGTCAACAATCAAACGATAGACTGTATCTACTCTCATCTGAGAAGAGGACAGCAGACCAGTCGTTATCAATCCAATTGCGATGTTGATGGCACCATTCCAAACGGGCGGTACGGTGACGTCTGGACAATGGGATGCACACAACACGACGGCGGGCGTATAGTCCTCCTTCATGCAAACGTCTGGCGACAGTTTTTTTGGGAGATCAGCCTGCCAGTAGCAGCCATAAACTGATTTACTGCCTCACTAGCTGTGCTGCGCCGGTGTCTTTTTGTTGATAGCACTATGTACCGATCTTCTGCAGGTGTCGTACTGCGAACACGACCTCCCCCTTGACGTTTTCTACACTCTCCATTTGTTTGAAATGATTTCCAAAGCCTTGAAACAACACTGTGGCGGACGTCGAACTCCCTGGCGACATCTGTTATTTTTTGCCCTTCTTCAATCTTGCCAATAATACGGCCACGCGTAAAATCATCTAGGTGATGTCGGGAAGACATACTGAAAATTGCAAGTTCGTCAATTGATCCTTTCCTCTTCAACTTTGCGTTTGAACAACAACGGTCAATACGCGTCAAATCCTTGATATCTCTTATCAGCGCTATGACGTCACGAGCAAGTTCGGCAATCCAAAATTTGCATACGCACAACATGTCTTACTGTATCCCGCACTTATGCTAATTTCCACATTTTCCTGCCTTCCATTTTATGGTTGCTATCGTTGCTATTGTCATCCGTCCTTAGCAATTGTCCGGCAGTGTATTAAAAGAAACAAAACAAAACATTGCTAACTATCTTAAAAAATTAGAAAAGAATAGAAGTGAGCAATTAAATATTGAGAAAAGCAGCGAAAAATTTAACATTTTTTGTAAAATAAATTATTAATAATGGAATCCTGTATGGTTACAAATTTTTTGATCTATTTGAAAACTAAAATGTTTGCATATGTGTGTGTGTATTTCAATGCAAGATGTTTTAAATTTGAGTAAGGTGCATCTATTTCCAAAACATTTTTTACTTAAGAGTTTGTTCTATCTACTAATATTTTACCTGCTCTAAAAAATGTTTTCTTACAACAAAAATGTATTTTATCTGCTCCAAAAATGCATTTTGTTGCTCCAAAAATGTGTTTCACCTGCTCCAAAAACACATTTTGCTGCTCCAAAAATGTATTTTACCTGCTTCAAGAATGTATTTTACCTGCTCCAAAAATGTATTTTGCTGCTCCAAAAATGCCTTTTGCTGCTCCAAAAATGTATTTTACCTGCTCCAAAAATGGTTTTGCAACTTTCCATCACTGCATGGTGCATCCTGCTGCCAACACTTTCCTAGTTAAACAACGCACATGTACCCAACTGCCCACATGGTGCAACAGGAAATGAGATTCATCTGACCAAGTGACCTTTCAATCATTCAAGGTCCAGTTTTGGTGCTCACGTGACCATTGTAAACACTTTCAACATTGAACCGAGGTTAGCATGGGTACTCAGAGCAACCTGTGGCTACGCAGCCCCATTATCATTAGGGTTTGATGTACTGTGTGTTATGACGTATTGCTTCTGTTACCAGCATTCAAATTACCACTGAGTTGTGCCACAGTGTCCATTCTGGTGGCTTGCACCATACAGGATCACCCTCGCTCACCTCTAGCATCGATGAGCCGTGGTCAACACACACCTTGCCAGTGGTTTATGGTTTTTCCCTTCTGAGACCACTTTTTGAAGGTACTAATCGCAGTTGACCATTCTGTATTTTTTTTATTCTTCTGTATTATTTTTTTTAATAAATTAAATAATTAATATTATGTTCTGTATATATTTTTTTTAAATTCTAGTCCCACATGGCTGTGTATGAAAGTGTAATTGTTCCTACTCTGATGTATGGCAATGAAACCTGGGTACTACAGAAAAAACATACAGTAGAAGTTGTTTGTGTGCTGGAGAAATACACAATCAGAACAATCAGAACGTGGCAAGATACGTTCTGATTGTGTGAGAAATGAAGATGTGTTGCAGTCGTATGATGTGAAGCAAAATGTTGTTAGCAAGGTCGAGACTAATATGCTTCGGTGGTTTGGCCATGTTGAAAGAACGAGTGATGAGATGCTTACTAAAAAAATCCTTTTAGCCCAAGTGACAGGAAGGAAAGCCAAGGAAGTCATGGGAGGATCAGATTCAAGAGTGTCTATTATGAGTATGACGTATAGAAGATCTTGTGTACGGTGCATGTTATGGATGTCAGTGAAGCTCGAGTTGTGTGTCAAGATCTCTGTAAATGGAGAAGTTTGATGCGACAACAGTAAGTAAAAATTATGTGGTAGTTTGTATTTCTTTTTTAAGCTAACCTCTGAATCTCAGAGAACAGCTTAGTGATATGTATGTATGTATGTATGTATATATGTATGTATGTTATTCTTCTCTACTTAAGAGTTTTCATTCCTTCCTACAAAAGGCATGTAAAAGTATCTTTGTTTGCAGTATTTGAATTGACTTGATTCTGGGAAAGTATCCAATCAAGAACTGTCATTCAACTGTAAATAGCATATCAAGATCTGTATATTTCAATTAAATGCTAGCTTCTGTACTGTGCAGGTCAATATTTTGTGCATGCCAGGATGTTGTGTAATAAAATGAAATGGTGTATTATCTTATTAGAGTAGGCCACAAATGGCCTAGTGGTCAACGTTCGTGACTGCCATGGAGGAACCTCAGGTTCGATCCCAGGCAGGTACGAACGCTCGAACCACTAAATATCCTCCATGCATCGGATGGGCATGTTAGGCCGTCGGACCCAGGGTACTGGCCCCCGGTAATAAATAAGGGTGTCTTCCTCCCTCTTTCTACCTCACTTCCATGGCACTCTAGCCCAAATCTCCTAGCTTCCTATTTCTAAGGGTTGTTTAAGACCTGGGATCAGACACTCCCTTCGTAAAAGCCTCTACATATGATCTGATCTGATCTTATAAGAGTACAGCTGCAACTTTTTGAACAGCTGAATTATTTCTGAAGAGTTAAGCACATGACTAACAATTGTGAAAGGCATTCCTCTGCCAAAAATAATAATGATCTCATGCTTTCAAAATTTAACATTTAATTTCTACAATGTTTATAAATTCTCTATGTTTATCTAGAGGGTGTTTTCTTATTATTAAATATAATCAACAAATATAGTTTTCATTTGGTTTTCTAAATCTTAAAAACAGAGAACTAAGGAACAATTAAAACATTTTGTAAATATTGGGTAATTTGGAAAACTAAGAAAATGCTGAATACTTCTTGATTTTTGTGGACAACAGATATTTAGCTACCTCCAGTATTGCTGTGAAAATTGATTTATAACTTGTAATATCATTTTCATCAGGAATTTGATTGAATTCTGTGTTGTCATATAGAGCCATCTGTCCTGATTGTGAAGATGTTGGAATAAGTACTTACTATGAGTAATTAGATTTTAGCTGAATAGGAAGTGAATAACCTGAATCCATTGTTGCCCCTATTTATTTATTTATTTATTCTAATTTTTTATGAGTTACCAAGTGTTTGGTTTTCCTGGTAATTTGTAAAATGAAATTGAATTCATGGAGCATACTAAAAAAAATATAGAAAAATTGTGTTTTAGGAATGTGTGAGATGGTGTAGGTAGTTGACATGATAAAACTCAAAGATTGTGAGAGTCAAAGATTGTGAGTTAGTTTGTGCATCATTCAGTATGAGTTACATGTTAACAGCAAACTTAAAAGAAAAACAAATTGTACTGACAGCCTCATTGAAAACAACCATAATTTTTGTTTGCAATAATTTAACAGCATTATATTTAACTGATTTTGACATATAGTTAGTTATTTTTCATGCTGCAGATGATTTTTTTTCTAAATTTCATCTTGGATGAATTAATAATCTATTTTCTGCCTGTTTAATATGCTATTCAGTAAAAGAATATATAAATCAGTTGTAGAAGTTCTGTGTTGGACATGTATGCAAAATTAAGTCTGCAATACTGTTACTCTCTTTTCCAGAGCAGAAGTAAAAGTGATGGAAAAAATCCTTCTCAGAGAAATATATTATTAGTTTCCAGTCTTGCACAAATTTTAGATATTTTTGAAGTTAAAAATTATAATGTGTGTGTTTGTACCCCTTCTTGTTAACTGTATTGTCTGAGTCATTAAATAAATGAAAATTTCTTCCAGATTATAAGGAATAGTTCAATTGTCCTTATTTTTTTCTTCCTGTTTTTTATTGTTATTTGTGTATTTATTTTGAACAAAAGTCACAAATTACCATAGATTTCAATGTGTCACGCTTGCAACTTATTTTAGCAATAGATGTTATAGTTTTCAGTTTTAATGGTGATTTTAATATTTATGTTATTAATGTTTATTTCTTTATGCTTAGATGCATAAAATGTACGTGCTGTCACATATATTATTGTAGTTTAGACCTTCTTAATATCATAGCTGCAAATCCTTTTGATTTATCCAGAAAGCTTCCGATTTTGGGGCGTGTTTCCGATATTCAGATCGGAAAGTGATTTCTTCCAATTTTCCATTCTCATACCAAAAATCCCTATTTTTTTTCTCCCCATTTCAAAAGCAAAAAAAAAAAAAAAAAATCTTTATTCCACTTCAAAAAATCCTTAACACTAGATGATTAAAAAGAAAAAAATTCTCCTTATTTTTGTGTGAAAAGAAAGTGCGAGCGGCACGGTTTTCTGCTTACACGTGGACTTTTGGATGGATCCGAGTACCTTCACTTGCGCAAGCGGCACAACGCTGGTGACAATTCCCATCAGGCTATGCAGCTGCGTAACGTTAGGTTACAATCATGTTCTCTCTCTCGCTGTTTCCCTTCTCAGAGGCCAGCGTGGGTGTGTCTTGCATTCCAGCACTCCCAGTTAGAAATGCTATTTCAGAACGTAGTTAGTTATCGTAGAAAAAAATTCAAATGGATTTTAAATCTGTGGAATTTTTAAGCCCAGATCGATACCCAACATGACGGAATTAAGCAAAAGCTGCTAGTTTTGTGAAATTAAAAATGCATTAGGCATGGTTTCGTAACTTCTTCTGTGGCAATAAATTTGACCTAACAAAAGAATGCTACTGTAAGAGGAATTTGAAAAAAAAAAAAAAAAAGTCCAATGTTCATTCGAGCCTGTGCTAGTGATTTGCTATGAGCAGCAATATGAAAGGGGGGGGAAGTACTATCAAACAACATTCCGTGATGCGTATTCTGCGGAATTCCCGTGTATTGCAAAATTTTCAAAAAATGAAAAATATGCATTTTGCACTACGTGTCATGTAATTTCAACGTTTTGCATGGTGGAAGGAATGATATTACTAATCATATTTCTAGTGCCCAGCACAAATCTAATGTTGACTGCGTGGAAAAAAAATATGAAATTAACTTTCTTTGTTAAAAGTTTTAATGAACTGGATTCGATTCGTGCAAAATGTTTGTTCACTTCGTCTTTAGTTGAGCATAATTTACCAATTAGTGTCACTCATTCATTTATTTCATTTTTTTTTTTTTAAATTTGATTGCCTCATCGTCCGTCTCTTCATAAGATAATCCTAGCATGAAAATGGTTTGTTTTTTAAAACATTTTAGTTTGTTCCGTGACGGCGTGGGATACGACCCTATTGGGTTTGGGGGTCAAAGGGTGTGGAACATTCTTCTTCCCTTTAGATGCAAGCTTCCATAAAAATACATTTTTATCTCTATAGATCATAATGATATAGCATAGTAATGAGAAATTCTGTATGAATAATCAAAATAAATGTGCCGATAAATTCAAACATCTGTAGTCATATCAATTAAAAGTTGATACTTGAGTTAGGTAACATATCAGTTTTCAATCGATATGTTCAGTACATTTAATCAATATGCGCGACAAGTAATTTCATTGGATATATTGATTAAAAATTTCATCGAACATTTCGATAATTATTTTTACGATTTTCGGTTTCTGAAAGTTGGCAGGTATGTAATATACTTCTTTCTGTACTATATTTTATTTTATTATTTCAAGCACATTTCATCCCATGATCAAGTGGATTGTTTATGGTGTACAAAATATAGTGTTATAGTCTTGGTTCATTGTGATGTAAAATTGTGTATTGTTCTAAAATCATTAAGATATTATGGGAATTGCCTCTGTTATATTGCAGGTTTTTTATAAAACATAAAAGAACAGTACCTCGAAAATTTATGATGCATCCAATAAAAACTGAAGTGAAAGTAATGTTTGTTTTTTCAGGTCCTCTAGAACCTGTAACTAGTCTTTGTTTCTATAAAGGAGATGTAATATCTGGCACTACAGCAAACAGGGTTGGCCTTCATACTTCTATTGACCGAAAGGTAACTTCATTTTTCTGTATGCTTGAGTGTATAAAATTTACAATAAAAGCAAGTTGTGCTGTTTTGCACATCTGCGTTTTTCCCTTTGTACACATCTGTTCTGCTTTTTCTATTAAATTCTGTATTAATACTCTTATATAATTTTTTTTTCATTTGCTTTTCCCTTTTTCTTCTAATTCTTAATAATTCCTTTTAAAATTTTTGTACCTTATCTTTACAGTTAAGGTAATTCTTGGATGCCATATTTGTATTATTGATAATATATTGATTTGGAAAACTGTTTTTCATTATTTTTCCAGCCTGCCATCTTTTAAATTTTTACATTTTTGAAGTTGATAAATGTATTTATTTTGTTCAGTTAAAAATGGGGGGAATAGAATAATTGCTATTACAGAAACCTAAAAAAAATTGCCCGCATGTCTGTGTATGAAAGTGTAATTGTTCCTACTCTCATGTATGGCAATGAAACCTGGGTACTACAAAAGAAACATAGGAGTCATTTGTGTGCTGGAAAGATGCATTACTTACGGGGGCTCCGTGGGAAGACACGTTCTGAACGTGTGAGGAATGAAGATGTGTTGCAGTTGTGTAATGTGAAGCAAAATGTTGTTATCAAGGTGGAGACTAATATTCTTCAGTGGTTTGGCCATGTTGAAAGAATGACTGATGAAATGCTTACTAAGAAAATTTTTTAGCCCAAGTTGCAGCAAAGAAAGGTAGAGGAAGGCCAAGGATGTCATGGGAGAATCAGATTCAGGAGTGTCTGCATGAGAAAAAGATTATAAGTATGAAGTATAGAAGGTTTTGTGTATGTTGTGCGTTGGATATCAGTGAAGCACGAGTTGTGTGTCAAGATCACTGTAAATCAAGAAATTTGATACGGGAACAGTAAGTAAATAATCAGTTAAAAATTTATCTGGTAGTTTGTATTTCTTTGTGGAGCTAACCTCTGAATCTCAGAGAACAGCTTAGTGATATTTAAATAAATTGCTTTTTGTCAGCTGTCCCATTCAGGGCATGGCACTTGGATGTGCTATAAAACCTCTTACGAGGCATAAAACCACTCTGTAAATCCCACACCTTCTCGGATGTAAGACTTCGTACCTTACTAATAAAAAAAACGCTTTCCGTGGCATAATCACCTTTCCAAACACTTTCACTGGCAACAGTGGCATGTCCAGGGAAGCTTTAGGGTGCTTAATTCCCCCCCCCCCCCACCATCCGAACCTTTCGATATTTCAAAAGCGCAATTTTAAAAGGCAAAGCTTTGTTTGTTAGTATTTAAAACTGTTTTTATGTTGGATTGCAACAATTGAACGTATTTTCGCCATGGATGAGGAAGTGGCAAGGAGCCAAGGATCAGGATGTCGAATTGCAATGAAAAGCCAATACATGGGTATACTGAAAGTTTCTGTGGTGACGAGGCAATGCCAAATTTGAGTTCCGTGACTCATTTCAGATTCCTCTAAATCACACTGAAAAGCAAGGAGTTTTAATTAAAATACCAAGAATCACATCAAAGCAAACCCAACGCTGTAACATAAACACAGAACACCCAGAAGACTATTACAGTATTTCAATTTATGCACCATTTTTAGACATGTTTATTAGTATATCGTTGTTCAGATTTCGCCAATTTGTGATGAACATCATTTTACTTGGCCACGATAATGTAACTTAATTGACATTAAATGTCAGTCATTACTGTTTTACACGTTATGTAAGTTCTGCAATCAGGAGATTATTAAATGATGTTAGATACGTATGGGGCACAGTATCAGCAATTATATACCGTATATACTCATGTATAGGTCGACCCCCGATTTTTATCTGAATATTTTCAGTTTTTGTATATCCCGTGTATAAGTCGACCCCCAATTTTTATGTGAATATATGCACTTTTTGTATACCTACCTATCTTGTGTATAAATTAAAAAAAAAAAAAAAATATTTTCCGAGAATGTGCCCGCATACGGAAGTGTAAACCTATTTATTGTTGTAGCTGGCTCTCGCAATGTTGCTTATGGCAGTTTCCCGCACAATGTGGGTGGAATTGAGGCACAATTCTGGGAAGATGATAGGGCTCACCACCCTGGTTAGAGAGTTTTCAGGGGAACATTACACACTTTAACAATATATGAACCCACTTTTGCACATAGTCTGCCTCCCCCTTCTCCCACTTTTTGCGAGCGAGTTTTCTGCAGTTACTTCATTCATGGAGAGTAAAGCATTTGCTCCCGCAGCAAACGAATTGTGATGTCGTAAGTCACATCGTTATTTAAAAAGAATTCTAAGAAATGTCGTAAGTCACACCGTTATTTAAAAAGAAAAAAAAACTTCCTGATACATATTTGGAGTGTATGATTGACAGAGAGGTCGTTTATCTACTCCCGAGTTTCATTCCCCCTCTCCACCGTGTTTGTGACAAACAATCGGCTTTAGTGACAAAACCAAACATCGCCCCATTCAGTAAAGATGCAATCCTTTTTGCTCGCTCTTAGTTTTCAGAAAAGGTTACTGTTTGTTTGATTTTTAGAGCCGGGACACACTTAATTTAATAACAAACATAAGTAGGTTGTTAAACTCATTCACTTTTTTGCTATTAGTGGCAGTGTTATTCTGAGCGATCGGCCAGGTTTAAAGACTTTCATTTTCGGAATGCATTGATCAAGTTATCGCTGTTCTGTAGATTGTCACGCCTCTCTTCTCCACCGCTGCTAAGCAGGGGCAGCAGTCTCCTTTTGCAATAGTCTGTTCTTTTCCCTCTTCATCCCCCGTCAAGAATTGAGCCAAAAACTCCTGAAGATTAAGTCCAGGGGGTTTTAATTGAGCACGGTCGTAGGTCACGGCACGATGCAACTTAAACTACTGGCTTACGCATTCACCTCTTTCCTCTGGGTGATTTACCAGCGGGGCAGTCAAGGCCATATCAACAGATCTAAAACAGACTTTGAGACATCCTTGCGAAATGAGTTTTTCTATTAGTGAATAAAAAAAAATCGTACATGTAAAATCAAGAAAATTCTTAGCAATAATTTTCTTCTGTACCAGTAACACCCAGAAAATGTCTAAATATACAACTGCAAATGAACTGATGGCACAAAGGGCTAAGTATTCGCATTTCCATAAGGCATCAAAATTTTGGTTTTCAACCTATCAGAAATATTTTCCGTGTATAGTTCGACCCCTAATTTCGACCTAAATATTTCATTAAAAAAAGTCGACCTATACACGAGTATATACGGTATGTACTCACAATATTCGTAGTGGCTGTCGGGGCTTCATATGTACGCCTGTAATGAATCTACTCACAAGACGTTGCCGTAAGAATCCGACTCACTCTATGAATGTGAGCTTTTTGCAATTGTAAAGTTCAAAAATAAAATTCATGATACTATAAAAATCTGCACCAGATAAAATTGAACAAGATGAATTTTTACAATGAAGGCAAATAAATCCTTGACAACAACAAAATATAAAAATGAATTAAGAACTTGCCGAATTTTTTAAAAATGAACTAAAATCTTGAAGAAGAAATCATCTTAACTGCGAAGCACAAAGAAATAAATCTCCCAATTGCAAAGCACCAAACTACTTTCTGCTAATATTCAAAGCTATCATCATTGGTAGGTGTACGGACGTTGTAATTACCGCACTCATAGGCTCCGATATGCTGCTCAACCCAAATGCATGTTCAGCCCCATCGTATAGATATTTGCGCATCATGGTTTGGGTTTTACTGCGCACGTATATGGTGTCATCATCTGTAGTTCAAAATAAACAAGTAGCATTTATGGAGTAGAAATATGCTTATTATCATTACTACATTAGCTGTAGTTATCCTACTGTTACACACGTTCAAAATTATGACTTAGTGATCGCCTGAAGAGGACACTTTAGGGCTAAGTACCTAAGTATATATCTCAGTCATACTCACCCATATTTGGTTGACAAACATTCTGATACGTAGACGGTAAAATGCAGCACTATGTATTGGTAAATCAGTCCTTTTCCTCCTCACCATGACTGTTGGAAATATTGCCCAAAAACAGGAATTTCATTACAAGATATAATATGCACTAAGTTAAACGAAGTGCGGAGTTATAGATGAATACTTAAAAATTACAGGGCTGCCAGACCTGCGCCAATTGCGCCAGCCCGCGCCAAAACGTTGTTGTGCCATCCTGCTACAAAATTGCGATTTTGATCAAATCTGCACCAATTTTGCGCCGAAAGTGAAATTTTTCTGGTCATCGATATTTTAGCGTAACATTAGGATATTCAAAATCATTTCTGCGATAAATTAAAATTTCTCACGAGTTCTGTGAATAAATAAAAGGATTATGTTTATATCGTGTAACTTGTAACCTGGGAATACCATTCTTTTGGTTCTTCCTTTACGTCTGAACTTTGCCCCGTGCATATGGGGAGCGAGGCTCATTTTCGCCTTGCGTGGTGGTGGAACCCTTTACTAACAAGCAATCGTCTGATTTATGTCTTCGTGCGTGAGACATGCGGGACCTCACGCACGAAGAGAGGAGTGGCTCTTTCAGGGAACGACAAGGAAATGTCTTAAACAGATTCTTCTACTGAAGGGTGTGAGGGGGGAGGAAAGAAGAGCAATCCCATTCCAAAACGTCTCTGCGCAAGCGTTAAGTGCGGGAGCAGCGCTTATGTAACCAACTTTAGTGAATTTTTCTGTTCTCTTATAGTTTTGATTCCAATTGTAAGCAGCAGTAACGAAAGTTTGCCGTTGATGAAGACTATATGAAAAACTTTGTACGAAGGTTATCATGACACAATTGCTAAAAGTTAAGTTCACAATTTGATCATTAAATATTGCATTGATTTTTATTTTATGTGTTTTTATGTGTGAGGTACGCTTTTCTTCGGGAAAGCTTAGGAGTTTGCCATGCACACGCAACCCAGAACGGGCTTGCGGCTGTTTGGTTTCGGAAATAATCTATTTTCATGTGAATGCCGCTAATCTTGAAAAATATGTTGCTAAAAACCAACCAAACGATGAACAGTAATTAAATTTTATTTATTCTTGCTATTTTTGCTGAGTGTATATTTGTAAATGTTCATTAGCGATAGCTACAGCTCTAGGACATGGCAGCATCTAATTCCTGCGTTATGGCTATTCAATAAACTGCGGGTAGTATAGTTGTTTTCCCATTTATCCTACTTTAAGAATGGCAGAAATACTAATTAACAGTCGTAAGAGAAGCAGTAAAATGTCAGCAAATCCGAAATATAACATTTTTCGTAGTTCAGGAAATTTATTTCTATCCGAAAAGAGACGAAGTACCACCTGTGCCATTGTCTTTGTCTTCCGCGACTGTCTTTTTTGTGTCATCGCAAGAATGTTCTTTTGTCTTCGCTAAAGCCGCACACTTCAAAACGCCATTTGTTTGTTTGTTTGTGTTTTTTTTTTTTTTTTTTTGTGGTGGTGTTTTTTTTATATTACATTACTTTTGCGGCTAGAGTGGCCAATTAACTTATTCACGCATGAAAGTTTTTTGCCTGCTGAGTACGGAATAATTCTGTCTTTCAAAAATTTCTTTCTCCGAAAACGTAAGTTAGACGGAGCTCCAAAACTATCTTCGGTAACGTCTTTTTTTTTTTTCCTTTTTTTTTTTTTTTTTTTGTGATGTTCGCTAGTGTTATTGTTTGTAAAGATAATTTATTCCATACATATTGTATTTTAGCCTGGAAAAGTAGACAAAAAGTTCCGAAAAACGGAAGTTTGACGGAACGAGAATTCCTCTCGCAATCGTTATTTTTTCCCCCGATGTTCCGTCTGACCTGAATTTTTAAATGCCATTATATATACCTATATTCAGCTTGAAAAAGGCAGAAATGTCCTATAGCGGGAATCTTGACAAAATGAAACTTTCTATAGCGGGAGTCTTGACAGAGCGAACTTTCTTCTGTAATTGCTTTTTTTTTTTTTTTTTTTCGTGCTCCGCCTGTACTGATTTGCTTTTAAATGCTATTTTTTTCACGTAAATTTTTGTACTTCAGCGTAAAAAAAAAAAAAAAGAAAGAAAGAAAGACAAAAATTTCCGGAAGCAGAAGTATGACGCAAAAATTTCTCCCGCAATCGCGTTTTTTTTGTTTTTTTTTCTTGATGTTTCACCTGTTTTGAATTGCTGTTAAATGCCATGTTTTTTTTGGGGGGTAGGGTCCGGAGATGTTTGCATTTTAGCTTGAAAATGGAGGCTTGAAATTGAAAGCCTTTGGGGAAAATTTCTCCTGTAATCTTTTTTTTTTTTTTTTTTTTTCTTCATGCCCCGTCTGTGTTGTTTTTTGGTTCTGAGAGGTTTGTAGGTCTGCTTTCACTCATTCATATATTTTTGAGAAAATTCAAGAAAAATAAGTTAATTGACTCAACCTAAGATTAAAAATAAAAAGCTCTTTGGTTGGATTAAGACGTGAGTTGAATAAAGGAAGAAGTCTGGTCATGTTCCGACTCACTGTCACTCATCTTCTCTGTAGTTGTGTTCGTTTTCATGATGTGCGTTTTCATTTTTTTTCGTTCTCATTTGTTGGAACGACAATGCAGCTACGTTTCAGCGACTCCTTGATGACCACAGCGATACTTTCGCTGTCTTTTGCTTTTTTAAACAAATTGGCTTTTTTAATCGTATCTAGCTTTTAAACTTTGCCACATTCTCATTTTTCATTTTTACCGTATCAGCCTGATTTTAAGCATTATACATCGTTTTTAACACTGTTTGTTTGATTGTCTTGTGTCTGGCACTCATTTGCCACACATTGCCTTTGCGCCATAAAAATGCACCAACCAACCTACCAAAGATAAGAACAAGGGTATTTTTGTAATTTTTTTTTTTATTTTCGCTGTTAGGCTGTTCAACTTTTTTTTTAGAAGAATAAGGGAATAGACCAGCTTAATAACAAAAATAAAGCAAACTGATGTTATTAACTTAAATTTTTATGGAAATGCATTTATTATTGAGTTTCGTTCCTTGAGTGCAAGTGAAATTGTCAGTTCAGACCATGGAGGAAAACAGAACTGACTGCTTGATGTCAGAGACTGTTGAAGTGAGTCTTCTGCTTTTAAATGAGAAAGTATGCAATGCTAAGTTCATTCTTTTGAATGTTACTGTAGTCACTAATTAATAAATTAATAACTTGATTGAACTTTTTCATAGAATTATAATAGTCCCATTTTTATCGCTCAGCACTTCCAATTGTTCACATTGTGACAACCAGTATGCTGCTCAACCCGAATGCATGTTCAGCCCCGTCATGTAGATATTTGCGCACCATGGTTTGGGTTTTACTGCGCACGTATATGGTGTCGCCATCTGTAGTTAAACAAAATAATCAAGTAGCATTTACGGAGTACAATATGCACTTGTATTTTTAAGTAATATTTTATGTAAGCTTGATGTATGACCATTCTAATATATACTTACCATATGTATATCTCCAATATGTTGATGATATTTTACTATTTTGACAGCACTCCAATCTTGAACTGGATAACTTCATTAATAAATTTAACAGTTCTTATTCATCAATACAGGTTAGTAAAGAAATTGAAGTTAATGGCCAGCTAAACTTCTTGGATATCTCTATACACAATGATAACGGAAATATTGAATATTCTGTTTACCAGAAGCCATCATATGTACAGGCAATTATCCCAAAGGATTCTACACACCCTTGGAAATACAAGACCGCAGTGTTCCGCTTTTATATTAAAAGAGCCATTACACACTCACCTAATAAAATATCAGAGATCAAAGAGCTCAAATGGATTGAAAAAGACTGAAGAAGAGTTTGGATATGATAAATAATTAATAAAATCTTTGTATAACAACATTACGGCCAGTATGCATCGTTCCGAAAATAATATTGAAAAAGGAAAAAAGCAACATTATGGAAAATTTCCATATTTACCTCCTATTAGTACTATTTTAAAAAAGAATGTTACAACCACAATATCAACATTGCAGAAACAGTCATTGATAATGGAGGTATACTTACTACTACTACTAATAGATCAGTTCTAAATAAATCTGGAATTTATGTCATTCCAACAGTTAAAGATGATAACCAAAAAGACAAAGTATATATCAGAAGTACATGTAGAAGATTTTTGACTAGAATAAATGAACATATTATGAATTGGACAAGAAGATATGAAAAAACTTCATTAATGCAACATTGTATCAGAAACTATGTAACTCCAGATGGGACTAACATGAAAATTATAACATCGCATAGATCACATGCCCAGATTCTGACCTCCAAGGCTGAGGTCATTGAGAAAACCAAAAGATACAACTGTAACGTTAATAGTCCAGTAGAGCTTCAGTTTGCATGGAGGTACCTTATTGAACAGGAGAAAAAGCGTTTCAAGAAGAAAAACAATAACATAAAACAGCTTACATCAAATATTACTTAAAAATACATGTGCATATTTCTATTCCATAAATGCTACTTGATTATTTTGTTTAACTACAGATGGCGACACCATATATGTGCGCAGTAAAACCCAAACCATGATGCGCAAATATCTACACGACGAGGCTAAACATGCATTTGGGTTGAAAAGCATACCGGAGCATGTGAGTGCAGTAATTACAACGTCCATGCACCTACCACTGATGATAGCTATAAATATTAGCAGAAACTAGTGTTTGGTGCTTCGCAATCGGGAGATTTATTTCTCTGTGCTTCGCAGTCAAGATGATTATTTCTTCTTCAAGATTTTAGTTCGTTTTTTAAAATTTCGGCAAAGTTGTAATTCGCTTTCATGTTTTGTTGTTGTCGTGGTGCTTTGCAATCGGGAGATTTATTTCTTTGTGCTTTGCAGTCAAGATGATTTCCTCTTCAAGATTTTAGTTTGTTTCTTAAAAAATTCAGCAAGTTTTTAATTTGTTTTCATGTTTTGTTGTTGTCAAGGATTTATTTGCCTTCGTTGTAAAAATTCATCTTGTTCAATTTTATGTGGTGCAGATTTTTATAGTATCATGAATTTTATTTTTGAACTTCACAATTGCAAAAAGCTCACACTCATAGAGTGAATCGGATACTTACGGCAACGTCTTGTGAGTAGATTCATTACAGGCATACATATGAAACCCCGACAGCTACTACGGATATTGTAAGTACATATATAATTCATTATTTCTTGATTTTAATTGCTGATACTGTGCCCCATATGTATCTAACATCATTTAATAATCTCCTGATTGCAGAACTTACATAACGTGTGAAACAGTAATGACTGACATTTAATGTCAATTAAGTTACATGTTTATTAGTGCTTTGGAAAACAGATTTCTCACACACAAATCAATCTTATCAGGATTCCATTCACTTTTCCCAACTTGTTTTCTGCAGAGATAAATAGCAAAATATAAGTGGTCAACCATTATGTGGTGATAAGAATATGGGTAATAAGAATATTAATAATAATTTCCAGCAATGTTTACTTGAATATTTTTGCACGGATGTCGCATATATTTTAAAAATGCACTTCTAACACATTTAGTTGTATAAAAATAATTGCAACCCCCTCCCCCTTCAATCTGGGCATGCCACTGACTGGCACAGTCACCTCTCCAAACACTTTACCTGGCACAGTCACCTTTCCAAACACTTTATCTGACACAGTCAGCAGACTGATACCATGATAGTTCTTGCGTTCAGTTTGTTCACCTTTTCCCTTATACAAGGGAACAATGATAGCATTCTTCCAATCCTGAGGGACCGTTCCTAACTCCCAGCACAACAGGCAGAAATTTCAGTTAACCAGTCAATTACAGAATTAGCATCATATTTTAACATCTCAGGAGTTCTACCATCTACTTCCAAAGCCTTATCATATTGAAGAGATTTTAGAGCTTTACAAACCTCTTTCCTTGAAATCCCTGCTATGCTTCCTTCTCTTACTCTGGCATCATCTGCTTCTGCCTCAAAATCACCTTTGTTTTTATGTTCTAATGAATTGCAGAAATATTTACCCCATCTTCCACATAACTCATTAGGCTCCCATATCATTTCTCTGATTGTACTGTTTGTCACACAACTTAGAACTTTATTTCCCCCTATTTTTCTTGTCTTTTGTACTTCCAGAACATTTTCCTATCTTTCCAAAAATCCAATTCATGTCTTTCCACCTTATCCTCCCTATCTTTTGCCTTACACTGATAAACCAGCTTTGTTGCTTCATGCATCTTGATATTCATCCACAGAAACTCTTCCTTGCAACATCCCCAAATATTCTTCCTTCTTTCTTTTTACTGTTTTTTAATCTCACTGTTCTACCAAGCATCATATTTAATGCTACCAACTGTTGCAGTACCTCAGACCTCTTCAGCATCAGTGGCAACACAGTTCTTAAAACATGTCTTTATAGATTGGATGTGTTATGGGTAAGTGAAACTATAATTGGGATAGAAGAATTTACTGGAATGGCGAGTCTGGGGTGCTGGATAATGTAAGAGAACAAGCTGGTGTAGGTGTGATTTTAAGAGTAAAGAATGGTGATGGATCACTTTGTCCATGTTCATTTCGTCCACGGTTCACTTTGTCCGCCATTCACTTTGTACAAAATCATTTGATCCACAGGATGAACAGAATACCGTTAAAATTTTCTGTTTTGGTGGAACTTTTGTTACTGGGCAGGAAAACGTCAGTAGACATTGCTCACATGTGATTTATTTTTTTCCTGTTTAAGTTTTTCAGTTAAAATACACTGCTGGCCACCCAAAAGGCAACACCAAGAAGGAAGCATCCGATTGGCCTGAAATTCGCAGCATGCATCGTCCGCGAGAGGACATGCAAACGATTAGCATTGCAGGACATGTGCAAATCATGTGCGCCTGGCACGCCACCGAGAAGCACTATAAGAAGGGTGCACAGAAGGCGGGAGTGTGTTTAAGTAGTGGAAGTGTGTTGTGCTGCCGGACCTGTGCGTGGGAAGCTTCCTAATGCTGCGTCGCAGAATACGGCAGTAATTTCAGCACGTTTTGTAGTTCGACAGAGGACGAATAGTGGCTTTTCGCGACAGCAGTTTATCGTACTGAGACATCGCCGCCCGTGTGGGACGACATCCAGCCACAGTGAGGTGAGTATGGATTCGGTGGGTGCAGGAGGGACGGACGGACCGACGTGAGCGATTGCCGCAGCCGCGGCACACCACCGAACAAGAAGACCGGCATGTTGTGCAGCTGGCACCGCCACATCACAAACGTTAGCGCAGGAAGTAGAGTGTGTTGCGCAACAACCTGTGTCAGTACGTACCGTTCGACATCATCTGCAGGAGCGGGGACTTGTTGCACGGCACCCATTGCTCTGATTACCATTGACATAACACCACCAGCGAGGGCGACGGCAGTGGGCCATTGAATGCCGCACCTGGACTACGGAATGACACGACATTGTCTTTTCCGACGAATCTCGCTTCTGCCTGCAACACCACGATGGTCGGATCTGCGTGTGGTGGCACCGCTGCAAGAGACTATATGACGCCTGCATTATGCATCGCCATACCGGTCCGTCGCCTGGCGTTATGGTTTGGGGCGCAATTGGATATGACACCCGCACTCCTCTGGTACACATCGCCGGTACACTCAACGGCCACCGCTACATCTCCGACATTTTGGAGCCTGTAGTCCTCCCTTACCTGCAGGACCTGCCAGCAGCCACGTTTCAACAGGGCAATGCGCGCCCGCATGTGGCACGCATCGTGCAACAATTCTTCACGGACCACCAGGTGTCACTGCTGCCGTGGCCCGCCTGTTCTCCCGATATGTCGCCCATCGAACACGTCTGGTCCCTGATCGGCAACCGAGTGGCCCGGCAAGCACCACCCGCGTCTGCGCCTGATGAACTGTGGCAATGTGTGGAAGCAGCCTGGACCAACATACTCCAAGCCCACATCCAAAGCCTCTTTCGTTCAATGCCGCGGCGTGTAGCGGCTGTTATTGCCAGCCATGGAGGCCACACAAACTATTGATGTCTGCGTGTTCTGCAAGTCGCACGGGCCTGTGAGCTCAATCGTTTCATCTTTGTATCTGTTGTTATGTGTCCAGTAAATCTGGCTTTGCTATTTTAGTAAAAGTTCAGTCTATACATATATGTATTTGAACAATAAATTACGTGGGAGATAGGCAATGTATATTAGGACAAAGTCCTGTATAATACTGTTACACACGTTGTAGTATATGAGCTTCGAAAAGACAAGTTGACTTCAATGATATGGAATATTTATAGTTGAACTTAAGAATTTTAATTTTTTTTTATTTTTATGTACAGTATATATACATTTAAATGTTGAAACCTCACATAGGTTATATCCAGTGAGACATAAAAAACAGCAATGAAGCATATGGAGCAACACATATTGCGCTCACCTTACTCTGGTTTCAGTCCCTCTGGCTTGGAATCAATCATGCTTCTTGTCCAGTGTTGTACCACATCATTAAAGGTATTCCATGTTCAAAGTTCAACACAAACGCGAACATCAGCACAATTCTACAAGAAGGGGGTGATGAGTTAAAATAATTTTGAGACCATTGTCAAGACTAAATTACGTTGACGCAGCCAGAATTTTAGCAGTTGAAACATTCCGCTGTTCTATGCCAAGCTATTATGAAGTATCAAGATTAAAAGATTTAAAAATTCAACAAGTCCCTCCTCACTCGCCCGGACATGTTTCAGGCTACACTGTGCCCATCTTCAGCGGTCGGTTGTAAGAGACATCCATATGCTTTTATTGTACTGATTACCTCCCTGTCACCAGTCGACTCATCGCTCATTGGTCCTGTATCCGTGCGTAGGTTAATCATGTGATTTACGACTTTTGCTATTGTTGCACCATCTGGTGTTTTTATTAAACAAAAACACCAGATGGTGCAACAATAGCAAAAGTCGTAAATCACAAGAACACCAGATGGTGCAACAATAGCAAAAGTCATAAATCACATGATTAACCTACGCACGGATACAGGACCAATGAGCGATGAGTCGACTGGTGACAGGGAGGTAATCAGGACAATAAAAGCATATGGATGTCTCTTACAACCGACCGCTGAAGATGGGCACAGTGTAGCCTGAAACATGTCCGGACGAGCGAGGAGGGACTTGTTGACTTTTTAAATCTTTTAATCTTGATACTTCATAATAGCTTGGCATAGAACAGCAGAATGTTTCAACTGCTAAAATTCTGGCTGCATCAACGTAATCTAGTCTTGACAATGGTCTCAAAATTATTTTAACTCATTACCCCTTCTTGTAGAATTGTGCTGATGTTCGTGTTTGTGTTGAACTTTGAACGTGGAATACCTTTAATGATGTGGTACAACACTGGACAAGAAGCATGATTGATTCCAAGCCAGAGGGACTGAAACCTGAGTAAGGTGAGCGCAATATGTGTTGCTCCATATGCTTCATTGCTGTTTTTTATGTCTCACTGGATATAACCTATGTGAGGTTTCAACATTTAAATGTATATATACTGTACATGAAAAAAAAAATTCTTAAGTTCAACTATAAATATTCCATTATCATTGAAGTCAACTTGTCTTTTCGAAGCTCATATACTACAACGTGTGTAACAGTATTATAGAGAACTTTGTCCTAATATACACTGGCTTTGCTATCTCATGTCCTTCTTGGTGTCGCATTTTGGGTGGCCAGCAGTGTATAACAATCTTAAATATTATTTAAAGTAGAATGAAGAACTGAACTTTCAAGAGCTTTTTAACTCTTTTGTGTGGTATGACATCAATCACTATGGCATAAATCAAATTACTCAAATGGGTTCATATCCAGAGAGTGAGAGTGCCATTCGAGGTTTGTGAGCTCACTGGAATGCTTCTCCAACCAGTGCTTCTCCAAATTTGATTGATGAGATGGGGCATTATCTTGTTGTAAAAAGGCATACTGCTGTGGATAATGGATAGCCATGACTGACAGCATTGGCAAGTGTGTCAAGTTGGCCTTGTGTGGCACTGGTAGTCTTTGTAGGTACAAGAGACCTTAGGTGGCCCACATGAAGATGCCCCAGAACATTAGACCACCTCTTCCAGCCTTGTAACATCCCTGCTAAGGTCACACACACCTTCCTGTTGGCATATTGTAGTTGTAACCTCAATTGTCAGGCTAAGCTGCCTATTTCTTGGTTTCCAAAGTCCAGTGGTGATGTTCTTTCACCCACATAACACAATGGTGTGCTATTAACAAAGGTACTTGATGTGAGCATTGGCTGCCATAGTATGTCAAATGGTCTTTCCACAAACCTTTGTAGGTCTACCATCCTTAAATGCCAAAAGTTATCCTTTTCACTGTGGGCTTTTTTTTTTTTTTTTTTTTTTTTTTGCAGACATTACAATACAGAAGAGATGATGTTCACCTCAAATATCAGTGCCCTATTTGCTGCCACATTTCCCCCCATGGGTGCTGGTTTTGGTGTAGTCCTAGTACACACTTGTGACAGCCGCAAGTGGAAATCCCAGATATCCTGTAGTCACAGAGATTTAAAAGTGAAAAATTTATAGCTGTGAAACATATAACTAAGTTCTACTGTGTCTGTGTGCATATTTATTTATTTCAAAATTGCTTCAATTTTTGTCAACCTGCTAAATTGTTTTGTCTCCAGTGGAAAGAGACCAAGGCCCTGTGGGATATGAATATAAAACCCCATGTAAAAAAGGGGATGGGATGCCACACCAAGAAAGATTTTCGAGAGTCGTGGTGCCCAGTATATCATTTTTATATTAAACGATCAGCTGAACAGTAGTATGTGCGAAAAAATTTGGATGAAGATAAATGTTGGGAAGTCTAAATCAATTATTCTAAGTCAAATCCCATAAATTATCAGTTGTGTAGTACAGGAGAAGAGGCTAGAACAGGATACAAATTTTAATTCAATATTTGAGCGTAGTTACGAAAGGGAAATGAAAGCTTGACAGGGAATTAAATGCCTGAATCAGTGAAACAGGAAAAGCCTTTTATCACCTGTAGTAAAAAAATTTCACTAAAAGAGTGGTTCATCAGAGAATTTAACTGTCTATGTACAATGCAGTATGTACAATGAGTACTGTCTATGTCATCATCATCATCATCATTGTCAACCATTATCAATCCACTGCTGGACGAAGGTCTCCCCAAGTTTCCTCCACAACGGTCTGTCTTGTGCCAGTCTCCTCCATGTCACTCCCGCATATTTACGAATTTCATCCACCCATCTCCCATGTGGTCTTTTTCTGGGTCTTTTCCTGTCCCTTGGAATCCAATCTAAAATTTCGGCTGTCCATCTATGGTCTGTCCTTCTGGCAGTATGTCCAGCCCATTGCCATTTCAGGGATTTAACTCTGATCATGATGTCTTCCACTCTCGTCATTTTTCGGATCCACGAGTTCCTCTTCTTATCTCTCCTGGTTATACCAAGCATGCACCTCTCCATGCTACTTTGAGTTGTCTGCAGCCTTTGTATGTCTCTTTTAGTTAAGGTCCACGTCTCTGCACCATACGTAAGCACTGGAAGGATGCATTGATCAAACACTTTTCTTTTAAGACATAATGGCATATTGCTCTTGAAAATTATGCTGTTTCTTCCAAAAGCTCTCCAGGCAAGTTTTGTACGCCGATTAATTTCTTCATCAATGTGACCCTCACTTGATATCTGCTGTCCAAGATAAACATACGTATCTGTTATCTCCAGTTTTTCTCCATCAATCGATAAATCTTCATTTCTTGTAAAAGCATTGAACATCACTTTTGTCTTCTGAAAGTTCATTTTTAATCCCACTTCTTTACTCTTGTCAGCAAGTTCCTGGATCATACTCTGCAGCTCTGATGGGGTAGTTGCAAAAATGACTACGTCATCAGCAAAACGAAGGTGGGTTAGATAATCTCCATTAATTTTTATCCCTTTGTTTTCCCAGTTCAGTGATTGAAAGACATTTTCCAATGTGGCATTAAAGAGCTTCGGAGATATGGTGTCACCTTGTCTCACTC
Organism: Macrothele yani; assembly: GCA_039090855.1. Lineage (NCBI taxonomy): Eukaryota > Metazoa > Arthropoda > Arachnida > Araneae > Macrothelidae > Macrothele > Macrothele yani. The sequence continues at coordinate 94,735,140 of CM077016.1, read as the reverse complement.
CCTTTCCAATTTTTATGTGTGTTGTATTTTCAAACAGCCGAATCTTTGCACTTGCATTTTCATAGATGTTATTAATAATATTAATGTATGCATCTTCAATACCGCAGGATTTCAGAGCCGTGGTAACTGCTGATGGTTTCACCGAATCAAAGGCTTTTTCATAATCGATAAAAGCCATGCACAATGGAAGTTCATATTCCCTCGCTCTTTCAATTAGTTCTCTCAGTACGTGGATATGATCTATTGTGCTGTAGCCACTCCTGAATCCAGCTTGTTCTCTCGGTTGAGCCATGTCCAGTGTTACCTTCAAGCGGTGTGAAAGAACTTTAGTGAAGATTTTATAAACCACTGATAGGAGGCTGATAGGTCTGTAGTTCCTGAGATCCTCAATGTCACCTTTTTTATGTAGCAGGATCATTGTAGCATTGTTCCAGTCCTCAGGAATCTTCCCTTCATTAAGGCATCGAGTGAAAATTTGGGCGAGTACTGTTTCAATTTCTCCACTTGCTTCTTGTATGATGTCTATAGTAATTCCATCTTCTCCTGGAGCTTTCCCCCGCTTCATGTTCTTGATTGCATGAGCAACTTCTGCTGGGAGGACTGGAAGAACTCTGGTACCTTTCATGATGTCTGGAGTACATGTATCATCCCTTTCATATAGTTTGGAGTAGAAATCTTTCACTCTTGTCAAAATTTCGCCTCTATTTCTTGTTATAGAACCATCTTCTTTTCTCAGAGCCATAATCTGTTTTCTTCCCTTACTGAGATGTCCCTTTGCTATCTTTAGGCTTTGGTTGTTTTCAATTGCTTTCCTCACTAGCTCACAGTTGAATTTCCTTACGTCTTCAGTGATACTTTTTCGTGCTGTCTTGCATAGTTCTATATATTCCACTTTGGAAGTCACATCTTCTTTAGTTGTCCTCATCTCTCTTCTTTTTTGCATCAACATTTTGGTTTTTCCTGATAATTTGTTTACATGCAACTTGTTCTTAGACCCAGCTAATTTTGTTGCTGTTTCCATAAGAGCTTTGGTTACTTTTCTGTTAACTTCAGAAATATCCACTTCTTCCGATGTTAGGCCTTCTAAAGCAGAGAATCTGTTCTTCAGTTCCAACTTGAAAGTATTATGGTGTTTTTTAAGGTTGGTTATGTCAATACATTTTGTTTGTCTTATGAGCTTGCCATGTTCCAGTTTAGTGTTGAGGTGCATCTTACATCTCACCAATCTATGGTCACTACCTGTGTTGAACTTGTTTAGCACACTGCAGTCTTCGATGACGAATTTTTTGTTACACATAATAAAATCAATTTCACTTGTCGTCCCAATTGGATGTCTCCATGTCCATTTCCTGTGTGGCTTTTTCTTGAAAAAGGAATTCAAGATGAAAAATCCTTCTGCCTCTGCAAACTCAACGAGAGTATTTCCACGCTGGTTTCTGTTGCCGTGACCGAATTTACCTACTGAAGTTTCATTCTGTTGCCGTTGCCCTATTTTTGCATTGAAATCTCCCATAATTATCTTCAAGTGCTGCTTACCTTTATTATTTAGATGACGAATTTCCTCATAAAATTCTTCAATTTCTTCTTCAGGATGACTTGTGGTGGGTGCATAAGTTTGAATAATCTGAGCCTGGTATCTTCTCGATAGTTGGATAACGAGTCGTGCAGCTCTGTCAGAGGAACTTTCAACTTCTACCACTTTATCCTTCAGTTTCTTGTTTATTATAAATCCAACACCACTAGTTCTGCCAGTATCTGTCCCACGATAATAGAAGAGATGTCCACTTTTCAGTTCAATGAGATCTTCTCCTTTTCTCCTTACCTCACTCAGCCCGACGATGTCCCACTTGATCCTTTGTAGTTCCTCTTCCAATTCAAGAAGCCTTGAATCAGAAGATAGGGAGCGTCCGTTGTAGGTAGCCAAGGTCAGCATCAAATGGCAGCCTAGTCCGGTCCTCCGGGGATTCTTAGCACCCTCTGCCTTCATGTCGCACTGGCCGCTGCCTTGGTCAGGTACATTCCAGCTGCCGGAGACTGAGGGCCAAGATTTAAGTTGTAGAGTCATTTTGAGGGTGTTTGGCCATAACTCACCACGCTGGCCAAGCGGGTTGGTGAGTGTGGGATAGCATTTCCTCTGATCCCGATGGTATAGTTATACCGCTATTTGCGGTCGTCAGAGCCCCTTTAGTGGGAACAGGATGCACCACGAGAAGGCGGGGTTGACATTTGTCAAGGAGAGGCTGTGATGTTACGCATCACCTGACCTTACATCCCACTGTCTATGTACAATGAGTAATATGTTAGTTACACATCCTAATTTTATTGATGAAAAACCAGAAACATCATTACACGAAATTGCTTAACAGAATATGAATGCATAGAAATAATTGTGTTGTATTTTTGTTCAAATAAATTATGGTGCTTCATCTATGCAGTAAGGTCACCAATTACAAGCAATAATAATGTTAGCTTCTTATGATGAAGGCTTAGGTTGTGGTCCCATTCAGGACAAGAGTGTTTTTTTTTTTTTTTTTTTTTGTTATTGTTGTTTTGTCAGCCAGTAAACCAAAATTAGATATGAGTAACACCTTAAGAATGTGCTGCATAAAGAGGAACCACAAAAGTTAGTGTGCAGGACTTTGATTACACACTACCTTGGGTCAAGTTGTTGTGCCAGATATTAAAATACAATATATCTTTTAGTCTTGTCTATTGTAGTATAGAATGTTTCTGTACAATGTGTTATGGGTTAAAATGTATTTCAATATATGCCTTTCTTTTCTTCTCATGTGTTTGTGCACACAACAAAAAAAGAATCCAATTTAATTTGCATTGTTTCAAAGTGTGAAATAAAATATGCAAATTCAAGTACCTTCAGAAGCATGATTCAGAACAGCTGCTACTAGTTAATGAAAGTGTCAGACAAACTATTATATCAAAATGGGACATACTGTTGATATATATTTATGGAATCATTTTTTGAAATATTGTATATGAATTGACTGTGCAATTCATAGCAAAGATTCACATATTTATATATTGTATTGCATGCATTCATTGACTTTGTCATGATATCTTCAAAGAACTGTTCCATAAATGCTTGTAAATGAAGAAATAACAATATACTGTGTATAAAACTAGATAACATGTATGTTATTGTTGTTTTCTTTTCTTTTTCTTCCCAATAGGCAATTTATACCAGCACTAGATTGCGTTCAGATACTTTTAAAGGGATGCTTACTGCAATGGCTGTATTACCTCTCAATCGATTGTTATTACTTGGTGCAGACAATGGTAGTGTTGTTTTGCTGTCCTAGCATCAAAATTAAGCTGTTAAAGCATCAGTTGATGCTTCTTAACTTCCCCTTCCCCCAAAAAAATGTCCGCCTAGTGTGATATGTGTAAACACTTTATAACTAATAGTTTCTAAAATAAAAATATTTTGTACATACAGCATTCAGTTTCAGTATTAGTACTCATTTTAATAAACAAAAAACAGTTATTTTAATTTTATTTAATTGCATTTTTATAAAGCATTTTGTGTGAAATTTTGAGCCTGAAGAAAATTAGTTGCTTTATATTTTCCCCTTTTCCATTCTTCTGTTATGGCTATGTGCATACTGAATTCCTATTTTAAAAAGTTTTTTTTAAAATGTTAAAAAAATATTTTGTGTGGCTATTTAGTGCATTCATCTTGTTTTCTGTGTGAAAAAAATGTGCATGAATTAATTTTCAGTGTTATTTTAATTGTAGTGTTCTAAATTTTATTTAGTAATGCTTAAAGGATTGGTGTTGTACCCTACATCAAGAACTATTTTGATACAGTATTAGCTAGGCTAGCTCTATTTACACATAAACACAAAAAAGTAGAATTCTTTAGGTCAAATATCTTTGAGACTGGCTTTTCTACCATTTTAAGTCATTTATAAAATATGGGATACAAATTTAGCATCACAACCCTTTTAACTGTAGAAATTTTATCTCTTGTAATCAGTCGTGTTGACATTTGCTTCATTTTTGTTTTACTTATAGAAAAAATCTGCCCTTACTTTTAATGCAGCAGGTGTGTTAACCCTATTTGTTAAATCTAGAAGTTAAACTTCTTACATGCCCATGAACTAATCCATTCTTTTTTATATATTTCTTTATGTACAGCTATTGTCATAATATCCCAGTGAGATGTGTATATGTTTTGTATAGTATTAGAATTTATTGACATTCCTTTCATGTCTTGAACAGGAAGAGGATTTTTGTTTTTCCTGTTGTTTTCCTGTAATAAATAGTTTGCACTGATATGTTACAGTTGCATATTCAACAAGTAGCTGGTGATATATCTACCTTTTTTTTAATGTCATTTGCAAAGAAGTGCACAGCAGTTTGTTTTCTTGCACGTATCTAGTTTTCGGAATTTGTTCATGCACTACACAACACCCTCTTCATTTCCTGTACAAATTCTTGTTTCTTCTGAAATAGTATTTGTTTATATTATGTGTTCTATTATTCTTTACTGTACTACCTTGTGTCTCTGTTCCAGCAGTAAACTGTATGCTCTGGTTATGCAGAAGTAGACAGGGTGCCCACGCGTCGTTGAAAACCTGGAATGTCCTTGAATTTCTTTAATTAGCCTGGAAAATCCTTGAATTTTAAAATCCCACAGCCGAAAAATTTCGATTGGAATTTCTGATCTTTTTCCTTTTGTTATTTTTCACTTTTTTTCTGCATTCTCCCATTGACATCGGAAGTCAAAAAGAGTAAACTTCAAAGCAACTGCGTCACTGGGAGAAAGGATGCACTGCAGTCTGACGGGGAGTTGAGTAGGTCAATATTGAATCCCCCCTCATCTACTGCGAGAGAGGAGTTGAGTGTTTGCTACCCCAGAGCATTTGTTCTGCGACGGGGAAAACAATTGTATCGTTTCTTTCATTTTCCTTAAGGCAAGGCGGGGATTTCCCCTTCTTGTTTCTTTTTTATCTGCTTCAAAGTGGGTTCATTCGATGCTGTTGATAGGTGCATTTCACCCCCACTCCTCGTGGAATTTTTAAATTTTCAGACACCATTTGTTTGTACCACGTAGAACCAGAATGAACTCTGTTTTTTTCCTTTGAAGCGCAAAAGTTTTTGAGATATTTAAAAAACAAAGGGGTCTGATGAAATGATACCCCCCCCCCACACACACACACACACACACCACCACCACCACCACCGCGTAATTTTTAAAAAAAATTTGGCTCCATTTGTTTGTACCACGTATGAACCGGAATGAACTCCGTTTTTTTCGTTTGAACTGCAATAGTTTTTGAGATATTTAAAAAAAAAAGTGGGGGGGGGCTAGTGAAATGATCTACCTCCTATATATATATGTGTGTAAATTCTCAATATTATTTTTTTGATATCTCAAAAACTATTGCGGTTCAAACGAAAAAAACAGAGTTCATTCCTGCTCATACGTAGTACAAATGAATGGTGTCGGAAAAATTAAAAAATTCCGTGGGGGGGCTGGTGAAATGCACCTGCTGTTGATACTAGAATCCACATCTGTGCAAAAGTGACTTTCATTTCAAAGAATGTAAATTAAGGTGACTGGAGAAACAGCCTTTGAGCACAAAATAAGGATTTCAGAGTATAATAGTGAACGCATTCCACGCCTACAAACCGACTTACGAAGTAGTCAGGGGAATCGTGCCTGGTGCCGTCAAACCACTTTTGGAGCTGTAGAGAGAGAATAAGTCTCACGTGGTCGAGCAGTTTTAGAAAGAGGTGACCTTGAACGCACACATCATGTTCAAACCGCTCAGAGGGTCAATAAAAAAAAAGTGCGTAATTTAAAAACTTTTCATTGGATCCAAGTGAAATTTGTAGGGTAACCTTATAAGGCCAAGTTATGGTATCTGTCAAACATTCAGCTCTATTAAATGAAAATTCGGAAAATTATTTTTTTTTTTGCGTTTTTATCATTAGTTAGGGAAGGAGGCAGTTCAACAGGTGGCCCACGGGACGGCGAATGAAATGGTAGACGTGATTGACGAATTGTGCATGCCAACAGGTCCTGCTTGCTGATGTTGTTCCACGAGAACAAAAGGTTGAAGTTATTTGTTTGTGTTGGTTCGTTTTCCGTATTTTGGTTGCACTTTTTTTCTGGCCACAGAGTATTATATTACTCTTATGTATCTGGCAATAGCATAGGATTACGCACAATGCTCATAGCATTACTGAAGAGGAATTCCTTACATTGCTTTTCTGGAAAGTTCTTTGCGATGTGCGTGTAGCGACTGAAAAAAAAAAAATTTGATTTTTGTTGGCTTAGTGTTTTGCTTTGAAATGTCTCTATTTGTCATCTAATTGTTAGATATTGGAATTTTCTTATTTTTGTGTTTAATAAATATGAGTCGTAAGTGCAATTTCAGTGAGCTTTGGTTGCACAATCCCAAGTATTCCACGTGGGTTGGTAAGGATTGCGTCAATAATCATGTTGCGAGATGTTTGTTATGCTTAAAGAACACGATATTTCGTCTATGGGAGAGTCTGCATTGTGAAGCCACATGAAAAGTAAAAGCATGTGACCCATTCTGAAAACAAAAGTCGAAATTCCACCCTTAGATGGACTGTTTGAAAAAGTACCAGCACCAGCATCACAAACACCATCATCACCAGAGCCATCTTCGTCATCAGCAGCAGGTTGTTTACCCAGAATAGATCCTATTAAAACCGAAATATTATGGGCTTTAAAAGTGGTAGAAATCCATTATTCGTACAGATCACGTGCTGGAATTGATAAGTTCTTTCAATTGATGTTTCCAGACAATGAAACGGCTCTCAACTTTTCTTGTGGGCAAACAAAATGTTCATATATTTGCTGCTTTGGCTTGGCACCCCATTTTAAATCACTTTTGTTGCAACAGATTAATGAAAGCAAAGATTTTGTTGTTTTGTTTGATGAGAGTTTAAATAAATTCTCTCAACAAAAAAAAATGAACATCCATATAAGATTTTCGGACAAGAACAGAGTAACATCACGGTATCTAACTTCTGTGTTTTTAGGTCACACAAGTGCAGAAATTTTATTAGACAAACTTAAGCAATCTTTGAAGGATTTGCCTTTAAAAAATACAGTGGAGTTTTCTATGGATGCGCCGAATGTGAATTTAAAGTTTTTTTCTTTATTTCAAGATGATTTATCAGCCAATTCAAATGCATCTCTCTTAAACACCGGTACCTTTGGATTGCACATAGTGCATAATGCATTGAGACATGCTACTACTGTGAGTGATTGGGAAATAGAAAAATTTCTCTCAAGCCTATACAGGTTATTTAAAGATTCACCGGCATGACGTGAGGATTATTTAAATGTAGATAATGGTGTAAAAATGCCACTAAAGCTCTGTTCACACAGGTGGGTTGAAAATTATCCTGTGTGTGAACGTGCTATAGAAATTTGGCCCTTTATTTTAAAGTATGAAACTTTGGTATCCCAGAAAATTGTAAATAATCCTTGCACAGTTTCCTTCAATATTGTCCAGAAATGGGTGAAGGATCCATTGGCACTTGCCAAATTATATTTTTTTAATTCTATTGCAAAGCAACAGAGTCCCTTTTTAAAAAAGTATCAGGCAGATAAGCCAATACTGCCATTCATGGCTTAAAGACTTAGAGAAAGTGTTCAGGAATCTGATGAGTCGCTTTGTTAAAATGGATGTATTAAAACAAACAAAGACCATTACGGCACTTCTAAAAATTGATCCAACTGATAATAAAAATTGTTCCACTTATAGGATGATTGATATTGGATTCCAGGCCGAAAAGGAGGTGAAGACTTTGCCATCAAATGTAAGTGAAAAACAGATAATGGAATTTCGTATGAACTGCAGATCAATTTTGCAAAACCTTGTCAAAAAATTGCTCACTAAATGCCCACTGCAGTATGCTCTTGTGCAGCACATGAAGTGTTTAGATCCTAAATTAATGAGTGCTGAGAAGGAATGTTGCTTAAAAAGTTTCAAGATTATTCTAGAAATTCTTGTGGATGCAAATCATCTGAAACCTGGTGTTGTTGACACTATTATGCTGTAGTTAAAGGATTTTATAAGTAGTGTTGCAGCAGTAACTTCAGATTTTAAAGTTTTTGATAACAATTATGAGGAATTGAGAATAGATGTGTTATTTTATGAACATTTATCCTCAAGTAAAAACTATGATCTGTTGTGGGAAATAGTTAAAAAGCTGCTGTTGCTCTCGCATGGACAGGCGTCAGTGGAGAGAGAATTCTCCATTAATAAGGAACTAATTATTGACAATATGAAAGAAAACTCTATTGTTTGACAAAGAATAATATATGACCATCTAAGTAACATTGGTGGCATGGAAAAGGTCAAGTCTTCAAAATTGCTTCTGAGTAATGTCAGATGTGCTAGGAGAAGGTATGTAATAAATTTAGAAGAAAAAGCTCAGGATAAGGCTAATTCTGCTGTAGCCCAAAAGAGAAAACAAATACTGGATGAAATAGAAAGTATGAAAAAGAAAAACGTGTAGAAAATGAAGTACTAGATTTATTAAAATCATCTGATGACTTGGCAACAAAAGCAGAAGATACTCATAATTTTAACTGCATTGTTAAATCAAATAGTTTTAGGAAGACAGAAATAGATTCTGAACTTAAGAAAAAAATAAATTTAGTGAATAATTGTAAATAAATTATTCACCCATTTGCTTAATATTTTTTTAATATACTTGTTAATTATATTTTAACTATGAACAATTTTATGTTGTGTTAAAAGTACTGACATTTGAGTAGAAAAAAATCTAATTATTTAAAAATTGATTGCAGTATTTTCATTTGTTTATTTTATTTTTTCACCTGAAGAAAGTTTGTCATTCAGTAAAGAACTTTTTGCAAAATTTGGAGATGCATTGTTGCTAAGATTTTTTTAGCAACAATGCATCTCCAAAATTTTGACCAATTACAAATACTGATGTTAATTTCTTTGGTTCAGTTTTCTTATAATAACAGAAATACACCATGGTCTTGCTTTTGTACTGTGTCATATGTAAGGTGTTTAAAACCATTTTAACGCATAGGATCTTTTTTAATTTCTCTGTGGTGGAAACCTAATTCAATGGATTTCGAATCCATAATTTGTTTTCTAGTGCGTGCCTAACTACTAATAACTGAAACTGTCTATCATAAAACCTTGAAAATAAACCGAAAGTAAAAGAAAAATTTTAATACTGGTATTGTGTGTCGTTTCTAACATTTAGTGATAAAATACGACTACTTCATATTGTTCAAAAATATTGCCCACTAAAGAAAAGATCATTCAGTCTCCTCACCCCATGCCTGTGTTTCCAAAATGTTTAAAGTATCTGTTTTCATTCTTGGTATTTAATTCAATGTGTACAAAACTGGTTACCCCACAGAAGCATTTGAAAAACGACATGCATCCAAAATCCATCAATTATGTTGAGACTTGTGAATATGAAGGCTTCTTAATGTGAAAGTGAAGAAAGGATTTTATTTCTGAATAACATGTAAGTTTTCTAATTTTGCTGTGTTGAAATTTCAATATGAAAGTGAGCTAATATGTTATTAAAATCTTTTGTATTTTTTTCAATTCATTAAATTTAAATATTTCTTTTATTAATGGTAAAAATGTAAATGTTATCTTATAAAGTATGATATAAATAATTAGATGAAAATTTGGTATTAGCATAAATCTAAAAATCGTACAAAAGTGACTTAATGTGTTATACATACCTGTACATAATTCTAAAATAGATATTAAGTGTTTTATTGTTATGATAATTTTGTGTTTGAGAAATTGGGAGTTTTGAAGAATTAATGTGATGCATATAGATGTTTTATGAAGACAATGAGTATCATAATACAACACACATAATTCTTGATATATATATATATATATATATTCATTGTGGTTTAGGACATTGAAAAATTCATCCTTGAATTTTTTCCTGAAGGTCCTTGAAAGTCCTTGAATGTCCTTGAATTTTTTCCCTGAAAAAGAGTGGGCACCCTGAGTAGAACAGCTAAAATTGATGATAATATGTTTGCTAAACTTCTTAGTATACTGGTTAGCATAAGATAGTAAGAGAATAATGGGAAAAGAAAAGGCTTCTGCTGTTCTAGAACATGTGCAATGAAGAGTTTTTTTTATGTTTTTATTTTTTTATTTTAAGTTAATGCTTTGCAGTATCATATCTTGCCACAGTGTACTCTTTTCAGCAACAAGAAATAAAGTATGCTTGTGTGAAGGTGTGCTTTTTCATCTTGAGAAATATTAGTTCACAAATCTTCATTTACACTGTGTAAAGAAATTATAAATACACAAAAATATTCCTGGTATTTCTTGATTACCTGCTGTTGAATGATAGTTGCAACATAAAAAAATATCTCATATATAATTAATTTGTATTATAAAAGAATGTTAGGCAGTATAGTGTCTCAAGATTTTATTACATCATTAAACATAAATAAATGTAACACAAGCACATTCTGCTGTAAAGAAAATATAAATGCACATGAGATATTACAAAGCAGAAAATAATATTTCCTGAATTAATAAATTATGGCTCTTCCATTTGCCTTAATTAGCGAATAAATTCTGTTTAAGATTGCTATTACCAATACATTAAAGAGCTTACACCGTCTTTGCACGATATATTTAATTTAAAAAATGACGGAAATTAAATTAAATATATCGTGCGAAGACGGTGTAAGCTCTTTAATGTATTGTATATGCACGACATCTTCACTAATGCTATTACCAAGTGTTGTAACGTGCAAACACTGATTTTGTCGTAACAGTGATGTGTTGAAACATGCAGTTCTTCAATGAAGAATATTGCTTGTTTTTTGGGGTTTTTTTTTTCATGTACAAGTCCGACAAGTAACGACCAGCCATTTTTCATATTGGGTTTATGTCTGGGCTCCGAGACGGCCAGTCTATTACATCAATTTTTTTTTTTTTCATTTATAAACCACTGTTTCATTGAATAAAAGCATGGCAGGGCACATTAGCTTTTTGGAAAATCCAACTATTTCCTCCTAGTAGGGGGTACCAATGGAATTTAATGTTTGTACAGTGCAGCCTGGTAATTCCTGGATGCCACACTTCCATTTTTCAGACCATATCATTACATTTTGGGCCAGTCCAATCTTCTGAGTTTATGTTCCCCTGTGAGTAAAGGCTTTGCCTTCATTCTAATGTATGCAACAGTTTTGTTTTGTTTTAGAGTTTTTGCCACTGTCATATGAGACACTGTTTTAGGCAAAGATCGAGCAATTTGTCTTGTAGACTTATCAACAGTTGCTAAATGAAAAACAAGTAGTTTGCCTCGTGCACTTAGTGATGGCTTTCATCCTGTCATTGTTGTTTTACTGGGTTTATCCTTATTTCTTGCAACATTTTGCATGGCTCCTAAAGATCTTTCAGTTAACTTGGCAAGTTTTCTGTAAGATTTGTTTTAGCTAAGATAAAATAACACTTTTATGACCTCTTCCTCACATAAGTCTGTACTCCCCAACATGTTAATGCAGAATGTCATAGAAGGCTCTTTACTTGCAACAAAAGGAATGAGGAGGATCTGCGTAGTATAAGTAACATAAGCAAAATTTCTGTGTGTCGTTCTTTAATGCTGTTGTCTGAATTGTATTTATAATTGTTTTAGATTGACTCTAGACTGAGGTTTCTATTTTTTTAAATTAAGAAGATTATTTTAGCCTTATTTGTTCAGTTATTAAACAGTGCTTTTCTAATTAAAATAAAAAATGCCCAAACTTTTTTTTTTTTTAATTTTTGGTACTAAGGATCCTTCTATTTGCCGATCAAAAAACATCACTGTTTTTATAAGTTCTTTACACAGTGTGCTTAAATAACTAATGGAAAATGTGCAAAATCATTTGTGAAAACAATTTACTTACACCTTAAATTTTGGATGTAGAATGCCCTCAAAGAGAATTCTGAAGGAATGTTCAATTCCATGCTTGTATGATGGCCCAACCTTTTTTATGGCCATTGATTGTGGTTCCTCTTTTCAGTTTCTGGTCGCCCATTTCAATTGTTATATGATACTGTAGTCTTGCCAACAGCAGCATTTTTAATCTTTTTTTTTTTTTTTTTTTTTTTTTTGGAAAACTGATGGATAAGTTTATGAATTCAATATAGCTTAAACTATATGCAAATAGTTAAGTAAAAAAATCTCTTGAAAACTAAACTGTTAGAGAGGTAATATATTTGCAGGAAGCAGTGATTTTCTCAGCACAGAATTTTCACTTTAGGAAAAAAAAAAAAGGAAAGACCATTGAAGATCCATTGTGCAAAGGACAATCAACCAAGAAAGATGTTGCTAATGATATGGAACTTGACTAACTCATTTAAAAATTGAAATATGATGAGGGGGAGAATTAAAAAGTAATCAGCCATCAGCAGCAAACTATGAGGTAAAAATTGGGTGAGAGATTGAAAACTGAAAAGATAAAGAGCCATAGTGAATGGCCAGAAATTGTGAAATCAAGAATTCTCTCTTTTGATGAGCTAAATTGTTGCCAAAAAATTTAGAAAGCAAATTGTTCTCTATATGTATATTATATACATTTTACTAATTAACTGTTCTCTTAGAGAAAAAAACATCAGGTCTTGCACACGTATTCAGTGGATGGAAGATCAGAAAAAGATTATGGGACAAACTGCAGTTTTCCTATATATATTATAGAAAAAGCAGTAAAATGTAGTTTAGCACTGTGTTGATTCTGTTACTCATGCTTTAAATACTATAGTTCACAGCTTTCTGAAGACACAATAAATAACTGCAACACAAATTGCAAAATAAATTTTTAAACATACCCAGTTGGATTGGAGTCGTGGATCACTCTGCTTTTCTTGCTGTTGTACAAGGTGTTGACATGCATGGCAGTGGAACACAAATGATGTAAATTAATTCAGTATACAGCTGAACAAAAAGAACTGCATGAAAGTGAATTAAATGGAATGGTCAAATTTAGATAAGATTCTGGAAGTATTAAAATCATGATATTATAAAAATGATGAAATATTTAAATAATCACAGTATTATAAAAAACAATAAGCATATTTTTATGGGTGATTTGAGATAAAATATTTATTATAAAAAAACAATAAGCATATTTTTATGGGTGATTTGATATTTTTATGGGTGATTTGAGATATTTATGTTTTTACCAATATCATATGTTTTAGCTCAAATTACCTGTACAAGTATAAGTTAGCTGCCTTTCGATCATACATTATATCCATAGGACATTCATGCACTTGTCAGATAATATTGCTCTAAACAGAGAAATGAGATGGATCCAAGACTTAGCGTCAAACTATGTCTGCAATCATCATATCATTAATCATCTCATGCAAAACACCCATCAAAGTATAACAGCAAAAAATTCATCCACCATTAAAAATAAAAAGCAACTTAAATACTGTAGAAAAAATCCTTTTTGCAATCTGATTGCTAGCATTTTGAAAAGGGAATGCCTAAAGGCAGGCTTGGCCATTGCCAACATTGTACATGATTTGACAAGCAACCTTATTAACGAGTAGAATTTATCTTTAATACTCGACAAAGACCAGGTGTTTATGAGCTCCCCATTAGAATACAGCAAGAAAATTTAAACCATTGTGTTTATATAGGTGGCACCAAAAGAAAAGTGCAAACCCAATTGACTGAATGCCTACAGGTTTATAATCTCAGAATCCGCTCATCTTTAATTCAATACTGCTGTGAAAAATGAACATCACCTAAATGAGAAAGTATTAAATTAATATGTAGCCATCATGAACTTCACCAAATACTGATAGCTGAATCTATAACATTGAACAAACTAAAACTTACAACTGTAATATCAATACATCATGTGAAACTATCATATGCATGGTGGTATTTAATCTAAGAGGAAAAGCAGCAGAAACAACAGAGATACAATATGCAACCTATGATGCAAACAATGGCCAACCAGTTGATTATACGCATGCTCAGATAATCACAACTAGAGGACGTGACTGTCATAATGAAGGACAGATGCACTCAAGCCTCAACAATAGTAGCATTGGGTGTAAAGCACAAGCAACAGCAATTGCTGATGATGGCCCGGTAAAAGGCAAACTGAAATGTATCGAGATAGCATGGCTAGGACAATGTTATTGTTGCTGTTTCTTTTACTTGATTTTAGCAAATTTCACATGTTTTTTAACTTCATTTATTTGCACTTTCATTGTTTCTTTATAATATCATGATTATAATACTTCCACAGTTTTATCTGATTTTGTCCATTCCATTTGATTCATTTTCATGCATTTCTTTTCATTCATCCATATATTGATTCATTTACGTCATTTGTGTTCTATTACTATGCATGTCAACACCAGCAAGAAAAGCAGAGTGTTCCATGACTCAAATCCAACTGGGTATGCTTAAAAAAATGTTCGTGTCTTTTTACAATTTGTATTGCAGTTATTTATCACATCCTCCAACAGCTGTGTACTGTGGTGTTTAAAGCACGAGTAACAGAACCAACACAGTGGTATACTACATTTTACTGCTTCTTCTATATATCCTAATACTGCGTAAAGAATATGTAGAAGTTGTTACAATATTTGATACACTTTCTAACTGTAGTTTTGTTTTGTTGATAGAAACAGCATAGAATGAAAAGCCTCAACTTTATACCATGTTTTTTTTAACATGAAATCTTTCAGAAGTGAAGGATAACGGTGCTTGAGGGTAAAAATATTTGGATATGGAGTATTCTGGTGAGACTTGTTGTTTTACTTCTCTGTGTTAAGTTGTGAGTAAATCTCAAACAGTTTTCCAAGTCTTATCACCTTTTATGAAGATTTAAACACCCATATTATGGCTTGCAGTGCAACGTGCTAACCATTTCATGGTACTGAGCAGTTTATGAAACTGGCATATAAATGTAACCTTTGAGTCACCTGCATTGGTTTGTGACATCAGCTGAATTTAGCACAACAGAAAGATTTCACACATAAATGATTTTGCAAAGTAAGAAAAGGCAAAAGGTACTCCGTGTCAAATTCATTTGAAGCATTTTGAAAATTGTGTTTTTCTCTTCTTTTATGAAATTTTAAACATAAAAGACAACTGCTGTTTTATGCAAGAACTTAAGTGAAGATCATTTCATTGCACTTACTAGTACAATGGGCTGAACATCATAGTTGTTTCAATTATAAGTAAAAAAGGTCATGTAAAGAAAATAATCTCTCTGAAATAGAAATTAAAGAATTAATAAACCTGTTGACAGTTTTTTACTATTTTTTTGTTTTTGTGTGTTGACTTTTAATCCAACATGTAACCTTTACTAAAAAGGTTTTAGTAAAAGCCTTTACTAAAAACCTTTTATTAGTAAAGGTATTTTAATAGTTTTCACTATAGTTTTGCAATAGGTAGACTAACATATAACAAATCTGTAGTGAAATCTTTAAGAGAATGATTTTAACAAAGAAAGATTAATTGTTGTATTAAAAGTCAACAGAAAAAAGTATCTTAGATAAATTTGGCGCATTTGCCATTCCAACAGTAGGTCAATCGAGAACTAAAAAGACAACATATATCAGAAGCATCAGAAACTGTTTAAAAAAAAAACTAAACTAACATAGAAAATTGGAACCATCAAAAAGAATATATGAGTTTACTTAAATATTGCATAAATATCAGATTTAAAAAATTTTAAACCTGTAGTAAAACTTTCACTTGAACTATAAATTAGAATAGCAGAACCAGTGTTCATCGAGAAGACTAGAAAGGAAAACTGCAATGAAAATATAATTCTACCAAACAAGGAGAAAAGTCGTTAAAAAGTCTACTCCCTAAAAAAAAACTAAAGAAGAAAAGAAAATTGAGAAATTCAAAGACTGCCAATTGATGGGTAAATAATAAAAGACCACACGTGCTGAAAAAACGAAACTGCAAAGCAGAGAACTTCCAAAAAAATGAAAATGCACTGAGCACACCATGGCATGAAAACACCAGCACATGAAGATCCAGTGAAGCACATCTCCAACACCAAGATGTACACATACCAATATTTAGTAATTTTCTTATAGTGTTAATGAATGATAGTCCTTTTAAAGTGTTTTCATTTCAACTGCAGAATATATTTTTAACAGTTTTAGATGTTTTATTAGATCCAGTCTCTGTTCAGAATAACCCACTCTGCAGCAAACTTCAGAGAACTAAGCCAGCACCTACTTATCTTCAGCCTAAGAACATCGTATTTGATTTTCAAGCTTGTAGAGATTTCTATTCATTTCTGTCATCTATTCCAAGTTTTGCTATATTAGATATCAATATAAAATGAATATTTTTCTCAAGTGGCACACAGAGAGCATAGTGCTTCACAAATGTTTTATTTAATAAGAACTCAAGCAGAGAAGTGGGGATATACTGCACAAAGTATGCACTTTACTTTCAGCTATCTCTTTATAGTCAGTAGTACCTAATAGCACTCACAATTATATGCCAGTACACAAGTAGCACCTGAACAAAAGGCATAGAATAATTTTTAGATTGGAATGAGATTCATTATTACAAAACATACATTTACTAAGCACTCTTGCAAGCGTCACTGATCATGAACTCTTGCTATTGGGAGTTAGCAAATAACAGCTTTCTGATGAAAATTTATGAAATCATGCATAGAATATCTTGTGACAAAAAATGCAAAATGTTATGTAAGTTTCCTGGGCATAAAAGAAATGACAAAAGTAATTAAAGTAGTCTATTCCCACAATAGCATGAACATTGGTATATAAGTAAACACCCGGAAATAATCAGTAACGAGAGATTTGTCTTTCGATTTTGTCTTTCAGGTATAATCAATATATTGGAAAACACTGCTATGTTCAGTATAGCCAGGAAGAATAGTGTCAGATCTGGAAGCTGAGTTGGCCACAAGATGCTGCAGTGCCTGCTGATTTGTCTTTCTGCACCAAATGTGGTGACAAGACAAGAAAGTTCTTTACTGGAGATACAATCCATCCTGCATAAACATGATTGTGTGCAGCACATTTTGTTCTAGTAATCATGGCATCATGTTTTCACTAGAAGTTTCAAGTGGTGTTCTGTATTTAATGGGCAAGTCTTCCAGCCATTTCTGTTTTTGTTTTGTTTTTCTCATGGTTCCTCAAAGAAAAAAAGGCCCAAGAGTGAAGAATGCAGTGAATACACACTGCACCATAACTGTTGAATACAGTGGTTCGGTGGGATTATCTTTACCGATATTTGGCAATTGTGCATGTTAACAGATCCATGTAATGAAACAAGATCTTCATCTGTCCACAACACATTTAACAACCACTGAGAATCCTCAATGATATTTGCCAGAGCCCATTTGGCAAATTCCACTTTGTGATGTCCACTGGTAACAATTAGTGTAATGTTTACAGTGTGTATGGGTACAGATTTAACACACTGTGAAAGATATGATTTACCAATACTCTCAGTATGCCCAAACATCTTGTCTCTTCATTAGCACTGTTTGTCTCATTTGTCATTTAAGATGATAATTCACCCATTTGAGATACCACATCATTCGAATGGGACTCCCTTAACCCCGGTCTCTCATGTCGGTGACCGATTACTTTGTCCATGTTCATTTTGTCCACGTTCACTTGGTCCAATTCATTTCATCCACGGTTCACTTTATCCACTGTTCATTTTGTCTACCATTCACTTTGTCCACATTCATTTCATCCTTAGAATGGATGGAATACTGAGGAAATTTTCTGTTTTGATGGAATTTTTGGTACTAAGCAGAAAAAAATGGTCAGTAGACGTTGCTTACGTGCAATTTTTTTTTTTCTGTTTAAGCTTTTCAATTAAAATATAACAATTTCAAATGTTATTAAAAGTAAAGCAAGGAACTGAACTTTGGAGAGCTTTTGTGTGGTACGATGTCAATCACTATGGCATAAATGAAAATTTTACTAAACTCTTCTAATGTTTTGAAATACATCTTGTATATAACTGTCATATAGTTCTTAGCTTTTCAGTATATATATATATATATATATTTATATTTATATTTGTTTATAATTTCCGTATTACTAATTTTCATACAAATGAACTATAATGTTCTCTATGTGTGTCATAGCAATATAAAGTAGAAAAAAAATACATGAAAGTACAATGGTGAAAAAAAAGTTGAGATTGACATTTACTGTGAATCTGCTATGTGAGAGAAGGAAAATAGAGACTTTTTACATAAAGAAGAAAGGGGTTCTAAAATTTTCCTCTTCAATCCAACACATTTATGGCCATGGAATAAATGTTTTACAAAACTGATTTTGTGAATAAAATATATTATTACTCAATTAACACTTAACGCATTTTATTATAATCGCACTTGTAATAATAATAATAAAATTTACTATAACTGGGGTATCACAAGGCACACAGCTTTCTTCGTTTAGTGGCCGCATAAAAGTGTAACATTATTAACTTGACTGGTTATGTAAACATTAAGTATATATGCATGGCGGTTTATGAACTGAAAAAAGTGCCTGAGCGTAAAACTAATATATTTTGTGAATGAGTAAACATACGTAAAAATTCCATCAAAACAGAAAATTTCTGCAGTATTCCATCCATTCTGAGGACGAAATAATATGGACAAAGTCAACGGGGATGAAATGAACAGTGGACTTAATGAACAGCGGAAAATTGAACAGTAGATAAAGTGAACCATGGACGAAATGAACACGGACAAAGTGATGATATGAGTTACTGAAATAGTATAAAATTCGTGTTGAGTTACAATAAAATATTCGATGGCAAAAGTAAAAACATGATCTAAAAACATACACGTTAACAATTAGCTCATGATTACTTGAACTTGATAGTTACTACATTTAATGACTGGTTAAAAACTCATGACTGGCTAAAGTGATGGTATTTACAATGGCAAGAACTTTCGACCTTACTAAAGGTTATCTTCAGGCCAACAACCTCCACAAGAACACTGGGCTGACATTAAATACATGTATCAGATGACATAGATTGATACATGCGCAGATCAACAAAATGACACACATTACAAAGTTCGAAAAAGTTCAAGGAAGACTGGGGGCGGGGAGGGAAGGGAGGGGTATCGAAAGTAGTTTTGTAACACAATTAAGATATCGGAGTAAATCATTCAATAAATTTAACCAAGCAGTGGGAATATCTGAAAGTAACTCATCATTACAGCATACCTTTCGATTTAAATAGATTCATAAACTTTCTACAAGAAGAGTCACAGTCTGAGAGTTTGGTGCAGCCAGGATCCTAACCGCATTCTACTGAGGAATGTGTAAACCTCTGTTCACACAGTGAGCAAGTGCGGTAGTGGTAGCCAAGGTTTGCAGATCTCATATATGTTAAGGTAAATGTGTCTGAACTGTCCTTAACGTCGACCCGATGTAATAACAGTCTGCATTAGTAGAAGAAACTGCTTTCAAAGGTACACAATATATGCCATGTTGAAATTTAATTTGTTTCTTATCTGGGTCACTTCTTATAAGGGAAAATAAATTATGATTCTTGTCTCCAAAGTTCATTCTAGCTTCTCTGCACAGTGTTTTGA
The DNA here is from genome assembly GCA_039090855.1 of Macrothele yani. NCBI lineage: Eukaryota > Metazoa > Arthropoda > Arachnida > Araneae > Macrothelidae > Macrothele > Macrothele yani. The sequence continues at coordinate 94,715,516 of CM077016.1, read as the reverse complement.
GATTCAAAAAACTATGAGGTCAATAATCCAAAAATCCCCTATAAGTCAAAGTCTGGCTATTGCTTTGCACAGTGGAACAGTTAAGACAGTTATACCTACAAAGGAGAGAGTAAATAGTACTTTTAGGGTATCCGAATGATTTCGCTATGTCAAAAATCCTAGACAGCTCCAGTTGGGGAAGCCATGCTGTAGAGGAATAAGTATAGGCTCTTTTTATCAAATAACGAAATGCAGTCAGTTTTGCAGCAGTTAGATGAAAGGAATTCGCCAGAATTATGATGGGTTGTGTAGTTGGTTTCTTATAGACTGAAAAAGATAAGGAATTGTTAATATGGTTACGTTGAAGATTTAGATCCAAGAAAGGTAAAGATAGATTTTGTTCTAACTCCGAAGTGAATTGAATAGTGGGGTATTGAGAGTTCAGAAAGTCCAAAAACTGGGTGAGTTGGTTATGTGAATGGGGCCAACATATAAGAATTAGAATATCATCCACATAATCCAAATAGAGGATGGGTTTAAGGGGACAAGTTCCAAGTACCCTTTCCTCCAGGGCTTGAAGAACAAACTCCGCCAAAATAGGTGAAAGAGGAGACCCCCATGGGCGCTCCAGCTTTTTGTTGATAAATAATAATATCAAATATGAACCCTGATGTCAGGGGCAATCCAGCAAGCTTCCAGTTTCCTCATGTCATTGCACCATACACTGCAAACCAGCACAGATGAAAGGACCTTGGCCCTTCTTTAGTCCTTTCTGTGTTCGGAACTTTCACAAAGCTTCTGTTACCGATTCTCTGCTTACATGAAAAAGCTTCACAAGCAAGGCTTGATCAGGCAAAGTTAACATTGCAGTAACACTCTTCTTAAACACCGTCTTCAATAACGAGAGGGTGAAAGGCAGTTCATAGACAATTAATAGCTGCATCTTATCACATAGTGCTTTTAAAGGCATCACATTTGCAAATATTTCATGGTTTTCATGTATGTAAAACTTCCCTCTCATCAAGTTTTTGAACTAAAAGTTTTTCCCGCTGCCAAACAATGAAATATTTGCAAATGTGATGCCTTTAAAAGCACTATGTGATGCCTTTTTGCTTTTTGTGTAAATCGCACTGTTGTAGTACACGCGTTTTTTGTTTTGTTATAAAGTTTTTAAATTCAAGTGGACTTTTGAGCCACCTGGTATATGATGCTTATGACTATGTCACAGAGTTGTCAGTGCTTTTGGCTGTACTTGATTCTGAACTACACAGATTCTGTCCACCAGCCACCTGCTGACTGTTCTGTGTGTATCAAATAAATAGAAATAATAGGATGTGGCATACAACATTTCTGAGAAATATGCTACATTCAGACATCCTTCTTATGTGTGTTTACTGGATTTAACTTATTACTTACTTTTGTGAAACATTCAGCTTGGTGTGATCTACATTTACAAAAGTAACGAATGCACCAGAATCATCCCTAGGTGCCTGCCCAAAGTCAGCTGACACACCAATTGACTGGCTGATATCTACTGTCATGTCTTAAATTTAATATTAAAATGTGTTTTTGCCACAGGTTAATATTTCTATTTTAGCTGCTTACTTTGATGGGTTCTGACTCCAGGTAGTAATTCACTGCAGACAACACAATTTATGTATTTAAGCTGTTGTGCTGTCACTGAAGACAAAACTTTCCCATTAAAAATACATTTTTACCAATTCATGAGAGTTTATTTTGTTTTTTCTTCCTTTGGTAAGTAATCCAACTGTTATCTCACAACCTCTGGCCAGTATTGTTGTTAAATATAATTTTATTGCATAATGTTTGTATATCAGCTTGAAACTGCAAGCAAATATTTCCAAAAACAGAAGTTAGACGACATGAAAATTTTCTTGTAATCTTCAGGCATGAAATTCTTTCGCAGATTCGAAGAATTTCGCCATTTTCATCATCATTGATCTCAAGATACTTGAGATCAATGCATAACTGATAAAAAACATTTAATTAGTTCTTCTAACACACTTCAGTGTTGAACTTCATTACATGGTTATAAGATTTATTATATATATCTGTCAACTATACAGTTGTGATGTTTTGTACTGTTTCTCACTTTGTATGAATATCAAAGTGCTTGCGGAAACATTCATCTTTGTCTGACATTGAATTATCACAGTTGAATGCTACTGAATATTAAAAATTAAGGTAAAATATTACATAAATGAAAGCTGTTACTCACAGTTTCATTTTCCTGGAATACTTTGGGATATTGCACATTTTACTTGTCGGAAGCATAAATTGCTTTGAAGTCTTCTGTTAGCTTTTCTAGCAGTCATTTTGTGAAGATATTCCACCCACCTTTATCAACTTACCAAGTGGAATATCTTCATGAAATGACTGCTAGAAATGTTAACAGAAGACTTTAAATCAATTTATGCTTCCAACAAGTAAAATGTTGCAAAGCAATTCATGCTTCCAACAAGTAAAATGTTGCAAAGCAATTCATGCTTCCAACAAGTAAAATGTTGCAAAGCAATTCATGCTTCCAACAAGTAAATATTCAGACTTTTGTGCCATGCATTGTGATTTTTCACCCAGTTAAAAAGTTTAGCTTTTTTCGCTTTTTTCACTTTATTTTCTTGTATGTAGTCACTGTTAACTTTTTTTTTGTATGATGAATATTTAATTTTCATTTTATCTTTTCTTCTATTGTTAATTCTTTCATCTTTTGCAAGAATGTTCTAGATTCTATTTTAACTCGAGAGCTTTCCATTATTCTTAAGTTCTTTTGTGTATTAATCTGAGTAAAGCCTGTGAGTAAGTGTTTTTAAGAATATTCTAAGTTATTATTATTGTTAGAATTGTATTTGTGTATGTGTGTTTCTTGGTAATGATATTTTCAAAATCAAGATTTTTGTTTTATCAGTACAGTACTGAATTAGAAATGTTTTTGGATTTCTGGAATTCTAGTTGTCAGTATGCTGGAATAATCTGTTTTTTAAGTGATTTTCCATAAATTAAAAATGCAACTAAATCAATCAGTAATATTCTCAGAAAGCAAGGAATGAGTGTAAAATAAATAGTGTTAACTCCAAAAAAATTATTGATTAAAAGTAAAGAAGACTGAATAGTACTTGAAAAATTGCTAGTATGCCACATAGCAATTGGAGTTTCAGATGAAAAATTAACCTCAAATCCAGTACATAAGAAGTGGAGTGAAATCACTTAAAAAAAATTATTATTCCAACAACTGGTAACGGGAATTCCAGAGTTGATAGTGGCTGACATCAGATGATACCACATTCAGATAAATGATATAACTAATCAAACAGTGAGTATGGAGGAAGATAAATGTCACAAGTCTTTTGAAACAGAAGGGTCCATTGCCTTGTCAAAAACTGTGAACTACTACAACACACACTAGATCATTTTAATAATTTTCAAAGTGATTTTGAAGTGCCCTGAAGATGAAATGATGTCGTTAAGGTCATGTCTGTTGGAATTTTTAATTATTTTAATCTCTATTTTAGTTTTATTTTAAATCAAATTTTTAGCAGATTTCCATCAGCAAAATACATTCAACCTGGAGTGACAACACCTGGATTTCCTGAGAAAAAGTGGGTTAGCACAACTGAAATGAATTTGGAGGGGAAAAAAGGTATTTTTTGAAGAAAAAAGAAAAATTATTGTCTTTAATAATTTACAATGGTTCAAATACCTAAATTATGTTGTCTGCAGTGAACGACTACCTAGGGCCAGATGTTGTTGTTATAAGCAGCTGAAATAGAAATGTTAACTTGAATGAGTCAAGGTGTCACCCCACAGTTGAAGCTGACAGTTTTCATACTTCATTCTTAATTCTTCTTGTGCTTAATATTATATAGATGTGTACACTACCCTACCATTAATGTCTGAGCACCTGCATGTCTGTAAACAACATTTTTTTTTTTTTTTTACAGAAAAATAATGTTTGCTAAGACCTGTAGCCTGTGCCACTCCACTAGTTGTTTTTTCTTTGTTGTTGTCTGTTTTTTTTTTTTGTTTTTTTTTCCCTTTTGTAAATATCATCTGAAAACCATTCAACCTTCAAAGTAGCAAACAGCTCAGTTCTTTTTATTACTGTTATTTTGGTGGTCTCTCATCACACACTCAATGAATCAATTCATGCCAGAGGTTTTTGATGGAATTAAGATCATGGTCAACTAATCCAATTTGGGAGCATTCATTTCCTTAAATTAATCCATCATAAATAAAGCAGTATGACACTGAGTGCTGTCCTGCTGGTACAGGTATGGGCTTGCCCCAAAGTTTTGCCGCAAGGTAGCTAATACATCATTGTCCAGGATGTCTAGATTGATCTTGGCATATGTGGTTTTGTCCAAAACAACCAATGATCCTAGGCCAATCCATGAGAAACATCCCCAGACCATCACACTGCTTGAAAAAATTTATTGCCAGGATAATACAGTCTGGCAAGTAATATTCATTCTTGGGCATCCACCACATCTGGGCACACCAATCAAACTTTTGAAGCGCATACCATGACCCACAGTTCCAAAGCATAGCTTTCCATTGATATATTGTCTGTGGTTCATATACTTGGCTAGATGGCATCTCCCTATCATTAATCATAATGATTTGCTGTCTTGTTTACAGCTGCACAATGGTAACTCATATTATGCAGTTATCCACCACACTATACTGATTCTAATATCTGTATAAGGTGCTTCCCTGAGGTTTTATGTGTTTTGTGACTTTGCCAACTGGCATTCCAAGCAGTCAGTACCTTGCAAGACTTTCCTTTCACATTTTGTCAGCTTTGGGGATTTCCTGGCTTATTTCTTGATGATTTCAGCATCAGTGTACTTCTGTTTTCAGGTTGCATCATCAGTTATTCAGCTAGAGAATTGCAGTTCTGTTGAAATGTCAAATGTTGATTACTTATGTGGTAGCCAGTTTTTATTATTATTATTATTATTATTATTATTATTATTATTATTATTATTATTATTATTATTCCACATTGGAAATCTTTGAATTCTCTCAGTCAAGGCATTTTGCATTTGCAATTGAACTATCTGATTGAAGTCTGACAAATCATTTTTTAGCTTTGTCAGACAGTGATGTTCAGACATGATGTGTTCCACTATTGCAGAAGGGGAGATCTTGATATTAATAGTAAAATGATGTGCATCTTCAAACCATTTAAGCCTAATTACATGGTGTCTTCAAGCATTATATGTGTTGATCAAATTTAGCTCATGCATCATAAATAATATTAGTATCATCATATTTCTGCATGTAAACACCTCAGATCCTCAGTAAAGTATAAACAGTGTAAAATGAGGTGTTTTGAGTGTTCTGGTTTTACCTATTTGGCAGTAAAGTTATGTGAGACGGCTCTTTTGTTTTAGTAATTGTGTTCCATAAGTCTGATTTGGGAACACAGATCATATAATGGTATATTGTATTATTGTGATTCTGTATTAATTGTATGGTTTGAATTTATCAGTTCTTTTTCTTAATGCCAAAACTGTATTATTTTTCTTAAAAAATCTGTTTTCTGTATTTTGATTTTGTGACCATCATATCTTCATTATTCATTTCATATTTATTATGTTGTGAAAGCTGTACTGTTAATTTCATATTTTTGTGTGGATGTGCTCAAGATACTTATTTGTCTACTGACCATCATTTTCATGCATTTAAGTAAAAGTCAATGTATATAACATGAAGTTTTTGTATATGACTAGTTATAGTGGTCTGAGGTTTCATAATTTTTAGGATATATAAGAACATCAGCAAGATTTGTTAGGCTATTTATCACTGAAGCGAAGTACACTAGGAACTACATTATCAACCATGTTAAGGATTATGTGTATGTGCCTGAATACATACATGATGCATGCACAGAAGTATATCATGTTTATATCAAAATGTAAATAATGTATAATACATAAATATTTGTAAACTTTGTTCTACAAATGTAATTTTCTATCACTGTAAATTATGAACTAAAAATAATTTGTATTGTTGAAAGTGCTGCCTCTTTGCAGCTAACAGTTAATGACTGTTTTTATGTTATGTATTTATTTTTTGTAATCTTTTTTAAGCATGGCAGTTTATTCTAAGTAAGAAAATGTACCCAATAAGGGATTTAACCTATAGATTTTCCGTGCTTGGAGGATAGAGTTCCCTATTTTTGTAAAGTAATTATAAATGAGATGCTAATGATAATGTCATTTGTGTAGAGGGAGGCATATTTCTGGTGCACCAGCTAGTTTACCCCCACACCCCCCAGAATGTGGCTAGAAAATAAATTAACTCAAAAAATGTGATTGAAGCAAAGTTTTCATAAAACATTTTGATGCTGAATTCAGTAATGAGAAAAATGTTAAATGTATGCATACTTTGAGAACTGGTATGTTTTAATATCTGGTATGTGAAAGATCAACTGGAATCACTTCTGTATAATTAACTCCAGTTTAAAAATTCCTTTTCCATTTTTGCAACTCCTTTCAAAAGATACATTTTATGACCATCTTATATATTATAGTTTCAAAATACCACGCTCAGCTCATTCTGAAGTGGGTGAAACTACTTTAATAAAGTACAGTATATATGAATTTGAAGTATCTCATTTGAAAGAGACCGTTAAACTGACTGTAAAAGTGAACTTTTTTTCCTTTTACTGGCTGCAGATGTGAAGCCAATATGCTGCACCTTTGAACTAATAGCAACCTGCAAGGAATGTGTTTGTTGATCTTTCAAAAGGCTACAGCTGTTCCAAAAGTTTATAACCTCTGTATTCCACATCAAAATACCATAGTGCAGCATGTTTAATATTACTGACACATGTTCCAGTTGAGAGTTTATAATTTTTCTTGCTGAAAGCCTATCCTAAAACCAATGAAAAAATAAGAGTTTGAGCTTTTAAAATAATAGCAAAAACTGCACTGTTAAGGGGATAAAGAAAAACCAAAACTGAAAACTATAGCAAGTAAATAGCTTTCACCTTTATTTTTATTTTTTTTAAAGTCGTGAAGATACAGGGAAGACAAAAAATAAAGACTGTTTGTGACTGAGTGCAAATGCCATGTATTAGAAAATGTATGGTTTTTGTTTTGCATTGACCAAAAGAAATAAGGCCTTGTGATAAGTCAAGTCTAAAAAAGCTGTTGTGTCACTTTCATTGTTGGCAAACTGTTAATAAGAGCCTAAAAATAGAGGAAATTAAAGTCTCTATTAAGCGAGTGTGTTTTAAAGAAGAAAGAAATTCCATTTAAAAAGGGTTTTAAGAACCAAATGGAAAATTATTAGTATTCCAAGAACAGTATGATGATATGAAATGACACTGGAAAAAAGAAGCAACCAAATCTAAAGAAACAACTATGAACAAATAGCAAGTCAAATGTATTATTTTAGCCTAAATTCTGAATTAAAAAATGTTGAATTTGAAAAGAATACACATACACTTTAAAATTATATAAATTACTGGCAAGCAAAACTCACAGATTTCTTTCCAATCTCAGAACAGCATTCTGTAACTGTACAAACATAGAAGTGTAACAGAACTCACTAGCTTACTCTCAGTTTGATAGATGACTGCTCTCTCTCTCTCTCTCTCTCTCTCTCTCTCTCTCTCTCTCTCTCTCTCTCTCTCTCTCTCTCTCTCTCTCACATACACACACACACACACACACACACAAAAGCTCACTTGTATCCTCTAAGAAATTAAACCTTTTCAATTTAAAATGCAACTTCAAGCTCCCATGATCCATTTAAATATGGTGTTCTTCATGAGAAAGAGCACTGTGAAGCCATGTTAATGCTTTGTTTGAATATAAATGTGATTGTTGGCACATATGTGCCATATTTTCACTGTTTCCATGTGGCAACTCCTTCAGAAAACTTGAAAATTACGTTGCCCTGGAGCGGGAATCCAACCTGCATCTCTCACGATTTCTGTTCAAGCATGCTATTCGTTACACCTCCCAGGACAAATAAGTTCCAAGCAACTAAAGCTAAGCAGCTGTAGCTTACAAATCTGAGAACCATTCAGATTTGCACTAGTCGAAGCTATTCTGTCCTTCCTCGTATCGTCACCATGACCTTTTCTCACATCTGGGGTCGGATGTTGGTCACAAGTTCCAGTGCTTCAAAGAACATCATACATAAGTTTCCCACTTATGTATGATGCTTGTTTGAATAGTCAAGTGCTTCCTAAGTATGACTGCCACATAAGTCTCTTCGGGTACTTTAAATCATGATTTTTATGATAAAGTTCACAGTCATAATTAGGAGTGTGTAAACATTATAAGCCAAAGCATAAGCAAAATCAGTGAAAAGTTTTTGTTAACCCACAGATGAAGTTTCTTTTACAGAGTTCTGTCAGAACCATCGTATAGAATCCCATGTTCTTATCTCAGTTTCTTTAGTTATACAAGAACTGTTTGACAGTGTTCTCCATTTCCGTATGCTGTATATCCTCAAAGCTGTTAATACTCATTTGAAATCAGTTGACCTCACACAGCATAATTTCTAACTAGTCTCAAAGGTGTAGTGTTATGATGGTTACTTTTTACCACTAGTCTTTTATTCAAACTTTTTTTTGTTCCATCCTTCAATCTGCAGGCAAATTATTTTAAGTGGTAAATGAAAAGGTGAAAAGTTACATAAAATTATTAATAAATTACTTTGAATATCCAACATTTTAATTAATATTTAATATCATTTAAACATTTGATTACTGCATCCCAATCAACCACTTAAAGCTAGTAACATTATGCAATTAAAAATTATCACAAACAGCATGTTGAACACCTGATATTCTGTTGGGTTCTTGATGGCAGCTATCATAACACAGACACAATGTGGCAGGCTTTCCACATGCCTTCTGAACTGACTGAGATTGCATTTAGGCTACTCATTGACCAAGAGGGCTTCCAGTTGACACAGCAGTATCATCATGTATGAATGTGCTCAAATGGTATGCTTCATCATGTACTAAAAGTTTCAGCTGGATGGAGTTCTAGTGATTGGGAAAGTCAGGGAAAATGCTGGAAGTCTGTATCAGGGTTTCTGAGCCTCGTGAATAATCAAACAATGATAAGCAGTTATGTCATCTTAAAACATAAAAGCTTCACCAGTAAGTGGCTTGTGAGTGTGGCAGTAGCAGTGCTGTTCATAGATGGGAAACTCAGAGTTTGTTTACAGCACAAAACAACATAAATAAAGAAAACCTTTGCATGCAGTCTTGTAAGCCCATTCTTCTCTGCTTGAAAAGAACAAATGCCTCCATGGTGTTTTCTCTGAAGTTACTTGCAGCTCAATTACATTGTTTTCAGTGCCTTCAATATGTTGACAGGTGCTTCTCAGCCATGATGCTCTGTAAAAATTCTTTTGATTTTTTCAATGTGGGAAAGCATCTTTCTGGCTCAGCTATTAATATAGGCATAAAGAGCATCATCAGACAGTTCATTTTAGTAAGGAACTTTTGCAGACCACTGCTCAGTATTATTGAATGGTAATTCAGAGTCCCAACTACTTGATGGAATTCTTTCATTTTATGCAGGACAGACAGTTCAGTCCTCAGTCTTTCATTAACTTTAAATTTGGTAAAAATTTTGAATTTAAGTTTTTACTTTTTATTTCTTTAAATCTGACAGAAGACATTCTTTAAATTTCTACACATTTTTAATATTTCTGATAACTGACAAGCCAGCCCTTTTTGGTGGTGGTGTCCAAGTAGAACTGCTTTCAGAAGCAAGCACGGAAGTAGAACTACACATTTCTTTAATGTCATAACTGCATAGCCATTTGGACCTAGAATAAATTTACCAGTTAAATTTGCTGTGTAGGTATACTTCTCAAAAGTATTTGAACTAAGTGTGGCACAAGACAACCATGATTTTTTACACTTTTTTCACTGAAAGACAAGTTTGAAAAAGTTGTTAGCTATAGCTGAAAAATGCTTTCTTTACTTATATTATATTCACTGACAGAACACCAATAGTCAATGCAGCAAAATTATTAAACACCCATTATTCAGTAGCACAAAATGTATTGTGGATGCTGATGCCAGTCTGAACATATGTCATCCTTCTCTGGCATCTACCATGTTGTATTTACTGCAGCATAAGTGTGGGCTGTAACAATAAATGGCCATAACTTCCCCACACAACAGACCAATCAGCCAGGCTACTGAATGCTGCAAGGCTTGCAGCTAGGTTGTGGCTTGAAAACAAAAATGCTGCTTTTCTCTGTACTTCCCACAGAACATACCAGACATAATAAATATTTAGTTCTGTGGCCAGTATAATTGCTTAATGGAAAAAACAACATAAGAGGCAGTATTACCATAATTTGCAGATTATCTACTGAAAAGGTTATAAATTTTAGGTTCACTGCTTTGAAAAAAAGTTCTTGTGGCACTTTGACATTTAAAAAATCTGCATGGTGACTGTGAAGGAGAGGTGTAATTGAAAAAGTACTAAAAATTAACAGAAAGAATGTGATGCACTATAAAGTTGATCAGCAAAGAGTTGGAAAGGAATTTTTTTTTTCTCAACATTTTACTTACGAGCATTTTGACAGAAAATATGATGCAACTAAGGTATTGCTATTTCCTCTCATGGAAGATTACATGATATGGGAAGCACAGCAGCAGCCCCGAACATGGGTGTTACTGCTCGTTTCCATTAGTAATCACATAATCGTTTCCATTAGTAATCACTTTGGAATCTCATTCGTCAGTTTTTGCTGTGCTAATGGCATCAGTTAAGGCTTTTATTTGTTCTTCAGTTGAAGTCTTTTACATAGATCCCAAGTACTATGGATTGTGTGTAGTTTCTACTGATTTTTAGGTCAACAGAGCTATGGTAATGCTAGTAAAGTTAGGAATTTTTCATGTTTTAAAACACAACTATGGGTTTTTGTCTACATTTACTATCTTTTTTTTTTCTTTCTTACTTCCTTGGACTTTTTCGTCAGAAATGGTATTTCAAGATCAGCATCACAAATGCAGAATATTCAGTGATTTTATTTTTTCTGAATTTCATGGTCTGCTTATTATATGCCACCGCATAAAACAAAAGGTTATAAACAATTTCTGAAATTCACGATCTGCAGATTAAATACAGGAAAATATAGTATAAGGAATATGTAGAGGAAGTAAAGTCTTACAGATAGTAAAAATACAAAAAATAAAATAATGTTTTTATTGGGGGGGGGGGTTAATTAAAGGGATGAGGATGCTCTTATAGATGAGCTGCCACCAGTGGAATGAAATATGAAAATGATTCATAATATGAAATGCTGTACTCTTAAGAAGTGAGATGGAGTTGAACACCAGACAAACACACTGCATGTAACACCTTGAGAAGCTAAAGCTGTACAGGATGGGTTCAAAAAGTCACCACACTGCACCATATATCCTGGATCAATGAACATGTACCACGATACATTGGGGTATCTGTAATTAGTTGTGCAATTATAGTTTCTCAGGTCATTTTGCAGTTGCTAAACTACATTCATTCATTTATATTCTGTGCACGTAGTTATTGTTAATTTGGGTGCAGCATAATGTCCAGCACTCATGTTTGCCATCAGCTGAACTGCACTGTGTCTTATTTGAGAAACTGTAGAGTGTGCTTAGGTTCATTTCCTTTTGAGCAATATATGTAGCTGAATTTTTTTGGGAGATAATTTTAAATTATTATAATTTTTATAAAATTTTTCACTGTGGAGTAAGAAACACTACGTTGAAATGTAAATGAATAATTATGTCATAAGCTTACATCAATTTTTCTAAATTAAAAAATTACTGTTGCAAATCTGATTTGTATTTTTATTTATTTTTTACTTTTCTCATGTTCTCACAACTTTTGAATAATGATAGTAATTTATTGTTTGAGTGTGAAAATATAGTTTCTAGTGTATTTGAACAACTATGATGTGTTATTTATCCAGATAAAAAGTGGGCTTTCCAGGAGTAATTTTAAGTTTCGTTGTGATGTTTTGTGGTATTTTGTTTAAAGTGAATTAAATATGTAACTATTTTACCTGAAAATTTTTGTACCTGCAGAATATGATTTTACACAATATGTAAACATAAGAGGAGCTTGAGCAAGTCACAAATAAAGATATGTCACAAATGTGCCAGATTTATTGTTTTATCTGCCTCTATAGTTAACTTATATTATCTATAATCTTTTACCAACTCTGAAATTTGCTGTGTTTTCAAAATAGTGTGATGTCAGCAACATTTTACTGCCCACACTTCAGTGTCTTTCATTACTAAAGTATAATTTTTATATTTGCTTTTTTCTGATCATAAGTATCCATAATAGCAATAATAAAAGCTCATTAATTTGGTGATGCATAAAGATACAGTTTTAGATATGGAGACACTCCAAAATCACTTCAGAATTCAAAATGGCAGCCAAAATAAAAATCGAGCTTCCTTTTTTCTTTGTGAAAATTAACTGCCTTTAGCTTACTTTCAGGTTTAAAAAGGAAAGAGAACTGAAGAAATGTTCTGGAAAAAATTCATAAGGACTTCATTTTCCAAAATGGCATCCAAAATCAAAATTGAGCTTTCTTTGGGAAAATTAACTGTCTTTTGTGCTTGTTTTAAGGTGGACGTCTAGTGATTTTGCTCGATATACTTCCAATGGAAAAATTGTCGACCTTATTTTTTCAGTGAAGAAATATTTCCCATACATAAAAATTGGCCCACTGATAAAAAAGAAACATCCTAACTTAGTTGTCTTTTACTCATATCAGGAGTGCTTTTGAACTCTATACACGTTATGTCTTTATGTCTAGTGTTGTCTTATCCATGCGTCGATGTCGCACTGATCCATGCGTCGATGTCGCACTGCACAAAATTGTATCCATAATATCAAACACTATTCACTGTAGTAAAAAAAAAAAAATGCATCTGATACAGGAACATTCCAGGTGTCAAAACATACTCAAAATCATATGCCATTGATGAATGATGAAGCATTAAAGTAGTCCACAATTACGGGTTACCAAAAAGATATCGGTCGTTAAAAAATGAGATAGTTAAGATATATTGCCAAAGTTCCGATAAGTCATGTTGAAGTGTATTTCAATTAAAAGTTCTGTCAGTTCCTCAGTTATGTTGGTAATGCACAAGTCACAGTAGCTTACGTTGTGGAGGCAACAGGGGCCAATTCGTATTGAAAATATCTTGCTTAGGTCAATCTATACATAGGTCCTGATAGTCATGAGTCACAAGACAAAAAAGGCTATTAAAAACAGTCCTTCATAAGACGACACATAACTAAAATTATGCACACAAGTGAAATTAAAGGTCATCAATATGTACAAGTTAAAACACCTGCCATCATATTGTATGTTGCAGGAGGAGGCAAAAAAATAGTAATTCCTTTACCTGACGACGTTCCACATGATGGATTACAGGCGCGTCTTTAAGTTTTAAGGAAAGCCACCATGTTGTCACGTAACTGTGTCAGAGCCTGCAAATGTTGCTGATATCTTCAAAAAATCATGTAGTCTTCTGTGTCAAAGAATCACTGTGAATAGACTAAAGCAGTAGATGTCCGCCAGGCCTGTGAAAGTGAGTCGGTGGACTACTTTAATTCTTCATCAATGTCATATGATTTTGAGTGTGTTTTGATACCTGTAGTGTTCCTGTATCCGATACATTTTTTTTTTTTTTTTTACTACAGTGAATATAGTGTTTGATATTACGTATACAATTTTATGCAGCGCAACATCGATGCGTGGATCTGGAAGACAACTCTAGACATAATGTGTATAGAGTTCAAAAGCACTTATGATATGAGTACAAGACAATTATCCTTTCACACATTTTGAAAACTGGTCTTTTGTCGACATGCTGTATGTTCATGACAGACTTTCTGTCATCCTAACTTATTAGGTGTGCAACTTAATTCTTGGCCACAGGCATGACACATTGACAGCAAATTATAGCAAATCGAATACGTATGTGATCAGGGAAATAATCTCCGTTGTGTTGGATACATCTGAGCCGTCGGTCAGGGAGCTGCCGAATGCCACTGCAGAAAAAGAGGGCTGTTTTGAGTTGATAAAGTCATCAATACTTGTGTGGACCTCCTTGACAGAAGTGAAGTGTGTATCACTCAATTGATATTGCAGGGAGCGAAAGAGGTGATAATCCGACTGGGCAAAGTCTAGAGAGTACGCTGGGTGGGACAAAATCTCCCATCCCAGGTCGGTGATCTGTTTAAAGTCATTTTTGCAGTGTCAGGATGCACGTTATCCTGAAGCAACAGGACCGACCTTCTGCCCTTGCCGGTGTATGGCCTTTTTGCCTCCATTGCGTCACTCACACGAATGAGTTGCTAACAATAATGCTCAGCATTGACCGTTTCACCAGGTTTGAGCACCTCATAGTGTATGACACCGCGCTGATCCCACCATATGTACAGCAACAACTTTCTGGCATGGATATTCGGTTTGGCGGTAGGCTGACCTGGATAAACCCATGATTTGTGCCACTTAGGATTATCGTAGAGGATCCACTTCTCATCACAGGTCAAAATCTTGTGGAGGAAATCCTTCTTTTTGAATCTGGAGAGCAAGGACACAGCAACATTGTAGCGCCTAGACTTGTTCGCAGCTGTGAGTTGATGTGGCACCCAACGACCCTCCTTGTGAATCTGTCCAAGCTTGTGCAGGCGCTTTGCAATGACTTGCCGTGTTACTCCGAGTTCCTGGGCGAGCTCTGACTGTGTGCAACAGGGATCCGTGTCCAACAGTTGTTCCAGTTCCTCATCATCAACTTTCTGTGGCTGTCCCGGGTGTTCTGCATCACGGAGATCAAAATTTCCCTGCTTAAACCACTGGAACCACTTCTTGCACGTACTGTAGGACACAGGAGCCTCACCCAAAGCAGCAGAGATCATTTGCTGGGCTTCCGCGGCACTTTTTTTAGCTGAAGCATGAACAGGAGGCAGTGCCTCAAATGTTGCTTCTTGAACAACACTGCTTTCACCGTCAACTTTTGTCCCTTCTGTCACTACAGCTGTGAGCGGTTACAGTTGCCTTGAAAGCTGTTGAATGGCGCTGCAATCAGCCATTATCGCATACAGCTATTTGCATTTGCCGACGTTCTATGATCGCTTGCAGTTAGGGTCGAGAATTAATTTGCACACCTAATCGATTGTACCATCGATGTTTTTTGCAAAAACCTTTCCTGAACTATATTAAAAATCAATAACTTTATTTTGATGTAGTTCTGATACTTGCTTACAGGTGGCTCTGCTCTTCCTTACCACTACATCAGAGTAAAGTTATTGATTTTTAATATACACTGACAGAAAAAAAATCCCAATACCACGAAAAAATAGTTGTAGAGGAATGAAATGGCAGCAATACATTTGTATAGGTAACATATTTAATCGATTAAGGTTTCAAGATCACAGCTTATTGTAAGCGCGAGAAGAGCCATTTTAAATGTGAAATGCTTGTACATTAATAACCGGTGTAACCACCAGAATGTTGAATGCAAGCACGCAAACGTTCATGCATTGTGTCATACAGGTGCTGGATGTCAGTTTGTGGGATGGAGTTCCATGCCTGTTGCACTTGGTCGGTCAATACAGGGACGGTTAATGCTGGTTGGGGGTGACGCTGGAGTTGTTATCCAATGATGTCCCATACGTGATCGATTGGTGAAAGCAACATGTCGACACTCTGTAGAGCATGTTGGGTTACAACAGCGGTATGCGGGCGGGCGTTATCCTGTTGGAAAACACCCCCTGGAATGCTGTTCATGAATGGCAGCACAACAGGTTGAATCACCAGACCGACGTACAACTGTGTCGTCAGGGTGCGTGGGATAACCACGAGAGTGCTCCTGCTGTCATAGGAAATTGCTCCCCAGACCATAACTCCAGGTGTAGGTCCAGTGTGTCTCGGCCGCAGACAGGTTGGTTGCAGGTGCTCACCTGGCCTCCTTCTAACCAACACATGGCCATCACTGGCACCCAGGCAGAACCGGTTTTATCAGAAAACACAACAGATCTCCACTCCGTCCTCCAATGAGCTCTAGCTTGACACCACTGACGTCTCAAACGGCAGTGGTTTGGAGTAAATGGAATGCACGCTACAGGGCGTCTAGCTCAGAGCTGTCCTTCAAGTAACCGATTTGTAACAGTTCGTTGTGTCACTGTGGTGGCAACTGCAGCTCGAATTGCTGCCGCAGACGCAGTACGATGCACCACGGCGATCTTCCCTCTCAGTAGTGCCACGTAGCCGGCCAGAACCCGGTCTTCTTGAGGCAGTACCTTCCCTTGACCACCGCTGCCAACAATCATGCACAGTGGCTACATTCCTGCCAAGTCGTTCTGCAATATTGCGGAAAGAAAATCCACCTTCTCGTAGCCCTATTACACGACCTCGTTCAAACTCCGTGAGCTGTTGATAATGGCTTCTTCGTCTTCTTAAAGGCATTCTTGACTAACATCAACACCCTACGTCGAATCTCAACGATAACTAATGCTCACGAACGTTACAGCACGTATTTACAGCAAACCTGCTTTGCATGTTCCAAGAGGCACTACTAGCGCCACACGTATGCGCCGAGCGCGAAATTTGCATAGACGTCATCTTACAAATGTACTCTCACCGCCTACCAACTGTCGTTTATCTAACATAACCACCCCTTCTTGGTGTTGGGATTTTTTTCCGTCAGTGTAGTTCAGGAAAGCTTTTTGCAAAAAATATTGATTGTACAATCTAAGTTAGGATGAGGTTTTTTTTATCAGTGGGCCAATTCTGATGCATGGGAAACCTTTCTTCGCTGAGGAAATAGGGTCAAAAGTTTTTTCCATTGGAAGTATATGGACCAAAATCACTAGACGTTCACCTTAAGGTTTAAAAATGAAAGAAAACTGCAAAAACCTTTAGTGTTCTCAAAAAATTTAGAGGGAGGCCATGTTTCAAAATCGAGCTTTCTTTGTGAAAATTAACTGTCTGTTTGCTTACTTTCTGGTTTTAAAATGGAAGGGAACTGAAAAAACCCTTAAAAAATAAGTAAGGAAGCTATTTTTAGCCAATCTTATTTACATTCTTAGATCAAAAAAGCACACAAATCAACTATTGAAATTTAGATATGATGTGATGTGTAGATGGTGGTCATTTTTGTGAAAATGGCTACAAAACCATATTTTATTATGGATATCCTAAAACGGAGCATCAATTTTCTCAATCTTGGTCAGGATACTATGGATCAGCCTTTGTGTATGCACTTGCTAAGATTATTCAGTGTACATGAGTATGACCCAACAAGTACAGTAAAGACAAAATTCTCATAATGTTTGAGTCACTACTCATCAAAGAAGACATCCTTACAATTCTTGGATAACACTTAGATGGAAGTGGGGTGGACTCATATATTGACTAGTGTTCTTATTGCATAGCATGATGCAGCAGAATAATTCATACAGGTGTCAAACATTGCCAAAACTAGATTGGTGCATCAGATAGCTACTGTTTGCATGATATCAATTTACACTGTATGATCAAAGTTATCCAGATACCCCTTTTGAGTAACGGATTTGCCCAAATGCGTTAGCCATCCCTACAGCTACAAAAAGATGCATGTGGCCCTTCAAATGTCGTAGACAAGCATGAACAGTATAATGAGTGCTACAGTAGAGCTCAGTGGCTGAATCAACGTGGCAAGGTAAGAGAACGTCATCTTGGCAACAAGTCAGTTTGGGAGTTTTCTCTACTGTTGCAGCTGCCTTGATCAACTGTAACTGATGCTGTTGTGAAGTGCAAACACCTAGAAGCAACGATGCAGTCTTGATCTGGTTGGCCATGTAAAATGATAGAGTAGAACCTCCGAGTGCTGAAGCTGGTGATGCAAACGACAAACTTGCTTGTCCTTGATTGCAGCACTCACCACCAAGTTCCAAAATACCTCTAGAAGCAATGCCCCAGCACCATATCAGTTCATCGAGAGCTGAAGGGAATTCCAGTTAGTGCCACGCCATGTACGAGCCTTTATCGCATCTCACTGTAGATACACAAGTTAATGAGTATTATGTGTTCCACATCACTTGCAAGTCTATACTTCTGATCACTTACATCTTGTATCATAAGTTAATGTACCTTATGAATCTCACTTCAATATCTCAGGTCTTCTTGTTGCATTTTCAACAGACAGCAGTGTATTTATGCAGTTGATACTCACATGCAATTCACCTATTAGATTGCAAACAATGGTTGCCCAATTCTTGACATCCTGGTATCATGCTCAGAGGATCTTTTTGTTGTTGTTGTTATGTTTGTGGTTTTAAAAACTACCATGAGCAACTCAGTGGGCTATTAGCAGTGGCTCATCCGTAATTTATTGCCACTGGCTGCAGGAAAATGAGAGAACCAGTGTCATAGGGCAAACACTATCCATGCCTCACCTGGTATTCGAGGCAGGAGCTTGAACTGGGGCCCCTACAACTTCAAAGATGGAAAGTTGAAACATGTACTCTTAGTTGTAAACTATTGAGTATTGTGAAATAACTTGTATATATATATATATATTATCAAATCATTGTGGATACGCCAAAGTGTTGTTACCCCGCATTGTTAGCAGCTGTCTGCAAACAAAACAGTGATCCAATTTTCACAAGCATTGTATTTGTAAATGAACATCACATTTTTTATATGTGTGTATATTATGCCTTAAAAAAATATTTAATCAATACATTCTTCCTGTTTTTATTTATGAATTGTGTATCAGAGACAAGGACCTTAACTAAATTGAGAGATGCATGCTTTGTGTAACCAGGAAGAGGAACTTGTAGATCAGGAAAAGGACAAAATGAATGACATTGTGATCAAAATAAAGACCTTTGAGTGACAATGAACTGGTCATATTACTAGAAGAAATTATCTCCATTGGACAACTGAAATATTTGACTGGCTACCAAAGGGCAGCAAAAGACCCAGAAGACAACCTCTTGGGAGATGTGTAGATGAAATTCGAAAGTATGCTGGAGTGACATGGAAGAGAATTGCTCAAGACATAGAATTGTGGAAATGACTTGGGGAGACTGCATCTGAGTATATGTATATACAACCTATGTCTAATAAGTTCCAGGAGTGACCGCATAACTGATGTAACAGTAGTGGGATAAAAATATCACGTGTATGTCAGAAGACAGCAGTCTTTGGCCAATCAGCGAACAGGTGGGAACCAGTTTATACCAGTACTGACAGGCATTAAGAGAGTCATAGCAAGCATTCTCATCCCATTTCATTTTAGCCATGGAAGAACAGAGAGTAAACATCCATTTTTGTTGGAAACTTGGCAAATCAGCTGCTGAAATTTACAGAATGTTAAAAGAAGTATATAGAGACACAGCATTATCCCACAGCAGAGTTTTAAAATGGTATGCACCGTTTCGTGGCGGGCGGGAATCCTTTGATGATGATCTGAGATCTGGGCGTCTCTCCTGTGTGCGGACAGCAGAAAAAATCAAAGAGGTGTGGAATCGGTTAAAGAAAGAGCGCTGAATTACAGTGAGACTTTTGGCTGAGTTGGTGGGCTTATCTGTCATGAGATTCTACACGAGAATCTGGGAAAATGAAAATGTGATTCCAGATGGTACCCCACATTCTGAATGATTACCAGGAGGCTCGTTCATCGATCTATTCCAATCTGATAGGCACTGCAGCTGAGGATCCTGATTTTTGCTTCGGCATTATTACAGGAGGTGAAACATGGTGCCTGCAGTATGATCCACAAACCAAGCGACAAAGTGCTGAATGGAGAGGTGGCAAACTCACTATCGACCAAGAAAGCCCACATTCAATCATCAAAAACAAAGGTGATGCTGATAGCATTTTTCGATTCAAAAAGTATGATCCACAAGAAATTGACACCAGTGGGTCAAACGGTAAATGAAGAATTCTACAAACTAGTCTGACGACATTTACGCAGCAGTATTCGTCGCCATCATCCCTAGTTATGGGAATCTGAAAATTGGTTCTTGCTCTAGAATAACGCAAAACCACATACCATGTTGTCAGTCCAACAGTTCTTGGCTCACCATTAAATCACTGTGTTGCGACATGCACCGTATTCCTCTGATTTATCGCCCTGTGACTTCTTTCTGTTCCCCAGGATAAAACAGGCACTAAAAGGACAGTATCATGCTGACATTACATCTATCCAAGCAGCCATGACAAAACAACCTGCGGACATCCCAGAAAGTGCCTTCCAGAACTGTTACAAGATCTTCAGAAATGCTGGAAACTGTGTGTTGATTCAGAAGGGCAGTATTTTGAAGGTGACCAGCATTAATTGTGAGTATGGTATTTTTTTTTTTTACATTCTTTATTGCATCAGTCCTGGAAATTTTTGGACATGCATTGTATATACATACACACATGTATACACAGTGTGCCTGTTAAGTAGTGCGACAAAAATTATTATATCAAAACAAACTGTAATTTGAATTGTCACTTACACAGATAAAAAATTCGCACAGTGTTTGAAAGCACGGTGGAAGTTCTGAACTAGAACCTCCTTCAGTCTGTTGGTCACACCTCGTCGGATGTACTTAATGTCGGTGAAAAAGCACACTTCCCCTTTGGGAAGAGGGAAAAATCTGCGGGAGCCAAATGTGGCGAGTAGGCTAGATGTTCGATCACACAGATCGACTCCGAAGCCAGAAACTGCTTCACAGGTAGCGCAGTGTGCTGGCACTTTATCATTCAACAGAAATCAATTGTTTTTGTGGAACAGTTCTTTCCTGACATGTTGCATGCTGGCATACAGACGTTACATTACTTCCAAGCTGTTCATAGTAGCCGGGTTATTCACCTGTCATGGGCAATAATTTCGCTAGCTTTCACCACATGTTCATTGTCTGTGCAGAAACTCAACGTCTTGTGTGTGGTTCGTCCTCGAGGGACTCCCTGCCATCTTTAAATGCTGAAACCCAGTGAAACGCCTGTGTACAGCTCAGACAGTCATCACCATAAACTTTTTTAGGTCTTGGTACACTTCTGTAGCGGTTTCCCTTAATTTACAGAAAATTTTTATCACAGCTCTGTGCTCCATTACACAACTTCTGACACATTCCACTGTCTTACTTCAACGGTGGCCACACGAAATGCTGCGTCACCTGACTCAAAAGTTGCTCCTGCGATTACAACACAACTCTAGCGGTCAAAATTATAAATATGTTTGTTATTTTTATTCAAAGGGCTGTCCCATAAAAAATCAGTCTCGTTACTTAATGGGCACACTATGTATGTTTGTATCATAAAATTACTGCTGGTAGTGTTTTAGGCTTCTCTCGTAGCAATGGCACCCTGCAACACACAAGATATCATCTATCTGTATTTTAGAAATCTTCCCATCAAAGTTAAAAAATAATGTTTGTTGGCGCGGTGGTCAAAGCGTCTGCTTCTGGCCATTCTTCCAAGATGGGCCCGAGTTCAAATCCTGGTAAGGCATAGATGTTGTATTTGTCTTACAGCACTGGCTTTTTCCCTTCCCTTGAACCAGTGGCCTTAAATTAGGAGTGGGGAACTGCTTGTAGCCCATCAAGTTTCTCACGGGTCGTTAAACCTCAAAAAAAAAATTTTTATAATGCTAATGCATAATTCGAACTTCGAAATACAAAGGGTCCCCTGAGTTTCCGGGACTCGGAGGCAGATGACTCTTCTGCCTCATACTAGTTATGCCCCTGCAAATCACCCTTGGCAGCAAGCAACTTTGTAACTTTTACACTACGTATATCATGCAGTACATACATATATGCTGAGCTGTCCTGGTTGAGGAATGGTCTGAGGCGTGGAATTCGGATCATTCATGCGAGCAGGCTCAGGTGATAGTCTCAGATGAGGCACAAGTGGTGTTTTTATCCCTTCCCTAAAACCAGCAGTCTTAAATTAAGAGACGGATGACTGCTTATAGCCCTCTGAGTTGCCTCGAACCCAGGGTCCATCTCAGACGAATGGTCATAGGCCAGCTGCTCAGACCAACCAGTCTGCAACCAGGGTGGCCAAGGTGATCTTCAAACCCATGAGCAAAATGAATTTTCGTTGAATCGTCAGACCATGTCGAACATATAAATTCCTTGGTAATTTATCAAATCCCATGTAAATGTGGTCTTCCATATATAGGACAGACCCACAGGTTCTTGCGTTATCTCGATTGAGGGAGTGCGGGACTTACAAAACTGTGAAGTAAAGAAATCGTTGATAGCTAAAACAGTCATGAAAATGATAATAAATTTCGATTTGAAAAAGCCAAATGCCACCCTGGTAGAATATTCAAAGTAAACAATATAAATTCTGAATTTACTTGTAACACTTATTGGTCATCCATGTAATCCCTCTCAGAAAACTGGAAAATTTCATCACCCTGGAGCGAAAATCGAACCTGCATCTCCCAATTTCGAAACGCGAACGGAAATCGGGAGATGCAGGTTCAATTCCCACTCCAGGGTGATGAAATTTTCAAGTTTTCTGGGAGGTGCTACATGGATGACCAGTAAGCGTTACAAGCAAATTCAGAATTTATATTCTGTTGGCTTTGAATATTCTATCGATTTCCCATGTATTATGAGGAATATTTCTTCCTTCATGGATTTATCTGCCACCCTGGTGTTACAGGCTTCTGACCATTTGTTCAAGAAGGCTCTGGGTTCGAATCCCAGTGAGTCATGAATGCTGTGTTTATCTTAGTGCACTGACTGTCTCCCTTACCCAGAACCAGTAGCCCTAAATTAAGGACGAGCGACTGCTTATAGCCCATAAAGTTGCTCACGGTGGTTGTTAAACCCCCAAACAAACAAAAGCGAAGCCAACCTGATTGACAAACTGAATTCAGCCACCAAGCTTGATAGTTTGGAAGCTTTTCGTATATAATAAAAAATTCTTCCCAACTTTTCAACGACATGGCACCCACTCCATTTCTATCCAGCACGTGGAAGCATCTGACAAAAATGCCAACCCAGTTGTGACATATTGTAAATAATTATATCATTGTTATAACATTTATATCGTAATCGTATTCATCATCATCATCATTGTCAACCATTATCAATCCACTGCTGGACGAAGGTCTCCCCAAGTTTCCTCCACAACGGTCTGTCTTGTGCCAGTCTCCTCCATGTCACCCCTGCATACTTTCGAATTTCATCCACCCATCTCCCATGTGGTCTTCTTCTGGGTCTTTTCCTGTCCCTTGGCATCCAATCTAAAATTTCGGCTGTCCATCGATGATCTGTCCTTCTGGCAGTATGTCCAGCCCATTGCCATTTCAGGGATTTAACTCTGATCATGATGTCTTCCACTCTTGTCATTTTCGGATCCACGAGTTCCTCTTATTATATGTCTTTAAATTGTAATTGCATAGTAAACATTGTGTGTGTGGAAGTCAATGAGAGACAATAGTAAAGTGTGTATGCTATGATTAAATTCTTATAAAGTATATATTAAGGTACTAGTACTAATAAACAGTTAATAGCAATACACCTAATAACACATGGTGTCAGGATGGACAAATTTAACCCACCAGGAATTCTTAAATTCGACTGAAATATCAGTGAAAATTGGTGCCGATGGAAGTCGCAGTTCCAGTTCTATTGACGGCTATTGAAGCAGAAACTAAACCAGAAAAGGTAAAAAGCTCAATATTTTTACATTGTATCGGGGAGAATGCCCAAGATGTTTACCATTCATTCTGTTTAACAGAAAAAGAACAAAATAATTCACAAGTACTATTTAAAAATTACTGTAATCCGAAAAAGAATGTTACATACGACCAATTCAATCGTTGCAGCCAAAGGCATGGTGTTCCATTTGACGATTATCTAACAGAATTAAAAGTTATGGCATCTACCTGTGAATTTGGGCAACTTGAAGATTCTTTAATAAGAGATAGAATTGTATGTGGCATATATTCGGAAGAATTAAGAGAGCGCTTGCTAAGAGAATAGGATTTAACTTTGGAAAAAGTAATCAATGTGTGTCTGGCTAGTGAGATAACAAAAAAGCAAATAAAGAGCATGCATGACAACAGTGAAATTCTTAATGCCATTAAAAAGACTTTAAAAAGGGTAACACAATTAATTCTAAATATAAAGTCAAAGAAAATGAACAAAAAATAACTTATAGTAAATCTTGTAACAAATGTGGCAAGCAGCACAATTTCGAGATTGCCCTGCACTTGGACAAAAATGTGCAGAAACAAGAAACTGCAGGAGATAGCTAGTTCTAGCAGTAATATACTGGAGAACGAGTTTGTGTTAGATTCTGTTGACAAAGGAGTTCACTCAAAAGAATGGAATGTTAATATGGAAATAAATAAAGAAATTATTCCGTGCAAAATAGATACTGGAGCACATGTCAATGTAATGCCATTATCATGTATAAAAAAATGGAATACAGAAGTAAATAAAATCAAGCCCACAAATGTTAAATTAACAGGATATATGGAGGCAATAAAATAGAAACTTTGGGAAAAATTTCTTTTCAAACCAGATACAAAGGAATATGTAAAGGAACAGATTTGTATATTACTAAAAGTCACAGTGATAAACCACTGATAGGTTTACCTACATGTGAAGACTTTGCTATTGTTAAACTAACTGCAGAAATAAAACAAGAATATACTTATAACATTGAGGGAGCAGTAGACAAATACAAAGAAGTTTTTGAAGATCTTGGCTGTATTCCTAAATCTTATGAAATTAAAATAGATCATACAGTAACTCCTAAAGTATTCTCAGCTAGAAAAATTCCACTTCATTTGAGAAACCAACTCAAAACGAAAGTTAGATAAAATGTGTAAACAAAAAATCATTGAAAAGGTAACTCATCCAACAGAATGGGTTAATCCTATTGTGTTAGTGGAAAAGCCAGGTAAAAAGCTTGGAATTTGTCTAGAACCACAAGAGTTAAACAAGGCTATTAAAAGGGAACATTACCAATTACCAACAATGAAAGAAATTGCCAGTAGATTATCAGGGGCAAAAATATTTAGTTCACTAGATGCCAATATTGGATTTTGGCAGATCCCGTTAGCTAAGAAGGGCACAGAACTTGCAACTTTCAATACGCCATTTGACAGATGCAAATTTTTACGAATGCCATTTTGAATTAGTTCAGCACCGGAAATATTTCACAGATGCTGTGAAGAAATATTTGAGGGACTGGAAGGAGTTGAGTTGCTCATATATGATGTACTGGTGTGTGGAAAGGATAAGGAGGAACATAATAGAAGGTTAGGAAATTTTTTACAAAGAATGAAAGAAGACAATTTCAAACTGAATAAGTCTTAAGTGTTGTTTTGGTGTAACAGAATTAAGGTGCTTGGGTCACGAGTTAACTGACCATGGTCTGAAACCAGGTAAGACCAAAATTGAAGCTATACAACAAATGCCAACTCCAAAAAATAAAAAGGAACTAGAGAGATTTTTAGGCATGGCAACATACTTAGCTAAGTTCATCCCCAATTTATCAAAAGAAACTCACGACTTAAGAATGTTGATAAAGGAAGATGTTGAGTGAAATTGGGATAAAAAACTAAGTGCAGCATATGAAAAACTTAAAAATATATTATCAGTAGACCTCATCTTAAAATATTTTGATGTTGATATGCCAACCACATTGCAAGTTGATGCTTCATTGGAAGGCTTAGGAACAGTTTTAATGCAAGAGGGTCAGCCCATAGCCTATGCATCAAAAGCACTTACTGAAACTGAAAAAAAATGCACAAATAGAGAAAGAGCTCTTGGCTGTAGTCTACGAGTGTGAAAGATTCCATCACTTCCTCCACGAAAGAGAACTCTTGGTTGAGTCTGATCACAAACCACTGGTAGCAATTAAGTAAAAATTGTTAGCTCAAGCACCAGCAGGACTACAAAGGTTATTATTGAGACTTCAAAAGTACTAGTTTAAGATAACATACAAACCTGGAAAACACATGTTTATCTCTGATACACTTTCTAGAGCTTTCCTTGGAAGACAACAACATGAAAATAAACATTGGGATAAAGAAGAGATTTGAATACATGAAGCTATGAATTTGCTAGATGTGGAAGTAGAAAATCACCTTAGCCTGAACGAGAACTTACTACCAGTCACAGATGAAAAACTTCAAAGAAGCAACAGAAAAAGATGCAGAATCCCAGCAACTTAAGAAATTCATAACAATAGGATGGCCGAGGAATAAAAAGAAGGTACCCATGAACTAAGAAAATATTGGCCTTATGGGTCAGAGATAAACAAAGCTAAAGGACTATTATTCAAAGGAACAAAAATCGTAGTACCATTAGATGTGAGGAAGAATGTGATGAAGAAATTGCATCAAGGTCACTGGGGCATAAAAAAGACTAGCTAGAGATATTTTATATTGGCCAGGAATCAATCAAATGACAGAAGACTGTGGAACAAAATGCCAAGTGTGCCAGCAAAAAGAAGAAGAAACCCTAGAGAACCTCTAATTGGTCATAAAATACCTACCCTACCTTGGGGAATAGTGGGAAGCCACTTGTTCTTCTTGGATGGTAAATCATATCTGATTATAGCAGATTATTACTCAAGATACTTTAAGATAAAACCGATAGAAAAGCAAACTTCTGAAGAATACATTCACCATATGAAATTAATATTTGCCAGCCATGGGGTACCCAAAACAGTGAAAACAGACAATGGTCCTCAATATAGTAGCCAAAAATTTGCTGAGTTTGCAAAAATGTGGAAATTCAAGCATGTGACAAGCAGTCCTAACTATCCTCAGTCCAGCAGTTTTATAGAAATAATGGTAGGCATAGCAAAGCAAATGTTGATCAAGTCTAAAATAGATAAGAGTGAAGTATACCTGAGTCTCTTGGACTATCGAAATACTCCTCTCAAGGATTCACGATCACCATCTCAATGTTTAATGAGTAGACAATTAAGATCAATGCTCTCAATAACAAAAGACCAATTGACTCCTGAAATTCAAGATATACAGAAATTCAGGAAGATTCGAAAAATGCAGCAGCTGGTCCAGAGACACTATTATGATAGAGCAACTAGATACATACCAGAGTTTTATCCCAATGACTCTGGTAGAATTCAAGAAGGGAAGGAATGCAGAAAAACAGTTGTAAAGAAGCAGCAGAAACTCCTAAATCATACATTGTACAAACAGAAGAAAAAACATAGAAACAGGAGACAAATGATCTCCAGAAATAGGTGAGCAACCGAGGACAATGATTGAAAACAACACAAGTGTCACCCCAACAGAGAAGGAACCTTTGACTCTACTTGACCCTGTTCCAGACAATACAGTTAATCCACCTGAACAGTCAGAATCAACTAGAACAATTTTCAATAAAGAACAATCTAGCAATGTCAGGTTGATAGTTACAAGAAGTGGCAGGGTAGTGAAGAAGCCAGCCAGATATCAGGCATAGGCGCAGCTACAGGGGGGTGTCCCCCCTGCTTTTGCAGCCAAAAGAAGCAAAGAAAAATAGCATTTTAATCATAAAAAAAAATTCATTCGGGACTTTTTCTTTCTCTTTTTTTTAAATGTATAATAGTAAGACTAAGAGACAAACTTCAACACGAAAATTAATCGCAGATTGCGTTTGACTGGTAGAAAGTGCTGACCTGGACGGAATGACTATACAGGATTACAAGGTAAGGGGGACATTTTTTTGTACTAAATCAGATCAGATCATATGTAGAAGATTTTAGGAGGGGAGTGTCTGACCCCAGGTCTTAAACAACCCTTAGAAATAGGAAGCTAGGAGATTTAGGCTAGAGTGGCAGATAGGAGAGTGACATGGAAGCAAGGCAGAAAGGCGGAAGGAGACGGTTATTTATAACCGAGGAGCTAGTTCCCGGAGTCCGGCGACTTAACGTGCCCATCCGAAGCACGGCGAATGTTTAGTGGTTCGAGCGTTCGTACCTGCCTGAGATCGAACCTGAGTTTCCTCCATGGCAGTCACAAATGTTGACCACTAGGCTATCCACAGCCCTCTTTGTACCAAAGACAATCGCTTCTGGCTTTAAACGGAGGGAGAGGGCAGGGCAGATAAAGTTCGCTTAGAGAGGGAAGTGGCTGAGTGGGGGTGAAATGAACGCTGACAAATTTCTACGGAGCAGAATCACATGGAGCCGGCCGGAGGGACTAACTTCCCTTCCTGTCTGCCTATCTCAACCCCAAATCCGAAAAAAAAATTCAAGGTGTCAGTCGCCGCACCTGAAATTACCGTTTCCCTTAATCCGGTCGTAGTCAGTTTCAGACTTTGGGTCACACATGAAAGAAATTGTTTTCTGGCGTCTGGTGGCGAACGTAAAGAACAGTTCCCTCATGACAAAATTGTGTAGCTTTTGTCAAACATTAGTTCGTGTCGGCTTGCCTGGGTCTGACCCTACAAGAGTTTCTAACCAGGGTTTCGTGTTGTGCTGTATTTTATGTCTTTAAAATGAAAAGAGGGCAAAAATCTTTTGTTGATTGGTTCTCGAAACCTAAAAAATTAGTTGATGTTCATGATGCAGTTGTATGTGCTCCTGATTCATTGAAAGAAAATGAGCCGAAGATTTTGCAGCAGAATATTTCTCTCGATGATCTGATAAAGAAAAGCATTTCATCTACCCAGCAAGCATAGCACTGCGATCCGGAATTTCTTCTATTCCAAACCTTGAAGAACAGAGTTTTGACTTTTCAAAACAATTGGTTTGTAAAATTTCCATGGTTGCACTCAATTCAAAACCATGGTGTTGTGTGTTATTTCTGCGCAAAACTTTGTGAAAACAATCTTAATGCTCTTCTTCCAAAGTCACAAGAAATCACTTTCAGGACATCTTGTTTTAGTAATTGGAAAAAAGCTATCTAAAAATTCCACTCCCACGAAAGAAGTAAAGCACGTAAATCTTGTGTTTTGCAACTAAAGCATATTGCACAATCAGAACCGATTGAATCCCAATTATTCACTCAATCTAAACAACAGCAGCAAAAAGCCCGTGTTTGCCTTGAGAACATAGTATCGAGCTTAAAATACCTCTGCAGACAAGGTTTGGCGATCCGAGGTCATGGACATGATGAAGGGAATTTCATGGAACTTCTAGAATTGAGGTGTGGCGATGTCTCTGAACTGAAAGAATGGATGTGTCGGGGAAAAAAATTTACCAGCTAGGAAATTCAAAATGAAATTTTGGAAATATTTGCTGGCCAAATAATACGTAAAATCTGTTCAGAAATCAATGGGCTAGTTTATCCTGTAATTTCCATTATTGTAGACGGCACACATGACATTACTCAGAAAGATCAGCCATCGATATGTATTAGATACGTTGATAAAACCCTAACGGCAAGAGAGGAATTTATTGAATTTTACCTGGCGGAAGAAACAACGTAACAAAAATTTTGTGAAATAATGCCCTTCGTCAGTTGCAACTGCCGATAAATTTGTTAAGGGGACAAGCTTATGACGGCGCTGCAAATATGTCTGGAGAATATAATGGTACACAAAAAGTTATATCAGACATACAGCCACTGGCACTATTTGTTCACTGTGCAGCCCACTGCTGCAATCTTGTTACTGATACTGCTTGCTTCAGCTGCCCTGCATTGAAATCCTCTTTAGAGTTAGTTAATGAAATAGGTGTTTTATTTGGGCAAAATGGGAAAGAGTTTTATTTGAAAGCATTGCCATAAGCAATTCGGGTTCATTCACTACACTAAAACTTCTGTGTCCGACACGTTGGACTGTTCATTTAGTAGCAGTTCAGGCAAATCTTACTCAGTATGAATCAGTGTTAAATGCTTTGGAGGAAATGGCCGATCACCACCACATATGAGCATCAGGCCTTTTAGAAAAACTTAGAAAGGGATCTTCAGCTGTTCGTATGTGTTTCGCAGAAGAAATACTGCAGCCACACCAAGTACTGAATAAATCCTTGCAAAGCCAAATCCAAACGGTCTCTGGCATGATTAAATCAGTTGAAATTGTTAAAGCTACGCTGGAACGTAAAAGAAACAAAAGTTCTTTTAAAATTGTGTTCGAGAGAGCAATGAATATTATTGATTCAATGAATCTGGATCCCCTTGAATTACCAAGGCTCAGAAATACCCCGAAGTGCTTCTGCGGAAATGCAGAAAATGGCATAGCTAAAAACCCTGAGGAATATTACAAAATACAGTTTCTACAAATTTTGGACACTGCAACCGTGCAACTTACTGCACGGTTCCACCAAAAGGGGATCATTAAATATTGATATCTGGAAGATTGTCTGCTTAAAGGTGTGACACATCAGAACATAGCTTCATATCCGGAGTTTGACAAAAAATTTCTTATAGCTCAACTTGCAATGTTCCGTCAGCATTATAAATACTCAACAACAGCTGAGGCTGTCCAGATTATTAAGGACATGCTACCTGAAGTAAAAATGTTGTTCAGCAAAGTCATTCATTTAATTCGTCTCCTACTGACAGTGCCAGTATCTACATGTGAAGCCGAAAGAAGCTTTAGTACCTTAAGAAGACTAAAGAACTACCTGAGAAGCACAATCTCCCAACAGGGACTGAATGCCGTAGCTGATTGCCATGTACATCAAAAAGTACTTGATAGTTGTGAACATTAATGAAATAATGAAAATATTCTCTGAAAAGCTTGAATAGCGCAGGCGAGTGTTTGGGAAATGGTGATATATATAGAACTCAACGAAATCTCAAACCTGTAAAATCACTAACTGCATTGCAGTTAACACTAACAGCTAAGCCAAGTGAGCAAAGTAAGTGTTTCTAAAATTGATTTTTGTTTAATAAGCAGTAGTTAAAGTCCCCATAAAATAAAATCATGGGATCACTTCCCTCCCATAAAACTTGTTGGATCACTCCGCTTGTCTCTATCACTCAAAAGTTATCTAAAGAAGAAATTGTTAAAAGGATATTTAAAAAAGGGGATTGCAATACGCATACGAACTGTAAATTGATTAGCTGTTGACTTAAACCAGATGTTTCTGTAAAATGGAAGATATAAAATTTTGAACGAGTTCTTAGTAAAAAGAAAAAAAAATTGCAATAAAATAAAAGTCTGTTTTCCTGTGTGTGTGTGTGTGTGTGTGTGTGTGTGTCCAATCTTCACAATCCAATTGCGCCAATGATATCAGGAGTAGCAGTAACTTTATTTGTTTACATAATACAGTAATATTTTGTAAACAAAGGAGATGTGACATATTATACATAATTATATCATTATTATATCATTTATATCGTAATCGCATTATATGTCTTTAAACTGTAATCATGTAGTAAACACTGTGTGTGTGGAAGTTGATGAGTGACAATAGTAAAGTGTGTATGCTGTGATTAAATTCGAATAAAGTATATGTTAAAGTATTAGTACTAGTAAACAGTTAATAGTAATACACCTAATAACACACCAGTGGCGCAGTTGTCTATACTCTGGCTGCTGGCTTCTGACCAGGACAGGAGCAAGCTTTATTCATCTGGGAGGGCGAGACTTGAAATTACGCCCCTTGAAGTTAAAAAGTTCCCTACTTCCACTCAAATGGCACCCAGTTTTTACTTTCTCATGCCTATATCATAGGAAAGTATTATGATCTTTTAAAAATCTCACTTCCGGTTTGGTGCATAATTTTACTAAAAATGTGAAAACTAGGTAGGGCCTAAATACCCTAGAATCAAGTGAAATGTAAAAGCTGTGTGAATGACGACAACACAGCACTTCTCAGAAATGCAGAATGAAAAACGAATCCGCAGAACGAATGAGAAGCAGATAGTGAGTGTAACAATAAAAAGACAATTTCGTCGTAGGGCTTGGAAAAACTAAGTTGAAGGTTAAACACTCAGAGGAGGGGGAGGTTCTACGGCAGAGCACAGATGATTAATTAGATCTTTGTCCCTTCAGCATATTCAGAAATGATACGAAGTTAGTTATATCATCATATTTTTTAATATGCCTCTCTCTGCTGTTTTGGACAATTCCTTCTGTGCATATGAGAAATCTACACCAAAGAGAGAAGTTACTCTGGACCCTGGTTAGCACTCTGTGCTGCTAACTAAAGTCTTCGAAAAAGGAAATAGTAAAGCTTATAACTTTCTTTTTCAGTTAAAATTTTCAGTAAATTTATTCACACAATGTGAATGTCTATTTTTGTGTCCCTCAGAGCACAAATTTACTCCCCTAGTTTGACCGTTCTGGTGCCCTCCCGAAACAGCCAAACTTTGAACGGTCAAACTAGTTACCAGGAGAGTTTGAACGGACAAAGTTTAATAGTCAAACTAGCTACCAGGAGATTGCTCTCCCGGTAGCTAGTTGACTGTTCAAAGTTTAATAGTCAAACTAGCTACCAGGAGATTGCTCTCCCGGTAGTTACAGCCCTGCTTCTGACCTATTCGTCCTAGTGAGCCCAGACGAGGTATGGGTGGTGTAGCTGCAGGTGCGACGTTACGGGTTGGCTTCAGTCTAGTGGCAGATCTAAAAGCTCATCTTGGAGGTAAGTGGTTACTCAAATCTGAAAACAAGAGAGACTTCAGATCAGATCATATGTAAAGGATTTTAGGAAGGGAGTGTCTGACCCCAGATCATAAACAACCCTTAGAAATAGGAAGCCAGGAGTTTTGGGCTAGAGTGCCCAATAGGAAAGTGACACGGAAGCGAGGTAGAAAGGGGGGGGAGATGCCTTTATTTATTACTGGGGGACCAGTACCCAGGGTCCGACGGCTTAACAAGCCCATCCAACGCACGGTGGATATTTAGTGTTTCAAGCTTTCATACTTGCCTGGGGTCGAACCTGAGGTTCCACCGTGGCAGTCACAAACGTTGATCACTAGGCCATCCACGGCCCAAGAGAGAGACTTTGTAAAAGGCACACACTTATATACTTGCAGCAGTGCCCCTTCCTGGCATAGCAAGGCTTTTTAAAGTTTTTCATTAAAAAAAATCTAAATTTTTAAATCACAAACTGTGAACGAGAACTGAAAAATCAGCAATATTTTTATGGCATTCAATTTCCCGCTTTTCGAGGAAACCAACTTTATGCTTTTTAAATCTCACATCTGGATAAAATCCTTCAAAATAAAATTTGATCTCTACTGTTCAGATGGGTTAATTTAATAAAAAAAAATTCCAGCTTGGAATTTTTTTACTAGTTTATTTATGGCTTAATCGAGGTACGTACTGTTACCCGCACTATCTCACACACGTTTCAAAGTCTCCCCCACACAGTGACTTTCCCTGCTCCCAATTACTAATGATACCAGACAATTCTAAAAACAAAAGAAAGAGAGAGAGAGAACAAAGTTCTCCCATTGCTTTTTGTGATTAGACAAATCTCTTTTCATTTTTGCTTTTATCTTTCTCTGTTTCTGAAACACTATTATTTTTATTTTTTCTGCCAGAGCTGGAACTGGACATTTTATCTCCAAATTCATAGCAAATTTTAGTTGTTTTTACAAAAACCTGTGTATTTATTACTATAATTTTACATAAATAAATGCATTATTTATTCAGATATTGGCCATTTAAAAAGCGAAAACCTGCTTGGGAGGGGGTCGCCCCATTCGCCACCTGCAGGAACCACTACTGCTTCAGCCCATCCTTTACACACACACACACACACACAAATATTTAAGCATTTAAAACATATGGTGAGTGCACTAATTTAAGATTTTAGGGAACTTGGATAAACGTATATGCTTTTTTCAGATTTATGAAATACTGTTGGAAAGTTTTTGTCCACAGCATTTTATTGAATCCATGTAAATGTGAAGGAAAAACTGTGAAGTTTCTTGCTAAGGACAAACAAACACTGAGATGTTCCTGTTATCTCTATGACCCTTAAGCCACCCCGGTGGCACACTGTTCTAAGTGCTAGCTTCTGGCCATTTGTCCAAAATGGGTCTGGGTTCGAATCCCGGTGAGGCATGGATGGTGTGTTTATCTTATGGCACTGGCTCTTTTCCTTCCCTAGAGCCAGACACCCTGAATTAGGGACGGACAGCCTACCGAGTTGCTCACGGTGGTCATTAAGCTCCCAATCAATATATAACCCATGAAACATGCTGTAAGGATGGGAATTGGTAGTTGCCATAGCCAGCAAGGAATGTGGAAATGTTTCACACAAATTTTGTCATATGAAAGGAATTTTCGGTTCAATTCGGTGGTGTGTACTATTCTTTGAAATGAAGGAAATAGTAAAAAGGCACCATTTTCGTATTTACCGTTTAAAAAGTTGATATTCCTTATCAGATTACAAATTAAAACTCAAGAAGGACCTTATGACAGCAAACATTAAAAAAATGATGTTAACTAAACTAAAATCACGAAGAAATAGTAAGTTATGAAAGGCCATGGAGGTTCGCGTCCATGCCTCCCAGTACTTCTTAAACTGAAAAAGTAGGTACCTGATTTATTTTTTATTTTTTTTTTAACTGGGGGTAGTAACATTATTAGGGTCGGGTTAAATCTATGAGTAACAATGTTTGGCAAAATTTCTGTCAAGCATTTCAAAATATTGTTCCTTCCTCTCTGTAAGATATGGGCACCCCCCCCACCCCCCACCCCTTGAACTGCTGGCGTCGCCACTGCCTACAGCACCGGCCCTGAGCCCTTTCTGGAATTAGTCACACCAAATTAGAGATGGGCGACTGCCAGTAGCCCTTAGAGTTGCTCACGGTGGTTGTTAACCCCTGAAAAAAAAAATTGCCAAAAATCTGTGACTGTCAAAAAGGTGCCATTCGCCCGATGAAGCTGGGACATGACGCAGAGAACTCTGGCCAACTTGAAAAACAAATTTATCGTAAGTCAACGTTTATTTCTTATCCGATCCGTATATCATTTCACAATCTGTGCAGTTTACGATTTGTAATAGAGCAATGGATTCAGTTGTTTATTTTATTTATTCAGTTATGTTTTTCTTTCTATGTTAAATTCTTTCAATCAAGTTCATACAAAAGGAAAGAAAAATGGAGTTCATGTACAAATAAAATGTTCAAAAGTGGAATGTAAAAGTCCTCATTCCTATTTCATGTTATGTTAGCATGTACTTAAAATGTTATTTTTATTACCTAAAAACTCAAAAACCTTTGTTTTGCACTTAAAAAAAAAAAAAATTCTTTGGGTTCGTAGACCCAAGATACTTCGCTGGTATGAAGCAGTGGCGGATTTAGTGTTACCACGGGCCACGGCCCTGCACACAGCGTTAGTTTTGGGACCCTCCATCACTTTGTACGGCATCCTTGAAAAATAGCAGGGGGGTGCTGCATAACCCCCCCCCTCTTTATTTTTATTCTCCTGTACTCATGTATGAGACTGTATTGTTATAGAACAAAAATTGTACTTCGAAATTTCAACAGAAATGCCCATTTTGGGTTTCCCTGAACATGATCTGATTATTTTTATGGTGGTGTGTGTACTTTATTGCAGCTATAACTTAAAAACTATTTTAACCATCAAGACGAAATTTTATACTTAGGGGTTCGTGTTATACTTTGATGAGGAAGGAATGGCAGAAGTTACAAGTGGAAAGACTTTGTGATGGGATAAAATGTCGGAACTTATAAAAATGGTCACAGAAGCGCATTTAGCATGTGTGACGCATACCTCCAAATGACTTTCCTTTTGAGTTTCTATTTTCGTATGTAAATTTAGTTACTTCCTGGTTGAACGTTTTTCCACTGAACGACTCATTACTTCCCAGAACAGTTTTACATTTTGGCAACACTGACAGTGAATCAGACCAACGTAAAATGAATAAATAGGGGAGGGAGTAGTAGAAACAGTGGGGGTGGACTGTGGCGATACATAAACGGCACTGGAAGTGGTTTTATGCAGCCCACTATTGGGTGAGGGGGGAATTATCAAAGTACCCAAATCCTAAAATGAAATCACATAAACTAAAGCTGCTCAGATCATATGTTGGAAGTATTCCCCACGTGACACATGAAGATAAGCACTACCCATATGTGTTGTCACTGAAGCTGAATACCGCCCTCTGATTGGCCGAGATTTCCCAAGTCCCGTATCAATGTAAGGTTTGCTTAATAGCAGTCTGCATCCCCCCCCCTTGAGGGTGGATTAAGGATTAAGTATGAATTTAAAGTGATATATATGTACATGGTGGATAGTAGTATTACAATGATCATAACTGGGACATAAAGAGAGATTTTTTCCTCTAGCGCCATGTATGAGAAAACAAAAAGAAGGTATTTGATTTCTAACTGATGGGAAAGTAATATCTCCACTACAGCGCAGTCGAGTAATGCAGCTCCATTTCGCTGTAGTGAAGATTGTTTTAAATTACAAAAGCAGAAAAGACTGGGTTCGAATCTGATGCGATCGCGAAACATTAAAAAATATCAATTTTTCAAATTATATCGAACATCTCTGCTCTAGTGATATTTCAGCTTAGCTGTTCAATATAATGCCACTCTCTCTTTCTTCTTATTGTGTTGATCACATCTGGGATAATTTGACTCCTTTAGACAAATCTCCATTCCACCATTATGAAAATGTCAACAGTTGCACACGGAGCATATAAATATCAGCGAACACCTGAAGTTTCATTCTTGTAGTGTAATCACAAAGTGTTGTAAAAGCTTTCGCCGAACTGATATAGAGAGCTAACTGATTTTTCAAATGGAACATGCCAAATTATTCTTTACATTTTTCACTGTGTTTGCAGTTACTTTGGATGTAATCATTTTTGTTAATTTAGTTTTTAAAAAGATGGAAAAAATGTCTATGACATTTGATACTTTTTCGCGATGAGAATCGAAATTTGAAAGCTTATGTAGTTGTTGTACAGTTACTTGAAAGTGAATTTAAGCGCATTTGTCAGAAATGAAGTTTAAACATCCTAGTACTTGCATTGTTGTTGGTCCCTCGCAATCAGGGAAGGCAACCACCGTAAGAAAAATGATTCATGAAAACATCTACGATTGCCCCCTTAAAAACATCAAGTTGTGTTATTCAGTATACCAACCATGGTTTTTAGAAGAGAAAGACATTGCATTCGAACATGGGATGCCTGACACGTTTGATGACATAGAGCCCGTTGTCATCGATGATTTAATGAGTTCTCTCACAGAAAAACTAGCGTTTCTATTTACTGTGGGTTCACATCATGCTAATGTAAGTGTGATATTAATAACGCAGAACTTGTTTCCACGAAATAAAGTAATGCGGGACATAAGTCTAAACACGCATTATCTATTGTTTTTCAAAAATAACAGAGATGTAAGTCAGTTACAATGTTTAGCTCGTCAAGCTTTTGTTCATCGGTCAGCGTACTTGATGGATGCCTATAAAAAAGCCACGACTCAAAAGTTTGGTTATTTACTTCTTGATTTTCGACCTGAAACGGTTGTCAATTTAAGATTGAGAGAGTCTTGTTTCCCTGATGAAAACGGTATTTACTGGGTTTATGTACCAAAACAAAGAGAAATATAAAAAAAATTATCACTTACGAGCACTGTTGAGCAAGTCATCGCCTTTGCAGAGGAAAGCTATATTAAAAACTGCTTCAAGGGATCAGATTCATTCTACACTGGCGGAAAGTGAAAAAGAACGCCAAGAAGGAGACGTCTGATACCAACGAAATTTATACAGCATAATAACGAAATATAAAGGATAACGTGATCAAAACATTATGGTAAAATACAGCTGTATTTGCTGGTAAACTGAAAAATAACATTTCCATGTAACATGGTTAGTACGAGGTTGAACCGCCATGAACTGCGTAACACTATGCAATTCTGGCATGGAGTCTGTCGTACAGATGTTGGATGTACGTTTGTGGTATTGAGTTCCAAGCATCCTCAACCTGGACGTGTAAATCGGGGATGGTCGTGGAGACCGGATAAGTCGTCCCATAAAATCCCACACGTGCTCAATGGGGGACAAATCCGGTGAACGTGCAGGCCATGGAAGTTGTCTCACACCCTGAAGTGCATGTTGCGTTGCACGTGCCGTGTGTGGCCGTGCGTTATCTTGCTGGAAAACACGATGGACCGACCTTACAAATGGCACAACAACTGGCTGAATGATGATGTAAGAGGTGATGTTTAACGTACCCAGTACAAACCCTAGTTGTGTACGGGAGCGATAGCTGATCGCTCCCCAGACCAGGTGTAGGCCCTGTGTGTCGCTGGCGGATGCAAGAATGGTGGAGACGCTCTCCTGTACGTCTGCGAACACGCATACGGCCATCGGAGCCCAGCAAAAACAGTATTGCTGGGCCAACAGTGGGCCATTACTGGCAGCCAGCAATGGCCCAGCACTATGTTGCCGCTGTCGAACCGTCAATAAAATGTCCGGGCGGCCAACAGAAGGGCCAGCAGTTCAGGCCAACAGTTGGCACCCCATCAGTTGTCATATGCCACAACAGGGCCATCAGTGGTCCATCACAGGCAGTAGCTGCCACAAGTGGCCCTGCAAGTACTTGCCAGAAATTATGGCTAGCCTAATGTGGTCCGCTAGTGGGCCGTTAGTGGCAGCCAGCAACCACGTAACGTAACTGGTGGCTTGCCGAATCTTGTCCGCCAATTTCCCAGTAGTAGCAATAATAATAAAAAAAAAAAAAAAAAAAAAAGCAAGGATAACCGCAGTTTCCTAAAGCTACAATTTTTTTTTCTACCCTTACGAAGCTTGTGAATTAACGCACTGCGCTGGGGAACTTTTCTCGACAGACCGGAAAAGCGACGTTTGCATTTGACTAGATTCGATCCTGGGCCGTTTACGTGGAAGCCTCGCTCGCTACTGACCGGACTAATTCACGAGGCTTAGGTATGTGCTGGAAGCTATCTGTTGGGTATGCATATTGTAATCGAATGCTTCCCTCTTTCATTTTATAATATTGCGAGGTATTTTTCATAAAAGTCAGTTTCATATAATTGATAAATTAATTTTTTCAACGTAACGATAGTTCTTTTGTTTTACCTTAAGGGGACTTCACTCATTTTCAAGGCGTGTACATATTTAGAGTCGCATTCCAAAGTTTTGTACTGTCCTTGCCGTCTTGAAAAAAGATTATTGAATAAATATATATTTACCCGGGTTCATGTCACATTCTGTTACATTTTAAACGTTGTGTCTTTCCTTTCCGTTGTCCGAAGCTACATTTGTTTTAAAGAGTAAAAGATATTTTATTTTCTCGTTATTTTTAGAAGCGAATTCCTCCCAGTCTTGTGTATTCAACCCATGGATGAGTACACCACATACCGTTGCTTTTTTTTCTTTCAAATAATTAATAAATTTTGTACGCGTATAATTCTTTTTTTCCCAACAAACGTTATTTTAATGGTTTTCCAGGATATGTGTTTCAAGCGGTTTCAAATTTTTTCTTGTTATTTATCCACTCCATTCCATGAATTGTTATTCATGGGAATGGAGTGGGTGTATTTCATGGCTGTAATCTAGTATTTCACGGCTTATTAATCTGATATCTTCGTCGACGTAAAATTTTATTAGGAAATTAATTCGCCTCTCCACATATGGATTTTTTTCTTAACATCCACTAAAATAACACGATGGCGATAGCGTCGTCTTCAACTAACTGGTACCATGAGAGACACAGCAAGTGTTGCTTCCGCGCATGCGCAGTCCCGATGCTTCCACCTGCTGTTGGGGGTTGCATTGGTTGGCAGCAACGAGCCACTAGTGGCACTTGCTTGGAGGCCCACAATTCACGGCGATGCTGCAGGGCCATCAATGGTTCGCCAACTGATAGCGCTGCCACCAACGGACCACTACCGGGAGCGGCAGATTTCAGCCAGCAGTGACCCATCACTGCCAGCTGGTGGCCAGCAGTTTCCCAGCACTTGTGTTTTTGCTGGGAGGCTTCCAAGCAGAATCTGCTTTCATCGCTGAACACGACAGATCGCCATTGCGTTCTCCAGTGCAGACGTTGGCGACACCACTGCAGCCGTTCCTCACGGTGGGCTGGAGTCAGAGGTACACATTCCAGAAGCACACGTGCACGTAGTCCTGCATCCAGTAGACGGTTGTGATTGTTCGCACAGTCACCTCAGGTGCAACGGCAGCTCGGATTTGCGTCGCAGTGGATGTTCTGCTTGACAACGCCGCTCTTCTTATGCGTCGATCGGTCCGCTCATCAGTCCGTCTGTGACTTCCGATTCCACGTCTTCTCGTGTGGGAATGTTCCTCGGACCATCTACGCCACCATCGTACCACCACCGATACTTCCCGTCCAATTTGCTCCGCAATACGAGGATACGACCACTCGGCCTCGCGGAGCTCGACTAGACGACCTCTCTCAAAGTCCGATAACTGCTGAAATCGTACACGTCTTCCATGTCCAAGCATTGCAGCTTCTTCAGGATCTTCGCACGTGTCCGTACGCCGACGACTGATTACATTCACTTCGCCGTACTCCTTAAATACCACCGACGATAATTTGCATATTTTGCCGTGCTGTGGCGTAAGCGCTCATCGGTTGGTCCCGAAATTAACATCACACCTACGTAAACTCGACCCCATTAACATATGTAAATTTCATGATCGTCCGCCAATTCCTTCTTGGTGTTCTGTTTTCACTTTCCGTCAGTGCATTTGTGAAATCTGTAGTAACATCTTATGGCTCAGAAAATGGCTTTAGTTCCTCCTGAGCTGCTTGCAGCTTATCAGTTCCAAAAACCTTCAGTACGTTTAGAAGATGATATTGGATCGCTGTTAGATCAAAGTTCGATTCCTAATTATGTGAAAGTTAAACTGCTGAGTCAGCTCATCATTAGATATCAAAAGATTATTCATTCTCCAAAACCACCTGTGTCTGCAAGCATCATCCGAAGAACAGAAATTAACGTATTCAGATGCTGAACATTTAAGGAATGATGATGACTTCAGTAAAGACCCAATTGCAAAATCGATCATATAACGGTACCTCGGTTACATCAGAAGTATATTCCACATATTTTATCAATGCTACAAACGACAAATTTCAAATGGAACAATAAAGGTGAACTTGTTGTTCATGGAGATTCTGTTACTGGAAGTAATATCGTAGACTTATTTTCATATCTTATGAGAAATCGCAAACATGATACCGCACCAGTAGGATTTCAATCACTTTTTGAAGTAATAAAATCAGTTAATCTTCATGTGCAATGGATTGGGAACAAACACCTGAGGGATATGATAAGAGCTTCTCCAACATCGAGATTAAATAGTTCATCTGTGTTTTACGACCAGGTTTCTCCAAATGGACGTAAAAGTACTTCGGAAATTTCTTTAGTCGCCCCGGTGGCGCAGTGGTCTAAGGCGCTGGCCTCTGATCGTTCGTCCGTAAGGGGTCCGGGTTCGAATCCTGGTCAGGCATGGATGTTGTGTTTGTCTTACGGCACTGGCTCTCTCCCTTCCCTGGAACCAGTGACCATAAATTAGGGACGGGCGACTGCTTATAGCCCATTGAGTTGCTCACGGTGGTCGTTAAACCTCCAACTAAAAAAAAAAAAAAAAAAAAAATTTCTTTAGCAAACAGACCTTCACGAAGCAGACGTTTGGCACGAAGTACATTACGAAGAAAACCAAGAAGTCATTCCCCAGACGCGCAATGGCTAAGTTATTGAAATCCCTTTACTATGATTTTAAACAACCTGCAAGTTTTGGTGGTATTAATAAATTGGTACAGGCAAGCAAGCTTCCGTATAACAAAGTGAAAGAATGGTTAATGTTACAAGACACGCATAACTTGCATAAACCTGTTAGAATTCAATATTCACGCAGGAAAACCATATCACTGGGTCAGGATGAATTATGACAAGCTGATTTAGTAGATCTAAAAGCTTTATCGATGCAGAACAAAGGTGTGAAATATCTTCTAACAATTATCGATGTATTTTCAAAATACGCTTTTGTCGTTCCTTTGAAAAATAAGAAACCTGATTCTGTTTTGTTCGGCTTTAGAAAAGTATTCAAGAAAAGAAAGCCACAAAAATTGCAAACTGACAAAGGAGGTGAGTTTTTTAATAAAACAACGTTCAATTACACTTGCCTTAGTATTACTATGAGTAGAATAGTGTTTAATTAAACACTATTCTACTCATAGTAATACTAA
This sequence comes from Macrothele yani, assembly GCA_039090855.1. Classification (NCBI taxonomy): domain Eukaryota; kingdom Metazoa; phylum Arthropoda; class Arachnida; order Araneae; family Macrothelidae; genus Macrothele; species Macrothele yani. Next base: position 94,673,438 of record CM077016.1, on the reverse strand, counting down.
GGCAAGTGTAATTGAACGTTTCAACAGAACTTTGAAGCAAAAAATGTTTCGAATATTTACTCACCGGTCTTCGTATAGATCTGTTGATATATTGGAGAGTCTTGTTCATAGCTACAACAGTAGTATACATCGTAGTATAGATATGTCACCTGCAGAGGTCAAGAGACAACATCACTCTCAGATTTTAGAAAAATTGTATGGAAAGAAACGAGAAAAAACGATTTACTTTCTGTGGTGACGATCAAGTTCGTATATCAAAGGTAAAAGGTGTTTTTAAGAAAGGTTACTTACCAAGATGGAGTGAAGAAATATTTCTTGTTCACGAACTTGTTCCTTCGGATCCACCAACCTATATAATACGTGACATGCAAGGGGAAATCATTAAAGGGAAATTTTACACAGAGGAATTGCAAAAAGTAAAAAAAAAACGAGCAGGATTTGTAGCGTATTGATAAAATCCTTAAAGATAGAGGACGCGGTAAGAAAAAGGAATTATACGTTCGTTGGAGTGAATTTCCTGAAAATTTTAATAGTTGGATAAGTGCATCATGGGTGAAGAATTTTATGTAACGTTATCTAGCACTGCAAGTATGAAGTATTTTGCTAATAATACTCAAGGACATTTTGTAACGAAGCTGTCACAACCACTTACATTATCTGGTGCATGGGAAGTGAAGTAGGCCTACAGAAACCATATTTCCTAGAAGCTGGTTTAATATCACTGAAAGTAATAATGAGTATGAGCTTGTTCACGACAAAGATGTTATGGAAACAGTTGAAGTGCGCGGTGCCGAATACAATATACCATTAGTTTCCGACGATAACAACAAAGAGAAAAGTCTTTTCGATATTATAAACAAGAATATACGAGTAATAGTCAAGACTGATGATGTTTCGTTTGTGTTACATGAAGACAAGACGGTAACACTTGATATTGCGATAAACTATGAAGTTCACATATCCGCCGAAACCAAGGAGGTTATATTACTGGAGACACCACTCCTACCCACGCAGCATTGGCCGCCATAAGTCACCGTCTGTGCTGCAAAAGACGTCATGAGCAGGCACGACGCAGCCGCAGAAGAGAAGCTGCTTGGAAACCAATGGAACAAAAGCTTCTAAGCGTATAAACAGATAAAATGAGTAATTCAATAATGTTTATCAATGCGCAAGCTTACTGTTTCATCAACGGTATAATTTAGTTCATTTTTGCCTGCTTGGGACGTCACACCACTGATTAGCTGTGGCCTATGGCGGCAGAGCCAGTGGTGTCTACAGTAATATAACCTCCTTGGCCGAAACTGGTGAAAAACTATTGTATGTTTTGCATTTACCCATTGAAAGCGTAGTGTTTACTGAGAACACTAAACACGATTTTCACTATCGAGAAACTACAGCTAATTTGTCAAATCAATTTTTCAGAATCATCGATAAAACTTTAGTTCAAGATAAAGAATTCGTTGTACCACTCTTGTCAATTAAACATAATCAAAGTGAAAATGTATTTGAGAGTATAAATCAAAATATTTTACTTGTACTTAAAAAGAATCTCATAACATTTTCATTAAATGTCACTGAAAATAAAGTAACAGTGACTAGGCCACAGAATTATGAAATGCACGTGGATGAAAAAAATGCTCCGTCTTTGTTACATATGCTCAGCCTGCCTTTGGCAAATCATGTACTGAGAAAAACCGCTATCTTTGATTACCATCATGTAACTGTTTTTGATGATGCTGAGTTCTTAATTCTTGTTGAAAAGAAAACTGTAGAAGTAAAAAGAATCGTGACAAACACAGAACGATTTCACATTCCTGTAGGATTATGCACGAATCCAAAAGATTTATTTAATGTCGTTAATTATGCAGAATTTAAACTTTTAGCAAACAAGAAAGTTCAAATGTTAATTGCAGAGCATAAAACAATTATATTTAGCGATGGACTAAAAGATCTGTTGGGTTTCAAGAATTCTGTTTTTGATGCTGGCACACACATAAGTGATTACGTTATGGAATTGGATGCAAGAATCACTGAAATTTTTGTGTATAGTGACGTATTGTTTCACATCGTGTAGGGGATACTGTTGCTCCACTTTTAAGAACAATTCCTGTAATGAGTGAGACGAAAGACCAGATAGTAAAGCTGTATACATCACCTTTATATTTTCCCGTAAGAAAAACTTATGTAGACAGGATAGAAATTTATTTGAGAACAAGCGGAGGTGGAAATATAATTTTTACAGGTGGTAAAACTTTTCTGGTTGTCATGCTTTAGAAGGAGGCTATAAAAACAGAGTTTTTGAAGACATTATCATTTCACATTTGTTTGCCTTCATGAATAAGTTATCTGTACCTCCGAACACCTCATCTTCATTGTAAAGATTACCGCTCCTTAAGAGAAAACAATGAAGTCGCAAAAGTGGAATTGTTCAGATCATTACGCTGATCAAATTGGTGGAAATTTGTACTTTAGCGGACCATTGCATCAACGTGGATATGGATTATTTGGTGACATACTACGACATATCACACCAATTTTGTCAAAAGCGGTAAAATGTGTGGGCAAACAATTATTTAGTACAGGAAAAAACGTTATATCTGATTTGTCAGCAGGAAAGTCTTTAAGTGAAGCTGCTAATACAAGATTTAAAGAAACAGCGGGAAAAATCAAAAGCGACATATTACAAAAAATCGACCAAAGTGGTAGAGGAAAACCTATAAAAAGAAAACGCAAACGTAAAATGGGTAACAATTCTGCAGCTAAACGTATGAAGAAAAGTTCACGTAAATTGTCCCATTATCGAGATATATTTGATTACAAGTAAAAGTTATCACGGATTCAATGTCCTGCCCCTGTCTAAAAAGCGAACTGGAACTATTTTCCACTAGACCTACTCAAGTTGCAATTGAAAATTCAACTTTCGTTGAGTTTCAACCTATTGCAACGTTAACAGATAAAAGTCCAGTAGAATTTTACATAACTGGAAGCGGCGAACAATATTTAGATTTAGCGCATTCCATATTGCACTTGCAAATAAAAATTAAAAAAAAAGAATGGTAACAATGTGCCAGAAGCTGAAAAAGTAACAGTAATTAATTACATTTTAAACACAATTTTCAGCCAATGTTCAGTGTTTTTAAATGACAAGCTTGTACAATCAGAAAATAATTATGCCTATAGAAGTATTATTGAAAGTTTGCTGCTGTTTCCGAAAGATGCTCAGGAGACCATGTTATCGTCTTCAGGCTTTTATGATCACACTCCTCATTTTGACGAGATTGATCTGGAAAATAATCTTAATGCCGTACTCACCTCACGATTTCAAATGTGTAGAAAAAGTAAATTATTCGACTTGTTCGGAGCCTTGCACTTTGACCTTGCGTGCCAGTCTAAGTTATTACCAAATGGTACGAATGTCAGGGTAAAACTTGAAAGATCTAAGGATGCATTTGCATTAATGTCTAATGAAGTTGATTATAAAATACAGTAGTTATACAAAATGCCTCTTTATTTATACGTAAAGTTGATGTTACCCCCTCTGTTATAATTGCGCATGAGAGAGCTTTGGAGAGAGGAGTGATGAAGATTCCCATAAAGAAAATTGATGTAAAGATATTTACTCTTTCAACTGGATCACATTCGTCCACAATTGCGAGCGCATTCATCGGTCAGTTACCAACACGATTAATAATTGGACTTGTTAGCAACAGTGCGTTTAATGGAGCGATAGATAAAAATCCATTTAATTTTAAAAATTACAACTTAAATTATATTTGTTTATTAAAGGATAATCAGATGGTTCCATCAAAAGCCTATACGCCTAATTATCAGCAGGACTTATATGGTAGGAATTATTTAAGTCTTTTCTTGGATTTGTCCAGATATCACTACGGTCAGAATATCAATATTAGCTACAAGGAATATAAAAATGGTCTGAATTTTTATGCGTTTGATTTAACTCCCGACTTCAGTTCCGGAGAACTACATTCCGGTATTACCACGAATGGCAATCTTTCCATATATTTGAAGTTTGCCGAACCGTTGCCTGAAACAGTTAACGTCGTAGTTTATGCAGAATTCCAAAATACGATTGAAATTGACAAATCACGAGACGTTTTTACCGATTTTTGATGGATACGCTTAGCCTTTGGAGATTAGCATGCAGTGATCCTGTTATCAGCCCAACATTTTATGGTGTATATCCGTCTGATGGTTTGCCTCAATATAGAGATCGGTGGTCTTCCTTTATTGTAAATTTAGATCCCATAAAAAAGAAGGGTTCACATTGAATTGCTTTATTCTTTAAGAATTCTACATGCTATTATTTTTGCTCTTATGGCAGCAAACCTAATAATACATCTATATTAAAATTTATCAATGAGAATTCTGATAACGTTAAATGGACCAAAGTAACATATCAGGCACCTTATTCAGCAAGTTTTGGGTTATTTTGCTTATATTTTCTTCATAAAATGGTTAGAGGAAAAAGTCTTAAAGGACTGAGCCTCACAGACCAAGACCATAATAAGCACGTGGTGAAAATGTTTGTCAGTCATAATCTAAAATTACATACCTGCAAATTAAATTTAAAGAAATATCAGACTTGTATGGAATTTAGAAAAACTTAGATCTACTGTTCTCTAAAAACGAAGAAATAAAAACAAGCTTGAATATTATTATTAGTAAACTCTTATTGACTAATTTGGACAAGTCTTAGAAATACTATAGTGCTATGCTGAAATAAAAGCAAATAACTCTCACTGATTGCGCATTGATCAGATTTTAAACACAAAACATTCATTGGTTACTTTTTAAGTTGCTCTGTTTTCATTGGTTACTTCATCAGTCGCACTGTTAATTCTTCCATGAAGTATAAAACCCATGAACACGTTAAAAAGCATCAGAACTAATATTCATTTCAGCCCACTTTGAAGATTACATTTGTGGAGTTTATTCTGTTGTAAACCATGGAGAAATTTGGATTTGTATACAGAACCTCCGCCAGCAATCCCTACATTGTTAAAAGTTGTGGCAATAAACTCTATGAAGCCATCTTTCGTCCGAACGGGGTCAGGGTTCGAATCCCGGTGAGGCGTGGATGTTGTATTTGTCTTACGGCACTGGCTCTCTCCCTTCCCTGGAACCAGTGACCCTAAATTAGGGACGGGCGACTGCTTATAGCCCATTGAGTTGCTCACGGTGGTCGTTAAACCTCCAAAAACAAAAATAAAAAAAAAACTCTATGAAACAATGCTTCAAACAGTTGAAGCTGCCGTAAAATTTTCTTCACATGAAGTGGACCATCCAACATATGACTCAAAAATCGCCTATTTTAAAATTTTGTCGAACAAGAAGATTATTAAGGAGCTTCATGCATTCAAAATTCAGAATTGTCGTTTACAACATTCATTATCTGACAGTGTGCTTTGAAGAACTAAAATGATGCAATTTGCCTGCACCCAAAGAGGAGACTATTTAGAAATGTGGTGGTGTAAAATTTTACAGCTGATGGAATATAATCTATCACGTAACGCAGGAAAAAAAGTTATGTTTTCAAGACATTAACAAATAGAGAATTAATGAACATTCTCCCAAGAGAAACTCGGAAAATTACCTAACCGAGTATTCAACTTTGATAGAATGAATAACAATTCAATCAGTGTTAAAAGCTTGAAGAAACTGTTTAATCCATCACTTACCAAGAGTTTACCAGTGTTTGTGACTTTCATTTATAATGGAGAAATTTGGATTTATGTGAGTTCATTATGATTCATAATCTACTGCTTTCAGCATACACAGCTGTGGTAATAAAATCTATAAAACGATGCTACAAACTTTTGATGTCGTTGTAAAATTCACCACGAAGGAAGTGGATTATCAGTGCAATACAAAAACCGCATATTTCAAGATTTTAAAAGAGTAGTTATTAAGGAACTACATTCACCAAAAAATGAATTGCAGTTGGAAATATTCATTATTCGACAGTACCTCCTGAAGAATAATATGCCGCCCCGGTGGCGCAGTGGTCTAAGGCGTTGGCCTCTGATCGTTCGTCCGTAAGGGGTCCGGGTTCGAATCCCGGTCAGGCATGGATGTTGTGTTTGTCTTACGGCACTGGCTCTCTCCCTTCCCTGGAACCAGTGACCCTAAATTAGGGACGGGCGACTGCTTATAGCCCATTGAGTTGCTCACGGTGGTCGTTAAACCTCAAAAAAAAAAAAAAAAAAAAAGAAGAATAATATTTTCAAGTGATAATTGTCCATCAGTTGTCTCTAACGAATTCTACTATGAAGAAAGAGAGTGATTTTTTTTTTTTGATTGGAGGTTTAACGACCACCGTGAGCAACTCAAATGGGCTATAAGCAGTCGCCCGTCCCTAATTTAGGGTCACTGGTTCCAGGGAAGGGAGAGAGCCAGTGCCGTAAGACAAACACAACATCCATGCCTGACCGGGATTCGAACCCGGACCCCTTACGGAAGAATGATCAGAAGCCAACGCCTTAGACCACTGCGCCACCGGGGCGGCAAAGAGAGTGATCACCCAATAAAAAATGAAAACGAAAAAGTGTATGCAATTGCTATGTGAACTTTTGGCTCACATCCAAGAGAACACAATACTTTTTATGAAGCTAGCGTCTTATGCATCTCTTGACAGAGGTCAAGAAACACTGAACTCTTGAAATGTTAGACACTTAAAATTACCTCGCGAAAAAAACTTTTGATGGTGGATTGATATCCAAATGCTTGGATATAATGTCCTGTTTTTTATGTATTATCTTTAACAACTGCTTAATGTTATGTAATTAAAAAGACTTATGTGTAATGAATCAACTAATGATTTGAAATAAACTACTTTCTATAAAATTTAGACTCTCATTTTATATGTATGCATCTGTCTTACTTCTTAAAAAAGGAAACAAACTACTACTTACCATACTTTCATGCTTCCTTACCATTATTACCCAAAATGCAATAGATGATTATTATTATTTTTTTTTTGATTGGAGGTTTAACGACCACCGTGAGCAACTCAATGGGCTATAAGCAGTCGCCCGTCCCTAATTTAGGGTCACTGGTTCCAGGGAAGGGAGAGAGCCAGTGCCGTAAGACAAACACAACATCCATGCCTCACCGGGATTCGAACCCGGACCCCGTTCGGATGAATGATCAGAGGCCATCGCTTAGACCACTGCGCCACCGGGGCGGCGCCATGCACGATTTATGCCATGTGCTGCTCATTCATTGAATTTGGTTGGTGTTCACGCTGCCGGAGTCTCTTCAGATATTATCACATTTTTTGGCACAGCGCAAGAACTGTACAAAATATTTGCTCACAATGTCAAAATGTGGGAAATATTATCCAACAAACTTTCTACCACTCTCAAGCAAGGAGGTTATATTACTGAAAGCACCACTCCTATCCACGCAGCATTGGCCACCATAAGTCAATGAACAGCACGACGCAGCCGCAGAAGAGAAACTGCTTGAAAACCAATGGAACAAAAGCTTTTAAGCGTATAAACAGATAAAATGAGTAATTCAATAATCTTAATCAATGATACATAAGCTTACTCTTTCATCAACGGTATAATTTAGTTCATTTTTGCCTGCTTGTGACGTCACACCAGAGATTAGCTGTGACCTATGGTGGTAGAGCCAGTGGTGTCTCCAGTAATATAACCTACTTGCTCTCAAACGTCACTGTGATACAAGATGGGCATCCAAATACTCTGCTGTTCATACACTTTATTCACAGCTTGATAAAGTCCTCAAAGCCTTAGAGGAAATTTCTGACAACCCTCAATTCCATGATGACTGTTTATCAGTGGTTAAAAATCTTCTGAAGCAAATTAATTATAAGTTTGTTTGTTACTTTGTTATGTGGGACAAAATACTAAATCAGATCTCCCGCGTGAATGAACAACTACAGCGCAAAGATGTGACCGTGGACTGTGCAGTTAGTCACTTGACAAGATTGAAAGCTGCTTTACAAAACATCCGGGATACAGGGATTGATGTCATACTGGGCGAAGCATCTGACATCTGTGCCCCAACATCTCTTGACGGCTTCTTCGAGGAGAAAAGGGCAAGGAATAGGAAACGACTGACATTGGAAGAAAGTGAGGACACTGTTTTGACAGGAAAACAAAGTTTCAGTATGGACTTTTATGCTGTTTTGGACAAAGTTTTAGAACAAATGGAATGGCGTTATAAATGTTTGATTGAAGTGTCAGATGACTTTAATTTCTTAACGGGCAAGTCTTTGCAATCTATGACCGTAGAAGAGTTAAAGGCTAGTGCAATGCGCTTAGCAAATAAATATGATAGGGATCTGGATGCTACTGAAATAGAGGGGGAGATAGCTAGTTTTAAGTTTCAGGCCACTTTTTTATTTTAAAAAAATCAGGATTTTTCAAAAGCAACCTCTCTTGACATATTAAATTTAATCCACCAAATGTTACTTGCTACATCTTATCCAAACTTAGTAATTGCTTTCAGAATATTCTTACTAATGGGTCCAATTACTATCCAATTACTAATGCGTCTAGTGAACGAGGTTTTAGTAAGCTGAAAATAATACAAAATTACTTAAGGTCATCAATGGGACAAGAGAGGTTAACGCACCTGGCAATTCTGTCAATAGAAAAAGATATTGCTAAAACTATTAATTATGATCAAATAATAAAGGATTTTGCTGCTGTTAAAGCTTGAAAGGCCGCCCCGGTGGCGCAGTGGTCTAAGGCGCTGGCCTCTGATCATTCGTCCGTATGGGGTCCGGGTTCGAATCCCGGTCAGGCATGGATGTTGTGTTTGTCTTACGGCACTGGCTCTTTCCCTTCCCTGGAGCCAGTGACCCAAAATTAGGGACGGGCGACTGATTATAGCCCATTTGAGTTGCTCACGGTGGTCGTTAAACCTCCAATCAAAAAAAAAAAAAAAAGCTCGAAAGGCACATTTGTAAATACAAAATCATTCTGTTAAGGCTTTTACGCATAATTTTAAACAAATGCTACTTGTACTTATTTTTTCAGTTGTTCATAAGCACTTGAGGTAGCAATTAATTATAAATAAAAAGTATTCTTCACTCAAACTATGTTCAATGTTTTTCTTTCTTCAACAATCCCTATTGAAGCTCACATAGTCACCACAGGCTATTGAATAGGATTACCAATATAAGTTTGTTTGTTTTTTAAATATTATATTATGAGCAATATTTTATACAAAAAATTTTACATTTTATTACTATTTCATACAATTAGCAAATTATTTACGGGACAGTAATTGCAAATAACAATAAAAATCGCAATATTTTTTTTATACAGGTATTGTACTATATCTGCAAACAGGTATATAATAAAATTTCACACCATCGCCTGTTCCAGTTGGACTGGGGCAGGGGGCGCCAATTTTACTCCTTGCCCCGGGCGCCAATACCTCTAGCTACGGCCCTGCACTGCGCCACCGGGGCGGCACCCGAGGTCTTAAACAACCCTTAGAAATAGGAAACAATGAGATTTGAGCTAGAGTGCCTGATAGGAAAGTGACACGGAAGCGAGGTAGAAAGGGGGGACGCCCTTATTTATTACCGGCGGAGGGGGCCAGTACCCGAGGCCCGACGGCTTAACGTGCCCATCCGACGCACGGCGGATATTTAGTGGTTCGAGCTTTCGTACCTGCCTGGGATCAAACCCGAGGTCTTCTCCGTGGCAGTCACGAACGTTGACCACTAGGCCACCAGCGGCCGTGACCCTAAATTAGGCACGGGCGACTTACCACGATGTGGAAAGCGTTCGTCCCTACGCCTGCAGGCATAGCGTGAGGAAAAATTTGAGCCGCCCCGGTGGCGCAGTGGTCTAAGGCGTTGGCCTCTGATCATTCGTCCGTAAGGGGTCCGGGTTCGAATTCCGTCAGGCATGGATGTTGTGTTTGTCTTACGGCACTGACTCTCTCTCTTCCCTGGAACCAGTGACCCTAAATTAGGGACGGGCGACTGCTTATAGCCCATTGAGTTGCTCACGGTGGTCGTTAAACCTCCAATCAAAAAAAAAAAAATTTGAAATGGGGGGGGCGAATAAAAGTAAACTGATTTTTTCTTTTGAGAGAAGGCCATTATTGGAAAAAGTATGTAAATATCATTAAATTTGGGTCTTTTAAGTGCATATCAAATACTTTTTGTTTTGTATTACTCTTTCGATTTTTTTCCGATTGGATTTGGAGGTTTAATTAACGCCCACCGTAAGCAACTCAATGGGCTATAAGCAGTCGCCCATCCCTAATTTAAGGCCACTGGTTCCAGGGAAGGGACAGAGCCAGTGCAGTAAGATAAACGCAACATCGATGCCGCACTGGGATTCGAACCCTGATCCCTTACGGTTGATTGATCAGAAGCCATCGCTTAGACCACTGCACCACCGGGGCGGCGTATTACTCTTCAATCTCTGCTGATAATGTACGACGACGAACAGTCAAACGTATTGTTGGCAAGATGCTAATTTTTCAGAAAATAAGTACCTTCTTTTACACATTCTTGTAAGTATTGCAAATCTTTTTGCTGACACATGAGCAATGGCACATAATGAGTTCTCTATATTAAGAGCAGTCTGCTGTGCTGTGCTTTCACTTCTTCACAAGCACGAATCACAGCCAAATTTAAAAGATTATCATAACTGCCCCGGTGGCACAGTGGTCTAAGCGATGGCTTCTGATCATTCTTCCGAGATGGGTCCGGATTCGAATCCCGGTGAGGCATGGACGTTGTGTTTGTCTTACGGCACTGGCTCTCTCCCTTCCCTGAAACCAGCGGCCCTAAATTAGGGACGGGCGACTGCTTATAGCCCATTGAGTTGTTCACGGTGGTCGTTAAAACTCCAATTAAAAAAAAGATAATCATAACAGTGGCTGTATAAAGCTCTTGGTCCTCCTCTTTGAGCTTCATGGCGACTCCATTAAACTTCCAATTCATATTCGCTGCTCAATTGTAGGCCGCCCCAGTGGCGCAGTGGTCTAAGCGATGGCTTCTGATAATTCGTCCGAAGATGTCTGGGTTCGAATCCCGGTGAGGCATGGGTGTTGTGTTTGTCTTTCGGCACTGGCTCTCTCCCTTCCCTGGAACCAGTGACCCTAAATTAGGGACGGGCGACTGCTTATAGCCCATTGAGTTGCTCACGGTGGTCGTTAAACCTCCAATCAAAAAAAAAAATCAATTGTAGGCTTGCCTTCACGTTTAAATTTTCTACAGTTTGGGAGCACTACACTTTTTCACGCTACGCGTATGTCTGTAACACTTGATTAACAAATGATGTTTGAGCGTAATAATTTATTAAAATCTTAACAGAGTAAAATTTTTGTTCAGTCGATTTCTTCTTTTTGTAGACATTAGGAAGAACAGTTTTATTTTTCGCTATGATAAAATTTCAAAATACTGTTACCGAGAACTCAGTAGTTACTTTTCATAAGATTATGCAGAATAATTAAATCCAAGTGATGAACAAAATAGTATTCAAAGGTGTCAGCTTCATTTTGATGCTATTCAATTTTATCTACCAATCCGATGGGTTTAGTTTTTCTTCACCTGACCAGAATTGGTTTTCTTCTATTGTGATAAATAAAACCCGATGAATTTGTTTGCCTTTCTCTCATTTCAGTTGATCAAGAAATATTTAAATGTCTGAAGAATTAGTATAAATTTGATGCTAATTCGTCTCACACATATTCATCCTGTGGCAGGGTATTGTTTATTTTCATAGAATTTTCATGCTAGCGTGAGAGTTTCAAGAAAAACTGGAATAATATAGTTGCTTGGCAGATTTTCTTTTGCAACATTAATGCAATTTTCTAACTTTGAATATTCTTAAGATCATGAAAATACAAGTATTTGAACCTTCACTATCAATTATAATTAAAAGTGTGTGTACTTGCCTCCACGCCAATTCCACCGAGAGCAAAAAAATGAAAACGCGGTTATCTTAAAATATCTTTCACAAAATGAGGCAAGCAGCCAACGCTTGTATTCTTGTGACTTATTTATCTGCACACATTCATAACAGTAGTCTGGAATAAAAATAAAAATACTGATGTCTCATATTTATCATAGAGCATGAGATAATTATTTCTATATTATGTCATTATGCACAGCGCAAGCCCAGTACTTGCATCAGGGTAGGATTCCCGTATAAGGCAATATCCGTGTTTCCCCTGAATGATTGGGGCCCTGGCAAACGGTGCTCTCACGTGACTTGAACGTTCTTTTTCTTGTAGCCAAATTTGTTCATATTCCCTGTGCACCAGAAATAAATATGACCGACGAGCGTTGAAACTTAAAGATGCTCCGCTGCTAAAAGCTGTGCGAAAACAAATAAGTCAATCAATACAGATTTTAACCTGATATTAGTATTTTAAAGCTTTCGATGTAAGGAGTCTTCTCATTGGTGACGTTGAGTGTCCTTTGGAGGTTGCCGATAGCAAGGCCAATGACAACATCGCAGACAAGCTTTAGTCCAGCGGAAGAATATATATTTCTCTGAGTACGTTGGCCCTGCCTGTTCCACCCCACTGACTGGCTTGCTGTTCCTCTGTGGTTCCAAGCTGTACTTGTCTAGTCCCTGTTTTTAATACCTAATTTTGTAGAAAATTATTTAATTCAAACCAAAATGGTAAGTACTGTGTTAGCTCTTATTGGTAAATAATTGCATTTCTGCTTCTGTTTTTATGTACGGAAACATAATTTTGGTAACCAACAAACGCTGCTACAAATGTTGGAGGTGTATTCTCGATTTATGCAATTATTTTAAAGTAGCTGTTATGTATTTTCAAAGTTAAGTATAATGCCGTTTTTTGGAACGCGATTTGATTTTGTAAGGTGTCTATATCAATAAATGATTGGTCATGTCCTTGTGTGAGGAAAGTGTTTGCCGAAAGCTCACTGCCGGTAATAATAATTAAATGGTTTGTATCGTTAAATATTATATTAATATTGCGTATTTAGGAATATGGAAAATGCGGTTGTTTCGCACGAATAAATCGAAACCTTTTGCTGTTTCTGAGTAACTTTCGATGCATGTTAGTTAACCTTAAATCGTTGGAAAATAGTGAAACCATTTAAATGAAATTTCGTGCATTTTAAGGAATAGATACTTTGGTATGAATACGTAAAACCGAAAGTTTTCGACGCTAAGCAGCGACTTATGGAAAAATGCCGTCGTTTAGCATCAATAAAATCTGATCAGTTTGCTGTTTGTGTAACCTTCGATGCATGTAGCCTTAATTCGTTGGGAAATAGTGTAACCATTTGATTGAAGAAATTTCATTTAAGATGCTTTGGTATGCATACGTAAAACAAAAAGTCAACCTGATTTTCCATGCTAAGTTTTGTATTCAATAGTTAAAACACCAGCATTGCGAATGTAGGTGTGTGAAGTTGTGCATTTCAGTCCCCTTAATGATTTAGTTTTTTTCATAATATGTGCTAATAGTTAATAGTTGTTTATTGCTTAGTAATGAATTTACCACCCCTTTTTATACCAACTAGTCAAAGTGCAATTTATCTAATGGTAGACTTAAGACACAAGTTTTGCTGCAGGATGGTATTAAAATATGTAAAAGTTCCTGTATTATCCTGAAATTGATGTGTTGCAGATCTGTGCAAATGAATATTTTTAATCACTGTGATGTACATCATAGGTTAACAGCAAGGCCGCCTTGGTGGCGCAGTGGTCTAAGCGCTGGCTTATGACCATTTGTCCGAGATGGGTCGAGGTTCGAATTCTGGTGAGGTATGGATGTTTGTCTTGCCTCAGTGGCTCTCGCTTCCCTGGAACCAGTGGCCCTAAATGGGGATGGGCAACTGCTTATATCCCATTGAGTTGCTCATGGTGGTCAAAATGAAGTGTAGGACTGTGTTATCATGGGCATTTTTTATTCCTTCTCTAATCAGTCCACTTATTTAAGTGGCCATTGGAGCTTCTGATTTTGTTTAAGTGAACTGCTTAGCAAATATTTGGTACAATGTTTCTCAACCTTTCGGAATGCTTTACCATTCTTTCCAGGGCTTAATATGTTGCCTAAGAATTTTTATTTGAACATATTTTAAATGGTTTAATTGCTACTTGTAAATTCATATTATATGTCAATGAGAAAAGAGTTCACCTCTAATATTATAAATATCTGTATTAGTGCTACATTTTAGCTAAAAGTTTTGCAGTTCCCTGCTATGTTGAAGGAAGTTGAGTAGATTGTAGTTGAACACGAGTTTGTTTTGCGTGTTCTCAACTACCATCTACTTAACTTGTTTATTAGTTACGTGCATTGCCTACCACTCTTTAATGTTAAAGGAACGCCACTGAAATCAGCAGGGGTGATTGTCTGTTCATGTAGGTGGAAAAAAATGGAAGTTATGTCATGGGAAATAAAATGACCAAAGTAAATGGAGTTTTCTTGGAAGGTAAAATTTTGAGCTTTTGTTATTAGAGTGCTATGATTAAGATGACTTTGTAAAGTTCTGTTAACTAAAATTGCACTTTAAACTGTTTGCTGGTTATTTTGACTTTAATTATGGAGAGGGAGAGAAGCTCTGTTAGAATGAGTTAAACTTACATAGAATTTTGCTACAAGTTTACTTCTAAGCTTCATGTAATTTACCTCAGTCTCTTCATGAAATGCATATTTTCTGGTTCTTCACAAGAAAAAGTCAACAGAGCACACTCTTTTAATGTTTAAATTTGTCAAAATGTAATTTGAAATAGAGATCTTCTATCCTATATTTGCTATGTAAATTCTTTTGTACACATTTTCTCAAAGACTATTACTTTGTAATGTTTGAAATTTTGAGTACAAATGAAAACAACCCATAGTTATGCCACAGTTGTATTCTGAAAAATTTGTTAATTTTTTTTTAAATTTAATTTATCCGACTCGAAAACATTCCAATTTTATCGCTAGATGGCATAAGTTAGCATAGCTGCATTTCTGTCTGGAATCAACGAAATCTCTTATTTCTGCCTGATTTTTCTAATTATCTGAGTCAAATAAAAATCAATTAATAGGGGCAAAAGTAAGATTGGAATCTTGTCTTCTATAGATTGAAATCCTACTGTACGTTCATTTTTTGAAAAGAAAATGTGTACATAAGCAGAGAACCCCGGAATTTGAACTATAGAAACTGTGCCTACTTACTGAGCTCCTCCCCAAAATAATGGCAATGGTTAAAATGTAACAGTGCATATTTTGTCTTTTCATTGTGGAGCCAACGAAAGACAGCTTCTATTCTGAATGTCTCCAGTGATTCGCAGACTCCAATTTTCTGAGACAGTCGCTCAAGATATAAAAGCCATGCCCAAGGAGTGATTTTTTTGCGCCATCTATCGCAGAAGATGAAGCCTAACACTTATTCAAAGACAGCATTAACAAACTTCCATTTGTGATAGCATAAAAAGCTGTTTTCTGCTGTGCAGAACTTATTGTCATGTGAAGCCTGAGTTTTGAACTGTGTAGGTACCAATTTTAAAATTTCGTTTTGACAAATTTAAACACTAAAATTGCAGGCTCTTTCAACTGATATAAGATACAAGGAACTGGAAAACATGCAGTTTATGAAGAAACTGGTAAATTATGTGAAGCCTCTAAACTAGTACCAACATTTTTATAAAATACGGAGCTGCCCTAGTGGTGCAGTGGGCCAAGTACTGGCTTATGACCATTCATCTAAGATGGGTCTGAATCTCTGTCAAGCATGGATTTTATGTTAGTCTTTCAGCACAGGCTCTCTTCCCTGGAGCCAGTGGCCCTAAATTAGGGACGGGCGACTTCTTATAGCTCATAAAGTTTCCCACAGTGGTTAAACCCCCAACCAAAA
Organism: Macrothele yani; assembly: GCA_039090855.1. NCBI lineage: Eukaryota > Metazoa > Arthropoda > Arachnida > Araneae > Macrothelidae > Macrothele > Macrothele yani. Next base: position 94,657,588 of record CM077016.1, on the reverse strand, counting down.
AAAGGAAAAATACTGTTTGAAACGGCACAGCAAATAAAAACTTGTGTATCTCTTGGAATCTAACATTGTCCCTTGGGTCACATTTCACTAGTTGAAAACCGCAGGTAAAGATATGGTTAAAAAACCCTTTGAAGTCAGCCGGGACAGATGTTTCAAAATGTCTAGTATGATGCAGTCTGTTGCATTGTAAGAGTTGGAAACACCTGAATTGATTTAGAACGTCTCCCCAGTATTGATTTAGTTATGGAAATAAACTGCTGAGCCAATTGGTAGTATCAGTACCGCCACAAGCTTACACGAGGCCCTATTGCCAACTAATAATGTTTTTGTAAATCAACCTGGCTGACGGTATTTTGCGCACGTACATAATATAATATTTTTATTTTCTGATAAGGTTATGATAAGCTTTTTACTCATTTATTTGTTATATAAGGAACTGATATTTTTTCTTGAACTTGTAACTGTTATTATTAAGCTCAACCGTCATTCTCCTCTGCAAAATAAAAAAAGGTAAATGTTAGTAATACTATGCAGTATGAATTTTTAAAATCTGTTTTACTATAGCTGTGTATTTTAAAAATGAAACCTATGCAGAACAAATTTTTTTTTAAATGGGTACATCAATTTCCTAGTGAATTGTAACACATTAAAAAATTGTCCTTTAAAAATTAGAGAAATAGTCATCGTATTTCATGAATATACTGGTATGTAAAAGGAAAACTTCACGTTTTATCTATCACGCAAAGGAGACCTTTCTCGCCTTTTATCCAGCAAAATCTTCAATAATATCGCCGTAATTTAGTTTTGATGTCACATTGCATTCTATTGACAATGTAGCAAGTGCAGTTAACCTTTCTTTAGACATGCTTGTCCTCAGATACGATTTGATTAATTTCAAGCGAGAGAAACTTCTTTCCGCACTCGCCACTGTTGTCGGCACAGTTAACATGATTCTGTACGCGATAGCTACGTTAGGGAAGGGATTTTGCATTCCATTTAAAAACTGCAATACTTGGATGACAGTATTGACGGCGTCCAGAACTAGTTCTCTGACTATTTTCAATTCTGTGAATAGCTCCTCTCTGCATATACTGTGGGGATTTCCTGAACGAAGGATCAAACCCAAGTTTTTGCAATATTTCATTAGATCTTCGCCATTCATTTGTTTCATTTTTGGTAGAGAATACAAAAATCCAAATGTCATTGAACTCCTTATATTGTTCAAAACGAGATTAGAGAGACTGTAAAGCAGTGTCTATAATATGATAAAAATACTCTATTTTGAAGACTTCCTGTACAGATTTTGTATTTCTCAAGGGCTCATCGTCTACTTCGTAATCAAAGGTTCTTTTTTAAGCCACTCTATGCTAAAAAATTTTTGGTTCAACACCTAACTGTTCGCAAATTTCACGAGCGGCCAGAATTGCTGAATTGAAGCCTTCATTTCGAAATCGGTTCAAACATTTAATATCCCCCTGAAGCATATTTTCTGCCATGTCACACTGTTTGCTCACACTGTTTAGAGAAAAGAGTATGTCATATCATATAACAATACCCAATAAGAATTTATAACTCTGAAGTTCACGTACTACCAATGAGCGAGCTTCACATTTGATTTTAGGATCATTTACTGTGTCCGCAACTTCAAGAAGTGCGCCCCTTACTTCTTTTGCTTGGTATCTAATGGGTTTAACACTTTCTACATGGCTTTCCCACCTAGTGTCACAGGACTTCTTAACAGTAATGTAAGAAGTCGTGAGCGTATGTATGACATCACTGTGATAATTGTGTATGCGAACTCGCAAAGAACTGGGATGGTAATTCATTTGTTTTGAACTGTCAGATTTTTTTCTTCTCTGTGTACTTAATGTTATATTTTTCTTTCTTTATCTCTTTTTTGTTTAATTTTATCTTATTTATCCACCAGCGCAAGGCCCTGTGTGGTCGCACGTGCTGCACACCATTAACGGCGGCTTTGGGTAGTATATATACGTCATGTATTTTAATGTGAATTTTTAAGAAAATTGCAAACCAAAAAGTGTTCGAGATTTCTGCTACATGGACCATGCAAACCCAGTACTGTTCGCCAATAGACAAAAAAAAAGTATTCATGGGTTTTTTGGCTCGTACTTTTTTGTGCTGCGTCATAGCAGCATTGTTTGATCATCATTGACTCCCTCTTTTTTGTTAGGGGGTCTGTCTGTTTTTGCAGTCTTTAGTTTTTGACTTTTTCACTATTTCCCCCACCCTGTTTACATGTCTGTTCCATTCCAGTTTCTTCTTAATGTTCACTAATTTATGGGTTACAGGATTCTCTCATTTTTTGTTTAATTTTTTTCCCTGGTGTGTTTGCATTTGTGTTGTATAGAGCATTTTTATTTTAGTACTTCCTTGTTTTGCTTGAAAATATCATGATTAGCAAGATTACTGCATTATGTAATTTGTTTGCTTGCCGTTTTTTTTTTTTTTCACTTTGTTAGGTTATTTAAACACCCTGATTCTTTTTTTGTGATATGGTTGGTCGTGCACTTCTGTTGATCTTATGCAGTTTATTCCTAAATATCTGAACTGTGGTACATGAATTACTTTTTTTGTATTTCAAGTTTTCATCTTTACTGGTTCTTTAAGTAACATCATATGTTTTTGTAAAATTTTTTATTTATATTCATCTGTTAATTTCTTAAATGTAGCCTTTGCAGGTCATCTTCATTTTCTGATATTACTATTACATTGTAGTCAGCTTGTTTTTTAAGTCAATAAATCATATGAATAAAGAAACATCATATTCAATGTATTGGTGCATTATGTCCTATTGCGAACATGTGCAATTAAATGTATAGATGAGTAGTTTCTTTAAAGTATTATTTAAATTGAACCTTGTCTAATTTTGTGTTCTCACCTTTTTGGAATATTGGTGCAGTTATATTTATTTTTCAATCATCCAATATTTATTTTTATTCCATTTTATTATATAGTCATAATTTTTTGATCCCAGTTTGTCTGCCTTATTTATTACATCCAAATTTGGGCTGTTTAATTTTTTCAAGTGCAGTGATTTCTTCATTCTTTAAGTGTAGATTCTATGATCTCATAAGGGTACTCATTTTTGTAATACTCTGTACTGGTTTTTTTTTTTTTTGGATTCCAAATCTGTCTTCGATTTCTATGTAAACCATGTTCAAGTGCTTCTCAGATTTTTTATTTTTTTATTTTTATGAAAAGAGTAAGGGCCAGTTCAAATCAAATGACCCAATACAAGTTGCTTAACTATTTGTAAAAAACTTTTAATTTTTGTGTATAGTTGGCATTTAAGTTTATTATTCAAAATCACCATGTTATTTTTAACAATCTTTTTTTTTTGTGTGTAATATGATGGCCATGTTTGTCATTGCACACTGTTTTATAATTTTTGAGCCTGATGAAAAGTAACATCTCAGTTCCTATTAGTGATAAAAACTCGTGACAGACGCTAGTTTTTTCAGCACAAAAAAGCAAAAGTTTTTGTTTAAGCACAATTTACTTTTTTACCTTTTTTTGCAGAATTTGAACCTGAATTCTTTCTACATATATAGCTCTAAAGTAACACTACATGCTCACACAAACTTAGGTCTGAGTCTTGTCTCCTTCATATCATACAACAGCTTAAACATAGTTGTTTTTTAGTTTTTCACTCTTTAGAACCAACTATCTTCAGTGGGGGCCCAGATAAAAATCTAAACTTTCCACGCATCTATGTAGTTGTACTAGACAGCAACAAGTTTGATTTTGAGATTAAAGTGGAAGTAGAGATAGCTGATGCAAAGTTGAGAAAAAATATTTGAACCCATTTATATATTTGTAAATTATTAAAAATAACACAGATCATCATCATCATCATTGTCAACCATTATCAATCCACTGCTGGACGAAGGTCTCCCCAAGTTTCCTCCACAACGGTCTGTCTTGTGCCAGTCTCCTCCATGTCACTCCCGCATATTTACGAATTTCATCCACCCATCTCCCATGTGGTCTTTTTCTGGGTCTTTTCCTGTCCCTTGGAATCCAATCTAAAATTTCGGCTGTCCATCTATGGTCTGTCCTTCTGGCAGTATGTCCAGCCCATTGCCATTTCAGGGATTTAACTCTGATCATGATGTCTTCCACTCTCGTCATTTTTCGGATCCACGAGTTCCTCTTCTTATCTCTCCTGGTTATACCAAGCATGCACCTCTCCATGCTTCTTTGAGTTGTCTGCAGCCTTTGTATGTCTCTTTTAGTTAAGGTCCACGTCTCTGCACCATACGTAAGCACTGGAAGGATGCATTGATCAAATACTTTTCTTTTAAGACATAATGGCATATTGCTCTTGAAAATTATGCTGTTTCTTCCAAAAGCTCTCCAGGCAAGTTTTGTACGCCGATTAATTTCTTCATCAATGTGACCCTCACTTGATATCTGCTGTCCAAGATAAACATATGTATCTGTTATCTCCAGTTTTTCTCCATCAATCGATAAATCTTCATTTCTTGTAAAAGCATTGAACATCACTTTTGTCTTCTGAAAGTTCATTTTTAATCCCACTTCTTTACTCTTGTCAGCAAGTTCCTGGATCATACTCTGCAGCTCTGATGGGGTAGTTGCAAAAATGACTACGTCATCAGCAAAACGAAGGTGGGTTAGATAATCTCCATTAATCTTTATCCCTTTGTTTTCCCAGTTCAGTGATTGAAAGACATTTTCCAATGTGGCATTAAAGAGCTTCGGAGATATGGTGTCACCTTGTCTCACTCCCTTTCCAATTTTTATGTGTGTTGTATTTTCAAACAGCCGAATCTTTGCACTTGCATTTTCATAGATGTTATTAATAATATTAATGTATGCATCTTCAATACCGCAGGATTTCAGAGCCGTGGTAACTGCTGATGGTTTCACCGAATCAAAGGCTTTTTCATAATCGATAAAAGCCATGCACAATGGAAGTTCATATTCCCTCGCTCTTTCAATTAGTTCTCTCAGTACGTGGATATGATCTATTGTGCTGTAGCCACTCCTGAATCCAGCTTGTTCTCTCGGTTGAGCCATGTCCAGTGTTACCTTCAAGCGGTGTGAAAGAACTTTAGTGAAGATTTTATAAACCACTGATAGGAGGCTGATAGGTCTGTAGTTCCTGAGATCCTCAATGTCACCTTTTTTATGTAGCAGGATCATTGTAGCGTTGTTCCAATCCTCAGGAATCTTCCCTTCATTAAGGCATCGAGTGAAAATTTGGGCGAGTACTGTTTCAATTTCTCCACTTGCTTCTTGTATGATGTCTATAGTAATTCCATCTTCTCCTGGAGCTTTCCCCTGCTTCATGTTCTTGATTGCATGAGCAACTTCTGCTGGGAGGACTGGAAGAACTCTGGTACCTTCCATGATGTCTGGAGTACATGTATCATCCCTTTCATATAATTTGGAGTAGAAATCTTTCACTCTTGTCAAAATTTCGCCTCTATTTCTTGTTATAGAACCATCTTCTTTTCTCAGAGCCATAATCTGTTTTCTTCCCTTACTGAGATGTCCCTTTGCTATCTTAAGGCTTTGGTTGTTTTCAATTGCTTTCCTCACTAGCTCACAGTTGAATTTCCTTACGTCTTCAGTGATACTTTTTCGTGTTGTCTTGCATAGCTCTATATATTCCACTTTGGAAGTCACATCTTCTTTAGTTGTCCTCATCTCTCTTCTTTTTTGCATCAACATTTTGGTTTTTCCTGATAATTTGTTCACATGCAACTTGTTCTTAGACCCAGCTAATTTTGTTGCTGTTTCCATTAGAGCTTTGGTTACTTTTCTGTTAACTTCCGAAATATCCACTTCTTCCGATGTTAGGCCTTCTAAAGCAGAGAATCTGTTCTTCAGTTCCAACTTGAAAGTATTATGGTGTTTTTTAAGGTTGGTTATGTCAATACATTTTGTTTGTCTTATGAGCTTGCCACGTTCCAGTTTAGTGTTGAGGTGCATCTTACATCTCACCAATCTATGGTCACTACCTGTGTTGAACTTGTTCAGCACACTGCAGTCTTCGATGATGAATTTTTTGTTACACATAATAAAATCAATTTCACTTGTCGTCCCAATTGGATGTCTCCAAGTCCATTTCCTGTGTGGCTTTTTCTTGAAAAAGGAGTTCAAGATGAAAAATCCTTCTGCCTCTGCAAACTCAACGAGAGTATTTCCACGCTGGTTTCTGTTGCCGTGACCGAATTTACCTACTGAAGTTTCATTCTGTTGCCGTTGCCCTATTTTTGCATTGAAATCTCCCATAATTATCTTCAAGTGCTGCTTACCTTTATTATTTAGATGACAAATTTCCTCATAAAATTCTTCAATTTCTTCTTCAGGATGACTTGTGGTGGGTGCATAAGTTTGAATAATCTGAGCCTGGTATCTTCTCGATAGTTGGATAACGAGTCGTGCAGCTCTGTCAGAGGAACTTTCAACTTCTACCACTTTATCCTTCAGTTTCTTGTTTATTATAAATCCAACACCACTAGTTCTGCCAGTATCTGTCCCACGATAATAGAAGAGATGTCCACTTTTCAGTTCAATGAGATCTTCTCCTTTTCTCCTTACCTCACTTAGCCCGACGATGTCCCACTTGATCCTTTGTAGTTCCTCTTCCAATTCAAGAAGCCTTGAATCAGAAGATAGGGAGCGTCCGTTATAGGTAGCCAAGGTCAGCATCAAATGACAGCCTAGTCCGGTCCTCCGGGGATTCTTAGCACCCTCTGCCTTCATGTCGCACTGGCGGCTGCCTTGGCCAGGTACATTCCAGCTGCCGGAGACTGAGGGCCAAGATTTAAGTTGTAGAGTCATTTTGGAGGTGTTTGGCCATAACTCACCACGCTGGCCAAGCGGGTTGGTGAGTGTGGGATAGCATTTCCTCTGATCCCGATGGTATAGTTATACCGCTATTGGCGGTCAACACAGATAATTGTACATATATTAATTAATGATACTGTTCTAACAACAGTCGCACAAATGTGCAGAGATTTGTGAATGTTCTGTTGCCATTGACTTTTCCATGGAAGTGTGCTTCCTTAGGATATTGTTCATTAGCACCAAAACTTTGTCATAGTCTGTAGAAATCATGTATGAAGCTCTTGGACCAGCAGGATGGTAACATTTTATAAAAAACATTTTGTAGAATAGTGATATCTTGAATGATCCAAAATTGCCAATGTTCATCATACACATGCGTACAGCATAATCTTTCCCAATTGTTAGTGGTGCAGGTTTTGTCGCAAATGAAATGCCTGAATCATCTACTTCTGATTTAATATAGGTTTCAACTTTAATCACAAACTCAAAATTTTTGCTGTAGAGTGCAACGATAGATTAGGTTGTTGCAAATGGAAATGTTGGAATATTGAGGAAACTTCAAACAGCCAAAATACAGTGCAAAATAAATGTTATTAATCAAAGTAATCACTGTCGGCAGCAACAAGTGTTTACCAAAGAGATAGATTCTGTATCGTGCAAAAATGTCAAGCTTTTCTGGGTTGGACAGACTTGTGAGATTCTGTATCTTGCAAAAATGTCAAGCTTTTCTGGGTTTGACAGACTTGTTTAATGAGGTTTGAACAAAAATTTGATTAGGAAAATGATGTACCCTGCAGAAAGGTTTCCAGGTGAATGGAGTGATAGTCCATAGGGACATAAAAAAGGCAGATGGGGTAAGGTTTTGTACCTCAACTGGTGGACCTTCATCAAGCATGCAAAGTGAGGTCTTGTGTTTTTCATTTGGACAATAATAGGTTGTCATAAAAATTACTGTTTCACACGTTGTATGCAATAATATCATTTGGTGCTGGATGCCTTGCTATGAATGTCGAATATAATACTTGAATCAATTACAGTATCCAAATATAAAGAATTAAAAATTGAGTTAAACTGACAACTATGTTGTCTTAGGTTATTTTTTATTCGCTGAACAGTACTCTCAAATGATCATATGTAGAGGATTTTAGGAAGGGAGTGTCTGATCCCAGGTCTTAAACAACCTTTAGAAATGGGAAGCTAAGAGATTTGGGCTAGAGTGCCCGATAGAAAAGTGATACGGAAGCAAAGTAGAAAGGGGGAGGAAGATGGCCTTCTTTATTGGGGGGGGTTAGTACCTGGTGTCTGACGGCTTAACGTGCCCATCCGACGCACGGCGGATATTAGTGGAATCGAGCGTTCGTACCTGCCTGGGATCGAACCTGAGGTCCTTTCTGCGGCAGTTACAAACGTTGCCCACTAGGCCACCCGCGGCCCAACAGTACTCACATTCGCACCCTTGGTCCATTTATTCAGAATTCACTCTCGTAGTTTTCCCAAAATGGCTGATTGTTGGAGATTGAATGGTACCAACAGTCAGCTATTTTTGGAAAATGACAAACTTTTCCTGCCAATTCTTCTCACTATGACAAGAATAAATTCCATAAATGAACCAAGGGTGCAAATGTGAGTACTGTTCAGCGAATAAAAAAATAACCTAAGACATCAAGTTTACTTAATTTTTAATGCTTTATATTTGGATACTGTAATTGATTAAAGTATTATATTCGACATTTATAGCAAGGCATCAGCACCAAATGATATTATCACATACAACGTGTGAAACAGCAATTTTTATGACAATAACCCATTATTGTTCGAATGAAAATATAGTAACCACGTAATGTTTATGGTTGTTGGTCTAACGATAACCATAATGAGATTTAGAGGTCTTGTGTTATTTTGGAGAAGTATGGGTCCATGGTGATTATGTAATGCTTGCTGTTTGGTGGACAGTTTCCCATGCATAATGTCAAGTTCATGACAATACATGTCTGCTGTGATGGTTTGACTTGGATATAAGGATTGGACCACCAAATTAATCATTCTCCTAGGATGGATGGAGTAACTGCTTTGGGGCTTTACCACAGTCTATCCATTGTACTGAACATCAGCAATTGTCATACAGTGTCAATTTTTCATCCCATTATGAGGTGCTTCAAAAAGTTTTTCTTTTGGTTGTGGATCAGCAGAAACGAGCAGACATCAAGTTGTGTATTTTGCTGTTCTATTGAGAAACTCATGTGGGACCCATTTATCTATCTTGTTCACTTTGCTTATGGCTGTTAAACGTTAAGAAACATTTTCATAGTGTACTTTTCAGAGTTTATCACCATATTCTTACATCATTTGAAATGGGTCAGATTGAATTGTAGCACCTCCAATTCTGCATTATTGATAGCTCCTTCTGGTCTACTGTGTAGTTTATTTTTGACTCTCATAATGCCAGACTAGAATTCAGTAAACCAACGTCTTGCATTCACTAGCAGTGCCTTCCCCAAATGCTGTATTTATGTTATGAGTTGTGTCTGGTGCACAGTGTCAAAGTTTAAACTCTTATAAGAAAATGACATGAATTTTGCTCTGGTTCATTGTAACACTTTCCCTTGGGGCTGATGAAATGACCAGTGCTTTACAGGCAGCAGTCTTGATGCTTTTAATTTGCATATCACAAGTAACATTGCACTTTGTGAAATCCAGTAAAATGTGAGTGATGTTGACTTTCGAACTTCACAATCTCCAGGGTTTCATAACTTGCAGGAGATTAAACTTTGTGGGAAGTTCTATCTCTCAAAGAAAAAGACTTCAATGAAATAATGTCTAAGGATTTGTAGAATCAACACCGTATGCAAAAAATTAAACATCTAATTTCATAGTGAGTAGCTGATGCTTATTTATTGATGAACTAACTTAATGACACACAAAATTCACAAAGAATAAAATTTGGAGGCAACTGAAATGTGTGTGTCTGTCAGTGAAATAGAATTATAATGCTAAAGGGATCTATTGCACAAAAGCCAAATGTGACTAGTGGTAGGTCAAGTGGATATTCCTCTAAATTATGAGCATACATTAAGAGGCAGATTTCTTGAAATAAAATCTTTGCAGTTTGGATGATCAACAACTGGTCTGGGCTTTTTTAAACAGACCAAATTTACCTTAATGTCTGTCTTGCGTAGCTCTATATATTCCACTTTGGAAGTTAAATTTTCTTTATTTTTCCTCATATCCCTTGTGCATCAAGCATTTTTGCTTTTCCTGAAATTTTCTTATGTAACTTGTTCTTAGTACAGTGAAACCTCCAAATAACTGTTGCTGCTCGGATCGGAGAAAAAGCTACTGCTGTTGGGAGGTGCCGTTGCTTGGAGGTTAGGCCTAGGCTAACGTGGCTAGTCCATTGCATTGGTACAAAAGGACAATAATTGTACAAAACTTACACACAAAGAAAACAGTTTCAGAGCTTTTACAAAGGTAGAATGCTGAATGAAACTCAATATAACAATTTAAAATAAAATTGTGGTATAGGGGATTTTAAAAAAGTTGTGTCTGACCCCTTGTCTCAGACTTACTTTTAGAAATATCACTAGGAGGTTTAGTTTAGGGAATGCTAAAGAAAAGAAAAATGCTAGGCCACAAAATGGTACTGCACAGTTAACTTGCTACGTGCTGAAAAATAGGAATGAAACCTACAGGGACCAAGCAAAGATACACTGCCAATGGAAAACATTTCACACAGCAGCCCCCCTCCAAGGTTGTGACTGAAACATACACAGGATCTGAAGTTCGCCTCACATAGAACTAAACTTGAACTCCTTTCTTTTCACTTAAACACACCATTGTACTAGCTGTAATCCAATCCATCGAACTCTAGGAATAGTAGCATTCTTATTCCTATCTTATCCCTTTCACTGAAGTACCGAAGGAACTGCGTAAAATCCTCAAGGGCAACATGTCCGTTAGATCTCTTTTGGGGCTGACCGGGTTGTCTGTTGGCCGCTGTTTAGAAGTTATCGTTAATGTTAATTCTACGGCAGCTGTTCTGTACCAATCAAAACTTGCTGCTGTTCGAAGATGTCCGTTAATAAAGATTTCACTGTACCACCTATTTTTGTTGCTGTTTCCGTAAGAGCCTTCATTGGGTTTCTCTTAACTTTAGAGATATCCACTACTTCGAATGTTAGACTTTCTAGAGTAGAAAATCAGTTCCTCGGTTCTAACTTGAAGGTATTATGATGATTTCTAAGGTTGGTCATGTCAGTACATTTGATTGATTTATGAGCTTGCCAGGTTGTAGTTTAGTGTTGAGGTGCATCTTGCATCTCTCCATTCTATAGTCACTACCAGTTTTGTAGTCATCATGGGTGGGTTGGCTGGCCATAACTCACCACCAGGGCCTGATTTCAACCAGTAGTTAGTAGCAAATTGCTAGCAAGCAATTATGCATTTTGCTAGTGATGAAAAGTGGTTCTAGCAAAAGTTGCTAGTGGGAAATTTTTGGATGTTTTAGTGTGAACTGTAAAGTACCACAGCATTGCGCATATGGAATATTTTAGACGCATGCAAAATGGAACAACTGCTTTCTGGAAACTGTTTCTTGAAAAGTACAAACATAAAAACATTTAGGCACTAGTAGAAATATCCAGTATATTTTTCTTACCTACTTCTGCATGTGAGGTTGGGTTAGTTTCGTGAAGAGAATCCAGGTTGATTGGAGGGGCAGTTTTAACGTACAAACATTGAATGTCATGAGTATTGAGGTTTAGGGTCCGTCTGAAGACAAGTTTGACCTCAGGCCTGCTGTTTTAAAGTAGTATGATGAAAAGACCCAAAACCCAGATCATAAACCACATGGAAAATAACTTAGAGTTTGAATAGTGTTTTTGAATTCTGTGAATAAAGTTAAGTACAAAAAATGTTTTTTAAATATTTGCATTCGAATTAAATTGTTAGATTTAATCTGTCAGGTCATGAAAAGGTGAGTTATATCAAAATATTTGTAACCTTTTTAGCATTGCAATGTGATATCAAAATTTGTCATGATTGACTAATAATGGAGGGGGACATGTTAAAGTTTCTTTTGTATAATGTTGTTAAACTTTCGCTAGTAGATAATGCAATTTGCTAGTGGAAAAATAAGGCCACTAGCAAGTGTTGCTACTGGTAAAAAAAAAAAAAAAAAAAACCTCAAGGCCTGCTCACCACACTAGCCAGGTGGGTTGGTGAGTGTGGGATAGTATTTCCTCAAATCCCATGTATTAAAAAATGTCATATATGAAGTGTACAATACCACGATGCAAAAAACCTTAAACACATGAACAAATAATGAAACATAAAACGATGTACCGTGAACTGTCGTCATCAGGAAAGTACCGCGGTATTGTACACTTCATATGTTGCTTCACCGTTTGACCAGCTGCCGCATTCGCTACCTTCAGATGTAAGCTACTTTTTCATTTATTATGTCTTGATTCCATTGAGTCTTTGGTCTTTATAGTTTTTGACTTGTTTTTATTGTTAAAAAGTAGAGGCTGAAACAAAAAAAAATATTATTTAACAAGGACAAAAACTACAAAGAAAACCTCAAAACCCAACAGGCATGAGTAAAAAATATAAAATAATAGCAAAAACAGAATGCAGAAAGTGTCGAGAATGCCGAGCCTTGGCTTTATCAAGGACCAGCAAAACTCTGCATTTTCTCACTTCCACAAAGACCTAGTTGGAAATGGGTTTCTGCAAAGCCATAATGCAAGTTTAAATCCCACAATAATTTTTAATTAACATGACTGCCCCAATGGTGCGGGAAGAATAATTTAGCTAAAGTTTTTGCATACATCTATAACTTTCCTGGCCCAACCCATACTCGTCATCTGTCACAAAAAACAGAAAAACGATTTCAAAAATTCACAAGTTGTGAGAAGGCTTGAACTAATAAACAGAAATTCAGCTAAAGCACGTGGTTGAGCAACCAGACCGCCGAAGAGGGATTCCAAACGTGAAACAAAGTACTAAAAGCACTTCAAAAAATCATATTCCTTGTGGTAAAAAAGCATTTCTGAAAATGCAATAAAAATATAAAAATTACAACAGACATGAAAGTAAATATGATTTTTGTACATACAGCTTTCACAAAAACGGAAGCCATAAGGACAAAAAAATAAAATAAAATTAAATGATGCTTTGGAAAAATTACATGAAGTTAACAATTATTGCAATATTTACAAAATATTCCAGGAGTGCTTTAAGTGTATAATAATGAAGTTTTTATGCACCTATCAATGACGAAAAAGCAACATTGACTACTAGGTCGAGAAAACAGCAATCTACACAAACTAGTGCTCATAAACGTGCATAATTTCCAAAATTAAGTGAAAGAGAAAACTCATAAAGTTAGAAAAGCAATTAGCACCAATGCCAAATAAGAAAAAATATATTTTCCTCTTTTAACTAACTATTAAAACAAGATAAAAAAAAATGCACAAGAACAAAGGCAAGAGCTTACCTCCAATGCTGCCTCCTCAAAACTACTGACTTAAGTTGGCCAACCTACTTCCGCAGCCGCTCCCAAGAAGGAGGGGGGGGACCCAAGTCTTCCCCACATAAAATGACTCAACCCGCGAAATAACCCAAGAAAAATTACATAACTTAGAATGAAGACCTGCTTGTCCAGAAAGAGTAGAATAACTCTCCAGAATACACTAAAATTATCAAATATACTTGTTGTGTATTCAATAATTTTTTCATGTATTTAATTACCTTAGTGTACTTCTACAGACACTACCAGTAGCCTATTTATTTTAACGTAAGTTTTACCATTTTTAGGTTAGCTATTCTAGAGAGAATATACCTAGTTTACTTTTTATAAAAAAATTTTATTTAATTTTTTAATCAAATTATAAACTTTTTGTGTGATTTTATTTGCATTATTTTTATTTTTAATAGGACTGTCCTGTCCATAGCACTAAAGGTTCCTGATGTTAGTTAATATGCATCCTCCAGACCAACTTCCAAGAAGGCTTTCATTGGCCAGAATCATTTTATTAACTGTGAAGAAATTAAAACAGATCTGCTAACCTAACTCTGTTATTCAGAACAATATTTCTTAATACTCTTAATAAACAGAGCTGGAATCTTGTTTTCTAGAAAACTGTTTAATAGGATTCTAATGTGGTTATTGAAATCCAAATTGTTGCTGCAAATTCTTGAAATTCTAAGTACCTGAGAAATCAGTACATTTTCAGTTACTTTGGTCAAGATGTTATTATTCTAGTGCAGATATTTTATTACTTTGAAAGGAAAATTTACTCTTATCAAAAAGGCTGATGGACAGGTTACCTCTGTTAAGTTTAATGCTTAAGTCTAAGAAATCAAGTTTTTGATTGTTTTTGTTTAGTTTTACACAACTTAAGAGAGCTGGGGTAGATATTTACAAAATCACTTTCTATTACTTCAGAATTATTTATACAAAGCAAATCGTCAATGTATCTATAAGTGTATAAGTAGTTATCTGAGCTCGAGGATCTATTTTTAATGAACTTATATTCTTTAAAGAACAAGAATAAGTTAGACGCTTGTTGAATGAGATCCTTCCATAGGTATTCCATTTACTTGCTTATAGAGAGTATTATTGTATAAAATATGGTTATTATTTATGCAACAATTGAGATAAGAGTTCCAAGCACTTACATTAACAAATTGGTTAAGCTTAAATTCTACATACAGTTCTTTAAAGGTGGTAAGGATATCTAAAAGAGGCAGATTAATATACAGGTTCTCGAAATCATTACTATTAATATCTATGGGATTTATGCTGAGTATAGTGGAAATTACTTCGGAATTATTATTTATTATCCAAAAATCTCTGTACTGCATATTAGTATAGTTACTAATGAGTTTCAAGACCCTCTTCAAGATTGCCTCAAAAGCCTGATCAATTTTCTTTTTATGACTCCTAACTCCACTAGCTATGAACCTAAATTTTACCGGATCTTTATGAAACATAACAGTTGCAAAGAGAAAGGGAAACTCAGGTTCATATCTCCTAAATTGTGGAATTTTAAGTTTCCTGAAGAAGGCCTTAAAACGATTTTCAAGTTGTTTGGTACAATAACTTGCTGGCTCGTAGGTTACCCTTTTATTAAGTTCTAGATTTAACAATTCAATATAGGATTTCTTGCAGATTGAAATAATTGCAAAATTATTGCTAGCTTTATCAGTTGTAGTAAAAATATATTGATCTTGTAGTTTAAAGAGACTTTTTAGCATCTCCAGAGAAAAATAGATTGCTGTCAAAACATAAATCAAGACCAGCCAACTTTCCAGTAAAGCTACGAATAACATTAAACTTCCATTCTGCGAAGGCCTCAATAGGCTGATTGTAAGCTAAACTTGTCTTAATAATGTATCTATTAACATCTTGAGTAAAATTCTCAAGAATTTGTTTCTTGGAAATATGGAAAGAAGGCCTGAATTTAGTACCATACTCTAACAAATTTCTAAGCTTGTCATTTTCAACAAAACTTAAGCTACCAGTGATAATATGCTTGTAATGCTTGTTATAGTGAACTGTATCCTTAAGTTCTTCACAAGAATATGCAAGAACTACAGGTAAGGAACGCGAAGAACCAAGTTTGTAGTTTTTAACTATAGACCCTAAGCTCCTAACATACTTAAAACTTGCCATAGACTGGTGCCTGGGAATGGGGGAAAAATTGCATTTTTGTAGAACAGTTTCCTAACATTGAGATGATCATTGTTTTTTATTAAGATGGTCATATAATTTCTGGAAATACCTTTTAAGAGAAATTTTTTCTTTAAGAATATGCTTAATAATATCCTGAACTAAATCAAAAACATACTTATCAACTTGATTAGCTGTTTCATTCCAGAATTTGAAAAAACTTTTTAGGACAGAGTGCTTAAAAGATTTAAGAATTCTGCAAGCATTTTTAACAAAATTTAAATCATCTTTAAAACTACATAGTGATTTGCAAGCTTGTAAAATCTACCTTGCTAGCAGTACGAAAAAGTGTCTTTTGCTCACCAGTATACAGGTCCTTGGTCTCCTACTTGATGTATTATAGAAGACTGTAAATCCTGCTCCTTGTAAGCCCAGGATCTTCCCATTATGTATCCATGGCTCTTGAATGAAAGCCAGATCTACATCCTCCGCAGCCAGTCTGCAGCACAAAGCAGCAGATGCAGACAGACTATGGTGGAGATTGATCTGGATACATTTCATGCAGTTCTCCATTGTGAGATAGGCATGGAGACCAAGTGGTAGAAGGAACAGCCGGGTCAGAATCCACCCGGTGAGTGATGGAAGCCAGCCAGCCCCACACCTTCATGGACACCACCCAAGCCGATCACATCCACCTCCTCAGTCTCCCCCCTCTACTCGCAGTTGGACCTGAGTCCTTCCCTGCTTCCAGACCATGGCCAGGCAAAGACAATGCAGTTGTTTCTGATTCCACAACTGCAGAATGAGGCTCTTCCATTTCTGTGTCCTCCTTTGAAGTGCTAGACAAATTGACCCTCATCGACCCCAGTGTAGGTGAGTGTGCTGAGGAAGAATTACTTGAAGAACTGAGGAGTCAACACGTTACGGGTGTGCGGCGTATTCTATTCAGGCAGAATGGGCAGTCCGTCCCATCCCAGAACATCATTTTAACTTTTGATAGCCCTTCCCTGCCTACGTCCATCAAGGCGCAGGGTATCTTCACCTTGAGATACGTCCGTACATCCCTAACGCTCTGAGATGTTTTAGGTGTCAGTCTTGTGGCCATTCACAGCAGTCTTGCAGGAGCAATCCTAGATGTGGACGCTGTGGTGCCACAGAACATCTTTTGGCAGAATGTGTGGCCGAGGCAGAGTTTTGTGTGAACTGCAAGGGTTCACACGCAGCATCAGACAAAGATTGTCCCAAATGGAAGGAGAAAGAAATCCAAAGGCTGAAAACAGTTGAGAATATTTCCTATCCTGAGGCTAGAAGAAGAGTAGTTCCAGTTTCTTCTGATCGGCGATCTTATGCATCGGTGGTGGTTGCCAAATCTATGGTTGCTATTCAAACCGACATTCAGATCCCTGTTAAATGTCCCTACAAGCTGGACGATATCATCGCAGCCGGACTGGAGGCACTCCAGTCTCTAGCTAGGGGTCTGAAAGTGCCACCCACCACTTCGCTGATGCAGACTCATTCCACCACCAGCAGGGGAACTCGGGACACTTCTTCTTCAAAGAAAACCAAAGCCCAGGATAACAAGAACGTTTCTTCTCCTCAAAAATCTGTGCAAACAACTCAACGCCGAGCCCCTTCCGTTAAAACACTTGGGACAAAGCATGCTCCCATCTTGGCCCCTGGTCACATGCCTCCAGGTCTGGGGGAACCCCCATCAGAGGTGATAGAGCCTGACTTTGTTTGATCATTTTCATTTCACTTATAACCATGGCTTCAATCATTCAGTGGAACTGTTGAGGTTTTCGGACGAGTTTTGATGAAGTGAAACATCTGCTTTCATTTTACTCTCCGGTGTGCCTTTGTCTACAGGAGACGAAGCTTAAACCATCAGACCTGCTTTCAGTTCGAGGCTACAGTGCGTATCTGACAGATAATGCATCAGGAGACATCACCTGTGGGGGAGTTGCTATTCTTGTCCCTCAGTGTTCTGGTGTCTTGCGTTGCGATATCCACAATTTTGCAGGCTGTGGCGGTGCGAATATCTGTCCCTGGGTTTCTTACTGTCTGCAGTGCCTATCTGCCGCCGCACGAGAACGTAAGCATCTCTGTACTGGAGAGATTGGTTGATCAGCTGCCTTCACCCTTTCTTTTACTGGGTGACTTCAATGCTCATCATTTGTGGGCTAGTGTCAACATCAGCACGAGAGGTCGTCGCATAGTCTCTTCTGTCCTCTGCCTCTTTGTGCCTTTTTAACACCGGTGCTGACACGTACTTCCATGAGCCGACAAGATCCTACAGTGCGATCGATTTGACCTTGAAATCACCATCGATTATTGCTGATTGGTCGTGGACTGTGTGTAAAGACCTCCACGAGAGCGACAACTTTCTGATTTTGCTTTCGCATCATGCGAACATGCCATCTTCTGCCTCCCGCCCTCCTCGGTGGAGGATGGAGCATGCGAGATGGGAGATCTTCACACCGTCAGCTTTTGATATCTTCTGCAATGGTGACCCAAGAGTCAATCGACGCAGCGGTTCTTGAAGTCACAAATTGTATTCTTCAGGCAGCTGATCTTTCTATACCAAAAACATCGACACTCTCCAGAAGTCCGAAGCCTTGGTGGACCCCTGAATGCGCAGCGGCTAGGAGAGCTCAACATAAGGCCTGGTCTACGTTTCGGCGTTATCCAACCGATGCTAATCTAGTTACATTCAAACGAGCAAAATCCTATGCTCGGTTGGTGCATGGACGTAGCAAGAGGGAGTCTTGGATCCAGTATGTTTCATCTCTCACTTCACGTGCCAGTTCGAAAAGTGTGTGGGACAAGATTCGTAAGATCCAGGGTAACTACAGCTCTCGCAAGATCTCCATTCTCGAGAGTAACGGCTGCACATATGCTGAAGTCGGGGAAATTGCTGATTGTTTGGAGGA